>OY997262.1:462857155-464107155 GCA_963921465.1 Triticum timopheevii | reverse complement strand
AGGAGTTCTTGGATCGCATCGCCGCCCTAGGAGTCGCTACAGACTACGATCAGATTGGGCTTAAAACCGATCTGAGAGAGATCAACTCTCCCCAGGCCACCCACCACGTTGCTGTGGTGGAGGAACAGTACGGCGACCCTTTTTCAATATTAAGGACTAGTTATGTCCGGATTCCCGACCCCTCCATGCCGGATTCCCGCGGAGGGACGGACGTCGATCAAGTCCTGAACCTAAAGTCAGGCAGCAGGCTGGATTCATTGGACAATATCCAAAAACCCAAGCTTCCAAGTTCGGAAACTTTTCGGCCCTTAAGTCTTAGATTGGACCGGGTTCCGAATTTAATTCCACCCGCCCACCCAAACATAAGTGATCTATCCCGAATCTGGCAAGATCCCGCTGAAACAGTACACCATTACTGGGCCAGATTCCTCCTGGTTATGGACAGGATAAAGGACTGCCGCGAGGAAGACGCAATTTCACTTTTCTGCAATAATTGCATGGACAAGGGAATCCTAAACGCCATAAGTCGTCGTGAAATTACACGCTTTGCCGACTTGGCGTCCATAGTACGAAAGTACTGTGCGATGGAGAGCGCCTGGAAAACCGAAACCAAGTTTTGGGACAATCCGGCCCCGAATACAACCCTAGTCCAAAATAAAAGGGTGCATCATCACCAGGCACCTGGGTTAAATACCAAAAAGCAAAAAAAAACCTAAAGGGTACGGAACCGTACTGGAGGGATGGCTCAATGGACCCTGCAAAATTCATAGTACAAAGGGCGCCACTCCAACTCATAGCCTTCGAGCATGCTGGATACTACGGCAAGTGGCCAAAAGTGGCAAAGAGCTTCTAGCTCCAGAGAACCAGCCCAGCAATACCATTACGGTATTAACAGTCTTCGAGACTTTTGCATCAAATAACATGCGGAAACAAACACTCCGCAGCCTTGCCGAAGTCTACCAAGTAGCAACAATAAATCCATGGAGTGACACGGCTATTACCTTTAACGCCAGTGACGAACCTAAATTCCGAACAGCCCGAGCACCAGCCGCATTGGTCCTCAGCCCAATAGTGGACGGCTTTCGCCTTACTAAGGTACTCATGGATGGCGGCAGCGGATTAAACCTCATTTACGAGGAAACCCTTCGAAAAATGGAAATAGACTGGAGCCGCATTAAGCGAAGCAGCACAACCTTCAGAGGAATAATCCCTAGTCGGGAAGCATGTTGCATAGGAAAAATCACACTGGATGTGGTGTTCGGCTCGCTAGACAATTACAGGTCCGAGGAGGTCACGTTCCAAGTGGCCCCGTTCAACAGCGGATATCACGCTTTATTAGGGCGAGAGGCATTCACAATTTTTCAAGCTATACCCCATTACGGGTACATGAAGCTCAAAATGCCCGGGACCAACGGAATCACCACTCTTGCTAGTGATCCGGACATAGCACTCCACGCCGAAAATAAGACAGCTGCACTAGCCCTAGAGGCACTATCCGAAGCCCTAGCGGCCGAGGAACTCACTACGCTGCGCTCCATGGTGAACAGGGACGATGTGATACTCGATAAAAGATCTAAGTCCACCTATTTTAAGCCAGCGGAAGAAATAGTCAAATTCCAAGTCCATCCAACGGACCCTACAAAGACGGCATCCATCGGGGCACAATTAAACCCTGATGTAGATGCCGCACTACGAGAATTCCTATGGGAAAATTGGGACATTTTTGCCTGGCACCCTTCAGACATGCCAGGAATCCCACGCCGGCTGGCCGAGCACAGCCTAAATATCCTAAAAGGATTCAAGCCAGTCAAACAGGCTCTTCGGCGATTTTCCGAACCCAAGAGACAGGCAATGGGAGAGGAGCTAGCCAAACTATTGGAGGCCGGATTCATTAGATATATAAAACATCCGGACTGGCTAGCAAACCTGGTAATGGTACCAAAGAAGGACAAATCCTGGCGCTTGTGTGTCGATTTCAAGGACCTTAACAAGGCTTAACCAAAGGATCCCTTCCCCCTCCCCCGCATCGATCAAATTATCGACGCTACCGTAGGGCATGATTCATTGTGCTTCCTCGCCACATACTCTGGCTACTACCAAATTAAGATGGCAGAGCCAGACCAAGCCGCAACGGCATTCATCACTCCATACGGCCCATTCTGCTTCAACACTATGCCCTTCGGGCTCAAAAACGCCAGCGCAACATATCAGCGCATGATTCAGACATGTTTGGCAAACCAGATCGGCAAAATAGTGGAGGCATACGTAGATGATGTGGTCGTCAAATCCAAGCATGTCGAAACTCTAGTAGACGACTTAAGGCTTACATTCGACAATCTCCGAACATACGACATTAAGCTGAATCCAGAAAAATGCGTCTTCGGCGTACCAGCCGGAAAGCTCTTGGGCTTCATTGTATCCGGTAGAGGAATTGAAGCAAACCCAGCCAAGATCCGAGCTCTTTCACAATTGGATATACCAAAAAACCTCAAATAGATACAAAAATTGACTAGATGCGTGGCGGCCCTAAGCCGCTTTATCTCCCATTTGGGAGAAAAGGCATTACCCCTTTATCGCCTCCTCCGGCGCACCGAACACTTCGAGTGGACGGATGCCGCCACGGCCGGACTCGAAGAAATAAAAGCCATATTGGCAACAAATCCGGTCCTGGCCGCGCCCAACATGGGCGAACCAATGTTATTATATATCGCGGCAACACATCAAGTTGTAAGCGCGGTGCTCGTCGTCGAACGAGAAACGGACGATCACAAGTTCCCCCTCCAAAAACCAGTTTACTACGTGTCCACTGTCCTAACTCCATGCAAGTCCCGGTATCCACATTATCAAAAGATAGCATACGCAGTGTTCATGGCATCCCGGAAGCTGCAACACTACTTTCAGGAGTGTTCGATAACAGTAGCCTCCGAAGTACCTCTTAATGACATTATAAACAACCGCGACGCGACTGGCCGGATTGCAAAATGGGCCATCGAGCTTCTCCCATTCGACATAACCTATAAACCACGGTGAGCTATCAAGTCGCAAGTTTTGGCTGACTTCATCGTCGAATGGACTGAAGCCGAACTCCCTAAAGAGTACGGCGCATATTCCAATTGGATCATGCACTTCGACGGCTCCAAAATGTTGGCTAGCCTGGGGGCTGGCGTCGTCCTGACGTCCCCAACCGGAGACACAGTCCAATACGTACTCCAGATAATGTACACGGACTCCAACAACGCAGCCTAATACGAGGCCCTTCTACATGGCCTCCAGATGGCGGTCTCCATGGGCATTAAACGCCTAGAGGTGCGTGGGGATTCGAACCTCGCGATATCCCAAATAAATGGAGACTTCGACGCCAAGGATCCGAAAATGGCAGCTTACCGTAACGCCGTCCTAAAAATGTCAGCTCGGTTTGAAGGGCTTGAATTTCAACATATAGCCCGGGATAATAATGTTGGGGAACGTAGCAGAAATTCAAAAAATTTCCTACGTATCACCAAGATCTATCTATGGAGAGACCAGCAACGAGGGGAAGGAGAGTGCATCTACATACCCTTGTAGATCGCTAAGCGGAAGCGTTCAAGTGAACGGGGTTGATGGAGTCGTACTCGTCGTGATCCAAATCACCGATGACCAAGTGCCGAACGGACGGCACCTCCGTGTTCAACACACGTACAGCCCGGTGACGTCTCCCATGCCTTGATCCAGCAAGGAGAGAGGGAGAGGTTGAGGAAGACTCCATCCAGCAGCAGCACAACGGCGTGGTGGTGGTGGAGGAGCGTGGCTATTCTGCAGGGCTTCGCCAAGCACCACAGAAGAGGAGGAAGAAGAGACGCAGGACTGCACCAACGAGAGATCGAATCGCGTATCTTATGGGCAGCCCTAGGCCTCATATATATAGGGGAAGGGGAGGGGCTGCGCCCCCTCTAGGGTTCCCACCCCTAAGGGGGGCGGCAGCCCTAGATGGGGAACAAGGGTGGCGGCCAAGAGGGGGAAGGAGAGGGAGGCGCACCAATATGGGCCCTAAGGCCCATATCCCCTTAGGGTTTGCCCCCTTTCCACCTCTTAGGTGCCATGGGCCCTTGTGGGAGGCGCACCAGCCCACTAAGGGGCTGGTCCCTCACCACTCTTGGCCCATGCAAGCCTCCGGGGTTGGTGGCCCCACTTGGTGGACCCCCGGGACCCTCCCGGTGGTCCCGGTACGTTATCGATAAACCCCGAAACTCTTTCGGTGACCAAAACAGGACTTCCCATATATAAATCTTTACCTCCGGACCATTCCGGAGCTCCTCGTGACGTCCAGGATCTCATCCGGGACTCCGAACAACATTCGGTAACCACATACAAACTTCCTTTATAACCCTAGCGTCATCGAACCTTAAGTGTGTAGACCCTACGGGTTCGGGAGACATGCAGACATGACCGAGACGTTCTCCGGTCAATAACCAACAGCGGGATCTGGATACCCATGTTGGCTCCCACATGTTCCACGATGATGTCATCGGATGAACCACGATGTCAAGGACTTAATCAATCCCGTATGCAATTCCCTTTGTCTAGCGGTATTTTACTTGCCCGAGATTCGATCGTCGGTATACCGATACCTTGTTCAATCTCGTTACCGGCAAGTCTCTTTACTCGTTCCATAACACATCATCCCGTGATCAACCCCTTGGTCACATTGTGCACATTATGATGATGTCCTACCGAGTGGGCCCAGAGATACCTCTCCGTTTACACGGAGTGACAAATCCCAGTCTCGATTCGTGCCAACCCAACAGACACTTTCGGAGATACCTGTAGTGCACCTTTATAGTCACCCAGTTACGTTGTGACGTTTGGTACACCCAAAGCATTCCTACGGTATCCGGGAGTTGCACAATCTCATGGTCTAAGGAAAAGATACTTGACATTAGAAAAGCTTTAGCACACGAACTACACGATCTTTGTGCTAGGCTTAGGATTGGGTCTTGTCCATCACATCATTCTCCTAATGATGTGATCCCGTTATCAACGACATCCAATGTCCATAGCCAGGAAACCATGACTATCTGTTGATCACAACAAGCTAGTCAACTAGAGGCTCACTAGGGACATATTGTGGTCTATGTATTCACACGTGTATTACGATTTCCGGATAATACAGTTATAGCATGAATAAAAGACTATTATCATGAACAAAGAAATATAATAATAACACTTTTATTATTGCCTCTAGGGCATATTTCCAACAGTCTCCCACTTGCACTAGAGTCAATAATCTAGTTCACATCACCATGTGATTAACACTGACAGGTCACATCACCATGTGACCAACATCCAAAGAGTTTACTAGTGTCATTAAACTAGTTCACATCATCATGTGATTAAGACTCAATGAGTTCTGGGGTTTGATCATGTTTTGCTTGTAAGAGAGGTTTTAGTCAACGGGTCTGCAACATTCAGATCCGTATGTACTTCGCAAATCTCTAGGTCATATTGTAAATGCTGCTACCACTCTCCACTTGGAGCTATTCCAAATGGTTGCTCCACTATACGTATCCGGTTTGCTACTCAGAGTCATTCGGATAGGTGTTAAAGCTTGCATCGACGTAACCCTTTATGTCGAACTCTCTATCACCTCCATAATCGAGAAACATGTCCTTATTACTCCAAGGACAATTTTGACCGCTATTGGGTGATCTACTCCTTGATCACCTTTGTACTCTCTTGCCAGATATGTAGCAAGGCACACAACCGGTGCGGTACTTAGCATAGCATACTGTAGAGCCTACGTCTAAGGCATAGGGGACGACCTTCGTCCTTTCTCTCTTTTCTGCCGTGGTCGAACTTTAAGTCTTAACTTCATACCTTACATCTCAGGCAAGAACTCCTTCTTTGACTGATCCATCTTGAACACCTTCAAGACCATGTCAAGGTACGTGCTCATTTGAAAGTACTATTAAGCATTTTGATCTATCTTATAGATCTTGATGCTTATTGTTCAAGTAGCCTAATCCAGGTTTTCTATTGAAAAACACCTTTCAAATAACCCTATATGCTTTCCAGAAATTCTACATCATTTCTGATCAACAATATGTCAACAACATATACTTATCAGAAATTCTATAGTGCTCCCACTCACTTCTTTGGAAATACAAGTTTCTCATAAACTTTGCACACACCCAAAATCTTTGATCATCTCATCAAAACGTACATTCCAACTCCAAGATGCTTACTCCAGTCCTTAGAAGGATCGCTGGAGCCAGCATACCTTTTAGCATCCTTAGGATCGACAAAAACTTTTGGATTGTATCATATACAACCTTTCCTTACGAAGACTGGTAAAGAAACTCGTTTTGACATCCATCTGCCAGATTTCATAAATGCAGCTAATGCTAACATGATTCCGACGGACTTAACCATCGCTACGGATGAGAAAATCTCATCGTAGTCAACTCCTTGAACTTGTGAAAAACTCTTCGCCACAAGTCGAGCTTCATAGACGGTGACATTACCGTCCACGTCCGTCTTCTTCTTAAAGATCCATTTATCTCAATGGCTTGCCGATCATCGGGCAAGTCCACCAAAGTCCGTGCTTTGTTCTGATACATGGATCCTATCTCGGATTTCATGGTTTCTAACCATTTGTCGGAATATGGGCCCACCATCGCTTCTCCATAGCTCGTAGGTTCATTGTTGTCTAGCAACATGACCTTCAAGACAGGATTACTATACCACTCTGAAGCAGTACACATCCTTGTCACCCTACGAGGTACGGTAGTGACTTGATCCGAAGTTTCATGATCACTATCATAAGCTTCTACTTCAATTGGTGTAGGTGCCACAGGAACAACTTCCTATGCCCTGCTACACACTACTTGAAGTGACGGTTCAATAACCTCATCAAGTCTCCACCATCCTCCCACTCAACTTTTCGAGAGAAACCTTTCCTCGAGAAAGGACCCGATTCAAGAAACAATCCATATTGCTTTCGGATCTGAATTAGGAGGTATACCCAACTGTTTTGGGTGTCCTATGAAGATGCATTTTGTCCGCTTTGGGTTCGAGCTTATCAATTCTGAAACCTTTTTCACATAAGCGTCGCAGCCCCAAACCTTTAAGAAACGACAACTTAGGTTTCTCTAAACCATAATTCATACGGTGTCATCTCAACGGAATTACGTGGTGCCCTATTTAAAGTGAATGTGGTTGTCTCTAATGCCTAACCCACGAACAATAGTGGTAATTCGATAAGAGACATCATGGTACGCACCATATCCAATAGGGTGCAACTATGATGTTCGGACACACCATCACACTATGGTGTTCCAGGCAGTATTAATTGCGAAACAATTTCCACAATGTCTTAATTGTGTGCCAAAACTCGTAACTCAGATATTCATCTCTATGATCATATCATAGACATTTTATCCTCCTGTCACAATGATCTTCTACTTCACTCTGAAATTACTTGAACCATTCAATAATTCAGACTTGTGTTTCATCAAGTAAATATTCTCAACATCTACTCGAATCATCTGTGAAGTAAGAACATAACGATATTCACTGCATGCCTCAGCACTCATTGGACTGCACACATCAAAATGTGTTACTTCCAACAAGTTGCTATCTTGTTCCATCTTACTGAAAACGAGGCTTTTCAGTCATCTTTCCCATGTGGTATGATTTGCATATCTCAAGTGATTCAAAATCAAGTGAGTCCAAATGATCCATCTGCATGGAGTTTCTTCATGCGTATACACCAATAGACATGGTTCGCATGTCTCAAACTTTTCAAAAATGAGTGAGTCCAAAGATCCATCAACATGGAGCTTCTTCATGCGTTTTATACCATTATGACTTACATAGCAGTGCCACAAGTAAGTGGTACTATCATTACTATCTTATATCTTTTGGCATGAAAATGTGTATCACTACGATCGAGATTCAATAAACCATTCATTTAGGTGCAAGACCATTGAAGGTATTATTCAAATAAACAGAGTAACCATTATTCTCCTTAAATAAATAACCGTATTGCGATAGACATAATCCAATCATGTCTATGCTCAACGCAAACACCAAATAACAATTATTTAGGTTTAACACCAATCTCGTTGGTAGAGGGAGCGTGCGATGCTTGATCACATCAAGCTTGGAAAAACTTCCAACACATATCGTCAGCTCACCTTTAGCTAGTCTCCGTTTATTTCGTAGCTTTTATTTCGAGTTACTAACACTTAGCAACCGAACCGGTATCTAATACCCTGGTGCTACTAGGAATACTAGTAAAGTACACATTAACATAATGTATATCCAATATACTTCTATCGACCTTGCCAGCCTTCTCATCTACCAAGTATCTAGGGTAATTCTGCTCCAGTGGCTGTTCCCCTTATTACAGAAGCACTTAGTCTCGGGTTTGGGTTCAACCTTGGGTTTCTTCATTAGAGCAGCAGCTGATTTGTTGTTTCATGAAGTATCCCTTCTTGCCCTCGCCCTTCTTGAAACTAGTGGTTTCACCAACCATCAACAATTGATGCTCCTTCTTGATTTCTACTTTCGCGATGTCAAACAACGCGAATACCTCAAGGATCATCATCTCTATCCTTGATATGTTATAGTTCATCACAAAGCTCCAGCAGCTTGGTGGCAATGACTTTGGAGAAACATCACTATCTCATATGGAAGATCAACTCCCACTCGATTCAAGTGATTGTTGCACTCAGACAATCTGAGCACAAGCTCAACGATTGAGCTTTTCTCCCTTAGTTTGCAGGCTAAGAAAATCGTCGGAGGTCTCATACCTCTTGACGTGGGCACGAGCCTGAAATTTCAATTTCAGCCCTCGAAACATCTCATATGTTCTGCGACGTTTCGAAAACGTCTTTGGTGCCTCAACTCTAAACCGTTTAACTGAACTATCACGTAGTTATCAAAATGTGTATGTCTGATGTTCGCAACATCCACAAACGACGTTTGGGGTTCAGCACACTGAGCGGTGCATTAAGGACATAAGCTTTCTACTGTCCGCATAATCGCTACTGTCAACTTTCAACTATATTTTCTCTAGGAACATATCTAAACAGTGGAACTAAAGCGTGAGCTTACGACATAATTTGCAAAGATCTTTTGACTATGTTCAGGATAATTAAGTTCATCTTATGAACTCCCACTCAGATAGACATCCCTCTGGTCATCTAAGTGATTACATGATCCGAGTCAACTAGGCCGTGTCCGATCATCACGTGAGACAGACTAGTCATCATCAGTGAACATCTTCATGTTGATCGTATCTACTATACGACTCATGCTCGACCTTTCGGTCTCTGTGTTCCGAGGCCATGTCTGTACATGCTAGGCTCATCAAGTTAACCCTAAGTGTTTTCGCGTGTGTAAATCTGTCTTACACCCGTTGTATGTGAACGTAAGAATCCATCACATCCGATCATCACGTGGTGCTTAGAAGCGACGAACTGTAGCAACGGTGCACAGTTAGGGGAGAACACTTCTTGAAATTGTTGTAAGGGATCATCTTATTTACTACCGTCGTTCTAAGTAAACAAGATGCATAAACATGATAAACATCACATGCAATCAAAAAGTGACATGATATGGCCAATATCATTTTGCTCCTTTTGATCTCCATCTTCGGGGCTCCATGATCATCATCGTCACCGGCATGACACCATGATCTCCATCATCATGATCTCCATCATCGTGTCTCCATGAAGTCGTCTCGCCAACTTATTACTTCTACTACTATGGCTACCGGTTAGCAATAAAGTAAAGTAATTACTTGGCGTTGTTCAATGACACGCAGGTCATACAATAAATTAAGACAACTCCTATGGCTCCTGCCGGTTGTCATACTCATCGACATGCAAGTCGTGAATCCTATTACAAGAACATGATCAATCTCATACATCACATATCATTCATCACATTCTTCTTGGCCATATCACATCACATAGCATACCCTGCAAAAATAAGTTAGACGTCCTCTAATTGTTGTTTGCATGTTTTACGTGGCTGCTATGGGTTTCTAGCAAGAACTTTTCTTACCTACGCAAAACCACAATGTGATATGTCAGTTGCTATTTACCCTTCATAAGGACCCTTTTCATCGAATCCGTTCCGACTAAAGTGGGAGAGACTGGCACCCGCTAGCCACCTTATGCACCAAGTGCATGTCAGTCGGTGGAACCTGTCTCACGTAAGAGTACGTGTAAGGTCGGTCCGGGCCGCTTCATCCCACAATACCATCGAAACAAGATTGGACTAGTAACAGTAAGCATATTGAACAAAATCAACGCCCACAACTACTTTGTGTTCTACTCGTGCAAAGAATCTACGCAATAGACCTAGCTCATGATGCCACTGTTGGGGAACGTAGCAGAAATTCAAAAAATTTCCTACGTATCACCAAGATCTATCTATGGAGAGACCAGCAACGAGGGGAAGGAGAGTGCATCTACATACCCTTGTAGATCGCTAAGCGGAAGCGTTCAAGTGAACGGGTTTGATGGAGTCGTACTCGTCGTGATCCAAATCATCGATGACCAAGTGCCGAACGGACGACACCTCCGTGTTCAACACACGTATAGCCCGGTGACGTCTCCCATGCCTTGATCCAGCAAGGAGAGAGGGAGAGGTTGAGGAAGACTCCATCCAGCAGCAGCACAACGGCGTGGTGGTGGTGGAGGAGCGTGGCTATCCTGCAGGGCTTCGCCAAGCACCACAGAAGAGGAGGAAGAAGAGACGCAGGACTGCACCAACGAGAGATCGAATCGCGTATCTTATGGGCAGCCCTAGGCCTCATATATATAGGGGAAGGGGAGGGGCTGCGCCCCCTCTAGGGTTCCCACCCCTAAGGGGGGCGGCAGCCCTAGATGGGGAACAAGGGTGGCGGCCAAGAGGGGGAAGGAGAGGGAGGCGCACCAATATGGGCCCTAAGGCCCATATCCCCTTAGGGTTTGCCCCCTTTCCACCTCTTAGGCGCCATGGGCCCTTGTGGGAGGCACACCAGCCCACTAAGGGGCTGGTCCCTCACCACTCTTGGCCCATGCAAGCCTCCGGGGTTGGTGGCCCCACTTGGTGGACCCCCGGGACCCTCCCGGTGGTCCCGGTACGTTATCGATAAACCCCGAAACTCTTTCGGTGACCAAAACAGGACTTCCCATATATAAATCTTTACCTCCGGACCATTCCGGAGCTCCTCGTGACGTCCAGGATCTCATCCGGGACTCCGAACAACATTCGGTAACCACATACAAACTTCCTTTATAACCCTAGCGTCATCGAACCTTAAGTGTGTAGACCCTACGGGTTCGGGAGACATGCAGACATGACCGAGACGTTCTCCGGTCAATAACCAACAGCGGGATCTGGATACCCATGTTGGCTCCCACATGTTCCACGATGATGTCATCGGATGAACCACGATGTCAAGGACTTAATCAATCCCGTATGCAATTCCCTTTGTCTAGCGGTATTTTACTTGCCCGAGATTCGATCGTCGGTATACCGATACCTTGTTCAATCTCGTTACCGGCAAGTCTCTTTACTCGTTCCATAACACATCATCCCGTGATCAACCCCTTGGTCACATTGTGCACATTATGATGATGTCCTACCGAGTGGGCCCAGAGATACCTCTCCGTTTACACGGAGTGACAAATCCCAGTCTCGATTCGTGCCAACCCAACAGACACTTTCGGAGATACCTGTAGTGCACCTTTATAGTCACCCAGTTACGTTGTGACGTTTGGTACACCCAAAGCATTCCTACGGTATCCGGGAGTTGCACAATCTCATGGTCTAAGGAAAAGATACTTGACATTAGAAAAGCTTTAGCACACGAACTACACGATCTTTGTGCTAGGCTTAGGATTGGGTCTTGTCCATCACATCATTCTCCTAATGATGTGATCCCGTTATCAACGACATCCAATGTCCATAGCCAGGAAACCATGACTATCTGTTGATCACAACAAGCTAGTCAACTAGAGGCTCACTAGGGACATATTGTGGTCTATGTATTCACACGTGTATTACGATTTCCGGATAATACAGTTATAGCATGAATAAAAGACTATTATCATGAACAAAGAAATATAATAATAACACTTTTATTATTGCCTCTAGGGCATATTTCCAACAGTCTCCCACTTGCACTAGAGTCAATAATCTAGTTCACATCACCATGTGATTAACACTGACAGGTCACATCACCATGTGACCAACATCCAAAGAGTTTACTAGTGTCATTAAACTAGTTCACATCATCATGTGATTAAGACTCAATGAGTTCTGGGGTTTGATCATGTTTTGCTTGTAAGAGAGGTTTTAGTCAACGGGTCTGCAACATTCAGATCCGTATGTACTTCGCAAATCTCTAGGTCATATTGTAAATGCTGCTACCACTCTCCACTTGGAGCTATTCCAAATGGTTGCTCCACTATACGTATCCGGTTTGCTACTCAGAGTCATTCGGATAGGTGTTAAAGCTTGCATCGACGTAACCCTTTATGTCGAACTCTCTATCACCTCCATAATCGAGAAACATGTCCTTATTACTCCAAGGACAATTTTGACCGCTATTGGGTGATCTACTCCTTGATCACCTTTGTACTCTCTTGCCAGATATGTAGCAAGGCACACAACCGGTGCGGTACTTAGCATAGCATACTGTAGAGCCTACGTCTAAGGCATAGGGGACGACCTTCGTCCTTTCTCTCTTTTCTGCCGTGGTCGAACTTTAAGTCTTAACTTCATACCTTACATCTCAGGCAAGAACTCCTTCTTTGACTGATCCATCTTGAACACCTTCAAGACCATGTCAAGGTACGTGCTCATTTGAAAGTACTATTAAGCATTTTGATCTATCTTATAGATCTTGATGCTTATTGTTCAAGTAGCCTAATCCAGGTTTTCTATTGAAAAACACCTTTCAAATAACCCTATATGCTTTCCAGAAATTCTACATCATTTCTGATCAACAATATGTCAACAACATATACTTATCAGAAATTCTATAGTGCTCCCACTCACTTCTTTGGAAATACAAGTTTCTCATAAACTTTGCACACACCCAAAATCTTTGATCATCTCATCAAAACGTACATTCCAACTCCAAGATGCTTACTCCAGTCCTTAGAAGGATCGCTGGAGCCAGCATACCTTTTAGCATCCTTAGGATCGACAAAAACTTTTGGATTGTATCATATACAACCTTTCCTTACGAAGACTGGTAAAGAAACTCGTTTTGACATCCATCTGCCAGATTTCATAAATGCAGCTAATGCTAACATGATTCCGACGGACTTAACCATCGCTACGGATGAGAAAATCTCATCGTAGTCAACTCCTTGAACTTGTGAAAAACTCTTCGCCACAAGTCGAGCTTCATAGACGGTGACATTACCGTCCACGTCCGTCTTCTTCTTAAAGATCCATTTATCTCAATGGCTTGCCGATCATCGGGCAAGTCCACCAAAGTCCGTGCTTTGTTCTGATACATGGATCCTATCTCGGATTTCATGGTTTCTAACCATTTGTCGGAATATGGGCCCACCATCGCTTCTCCATAGCTCGTAGGTTCATTGTTGTCTAGCAACATGACCTTCAAGACAGGATTACTATACCACTCTGAAGCAGTACACATCCTTGTCACCCTACGAGGTACGGTAGTGACTTGATCCGAAGTTTCATGATCACTATCATAAGCTTCTACTTCAATTGGTGTAGGTGCCACAGGAACAACTTCCTATGCCCTGCTACACACTACTTGAAGTGACGGTTCAATAACCTCATCAAGTCTCCACCATCCTCCCACTCAACTTTTCGAGAGAAACCTTTCCTCGAGAAAGGACCCGATTCAAGAAACAATCCATATTGCTTTCGGATCTGAATTAGGAGGTATACCCAACTGTTTTGGGTGTCCTATGAAGATGCATTTTGTCCGCTTTGGGTTCGAGCTTATCAATTCTGAAACCTTTTTCACATAAGCGTCGCAGCCCCAAACCTTTAAGAAACGACAACTTAGGTTTCTCTAAACCATAATTCATACGGTGTCATCTCAACGGAATTACGTGGTGCCCTATTTAAAGTGAATGTGGTTGTCTCTAATGCCTAACCCACGAACAATAGTGGTAATTCGATAAGAGACATCATGGTACGCACCATATCCAATAGGGTGCAACTATGATGTTCGGACACACCATCACACTATGGTGTTCCAGGCAGTATTAATTGCGAAACAATTTCCACAATGTCTTAATTGTGTGCCAAAACTCGTAACTCAGATATTCATCTCTATGATCATATCATAGACATTTTATCCTCCTGTCACAATGATCTTCTACTTCACTCTGAAATTACTTGAACCATTCAATAATTCAGACTTGTGTTTCATCAAGTAAATATTCTCAACATCTACTCGAATCATCTGTGAAGTAAGAACATAACGATATTCACTGCATGCCTCAGCACTCATTGGACTGCACACATCAAAATGTGTTACTTCCAACAAGTTGCTATCTTGTTCCATCTTACTGAAAACGAGGCTTTTCAGTCATCTTTCCCATGTGGTATGATTTGCATATCTCAAGTGATTCAAAATCAAGTGAGTCCAAATGATCCATCTGCATGGAGTTTCTTCATGCGTATACACCAATAGACATGGTTCGCATGTCTCAAACTTTTCAAAAATGAGTGAGTCCAAAGATCCATCAACATGGAGCTTCTTCATGCGTTTTATACCATTATGACTTACATAGCAGTGCCACAAGTAAGTGGTACTATCATTACTATCTTATATCTTTTGGCATGAAAATGTGTATCACTACGATCGAGATTCAATAAACCATTCATTTAGGTGCAAGACCATTGAAGGTATTATTCAAATAAACAGAGTAACCATTATTCTCCTTAAATAAATAACCGTATTGCGATAGACATAATCCAATCATGTCTATGCTCAACGCAAACACCAAATAACAATTATTTAGGTTTAACACCAATCTCGTTGGTAGAGGGAGCGTGCGATGCTTGATCACATCAAGCTTGGAAAAACTTCCAACACATATCGTCAGCTCACCTTTAGCTAGTCTCCGTTTATTTCGTAGCTTTTATTTCGAGTTACTAACACTTAGCAACCGAACCGGTATCTAATACCCTGGTGCTACTAGGAATACTAGTAAAGTACACATTAACATAATGTATATCCAATATACTTCTATCGACCTTGCCAGCCTTCTCATCTACCAAGTATCTAGGGTAATTCTGCTCCAGTGGCTGTTCCCCTTATTACAGAAGCACTTAGTCTCGGGTTTGGGTTCAACCTTGGGTTTCTTCATTAGAGCAGCAGCTGATTTGTTGTTTCATGAAGTATCCCTTCTTGCCCTCGCCCTTCTTGAAACTAGTGGTTTCACCAACCATCAACAATTGATGCTCCTTCTTGATTTCTACTTTCGCGATGTCAAACAACGCGAATACCTCAAGGATCATCATCTCTATCCTTGATATGTTATAGTTCATCACAAAGCTCCAGCAGCTTGGTGGCAATGACTTTGGAGAAACATCACTATCTCATATGGAAGATCAACTCCCACTCGATTCAAGTGATTGTTGCACTCAGACAATCTGAGCACAAGCTCAACGATTGAGCTTTTCTCCCTTAGTTTGCAGGCTAAGAAAATCGTCGGAGGTCTCATACCTCTTGACGTGGGCACGAGCCTGAAATTTCAATTTCAGCCCTCGAAACATCTCATATGTTCTGCGACGTTTCGAAAACGTCTTTGGTGCCTCAACTCTAAACCGTTTAACTGAACTATCACGTAGTTATCAAAATGTGTATGTCTGATGTTCGCAACATCCACAAACGACGTTTGGGGTTCAGCACACTGAGCGGTGCATTAAGGACATAAGCTTTCTACTGTCCGCATAATCGCTACTGTCAACTTTCAACTATATTTTCTCTAGGAACATATCTAAACAGTGGAACTAAAGCGTGAGCTTACGACATAATTTGCAAAGATCTTTTGACTATGTTCAGGATAATTAAGTTCATCTTATGAACTCCCACTCAGATAGACATCCCTCTGGTCATCTAAGTGATTACATGATCCGAGTCAACTAGGCCGTGTCCGATCATCACGTGAGACAGACTAGTCATCATCAGTGAACATCTTCATGTTGATCGTATCTACTATACGACTCATGCTCGACCTTTCGGTCTCTGTGTTCCGAGGCCATGTCTGTACATGCTAGGCTCATCAAGTTAACCCTAAGTGTTTTCGCGTGTGTAAATCTGTCTTACACCCGTTGTATGTGAACGTAAGAATCCATCACATCCGATCATCACGTGGTGCTTAGAAGCGACGAACTGTAGCAACGGTGCACAGTTAGGGGAGAACACTTCTTGAAATTGTTGTAAGGGATCATCTTATTTACTACCGTCGTTCTAAGTAAACAAGATGCATAAACATGATAAACATCACATGCAATCAAAAAGTGACATGATATGGCCAATATCATTTTGCTCCTTTTGATCTCCATCTTCGGGGCTCCATGATCATCATCGTCACCGGCATGACACCATGATCTCCATCATCATGATCTCCATCATCGTGTCTCCATGAAGTCGTCTCGCCAACTTATTACTTCTACTACTATGGCTACCGGTTAGCAATAAAGTAAAGTAATTACATGGCGTTGTTCAATGACACGCAGGTCATACAATAAATTAAGACAACTCCTATGGCTCCTGCCGGTTGTCATACTCATCGACATGCAAGTCGTGAATCCTATTACAAGAACATGATCAATCTCATACATCACATATCATTCATCACATTCTTCTTGGCCATATCACATCACATAGCATACCCTGCAAAAATAAGTTAGACGTCCTCTAATTGTTGTTTGCATGTTTTACGTGGCTGCTATGGGTTTCTAGCAAGAACTTTTCTTACCTACGCAAAACCACAATGTGATATGTCAGTTGCTATTTACCCTTCATAAGGACCCTTTTCATCGAATCCGTTCCGACTTGCATACCGATACCTTGCTCAATCTCGTTACCGGCAAGTCTCTTTACTCGTTCCGTAACACATCATCCCGTGATCAACCCCTTGGTCACATTGTGCACATTATGATGATGTCCTACCGAGTGGGCCCAGAGATACCTCTCCGTTTACACGGAGTGACAAATCCCAGCCTCGATTCGTGCCAACCCAACAGACAATTTCGGAGATACATGTAGTGCACCTTTATAGTCACCCAGTTACGTTGTGACGTTTGGTACACCCAAAGCATTCCTACGGTATCCGGGAGTTGCACAATTTCATGGTCTAAGGAAAAGATACTTGACATTAGAAAAGCTTTAGCATACGAACTACACGATCTTTGTGCTAGGCTTAGGATTGGGTCTTGTCCATCACATCGTTCTCCTAATGATGTGATCCCGTTATCAACGACATCCAATGTCCATAGCCAGGAAACCATGACTATCTGTTGATCACAACGAGCTAGTCAACTAGAGGCTCACTAGGGACATATTGTGGTCTATGTATTCACATGTGTATTATGATTTCCGGATAATACAGTTATAGCATGAATAAAAGACTATTATCATGAACAAAGAAATATAATAATAACACTTTTATTATTGCCTCTAGGGCATATTTCCAACAAATAACCAGGCGGCGGACGTATTGGCACGCATTGGCGCAAAGTGCGATGCCGTCCCTCCCAATATCTTCCTAGAGCGGCTGTTCAAGCCATCCGTTCTATGGGAAGGGGATTCCGGAAACAACAATCCGGACCCAGCCGCACCGCCCGACACCGAACATTCTGACACAATCGGTGGCTCTGCCAATGAAATAACACACTCAGCCCTTGAAATAATGGTAGTCATTGCCCCGTGGATCGAGCCATTCCTAGCCTACTTAACTAGGCAGGAACTTCCCGAGGACCAAAACGAGGCCCGCTGCATAGTACGGCGATCTAAAGCCTATAAGGTCCATGAGGGAGAGCTTTATAAGAAAAGCACAACCGGAGTCCTTCAAAGGTGTATCTCCGAAGAGGAAGGGCGAAATCTTTTGGCTGAAATTCATGCCGGACTCGGTGGGCACCACGCCGCAGCCCGGGCCCTTGTAGGCAATGCCTTCCGTACAGGATTTTATTGGCCGACGGCCCGGGCAGATGCACAGGACTTAGCCCAACGATGCGTCGATTGCCAGCTCTTTGCTAATCAAAGCCACATGCCACCCACCACCCTCAAAACTATACCCATCACCTGGCCGTTTGCGGTCTGGGGGCTTGACATGGTTGGACCCCTTAAAGGAGGAACCCACAAGCAAAAATACCTATTAGTCATGGTGGATAAATTCACCAAATGGATAGAGGCCAAGCCAGTTAAGACGGCCAAATCCGGACCCGTGATAGACTTCATATCAGGGGTAGTACACCGTTACGGCGTCCCCCATAGCATCATCACTGATAACGGCACGAACTTCACGGCCGATGAGGTTAAACTCCGGTGCAAAAACATGGGCATCAAGCTCGACTATGCTTCAGTCTATCACCCTCAAACTAACGGTCAAGTCGAACAAGCAAATGGTCTAATCATGAGCGGCATTAAACCCAGACTAGTGCGGTCCCTTAAATCTAACACGCACTCGGTAGAGGAGCTCGACTCCGTACTCTGGGGGCTGCGGACCACGCCGAATTGCACTACCGGATTCACACCATTTTTTATGGTATACGGCGCAGAGGCAGTTTTGCCCTGCGACATAATTCATGACTCACGTCGCGTGCACATGTACGAAGAAAGAGAAGCCGAGCTGGATCGACAGGACAGTTTGGACGCCTTAGAGGAGGAGCGCAACGTGGCAAAAGCTCGTTCCACATTCTATCAACAGCAGGCTCGAAGATATCAAAGCAGAGAAGTATGGGCCAAAACTTACAATGTTGGCGAACTAGTTCTACGCCTGTCGAACAAGAAAAAGGACAAACTCAAGCCCAAATGGGAAGGTCCCTTCATCATCGACCAAGTCCTGACCGGCGGAGCGTACCGTCTGCGAAATGCATCGGATAACCGACTCGAGCCGAACCCATGGAACGCAGCCCGTCTCCGAAGATTCTACGCCTAGCGCCGAACTCTGAGTTCGTTTCCTTCCTCTGTCTATATTTTATACTTTAACTGGCTTTTATTTCTCTCCTTCTCCCTCCCTTTTTCTGATGCCGTTGAAGGCTCGTTTGTGCATTGTTCGCACACACCTGACGCGTTATCCGCGCTCAGTATACCTGGGGGCTTCTTTAACAGAAGCTTATTAATACGGGCTTTATGCCCAACATATGCGTCACACTTCCGCATGTACCGTTTATTCACCATTATATGCATCGATATGACTTAAGTTTTGGCCAAGCTGGGTTGCTTGGCTCCTGTGCTTACCCCTACGTTCCCGATTGTTCGGCTAGGTGGTAAAGGGAGCACCTCTGCGATTGTTACCGTCGGGTCAGCCGGACGTGTACCTCAGACTGGGTGAAGCCGAAAGCTAGCGTTCTTAAGGGAATATTCGGTCGGTGAACTAAAAGACGAATTCTTACTTATTCATTTATCTGCCCCCAGATGTTTTTCTGCTTTTTTCGCAGTCCGAACATGCACTTTAGGGCATGCCTCCCAGGGAAAGGAACCCCTAATGGAACTATTCTCCCAGGAAGATGTTTCTTACTAACCATGTAATATAACATAACTAGTTGGGCACTTGTCTGATAAAGCACTTATGACCCCTACGTCTGGTCTCCACGCAAGCCCCGGTTCTCACATAACCGCGAGGGCATTCGGACACACTCCGTACTGTCGGGTCCCGAGGTTGAAGCGAAAAGGTCCGCTACGACAAACGATCTACAATCCGGCTAGAAGGCATTTTACATGTCATTTTAAATTACATAGTCAAATTGACTGATCGTATTCCTCCTCAATACCATCTAATAGGCTGTCTAGTTTACAGTCCCGCTAGGAATACTTCGCGGCCAACTCTACTTGGCCGTACACTAAGCTCACAGGGATCTCCTTCCCATCGGGCCCCATAGGTCCGACCTCGGCCATGTGGTTTGGGTCAACCTTCGTGTACCACGTCTTCACCATGGCCCAGGCCTCCCTGACGCCTTGACGGCAGGCTGATATCTTCCATAACCGGAAGCACCGCCGTGCTCCCTGAAGCTTCTCTGCAAGCTCTCCAAGGCCTTCGGGTAGGGAGATGGAGGGCCACAAAGCCTGGGCGACGCCTCTCATCACCTGTTGAACTCGTTCGTGCAGTTGCAGCAGCTCGGGAAGTAGGTCACCCGTTGAACCGGGCATTTCCTCTGCAGGACGACCTATGAGCATACCTACAGACATATTTCTGTTAATTGACTTCCTCGCCGAACTCTTCTTTTCAAAAGTTCGCTCAAGCACTTACTGTAAATGCTGCGACGAAGCCGCCAATTCTCCTTAACGGAGTCAGACAGCTGGGCATGAACATCCTTTAGTTCCTCGCCCAGCTGGGTGTTGGCATCTTGGAGGTTATTTTTCTCTTTCCTCACCCTTGTAAGCACCTTCTTGCCGGCCTTTAGCTGGCGTTGTAGCTGTTGCCTGTACGGATCTAGTCCGGCGCCATCTACAATATTATTGTCAGAATTATACACACGTCGCACTTCACAAACTACTTATCTTTCGAAGTATATATTACCGGAGGGGGTCTCTGTGGCTCCCCCTGTGGTGGCTAGTGCGGCCTCAAGTTGGGCCTTGCACTCTTGAAGCTCCTGGGACAGGTGGGTATTCTTTTCTGTAAGATCCTGCATAACAAATGATCCTTAAATCAGTTATTCTAACTACTTTAAGTCTCGGGGGCTACTGGCATATATAACTGTCAAAATTCCTCACCCGTATGTCTTTCACATATTGCTCCGTGGCTCTGGCTAGACCATCTTGAGCGGCACGGAGGTGGGCATCTCCCGAAGTAAAGGCATTCAATGCCTCTTGGGAGAAACATGCGTCACAAAGAATTCTCCGGCGGCTCCTGTGATTCATGGCGCTCTCCACCTTAGATCTGGTGGCGGACAATCTGTCGGCATCCTCCATTGGAGGAGCATCCGACGCGCGCCTTGTGTTCCTCTCCCCTTCCGGACCTGGCGTTGGAGCCTGGCTGGCGGAGGCTCGATTGGCAACCTCTCCGCACACAGTCCGGCGAGCGCTCTTTCTCCTGAAAAAATCACGAGCGTTTGTATGCCTTCAAGGAATCTTTCCTTGAAACACGGTGGCGCGCCATACCATTGCGGTGACGTCTCGATCCGCGCCGCACTTCTTTTCCGCCTGCTGGGCCGAGCTGCACCTTGTTGGCCAGCCTCCACGGGCTCGGCTTCCCGCCTCAAAGGCACCTCCTGTGGAACACCATTGGTATGCGGTGATCAGAAATAAGCATGGATGGGTCATGGTATCAGGACTTTGGTCACAGTTACCTAGGAAGCTGGAAATATTCCGAGGTAGTCGGCCGTAATGGCAACCAAAGCATTGTCGATGCTAAGTTGGTGGAACACCCCGTCAATCAGCTCCACCTTTATGTCCGGATCCTCCTCGGAGGCCGGATCGAGGGACCGTTCCGGATCCTCGGGTTGTGGAGACGGGCTGCGTATATCCTCTACAGCCCGGCGCAGTTCCTGCGTCGAAATCACAAAATGAGATACTTAACCATGGGAATGGGGATCGGATAGACAAAAAGAAATGTCCGCTTACCCAGCCTCGAGGATTGTTGATAGAAAACCCGTTCAGTGGACTGGCGCGGAGAAAATCCTCCTTTTCCCCTTTGTACAGGCCGGACAAGATCTTCACCAGATCGGCAACCGATCCTGGCCCCTTACGGCCATGGCGGGTGGCATCATCCTCCCTGTTGAAATCCCACATGGGGTGGCCCCTATCCTGGAGCGGCTGCACCCCCCGCATAATGCATGTGGCCATGACCCCAATCATGGTCAATCCGGAATGAGCTAATAATCTTATTCGGCCCATAAGGTACAGGACGTCCCTGTCATTCTCCCGTTGAGGGCTCCGCGGACGCCAACTTAGGCGTTTCTTCAGAGGAGCATTACTGAACTCCGAGAGGCCGATCCGAACTGGATCCGGTAGCGGGGCGTCTTCTATATAAAACCATTCCGAAGGCCAGTCTTCGGACGCCTTCTTCGGTGTTCCGGATAGATATCCGGTCCTGGTGATACGCCATAGCTCGGCTCCGCCCACTTGATATATTGACCCCTCATGAGAACGGGGTACAAGGCAGAATAGTCTCTTCCACAGCGCAAAATGACTCTCGACGCCCCAAACAGTTCGCAAAGGGCCACGAAGCCCGCGATGTGCAGAATGGAGGCAGGCGTAAAGTGGTGCAGCTGGAGGCCGTAGAACTCCAGGAGCCCCCGGAGAGACGGATGTATTGGAAATCCGGGTCCTCTTATTAGATAAGAGGCAAAGCATACCCGCTCTCCTTTGGAGGGATTGGGGATGCTCTCCGCCTGCTTTCCGCCCTTGTAGGTGGCGAGTCCGGCTCGAACCGGAACCATAAAGGCTGGGGGAAGAAATCCCTTGGCTTGGAGCGTCACTAACTCACTGTGCGGGACTGAGCATCTCTCCCAATCTCCAGGCTGAGGGCTGGGAGCGCGAGAGGAGGAGCCACATCGACTGTCCATGATGGAATGGATTTTTGTCAGAGGCGCTCCGATGAATACTCGCAGAAGGAGGATGGTGTGATTCGAATGTAGACCCTCGTCTCTTTTTATAGGCAACTCATTTGCGCAGCTAGGGGGAAGTGTAAAAATACCCTGGCTTTTCGCATTCGTTCGACACGTGGAAGATGGCCATTATTGGGCGTGGAAGCCAAGGAGCGCAGCATTTATAAGAAGTCGGACACTATTCGACAAGTACATGGAATTTGGAGAAGAACCCGCCTCGCAATGCCGAAGACAATCTACGCGCCAGACTCATCATCATTGAAGCCTGGTTCGGGGGCTACTGAGGGAGTCCTGGACTAGGGGGTGTCCGTATAGCCGAACTATCATCTCCGGCCGGACTCCAAGACTATGAAGATACAAGATTGAAGACTTCGTCCCGTGTCCGGATGGGACTTTCCTTGGCGTGGAAGGCAAGCTTGGCGATACGGATATGTAGATCTCCTACCATTGTAACCGACTCTGTGCAACCCTAACCCTCTCCGGTGTCTATATAAACCGGAGGGTTCTAGTCTGTAGGACGAACAACAATCATACCATAGGCTAGCTTCTAGGGTTTAGCCTCTCTGATCTCGTGGTAGATCTACTCTTGTACTACCCATATCATCAATATTAATCAAGCAGGAGTAGGGTTTTACCTCTACCGAGAGGGCCCGAACCTGGGTAAAAACATCGTGTACCCTGTCTCCTGTTACCATCCGCCTAGACGCACAGTTCGGGACCCCCTACCCGAGATCCGCTGGTTTTGACACCGACAAGTACGAAGATACTCCTCAGTACACCGGGGAGAGTAGCCACGATCCATGGGTTTAGACCAACTTAGGCCAAAAGCCTAAGCTTGGGGGAGTACGTATTTCTCACTGACATTACATTCATGTTCACACACTCACTCTAGTTGTCGGTGCTCATACTTTTTCATTGTACTATCCATGCTAGTTTAATTTCTCTTTCTAGCTTTCTTCTTGTGTGTTTGATAAACCTTAAGAAAAACCAAAAATATTAGTTAGCTTACTTTCCATGCTTGCAGTAGTAATTAAAAGAAAACCCAAAAATATTTACCGTTCTTCTTTTGCTTTTTGGGAGCTTTCCCGCGTAAATAGTTTTATTTCTTTTCTTTCCTTTGGGGGTCGAGAGGAGAAGACCTTAATGAAAATGTTTAGTACCTCTCATATGCATGATTGTAGGTTTAACCAAGAGCCCATATTACCTTGTCTTCTCCCTTGAAATTGAATGCTTGCAGATTCCAGCTTAGTCCAATGCACATGCACTATTATTATTATACACACCGTTCGGTCGTGCAAGTGGAAGGCAATAATGACGATATATGATGGACTGGCTGAGATGAGAGAAGCTGGTATGAACTCGACCTCTCTTGTTTTTGTAATGATTAGTTCATCGTTCCTGATTCAGCCTATTATGAATAAACATGTTTGCAATGACAATTAGAGATTATAGTTGCTTATGCCATGCTTAATTAGCTAGGAGCTTATAATGGTTACCTTGCATGCCAACATGCTATTAAAATGGTTGTGATGTGGTATGATAGGGTGGTATCCTCCTTTGAATGATTCGAGTGACTTGACTTGGCACATGTTCACGGATCTAGTTGAAACAAAATCAACATAGACTTCACGATATTTATGTTCATGGCGGATTATATCCTACTCATGCTTGCATTCGGTGTTGATTAGTTTTAATGCGTGTTCATGACTGTTGTCGCTCTCTCAGTTGGTCGCTTCCCAGTCTCTTTCTACACTTCACCTGTACTAAGCGGGAATACTGCTTGTGCATCCAAACTCCATAAACCCCAAAGTTATTCCATATGAGTCCACCATACCTTCCTATATGTGGTATTTACTTGCTGTTTCAAGTAAATTTGTATGTGCCAAACTCCAAACCTTCAAATGAAATTCTGTTTTGTATGCTCAGCTCATGTATCAACTAGGGTTGTCTGTATCTTCCATGCTAGGTGGGTTATTCTCAAGAGGAGTGGTGTCGGTGTCAAAATCGGTGGATCTCGGGTAGGGGGTCCCGAACTGTGCGTCTAGGTGGATGGTAACAGAGACAAGGGACACGATGTTTTTACCCAGGTTCGGGCCCTCTCGATGGAGGTAAAACCCTACTCCTGCTTGATTAATATTGATGATATGGGTAGTACAAGAGTAGATCTACCACAAGATCAGAGAGGCTAAACCCTAGAAGCTAGCCTATGGTATGATTGTTGTTCGTCCTACGGACTAAAACCCTCCGGTTTATATAGGCACCGAAGAGGGTTAGGGTTACACAGAGTCGGTCACAATGGTAGGAGATCTACATATCCATATCGCCAAGCTTGCCTTCCACGCCAAGGAAAGTCCCATCCGGACACGGGACGAAGTCTTCAATCTTGTATCTTCATAGTCTAGGAGTCCGGCCAAAGGTTATAGTCCGGCCATCCGGACACCCCCTAATCTAGGACTCCCTCAGTAGCCCCTGAACCAGGCTTCAATGATGACGAGTCCGGCGCGCATATTGTCTTCGGCATTGCAAGGCGGGTTCCTCCTCCGAATACTTCATAGAAGATTTTGAACACAAGGATAGTGTCCGGCTCTGCAAAATAAGTTCCACATACCACCGTAGAGAGAATAATATTTACACAAATTCAATCCGCTGACGTATTCCGTGGCGTGATATCACACCATGGCCAAGCCTTTATTTGACTCGTTTTTACTGTCCCACCTCAGCGCGTTTAGCGAGGCGGTTTCCTTGGCACGTCTTGTCAAAGCAGAGATCGTGTCCCCTTATTCCGGGATTCTCGTTAATACGGGCGCGGGTAACCCAGTCGTGCCCATTGGCACATCTCCTCTATCAAAGGCGAGTCCCAAACGGTCACGGGGAAGGCTCTTGGTATTCAACCTCTTTATAAAGAGACCAAGGCTCCACTCCTTTCTTTCAATCTCAATCGAATCCGCCCCTCGCCTCGAGTTCCAACACCCAAAGCTCCAGATTCAGGCGCTTCGGACCTTCGATGATGTCCGGCTCCGACCTGCAAGGCCGGTGGATGCCTTCCTCCGTTACGGAAGAAGACGTGCTAAAGCTAAGAGATGCCAGGTATCTAACCGGCAAAATTTCGCATAGGCTGCCTGCCCAAGGGCAGGTTATTCCCACTCCCAAGCCTGGTGAAAGCGTGGTGTTCGCATCTCACTTCCTTCGGGGGCTAGGCTTCCCGACAGACCCCTTCGTGAGGGGGCTCATGTTTTATTATGGGTTGGAATTTCACGACTTGGATCCGGAGTCCATCCTCCACATCTCATCGTTCATTGTCGTATGCGAAGCCTTCCTCCGCATTACCCCTCACTTCGGGTTGTGGCTCAAGACCTTCAAAGTGGAGCCGAAGATGATCAAGGGGCAGCATGCAGAGTGCAGAGGGGCTGTTATAAGCAAGAATGCTGATGCTCCGTGGCCCGAGGGCTCTTTTCAAGAGGAGCTCAGCTTATGGCAACAAGAGTGGTTTATATCACAACTCCCAGGGGCACCAAATGGGTGGCGCCACCTGCCTTTCGCTCGGGTCCTCCATCGTGGCTGGCGTCATGGGTCAATAGAGGACTTGACTGGGGGCCGTCCAAGGACGTGCCCTTGTTGCAGGGCCGCATTCAAGACCTCCTAGAGAGAGAGATCACTCTGGTCGTAGTAGCACAGGTCATGCTGATTCGTTGCACCCTGCCCTGCAAACGTCGCCCCCTCCGCCTGTGGGAATTTAACCCGAAGGGACCACGAGCTCTCCATCATTTTATGGGCGCGACGCCCGTGGAGATGTACAAGCTTTTCTTCGGATCACAAGCGACGTGTCCGGACTTGACCGAGGACGCAGGTCTGAGCTGCAATCGCCCGGATACTCAAGTAAGTAGCCCTGTACCCGGACGCTATCCCATATTTATCACGAACTTGCCCTTTAAAAGAGTTGTCCCCTGAACAGGAGTGGATAGCGAAAGCAAAGCTAATCAGGTGTCCGCCCCCCCTCCCTGAGACCACGTCAGATCCCGTGTTAACCAGGATGCTGGAGGTTGCGCCTTCGGAAGAAGGTGAAGGGGGGAACAAGGAAGCTACCACCTCCGCGAAGGAGGCTGTCAGGAAAGGAGGGATCGAGAATCCCTCCATCCAAGGGAAGAAGAGGACCGCCTCTGAAGACCCGGAGACCATGGTCTCAAAGAGGGGGAAGAAATCTTCGTCAGAGGGTCCTGCGCCGAGAGATGCCTCGGCCGCCTTGTGCCCCCAAG
Source organism: Triticum timopheevii (assembly GCA_963921465.1). Taxonomy (NCBI): domain Eukaryota; kingdom Viridiplantae; phylum Streptophyta; class Magnoliopsida; order Poales; family Poaceae; genus Triticum; species Triticum timopheevii. Next base: position 464,080,150 of record OY997262.1, on the reverse strand, counting down.
GGGATCAGCCCTCCACCGAGCCGTAATTAAAAAGGGGAGTTCTTTTTAAAATAAAGGATATCCCTGCCCTATTTCTGATGAAGATGACCTAAGTTTTACCTTGTAGTTCGGATCTCAGCCCTTCTCAGCAGAGCTCATCTTCGGGGGATCTTCGTCCGAAGATGATGGAGAGCGAAACAACTCCCCCTGCCGTACCGTCTTGCGAGGCGGGCGACCCTAAGGTGTCGTCACGGAGGGTTTCTCCGAGTCCGGCGGGGCCGGAAGGCAGTCGTATGTCCCCTCAAAGCCCTCTGCGTCCAGCCTTCGAAAAAGGCCATCAGACGAGTCCAGCACCACCTGGTGTACGGTCGGAGGAGCTGAAGGATCTGCTTGGGCGAGCGTCTATCTCAAAAGATCATCGTGCGTTAATGGGTACGGTGATTGAAAGGATTTCATCCGCTGAGAGCGGATTGCACGAAGCCGTCAGAAGTTTACTGACAGGTTTTGAGGTACGCAAAATGATGTACCTTCTAACAGTTCCGCATATAAAATGCGCCCTGTGTAGATAGTAGCCCCTGAGGCTCGGTGTGTTCTAAAAAATGACAGCGCGCCAAGGATCATAATCCCAGGTATAATATGTCGCCCTTCCTATGTAGGTGGCGAAGTGTCCGGTGGCTAGCCGGACTGATGAATTTGCCGAACTAAATCGGCAACTTGACGTGGCGGATGCCGACATCGCGCTTGTCAATAAGCGGCTTGACGAGTCACAACGTATGCGATTTCTCCGCGGACACCTGGTAAGGGAGCTTGATGCTCGTGCCTTACAACATGTATGCTTGATGCAGATGGTGCCGCTGCCATGGAGAACCTTCGGGCGGAGCTCGCCCGAGCCAAGGAGCAGGCCAGAAAGAGTGATGCGGCTGCCTTAAAGGCGGCCGAAGAGCTAAAAGCCGAACAGGCTGCTCACTGCCGAAGCAAGAAGGAAATGGCCGAGATGGCCGTGAAGTTGAAGGATGCTGCCGACCGCTGCAAGCTTCTTGAAAAAGAAGATCGAGCGGTACAAGAGGACCTGAAGAAGGCCACTACCAAGGCCAAGGATGCTCGCTCTGCGATGAGAGCTATGAAGGAGGAGCTGCGTCAGGCCGGAGATATCACAGCTGGAAAGCCCTTTCTGCTGCGGAGGAAATTCATGGATCCTAAATATGCTCAGCTGGACCGGTTGTGGAGTGCGGAGGATGCTTATCTGGACTTGGCGGCAAGTGCTGCGGACGCGGCCGAACACTTCCGAGATCAAAAGGATCACGAAATGGAAAAGGTTTTTTGGTCGCAGTTCCATAATCCAGAGTGCCCACTTCCATTAACCGATCGCTTGGCCGAATGGGCGGAGCTGAATAGGTTATCCAGACTTGCCATGAAGGATGTCGTGAGTCTTTTGTGGCCGAAAAGGGCCCGAGCCGAAGAGTTATTTTGGCTTGGTGCAGCAGTTCCTTGGTGCGGTGTCGCGTATCAATGCAATGAGGAGGTCGGCGTGCATAGAGGGTGCGCGGATGGCTCTTGCCCATGTCAAGACATACTTGGCGGAGATGAAGGCCACCGATGTTGCATCCCAATATTCGGATGGAAGCCGAGTACCTGTCGAGCAATATTTTCAGGAAGTTCTGCAGGGCACTCGTTTAATAGAGACGCAGTGCTCGAAGGATATTATGTTCGAATAACATGTATTATTGTAAAACAATGTTTCGATGGAATATGTAAAAGCTTTTTATACTTGTGCCTTTCAAGAATTAAAATACCTCTTGTGCGGCCGTTAATGTCTTCGGCTTCAGCCCCCACGCATATAATGCGGGGGTGTTTGCAAAAGGCGCATTTTCACACTTGATCCAACGTCTTGGTCCTATAAAGGAGGTGGTAGCGCAGCAAACTAGGCAACCGGACTATAATGCTTTATCACTTTCACTTAGCCATAGGAGTTTGACAGTGGGGCTTGATACGTCTCCAACGTATCTATAATTTTTTATTGCTCCATGCTACTTTATCTACTATTTTAGGCAATATTGGGCTTTATTATCCACTTATATATTATTTTTGGGACTAACCTATTAACCGGAGGCCTAGCCCAGATTTGCTGTTTTATGCCTGTTTCAGTGTTTCGAGGAAAAGGAATATCAGACGGAGTCAAAACGGAACGAAATCAACTGGAGAAATTATTTTTGGAAGGAAACCCACCTGATGGACTTGGACCACACATCAGAAGATACGGTAGGTGCTCACGAGGGTGGGGGTCACGCCCTCCCCCCTGGGCGCGCCCCCCTGCCTCGTGGGGCCCCGGTAGCTCCACCGGCGTACCCCTTTCACCCATATATACCTACGTACCCTAAAACTTCCAGAATAGAAGATAGATCGGGAGTTCCGCCGCCGCAAGCCTCTGTAGCCACAAAAAACCAATCGGGACCCTGTTCCGGCACCCTGCCGGAGGGGGATCCCATCACTGGAGGCCATCTTCATCATCCCGGCGCTATCCATGATGAGGAGGGAGTAGTTCAGCCTCGGGGCTGAGGGTATGTACCAGTAGCTATGTGTTTGATCTCTCTCTCTCTCGTGTTCTCTCTCGTGTTCCATCTATGGCACGATCTTGATGTATCCCGAGCTTTGCTATTGTAGTTGGATCTTATGATGTTTCTCCCCCTCTACTCTCTTGTGATGAATTGAGTTTCCCCTTTTGAAGTTATCTTATTGGATTGAGTCTTTTATGAACACTTGATGTATGTCTTGCGTGGGATAACCGTGGTGACAATGGGTTATTCTATTGATCCACTTGATGTATGTTTTGGTGATCAACTTGCGGGTTTCGTGACACTTGGGAACCTATGCATAGGGGTTGGCACACGTTCTTGACTCTCCGGTAGAAACTTTGGGGCACTCTTTGAAGTACTTTTATGTTGGTTGGATGAATCTGAGATTGTGTGATGCATATTGTATAATCATGCCCACGGATACTTGAGGTGACAATGGAGTATCTAGGTGACATTAGGGTTTTGGTTGATTTGTGTCTTAAGGTGTTATTCTAGTATGAACTCTTTTATAGATCAATCCGAAAGAATAGATTTGTGGTGGTTTCATACCCGGCCATAATCTCTACGTTTGTTCTCCGCTATTAGTGGCTTTGGAGTGACTCTTTGTTGCATGTTGAGGGCTTGTCATATGTTCTATCTATGTTATTATTGTTGAGAGAACTTACACTAGTGAAAGTATGAACTCTAGGCCTTGTTTCCTATCATTGCAATACCGTTTACGCTCACTTTTATCGCTCGCTACCTTGCTGTTTTTATATTTTCAGATTACAAAAACCTATATCTACTATCTATTTTGCACTTGTATCACCATCTCTTCGCCGGACTAGTGCACCTTGTTTGAGAGAGACCATCTTCATCCTACGCCTCCTACGGATTGATAAACCTGAGGTCATCCACTTGAGGGAAATTTGCTACTGTCCTACAAACCTGTGCACTTGCTGGCCCAACAACGTCTACAAGAAGAAGGTTGTGTAGTAGACATCAATCTCTTTTCTGGCGCCGTTGCCGGGGAGGCTAGGTAAGTGAAGGTATATCTTTAGATCTTGCAATCGAATCTTTTTGTTTCTTGTTTTAGCACTAGTATAGTTTATAAAAGAAAATTACAAAAAATGGAGTTGAGTTTGTCTCATACACTTCACCTTTTTAATATCTTTCGTGAGTATGATGGAAAGGATAATTGTGCTCAAGTGCTTGAAGAAGAAATCTATAGAATGTTTGGTACTAAATTTTTGAATGATGAGCATGATTGCAATGTTGTTAGTATGAATTCCTTGAATATCCATGATGCTAATGATATGCAAAGCCACAAGCTTGGGGAAGCTATGTCTGATGGAGATGATATTTTTTGTCCCCCAAGCTTTGATGGGCAAATTTACTATGATGAAAGCATGCCTCCTATTTATGATGATTATTGTGATGATACGTATGCTATAAAGAAGAAGTTTGCTTATGTGGAGAGTAGAAAATTTTCTATGCTTGTAGATCATGAAAAGAATGCTTTAGGTGCTGGTTATATAGTTGAATTCATTCATGATGCTACTGAAAATTATTATGAGGGAGGAACATATGCTTGTAGGAATTGCAATAATGTCAAGTTTCCTCTCTATGTGCTTAAATTCTTGAAGTTATGCTTGTTGTACCATCCTATGCTAGTTGATTATTGTTCTCATAAGTTGTTTGCACACAAAATCCCTAAGCATAGGAAGTGGGTTAGACTTAAATATGCTAGTCATATGCTTCATGATGCTCCCGTTATGTTTCAATTCTTATCTTTTATGTGAGCATCATTGTCATCATCATGCCTAGCTAAAAGGCATTAAAGAAAAGCGCTTGTTGGGAGACAACCCAATATTTATCCTTACTGTTTTTGTGTGTCCACATGATTATGCTCCTGTAGTAATCATGTTTTATATCTTTTGTTTCAATAAAGTTCCAAGTAGAACCTTTGGGAAGACTTGGGTGAAGTTTATGTGATCTTGCTGTGAAAAACAGAAACTTTAGCGCTCACGAGAATAGCTGCCATTTTTTACTGGAGAGCGCTTTTAGGTTGATTCTTTTTGCAGATGATTAATAGACAAATTTCTCAGGTCCATCAGTTTATTTCATAATTTTTGGGGTTCCAGAAGTATACGTTTTATACAGATTACTACAAACTGTTCTGTTTTTGACAGATTCTGTTTTCTATGTGTTGTTTGCTTATTTTGATGAATCTATAAGTAGTATCGGAGGGTATGAACCATAGATAAGTTGGAGTACAGTAGATATTACACCAATATGAATTTAGAATGAGTTCATTACAGTACCTAAGTGGTGGTTTTATTTTCTTATACTAATGGAGCTTACGAGTTTTGTTTTGAGTTTTTGTGTGGTTGAAGTTTTCAAGTTTTGGGTAACGATTCGATGGACAATGGAATAAAGAGTGGAAAGAGCCTAATCTTGGGGATTCCCAAGGCACCCCAAGGTAATATTCAAGGACAACCAATCAACTAAGCTTGGGGATGCCCCGGAAGGCATCCCCTCTTTCGTCTTTGTTCATCGGTAACTTTACTTGGAGCTATATTTTTATTCACCACATGATATGTGTTTTGCTTGGAGCGTCATTTTATTTTGTTAGTTTTTGCTTGCTGTTAGTTAGAATAATGTTTTGCATCTTTAGTTTCAATAAAAAATTCAAGGATAGCCTTTGCCATGCTTATTTTGCTAGTTTGCATGTTGCTGTTTGAAAACAGAAAGTTTACAGCTGTTGCAAAAATTCCCTAGAAAAGTCAGAGAAAGGTCTAACGTTGAATCTTTTTAAATATTGAGCTCTGATAAATTTATTACAGTGGGAATTTTAGTTCATAATTTTTGGAGTCAGGGAAGTATTGATACTCTTGCATTCTTTTCAGACTGTACTGTTTTGGCAGATTGCTGTTATGGTTGCATTGTTTGCGTATGTTTGCTTGTTTAATGATTCTATTTGAGGATATGAGTATTAAATATACAGAGACATTTAGTATGCAATGTTGAATAATAATTTAAGTGATTTTCTACAGTATAATATGATAAGGTTTTGCATTGGTTTATACTAACCTATCTCACGAGTTCTTGTTGAGTTTGTTGTGAATGAAGCTTTTGATAAAAAGAGAAACCATGATATGAGAGGAATTAAGGAGACACAAGAGTTCAAGATTGGGGATGCCAAAGGCACCCCAAGATAATGTTTCAAGAAGTCTCAAGCATCTAAGCTTGGGGATGCCCCGGTAGGCATCCCACCTTTCTTCTTCAACAACTATCGGTTAGTATCGGTTGAGCCTAAGTTTTTCCTTCTTCACATGAGTTGTGCTATCCTTGCAATGTAGTTTTCTTTAGCTTTGCTTTCTGTTTGAATAAAGTATCAAGATCTGAAATTTTTTAATGAGAGAGAGCCTTACATGAATTGGAATTTGCTAGAATACTCTATGTGCTTCACTTATATCTTTTGAGCTTGATAATTTTTGCTTTAGTACTTCACTTATATCTTTTAGAGCATGGTGCTGGATTTGTTTTAAAGAAACTTGATCTCTCATGCTTCACTTAGATTATTTTGAGAGTCATTAATAGCATGGTAATTTGCTTAATGTTAATATACTTAGTGTTCAAGATATGTGAAACTTTCTTTTGAGTGAATTGAATACTAAGATAAATTTAATGCTTAATAATTGTTTTGAGATATGGAGGTAATAATATCAAAGTCGTGCTAGTTGAGTAGTTGTGAATTTGAGAAATACTTGTGTTGAAGTTTGCAAGTCCCGTAGCATGCACGTATGGGTAAAGTTGTGTAACAAATCTGAAGCATGAAGTGTACCTGGCTTGTGCATCCTTATGAGTGGCGGTCGGGGACGAGCGATGGTCTTTTCCTACCAATCTATCCCCCTAGGAGCATTGTGCGTAGTACTTGATTTTTGATGGCTTCTAAATTTTTGCAATAAGTATATGAGTTCTTTTGAATAATGTTGAGTCCATGGATTATACGCACTTTTACCTTTCCGCATTTGCTAGCCTCTTCGGTACCGTGCATTGCCCTTTCTCACATTGAGAGTTGGTGCAAACTTCGCCGGTGCATCCAAACCCCGTGATATGATACGCTATTTCACACATAAACCTCCTTATATCTTCCTCAAAACAGCCACCATACCTACCTATTATGGCATTTCCATAGCCATTCCGAGATATATTGCCATGCAACTTTCCACCGTTCCATTCATCATCATCATGACATACTTTACTTTTGTCATATTGCCATTGCATGATCATGTAGTTGACATCGTATTTGTGGCAAAGCCACCATCCATTATTTTCCATACATGTCACTCTTGATTCATTGCACCATCCCGGTACACCACCGAAGGCATTCATATAGAGTCATATTTTGTTCTAAGTTTTGAGTTGTAATTGTTGAGTTGTAAGAGAAATAAAAGTGTGATGATCATCATTATTAGAGCATTGTCCCAAGTGAGGAAAGGATGATGGAGACTATGATTCCCCCATAAGTCGGGATGAGACTCCGGACAAAAAAAAAGAAGAGGCCAAAAAAATAAGAAGAGAAAAGGCCCAAATAAAAAAAATGAGAGAAAAAAAGAGAAGGGACAATGCTACTATCTTTTTACCACACTTGTGCTTCAAAGTAGCACCTTGTTCTTCATGTAGTGAGTCTCATATATTGTGCTTCAAAGTAGCACCAAGATCTTCATAATAGAGAGTCTCTCATTTTGTCACTTTCATATACTAGTGGGAATTTTTCATTATAGAACTTGGCTTGTATATTCCTATTATGGGCTTCCTCAAATGCCCTAGGTCTTCATGAGCAAGCAAGTTGGATGCACACCCACTAGTTTTCTTTTGTTGAGCATTCATAGCTCTAGTTCATCTGTTGCATGGCAATCCCTACTCCTCATGTTGACATCAATTGATGGGCATCTCCATAGCCCGTTGATTAGCCTCGTCAACGTGAGACTTTCTCCTTTTTTGTCTTCGCCACACAATCCCCATCATCATATTCTATTCCACACATAGTGCTATATCCATGGCTCACGCTCATGTATTGCGTGAAGGTTGAAAAAGTTTGAGATTATTTAAGTATGAAACAATTGCTTGGCTTGTCATCGGGGGTATAGAAGTTGGGAACATCTTTGTGTGACGAAAATGAAGCATAGCCTAACTATATGATTTTGTAGGGATGAACTTTCTTTTGCCATGTTATTTTGAGATGACATAATTGCTTAGTTAGTATGCTTGAAGTATTATTATTTTTACGTCAATATGAACTTTTGTCTTGAATCTTTTGGATCTGAATATTCATATCATAAGTAAGAATAATTACATTGAAATTATGCCAAGTATCACTCCGCATCAAAAATTCTTTTTTATCATTTACCTACTCGAGGACGAGCAGGAATTAAGCTTGGGGATGCTTGATACGTCTCCAACGTATCTATAATTTTTGATGGCTCCATGCTACTTTATCTACTGTTTTAGGAAATATTGGGCTTTATTGTACACTTATATATTATTTTTGGGACTAACCTATTAACCGGAGGCCCAACCTAGATTTGTTGTTTTATGCCTATTTCAGTGTTTCGAGGAAAAGGAATATCGGACGGAGTCAAAACGGAACGAAATCAACTGGAGAAGTTATTTTTGGAAGGAAACCCACCTGATGGACTTGGACCCCACATCAGAAGATACGGGAGATGCTCACGAGGGTGGGGGCGCGCCCTCCCCCTGGGCGCGCCCCCCTGCCTCGTGGGGCCCCCATAGCTCCACCGACGTACCCCTTTCACCCATACAAACCTACGTACCCTAGAACTTCCAGAACAGAAGATAGATCGGGAGTTCCGCCGCCGCAAGCCTCTATAGCCACAAAAAACCAATCGGGACCCTTTTCCTGCACCCTGCCGGAGGGGGATCCCATCACCGGAGGCCATCTTCATCATCCCGGCGCTATCCATGATGAGGAGGGAGTAGTTCACCCTCGGGGCTGAGGGTATGTACCAGTAGCTATGTGTTTGAGCTCTCTCTCTCTCTCGTGTTCCATCTATGGCACGATCTTGATGTATCCTGAGCTTTGCTATTGTAGTTGGATCTTATGATGTTTCTCCCCCTCTACTCTCTTGTGATGAATTGAGTTTCTCCTTTTGAAGTTGTCTTATTGGATTGAGTCTTTTATGAACACTTGATGTATGTCTTGTGTGGGATAACCGTGGTGACAATGGGTTATTCTATTGATCCACTTGATGTATGTTTTGGTGATCAACTTGCGGGTTTCGTGACACTTGGGAACCTATGCATAGGGGTTGGCACACGTTCTTGACTCTCCGGTAGAAACTTTGGGGCACTCTTTGAAGTACTTTTATGTTGGTTGGATGAATCTGAGATTGTGTGATGCATATCGTATAATCATGCCCACGGATACTTGAGGTGACAATGGAGTATCTAGGTGACATTAGGGTTTTGGTTGATTTGTGTCTTAAGGTGTTATTCTAGTACGAACTCTTTTATAGATCGATCCGAAAGAATAGCTTTGTGGTGGTTTCGTACCCGACCATAATCTCTACGTTTGTTCTCCGCTATTAGTGGCTTTGGAGTGACTCTTTGTTGCATGTTTGAGGGCTTGTCATATGTTCTATCTATGTTATTATTGTTGAGAGAACTTACACTAGTGAAAGTATGAACTCTAGGCCTTGTTTCCTATCATTGCAATACCGTTTACGTTCACTTTTATCGCTCGCTACCTTGCTGTTTTTATATTTTCAGATTACAAAAACCTATATCTACTATCTATTTTGCACTTGTATCACCATCTCTTCGCCGAACTAGTGCACCTATACAATTTACCATTGTAGTGGGTGTGTTGGGGACACAAGAGACTTTTTGTTATTTGGTTGCAGGGTTGTTTGAGAGAGACCATCTTCATCCTACGCCTCCTACGGATTGATAAACCTTAGGTCATCCACTTGAGGGAAATTTGCTACTGTCCTATAAACATGTGCACTTGCAGGCCCAACAACGTCTACAAGAAGAAGGTTGTGTAGTAGACATCAGGGCTACTATATAGCCCCTAGGGGCACCGCGCTCACCCGAATTCGGGGCGCGTATGTGCCTGACCGGGAAACGGCCCTTCGTCAATGCGGAGGAATCCTATAGATTCCGGCGAGTCATCGAGTGGTTGACCAGTCTCGCGCTATATCATGACAGTCAGTTTTCGGCTTTCTCTACTGAGGTGCTCGCCTGGCCGAACCGGGGCACAATCGCAGTAGTTCTCCTGGTGCCGCCTTAGCCGATAGAGCGAAACGTAAGGCAGCAAAGCACAGGAGCGGGCAAACCCAACATTTGACCAAAGACATGATTCGGAGCTGATGCATATAAGGCCTAACTCGAGACACCAAACACTCCCTAACGTATTCGGTCTTTATGAAAACGGGCCGAACAACGCCCTTGGTAATAAGCCCCTGGTGTCCAGGTACGCGCAAAATTCTGACGTGGCCCATGCCAAAACGCCAGCCTCCTCCTCGGTTATGGCAAGAAACCAGGGGATGTGTATCAACAAGAGAGAGTAAAAAAGGTTTACGCAGGGTCTTAATCTAAAAAGAATCCTTGTCACGGGTCCCTACTGCACGTCTGCGCCTGTGTCTCCGTTGTGCCGTATCCTGGACGGGTGTAGCATGGTGTTCATCTGTAAAAGAGGGGAACTTAGTTGAAAAAGATCGTGCAAAAATGTACGTTTTACTAAATAAACAATGTATAATTCAAAAAATGAATAAAATTGAGCTTTATTGTCTCTTGTTGTACATGCACGGAGCCCCTTGTACAGGGGTATGCGGCTAGTAAGCCCTTGTATGTTTACACCGGACTCGTCTAGCCGTGTCCGGGGTCTGAACGACCTGCTTAGGTGCTTTGATTTGTGAAGCCGTCTTAGTGTGTGGCTATCAAGGCAGTCACACCATCTTCCGCGCTCGAGGAACACTCGGTATTTCCCTTTAAGGAGATGATGCCTCGCGGACCGGGCATTTTAAGTGTAAGGGATGCATAATGCGGTATTGCGTTAAAGCGGGCGAAAGCTTCACGTCCCAGTGGTGCTTGGTAGCTACTTGTGAACGGGGCGAGGTGGAAGGTTAACTTTTCGCAGCGGAAGTTGTCAGGTGAGCCGAACACAACTTCTAGTAGTAGAGAGCCCGTACAATGGGCATATGGGCCTGGCATTACCCCTTGAAAGGAAGTGTTGCTATGGCGAATTTTGGTTGGGTCTATCCCCATTTTGCGGATTGTGTCCTGGTATAGCAGCTTTAGATCACTGCCGCCGTCCATTAGGACTTGTGTAAATTGGAGTCCGTCAATTATCGGATCTAATATCAAGGCAGTCCATCCTGCATTCCGGATACTTCTAGAGTAATCCTGATGGTCGAAGGTGATTGGTTTCAACAACCAGTGGCGGGACTCCTCTGGGATAGGCCGTATGGCGCGTACCTCTATGGGCGCCGCTCTATTTTTCCCTTTTGTCACATGAAGTGAGTTTACTGTTTTGACTTCTTGTGGGAAATTCTTTTGTTTCCGGTGCTCTGCTTGTGGGGTTCGTCATCGTCCTCGCTTGGTGTGTCGAGCCCCTTGTGTTCGGCGTTGAGTTTGTCGGACTGCTTGAAGACCCAACAATCTCTGTGGGTATGGTTTGCAGGCTTCCCGGGAGTACTGTGGATTTGACATATCTTGTCCAAGATTTTGTTTAAGTTAGATAGCTCGTCCCTGTTATCCTTAAGGGGCAGTTTTTTATGATTCTGCCGAGAGCTTCTGAATCCGGCGTTGACTGCCGTGCTCTTCGGGTTGTTTCCCTTGGTCCGGCGCTGGTCCTTGCCGCGTCGCGGTTTCCCGTTTCCATCCCTGACTTTGGATGTACTTGGGTCACTGGTACTGCATCTTGCCAGCCAGCTGTCCTCTCCCGCGCAAAAGCGGGTCATGAGGCTTGTTAATGCGGCCATTGTTCTTGGCTTTTCTTGGCCGAGGTGTCTGGCGAGCCATTCGTCTCGGACGTTGTGTTTGAAAGCTGCTAAGGCTTCGGCGTCCGAACAGTCAACTATTTGGTTCTTTTTAGTAAGGAATTTGTTCCAGAATTTTCGGGCTGACTCTCTGGGTTGTTGAGTTATGTGACTTAAATCGTCTGCATCCGGCGGTCGGACATAGGTCCCTTGAAAATTTTCCCAAAAAGCATCCTCGAGCTCTTCCCTACTTCCAATGGTGTTTTCGGGGAGGCTTTTGAGCCAATGCCGGGCTGGCCCTTTGAGCTTGAGGGGTAAGTATTTTATGGCATGGAGGTCATCTCCTCTAGCCATGTGTATGTGGAGGGTGTAATCCTCGATCCAGACTCCAGGGTCTGTTGTCCCGTCGTATGCCTCTATGTTTATGGGCTTGAATCCCGCTGGAAATTCATAATCCAGAACCTCATCGGTGAAACATAGGGGGTGTGCGGCACCCCTATATTTAGGTGTACCGTCATATTCGGATACTTGATGTGTTGTATTTCTTACTAGAGCTTGCTTTCTTGGCCCGTAGATAGATCTAACTGGGCCATCTTTTTGATGCGAATCCGTGTGCGGATCGCGTGCCGCTTGTATGCGGCGCCGTTTGCCGCTCTATGTTTGCCATGGGGTCGTCTATCCGACCGGGTGGTCTCCTTGTTCTTTGATTGCGGGGGCTCTACGGCCTCCTCATCAAATTCGGGCAGTAGTTTTCGCTTCGGGTAGCTCTTTGTTCGGCGACTATCGCCGTATTTGTCTGCGGAGTTGAGTACTTTGCTCCATCTGATTCTGAGCGCATCTTCCGCTATTTTGAGCTTCCGCTTCTGCTTTTTCAGGCTACGCGCAGTGGCGACGAGCCTTTTGTGGAGGTTCCTCCGCTCCAGCAACTTGTCCGGCGTGAGATCGTCCGGACTGTTATCTTCACCGGGGATGGGTTGTTTATCCAGATTGTCCTGTTTGGACGATTGCTCAACAGCATGTTCGCCATCCACCGGTTCGCCCTGTTCTATGGCTGGGTCTGTATGGCTGCTGTCTTTGTCGAGGCGGGACTTTGAGCGGCGCTTACATCGCCGTTTTGACTGCTTTTCGAGGGAATGATCCTTCGTGGCGTCCCGTTGTTCCTCGTTGTCGCTTCCTTTAGGTGTGTCCACCATGTATACATCATGAGATGAAGCGGCTGTCCAGTGCCTTATAGGTGATGGTTCATGTTTATCTCCTACATCGTCGTCCATACCGTCGATGTCTTCGGCGTCGAAGTCGAGCACGTCGTTTAAACTTTCGACAGTGGCTACGAAGTGGGTGGTGGGTGGGCTTTGAAATTCTTTGTTGTCCGCATCCCAACCTTGCTGACCATAATCCGGCCAGGGCTCTCCTGATAAAGAGAGAGACTTCAGTGAATTCAGGATGTCGCCAAAGGGCGAGTGCTGAAAGATGTCCGCGGCAGTGAACTCCATGATGGGTGCCCAATCGGATTCGATTGGCAGGGGCGCGGAAGGTTCGGAGTCCGGAGAGGAGTCCGACACCTTGGGGTCACAAGCTTCGCAAAGGACAGGGTTGGTGTACGGCTCAATCACCGTAGAGATCGCAGCCCCCGAGGCGGTGTCCAGCCACCCGTCCTCGATCGGCGCAGTCGGCTCCGAGCTAAGGGTCGGAGCGGACACTTGTGCCGCCTCCAGGGCACTGTCCGGCGACAGAGCTAGATCATGCCCAATGTGACAGTGCGGCGCGCTTGGCTGTGGCTCGAACCCGTCGAAGATCAAGTCTCCGCGGACGTCAGCCGTATAGTTCAAACTTCCAAATCTGACCTGATGGCCAGGGGCGTAGCTTTCAATCTGCTCTAGATGGCCAAGCAAATTGGCCCGCAGTGCAAAGTTTCCAAATACGAAGATCTGTCCGAGGAGAAAAGTCTCACCCTGGACTGCATCGTTGTTGATGATCAGAGGAGCCATCGGGCCTAAAGATGACGACACAGAGGAACTCTCAATGAAAGCACCAATGTCGGTGTCAAAACCGGCGGATCTCGGGTAGGGGGTCCCGAACTGTGCGTCTAGGCGGATGGTAACAGGAGACAAGGGACACGATGTTTTTACCCAGGTTCGGGCCCTCTCGATGGAGGTAAAACCCTACTCCTGCTTGATTAATATTGATGATATGGGTAGTACAAGAGTAGATCTACCACGAGATCAAAGAGGCTAAACCCTAGAAGCTAGCCTATGGTATGATTATTGTTCGTCCTACGGACTAAAACCCTCCGATTTATATAGGCACCAAAGAGGGTTAGGGTTACACAGAGTCGGTTACAATGGTAGGAGATCTACATATCCGTATCGCCAAGCTTGCCTTCCACGCCAAGGAAAGTCCCATCCGGACACGGGACGAAGTCTTCAATCTTGTATCTTCATAGTCTAGGAGTCCGGCCAAAGGCTATAGTCCGGCCATCCGGACACCCTCTAATCCAGGACTCCCTCAAGTGGACTCCGCTCCTCATTCACGAGAAAATGGCTGGTAACCGGGATTCCCAATCCCATGATCAAAAAGATCAAAGCAAATCAAAATAATTAAACAAAACTCCCCGAGGATTGTTGCTAGTTGGAGGCACCTGTTGTTTCGGGCAAGCCATGGATTGATGCTTGTTGGTGGTGGGGGAGTATAAACTTTATTTTTCTATTTGGGAACCGCCTATAATGTGTGTCGCATGCAAGATATCGAGATCTCATAGTTGTTGTGTTGACAGTGAAAGTATACCGCTCAAAATGTTATTCATCTCTATTTTAAAATCGAGCTCTGGCACCTCTACAAATCCCTGCTTCCCTCTGCGAAGGGCCTATCTATTTACTTTTATTTTGAGTCATCACCCTCTTATTAAAAAGCACCCGCTGGAGAGCACGCTGTCATTTGCATGCATTACTATTAGTTTATATTGGGTATGACTTGAATGGATCTCTTTTACCATGAATTACAATGTTTAGTCAGTCCTTGATCTTTAAAGGTGCTCTGCATTTATGTTTTGCGGTCTCAGAAAGGGCTAGCGAGATACCATCTTGTTATATCATATTATGATTGTTTTGAGAAAGTGTTGTCATCCGAGTTTTATTATTATTAATCACTAGTTGATTATGCCATTGATATGAGTAAACATGAGACCTAAGTGTTATTGTGAATATGGTTAGTTCATAATCCTTGCTGAAAACTTGAATGCCGGCTTTACATATTTACAACAACAAGAACAAACAGAGTTTGTAAAAGTTTTTCTTTATCACTTTCAGCTTGTCAACTGAATTGCTTGAGGACAAGCAAAGATTTATGCTTGGGGGAGTTGATACGTCTCCAACGTATCTACTTTTCCAAGCACTTTTGCCCTTGTTTTGGACTCTAACTTGCATGATTTGAATGAAACTAACCCGGACTGACGCTGTTTTCAGTAGAACTGCCATGGTGTTATTTTTGTGCAGAAATAAAAGTTCTCAGAATGACCAGAAAATCCACGGAGATTACTTTTGGAAAATATAAAAAATACTAGCGAAAGAATCAAGGATAGGGGGCCCACACCCTGTCCATGAGGGTGGGGGGCATGCCCCCTACCTCATGGACCCCCTGGACGTCCACCGACCTCAACTCCAATTCCATATATTCTCTTTCGCGGAGAAAAAAATCAGAGAGAAAGTTTCATCGCGTTTTATGATACGGAGCCGCCGCCAAGCCCTAATCTCTCTCGCGAGGGCTGATCTGGAGTCCGTTCAGGGCTCCGGAGAGGGGGATTCATCGCCATTGTCATCATCAACCATCCTCCATCGCCAATTTCATGATGCTCACCGCCGTGCGTGAGTAATTCCATCGTAGGCTTGCTAGACGGTGATGGGTTGGATGAGATTTACCATGGAATCAAGTTAGTTTTGTTAGGGTTTGATCCCTAGTATCCACTGTGTTCTGATATTAATGTTGTTATGACTTTGCTATGCTTAATGCTTGTCACTAGGGCCCGAGTGCCATGATTTCAGATCTGAACCTATTATGTTTTCATGAATATATGTGAGTTCTTGATCCTATCTTGCAAGTCTATAGTCACCTATTATGTGTTATGATCCGACAACCCCGAAGTGACAATAATCGGGATACTTCTCGGTGGTGACCATAGTTTGTGGAGTTCATGTATTCACTAAGTGCTAATGCTTTGGTCTGGTACTCTATTAAAAGGAGGCCTTAATATCCCTTTGTTTCCATTAGGACCCCGCTGCCACGGGAGGGTAGGACAAAAGATGTCATGCAAGTTCTTTTCCATAAGCACGTATGACTATATTCAGAGTACATGCCTACATTACACTGATGAATTGGAGCTAGTTCTGTGTCACCCTATGTTATAGCTGTTACATGATGAACTGCATCTGACATAATTATCCATCACTGATCCAATGCCTACGAGCTTTTCACATATTGTGCTTTGCTTATTTACTTTATCGTTGCTACTGTTACAATTACTACAAAACTACTACCGTTACTTTTGCCACTGTTACCGTTACTTCCATACTACTTTGCTACTAAATACTTTGCTGCAGATACTAAGTTATCCAGGTGTGGTTGAATTGACAACTCAACTACTAATACTTGAGAATATTCTTTGGCTCCCCTTGTGTCGAATCAATAAATTTGGGTTGAATACTCTACCCTCGAAAACGGTTGCGATCCTCTATACTTGTGGGTTATCAAGACTATTTTCTAGCGCCGTCATAGTTTCAAATAGCGAAGATAGCATCCGCTATTGCGTCCGCAATAGCGCTAGCGCAATAGCGTCCACTATCGCTCAAATTAAATTTCATGACTATTTGTTAATGATCTAGAAATATACACAATAATCTAGTATTTTTATAAATCCGCTACGCGGACATAGCATCCGCAATATCGCCCGCTATCCGCATTCCCCTACACGGACCCCAATCCGCTACTAGCCCGCTATCCGCTATTTAAAACCATGAGCGCCGTTGCCGGGGAGCATAGCTCTATTCTTTGAGTCACTTGAGATTTATATCTGTTGGTCACTATGAGGAACTTGAAATACGAAAGAACTAAGATTTATCCCTCAACTACGAGGGGAGGTAAGGAACTGCCATCTAGCTCTGCACTAGATTCTCCTTCTGTTTTGAGTAAGCTTGCGACACCTAAACCTGCTTCTACTATTAATTCTGATATGTAGCATGTTATTGATGATGCCACTTCTGCTATGCATGATACTTATGATGAAACTACTTCTGTGCTTGATACTACTGTGCCATTAGGTGAATATCTTGATGAACAACTTGCTAGGGTTAGAGAGAATGAAATTATTGAAGATGAAATTATTGAAGATAGTGATGATGAAGGTTCTCCCCCTAAGTATGAATTGCCTTTTGTTCCTGAGGGTTATGTTATGGATGAAGAAACTGCTAGAGATCTTCTTGCTTGCAATGATATAAAGGGAGAGGCATTACACTAACACTGGCTCCAAGATACATAAAACAGTTTTAACATAGTTTCTTTTAATGGAGCATGGTATAGTGGGTACTCCTGGATCACCAAGTTTCTTAGGTATTGCACCCTTAAAAGTATAATTAGCAAGCATGGTGGAATTTCAGCTTCCGGTATCTTTCTTTTATTTGTAACAATATCTTTGATGTACATAGCATAAGGATTCATTTTAAGCATATCAGTCAAACGCATATGCAAAAAGATAGGTCTAATCATGTCAGCAAAGCGCTCAAAATCCTCATCATCCTTTTTCTTGGATGGTTTAGGAGGAAAAGGCATGGGTTTTTTTTGAACCCATGGTTATCTTTCTTTACCTGCTTCCTAGCAATTAAGTCTCTCTTATCATAATGTTGATTCTTTGATTGTGGGTTATCAAGATCAACAGCAGGTTCAACCTCTACATCATTATTATTGCTAGGTTGAGCATCAACATGAATATTATCATTAACATTATCACAAGGTTCATGTTCATCACCAGATTGTGTTTCAGCATCAGAAATAGAAATATCATTGGGATTCTCAGGTGTGTCAACGACATGTTCACTAGAAGCATGCAAAGTCCTATCATTTTTCTCTTTCTTCTTAGAAGGACTAGGTGCATCAACATTATTTCTCTGAGAATCTTGCTCAATCCTCTTAGGGTGGCCCTAGGGATACAAAGGTTCCTGAGTCATTTTACCACCTCTAGTCATAACTCTAACAACATTATCATTTCTCTTATCATTTAATTCATTGAGCAAATCATTTTGAGCTTTAAGCACTTGTTCTACTTGAGTGGTAACCATGGAAGCATGTTTACTAATGAGTTTAAGTTCACCCTTAACTCTAGACATATAATCACTCAAGTGTCTAATCATTTAAGCATTACTTTTAAATTGTCTACCAACATAAGCATTGAAGTTTTGTTGTTTAGCCATAAAGTCATCAAACACATCCAAGCATTGGCTAGCAAACCTAGTAGATGAGATTTCAACTTTATCATATCTATAGAGAGAATTTACCTTTACTACCTATGTCGGCTTATCAAGACCATGTATTTCTTAAATAGGTGGTATATTAAGGCGATATATTTCTTCAACAGGAGGTAAATTCTTAACATCTTCAGCTTTAATACCTTTTTCTTTCATAGATTTCTTTGCCTCTTGCATATCTTTAGGACTGAGAAATAGAATACACCTTTTCTTCGGAGTTGGCTTAGGAGTTGGTTCAGGAAGTGTACAATTTTTTTCATTAGTCAACATATTATTCAATAAAAATTCAGCTTGATCAACAGTTCTTACCCTGAAAACACACCCAGCACAACTATCCAGGTGGTCTCTGGAAGCATCGGTTAGTCCATTATAAAAGATATCAAGTATTTCATTTTTCTTGAGAGGATGATCAGGCAAAGCACTAAGTAATTGGAGAAGCCTCCCCCAAGCTTGTGGGAGACTCTATTCTTCAATTTGCACAAAATTATATATTTCCCTTAAAGCAGCTTGTTTCTTATGAGCGGGGAAATATTTAGCAGAGAAGTAATAAATCATATCCTAGGGACTACGCACACAACCAGGATCAATAGAATTAAACCATGTTTTATCATCACCCTTTAGTGAGAATGGAAATAATTTAAGGATATAGTAGTAATGTGTTTTCTCATCATTGGTGAACAGGGTGGCTATATCATTCAATTTAGTAAGATGTGCCACAATGGTTTCAGATTCATAGCCATAAAAAGGATCAGATTCAACCAAAGTAATTATCTCAGGATCGACAGAGAAATCATAATCCTTATCAGTAACACAGATAGGTGAAGTAGCAAAAGCAGGGTCATATTTCATTCTAGCATTCACAGACTTCTCTTTAAGCTTACCTATTAATTTCTTAAGATCGGATCTATCATTGCAAGCAAGAAAATCTCTAGTAGTTTCTTCATCCATAACATAACCCTCATGCACAACAGGCAATTCATATCTAGGGGGAGAACCTTAATCATCACTTTCATCAATATTATCAGTTTCAATAATTTCATTCTCTCTAGCCCTAGCAAGTTGTTCATCAAGAAATTCACCTAATGGCACAATAGTATCAGGCATAGAAGTAGTTTCATCATAAGCATCATGCATAGCGGAAGTGGCATCATCAATAATATGCGACATATCAGAATTAATAGCAGAAGTAGGTTTAGGTGTCGCAAGCTTACTCAAAACAGAACGAGAATCAAGTGCAGAGCTAGATGGCAGTTCCTTATCTCCCCTCGTAGTTGAGGGAAAAATCTTAGTTCTTTCGTCTTTCAAGTTCCTCATAGTGACCAGCAGATATAAATCCCAAGTGACTCAAAGAATAGAGCTATGCTCCCCAGCAACAGCGCTAGAAAATAGTCTTGATAACCCACAAGTATAGGGGATTGCAACAGTTTTTGAGGGTAGAGTATTCAACCCAAATTTATTGATTCGACACAAGGGGAGCCAAAGAATATTCTCAAGTATTAGCAGTTGAGTTGTCAATTCAACCACACTTGGATAACTTAATATCTGCAGCAAAGTATTTAGTAGCAAAGTAGTATGGAAGTAACGGTAACAGTGGCAAAAGTAACAATAGCAGTTTTGTAGTAATTGTAACAGTGGTAACGGCAAAGTAACTAAGCAAAGAACAATATGTGAAAAGCTCGTAGGCATTGGATCGGTGATGGATAATTATGTTGGATGTGATTCCTCATGTAATAGTTATAACATAGGGTGACACAGAACTAGCTCCAGTTCATCAATATAATGTAGGCATGTATTCCGAATATAGCCATACGTGCTTATGGAAAAGAACTTGCGTGACATCTTTTGTCCTACCCTCCCGTGATAGCGGGGTCCTATTGCAAACTAAGGGATATTAAGGCCTACTTTTAATAGAGTACTAGACCAAAGCATTAACACTTAGTGAATACATGAACTCCTCAAACTACGGTCATCACCGGTAAGTATTCCGATTATTGTCACTTCGGGGTTAACGGATCATAACACATAATAGGTGACTATAGACTTGGAAGATAGGATCAAGAACTCACATATATTCATGAAAACATAATAGGTTCAGATCTAAAATCATGGCACTCGGGCCCTAGTGACAAGCATTAAGCATAGCAAAGTCATAGCAACATCAATCTCAGAACATAGTGGATACTAGGGATCAAACCCTAACAAAACTAACTTAATTACATGGTAAATCTCATCCAACCCATCACCGTCCAGCAAGCCTACGATGGAATTACTCACGTACGGCGGTGAGCATCATGAAATTGGTGATGGAGGAAGGTTGATGATGATGACGTCGATGGGTTCCCTCTTCGGAGCCCCGAACAGATTCCAGATCACCCTCCCGAGAGAGTTTAGGGCTTGGCGGCGGCTTCGTATCGTAAAACATGCTGAATCCTTCTCTCTGATTTTTTTCTCCCCGAATGTGAATATATGGAGTTGGAGTTGAGGTCGGTGGAACTCCAGTGGGCCCACGAGGCAGGGGGCGTGCCCTAGGGGGGCCACCCTCGTGGACAGGGTGTGGGCCCCCTGGTGTTGATTCTTTCACCAATATATATTTTTTATTAAATCCAAAAAGTTGCTCCGTGGATTTTCAGGTCATTCCGAGAACTTTTATTTCTGCACAAAAATAACACCATGGCAGTACTGCTGAAAACAGCGTTAGTACGGGTTAGTTCTATTCAAATCATGCAAGTTAGAGTCCAAAACAAGGGAAAAAGTGTTTGAAAAAGTAGATACGATGGAGACATATCAACACTCGTCGACGAGGAAAACAAGAAGGCGCCACGGCCTGTCGAGGCCGAGACGCTCCCCGGTAACATGATGGACAACACCGTGATGCGCGTCATTGCCAGGGTTGAGCAGACCCTTGGCGCATGGCGCTTCAGCGCTGCGGATCAAGATAGGCATGTCAGCGCCGAGAGGCTGCACCTCGATGCACAACATGATTGATGGCGCGCCGCAGAGCAAGCTAGGCGCGCCCGCACCGATAGGCTGCGGCTCGCTGCACGGCGAGACTGTTGGAGCGCCACAGAGCAAGAGGCGCGGCACGCCGCACAGTAAGAGCGGATCCATCAGCGCTTGCCTACTGTCGACAGGGCGTCGCAGCTAGGTACACGTCCCGTCAGTACCCTCATTCCTTTCCAGGAGTGGGAAGAGGCCCTCTGCGCCGTAATCGCGCCAGAGGACAGTTGCGTCGTACTTGCACCGGATGCCCACCATGCTGTTCGCATGGGTCGCGGTGTTCGTCTTGTCCGCGGCCCGCTCGATGCCAACGCGCTGGTTGGTAGGCTCGACCGCCTCATTGGCCCAGGTGTCCACCCGGGTGCAATAGAGGAACATGGCCGTCGCATCCTCGAGCTGGTGATCTTCGATGAAATAGCCAACTTGGAGCTTGAGATCGCGCTCTAAATCTACCACGAGCGTGTCGACCGCTTGGACGAACGCCTGCACGAGTTCAAGCAGAGCCAAGAGCTACCGTAGGCAAGGGCTGCTGGTCATGTCTCATGGACGCGTTTTATTTTGTTGAGTTGTTTCGACGTGGATAGCTATGTATTCACAGCATTCATAGTATTGCTCTATTTCAATGTGTGTACTCTGTTTTTTGTTCTTATATGTTCTATTTCAATGTGTGTATATACACTTTCCATTCTGTATATGTGGATGATAACAGCCAGATTCAAATTAGTATACAAAACAGATAGAAAATGGAATTCATAGTATATACGCCGGTCGCCGGAATTTACGAGTACTGTAGTTTGAATTACACATGATTTCCACAGCAAAATCCGTGTGTGGATATAATAGCTGACGGTTTTTAATACAAAACCGTGTCTGATTAATAACCCCCGCCACTCACCTTCCAAACCTCGAGGCAGGAAATGGAGTGACAATCGTGTGGGGGCCGGTTGTCTTGCCAGATCTTTACATTTTCTTTTTTGAACACCAAATATTTACATTGCCTGATGATTTTTTAACTCGCACACAAATACACAAAAATATGATTTTTCAAACCGTTATGGTTAGTCGTTGCATGTAGATGCAGTTCAAATTTGAATTACGGTCCTTAAATGACTAAAAAATTACTTAAATGTCTTTAAAAGGTCAAATGACCCCTGAAAATTTTCAAATTTTCACATGACAGTTGTATTAGTGCACGTTAAACATAGAAAAAAAATTGAAGACCGTAAGAGGAAGCTATCTCATTCGTCATCAAACATGCATTGTTTCCTCTCGGAACCACGAGCCTTCTAGTGAGTTGCTCTGGTTTGTGAGGGGTGTGTCCAAACTTTCGTCAAACAGGCCAATTTTTTACCACATCATCTTGCTGGCATGATATTACATCAAGCAAGGTTTCATGTTTTTCTGATTATTTTTTAATTTTTGGATTAAAATATCATGGCATTCCATGCATGTGTCCATGCCGTGAGACCAATATGTTTGAAAATTCCTTCTAATTTACTACACATTGAATTAAGTTGCACACATGTACACAAATACAATTTTTCAAACCATTATAGTTAGCCGTTGTATGTAGATGTAGTTTAAATTTGAATTGCGGTCATTAAATGGCTAGAAAATCACTTAAATGTCTTTAAAAGGTCAAATGACCCTTGAAATTTTCCAAATTTTCACATGACAGTTGTATTAGTGCACGTTACACGTAGAAACAAATTGAAGGCCGTAAGAGGAAGCTATCTCCCGTTCGTTATTAAACATGCATTGTTCCCTCTCGGAACCACGAGTCTTCTAGTGAGTTGCTCCGGTTTGTGAGGGGTGTGTGTCCATATGCCGTGAGACCAATATATTTGAAAATTCCTTCTAATTTACTTCACATGGAATTAACTTGCACACAAGTACACAAATATGATTTTTCAAACCGTTGTGGTTAGTCGTTGCATGTACATGTAGTTAAAATTTGAATCACGGTCATTAAATGACTAGAAAATCACTTAAATGTCCTTAAAAGGTCAATGACCCCTGAAATTTTCCAAATTTTCACATGACAGTTGTATTAGTGCACATTAAACGTAGAAAAAAATTGAAGGCCGTAAGACGAAGCTATCTCCCGTTCGTCATCTAACATGTATTGTTTCCTCTCTGAACCACGATCCTTCTAGTGAGTTGCTCTGGTTTGTGAGGGGTGTGTCCAAACTTTCGTTAAAAATGCTAATTTTTTACCACATCATCTTGGTGGCATGACATTACATCAAGAAAGGTTTCATGTTTATCTGACTTTTTTAATTTTTTGGAATTTAAATGCCATGGCACTCCATGCTTAATTGTGTCATAGCCGTTAGACCAATATGTTTGAAAATTCCTTCTAATTTACTGCACATGGAATTAAATCGCACACAAGTACACAAAATATGTCTTTTCAAACCGTTATGGTTAGCTGTTGCATGTACATGTAGTTCGAATTTGAATTACGGTCATTAAATGGCTAGAAAATCACTTAAATGTCTTAAAAGGTCAAATGACCCCTGAAATTTTCCAAAATTTGACATGACAGTTGTATTAGTACTACAAATTTTCTTGTACATTTAAAACACCATCCATTGCCACTTTACTCCAAATTCGTCTTTCACAGCTAATAAAAAATATCCACAACATCTCACACAGTTGTTTTTGTAGGAACCGTTTGCGATGGAAATTTCTGGGTCTATTTAGTCTTCCTCCTTAAGCTTCGCCGACTCCCTCTGCTCCAGTGCCGGCAACCCCCAAATACATGACTCCCAATCCCCATTCCCGCCCCCTTCTTGCAAAGATGACACCGTGGAAACGCTTCGTGAAGGCCCGTACGATGGCCGCGTCCTCCCCGAGCGCTGCCGCGTGCGCCGAGAGCGCGGCCGCCTATGCCGAGAGTGCCGCCGCGTCCACATTGAGCGCGACCGCATCAGCCGAGAGGGTGTCTGTGGCAGCCAAGACAGCTGCAGCTGTTGTTGCTGCTGCGACGGCAGATGCAAACGCCGAGAGCGCTCGAGCTGCCGCCTGTGCCGCCGATGTCGCCCCGGCCGGGTCGAGGCCATCCACGCCAAGATCGAGGACACACGGCCAAGATATTCTAGGACACCTCGGAATCCAGCATGCAACCCACGTCCGAAATGGCGGACGTGGCCATGGAGCACCTGCTTCCTCATGAGATCGCCGAGCGGGAGCTGGAGATGCAGGAGGCAGCGGAGATCGAGGAGTGCCGAGAGGAGGAGTTGCGCATGCCCTAGGTCGAGGTAGAGAAGAGTCTATCCATCGAGGAATCAGCGGTGGAGTACCAACGCGAGCTCTGGCGCAGCCACTACTACGAGTACTACAACCTTGAGGGCGACGCCGAGGACGAGGACGAGGACGCGGTCGACTTCAGCAGGGGGACATGGAGTCCACCAACGGCGGCATGTCACCAGGACAAGTCATCGATGTCTCATCTCACACCGGCGATGCATAGGCCGGCACGGCGGCGGATTTGTTAAAATTATGTGTACTTAGGCTTTGTTTTTAATGTTGGTCTTTTGTTAGAGCAATGTTTAGGTCAACTGGCTCTGTTTAATTACTAAAATTGTTCTATTCAGTAAGTGTGGTCTGTGTGTTGTACGCTCGATTCAGCAAGCGATGTTAAATTATGCAATGACGTACCCGGGGAAATTTCCACCAAAAATTGAATTATCGAACTCATCCCATGCGCGTAAAGCAAAAGAATCGTTTGCGATGCACATAATCGTTCAAAGTGAATGGTGCCCGGCGGAACCGCGCGCAAAGTTCCCTCCACATTTCAAAAAATTTGGTCTACCACCGAAATATCTACCCCCACCCCCCTTCCCCACCACCTTTTCTTCCTGGCCACAAGTCACATTTTCCCTGTTTCCTCCTTCCTTCCTTCCTAAGCTATAGCCGCTTCCTACCGTCGGGGTCACCATGGTCTTCTTCAAAGACATCTCGAGTGGTTCCTCCTCCTCCGACGACTCCTTCACCACCCAGGTATGCCTCTCTTCTCTCTCTCTCTCTCTCGGGCTATGACTTGGAATAAAGGACTTTTACCCGGTGGTAGATTTGAGTCATTTCTTCCTCTTGTAGTTCCCTAGGACCATCAATTGCAATGAATAGAGCGGGGTGGCTGAAGTCTGTCTACTCGTTGTCACCATCAATCTCCATGCGTGAAGCTAGTTGTGTTTGAATCTGTGGACAGTGGGAGGAAGTTTCTGGCATGTGAAGAGAAGGTTAGACCCTCTTTCGTTGTTGCAAATCATTTGTTAGATGTGATCAGACACTGTCACGGTCCCAACCCATTCATACCACACCTTCAACCAAACGATCCTAAGACAGTGTCACAGTTTGTACCTAGTATCTAAAAATGTTGCCATCTCATTAGCGGCGCCATTAGAAAATTATTTGGCACCACTTCAGCAGTTTGTGCAGCCAACTTTGGTCCACACATCCGAGCAGCCAAGCAGTAAAATACTAAATATTTATGGCACGAAGGAACTGGGCATCAGAGCAACTAGGTGCTCCGGAGTTCAGGTCCCTGATTTTTTTCCGCTGCATCTGCTCGCCAGTGCAAGGCACCGGCGCGATATGTAGCAACAATTGTCTTTACACCGGTTTTGGCATACATAGTGGATGGCCTTAATACTATTAGTTCTATGTTACTAAATTTGTGCATGTACACACCTGTTAGTATCAATTTGCTGTCATCTAAACATTGTAGCTATGCTGTTGCAGTTATATTTACCTTCCTCTTAAAATGTTCAATTTGTTATTTATAGTACATGAGTAAGAACTTGTAGCGTTGTTGTAGTTAATTATAGCTTCTGATGTTTCAGAATTTGGTTGTTGTCTCAGTAGCAATTAATACATTTGCACATTAATCTTTTTGAGAAGATATGTCATAATTAACATGTTTCTTCAGTTTTTCAAAATAAGTATTAGTGATTTTCTATGTTGCTATAAACCCATTTCCCCTACAATTGTTACTGATCTTGTTTTAAATATTATAGGATGAACGGAAGTGTTCTTACTTGGAATGGGTTAATCAAGAGTGGCCATAGTCTTTGAAGATGTGCCTAGCAAAGCTCTGGAGCATGTATGAGCAAGAGAATAGAGGTAGGCTTAGAGAAAGTGTTGTCAACGCTGAAGAATATTTGAAGATGCGGGATAAAAAGAGGAAGGTGGAGAATGAGCTCAGATTTTTTAAATCAGACTTTGCTAAGATGGTGTTGGCGAAGGAGGAGGCACTTTCCCAGTTGGCCAGTGCAAAACAGGTTCTTACTGAACTAAAAGCAGAGGTGGATAAGACGAGCCTGGATGATCTCAATTAGAGAAATGAATATATTGATCTAATATTGTTCTTATGAAGTTGGACTAGCTATATGATGTATTGTGTTGTTTTCAGTTAGCTATCGTACTGTGATGTTAAAATATATCTACATGCCTGATATGAAATTGGCAAACAGTTGTTCGATATGAAATGTGAATTTTCATAATACTAGAATTATTAATTGTAAACTATAAACCTGCTGAATGGGTCATGGAACTTTG
The DNA here is from genome assembly GCA_963921465.1 of Triticum timopheevii. Lineage (NCBI taxonomy): Eukaryota > Viridiplantae > Streptophyta > Magnoliopsida > Poales > Poaceae > Triticum > Triticum timopheevii. The sequence continues at coordinate 464,053,543 of OY997262.1, read as the reverse complement.
CAAACGGTTCTAGCAGTAAAAGCGTTTGTGATGGATAGCCCAATGTCATACAGTTTTCTTCATCAAATTGTGTGTGATGTAATTTATAAAAGCAAACGGTTAACCAAGGCAGAGCATGTGTGATAGTTACACCTATCACACACGAGCCTATACATAAACCTGTACGGGATGTACATACGAACGGAAACGTTTTTCCTGGATTGACTGTGTGGGATGTACATACGAATATGTTTTCCCTGGATTAACTATGTGGGATGTACATACGAACGGAAACATTTTCCCTGGATTGACTATATGGGATGTACATAAGAACGGAAACGTATTCCTTGGATTGACTATGTGTGATATACATACGAACAAAAATGTTTTTCTAGGATTCACCGCGTGGGATGTACATACGAACGGAAGTGATTGGGTTTCGATGCCTTACCCGATCGCACACGAGCTCATTTTGCCCCAGCCTGTGTGCCAGGAGGGCCTATCCCAGATGGTTTCTGGTCGTGTGGGAAGGACCCCCCCCCCTATCGCCCACACTCACTTGGCGACGGTTCCAAACAAATGCCGTCGCGGAAAGGGGTTAAAAACCGTGTGTATAGCACCTCGCTATATCAGTGTGTAGACATGACCGAGACACCACTCTGAATAACCAATAGCAGAACTTGGATGCCATATTGGTTCCTACATATTCCACGAAGATATTTTATCGGTTGAACCACGATGTCAAGGACTCAGTTAATTCTGTATGCAATTCCCTTTGTCCGGCGATATGTTACCTGCCCGAGATTCAATCGTCGGTATCTCCGTACCTACTTCAATCTCATTAGCGACAAGTCCCTTTACTCGTTCCGTAATACAATATCTCATGAAGAACTCATTAGCCACATTTCTTGCAAGCTCTTTATGATGTTGTATTACCGAGAGGGCCCAGAGATATCTCTTCGTCACATGAAGTGAAAAATCCCAGTCTCGATCCATGCCAAACTAAACAGACACGTTCGGAGATACCTATAGAGCATCTTTGTGATCACCCAGTTATGAAGTGACGTTTGATAGCACACAAGGTATTCCTCCGGTATCCGGAAGTTGCATGATCTTATGGTCTTAGGAATAGATATTTGACATTAAGAAAGCTATAGCAATAAACTCAAATGATATGATCGAATGCCAAGCTTACGGTTGGGTCTTGTCTGTCACATCATTCTCCTAATGATGTGATCCCGTTATCAAATGAAAACTCATGTCTATGGTTAGGAAATCTTAACCATCTTTTTTCAGCGAGCTAGTCTAGTAGAGGCTCACTGGAGACAAAGTATTTGTTTATGTATTCACACTTGTATTTAAGTTTCTGGTCAATACAATTCTAGCATGAATAATAAATCTTTATCTTGAACAGGGAAATATGATAATAACCAATTTATTATTTCCTCTAAGGCATATTTCTAACAGTCTCCCACTTGCACTAGAGTCAATAATCTAGTTTACACTGTTATGGATCTAGCACCCATGGAGTCTTGGTGTTCATCATGTTTTGCCCGTGGAAGAGGTTTAGTCAATGGTTCTGTCACATTCAGATCCGTATGTACTTTGCAAAGTTTTATGTCTCCATCCTTAACATAATTATGAATGGAGTTGAAGCGGTGCTTGATGTGCTTGGTTCTTTTGTGAAACCTAGGCTCCTTGACAATGGAAATAGCTCTAGTGTTGTCACAAAAGATAGTCATTGGATCCGATGCACTAGGTATTACATCCAGATCAGATATGAACTACTTCATCCAGACTCCTTGTGCTGCTTCTGAAGTAGCTATATACTCCGCTTCACATGTAGGTCCCTCCACAACGCTTTGCTTAGAACCACACCAACTGACCACTCCACAATTCAATATAAATACGTATCCGGTTTGAAACTTAGAGTCATCCAGATCTGTGTCGAAACTAGCATCGACGTGACCCTTTACGACGAGCTCTTCGTCACCTCCATAAACAAGAAACATGTCCTTAGTCCTTTTCAGGTACTTCAGGATGTTCTATACTGTTGTCCAGTTATCTACTCCTGGATCACTTTGATATCTCCCTGCCAGACTTATGACAAGACACACATCAGGTCTGGTACACAGCATGACATACATTATAGAGCCTGTGGCCGAGGCATAGGGAATGACTTTCATCCTTTCTATTTCTTTTGTCGTGGTCGGGCTTTGAGTCTTACTCAACTTCACACCTTGCAATACAGGCAAGAACCCTTTCTTTGACTGATCCATTTTGAACTTCTTCAAAACTTTGTCAAGGGATGTGCTTTGTGAAAGTCCTATTAAGCGTCTTGATCTATTATAGATTTTGATGCCCAATATGTAAGCAGCTTCACCGAGGTCTTTTATTGAAAAACTCTTATTCAAATATCCTTTTATGCTTTCTAGATATTCTATATCATTTTCAATTAATAATATGGCATCCACATATAATATTAGAAATGCTACATCGCTCCCACTCACTTTCTTGTAAATACAAACTTCTCTGTAAGTTTGTATAAAACTAAAAGCTTTGGTCACCTCATCAAAGCGAATATTCAAATTTCGAGATGCTTGCACCAGTTCATAGACGGATCGCTGGAGCTTGCATACTTGATGTGCCAACGACAATATGGTGCACATGTTTTGCTTATTTTACAAGACCTGCTAAAGTAAATGGCAAGGTGTTTCTTAGTTCAAAACTTGAGAACCTATCAACCTAAAATATGTACCGATTTGAAAGGCAACAGATCTGAAACACATTGCCACCACCCCAAAAATCCTGGCAACCTCAAGCAAGAAACCTGGCAACTATACCTTAAGCCTTTGCTCAACACACCCCTGAATCCTGGTGGTTATACTTTAAGTTTCCAGCAAACACACACCTAAAATCTGGCAGTTATACATTACGTCTTTGACACATGTAACTATAAAATCTGGCAAATGTACCTTAAGTCTTTGACAACTATATCTTAAATATTTTGGCAAACATGCACCTGAGGCCTAACAACCTATGAAAATTAATGCCGATATCAACTTATTTTGAAGTGATCAAAAGTGTGGTCATATCTTAAAGAATGCACATCTTTTTTACTATTAAAGAACAGTTGGGAATTGTACGTTGGTAGGTCACCCACCCTCATCTCGATCCTTCTCCTGTCTGTCAGTGTTAATTTTTACCCTCCTATCTTTGGGGTTTTTTCCCATTTTTTTCGAAGTCCTCCATTTTTTTTATAGAATTACCGAATAAAATTCTACTTTATTTGGAAAGCCAATAGTTATTTATCAAATAAGTGTTTACAAAATAGAAATCTAAAATTTTTATGACAAGTAAATCATAGGCATGTTTTATTTAGTAAACACTTATTGATACACCGTTGCAATGCACGGGCAATTATTATAGTGTAGACTAAAAAAGTGGTCATGCATTTTAGAAAATGTTCCAGTCATTTAAAAAGTGCTCATGCATTTATAAAAAATTATCATGACTTTACAAATAGTTCGCACAAATTTTAATACACGATGAATATATTATAAACATCTTTTAAATACCTGATAAACTATTTTTCAAATACATGATGACCATTTTAACCTTTTTAATATTCAATGAATACTTTCTAATACTTGATTAACAGAAATGGATAAGAAAAAAATAATAAGAAAGAAAGGAAAAGTAAAGTTACACTTTTTAGTTAGATGAACATTTTTGAAAAAGATGATCAACATTTTTATTTTTTACTTTGAACATTCGTCAAATACACTGTTAAACATTTACTTCGTGCAGTGACTATATTTTAATAGACAATGAACTTTTTTGGGTACACGGTTAACATTACTCCCTCCATCCCAAAATAAGTGTCTCAACTTTAGTACAAGTACAAAGTTAGTATAAAGTTAAGACATTTATTTTGGGACGGATGGAATACAATACAAGAAGATAGTTTTCAAAATACAAGGCGAAGGTTTTTGATACATAAATGCACTAGTTTTTAATATATGAGGAATATTTTTAAAATACATGATCAATATGTTAATAAAAAATTATTATTATTTAGTACTGGTAATTTTTTATAAAATAAACACTGATTTTTTTGTAATAGATGATGACCATTTTGAAATTACACCATATTGTTTGAATAGAACACAAATGATTTTAAATACTTGGTGAGAAAAAATAAATAAGAAAAAACAAAAAGAAGAAAAATAAAAAATAAGTAAATTTCATAGGAAGTATAAATAAATAAAAGTACAATAAAAAGAAATAAAGAAATAAAGAAAAGGAACCAAAAAGGTTAAACCAAAAAAGCGACACAAAAGCTACTTCCGCAGAAAACCAATAAACTAGAAAAAGCTAGGAGACGAACTAGAAAACACACACATAGCAAACAAATTTCTCTCATACCGCACTTACTGGGCCTTGCTGACTATGCTGGCACTAATGGCGAGCCCTAAGTAGGAAACACAAATAACATATATAACATCCACGCTACAAGCGAGACATAACCGCGGGAGTTATGTCTTGCTGATTGTTTTTTACATGTTGTACATATATAGACTATCATTTTGCTGATGAACATTGAACAATTTTCATATGCATGAGGAACATTTTTTCAAATATAGTTTGACGGTTTCTTCGGATACTTGTTAAGCATTTTTCAAATACATATTGAATATTTTTTACATACAAGTGAAACATTTGTAGACAGACCTTAAGCATTTTTTGAATACGTGACCTACATTTTTTATAATAAACATTGATTATTTTTGAAGTACACCGTACCTTTTCTGCCTACATGCAGGAAACATTTCTTTGATACACGCTGTACATTTTTCAATACAAGATGTTCTCTTAATTTTCTGAACGTAATCTTCTAAAGGTGTGATTATTTTCAAATCTTACATTTTTTTGAATGCTGCAAACATTTTTTTAAACTTGCGTGAACAATTTTTTTATGTTGTGTTAACAGTTTTTGAATACGTGAATATGTATTGAATGCCTCAAACATTTCTATTGAATGTAACTGCAAGAACTTTTTTTTTACATTCCTGAACATTTTTATAAATACGCGGTGAACATTTGTGAAAAACAAAAAAAGAATTCTTGTAAATACCTTCCTTAAGCATTTTCAAAACCAAAAGCTTTGCACTGAAAAAAAAAAGAAAACAACAAGCCTATATTGGGCTGGCCCATTACCTGCTGCCCTTGAGGCGAGCAACTCATGCGTCTCGCGGTAGGAGAGATAAAGCCACACCCAGACCCCGAAATCACTAATTAAGGAGTACTTCTTCCAAAGATCACTCGCACCCACATGATGCGTGCCACTTGTCACAACCTGTGAGTTTCCCTTTTTCGTAGGTCTGTTTATTCAAAATGTTTTATCTCTTAAACCGTGCGTTCAAATCTCGAACCGTTTTCACCATTGGATTCCTCGCGTCGAGATCTTCAAAACTAGATACTATGTTGATAGATTTTGACGATTTTTCACAAAAAAAAACGCGGATGATAAAACCAAACCGGGAGTATGTATTTTTTTTCCTTTTCGAAAGAGGCACAGCCGTGCCTCTCGCGAAAGCAAAACCGTGCCTCTCGCGGAAGCAAAATAGTTCCTCTCGCGAAAGAAAAAAAATGCATTTTCCCCTTTCTGAGAGGCACGACTGTGCCTCTTGTTAAAGCAAAACCGTGTCTCTTGCGGAAGCAAAACCGTGCCTCCCGCGGAAGGAAAAAACACATTTTTTTCGTTTCCAACAGGCAGGACCGTGCCTCTCGTGAAAGCAAAGTCGTGCCTCTCATAGAAGGACAAAAAAGAGAAAACATGTTTTTCCATTTTCCGAGGGGCACGGCCGTGCCTCTCGCGGAAGCAAAAAAAACACGTTTTTCTCACAAAATTGTTTTGTGGTTCAAAAGTTAAGAAAGACCAGTGAAAAACCAAAAGGCCGAAAAAGCAAAAGAAAAAAACCCGTCTAAAAAGCCAAACATGTGCTGAAAAATAAAAATAAGAAATTCAGAGAAAATACCCAGAGCGCGACACGTGGCGACGGCTGCAGTCCATCCCCAATGATGTTGGGAGGCTCCAAAGGAGCGATCTCTAACTAGTTGCTCTCGACCGGCCCCGTGTGGTGAACAAGCGGGAATCCGAATCGAACCGGTTTACCTCTCCCGTCGAGTGACGCTGCACTAACCACACAGCCACTAAGCCCGACCAGATTAGATGTAGCTTTTTTCGTATCTTCTTCGGTCTTCTTTCTTGTTCCTTTTTCCCTTTTTTCATTCTCTATTTTTTCTCCTTTTCTTCTTCCTTATTTGATGAAAAGAATCCAATGTTGTGAGCTTATTTTTCAAATTGATGAACATTTTTTAAGAACTTGATTTTTCAAATTGAGGATTTTTTTTTATCTTTTTGTACAAATAGATGATTTTTTTTTGAAAATCATGACTTCTTCTATTTTTTGTTGAACCTTCTTCGTTTTTTGATGAACTTTTTTTCCGATTTGATGAACTTTTTTCTAAAATCTATGAACTTTTTTCAATTTGATGAACTTTTTAGAAAAAATCCTTGACCATTTATGTAAAATCGATGAACTTTTGCAAAATAAATGAACTTTTTTCTCGAAATTATGAACATTTTTTTAAAATGATGAACTGTTTTTCAATTTGATGAACATTTCTCCAAAACCATGGATTTTTAATGGATGAATTTTTTTAGAATCACTGAACTATTTTTTAAATTTTACGAACTTTTTAAAAAACCATAAACTTTTTCTAATTTGTAATTTTTTAAAATTTTGTTCGATTTGTTCCAAGCAACCAGGTTTTGTTTCTTAAATGTATGTGCAAGAAATAGCACGGCTATGTTTTAAACCTTTCGCTGTGTAATCATTCACTAGCTCCTTGTACCTCGAGTGGTTACGCATTGTGCACTGACCTTTCATGTGCTAATACACACCCGAGCAGTCACACATGCAGATATAGGCTGGCCCAAGTAGAAAATTTCAATAGATGGCCTTTACGGTTTTGTAGAATTCTAGGTCCTAGGTTCTCAAGTCACAAAAATAAATCTAGATCCTAGGTTCTAGAACCTTCCAAGACTAGTTTTTTCTCTGTTTGCTTTTGGTTTTTCTGCTTCTTCATTTCCCCATTTGTATCCTTTTTATTTTTCCTTTTATTTTTGATTTTCAAATTTAAGAATATTTTTATAAATCAACATTTTGTAAATCTGTGAAAGATTATCGAATTTCATAAATGAGTTTTTAATTCACAAATATTTTCAAAAAAATTGATTTTTCAAATTTGCAAACTTTTCTAAGAATCTGCGAATATTTTCAAATAGGTGAACAGTTTTTGAATGTACAAAAAATTTCAAATTTGTGAATATTTCTCGAATTTAGATGCATTTTTTCAAATTGTGGAAAAACTTTTGAATTAGCCAACTGTTTTTTACTTAGTGAACATTTTTCAATCCACGGACATATTTTTTAATTTGCAAATACTTTTCCAAAACTGTGAAGATTTTTAGCAAACCACAAACATTTTTTAAATTCATGAACATTTATCGAGTTCACAAATATTTTTTGAAACGGCAAACCTTTTTGGAAATACACATTTTTTGAATTTCATGTATGTTTTGTTAATCCAAGATTATTTTATGAAATTTAGAAAGAATTAAATTCAAACTCATTCAAAATTTCTTATCAATTTTCGATTTGCGAATACTTTTTAATCCACAAAATTGTTTGTGATTTCATAAATATTTTATCAAATTATTGAACATATTTTGCAAACTATAAGCTTTTTCACAATCTGCAAATAGTTTTTTCAAATTTGTGAACTTTTTTTGAAGTTCACAAACATTTTTTATCCGTAAACATTTTTGAAGTCAAAGCAATTCTTTGAATTCACAAACAATATCGAAATTCAATAAAAAAATTCAAATCTTTGTATATTTTTTTTGTATTCATGGTCATTTTAGGATATCATGAACTTTTGCAAAATAGAAAAAGGAAAGGAATAACAGAAAATGAACGGAAAACAGAAAAAGAAAGGAAAAAACGGCCATGGGAGTTCTACAATGTACGTGAAAAATGTTAACGTGAGCGAGTGGGAGTTGGGCCAGCCCAAGTACAGACGCTGAACCTGCTCGCCCGCTACACGATTGCTCGCTTTCCACCGCGCATGTTGCGAAAGAGGAACTCCCATAAACTAGGGTGGAAACTAATAAGAGGGTACGCTTGGGGAGAAACCCAGCATTCACTTTTGGTGGCCTGGGAGCACGCAAAGTGGTGCGCCCAGCTGCCACCACGTGTCGCTCGCTAGGCGCTAGCGAATCCATGAGATTCTGTTTTCTTTTAAGCACATGTTTTTGTTTCATTTTGGTTTTTTTCGGTTTTTGCTTGGGTTTCTGTAGGTTTTTATGTGTTTTTTTCCAAGAACCGGTGCTTTTCCACGAGAAGCACAATTGTGCTTTTCAAAAAGGAAAAAACACAGTTGTGCTTTCACGAGAGGCCAACCCGTAATTTCACGAGAAACACAACCGTGCTTCCCAAAAAGAGAAAAAGAAAGAGCTAAACATGAGCTTCCATGAGAAGCACAAGTGTGTGGCCCGAGAAGGAAAAGCACAATTGTGTTTTCATTTGTTTTAAAAGCACAATTGTGCTTCCATGTTCCTTTTTTCGGTTTTCATTTTTTCCTGTCTCTGCTTTTTTATTTTTGTTTTTTTGGTTTGTGTTTTCTCTTCTGATCTCTGGCTTTTCTCTTTTTCATGAAAAAAGATCGTTGAAACCTATTAACGTGGCATCCAGTTTTGAATAACTTGATGCGAGAAATCCAATGCTGAAAACAGTTCATGATTTGGACGCACGGCTCAAGAGATAAAACACTAAAAAATGAATTTATGGGAAAAAGGTAAAACTCCTAGGTGGCAACAAGTAGCACACATGCAATGCACCATTTGTCACCACCAGAGAAAATGGGAGTGACCTTTGCAAGGGGTACCCCCTAATTAGGATTTCACCCTTATTCAGTGGCGGATCCAGGACCCAAGCCCGGGGTCCTGGGCATGGGGCGTGCACAATAGTTACTTCGGCTACTGTAGCATTCTGGACCCTGTAGCGACACTTTAGCATACTGTAGCAGGCCTGGGGCCCGAGGCATGGCCCAATCCTAGCTCCGCCCCTGCCCTTATTGTGTCCTGGTTTGTTCGCTGAAAATAAAAGAAAAAAGGGCAATGGTATGGAAGGATGAGTTTTGGCCCATTTGGTGGTGGAGGGTAAGGATGAAAAGGAGGAGAGAATAGATGGCCTTTAGTCCATACATTTCCTATTTCTGTTTTGATTCAAACAAATGGTTTCAATCCATGAGGTTCAATATTTGTTTAAATTTTTTCTTAAATTTTATGAGGCTCCCTGGATTTTTCAAGTCCAAATTTTTTTTACCAGTTCATATTTTTACCCCCAAATTTTAAATGTACTTTTGATAAAAAAAATTAGTTTGAACTACAAGTGTGTGATTGCAGTTCCACTCATTATGGGTTTTTACACCATTTCAGATAGTATTGGAAAACTATAAACCGATTCTCTAAACATTTTGTAAGGGAAGTATATCATTTTAATGGACAACCGATTTTATTTGACTAGACAAAGACGATACAAATATATTTCGTCTACTACAACAACAAGTATCTCTTCTTGGTCTATTGGGAAGACCAGACCTTGTAGCTATGGGAGGTCATGGATTTCGAGCCTAGTCTCCTATAGCTTGAAGAATAGTGCCCAAAAAATGATGTTGAGCGGGGCAGCTAAAGGAAAAGCGGCAAAAAAGTATTGTTCATTCTTCATTGTGCAGAACACAAGCAAAAGCAAGATGTTCCGGAGGGCTTGGGACACTGCGGTGTATTTTTTAGATAAAAGCTTTTCTCCGCTTTCGTTTTGTAGAAGCCAGTTTACATTATTCACCTCACACAACTTCATCCAGGGGATTCCCAACAAAATAAATAAATAAACTTCAGCCAAGAGATGAAACTCCCCACATCAATTGCCTCATGCTACTGACGAATGTCTACAACCATCACACAGAGCATTGTAGGCCAGCTTCTGATACTGAACGAGCCGCAGGCCTGCTCACGCGGTCACGCCGAATGAGAAATCGCTGGATGCATTGAGGGACCTCACCTTAATTACATAATTGTCATGGACTCATGGTGGTGGCACTGTTGCGCGTGAACCCTTGTGCCGAGGGAATATACATTATGGCTGGTTAGTGGATGTGGCAGTGGATTGATTGACTCAAAAGCCTGGAATCCCTGGCCGTGTGTGGTTTGAGCATCGCATCACCGAGGTCGTTGCAAGCTTTAGTTGTTAGTTGAGACGTCCGAGTTGAAGAACACCGCACAGTTCTGATAGGCCATCGTTGCCGGAAGGAAGACAAGTCCACTACCATATACTATTTGAGTACTATACGACATAACCGTCAGCCTAGCAAGCACATGATGATGATTTATGTGTTCTCCGAACAGGTGCGTACAAGTATATATGTGCACGCAAAGGCGCATCGACCAGAAAAGTGGCAGCGCCACCGACACCGAGAGTGGTACGGTGTGGTGTCAGCACTGACACGGGACGGTGGCCGGAGACGAGACGAGCAGGAGACTCAACTATGAAGGAAGGCAGTGTGAATGAGCCCGCACGGGGGAACACAGCTTATTATTGCTTGCCGCTAGCTAGATAGGTTTTAACCCCAGCCGTAACAGCATAAGAAAAGGGACATGCTTAACGAGCGGTGAGCACACCGGTGCTCGTCGGTCTCTCCCTTAGAGTATCTATAGCCGGATACTATAAATTCGACCCTCGAACGCCTCCGGGCGAGTCTATGAACAGTGACCGTTCACGTTTCAAATAATCGATTCCACGACCGGATATCTTAAATTGGAAACCTCAAATCCATACTATTACATGCAACGCAAACCTAATCTTTAAGTGGAGCTCGTTCAGCTCCGCTGTGCCCATGTCCGTGGACCGGCTGCACCCCTCAGAGTGTTGGTTCGATCGCCAGCGAGATAGAGCAGGACATGGGACACAAGCCGGCTCACGGGACTCAATGGACCGTCTTCTCCAATGCCATACTCTTCCTCGTCGGAGCCCAGAACCCTGACGGTGCCGGTGGACGTGAAATCAATTAACGTCATTTGATGCAAATTCAAACAAACCGGGCGATATTCATTCATACTTGAATGATTTTTACATAAAATCGGATGCTTCGTTTCCATAGGTAGTCTGGCCATTAAAGTCAATGATGACGCTGGACGCTGCTTCCAAATGAAGAAATGAGTGAGATAAGGTGACTCATTATCTCCCATACTATTTAATACAGTGCCTGATATGTTAGCTGTCATGATTGAGCATGCACATGTTGATGGTCAAATTGACCGAGTAGTTAATCATCTTGTTGATGGTGGACTTTCTATCCATACGATTCTCTTTATGTATCATGACCTAGAGAAAGCGAGGAATCTGGAATTAATTTTATCAGCCCTCAAACATCTCTCGAGTCTTGATAAACTTTCATAAAATTGAATTATTTTGTTTTGGCGAGGACCAAGATGAGGCTCACCTATACGCTGAATTGTTTGGTTGCGGGCTAAGCCAGTTTCCAATCAGTTACTTAGGGATACCAATACATTATCGGAGACTCACAAATGTTGAATGGAAACACATGGAGCAAAGACTATAAAAATGTTAAGCAATTAGAAAGGTAAACTACTAGTACCTGGATGAGGTCACAAAACAAGAAGTGCACGATATGACCACTAGCATGAAGAGAGCTAGTGGGATACTTTGGAAGAGCTTTGCAGCATAAACATTTAAGGGAGTAGAAGCTATGCAAAAGACATCATGGCGCTAGAATAACTCGCTAACACCCACAAGTACCGCCTTATCAAGGCTCGCAAGCACTCTTCCAATTTTTTCTTGCTCGAACTTTCACCTTATGGTGACAGGGTCATACCAAAGAAATGATACATGCAAATGGAAGGTTTTTTTGTGTGGTTTAAGTCTAATACTATGGAACAAGATTTCTCTCTTTCCAGCACAGTGACTTGTATTCTTTTTTCCACATACACACCTCCTCAAGAGAAAACCTAATAATATTTGTCATAGTGTTGTCACTACATACGGTAACCAACTCATTGCTAGAATCTGAGCCGGAGCTCTGATAGATTGTTCGTCGGCCAGCGGAGTCCTCGGGACAAACTCAGGAGGGTTGACAAAGTCACAGTGACAAGCATAAAGCAGTATCTAGTGACAGAGCCATGGAACACGCATAAAGCAGTATACCAGGTATCACAAAATAAATCCTGGCATAATTTTAATCACCTCCAACTAGGATTGCCTGGACAACTCTATCTGCAAGTGCTATTGAAACTATAAATTAAATACCATTGAGTTGAGTATCTCTATTATCGTCTTCTTTTAATAAAAAATTGTAAACACCCAATCTCTCTAGAGACTTCCTCACAAGCTACCTTTGTTATCATTACTTTTTTGAAACTAATCCCACAACAAATCTTGGTTATCTAGATGAAACAGAACAAAGGTTACTTAATTATCTTACCTAACACAAATAAAAATTATGTCTCTATGAATGTTCATGTTTCTCTTTCTCTTGATGTGTTCCTCGTCGCTGTCGTAGATCAAATCCATTTAATTTTTTTATCAAAAGATCGAAATGAAAAGGCAATTGAAAAGAGCGAAGGAGAACTTATTATTTTAGTAGTTCTTGGTTTTTTCCAAACTAACTTGCAAAAGGCACAGAAAACGACAAACAAAACAAAGCAAAAACCAACAAGAAGCAAATAAAAAACAAAGTGTTGGAATAGACGAACATGAGTATTTCGGAGCCCATCCATGAGCTTAATTACATCCTCATTACAAGCTTATTCAAATAAATACTATCACATCTTGATGTGAACGTGAAGACGACATCCCCAAGCTTAGGCTTTTGCAAGTCTAAACTAGAGAGCTCAATGTGACAGTGGCTGATAATATCCTGGAGTCCATGCTTGACTCGACGTGGAAATGTGAGATGGCATGTGTTGTCTCGGAGAGAGTTGACGAGGCCGTATTTGTTGATAGAGTCTCCGAGGGTGTACACATTGGCATATGTGGTGTTGGGCGTCGCCCCTACTGTCCTCTTCTAGCTGCTCTTCTTGTTCCGACGCGAGCTCTTCTTCATCCACGTCTTCCAGTTATAGAGCTGCAAGGTTGAAAACTTCATTCATACCATTTTAAGTGTGTGACTGCAAACATATTGTACTACGCGGTGAACATTTTAAATGTACTTTTGATTAAAATAATAACTTGAATATATAAGTGCGTGATTGCATTTACTCTCATTATGGGTTTTTACACCACTTTCTGATAGTGTTGGACAACTATAAATCAATTCTCAAAATATTTTTCTATACAAAAGTATTTCATTTTAATGGGCATCGATTTGATTTGACTGGACAAGAATGATCCAAATATATTTTTTCGAGTACAACAATAAGTGTCTCTTCTTGGTCTATCGGTGTGACCACACATGAGTTATGGGAGGTCATGGATTTGGAGCATAGGATCAACATAAATAGTATTGCCCAAAAATTGATGTTGAGGGGACCAACTAAAGAAAAAGCGCAAAATAAATAATATTCATTGTGCATTTTTCGATAAAGGGTGGATTTTATTTACTCAAAATGAAGCATCAAGGAGATACAAACATAAGGAGTGCACACCCGGCCTCTGCATAACTAAGATGCACACAGCCAACACAAACACACACATAAACACGCCGGCAAGTAGCAAAATCATATAAGATCAAAACTATGCCTAAGCGTGGAAAAGGAAAAAAGAAACCCCAAAACATAGGACATTGATTGACAAGCTACAACAATGACCGTATCCGCACCAATCATTTTTTGACACCACAAAGACGGCCGGAAATGTTCTTCAATAGCAACGCCTTCATGAAAGAAACGACACTGAAGCGCCGCCGTCGCCGGATCCAACCATCAAAGGCTAGATTCTAAGTTTTCACCTTGAAAAACAAGTCCATGCAGCATATCCGAGCAATGCCTTCAACAAGGTAACGATGCTTCTGCATCGCCATTGCCAGGTAAACCCATCTCGGTTTAAACCTTGGCTTTCACCATGAAGCCACGACTGGGCACTCGAAGTACCGCCAAATCGAAGTCAACTGTGTTGTCACCACCACTTTTCCACTATCACGACAACTACGTGCGATAGGCCAGAAATCCCAGCGGCGACGCTGGGATATTCATTGTGCATAATACAAGCAAAAGCAAGATGTTTGTGAGACCTTGGGATTCCATGACGTTTTCTATAGATAAAAGGGTTTTCTCTGATTTCATTTAGTACTTCATTTAGTACAAACCAGATTACATTATCCACCTCACACAACTTCATTCAAGGGTTCCTGAAAAAAAAAGGGAAAACAAAACTTTAGACAAGGGATGACACTCCCCACATCAACTGCCTCATGTCAGAACAAAAAAGCGGAATGGTAAACATCACAGTCAATAACAAGCACGCCCCGATCAGCTGATGGAGCCCACCTTTATCACATACTAGTAGTGGTCATGGTGGTGACACTGTTGTGCATGCACCCTTGTGCGGAGCGAATACACATTTTGCCTGGTTAGTGGATAAACATAATCAAAATCCGGTAATCTTTGGCCACGTGTGATTTCAACTTCACATCACCAAGGTCGTTGCTTAGCTTTAGTTGTTGGTTGAGACGTCTGAGTCTAAGAACATCGTAGTTATTTTCTTTTGCCGGTAGAAAGCACAAGTCCACTACCATATAGTATGAGTAGTAGACGATTGACATAACCGTCAGCCTAGCTAGGCCTCACCAGCCGACGATCCCGTTGGATTCGGTACCCTGACACGTGATGATTTCTGTTTTCTTCGAACAGGCGTATTCAAGTATTCCCTCCATTCCACAATGTAGTACGTCCATATTTTTCGAGATCTACGTTTGAAATGGTGGGAGTATGTATGTGCGCGCGAAGGCGTAAAAGAAAAGTGACAGCAACACCGACACCAAGCACCACCGACATGGCCGGCTGGAGACAGAGACGAGGTGGAGACTCAACTAGAAGGAAGGCTGTGTGACTGTGAGTGAGGCCACATAGGGGAACACAACTTATGGCCGAAATCACTATTTTGACCTTATCAGCAATCTTTGTCACAAACTGAACTCGACATGAAAGTATTTCACGATCTGACCTTTTTGGAAACGCCAGAGACCGTGGCGTTTCTCCTTCATATAAAAACGCCGAGCTAGCTTGCGTTGCTGCCCCACGTGTAAACGCCGAGCTAGCTCGCGTTGCTGCCCGGGCCGAGCTGGCGTCACTCGCTGACATGGCAATCTGGAAACGCCGAGCCAAGTTGCGTTTCTACCTTCTCTGAAAACGCCAAAGACAATGGCGTTTGTTGCCTTGACTTAAAGTGGCCTCTGACGCTGCAAGAGCAGGAGCAGTGAGTACGTACGCTTCATCTCCGCGTGCCTTGATTGCGGGTGCAGTAGATGTTGGCTCGCTTAAATATGACCTGCATCGATGCATGCCCACAGCGCTGCCATATTTTCCTGGATCTCGCCAATCAATGGGTGACGCCAAAGCAAACCCAACCAAATGGCCAATGCCAATACGTGCAATTGCTATGCTCCAGTCAAGTAGGTACTACAGCCCAGATATGACTCATGTATGCGCGTATGTTGTGTTCATGCATGTTGGCCACTGTATTGGTAGAGGCAGCGGACGTGCGTCTGTACGGCCACTACTGCAGCTAGCTTACTAGAGGAGTTACTCCACTACAGCAAATGCATGGCCAGCTGGGCTGTTTGTATGTTGGCCACTGTGGTGAAGGAAGCAACGTGAGAGGGAAGCAGCAGCGCAGTGGCTGCCACCCTACAAGTAGTGATTTGACAAAACAAATATGGCAGCGTTGTGGGCATGCAGAGATGCAAGTCATATTTAAGCGAGCGCACACGCAATCAAGGCACGCGGAGACGGAGCGTACGTACTCACTGCTCCTGCTCTTGCAGCGTCAGAGGCCACTTTAAGTATCAAGGCAATAAACGCCATTGTCTCTGGCGTTACCAGAGAAGGTAGAAACGCAACTTGGCTCGGCGTTTCCAGATTGCCATGTCAGCGAGCGACGCCAGCTCGGCCCGGGCAGCAACGTGAGCTAGCTCGGCGTTTACACGTGGGGCAGCAACGCAAGCTAGCTCGGCGTTTTTATATGGAGGAGAAACGCCACTGTCTCTGGCGTTTCTTAAAAGGTCAGATCGTGAAATACTTTCATGTTAAGTTCAGTTTGTGACAAAGATTGCTGATAAGGTCAAAATAGTGATTTCGGCCACAACTTATTGCCTGCCGCCAGCTAGGCTTTAACCCCAGCCTTATCACTTTATCAGCATAAAGAGATTCGCATAAGAAATGGATATGCTGAACGAGCGGTGAGTATGCCGGTGCTCGTCCATCTCACCCACACGGTGGTGGTGCTGCTGCTGCTGCTGCCGCCGTCTTCTTTTGTGTGAAATATTTTGCAGTCGCTGGCCGGTGATGGATGGCGGTGGTTCCCACCATTTGCGGACCTAATAATGCTAGCTGCAACAAGGCATGTGTGATTGTTGTGGTTTCCAAAATAAGAATCGCATACCTTACTAATTAAGGGGTATCCGACATGCTGCGTGCCCACGTTCACAGTTTCACGGGGCGCGGCATATATGAATGGATTGACGAGTCTCAATCGATTTTATTCTTTGTGAATGAAAAGGGGTTGCCCCACCCACCCTCCCCCTACACACTTCAACTTTTATTAATGTAGACGCAACCGACTTTATTTCATGAGTACACAGCCGAGTGTCACATTCATAGAGGAAACTGATTAATGTACACTAGGAGATACCTAACGGGCATGTTGGAGGCATGACGCAAGCGTGATGTATGTAGACCAGCCGTACGTACTGTAGTATTCTCCCTAGTTACTCCAGGTTTATAAGTCGGACACAAGTTTTTAAGTACATCCCACCGTAAACGAAAAAAAAAACACCGGACAAAGAATACTATGACCAAATCAAAAATACCTATTCCCTTTAATAGTAGGAATAGATATGGATTAATATGGGTTATATGTAACAAAGTAATATCGTTTAATTCATATTAGAAAGAAGTTTTCAATCGTATAATTAATAAGCCATAAATGATATATATTATTACTCTGATTTATGATCAAAGTTTGATTTTAAAATGTGTGTGCTTCTTATTCATTGGAATTGATAGAGTAACGCTAGTAGTACTTCTCTTGCCTACCTTGGTCAAACCATGGACAGCTGAAACTTATTGGCTGGATTGGTACGCTGGGCAAAGTTTGATTTAAAAAAAACACGACGTTGAAGACGATTGTCGGTGAAGAGCCCGTTCAGCTTAGTCCACACGCCGCGGGCGTCATCACCGTCTTGCACGACCGTCTGAAACAGGTTCGGCGAGATGGTGAGGAAGAACCACCGGATGAGCGTGGCGTCGACGGTGGACCAGTCATGGAAGTCGGGGACGAGGCTGGAGTCGACGGAGCCGTCCACATGATCGATGAGGTGGTACTCCCAGAACACGAGGGAGAAGTACGTCTTCCACGCGTAGTAGGAGGAGTTCGTCTGGGAGAGACGAACCGGAACCCGCTTGTAGATGTTGAGGTTGCGGATGTCGGTGACGTCGGGAGGGGTTGACGTTAGCGAACGGGTTGGAGTTGATGGTGGAGCCAGACGAGGTGACGAACGACATGGCGATGGATGGGTGGTGCGGCTAGGGTTCAGTTCGGGTTAGGGTTTTGGTGGTGGCGGCGACTGGTGGAGCGGGTGGCGGCGTGCAGCAGCAGGGGGAAGTGGGGTGTAGCGGCAGCTTAGGGAAGGCGGCGGCTGCAAGGGAGTTGGCGGCGGTGGCGCTAGGGTTAGTTGCGGGTGGCGCGGCGACGACAGGGTGGCGGTGGCGGCACGGGCAGTGTGGGTGTAGCGCGGCGGCGGGGAGGAGGGAGGGAGCGGTGGCAGCAGGCACGATAGGGGCGCGGGCGGTGGCGGCTGGGGTGGCGGCGGCGCGGAGGAGACACGCGGCGGCGGCGGCGGCAAGGCGGAGGCGAGGTCGTAACCTAAAAAACTGATACCATGTATGATATGAGAATTGCACGATGTATTACCCAGGTGCAATTGCACATATGTATGATGTACAACAATGGACCATGACCTTAACTATACAAGGAAACTAGGAGGTGGGCCTAATACACAATATACACAATGCATATATTCAACAGCTTTAGTTGTTGGTTGAGACGTCTGAGTCTAAGAACATCATAGTTCTTTTCTTTTGCCGGTAGAAAGCGCAAGTCCACTACCATATAGTATGAGTAGTAGACGACTGACATAACCGTCAGCCTAGGCCTCACCGGCCGGTGATCCCGTTGGATTCTGTACACTGGCACATGATGATTTATGTGTTCTCTGAACAGGCGCGTTCAAGTATGTATGTGCGCGCAAGTGCGCATCAACAAGAAAACTGACAGCGCCACCGACACCGAGCACCACCGACACACCCGGCCCGAGACTGAGACGAGGCGGAGACTCAACTAGAAGGAAGGCAGTGTGACTGTTTGAGTGAGGCCACATAGGGGAACACAACTTATTGCCTGCCGCTAGCTAGGCTTTAACCCCAGCCTTATCACTTTATCAGCATAAGAAGACTCGCATAAGATATGGATATGCCGAACGAGCGGTGAGTACGCCGGTGCACGTCCATCTCACCCTCATGGTGCTGCTGCTATCTTCTTTTGTGTGAAATAATATTTTGCAGTCGCTGGCCGGCTATCGTTGCCGGTGGTTACCACCATTTGCGGATCTAATAATGCTAGCTGCAGCAAGGCATGTGTGATTGTCCTGGTTTCCAAAATAAGAATCTCATACCTTACTAATTAAGGGGTATCCGACATGCTGCGTGCCCACTTTCACAATTTCAGATTGCCGAATCTCAATCGATTTTATTCTATGTGAACGAAAGGGGTCACATGTGCTTTCAGCATCACATCAGCAAGGTCGTTGCTTAGCTTAAGTTGTTAGTTGAGATGTCCGAGGTCGAAGAACATGAGCACTTCTTTTCTTTTGCCGGGAGAAAGGCAAGTCCACTACCATGCATATAGTCTGAGTGATATACAATCGACATAACTGTCAGCCTACTAGGCCCCGCCGGCCGGCCATCCCGGTGGATTCGTTGCGCTGGCGCGTGATGATTTCTGTGTTCTCCGAATAAGCGAGTTCAAGTATATATGTGTGGCGCGGGCGCATCGACATGAAAAGTGACAGCGCCACCGGCACCGAGCACCACCGACACAGCCGGCCCAAGACAAGACTAGGTGGAGACTCAACTATGAAGGAAGGCAGTGTGAGTGTGTGTGTGAGGCCACAAATGGAAACACAACTTATTGCCTGCCGTTGGCCTAGGCTTTAAACCCAGCCTTATCAGCATGAGAAAAGGGATGTGCTGAACCAGTGGTCAGTACGCCGGTGATCGTCCATCTCACCCTCACGGTGCTGCCGCTGCTGTCTTCTTTTGTGTGAAATATTTTGCAGTCGCTGGCGACGGTGGCCGGTGGTGGTGGTTCCCACCATTTGTGAACCAAATAATGCTAGCTGCAACCGCGCCTGTGTGTTTGTCCTGGTTTCCAAATAAGAATCTCATACGGGCTCAGGATGTGAGCTTTGGCTCTGGAGTGCATATACTCTCTGATTGTTTTTTTATAGATCTTCTTGTTAGTGTAGCACTTGAAAAGTTTCATGCAAAATGAGATAGCAATGCTTCGTCCATGAAAAAATAACATTAAATATAACATTTGGAGATAACATTCTTTTTTTTTTACACATGTCAAAATGCTTAAGCTTTCCCTTCAAAAACTTGCAAGTAGCATTTGAATGTGACAATAAACCCGTCAATTTTTTTGAGAAAAAAATAGCATTTGCCAAAAAAAAAAAAAATAGTATGCAGAAGCATATCCTCTCAAGAACCTAATTTGTCACTCATACATTACTAGCTAGTTAAGGGGTATCCGACATGCTGCGTCCCCACTTTCACAATTTCTGTACGTGGGACTAAGACGAGGCGCAACATATATCGACGAGTCTCTATCGACTTTTTATTTTCAAACGAAAACGGTTGGCCCCACTGCTCCAACTTTTATTAAAGGTGAGGCAATCGATCGACTTTATTTCATGATTATATAGTCCGAGTGTCACAAAACATAGTAGCCAATTGATTATTGTACACTAGGAGTACTCCCTCTTTTCAATCTTTAGTTCCACAAGGAAAACATGTATTATATTTAAAAATATATATTTTTAGATTTATCGATGAATGAAGTTTCTAATCATACAATTTTGCGGCATACTATACATGATTTATTAGTCATGTCAAAGACCTAAAAATTCATGTCCAACTTACAAACCCTATTGAAGAGAGTTCCTAGTAACGCACTCAAGCTGCGGGATTGATAGGGCCCGGCCACTAACTTGAAATAGTGAGCATCCCTGCCTGGATGTCATTCGGACAATTAATGTTCCCGACAGCTTAAACCAGTACCTTTTCTAGTTCAATGAACTCGATGATACCTCGCGCGTTACTACAATAATTTGAATGAACTAGATGATACCGCATCTTGGGTTTCCCTCGAGCACTCAATCGAAGAGACGCGAGCTATAGTGACCACACCTCTATCAAGGTAACGACGCCTTTGGGTGTCACTGCCGTCGCCCTGACAATGATTTGGTGGAACCGAAAGCCTAGCTGGTCCACCCATGCATCACGGCTACCGCGTCGCCGGCACGAACTCCAGGACCGACACCACCGACCATCGTCCTAGGGTCGTCGCCATAGATTCCAACCCTCGTTGCTGACAGTGGCCTCCCTTGTCATCACGCCGCATACTTTGCCACCGCGACCTGCTGGCCAAGCCAAATCCAGCCACCACCTACACATGCACAACTACCGCAGCCCGGCCATTGCCCACCGGTGCTGAAAGCGCCAACATGGGTGCGCCAATCACCACTTCACTATCTCACGCCGCAGCCCAGCCTGCAGATCACCTGCACCCATGACCCCTCTTGTAGCTGCTGAGCATCGCCCACCTTCGCGTCGCACGTCACACCACCGCGACCACTGAGGGTGGAGAAGCCAGATCCGGCCGAGCCCAACCAGGATCCGACCGCTCTCGACGTCGACGACTTCCCCGCAACTTGCCCATGCTTCCAAGAAGATATAGCCACCATGCACCAGCCGCCGGAGAAAGAAGCCGCCTCGCCACCATCTCCCGGGGTTCCGGCACAATGCAGGCTTGTGACGGCGAAGCGGGGGGGGGGGGGGGGGGGGGGGATGTCCTTGGGGGCGGTGGTGACTAGGTTTCCCGTGTCGTAGAGGTGGCGACATACTGAATTACTAGTACAAAGTTGAGTCATCTATTTTGAAACGGAGGGAGTAGTCTTTAACATCGAGTATCACTGAAAGAAAAATACACCATAACCAATCGACGGAGCTGAACCCAATGGATTTGTGCTGAATATTGAGCACAAGAATATATACGGCACAACGATGACCATGGTGGGCCTCCATCCGTAAGCAATTGCCCGTAAGTCTAGCTATTTTGGTCTATAAATATTGCATACCGCCACACTGGTTAAGTGGTAGTATTCCACTCCACTAGCACTAGCTAGGTGAAACGATATGGGCTCTTCTTCTTCTTCCTCGCAACACGCACGGCAGGTAGCCGCTTGGGTGCTACTACCGCTGCTATGCTTTTCCATGCTGTTATCCAGAGCACACAGTGGAGGGTCTCGCAAGGCACGTACCTTGTATGCACACACAACTCTTGTTTATGTGCTCCGAGCTAGCTTAGCTGATTATCCATGCATATCTGCCTCTTCAGCTTTACATAGCATACCTAGGCGATGTGAAGCATGGGCACCCAGACGAGGTCGTCGCGTCGCACCATGACATGCTCACCACTCTTCTCCAAAGGTGCGTAACTAATTACTTGATAGGTTCTTCAACAGCTCGTCCCTAGCTAATTAAGGTGACTTACCATAACGGCTGTTTGCAGAACGAAATTAAATGGCCTTTAATTTGTTCTACTACTTTGCACCTTTTTAGCAAGGAGGATTCTTCGGCCTCCATGGTCTACAACTACAAGCATGGTTTCTCAGGCTTCGCCGCCATGCTCACCGCAGACCAAGCAACAAGGCTTGCAGGTCCATTGATTGTCATCATCTGAGATTTGCTTGCAAGATAGTACTCCCTCCGTCCCATAATATTAGTGTCAAAAACACTCTTATATTATGGAATGGAGGAGGGAGTACTAATTAACTACCACCTCTAGTTCCTAAATAGGCCCCCTTTTTATATTGTCACACAAGATAAAACAAACAAAAAGACACTCGAAGAATGCTTTCGAGACAAATCTATATATTATTTCCCCAAGCTTCCATTGTAAATATTTAAAAGAACATTTTGCAGCTTTAAAAGTTAACTGGAGGTATGACATTTATCATTTTTTGGTATGAACTATGTGATGTTGAGCAGAGTTTCCTGGAGTCATCAGTGTTGAACCGAGCAAAACGTACAAGACCACCACCACGAGGAGCTGGGACTTTCTTGGGCTCAACTACCCATCGTCCCATACACCAGCCAGTGAGCTACTACAGGCAAGCAACTACGGAGAGAATATAATCATCGGCATGGTTGACACAGGTTGGTATATATTATATGAAGTGGCATCACTACTTCAGCTTTCTTGAAAGAACCCGGCCGGCCACTAACTAATAGTAAGTAATAACTGATCAATGGAACAAGGGATCTGGCCGGAGTCGAGAAGCTTCAGCGACCAAGGGTACGGGCCGGTGCCATCAAGGTGGAAAGGAAAATGCCAGGTTGGGCCAGACTGGGGAAGCAACAACTGCAGCCGGAAGGTCATCGGCGCACAGTTCTACACCGTCGGGGTCCCTGAAGAGTACTTCAAAGGAGACTCGCTCTCGCCCCGGGACCACAACAACCACGGCACACACACGGCCTCCATCGCGGCTGGCTCGGCCGTGGAGGAAGCAGCTGCCAGCTTCCACGGCATTGCCGCGGGGGTTGCACGGGGAGGCGCGCCACACGCTCGCCTTGCAGTGTACAAGTCCTGCTGGAGCGACGGTTCATGCTTCGAGACGGCCGTGCTAGCCGCCATCGACGACGCCATCCACGATGGGGTGGACGTTCTGTCCTTGTCCCTCGAAATGAGTGAGAACTCATTCGCTGCACTGCATGCGGTCAAGAAGGGGATCGTCGTGGTGCACACCGCCGGTAACAAAGGGTATCAGATGCAGACCATCAAGGACACCTCACCGTGGGTCATCACCGTCGCGGCGACCAGCATCGATCGCTCGTTCCCGACGGTGATCACGTTGGGAAACAAGCAACAAATAGTCGTACGTAAACGTAACGCACCCACTCTACATCAAAATTACATGTGACTATATACTGTAGTGTGATATGTACGCTGCCCGTTTTGCAGGGACAGTCTCTCTATTACCAAGTGAAGAACAGCTCATCATACAAGAGCGGTTTCACCAATCTTATATGTATGCCATCGTAAGTAGAAAGAAAACTTTCCCGAACCTTTTGCAATGTAGCTATAGGGGGGGGTGCAAATTTGTGACCCTTACTGTTCCTTTTTACTGCAAACAAACGAAGTAGCTTTTGAAAAACTAGTTCACTTGTTTGAAAAAAAAGAGGGCTAAAAGGTACCCTAAAGATTACCCAAATACACACCTACTGGGATGCACACAACACAATTTTATTCATGCTGCGCCAAATTAAATCTCAAGCCCAAAAACAGTGTGCAAATAGCAAAATTGTGTTGGCCGAGCAATTCTAATACATACTTGAATTTGCTTTGTGAATTTAGTTGTACTGCAGAGGATCTTAACGGCACCGACGTGAAAGGGGTCATCCTGTTCTGCAATGACAATGGGGCCACTTTCCTCCAGGCGGCGCAATACATCATCGACAATGGAGGATCTGGACTCATTATCTCGCTAACCATTGTGGACGACCTATTTAACATTGCAGAAGCTTGCCAAGGCATCGCTTGCGTAGTTGTCGACATCGCCGATGCGGACAAGATATGCCAATACTACGACGACTCGAGGTACAACCATACACGAACAGTAAACCTTCATTTGGAGAAAGTCAAAATGGAGATGTGGTCCCCAGCCGGGCTCTCTGCGCTCTCCATGCATCGACCCAGTCACACAGCGATAACCGTATGCTCGATACCATTGATTTTGTTTTGGAAGCAGCTCTCCTCTTGCAAAGATTGAACCTGCGCGCACCATTACGGGCAATGAGATACTGGCCCCAAAAGTGGCGAGCTTCTCCTCCAGAGGCCCATCGGTTACTTACCCCGCCATTCTCAAGGTGTGTACCATGCCAGCTGCAAGACCTTGTATATATCATCACACCTCACGTTGTTGTGGTTTTTCTTCCTTAACAGCCTGACATAGCTGCACCTGGAGTCAACATCTTGGCAGCAAAAAAAGATTCCTACGCACTTTTGTCAGGGACGTCCCAGGCAGCCCCTCATGTAGCAGGCATCGTCGCCCTGCTGAAAGTCCTGCACCCAGACTGGTCTCCCGCGGCACTAAAATCAGCCATCGTCACCACTGGTTCGTGATACTTAACTAGGCAGCAACTAGCATATGTTTAACTTTGTACAAGTAGAACGACATACGGTTACTAGTTCATGAACTTGTGTTGCTTACCTCTCCTTAATTTGTTGATTTTGCATGTTATTAAGCCCATGTAACCGATGAACGCGGCATGCCAATATTGGCGCAAGGGTCATCGCTGAAGATCGCTGACCCGTTCGACTACGGAGGAGGGAACATAAATCCTTATGGGGCGGCTCATCCCGGCCTCATCTATGACATCGATCCAAGCGACTACAACAAGTTCTTCAAATGTGCCATCGGCACCAAGAGGACGCCTGTGACGTGCAACACCAGCACCACGCTACCGGCGTATTACATCAACCTACCATCCATCTCAGTTCCCGATCTCAGGCATCCCATCACCGTGTACAGGACGGTGACCAACGTCGGCGAGGTCAATTCTGTATACCATGCCGCAGTGCAGAGCCCGATGGGAGTCAAGATGGAGGTCATCCCACCTGTTCTTATATTTGACGCTGCCAACAAAGTTCAGACATATCAGGTGAAGCTGTCACCTATGTGGAAGTTGCACGGGGACTACACATTTGGTAGCCTTACTTGGCAGAATGACCAAAGGGCGGTAAGGATTCCAGTTGTGGCCCGGATTACAATTCAAGAAATCTAGACGGATGTTGCATAATGAAATAAAAATACCATTTCAAAATTTTCAATAAAATATAGACCCACATGGCAGTGACTAGGAAACCATGCATGCCACCTGACACGTGGGCCCCTCTCTCTCACGACATGAGGTGTTTGAAATTGTATTACTGATGAGGATGAGTTGCAAAAATCAAAAGGATAATTATAAATATGTTATTGCTAATTTTTAGTTGCCTTAAAGCTTTGAACATTTTGGTCATGCTGAATTTCAGACTACTAAGTCAAAATGCGCTGTCTAAGATGTGTAGTATCTGTAGTGAAATGCCATTAATTGCAATTTTAGTTTGTAATGAGTCGCATTGTTGGATGCTAACTAATCAAAATATTAAGAGATATGAACAAGATTTAAGGGAAAAAAGGGAAATAGAAAATAGACAGTAGTCTCTTAGCAAGTCTAACATTTAGAACAAAAACCAAACAAGATGGAAACATTTTTTTTCTGAATACGCAAAGTTTGCGTATCATTCCATTGATAGAAGGAGTTAGAACGAGTACATATGGTGCACAACACATGATACGGACGCAAGAGCGTGAACATGATGTCCGGAGCAGAGAAAATAGGATGCTCAGTCCAAACAGAGAAAACAAAACTAAACTTGTCATCCTAAAAAGTATCACAGCCCAACGACATGATGACCAACATCTTCAGATCTGAAATCGAGAACGCCGTGAGCAACTAAGACAGCGCCTTGACGAGGGAGAAGCGAAAGAGACCAGCCATGGTGGCGGCCACTTCGAGTACGTGCCTTCTTTTTTACCCTGATGGCCGGTCTCTTTCGCTGCTGCGAAAAGGTGTGCAGAT
Source organism: Triticum timopheevii (assembly GCA_963921465.1). Classification (NCBI taxonomy): domain Eukaryota; kingdom Viridiplantae; phylum Streptophyta; class Magnoliopsida; order Poales; family Poaceae; genus Triticum; species Triticum timopheevii. The sequence goes on along the minus strand of OY997262.1, from coordinate 464,027,238 downwards.
ATATGCAACAGACAAAATAAGACAGCAGCGGGCGGCACCGTGAGCGTGAGATGGACGACCACCGGGTGTTCTCGGTAAGCAAGCTAGCAGCAGAGAAAAAGCTGCGTGACCGTGGTCTCTCTCACGCTTGCTTCCATCATGCTTGAGTCTACACCTTGGCTCGTCTCCGGCCGGCCGTGTTGGTGGTGCCACCGTACGTCCCACTCTAGTTGGTGTCCCTGGCGGTGTCGCTGTCATTTTTCTCTCTGCTCGATACGCCACTTGTTTGGAGAACACCGAAATCATCATGTGGTGGACTTGCCTTTCTTCTGACAACAATGATCTATCGGCTCTGTACGACGTTCTTCAACTTGGACGTCTCAACTCACAACTTAAAGCTAGCAACGACCTCGGTGACGTGATGCGCGTGCAAACCAACCAAAGTTCATATTCCCTCGCCCAAAGGGTTCACGCGCAACAGTGTCACCACCATAATAACAAATCATGTAGTTACGGTTAGGTCCCTCGGCTGATTGGTTGCCGTAGTAGCCCGGGCACGGTGGAATCGATGCCCTGGATGCGTCCAGCAATTTCACTTTCGGCGTCTGCGTCTTGATTAAATTCACCTCTCTTGGTGTAAAACCATAAGCATCGACTGAACTGATCTTTCTACTTTCGGGGTTACACTAGGATTCTGCCTTTTTCAGATTGCAAGTCCACACCACACTTTACCCAGATCAAGAATCAAGACACTGTGAAGATGGAAAACACACAGGAACACCACCACGTACGTGGAGCTGGGATTTTCTTGGGCTCAACTACCCGTCCAACCATACGCCGGTCAGTGAGTTTTTTTTTTTTTGCATGGTAATACTCATTCATATCATAAAGATCAAAGTACAAATCACGTAAGGACCGACATATGACAAAACTGAAAATATTGCAGAACATCTCTGAGCTTGACACCAACGTTTTCGATTTCTCCTAAGGTCAGTGAGCTACTCCACGCAAGCAACTATGGAGAGGATATAATCATCAGCGTGATTCACAAAGGTCATCCGTATTTTATATGTGCAAGTTTTTTATTTACCATTTTCGATATTTTTTTCCAGTGGTGGCCAGAAAGGCCGTTTTCCAAAAAAAAAAACAGAAATGTCAGAATTATTTCGACCAGTTTATGTCCAAAGACATTTGAATATTTTTCAAATTTCAATCAAATTATGTTGAATTTGGGCAAAATTTGTAGTACAAGCCAGTATTTTTCATACCGGTGGTGCCAAAAAGACCGGTTTCCGGATTTTGCGGCCTGTAATGAAAAACCCTGATCAAGTGGCATCACTTCAGCCTTCTTGAACGAACCCATTTTTTAAGAAAAGAGGCCATTCCCGGCTTTAAATTAATGAAGCCCTTATAATGAACGATACAACACCGCACCACACACAACAACAGAAAACGAAAACTGGTAAGATACATAGGTGCTGAGGGCGAACAACAAAACCCACTAACTACAAGCAAGCATAAGGTGGGATAATGAAGCACCGCTTAAAGTCAATGAGGCCCTCATCCGCAATCAAGCAAACTGAAGCAAGAACGAGGCTAACTCGAGAATGGTACTGGCGCTTGCCTTCCTCATGATTCTCATCCCTTGGGAGGTTTGGTCGGAGCGCAATGCTAGAGTCTTCCGCAACTCGGCGGCCCCTTCCATGATCATGATCAACAAAATCAAACAGGAGGTGTCACTTTGGGCTTTGGCTGGAGCGAAATATTTGGGTGTTGTAACGTCGCGAGAGTAGTCATTTTATTCACCGCTTTGCGGTTTCTGTCTAAAACTTTCTCCCTTCATCAATGAAATGGCAGGTCTTTTGCCTTGTTTTCAAAAAAAATAAAAACCCAGCGGCTGGAGACACTATTGCTTGTCCATGTCATGATGTTGATGCTGTCATGCTTTCTTTTATCAATGTGTCGTGTGTGGTTGTCGCGACATGTTTATTTGCGGTCTTTTTACAAGGAAAAAGAGGCATGCACTTGGTGGGCGCTGGCAATAGTGGCCTCAGTCGTGCCTACCCCTTGTCCTATGGTCGTCTTCTCAATCTTCTAGGGAAGTGATTGTACGATCTCTTTCTAGTATTAATCGCATAAAACCGTCTTTATTGTGACAAAAATCACCAAATGCCACATGATTCGCCTTGACGTAAAATCATCAACGAATATTAATTTTTTTGTACAAAAAACAATGATGTCTAGATAATTGTCCAGAGATGCGACTGATGAGAATGGGGCCCGCAATTTAGACTGACGCGACACGAGGGAGACGACGCACGCTGGCAGCCGTTAACAGCTCAGTTGGCAGCGGTAAGAAGAGGTTGTTCGACACATTCGCCCTTGAGCTCTCTCTCTCTCTCTCTCTCTCTCTCTCTCTCTCTCTCTCTCTCTCTCTTATTCGTCGCTGCCAAGGACCATGCGATTCGTCGCCCCGTCGTTATCGCTGCCGCTACTGATGATCACGTGATTTGCCGCCCCGTTTTGTTACATTACAGCCAACAGCCACGTGATTCACCGCCCTGTCGTTACCTCCGACAAGGGTTTCACGTTACAACAACATGACCTATGATGAGTCCATGGACAATGATGTGAGTTCAAACGTAAGTGATTTGCTCTCCTAGGGTTAGGTTTCGATTTGTTGTTTGTCGATTTGTTGTTTGTCGATTTCAACTGCGATTTGACTCCATGGCTTTGGTTTGACGTGCTTGCTCGTGGTTTTGAAGGTCCTTAACACTAACACTGCGGCCATACCATTGTCGGATTTTGAAGACATTGATCTGGATGCCTCTATCTTGTGCAACCACGACTCTCGACTGGATAGATTGGTCATCTTTGACGGTAGCAACACTGGCATGAGGTTTTATGGGTGTGCTGATCATATTAGTGATTGTATTCTTAACTACTTCCACATTGACATGTTGCTCTTATGAATTTTGTGCAAATGTAGTTAGGTTATGGTGTTAAGTAGTGAATCTATTTGGCCATAAGTGCTTAATATTAGGTTCATTCAACATCTTTTCAAAGTTTGCTTAAAATAATTAATGAAGTGCTCAGTGTCCATGTGTTTAAATTAGTTAATGAACTAAGAAAGTTTGCTTTAAGTAGTTCATAAACATCTATTTAGTGTCCAGCTGTAAATCTAGTGCTCACCGTCCATGTGTTTAAAATAGTTAGAGTCAATGCGCAAAGTAATATTTTTGAAAAGGAAGTGTTTTGCTTATTACCTAATGAAAATTGTTGTTTGGGTCTTGCAGGAAGGGATAAATTGTGGACATGTTAAGTGGATTAATATAGAGTGGCCTACACAACTCCATAAGACCCTTCCCAAGCTCTTGGATAAGTATGAAGAATGCAAAACTAGAAGAACCAAGAACAATCTTGCTCATTCAGAGGAACATTCCAAGCTTTCAGATAAGAATAAGGAGTTTGAGCTTAAACAGAACAAGCTTGTTGATGATGCGAACATGCTAATGGAAACTCAAGAGCAGATGGTGCTAGAGATGAACTACCAGAAGATAAGGACGAGTAGTGCAGAGAAGGAGGTTGAGGAATTTCTTAAGGTGCAAGAATTGAAAGAGAGAGATGACATGGAGGAGGAGAGGAATAAACTAAAGAATGGAGGGGGACAGCTAAAAATCATTCAAGATTCTCAAGGAAATGTGATTGAATTCTAATATGAATATGACGAAGGCGGCACGCCGATACTGGTGGAAGGGAAATCGCAGAAGATCGTCAACTCGTTCTACTACGGAGGTGGGAACATCAACCCTTGCAGAGCGGCTCGTCCTGACCCCATCTAGAACAACGACCCAAGCGATTACAAATAAATATTCAAATGCACCCTCATCAAGGATAGCCGTGAAGTGCAAGGCCACAACCGCGCTATCGACATATTAACTCAACCTGCCATCCATCTCGGTTCCTATTCTCAAGCATCCCATCACCGTGTCATGCATGGTGACCAGTTTTAGTGAGGTCAATTTTGTGTGGCATGCCACGGTCCAGAGTCCGACCAGAGTCAAGATGGAGGTCTTACCACATGTTGTTACGTTTGACGCTGCCAACAATGTTTGGATGTTCCAGATGAAGTTGTCACCTATGTCAAAGTTGCCCAAGGACTGCACATTTGGTATCCTTAATTGGCATAACGACCAAAAAGGTGGTCAGGATTTCAGTTGTGGCATGGATTACAATTCAGGAAATCTGCACATATGTTGCATATTTAAAAAAATATCATTCCCACTCCACACTTACAATAAAAATCAGATCCACATAACAGTGAGTAGGAAACCATGCGACCTGATATGTGGTCTCTCTCTCTCTCTCTCTCTCACACACACACACACACTCTCTCTCTCACGAGACAGGTGTTTGAAATTTTATTAATGAAGAGGTGCCCTTATAAATATTCCGGTCATGTTTTCATTTGCTAATTTTGAGGTGCCCTTATAAATATTCAGGTCATGTTGAATTTCCGTCTGCTGTGTGAAATAACTGCCCTATTTGAAGATGTGTGCCTAGTGAAATGACAGTGCAACTTTTAGTATGTAAGTTGTAAATCTGTGAGCATTGTTGGATGCTAATAGAACCGCTAAGAGACGTGACTAATAAGATTTAAGAAAAAATTAGGGAAATAGAAAATGACACCCTTTTAGTAAGTGAGACAAGTAGAACAAAAACCTATCAGGATGGAAACCTGACTGTAATTCTAGTTCAAAGCAGAATTTTGCTGCTTAAATCTGGTTTAGTGTGACCCGAATTATGAACTCTAGTTAGCCTGTCAGCATGTCCAGTTGACCATGCATCCTTTCACCCTCCCCGCTCGAATAGTAAACCATCACCCTGCTTGGTGGTGCACCCTAATAGTATGTGGTATGTCGATGATTCACCGGACAACGATAACCAATCAGCCGAGGAACCTAATTACATAATTTGCTTTCTCCTAACCTTAATTACATAATTGTTTTTACGTTGGTTTATTTACATCATCATTATGGTGATGACACTGTTGTGTGTGAACCCTTGTGCGGAGCGAATATACATTTTGGCTGGTTAGTGGATCGACATACTCAAATGCCTGGAATCTCTAGTGGTCACGCGGCATCACATCATAGGGGTCGTTGCTAGCTTTTAGTAGTTAGTTGAGACGTTGGAATTGAAGAACATCATGCAATTCCGCTAGATCATTGTTGCCATATGAAAGGCAAGTCCACTACTACCTAGCCCGCCAACCATCATGTTGCTCGTGAGATTCGGTGCGCTAGTATATGATGATTTTTGTATTCTCCAAGCAGGTGCATACAAATATATATGTGCGCGCGAGGGCGCATCGACCGAAAAGTGACATCGCCACCGCCACCGCCACCGCCACCGCCGCAAACCGACAGTGGGCGTGTCACCACCGGCACGGCCGGCCGGGACGAGCCGAGGTGAAGACTCAACTATGCAGGAAGGCAGTGAGAGTGTGAGTGCGCCCACAGTCACACAGCTTACTGTCTGCCGCTAGCTTGTAGGCTTTACGCCCAGCCTTATCAGCATGAGAAAAGGGGTATGCTGAACGAGCGGTGAGTACGCCAGTGCTCGTCCATCTCACCCTCACGGGTGCTGTGTGATGCGTATATCTGTACATCTTTTCACAGCGAAAGAGGCCGGCGGCGACGGTGGCCGCCACTTTGAGAAGGTGTCTTCCTTCTTTTCGAGCATGATGCACGCGTGCGTGTGTTTGTCATCGTTTCCAAATTAGAATCTCATACGCTACTAATTAGGGGTGTAATATGCTGCTCACTTTTGCAATTTCCGTACGTGGGGCTGGGACGGGATTGCGACTTATATGGATGAACGAGCCACGTTTGTATTTCACAAAATATATACTCTTCAAAGGCAACCCGCAATTTTTTTCGCATCTGGCCGCGCATAAAGGGCCAGTCCACGGACCTGAATATGAGAGGACGGCATCCAATGCCAACCTGTATATGTCCGCCAGTAAATTCAAATTCTAACATGCTTCGATCCACACAGCATGCCAGATCACACCAGCGTCGATCACAACCCGATCACAACCATAAAAAGGAAAATATGCTTAGTTTTTACGTGTCCTAATCCAAAAGAACATCAGTCGGGCAGTCTATGCATTTCTGCCCTGCGGGACCAGCAATCCCAGCCGTCAGCTGGCCGATCAAGGTGGTGTCGTCGCCGCTGTGTAGGCAGCCTCCACCTCTGCGCCCGCCTCCATCGCATCCCCATAGTCTGCCGCCGCCAACTCATTCTTCTGCCACTCAACATCTAGTAGCGGACGGATTACACAATGATTCTTGCGTCGGCATCCAAAGAGTCCTTATTCAAGGTCAACATCTTAGCGTCCTCCGCATTGGCGGTGATCTTCATCCTCTTTTCCTCGAGCACAACCTTTCTCGCCTCGATCAAGGTCCTCCTCTCTTCGAGTTTGATCTTTTTGTCCATTGCCTCCATCAACAATTTGAAACTCTCCGCCTTCCTCTTCTCCTTAATTTCCGAGTATTTCACGCATGTCTCCTCCTTCCATGCCAAGATCATCCGGGTTATTGTCCTCGCTGTCCTCCTCCTCATCCCCCCTCCAGCTGCTGCTCTCCGGTGGCCCAATGTTGTTGTTGCTGTCACTACTAGGGAAAATCCAATAGGTAGACTCATAGAAGTAGCGAGGGGCGGATGTAGGGTTTTTCCTAGTAGTGTGATGATATTTGCACATGTTTATGATGATATTTGGACATGTATATGATGATATTTGGACATGTATTGCCTGTCTGTTTCGACATGTGTATGAATTTGCAGGGAACACCTCCGAGTGGCCTATGTTTTGCCGGCATGTTGATTCATTTCCGTTCCGGCAAATTCCAGGCGCTCGATATGTGCTATTTTAGCAAAGGTCATGCCAAAAAAATCATGGATTTTAGTATGGTTGTGCTATAAAGTAGAAAAATACCGAGTGCCCGCGAATTGCCGGAACAAGAATTAAACGATATTCCGGCAAAACATATAGACCATTTTTTATGTCAGTACTCCATATATGTAACGGGCTGACTTCTAGTCTGTTTGGGCAGCTCCTTGTGTGACTTTCATTTTTTTTCTTGAAGGAAGAATTCCAACTGCCGTCGTGGGGGTCTCTTTTTCTTCTTCTCCTTGTGCTAGAAGTTTGTAATGTATTAGGGGAAGGAGGAGTAGTGACCATCACCGTCGGTCGAAAAATCAGTGAGGGAGTGTCCATCATATATGAGAGAGGAAGAATCTCGACTATTGTCATGGGGTCGCTTCTCCTTCTTCTCCTTGTGCTAGACCTTTGTAGTGCACTAGGGAAAGGAGGAGTAGCGACCATGATGTCGCTTGAACTACGTCGATATTTCTCCAAAGAGGAAGGGATGATTCAGCACAGCTACGGTAGGTATTTTCCCGAGTTATGAAACCAAGGTATCAATCCAGTAGGAGAACCAAGAAACACTATGTAAACCATACTTGCAAACAAATAACAAATACTTGCTATCTTACGCATATAAAGGGTTATCAATCCCTTTACGGTAAACGGCGTGCGAGATTGGTAAGTTGACGGGATAAAAATAGTGATAGATTGGATAAATAGATCTCGAACAAACGCGAAACAAAAGATGCAAATAAAAAGTGGCAGCAAGATATTTTTGTTTTTTTGATAATATAGATCTGAAAATAAAGATGCAAATAGAGGAAAAAGCAAATAGCAATGTAGATCGGAAAGTATATGATAGGAAAATAGACCCGGGGCCGTAGATTTCACTAGTGGCTTCTCTTGAAAAATAGCAAACGGTGGGAAAACTATTACTGTTGGGCAATTGATAGAAGTGCAAATACTCATGACGATATCCAAGACAATGATCATATATAGGCATCACGTCCAAGATTAGTAGACCGACTCCTGCCTGCATCTACTACTATTACTCGACACATCCACCGCTATACAGCATGCATCTAGTGTATTAAGTTCATGGAAAAACGGAGTAATGCAATAAGAACGATGACATGATGTAGACAAGATCTATTCATGCAGGAATAGACCCCATCGTTTTATCCTTAATAGCTACAATCAATACGTGCCTTGCTGCCCCTTCTGTCACTGGGAAATGACACCGTAAGATCGAACCCATCACAAAGCACCTCTTCTCATTGCAAGACAAATAGATCTAGTTGGCCAAAAAACCCAAATATTGGAGAAGAAATATGAGGCTATAGTAATCAAGAATGGATATTAAATTATAGCAAATCTGATCATAAACTCACACTTCATCGGATCCCAACAAACACACCACAAAAAGTCATTACATCAAATAGATCTCCAAGAGACCATTGTTGTATTGAGATACAAAAAGAAAGAGAAAGCCATCTAGCTACTACCTTTAAAACCAATCACTCTATCAGCCCACTACATACGTGCCACTAGTCTATAAATTGCTTGATGGTAACTTCATTGCCAAAAACCTGGTAAGATTTTGTTAATGATGGTAACTTCATTACATACATTCTTCTTAAGTAAACTACATTGCTAACTGTATATGTTACTATTACGTTTTTCAACAGAGTCTCCCGAAGGAGGTTGTGCCTGACATGATGTTTATCGAAGGTGATATGCATATGTTTAGCTTATGACCAACTCCTTCGAAGGCTTAACATAGTGTATACTCCATTTCTTCAAATGATGGAAGGCTCAAAATCAAAGAATGGAGCAAAGTGATGTCTGCGCACATGCAACTAATTAGAGACAACATGAATGTCCGCAAGCCACAAGTTGGAGATAGGTTTATCTCCATTCTCCATGTTGGAGATGGACCAGTTTATCTTTTTTATGGTATTTTACCTAGTAGAGAGGAGTAGGTCCTAAGTATTAAGAACAATTAGTTAGTGTTGATTATGACTATGATGAGGAGGAGGAATAGGCCCTAGGTTGTTATTATGTGCAACAATGTGTTTGAGTAGATGATGATGTGGAGGAGGAGTTATGATTATGAGTAGTGATCAAGTTGTTATATGATGTCATGGACGAAAAGGAGGAGTTGATGTAGAGGCCGAGGAAATGAAACTCTTCCCCAATTTTAAACTATACATCACAAGTTACATAACTATCATGGCGTCGACACTGTGGTGTGTGAACCGTTGTGCATTTGTGCGGGCAGAATATTTTCGAGGGGTTAGTGGGGCGCCTGGCACGGGCACCTGTGCTCTCGATCAGCACCACCGAGAGGCCGGAGAAGAAAAGCATGTCCACTAAGGACAGGGAGTTTCTTAGCCTGAGCTCATATGAGCTCCGGTGGACAGTAAAATCAAAAAGTTAAAAAATTCTGAAATGTTTTAGTGATAAACATTGACAAAAGTTTTCAACGCTTGGAAAATTTTATTGTGAAATGATATTTGTAGAAGCCGTGGCAGAAAAACAAAATCGATGCACCAAAAATCTCATTTCGAAAAGCATTTCGGGGTGATGATTTTTTCTTTTTTTGCCACGGCTTCAACCAATGTCTTTTAACAATGAAGTTTTGCAAACATTGCGAACTTTTGACGACGTTTATCACTAAGAAAATATAAATTTTTTGATTTTTTTAAATATTTTTTTGATTTTACTGTTCACCCATGCTCATTTGAGCTCAGGTGTAGAAGAGTACTTTGGGTCCACTAATCCCATATACTCCATGCCATAACCGTCAGGCAATGTAGGCCTAGCAGGTGGCCATCGGAGAGCGACAGTGCCACCGACGCGGTGAATTTCTTTGTTTGTATAACATGCATACCTTAACGGGCAACAGCAAGATTTCCAGAAAAAGGAGGAGCGCACTCGCTGGGGGCGCTGGCGATGGTGGCGGCCTCCTTCCCACTTTTCCGCAATATATGATGACCATCTTCTGGTGAAGTTGAGATGCGGCAACCATATGTACCAAATGTATTTCCTGGTTTTCAACCATCTTATGGTCCCCACCTTAGAATCTCATACATGACCATCCGACAGGCCTGGTGCTCACTAGCCTATATGCACAATTATTTTTTGTGAGACTGGGAGCGCGACGTAGACGAGAGTATATCTTTATGTCACATTCAGGTGTCAACATTTTGTGCCCCAAGTATATGCCATTGTATGTTTGGCAAAAGAATAGAGGACAGTATTTTTTTTTTGTAGAGCTTTTTTACTTCATTATAAACTTTCTCGGCGTGGGCATGATCGGATAGGCAAGACCCAAGCATGACATGACAGGCAGAGTACAAAGCTACACCCACTTTAGGGTGGACAAAAAGCTCGAAGCTCGCGAGCTTAATAAGTACAACCTCCATTTTAAATTACTTGCTTTAGATTTGCCTATATATGGATGTATCTAACACTAAAATGTGTCCTTGATACATCTATATCCAACAAATCTAAGATAAGTAATTTGAGATGGAGGGAATACTTGTCTATAGTAACTTGGTCCTTAATGAATTATGCCGAACGAGCTAACGAGTTTTACGATTACCTATGGCTGCGTAGAACTCCTGGACACTTGGAGTTCATGAAAAAATATGTTGAACAGGCCATTGTAAGGTTCCTTCCAGAATCTATCATTCAATTTTGTGGCCCAAATTATGGGTAATTTGAATGTCTATTAGGTGTTTGTGCTAATGTGTGTTAACAAGGGATCACAAGCTTAATGAGAGCTTCAAACGAGCTGATTCAAGAAGGATTTTTCTTATTAATCTTAACGAGCTTAGACAGCACGAGCTTAACGAGTTGAGCAGTTCACTAATTCACCCCTAGGCCACTCCACTGTGCACGATGTCTATAAATACTAGTACCACCACACAGCCCCTGCATATCAATAAGCGCCGATGTGCATGCCACAGAGAGTCGCTGGCACACTGACTGATTAGGGATACCAGTACCACTAAGTAAAATCGACGACATGGGATTCATGTGCTGTTCCTCGCACCCACTACGGGAAGCCTTGCTGCTGCTGCTGCTGCTTTGCTTCTGCATGGTGCTATCCAGAGTGCACGCAGGAGGATCTCATTCTCGCGAGGTAAGCATGATTGTGTGACGGTATGTGTTTCTAGCTAGGTAGTAGTTAACCATGTCTGCATATCTGTGTGCCTCTCTAGCTTTACATCGCTTACCTAGGCGACGTGAAGCACGAGCACCCGGACGATGTCGTCGCCTCTCACCATGAAATGCTCGGCACCCTTCTCCAAAGGTTTGAGCTTTTAATTTAGCAAGGAGCTGATTTGTAGAAAGAACGGAATTAATAATTAATTAAACGGCCGGCCCTTGTTAGCACTCACTCACTACTCTGAGCTTTTCTAGCAAGGAGGGTTCCTCGGCCTCCATGGTCTACCACTACAAGCATGGTTTCTCGGGCTTCGCCGCCATGCTCACCGCAAACCAAGCGACAAGGCTTGCAGGTCATCTCAGTTTTCCTAGCATAATACTACCATCAAAACATTTGGCAGTTTTGAAAGTTTAACTGGAGGTGCGAAAACCAAAATATCATTCTTTTCCTGGTATGAACCGTGTGCAGAATTTCCGGGAGTCATCAGCGTTCAACTGAGCAAGACGTACAGGAGCACCACCACGCGGAGCTGGGATTTTCTTGGGCTCAACTACCCGTCGTCCCATACACCGGCCAGTGAGCTACTCCACGCAAGCAACTACGGAGAGGATATTATCATCGGGGTTGTTGACACCGGTCAGTATATATATAGTTCTAGATACATTCATTTCCGAGACAAATAATTCCGAACGGAGGGAGTAATAAGTAATATATAACTGATCAATGGAACAAGGGATCTGGCCGGAGTCGAGAAGCTTCAGCGACCAAGGGTACGGGCCGGTGCCATCAAGGTGGAAAGGAAAATGCCAGGTTGGGCCAGACTGGGGAAGCAACAACTGCAGCCGCAAGATCATCGGCGCAAGGTTCTATAGCGTCGGGGTCGCCGAGAAATACTTGAAAGCGGACTCGCTCTCGCCCCGGGACCATGCCGGCCACGGCACACACACGGCCTCCACCGCGGCTGGCTCCACCGTGGAGGCCAGCTTCCATGGCCTTGCCGCTGGGGTGGCACGGGGAGGCGCACCGCGCGCTCGCATTGCAATATACAATTCACTCTGGAGCGACGCCGGAATCGGCTCCACGGCGTCTGTGCTAGGCGCCATCGACGACGCAATCCATGACGGGGTGGACGTGTTGTCACTGTCCCTCGGGCCCCACGATGGCCAGGACGACTACTCCTTTGCATCCTTGCAGGCGGTCCAGAAAGGGATCACCATGGTGTTCTCCGGTGGTAACAATGGGCCCAGGGCGCAGACCGTCGAGAACAGCTCGCCGTGGGTCATTACCGTTGCGGCGAGCAAGTTGGACCGCTCATTCCCGACGGTGATCACGCTGGGAAACAAGCAACAGATGGTGGTAAGCGGTCGAGAATATACTTTTCTTTTTTATTTATCAAAAGGAGTATATATATACTGTCTGTAGCTAGTGCGGCATGACACATGACTCCTACCTCTACCTCCTAAATCAGTGCTTCCCGGCCACTTTTGCAGGGGCAGTCTCTCTATTACCTAGCCAAGAACTCATCATCCAGGAGCAGTTTCGCCTCTCTAGCATTCGCACCAACGTAAGTAGATAAAACAAAAAGATGTGCATGCACCATCATCGGATGAGATACACAACAACATTACTCCTTCCGTTCCTAAATTTAAGTCTTTGTAGAGATTTCACTATGAACCACATACGGATGTATATAGATGCATTTTAACTTTAAAGTCATTCATTTTGCTTCGTATGTAGTCCATTTAGTGGAATCTCTACAAAGACTTATATTTAGAAACGAAGGGAGTAGTTTTTATTCATGCGACACCAAAGATACAAAAATGAAGATATAAAACAGTCTTGAATTTGCGTTTTTTGTGTCTAGCTGCACTGAGGAGGCACTCAATGGCGAGGAGCTGAATGGGATGATCCTGCTCTGCTTGAACTACAAAGAGGCGCAGGCGTCCAACCCAGTGGAGGCTTTCATCCAAGCGTCCACGTACGTGGTGGACCACGGGGGATCCGGGCTCATCTTCGCGCAACGCATGACGGATGCCTTAGAACTCACTGCGTTATACTGCCCGGGCATCGCCTGCGTTATCGTCGACCCCGACATCGGGAACAAGATACTCCAATATTTGAGAGACTCGAGGTAAAACTTCAACATCCTTTGAGAGACTCCAGCACTAACGATCGTTGATGTGTTTAGAAGGGGTGTACGGAAGCAAAAGTGATTTTGTTAACCTCTGATTTTGTTTTGTAAGTAGCTCCTCTCGACTGGCAAAGATTGAACCAGCACGCACTGTCACCGGCAAGGGCATACTGGCCCCGAAAGTGGCCACCTTCTCCTCGCGAGGCCCATCGATTTATTACCCCTTCATCAAGCCCGACATAGCTGCGCCTGGAGCCAACATCTTGGCAGCAGTGGGAAACTCCTACGAAACTATGTCTGGGACGTCCATGGCAGCCCCACATGTAACAGGTGTTGCCGCGCTGCTCAAAGCTATGCACCCAGACTGGTCTTCTGCCGCAATAAAATCAGCCATCGTCACCACTGGTTCGTAATAACAAGGCTGCTAACCATATATAACTCTGTTCGTGCTTGTAGGACTTCCAATTCCTAGCTAGTTCGTGCATGCACTTGTGGTGTTTACCTCTGTTTTGTTGGTTTTGCTTGCATGGTACAATTAATTAAGCCCGTGTAACTGATCAACGCGGCATGTCGATACTGGCGGAAGGAGTGCCGCGGAAGGTGGCCGACCCGTTCGACTATGGAGGTGGGAACATCAACCCTTCCAGGGCAGCCCATCCTGGACTGGTTTACGACATTGATCCACGCGATTACAACAAATTCTCCCAATGTGCAATCATCAATCAGAGGACATCGACATCCATGAGCTGCAACGCCACACTATTGGCGTACAACCTCAACTTGCCGTCCATTTCAGTTCCCGACCTGAGGAGTCCGATCACCATCCCAAGGATGGTGACAAATGTCGGCGATGTCCATTCAGTGTACCACGCCATAGTGCAAAGCCCAGACGGAGTCAAGATGGAGGTTTTCCCACCTGTTCTTGTGTTCGACAATGTGAACAAAGTTCAAAAGTTTGATGTGAAGCTGTCACCTATGTGGAACTTGCAAGCGGACTACACGTTCGGCAGTCTTACTTGGCATAACGACCTACATACTGTGAGGATTCCAGTGGCGGCCCGGATTACAAATCAGGATTTCTACGCGGATGTTGCATAATAAAATGTAAATCCCATCACCTCACTTGCAATAAAAATCAGACCAATATGGCAGTGACAAGGTATCCATGTCACCCCATATGTGGGCTCTGTGTGTGTGTGTGTGTGTGTGTGTGTGTGTGTGTGTGTGTGTGTGACGAGATGAGGCGTTTGAAATTGTATTACCCAAGAGAGGATGAATTGCAAAAATAAAATGGATAATTATAAATACACATTTGCTAATTTTGCATTGTATCAACAAGAAGAAGAAAAACAATCATGATGGAAACCAAATGGTAATTCGGGTTTGAATTAGAATTCGCGTGCTTAAATCTAGTCCAACATGACACAAAATACTAAATAAAGGTTCCGTTTGTAAGCATAATGACCATGACGTCTGTGTTATGTTGTATCACGCCTGCAAGCCAACGCCAAGCGGCCCCACGCGCCCTCCTACATACTCCCTCCGCTTTTAGTTACACCACATATAGGATTGTCTAAAGTCAAACTTTATATACTTTCAACAAGTTTGTAAAAAAAATATATTAACATATACACCACCAAATATATATCATTGGATTCATCATTGCATATATTTTCACGTCATATAAATTTGTTACTGTAAATTTTCATATTATTTTCAATCAAAGCTAATATGCAGAGTAAATAAAAACGGAGGGAGTACCTAGATCACTCTACGGCAAAGCCACCCGGCCCTGCTCCACTGTGCACCCTAAACAGGACGCAATAACTCCATCATAGTGTCCGAAACTCACCGTGGCACCCGAGCCCCGCAACCACTCACACTTCTCAAACCCTTTAACTTCTTTGGCCAGGCGGGCGGCCACCTTGCGCTTCAGTCACCACTCAGAGGTGGGAGAAGAAAAGCGAGTCCACTAGTCCAGTGTACTTCATGAGCATATGACATAATCGTCGTCAGCCTAGCTAGAAATAAGACAGAGAGTGACAACGCCACCAACGATGATTTTTTTCCTTGTACAGCATAATGCATAATGTGTTGTATAGGGGCATCCCAATTTGGGCTTGCTGGATTAACATAATGTGTTGTACAGCATAATGCATCAAAGTGTCGTGTGTGGTTGTCGTGATATGTATATTTGCGGTCTTTTCACAAGGAAAAAGAGGCATGCACTCGGTGGGCGCTGGCAATAGTGGCCTCAGTCGTTCCTACCCTTTGCCCTATGGTCATCTTCTCAATCTTCTAGTGAAGTGATCGTACGATCTCTTTCTAGTATTAATCGCATAAAACCGTCATAATTGTGACAAAAATCACAAAATGCCACAATGATTCGCCTTGACGTAAAACCATCAACGGATCTTAAATTTGTGTACCAAAAACAGTGATCTCTTGATAATTGTTTGGAGACGCGATTTATGAGAATGGGCCCCACAATTTAGACTAATGCAACACGAGGGAGATGGCGCAGGCTGGCATCCGTTAATAGCTCAGTCAGAAGTGGTTAGGAGAGGTCGTCCCACAAATTCGTCCTTGCACTCTCTCTCTCTCTCTCTCTCTCTCTCTATATATATATATATATATATATATATATATATATATAAATATATATATATATATATATATATATGCCGTTCACTCTTCTCTCTTGTAGACATCGTTGCCGAGGACCGTGCGATTCGTTGCCCTATCGTCATTGCTGCCGCTACCGATGATTGCGTGATTTGCCTCCCCGTCATTGTTACAATCGCTATCGATGACCACGTGATTCACCGCCCCGACGTCACCTCCGACATGGGTTTCATGTTACAACGGCATGACGTGGGATGAGTCCATGGACAACCATGTGAGTTCAAATGTAAGTTATTTGCTCTGCTAGGGTTAGGTTTCGATTTGTTATTTTTCAATTTCAACTGCGATTTGACTCCATGGCTTTGGTTTGATGTGCTTGCCCGTGGTTTTGAAGGTTCTTGACACTGACACTGAGACCATACCTTTGTCAGATTTTGAAGACATTGATCTGGATGCCTCTATCTTGTGCAACCACAACTCTCGGCCGGATAGATTGGTCACTTTTGACGACAGCAACACTTGCATGAGGTTTTATGGGTGTGCTGACCATATTAGTGAGTGTATTCTTAATTACTTCCATATTGACATGTTTCTCTTATGAATTTTGTGCAAATAGAGTTAGGTTGTAGTGTTAAGTAGTGAAACTACTTGGCCATGAGTGTTTAATATTAGTTCATTCAACATCTTTTCAAAGTGTTCTTAAAATAATTAATGAAATGCTCAGTGTCCATGTGTCTAAATTATTTAACGAACTAAGTTTTCTTTAATCATTAAACATCTATTTAGTGTCCATCTGTAAATTTAGTGCTCACCGTCCATGTGTTTAACATAGTTAGAGCTCAATGCGCAAAGTAATGTTTTTGAAAAGGAAGTGTTTTGCTTATTGCCTAATGAAAATTGTTGTTTGGAACTTGCGGGAAGGGATAGATTGTGTACATGTTAAGTAGATTGATATAGAGTGGCCTACACAAGTCCATAAGACCCTTTCCAAGCTCTTGGATAAGTATGAAGAATGCAAAACTAGAAGAATCAAGAACAATTTGCTCATTCTGAGGAATAATCGAAGCTTTCAGATAAGAATAAGGAGTTTGAGCTTAAACAGAACAAGCTTGTTGATGATCCGAACATGTTAATGGAAGCTCAAGAGCGGATGGTGCTAGAGAAGAACTATCAGAAGATAAGGACGAGTAGTGCAGAGTAGGAGGTTGAGGAATTTCTTAAGGTGCAAGAACTGAAAGAGAGGGCTGACATGGAGGAGAGGAATGAACTAAAGAATGAAGGGGGGACAGCTGAAAATCATTCAAGCTACTCAAGGAAATGTGATTGAGTTTGAATATGAATATGATGAACGCGGCATTCCGGTACTGGTGGAAGGGGAAATGCAGAAGATCACCAACTCGCACTAGTAGAAAAAGGGGCATTTGTCCCGGTTCATAAGGGCCTTTAGTCCCTGTTCATGAACCGGGACTAATGGGTCGTTACTAATACCTCCCTCCTTTAGTCCCAGTTCAAACACGAACCAGGACAGATGATGTAGGGGAACGTAGTAGAAATTCAAAATTTTCTACGCAACACCAAGATCAATCTATGGAGTAATCTAGCAACGAGAGGAAGGAGAGTGCATCTACATACCCTTGTAGATCGCTAAGCGGAAGCGTTCAAGTGAACGGGGTTGATGGAGTTGTACTCGTCGTGATCCAAATCACCGATGATCCTAGTGCCGAACGGACGGCACCTCCGCGTTCAACACACATGCAGCCCGGTGACGTCTCCCATGCCTTGATCCAGCAAGGAGAGAGGGAGAGGTTGGGAAAGACTCCGTCCAGCAGCAGCACAACGGCATGGTGGTGATGGAGGAGCGTGGCAATCCAGCAGGGCTTCGCCAGGCACTGCGAGAGACAAGGAGAAAGAGAGGTAGGGCTGCGCCAGGGAGAGGTGGAAAAACTTGTCTATGGCAGCCCCAGAACCTCAAGTATATATAGGGGAGAGGGAGGGGGTGCGCCCCCTCTAGGGTTCCCACCCTAAGGGGTGCGGCAGCCCCAAACCCATCTAGGGTGGCGGCCAAGGGGGGAGAGGGGGAAACTTGCCCCCCCCCCCCCCCCAAGCAAGGTGGAGGAGCCCCCTCCCCAAACCCTAGGCGCCTTGGGCCCTTGTGGGGGGGGGCGCACCAGCCCACCTAGGGCTGGTCCCCTCCCACACTTGGCCCGTGCAGCCCTCTGGGGCCGGTGGCCCCACTTGGTGGACCCCCGGGACCCTCCCAGTGGTCCCGGTACATTACTGATAACACCCGAAACCTTTCCGGTGACCAAAACAGGACTTCCCATATATAAATCTTTACCTCCGGACCATTCCGTAACTCCTCGTGACGTCCGGGATCTCATCCGGGACTCCGAACAACATTCGGTAACCACGTATATGTTGGAAATATGCCCTAGAGGCAATAATAAAAGTATTATTGTATTTCATTGTTCATGATAATTGTCTTTATTCATGCTATAACTGTATTATCCGGAAATCGTAATACACGTGTGAATACTTAGACCCCAATATGTCCCTAGTAAGCCTCTAGTTGACTAGCTCGTTGTGATCAATAGATAGTCATGGTTTCCTGACTATGGACATTGGATGTCGTTGATAACGGGATCACATCATTAGGAGAATGATGTGATGGACAAGACCCAATCGTAAGCATAGCATAAAAGGTCGTGTAGTTCGTTTGCTAGAGCTTTGCCAATGTCAAGTATCTCTTCCTTCGACCATGAGATCATGTAACTCCTGGATACCGTAGGGGTGCTTTGGGTGTATCAAACGTCACAACGTAACTGGGTGATTATAAAGGTGCACTACAGGTATCTCCGAAAGTATCTATTGGATTGACACGGATCGAGACTGGGATTTGTCACTCCGTATGACGGAGAGGTATCTCTGGGCCCACTCGGTAATGCATCATCATAATGAGCTCAAGTTGACCAAGGTGTTGGCCACGGGATCATGCATTACGGTACGAGTAAAGTGACTTGCCGGTAACGAGACTGAACAAGGTATTGGGATACCGACGATCGAGTCTCGGGCAAGTAACATACCGATTGACAAAGGGAATTGCATACAGGGTTTGATCGAATCCTCGACATCGTGGTTCAACCGATGAAATCATCGAGGAGCATGTGGGAGACAACATGGGTATCCAGACCCCGCTGTTGGTTATTGCCCGAGAGTCGTCTCGGTCATGTCTGCATGTCTCCCGAACCCGTAGGGTCTACACACTTAAGGTTCGGTGACGCTAGGGTTATTAGGAAGACTAGTATGTGACTACCGAATGTTGTTCGGAGTCCCGGATGAGATCCCGGACGTCACGAGGAGTTTCGGAATGGTCCGGAGGTAAAGAATAATATATAGGAAGTGGTATTTCGGCCATCGGGAAAGTTTCGGGGTCTCCTGGTAATGTACCGGGACCACCGGAAGGGTCCCGGGGGTCCACCGGGTGGGGCCACCTATCCCGGAGGGCCCCATGGGCTGAAGTGGGAGGGGAACCAGCCCATAGTGGGCTGGTGCGCCCTCCTAGGCCCACCCCTTGCGCCTAGGGTTGAAACCCTAGGGGTGGGGGGGCACCCCACTTGGCTTGGGGGGCAATCCACCCCCTTGGCCGCCGCCTCCCCCCCCCCCCTTGGAGATTGGATCTCCAGGGGCCGGCGCCCCCCCTGGGGGCCTATATAAAGGGGGGGAGGGAGGGGGGCTGCGGTACCCATCTCCAAGGCGCAGCCCCTCCCCTCCCCAACACCTCTCCTCCTCCGCAAGCGCTCGGTGAAGCCCTGTCGGAGTACTGCCTCTCCACCATCACCACGCCGTCGTGCTGCCGGTGGAGCTGTCTTCCTCAACCTCTCCTTCCTCCTTGCTGGATCAAGACGGAGGAGACGTCACCCGTACCGTATGTGTGTTGAACGCGGAGGTGTTGTCCGTTCAGCACTTGGTCATCGGTGATTCGAATCACGTCGAGTACGACTCCATCATCACCTTGCAAGCTTCCGCACGCGATCTACAAGTGGTATGTAGATGCAAACTCTCTCCCATGACTCGTTGCTTAGATGAACTCATAGATGGATCTTCGTGAAACCGTAGGAAAAATTTTAATTTTCTGCAACGTTCCCCAACAGTATATCTATTCCCAATAACCCTAGCGTCATCGAACCTTTAGTGTGTAGACCCTACGGGTTCGGGAGACACGTAGACATGACCGAGACAACTCTCCGGCCAATAACCAACAGCGGGATCTGGATACCCATGTTGGCTCCCACATGTTCCACGATGATCTCATCGGATGAACCACGACGTTGAGGATTCAATCAATCCCGTATTCAATTCCCTTTGTCTAGCGGTATAGTACTTGCCCGAGATTCGATCGTCGGTATCCTGATACCTTGTTCAATCTCGTTACCGGCAAGTCTCTTTACTCGTTCCGTAACACATCATCCCGTGATCAACCCCTTGGTCACATTGTGCACATTATGATGATGTCCTACCGAGTGAGCCCAGAGATACCTCTCCGTCACACGGAGTGACAAATCCCAGTCTCGATTCGTGCCAACCCAACAGACACTTTCGGAGATACCCGTAGTGCACCTTTATAGCCACCCATTTACGTTGTGACGTTTGGTACACCCAAAGCATTCCTACGGTATCCGAGAGTTGCACAATGTCATGGTCTAAGGAAATGATACTTGGCATTAGAAAAGCTTTAGCATACGAACTACACGATCTTTGTGCTAGGCTTAGGATTGGGTCTTGTCCATCACATCATTCTCCTAATGATGTGATCCCGTTATCAACGACATCCAATGTCCATGGTCAGGAAACCGTAACCATCTATTGATCAACGAGCTAGTCTACTAGAGGCTTACTAGGGACATGGTGTTGTCTATGTATCCACACATGTATCTGAGTTTCCTATCAATACAATTATAGCATGGATAATAAACGATTATCATGAACAAGGAAATATAATAATAACTAATTTATTATTGCCTCTAGGGCATATTTCCAACAGTCTCCCACTTGCACTAGAGTCAATAATCTAGTTCACATCGCCATGTGATTAACACTCACAGGTCACATCACCATGTGACCAACATCCAAAGAGTTTACTAGTGTCACTAAACTAGTTCACATCATCATGTGATTAAGACTCAATGAGTTCTGGGGTTTGATCATGTTTTGCTTGTGAGAGAGGTTTTAGTCAACGGGTCTGCAACATTCAGATCCGTATGTACTTTGCAAATCTCTAGGTCATATTGTAAATGCTGCTTCCACGCTCCACTTGGAGCTATTCCAAATGGTTGCTCCACTATACGTATCCGGTTTGCTACTCAGAGTCATTCAGATAGGTGTTAAAGCTTGTATCGACGTAACCCTTTACGCCGAACTCTTTATCACCTCCATAATCGAGAAACGTGTCCTTATTACTCCAAGGACAATTTTGACCGCTGTCTGGTGATCCACTCCTTGATCACCTTTGTACAGACGATCATGTCAAGGTACACATCAGGTGCGATACTCAGCATGGCATAACGTATAGAGCCTATGACAAAAGCATAGGGGACGACCTTCGTCCTTCCTCTTTCTTCTGCCATGGTCGAGCTTTAAGTCTTAACTTCATACCTTACAACTCAGGCAAGAACTCCTTCTTTGACTGATCCATCTTGAACACCTTCAAAATCATGTCAAGGTACGTGCTCATTTGAAAGTACCATTAAGCGTTTTTGATCTATCCTCATAGATCTTGATGCTCAATGTTCAAGCAGCTTAATCCAGGTTTTCTATTGAAAAACACTTTTCAAATAACCCTATATGCTTTCCATAAATTCTACATCATTTCTGATCAACAATATGTTTACAACATATACTCATCAGAAATTCTATAGTGCTCCCACTCACTTCTTTGGAAATACAAGTTTCTCATAAACTTTGTATAAACCCAAAATCTTTGATCATCTCATCAAAGTGTATATTCTGACTCCGAGATGCTTGCTCTAGTCCAAGGAAGGATCGCTGGAGCTAGCATACCTTTTAGCATCCTTAGGATCGACAAAACCTTTCTGATTGTATCACATACAACCTTTCCTTACGAAAACTGGTAAGGAAACTCGTTTTGACATCCATCTGCCAGATTTCATAAATGCAACTAATGCTAACATGATTCCGACGGACTTTAAGCATTGCTACGGATGAGAAAATATCATCGTAGTCAACTCCTTGAACTTGTGGAAAACTCTTCGCCACAAGTCGAGCTTCATAGACAGTGACATTACCGTCCACGTCCGTCATCTTCTTAAATATCCATTTATCTCAATGGCTTGCCGATCATCGGGCAAGTCCACCAAAGTCCATGCTTTGTTCTGATACATGGATCCTATCTTGGATTTCATGGCTTCTAACCATTTGTCGGAATATGGGCCCACCATCGCTTCTCCATAGCTCGTAGGTTCATTGTTGTCTAGCAACATGACCTTCAAGACAGGATTACTGTACCACTCTGAAGTAGTATGCATCCTTGTCACCCTACGAGGTACGGTAGTGACTTGATCTGAAACTTCAGGATCACTATCATAAGCTTCTACTTCAATTGGTGTGGGCGCCACAGGAACAACTTCCTGTGCCCTGCTACACACTAGTTGAAGTGACGGTTCAATAACCTCATCAAGTCTCCACCATCCTCCCACTCGACTTTCCGAGACAAACTTTTCCTCGAGAAAGGACCCGATTCAAGAAACAATCCCTATTGCTTTCAGATCTGAATTAGGAGGTATACCCAACTGTTTTGGGTGTCCTATGAAGATGCATTTTATCCGCTTTGGGTTCGAGCTTATCAACCTGAAACTTTTTCACATAAGCGTCGCAGCCTCAAACTTTTAAGAAACGACAACCATAGTTCAAACGGTGTCGTCTCAACGGAATTACGTGGTTCCCTATTAAAGTGAGTGCGGTTGTCTCTAATGCCTAACCCATGAACGATAGTGGTAATTCGATAAGAGACATCATGGTACGCACCATATCCAATAGGGTGCAATTATGATGTTCGGACACACCATCACAATATGGTGTTCCACGCGGTATTAGTTGTGAAACAATTTCCACAATGTCTTAATTGCGTGCCAATGCTCGTAACTCACATACTTATCTCTATGATCATATCATAGACATTTTATCCTCTTGTCACGATGATCTTCAACTTCACTTTGAAATTACTTGAACCATTCAATAATTCAGACTTGTGTTTCATCAAGTAAATATACTCAGTATCTACTCAAATCATCCGTGAAGTAAGAACATAACGATATCCACTACGTGCCTCAGCACTCATTGGACTGCACACATCAAAATGTATTACTTCCAACAAGTTGCTTTCTTGTTCCATTTTACTGAAAACGAGGCATTCAGTCATCTTGCCCATGTGGTATGATTTGCATGTCTCAAGTGATTCAAAATCAAGTGAGTCCAAACAGTCCATCTGCATGGAGTTTCTTCATGCATATACACCAATAGACATGGTTCGCATGTCTCAAACTTTTCAAAAATGAGTGAGCCCAAAGATCCATCAACATGGAGCTTCTTCATGTGTTTTATACCAATATGACTTACATGGCAGTGCCACAAGTAGGTGGTACTATCATTACTATCTTTATATCTTTTGGCATGAACATGTGTATCACTACGATCGAGATTCAATAAACCATTCATTTTAGGTGCCAGACCATTGATGGTATTATTCAAATAAATAGAGTAACCATTATTCTCCTTAAATGAATACCCATATTGCGATAGACATAATCCAATCATGTCTATGCTCAACGCAAACACCAAATAACAATTATTTAGGTTTAACACCAATCTCGATGGTAGAGGGAGCGTGCGATGCTTGATCACATCAAGCTTGGAAAACTTCCAACACATATTGCCAGCTCACCTTTAGCTAGTCTCCGTCTACTCCGCAGCCTTTTATTTCGAGTTACCAACACTTAGCAACCGAACCGGTATCTAATACCCTAGTGCTACTAGGAGTACTAGTAAAGTACACATTAACATAATGTATATCCAATATACTTCTATCGACCTTGCCAGCCTTCTCATCTACCAAGTATCTAGGGTAATTCTGCTCCAGTGGCTGTTCCCCTTATTACAGAAGCACTTAGTCTCTGGTTTGGGTTCAACCTTGGGTTTCTTCACTAGAGCAGCAGCTGATTTGCCGTTTCATGAAGTATCCCTTCTTGCCCTTACCCTTCTTGAAACTAGTGGTTTCACCAACCATCAATGATTGATGCTCCTTCTTGATTTCTACTTTTGCGGTGCCAAACATCGCGAATATCTCAAGGATAATCATATCTATCCCTGATATGTTATAGTTCATCACGAAGCTCTAGCAGCTTGGTGGCAATGACTTTGGAAACATCACTATCTCATCTAGAAAATCAACTCCCACTCGATTCAAGTGATTGTTGTACTCAGACAATCTGAGCACAAGCTCAATGATTGAGCTTTTCTCCTTTAGTTTGCAGGCTAAGAAAACCGTCGGAGGTCTTATACCTCTTGACGCAGGCACGAGCCTGAAATCCCAATTTCAGCCCTCGAAACATCTCATATGTTCCGCGACGTTTCGAAATCGTCTTTGGTGCCTCAACTCTAAACCGTTTAACTGAACTATCACGTAGTTATCAAAACATGTATGTCAGATGTTCGCAACATCCACAGACAACGTTCGAGGTTCAGCACACTAAGCGGTGCATTAAGGACATAAGCCTTCTACGAAGCAACGAGGACAATCCTCAGTTTACAGACCTAGTCCGCATAATCGCTACTATCATCTTTCAACTAAATTTTCTCTAGGAACATATCTAAACGGTAGAACTAAAGCGCGAGCTTACGACATAATTTGCAAAGATCTTTTGACTATGTTCAGGATAATTAAGTTCATCTTATGAACTCCCACTCAGATAGACATCCCTCTAGTCATCTAAGTGATTACATGATCCGAGTCAACTAGGTCGTGTCCGATCATCACGTGAGACGTACTAGTCAACATCGGTGAACATCTTTATGTTGATCGTATCTACCATACGACTCATGCTCGACCTTTCGGTCTCTTGTGTTCCGAGGCCATGTCTGTACATGCTAGGCTCGTCAAGTTAACCTAAGTGTTTCGCGTGTGTAAATCTGGCTTACACCCGTTGTATGTGAACGTTAGAATCTATCACACCCGATCATCACGTGGTGCTTCGAAACAACGAACTTTCGCAACGGTGCTCAGTTAGGGGGAACACTTTCTTGAAATTTTAATGAGGGATCATCTTATTTACTACCGTTGTTCTAAGCAAATAAGATGCATAAACATGATAAACATCACATGCAATCAAATAGTGACATGATATGGCCAATGTCATTTTGCTCCTTTTGATCTCCATCTTCGGGGCTCCATGATCATCATCGTCACCGGCATGACACCATGATCTCCATCATCATGATCTCCATCATTGTGTCTCCATGAAGTTGTCTCGCCAACTATTACTTCTACTACTATGTCTAACGGTTTAGCAATAAAGTAAAGTAATTACATGGCGTTGTTCAATCACACGCAGGTCATACAATAAATTAAGACAACTCCTATGGCTCCTGCCTGTTGTCATACTCATCGACATGCAAGTCGTGATTCCTATTACAAGAACATGATCAATCTCATACATCACATATATCATTCATCACATACTTTTGGCCATATCACATCACATAGCATACCCTGCAAAAACAAGTTAGACATCCTCTAATTGTTGTTTGCATGTTTTACGTGGCTGCTATGGGTTTCTAGCAAGAACGTTTCTTACCTACGCAAAAACCACAACGTGATATGCCAATTGCTATTTACCCTTCATAAGGACCCTTTTCATCGAATCCGATCCGACTAAAGTGGGAGAGACTGGCACCCGCTAGCCACCTTATCCAACAAGTGCATGTCAGTCGCTGGAACCTGTCTCACGTAAGCGTACGTCTAAGGTCGGTCCGGGCCGCTTCATCCCACGATGCCGCCGAATCAAGATAAGACTAGTAACGGCAAGTAAATTGACAATATCGACGCCCACAACTGCTTTGTGTTCTACTCGTGCATAGAAACTACGCATAGACCTAGCTCATGATGCCACTGCAGGGGAACGTAGCAGAAATTCAAATTTTTCTAGTCAACACCAAGATCAATCTATGGAGTAATCTAGCAACGAGGGGAAGGAGAGTGCATCTACATACCCTTGTAGATCTCTAAGCGAAAGCGTTCAAGTGAACGGGGTTGATGGAGTCGTACTCGTCGTGATCCAAATCATCGATGATCCTAGTGCCGAACGGACGGCACCTCCGCGTTCAACACACATGCAGCCCGGTGACGTCTCCCATGCCTTGATCCAGCAAGGAGAGAGGAAGAGGTTGGGGAAGACTCCGTCCAGTAGCAGCACAACGGCATGGTGGTGATGGAGGAGCGTGGCAATCCAGCAGGGCTTCGCCAAGCACTGCGAAAGACAAGGAGAAAGAGAGGTAGGGCTGCGCCAGGGAGAGGTGGAAAAACTTGTCTATGGCAGCCCCAGAACCTCAAGTATATATAGGGGAGAGGGAGGGGGTGCGCC
Organism: Triticum timopheevii; assembly: GCA_963921465.1. Classification (NCBI taxonomy): domain Eukaryota; kingdom Viridiplantae; phylum Streptophyta; class Magnoliopsida; order Poales; family Poaceae; genus Triticum; species Triticum timopheevii. The sequence continues at coordinate 464,000,743 of OY997262.1, read as the reverse complement.
CCCTCTAGGGTTCCCACCCCAAGGGGTGCGGCAGCCCCAAACCCATCTAGGGTGGCGGCCAAGGGGAGGAGAGGGGGAAACTTGCCCCCCAAGCAAGGTGGAGGAGCCCCCTCCCCAAACCCTAGGCGCCTTGGGCCCTTGTGGGGGGGGGGGCGCACCAGCCCACCTGGGGCTGGTCCCCTCCCACACTTGGCCCATGCAGCCTGATACATCTCCAACGTATCTATAATTTTTGATTGCTCCATGCTACTTTATCTACTGTTTTGGACTATATTGGGCTTTATTTTCCACTTTTATATTATTTTTGGGACTAACCTATTAACCGGAGGCCTAGCCCAGAATTGCTGTTTTTTTGCCTATTTCAGTGTTTCGAAGAAACGGAATATCAAACGGAGTCCAAACGGAATGAAACCTTCGGGAACGAGATTTTCTCACCAAACGTGATCCAGGAGACTTGGACCCTACTCCAAGAAGCTTCTGAGGAGGTCACAAGGGTGGAGGGCGCCCCCCTGGGTGCGCCCCCTACCTCGTGGGCCCCTCGGAGCTCCACCGACGTACTCCTTCCTCCTATATATTCCTACGTATCCCCAATAGACCAGAGCGGGAGCCAAAAACCTAATTCCATCGCCACAACCTTCTGTATCCATGAGATCCCATCTTGGGGCCTGTTCCGGAGCTCCGCCGGAGGGGGCATCCACCACGGAGGGCTTCTACATCATCACCATAGCCCCTCCGATGAAGTGTGAGTAGTTTACTTCAGACCTTCGGGTCCATAGCTAGTAGCTAGATGGCTTCTTCTCTCTTTTTGGATCTCAATACAATGTTCTCCCCCTCTCTCGTGGAGATCTATTCGATGTAATCTTCTTTTTGCGGTGTGTTTGTTGAGACCGATGAATTGTGGGTTTATGATCCAACTTATCTATGAATAATATTTGAATCTTCTCTGAATTCTTTTATGTATGATTGAGTTATCTTTGCAAGTCTCTTCGAATTATCCGTTTGGTTTGGCCAGCTAGATTGGTAGTTCTTGCAATGGGAGAAGTGCATGGCTTTGGGTTCAATCTTGCGGTGTCCTTACTCAGTGACAGAAAGAGTTGCAAGGCACGTATTGTATTGTTGCCATCGAGGATAACAAGATGGGGTATTTATCATATTGCATGAATTTATTCCTCTACATCATGTCATCTTGCTTAAGGCGTTACTCTGTTTTTAACTTAATACTCTAGATGCATGCTGGATAGCGGTCGATGAGTGGAGTAATAGTAGTAGATGCAAAATCGCTTCGATCTACTTGTCTCGGACGTGATGCCTATATACATGATCATGCCTAGATAACCTCATAACTATGCTCAATTCTATCAATTGCTCAACAGTAATTTGTTCACCCACCGTAGAATACCTATGCTCTTGAGAGAAGCCACTAGTGAAACCTATGGCCCCCGGGTCTATTCTCATCATATCAATCTCCATCACTTTATTTACTTGCTTTGACTTTTACTTTCTACTTTGCATCTTTATACCAAAAATACCAAAAATATTATCTCTATCAGATCTCACTCTCGTAAGTGACCGTGAAGGGATTGACAACCCCTAAGCATTGGTTGCGAGTTGCTATCGTGTTGTGCAGGTACGAGGGACTTGCGCGTGACCTCCTACTGGATTGATACATTGGTTCTCAAAAACTGAGGGAAATACTTATGCTACTATGCTGCATCATCCCCTCCTCTTCGGGGAAAACCAACGCAAGCTCGAGACGTAGCAAGAAGGATTTCTGGCGCCGTTGTCGGGGAGGCTTACGCAAAAGTCAACATACCAAGTACCCATCGCAATCCCTATCTCTCGCATTACATTATTTGCCATTTGCCTCTCGTTTTCCTCTCCCCCACTTCACCCTTGCCGTTTTATTTACCCTCTCTTCCCTTTTGTTTGCTTTCTTCCGCTTTGCTTTTTCTGCCGCTATGTCTGAAATTGGGGAGATTATCGTCGATATGGACAACAATGAAAATCCCGAGGCTCCGGCCGATGAACCTCCTATCTTACATACCAAAAAGTTTCGAATCGGTAGCGGTAACATCATTGGCAAAGGCGTTATTCAAGACTTATTTAATTGTGCCGGTGCTTTACCTTCCATGGGCTGTTCTATTCTTCATAGAACTAGTAGCCTTGCGGATGCTATAGCTATGCTTGTGGTTGAAATTGAAAGACAATTTATGCATATGCATCCTTGCATACAGAGAATTTTCTTAGAATTCTCTAATATTGAGCACTCTTCTATTAAGCGCGCTGTTACTATCTTTTTGGCTCATGAATTTAGATTTATCATAAGAGAAGCCAAAGAAATCTTTGCGCACTATAGGGTGGACGCCGGTCGTCCACCCATAGAAGCAATCCTCTATGATCAAGAGGACATTAGACGTTTTCAATCTTCGGACTATATCGCTTTCAATGAAAACCTTAGAAAAAAGGTCCCTATCAATGTCTTAATTGATTGCATTAACGAGCTTAATAATGATTTTGCCCTTAGAAATAATGAGCTAGGATACTCTCTCGAGTATAAGCTCACAAGATTTTGTCAAAAGAATGCTTTCAGCGATGAAATAGTTGTGCACTATGAAGGGCCAAGGGAGGAACCCGTTCCTCCCGTGATTGATCTTGGGGATTTTTGTCCCGCTAAATTTAGCCCTTTTGATTATTTTTGCTTGCCTCAAAGGAAACTTGCTGCCGAACATAGAGAATGCGAGATGAGCTTTCAAGATCTATCTTATTATTACGGCAATACCTAGATCTATCCTTGCTTTTATGCCTAGATAGGGGCGTTAAACGATAGCGCTTGTTGGGAGGCAACCCAATTTTATTTTGTGTTTTTGTTTCTGCTTCTGTTTAGGAATAAATAATCCATCTAACTTCTGTTTGGATGTGTTTTTATGTTTTAATTAGTGTTTGTGCCAAGTAAGACCTATAGGATAACCTACGATGATAGTTGATTTGATTCTGCTGAAAAACAGAAACCTTAGCGCTCACGAGATTAGCTGCCATTTTTTACTGGAGAGTGCTTTTGCGTTGATTCTTTTTGCTGCTGATCAATAAACAAATTTGACAGGACTTCCTATTTTGGTAGGATTTTTAGAGTTCCAGAAGTTTGCGTTAGTTACAGATTACTACAGACTGTTCTGTTTTTGACAGATTCTGTTTTTTCGTGTGTTGTTTGCTTATTTTGATGAATCTATGGCTAGTAAATTAGTTTATAAACCATAGAGAAGTTGGAATACAGTAGGTTTAACACCAATATAAATAAAAAATTAGTTCATTATAGTACCTTGAAGTAGTCTTTTTTTTCTTTCTCTAACGGAGCTCATGAGATTTCTGTTGAGTTTTGTGTTGTGAAGTTTTCAAATTTTGGGTGAATTCTTTTGATGGATTATGGAACAAGGAGTGGCAAGAGCCTAAGCTTGGGGATTCCCATTGCACCCCCAAGATAATCCAAGGACACCAAAAGTCAAATCTTGGGGATGCCCCGGAAGGCATCCCCTCTTTCGTCCACTTCCATCGGTAATTTACTTGGAGCTATATTTTTATTCACCAACATGATATGTGTTTTTCTTGGAGCGTCTTCCATTATTTGTGTCTTTGCTTGTTATTCTACCACAATTATCCTTGCTGTACACACCTTTTGAGAGATCCATACATGATTTGGAATTTGTTAGAATACTCTATGTGCTTCACTTATATCTTTTGAGCTTGATAGTTTTGCTCATAGTGCTTCACTTATATCTTTTTGAGCGCGATAATTTTTGCTCTAGTGCTTCACTTAGATCTTTTAGGTCATGGTGGTGGATTTGTTTTAAAGAAACTTGATCTCTCATACTTCACTTAGATTATTTTGAGAGTCATTAATAGCATGGTAATTTGCTTAATGTTAATATACTTAGTGTTCAAAATATGTGAAACTTTCTTTTGAGTGAATTGAATACTAAGATAAATCTAATGCTTAATAATTGTTTTGAGATATGGAGGTAATAATATCAAAGTCGTGATAGTTGAGTAGTTGTGAATTTGAGAAATACTTTTGTTGAAGTTTGTAAATCCCGTAGCATGCACGTATGGGTAAAGTTGTGTAACAAATTTGAAGTATGAAGTGTACCTGGCTTGTGCATCCTTATGAGCGGCGGTCGGGGACGAGCGATGGTCTTTTCCTACCAATCTATCCCCCTAGGAGCATGTGTAGTAGTACTTTGCTTTGAGGGCTAATAAACTTTTGCAATAAGTATATGAGTTCTTTATGACTAATGTGAGTCCATGGATTATACGCACTTTTACCTTTCCGCCTTTGCTATCCTCTTCGGTACCGTGCATTGCCCTTTCTCACATTGAGAGTTGGTGCAAACTTCGCCGGTACATCCAAACCCCGTGATATGATATGCTCTTTCACACATAAACCTCCTTATATCTTCCTCAAAACAGCCACCATACCTACCTATTATGGCATTTCCATAGCCATTCCGAGATATATTGCCATGCAACTTTCCACCGTTCCGTTCATCATGACATACTTTACTTTTGTCATATTGCCATTGCATGATCTTGTAGTTGACATTGTATTTGTGGCAAAGCCACCATGCATTATTTTTCGTACATGTCACTCTTCATTCATTGCACCATCCCGGTACGCCGCCGGAGGCATTCATATAGAGTCATATCTTGTTCTAGTTTCGAGTTGTAATTGTTGAGTTGTAAGAAAAATAAAAGTGTGATGATCATCATTATTAGAGCATTGCCCCAGTGAGGAAAAGGATGATGGAGACTATGATTCCCCCACAAGTCGGGATGAGACTCCGGACAAAAATAAAAAAAAAGAAAAGAAAAAAGAGGCCAATAAAAAAAGGGAGAGAAGGCCCAAATAAATAAAATGAGAGAAAAAGAGAGAAGGGGCAATGTTACTATCCTTTTACCACATTTGTGCTTCAAAGTAGCACCTTGTTCTTCATGTAGTGAGTCTCATATATTTGTGCTTCAAAATAGCACCATGTTTTTCATATAGTGTCTCATAAATTATCTTGTTCATACTAGTGGGAATTTTTCATTATAGAACTTGGCTTGTATATTCCAATGATGGGCTTCCTCAAAATGCCCTAGGTCTTCGTGAGCAAGCGAATAGGATGCACACCTACTAGTTTCCTTTTGTTGAGCATTCATAGCTCTAGTGCATCCGTTGCATGACAATCCCTACTCCTCATGTTGACATCAATTGATGGGCATCTCCATAGCCCGTTGATTAGCCTCGTCAATATGAGACTTTCTCTTTTTTTTGTCTTCTCTACACAATCCCATTATCATAATCTATTCCACCTATAGTGCTATATCCATGGCTTGCGCTCATATATTGCGTGAGGGTTGAAAAAGCTAAAGCGCGTTAAAAAGTATGAAACAATTGCTTGGCTTGTCACCGGGGGTATAGAAGTTGGGAACATCTTTGTGTGAAGAAAATGAAGCATAGCCTAACTATATGATTTTGTAGGGATGAACTTTCTTTGGCCATGTTATTTTGAGATGACATAATTGCTTGATTAATATGCTTGAAGTATTATTATTTTTATGTCAATATGAACTTTTATCTTGAATCTTTCGGATCTGAATATTCATACCATGATTAAGAAGATTTACATTGAAATTATGCCAAAGTATCACTCCGCATCAAAAATTCTTCTTTTTATCATTTACCTACTCGAGGACGAGTAGGAATTAAGCTTGGGGATGCTTGATACGTCTCCAACGTATCTATAATTTTTGATTGCTCCATGCTACTTTATCTACTGTTTTGGACTATATTGGGCTTTATTTTCCACTTTTATATTATTTTGGGGACTAACCTATTAACCGGAGGCCCAGCCCAGAATTGCTGTTTTTTTGCCTATTTCAGTGTTTCGAAGAAACGGAATATCAAACGGAGTCCAAACGGAATGAAACCTTCGGGAACGTGATTTTCTCACCGAACGTGATCCAGGGGACTTGGACCCTACTCCAAGAAGCTTTCGAGGAGGTCACGAGGGTGGAGGGCGCGCCCCCCTACCTCGTGGGCCCCTCGGAGCTCCACCGACATACTCCTTCCTCCTATATATACCTATGTATCCCCAATAGACCAGAGCGGGAGCCAAAAACCTAATTCCACCGCCGCAACCTTCTGTATCCACGAGATCCCATCTTGGGGCCTGTTCCGGAGCTCCGCCGGAGGGGGCATCCAGCATGGAGGGCTTCTACATCATCACCATAGCCCCTCCGATGAAGTGTGAGTAGTTTAATTCAGACCTTCGGGTCCATAGCTAGTAGCTAGATGGCTTCTTCTCTATTTTTGGATCTCAATACAATGTTCTCCCCCTCTCTCGTGGAGATCTATTCGATGTAATCTTCTTTTTGCGGTGTGTTTGTTGAGACCGATGAATTGTGGGTTTATGATCCAACTTATCTACGAATAATATTTGAATCTTCGCTGAATTCTTATATGTATGATTGAGTTATCTTTGCAAGTCTCTTCGAATTATCCGTTTGGTTTGGCCAACTAGATTGGTAGTTCTTGCAATGGGAGAAGTGCATGGCTTTGGGTTCAATCTTGCAGTGTCCTTACTCAGTGACAGAAAGAGTTGCAAGGCACGTATTGTATTGTTGCCATCGAGGATAACAAGATGGGGTATTTATCATATTGCATGAATTTATTCCTCTACATCATGTCATCTTGCTTAAGGCGTTACTTTGTTTTTTAAATTAATACTCTATATGCATGATGGATAGCGGTCGATGAGTGGAGTAATAGTAGTAGATGCAGAATCGTTTCGATCGACTTGTCTCGGACGTGATGCCTATATACATGATCATACCTAGATAACCTCATAACTATGCTCAATTCTATCAATTGCTCAACAGTAATTTCTTCACCCGCCGTAGAATACTTATGCTCTTGAGAGAAGCCACTAGTGAAACCTATGGCCCCCGGGTCTATTCTCATCATATCAATCTCCATCACTTTATTTACTTGCTTTGCCTTTTACTTTCTACTTTGCATCTTTATACCAAAAATACCAAAAATATTATCTCTATCAGATCTCACTCTCGTAAGTGACCGTGAAGGGATTGACAACCCCTAAGCGTTGGTTGCGAGTTGCTATCGTGTTGTGCAGGTACGAGGGACTTGCGCGTGACCTCCTACTGGATTGATACCTTGGTTCTCAAAAACTGAGGGAAATACTTACGCTACTGTGCTGCATCACCCCCTCCTCTTCGGGGAAAACCAACGCAAGCTCGAGACGTAGCACAGCCCTCTGGGACCGGTGGCCCCACTTGGTGGACCCCCGGGACCCTCCCGGTGGTCCCGGTACATTACCGATAACACCCGAAACCTTTCCGGTGACCAAAACAGGACTTCCCATATATAAATCTTTACCTTCGGACCATTCCGGAACTCCTCGTGACGTCCGGGATCTCATTCGGGACTCCGAACAACATTTGGTAACCACGTATATCTATTCCCTATAACCCTAGCGTCATCGAACCTTAAGTGTGTAGACCCCACGGGTTCGGGAGAGACGTAGACATGACTGAGACAACTCTCCGGCCAATAACCAACAGCGGGATCTGGATACCCATGTTGGCTCCCATATGTTTCACGATGATATCATCGGATGAACCACGATGTCGAGGATTCAATCAATCCCGTATTCAATTCCCTTTGTCTAGCGGTATAGTACTTTCCCGAGATTCGATCGTCGGTATCCCGATACCTTGTTCAATCTCGTTACCGGCAAGTCTCTTTACTCGTTCTGTAACACATCATCCCATGATCAACCCCTTGGTCACATTGTGCACATTATGATGATGTCCTACCGAGTGGGCCTAGAGATACCTCTCCATCACACGGAGTGACAAATCCCAGTCTCGATTCGTGCCAACCCAACAGACACTTTCGGAGATACCCGTAGTGCACCTTTATAGCCACCCAGTTACGTTGTGACGTTTGGTACACCCAAAGCATTCTACGGTATCCGGGAGTTGCACAATCTCATGGTCTAAGGAAATGATACTTGACATTAGAAAAGCATTAGCATACAAACTACACGATCTTTGTGCTAGGCTTAGGATTGAGTCTTGTCCATCACATCATTCTCCTAATGATGTGATCCCGTTATCAACGACATCCAATGTCCATGGTCAGGAAACCGTAACCATCTATTGATCAACGAGCTAGTCTACTAGAGGCTTACTAGGGACATGGTGTTGTCTATGTATCCACACATGTATCTGAGTTTCCTATCAATACAATTATAGCATGGATAATAAACGATTATCATGAACAAGGAAATATAATAATAACTAATTTATTATTGCCTCTAGGGCATATTTCCAACAAGATGTGCCTCCACGTGGCCGGTGCGCCGAGCCCAGGCAGGGGGGCCTTTCGTCCCGGTTGGTGGCACCAACCGGGACCAAAAGTCGATGTTTTTCTTTTTCTTAAAAAAAAGTGGCTGCTTTAGGGGTTTTGGGGGTTATTTTTAGGTTGTTATTAGCTAGCTCATAGAGAGAAGTGTCCTCTCTTATATCTTCGTCCTTGGTTTAGCAATGTTGCTGCTATGTTCATTTCACCCGCTGATATAATCACTCGTGCATGCTCGCATCATACATCATCATATATAATAACAAGTCCTACTAATCATGCATCATCATACAACTTCTACTCGTTATTAATAATAAGTCATACGATCATCATCCTCATAGTCATCGAACCCAACCCTACATAATTGTTCTTAGCACATGATCATCAGTATCAGGTAGGACCTAAACACCCTTAAGGTAAAATAGCATAAAATAATATAGACCCTGACTCTCCATTATGAAGAATGGAGATCATCCTGTCTCCAATTCTTGCCCTTCGCTGCCTTTTGCTTCCAAGAAGCTCCTTACGACTGTCCATACATTTTTTCCATTCTTTGATTGTCATGTCTCCACTTCTTTTAGAAACCCGGTATGGACAGTTCAGATTCGTAGGAAGACCTGGTTGTATGTTCAAAACATGAAGGGTACCGTGCGTATACATCAGATGAGGCACACAATCATTCGGGATTATGTATTGAAAAACATAGTAATAACTTCGTAGTTAGCAATGATGTACTAGTTTTAGAAGTGTGCAAAAAGATGCATGGATGTCGTAATAGAAAAAAATCTTACCAGGATATCTCCATGGTAGTTACCGTAGTTCAACACATGCACTAGTGGCACGTATTGACCATAATGTTGAGGAGTTCGATTGTAAGCATTGTAATTCTCAAGATCAGTACGAAATGCGATCAGATGATTTTTCTCCTAATAAGTTAATTCGGAGCCATCGGTGTAGTGGGTTTTGTCTACCATCTTCCGCACATTCTTTGAAGAATGAAAATAAGCTGTCAATGGAAATAAGATGTCAACTATTTTGAAATAAACAATATAAATTACTTAATAACTATGTTAAGCTCACATGGGGGAAGAATTAGAGTGTATCCACAAGGACCCAAATCGAAGGTCTCTCTTGCTCGATTGTAGGATCACCAAGATCCATGGTGACAAGCATACCCTCATCAAAACCATACATCTTGCAAATTGCTTCCCAATTTTTGCAACCAAAATTGTTTACACTCTCAGCATTGTACAGCTTTACTTCAAAATCCACACCATGATGGGTACTTAGGAGAATTTTTTTGGTTTCCATACTTTCATGGTCTTCAAAACCCATCCTCTCCAAGACATAGCGTCTTGCATAGCATGGGATAAGCTAGTCGAATTGGAAAAGATGAAAAATACACGTTAAAATAGTTGAAGTCGTGCTTAATTACGAGAAAACTATTGTCGTCGTTGCGTACCGTGTGAACATCGAACGTCTCCTCGAGCTTAATGCTGAAGTGTTGAGGAACGTAGTAATTTCAAAAAAATTCCTACGCACACACAAGATCATGGTGATGGCATAGCAACGAGAGGGGAGAGTGCTGTCCACGTACCCTCGTAGACCGTAAGCGGAAGCGTTATGACAACGCAGTTGATGTAGTCGTACGTCTTCACGATCCGACCGATCCAAGTACCGAACGTACGGCACCTCCGAGTTCAGCACACGTTCAGCTCGATGACGATCCCCGGACTCCGATCTAGCAAAGTGTCGGGGATGAGTTCCGTCAGCACGACGGCGTGGTGACGATGATGATGCTCTACCGGCACAGGGCTTTGCCTAAACTCCGCGACGATATGACTGAGGTGGAATATGGTGGAGGGGGGCACCGCACACGGCTAAGGAACGACCCGTAGATCAACTTGTGTGTCATGGGGTGCCCCCCTGCCCCTGTATATAAAGGAGCAAGGGGGAGGGGCGGCCGGCCTAGGAGGAGGCGCGCCAAGGGGAGTCCTACTCCCACCGGGAGTAGGACTCCCTCCTTCCTTGTTGGAGTAGGAGAAGGGGAAAGACGAGGAGAGGAAGAAGGAAAAGGGGGCTGCGCCCCTTGTCCAATTCGGACCAGAGGGGGGGCGCAGGCCTCCTTCCTTTTGGCCTCTCTCCTCTATTCCCGTATGGCCCAATAAGGCCCATATACTCCCCGGCGAATTCCCGTAACTCTCCGGTACTCCGAAAAATACCTGAATCACTCGGAACCTTTCCGAACTCCGAATATAGTCGTCCAATATATTGATCTTTACGTCTCGACCATTTTGAGATTCCTCGTCATGTCCCCGATCTCATCCGGGACTCCGAACTCCTTCGGTACATCAAAACTCATAAACTCATAATATAACTGTCATCGAAACCTTAAGCGTGCGGACCCTACGGGTTCGAGAACTATGTAGACATGACCTAGAACTATTCTCGGTCAATAACCAATAGCGGAACCTGGATGCTCATATTGGCTCCTACATATTCTACGAAGATCTTTATCGGTCAAACCGCATAACAACATACATTGTTCCCTTTGTCATCGGTATGTTACTTGCCCGAGATTCGATCGTCGGTATCCAATACCTAGTTCAATCTCGTTATCGGCAAGTCTCTTTACTCGTTACGTAATGCATCATTCCGTAACTAACGCATTTAGCTACATTGCTTGCAAGGCGTATAGTGATGTGCATTACCGAGAGGGCCCAGAGGTACCTCTCCGATAATCGGAGTGACAAAACCTAATCTCGAAATACGCCAACCCAACATGTACCTTTGGAGACACCTGTAGTTCTCCTTTATAATCACTCAGTTACGTTGTCACGTTTGGTAGCACCCAAAGTGTTCCTCCGGTAAACGTGAGTTGCATAATCTCATAGTTACAGGAACATGTATAAGTCATGAAGAAAGCAATAGCAACATACTAAATGATCAAGTGCTAGGCTAACGGAATGGGTCATGTCAATCACATCATTCTCCTAATGATGTGATCCCGTTAATTAAATGACAACTCATGTCTATGGTTAGGAAACTTAACCATCTTTGATTAACGAGCTAGTCAAGTAGAGGCATACTAGTGACACTATGTTTGTCTATGTATTCACACATGTATTATGTTTCCGGTTAATACAATTCTAGCATGAATAATAAACATTTATCATGAAATAAGGAAATAAATAATAACTTTATTATTGCCTCTAGGGCATATTTACTTCAGTCTCCCACTTGCACTAGAGTCAATAATCTAGTTCACATCGCCATGTGATTTAACATCAATATTCATATATGTATATGATTAACACCCATAGTTCACATCGTCATGTGACCAACACCCAAAGGGTTTACTAGAGTCAATAATCTTGTTCACATCGCTATGTGATTAACACCCAAAGAGTACTAAGGTGTGATCATGTTTTGCTCGTGAGAGAAGCTTAGTCAACGGGTCTGTCATATTCAGAGTCGTATGTATTTTTGCAAATTTTCTATGTCTTCAATGCTCTGCATGGAGATACTCTAGCTTAATTGCTCCCACTTTCAATATGTATCCAGATTAAGACTTAGAGTCATCTGGATCAGTGTAAAAATTTGCACCGATGTAACTTTTACAACGAACTCTTTTATCACCTCCATAATCGAGAAACATCTCCTTAGTCCTCACTAAGGATATTCTTGACCGTTGTCCAGTGATCTACTATTAGATCAAAATTGTATTCCTTTGCCAAACTCAGAGCAATGTATACAATATGTCTGGTTCACAGCGTAGCATACTTTATAGAACCTATGACTGAGGCATAGGGAATGACTTTTCATTCTCTTTCTATTTTCTGCCATGGTCGGGTCTTGAGTCTTACTCAACTTCACACCTTGCAACACAGGCAAGAACTCCTTCTTTGACTGTTCCATTTTGAACTATTTCAAAAATTTATCAAGGTATGTATTCATTGAAAATCTTATCAAGCGTCTTGATCTATCTCAATAGATCTTGATGCTCAATATGTAAGTAGCTTTACCGAGGTCTTTCTTTGAAAAAATCCTTTCAGACACTCCTTTATGCCTTGCAGAATAATTCTACATTATTTCCAATCAACAATATGTCATTCACATATACTTATCAGAAATGTTGTAGTGCTCCCACTCACTTTCTTGTAAATACAGGCCTTTCCAAAAGTCTGTATAAAACCATATGCTTTGATCAACTCATCAAAGCGTATATTCCAACTCCGAGATGCTTGCACCAGTCCATTGATGGATTGCTGGAGCTTGCACACTTTGTTAGCATCTTTAGGATTGACAAAACCTTCTGGTTGCATCACATACAACTCTTCTTTAATAAATCCATTAAGGAATGCAGTTTTGATATCCATATGCTAGATTTCATAAAATGTGGCAATTGCTAACATGATTCGGACAGACTTAAGCATCGATACGAGTGAGAAAATCTCATTGTATTCAATACCTTGAACTTGTCGAAAAACCTTTTTGCGACAAGTCGAGCTTTGTAGATAGTAACACTACTATCAACGTCTGTCTTCCTCTTGAAGATCCATTTATTTTCTATGGCTTGCCGATCATCGGGCAAGTCCACCAAAATCCATACTTTGTTCTCATACATGGATCCTATCTCAGATTTCATGGCCTCCGGCCATTTCGCGGAATCTGGGCTCATCATCGCTTCCTCATAGTTCGTAGGTTTATCATGGTCTAGTAACATGACTTTCAGAATAGGATTACCGTACCACTCTGGTGCGGACCGTACTCTGGAAGACCTACGAGGTTCTGTAGTAACTTGATCTGAAGTTTCATGATCATCATCATTAGCTTCCTCACTAATTGGTGTAGGAATCACTGGAACTGATTTCAGTGATGAACTATTTTCCAATTCGGGAGAAGGTACAGTTACCTCATCAAGTTCTACTTTCCTCCCACTCACTTCTTTCGAGAGAAACTCCTTCTCTAGAAAGGATCCATTTTTAGCAACGAATATCTTGCCTTCGGATCTGTGATAGAAGGTGTACCCAACAGTTTCCTTTGGGTATTCTATGAAGACGCATTTTCTCCGATTTGGGTTCGAGCTTATCAGGTTGAAAACCTTTTTCATATAAGCATCGCAACTCCAAACTTTAAGAAACAACAGCTTAGGTTTACTGCTAAACCATAGTTCATACGATGTCGTCTCAACGGATTTAGATGGTGCCCTATTAAACGTGATAGCATCTATCTCTAATGCATAACCCCAAAACGATAGTGGTAAACCGATAAGAGACATCATAGATCGCACCATATTTAGTAAAGTACGATTACAACGTTCGGACACACCATTGCATTGTGGTGTTCCAGGTGGCGTGAGTTTGTGAAACTATTCCACATTGTTTTAATTGAAGACCAAACTCGTAACTCAAATATTCATCTCCACGATCAGATCGCAGAAACTTTATTTTCTTGTTACGATGATTTTCCACTTCACTCTGAAATTCTTTAAACCTTTCAACTATTTCAGACTTATGTTTCATCAAGTAGATATACCCATATCTGCTCAAATCATCTGTGAAGGTCAGAAACTAACGATACCTGCCACGAGCCTTAATACTCATTGGTCTGCATACATCAGTATGTATTATTTCCAACAAGTTTGTTGCTTGTTCCATTGTTCCGAAGAACGGAGTTTTAGTCATCTCGCCCAAAGGCACGGTTCGCAAGCATCAAATGATTCATAACCAAGTGATTCTGAAAATCCATCTTTATGGAGTTTCTTCATGCGCTTTACACCGATATGACCCAAACAGCAGTGCCACAAATAAGTTGCACTATCATTATTAACTTTCCATCTTTTGGCATCAATATTATGAATATGTGTATCACTACGATCAAGATCCAATAAACTAATTTCATTGGGTGTATGACCATTGAAGGTTTTATTCATGTAAACAGAACAACAATTATTCTCTGACTTTAAATGAATAACCGTATTGCAATAAACATGATCAAATCACATTCATACTCAACGCAAAAGCTAAATAAAATTTATTTAGGTTTAACACTAATCCCGAAAGTATAGGGAGTGTGTGATGATGATCATATCAATCTTGGAACTACTTCCAACACTCATCGTCACTTCCCCTTCAACTAGTCTCTGTTTATTCTGTAACTCCTGTTTCGAGTTACTAAATTTTTAGCAACCGAACAAGTATCAAATAGTCAGGGGCTACTATAAACACTAGTAAGGTACACATCAATAACCTGTACATCAAAATATACCCTTGTTCACTTTTCCATCCTTCTTATCCACCAAATATTTGGAGTAGTTCCACTTCCAGTGACCATTTCCTTTGCAGTAGAAGCACTCCGTTTCAGGCTTAGGTCCAGCTTTGGGCTTCTTCACGGGAGTGACAACTTGTTTGCCATTCTTCTTGAAGTTTCCCTTTCTTTCCCTTTTCTTGAAACTAGTGGTCTTGTCAATCATCAACACTTGATGCTCTTTCTTGATTTCTACCTTCGTCGATTTCAACATCACGAAGATCTTGGGAATCACTTTCGTCATCCCTTGCATATTATAGTTCATCACGAAGTTCTACTAACTTGGTGATGGTGACTAGAGAATTCTGTCAATCACTATCTTATCTGGAAGATTAACTCCCACTTGATTCAAGCGGTTGAAGTACCCAGACAATCTGAGCACATGCTCACTAGTTGAGCGATTCTCCTCCATCTTTTAGCTATAGAACTTGTTGGAGACTTCATATCTCTCAACTCGGGTATTTGCTTGAAATATTAACTTCAATTCCTGGAACATCTCATATGGTCCATGACGTTCAAAACGTCTTTGAAGTCCCGATTCTAAGCCGTT
The DNA here is from genome assembly GCA_963921465.1 of Triticum timopheevii. Lineage (NCBI taxonomy): Eukaryota > Viridiplantae > Streptophyta > Magnoliopsida > Poales > Poaceae > Triticum > Triticum timopheevii. The sequence continues at coordinate 463,985,465 of OY997262.1, read as the reverse complement.
AAGCATGGTGCACTAAACTATCAAGTAGTCATCATATTGAGCTAGCCACACGTTCATAACGTCTGCATCTGCTCCTGCAATAGGTTTGTCACCTAGTGGTGCATCAAGGACATAATTCTTCTGCGCAGCAATGAGGATAAACCTCAGATCACGGATCCAATCCGCATCATTGCTACTAACATCTTTCAACACAATTTTCTCTAGGAACATATCAAAATAAACATATGAAAGCAACAACGCAAGCTATTGATCTACAACACAATTTGCAAAATACTACCAGGACTAATTTCATGATAACTTTAAGTTCAATTAATCATATTACTTAAGAACTCCCACTTAGATAGACATCCCTCTAATCCTCTAAGTGATTACGTGATCCATATCAACTACACCATGTCCGATCGTCACGTGAGATGGAGTAGTTTCAACGGTGAACATCACTATGTTGATCATATCTACTATATGATTCATGCTTGACCTTTCGGTCTCTGTGTTCTGAGGCCATATCTGTTATATGCTAGTCTCGTCAAGTTTAACCTGAGTATTCCGCGTGTGCAACTGTTTTGCACCCGTTGTATTTGAACGTAGAGCCTATCACACCCGATCATCACGTGGTCTCTCAGCACGAAGAACTTTCGCAATGGTGCATACTCAGGGAGAACACTTCTTGATAATTTTAGTGAGAGATCATCTTAAAATGCTACCGTCAATCAAAGCAAGATAAGATGCATAAAGGATAAACATCACATGCAATCAATATAAGTGATATGATATGGCCATCATCATCTTGTGCTTGTGATCTCCATCTTCAAAGCACCGTCGTGATCACCATCGTCACCGGCACGACACCTTGATCTCCATCGTAGCATCGTTGTCGTTACGCCATCTATTGCTTCTACAACTATCGCTACCGCTTAGTGATAAAGTAAAGCAATTACAGGGCGTTTGCATTTCATACAATAAAGCGACAACCATATGGCTCCTGCCAGTTGCCGATAACTTCGGTTACAAAACATGATCATCTCATACAATAAAATATAGCATCACGTCTTGACCATATCACATCACAACATTCCCTGCAAAAACAAGTTAGACGTCCTCTACTTTGTTGTTGCAAATTTTACGTGGCTGCTACGGGCTGAGCAAGAACCGTTCTTACCTACGCATCAAAACCACAACGATAGTTCGTCAAGTTAGTGCTGTTTTAACCTTCGCAAGGACCGGGCGTAGCCACACTTGATTCAGCTAAAGTGAGAGAGACAGACACCCACCAGTCACCTTTAAGCACGAGTACTCGTAACAGTGAAATCGGTCTCGCGTAAGCGTACGCGTAATGTCGATCCGGGCCGCTGCATCTCAGAATACCGCCGAACCAAAGTATGACATGCTGGTAAGCAGTATGACTTGTATCGCCCACAACTCACTTGTGTTCTACTCGTGCATATGACATCTACGCATAAAACCAGGCTCGGATGCCACTGTTGAGGAACGTAGTAATTTCAAAAAAATTCCTACGCACATGCAAGATCATGGTGATGGCATAGCAACGAGAGGGGAGAGTTTGTCCACGTACCCTCGTAGACCGTAAGCGGAAGCGTTATGACAACGCGGTTGATGTAGTCGTACGTCTTCACGATCCGGCCGATCCAAGTACTGAATGTACGGCACCTCCGAGTTCAGCACACGTTCAGCTCGATGACGATCCCCGGACTCCGATCCAGCAAAGTGTCGGGGATGAGTTTCGTCAGCACGACGGCATGGTGACGATGATGATGCTCTACCGGCGCAGGGCTTCGCCTAAACTCCACGACGATATGACTGAGGTGGAATATGGTGGAGGGGGGCACCGCACACGGCTAAGGAACGACCCATAGATCAACTTGTGTGTCATGGGGTGCCCCCCTGCCCCTGTATATAAAGGAGCAAGGGGGAGGGGGCAGCCGGCCTAGGAGGAGGCGCGCCAAGGGGAGTCCTACTCCCACCGGGAGTAGGACTCCCTCCTTCCTTGTTGGAGTAGGAGAAGGGGAAAGAGGAGGAGAGGAAGAAGGAAAAGGGGGCTGCGCCCCTTGTCCAATTCGGACCAGAGGGGGCGCGCAGGCCTCCTTCCTTTTGGCCTCTCTCCTCTATTCCCGTATGGCCCAATAAGGCCCATATACTCCCCGGCGAATTCCCGTAACTCTCCGGTACTCCGAAAAATACCCGAATCACTCGGAACCTTTCCGAACTCCGAATATAGTCGTCCAATATATCGATCTTTACGTCTCGACCATTTCGAGACTCCTCGTCATGTCCCCGATCTCATTCGGGACTCCGAACTCCTTCGGTACATCAAAACTCATAAACTCATAATATAACTGTCATCGAAACCTTAAGCGTGCGGACCCTACGGGTTCGAGAACTATGTAGACATGACCTAGAACTATTCTCGGTCAATAACCAATAGCGGAACCTGGATGCTCATATTGGCTCCTACATATTCTACGAAGGTCTTTATCGGTCAAACCGCATAACAACATACGTTGTTCCCTTTGTCATCGGTATGTTACTTGCCCGAGATTCGATCGTCGGTATCCAATACCTAGTTCAATCTCGTTACCGGCAAGTCTCTTTACTCGTTACGTAATGCATCATTCCGTAACTAACTCATTTAGCTACATTGCTTGCAAGGATTATAGTGATGTGCATTACCGAGAGGGCCCAGAGATACCTCTCCGACAATCGGAGTGACAAAACCTAATCTCGAAATACGCCAACCCAACATGTACCTTTGGAGACACCTGTAGTGCTCCTTTATAATCACCCAGTTACGTTGTGACGTTTGGTAGCACCCAAAGTATTCCTCCGGTAGATGGGAGTTGCATAATCTCATAGTTACAGGAACATGTATAAGTCATGAAGAAAGCAATAGCAACATACTAAACGATCAAGTGCTAGGCTAACGGAATGGGTCATGTCAATCACATCATTCTCCTAATGATGTGATCCCGTTAATTAAATGACAACTCATGTCTATGGTTAGGAAACTTAACCATCTTTGATTAACGAGCTAGTCAAGTAGAGGCATACTAGTGACACTATGTTTGTCTATGTATTCACACATGTATTATGTTTCCGGTTAATACAATTCTAGCATGAATAATAAACATTTATCATGAAATAAGGAAATAAATAATAACTTTATTATTGCCTCTAGGGCATATTTCCTTCACGAAGCGCCGATCTTCGTCCAGCTCAATGAACCTGTCGCACATACCTCGGTCGTCGTGGCACTAGTCGCACAACCCCGGGCGGTTTTCGTCGTCCGAGTACGACATTTCCGGCCTATGTTCATAATTCCAATATTAAACTAGATCATTATTATTAATCACGGGTTGACTATCGGTGATGTAGTAGCTCCTCCTTTCATTCCCGAGTGCATTATTACACCAAATTGTCTAGCACACGGGAATGAAGGAGAACTTTTCCAATATGAGCATTCAATAAGCAAAACCAAATCATAAAATAAGCGGGTGGTGGACACCCAAAGATAAGGAACCATCACAGGATCATAGCTCCAGTGAGATCCCTGAAGAACCTGCCAGGTATTGTCGAAGCTGCCCTCCAATGCAACCATGTAGCGACGGACGTGCTCGTCCTCCTCGCTGACACGGTGACGTACCACCTCCGCGGTGTCCGGAAGCCTCGTCACCGTCACTGGCCCACGCGACCGCCACCAAACAAGGATCGGGTCAACAACGGGTTGCCTCCTCACCAACCTACGTCCCGCGGAAGGTAGCACCTTCCAATACCAGCCCGGCGGAGCCCAGTCCCGAACATGGCCCTGATCAAGCAGGCCTCAACCGCCGAGTCGACGACGACGAGGATGTGGGATAGGCATCGCCGATGTCGATGCGGAAACTACTTCTATATATAGTAAAATAAAGTAGTTTTATTAATTAAATCAACTAGCTAGTTCAACTATATATGAAGCACTTACTATAAATAAATAAAGTAGTACTTACTAAAAACAAACTAGTATTTTTCTAACTAATTATATTAAACACTTTCTCTTCTTATTTTTTTTCCTTTTTCTAAATACTATGAAAAAAGAATCATTAAAATTCTATGAACAAAATTACAACAGAAAAAAGTCATAAAAATTCTATGAACAGAAAAAAATCATAAAAATTTGACATATTCGATATTTGCATATATATGAACATACAAACATGCATATTCAACAATAATATCACCAAAAAAATCTATTAACAGAAAAAGAATCTAACACAATATGAACAAATTAATTACACAATATGAAAAAAATCTAACAGAAAAATCTATGAACTACACATCTAAATTACTACACATCTAACAAAAAATCTATGAACTACAGAAAAATCTAACAAAATCTAAATTGCTCACGGCGACGGCGACGGCCATGGCGAGGTGCGAGGCGGGCCGGGGCGGCAGGGGACGGCGGCGTCGGGGCGGGGCGGGGCGGCGACGGCGTCGGGGCGGCAGGGGACGGCGGCGTCGGGGCGGCGCGGGCCGGGGCGGCGCGGGGCGAGGGCAGCCTGCCAGCGTCGAGGATGGATTCGCCGCCGTCGGGGGAGAGGAGGAGGAGAGATCGAAGTGGGGATGCGCGGTTCTGAAATTTTCCTAAGTGCTACTTGTATAGCAAAGGCTTTGGTCCCGGTTCGTGGCACAAACCGGGACCAATGCACCCTTTAGTCCCGGTTTGTGCCACGAACCGGGACCAAATGCCTCTTTTCAGCAGCCCAAAGGGCGGGAAACAGAGACCTTTGGCCCTGGTTGGTGGCACCAACCGGGACAAAAGAGGGGCATTGGTCCCGGTTGGTGCCACCAACCGGGACTAAAGAGCGGCATTGGTCCCGGTTGTTGCCACCAACCGGTACCAATGCACCCGTCTAATTACTTATTTATTTTTTGCAGCTGTTTTTTAGTTGATTCTTTCTGCAGCTGTTTTTTAGTCCCACCTCGCCAAGTGAGAGGCACTCGCAGCCGTTTATAAGCCCTGAGTGCAGAGACGATGAAAGAAGAGGCTCAATGCTCACCTGCATGTTGCTTAGCTTCAAGCCTTGAGGAATAGGGTAGACTGCACGGAGCTATGTGCAGTGCAGTTTACACTATTCCGAAAGGCTTGAAACTAATTAAAGAGCATTGTGCCTCTTTTTTATTTTTAATGACTTATTACAACTTAGAAATAAATAGAAAAAATTAAATATAGCAGAAAAGAAAAAACTATATAAAAAACTACTCAGAAATAAATAGAAGAAAAATAGTTGTGATTAAATTTACTAAAAAATGAGCATAGATGCTTATTTTTAATGAATTATTACAACTCAGAAATAAATAGAAAAAAAATATAGCAGAAAAGAAAAAAACTATATAAAAAACTACTCAGAAATAAATAGAAGAAAAAATAGTTGTGATTAACTTACTAAAAAAATGAGCATAGATGCTTATTTTTAATGACTTATTACAACTCAGAAATAAATAGAAGAAAAAATAGTTGTGATTAACTTTACTAAAAAAATGAGCATAGATGCTTATTTTTAATGACTTATTACAACTCAGAAATAAATAGAAAAAAATAAATATAGTAGAAAAGAAAAAAAAATATAAAACTACTCAGAAATAAATAGAAGAAAAAAATAGTTGTGATTAACTTTACTAAAAAAATGAGCATAGATGCGCTTATAGAGAAAATTCAACCTAATTTCATAATAAATTTCTACTAACTTCAGAGAAATTCAGTACGAATTTAGGTTAAATTCCCTGTATAAGGGCATCTATTTTCATTTTGAGGGGAGCTCAACAATGCAGAGAGGGAGGGGCTTATAAACCGGTGAGAGCGCCCTTCGGTTGGCGAGGTGGGACTAAACACTGACCGCAACGAGGACCAAACCTTTAGTTCCGGTTGGTGGCTTGAACCGGGACTAAATGGCACCCTTTGGTCCCGGTTCATACCACCAACCGGGACCAAAAGGTCCAGACGAACCGGGACCAATGGCCCACGTGGCCCGGCCGGCCCCCGGGGCTCACGAACCGGGTCCAATGCCCCCATTGGTCCCGGTTCTGGACTGAACCGGGACTAATGGGCTGGCCCTGCCTGGACCATTGCCCTCTTTTCTACTAGTGTCGTTCTACTACGGAGTTGGGAATATCAACCCTTGTGGGGCGGGCAGTCCCGACCTCATCTACAATAACGATCCAAGCGATTACCAAAAATTATTCAAATGGACCGTCATCAAGGACAACTGTGGCCTGCAAGGCCACAACCGCGCTACCGACATATGACCTCAACCTGCCATCCATCTCGGTTCGTTAGTGAGGTCAATTTTGTGTAGCGTGCCATGGTCCAGAGTCCGACCGGAGTCAAGATCGGAGGTCTTACCGCCTGTTGTTATGTTCGACGCTGCCAACAAAGTTCGGATGTTCCAGGTGAAGTTGTCACCTATGTCAAAGTTGCCCAGGGACTACACATTTGGTATCCTTAATTGGCATAAGGACCAAAAAGGTGGTCAGGAATTCAGTTGTGGCACGGATTACAATTCAGGAAATCTGCACGGATGCTGCATATTAAAAAAATCATTTCCACTCCACAATTGCAATAAAACTCAGACCCACATAACAGTGAGTAGGAAACCATGCAACCTGACATGTGGTCTCTCTCTCTCTCTCTCTCTCTCTCTCTCACACACACACACACACACACGAGACGGGTGTTTGAAATTTTATTACTAAAGAGGACATAGGTTGCAAAGATTAATAGGACAATTCAAATATTTTTGTTGCTAATTTTGAGGTGCCTTTATAAATATTTCGGTCATGTTGAATTCACGTCTGCTATGTCAAATAATTGCACTATTTGAACATGTGTGCCTATAGTGTAATGACAGTGCAACTTTTAGTATGTAAGTTCTAAATGTGTGAGCATTGTTGGATGCTAATAGAAACGCTAAGAGATGTGACTAATAAGATTCAAGAAAAAGAAATAGGGAAACAGAAAATGACATTCTTTTAGTAACTCAGACAAGTAGAACAAAAACCTATCAGGATGGAAACCTTACTGTACTGGTTAAGTGGCCCAAATTTGGTAATAAAGCAGAATTTCGCTGCTTAAATCTGGTTAAGTGGCCCAAATTATGAACTCTAGTTAGCCTGTCAGCATGGCCAGTTGGCCACGCACCCTTTCACCCTCCCCGCTCGAATAGTAAGCCACAACCCTGGTCCGTGGTGCACCCTAATAGTATGTGGTATGTCAATGATTCACCGAGCAACCATAACCAATCAGCCGAGGGACCTAATTACATAATTACTTTCTCCTAACCTTAATTGCATGCTTGTTTTTTGTTGGTTTAATTACATGATTGTTATGGTGATGGAACTGTAGTGGTGAACCCTTCTGTGGAGAGAATATACATTTTGGCTGGTTAGTGGATCGACAGACTCAAATGCCTGTAATCTCTGCTGGTCACGTGATTATTTCGGCATCACATGGTCGAGGTCCTTGCTAGCTTTTAGTAGTTAGTTGAGACGTCGGAATTGAAGAACATCATACAATTCTGCTATATCATTTGCCAGATGAAAGGCAAGTCTACTACTGTCTAGCCGGCCAGCCATCCTGTTGCTCGAGAGATTCGGTGCGCTGGTACATGATGATTTCTGTGTTCTCCGAGCAGGTGCGTACAAGTATATATCTGCACGCGAGGGCGCATCGACCAGAAAAGTGACGGCGCCACCGCCTCCGACTGAGAGTGGGGACGTCCGGTGTCACCACCAACACGGCCGGCCGGCCCGAGATGAGCCGAGGTGGAGACTCAACCATGAAGGAAGCAAGCGTGCCACAGTCACACAGCTTATTGTCTGCCGCTAGCTTGCTAGGCTTTGTGCCCAGCCTTATCAGCATAAGAAAAGGGATGTGCTGAACGAGTGGGAGTAGGCTCGTCCATCTCAGCCTCACGGTGCTGTCTTCGTTTGTGTGATGCGTATATCTATACATCTTTTCGCAGAGAAACAAGGCCAGCCGGCGTATTTGTCCTGGTTTCCAAATTAGAATATCATACGCTATTAACTAGGGCTGTAACATGCTGCTCACTTTTACAATTTCCATAAGTGGGGACTGGGACTAGACTATGGAGTGCGGCGTATATGGATGAACAAGCCTCGTCTATATTTCAGAAAATATATACTCCTACGTCGGGTGGCATAGGATTTGCGTATGCTTCTAAGTCATCAATTTGACTAACTAAATATAAATTATACATCATCAAAAGCATATTAATTGATTTGTATACACGTTCAGTTAATTAAATTACTTATGGCCCCCGTGTAACTATCCTCTCACGAAACAAAGGCCAGTAGGGTTCTGTGTACGTACCCATCGCCTCGAGACCGTTTTTTTTATAGAAAAGGAGGATGACCCCCGGCCTCTGCATCTGGACGATGCATACGGCCACTTTATTAATTATCACAAATGGTTAATAGGGATGAACGAGCGTCGTCTTTGTTTCAGAAAATATATACACCCTAAGTCCGGTGTATAGGATTTGCGCAATGCTTCTAGGTCGTCTTGATTAACTAAATCTGGATTATATGTCAAAGCATATTACTTGATTCATATGCACAGATGGTTAATTAAACTGCATACGATTCGGTGACTCTCTCCTCTGGCGAAGCAAAGGCGGCTAGGGTTCCATGGACGTGTAGCCATCGCCTCCGGGTGCCTTCTGATGCATGCGAGCTAGGGATCCTGCGAGCTATAAACGATTGTGCATGCGCAGGAGAAAGCAGGCGGCCGCGCGCTAGATTTAGCACACCGCTTCCGGCGCGCCTATAAATTGCGGCGCTCATCACGCGGCCACACATCGCCCTCCACACTGACACGCGTGCTCTGCCGCTTTCTTACCGCTTCCTCTGCCGCTTCGTCGCCACTTCCCCGCCCCGCCACCTACGCGCCCCCACCGAGCCACCATGCCGCCGCGCTGCCGGGGATCTTCGGGCTACCGCGGCGTCCGCGAGCGCCCCTCCGATGCCTACTATGTCGAGATCCGGTCCGGCGACGTCCGCCTCGGCCTCGGCACGTTCGAGACCGCGCACGAGGCCGCCTGCGCGTACGACGTGGCGGCGTGGCACCTAGGAAGGCCTCGTGCGCAGATGAACTTCCACGACGTCTACACACGCGAGCAAGCGCAGGCTGTCGCCCCTCCGCCTCGTCTGATAACAGACCAAGACCGTGAGGACCACCGTCGGCGGCAGCGCCGCCTCCTCATCGCCGAGGAGGATGAACGAGCCATGGCAGAGTGGCGCCGGCGCCAGTAGGAGGACGTCACCGACGAGAACACCTTCTGGGCGGTGAGGACGGCAAGGCCCCGCGCGGAGCGGGCGGACAGGCGTCGGCGGAAGGGAACTGGCCATATTCGCAGTGCGATCTCGTCAACACCGGTGGGCAGTCGTTCTTCGGGACAGATGATGAACGTGAAGGAAATATGCCCTAGAGGCAATAATAAAGTTATTATTTATTTCCTCATATCATGATAAATGTTTATTATTCATGCTAGAATTGTATTAACCGGAAACATGATACATGTGTGAATACATAGACAAACATATAGTCACTAGTATGCCTCTACTTGACTAGCTCATTAATCAAAGATGGTTATGTTTCCTAACCATAGACATGTGTTGTCATTTGATTAATGGGATCACATCATTAGGAGAATGATATGATTGACATGACCCATCCCGTTAGCTTAGCACTTGATCGTTTAGTATTCTGCTATTGCTTCCTTCATGACTTATACATGTTCCTGTAACTATGAGAATTGTGTAACTCCCGTTTACCGGAGGAACACTTTGGGTACTACCAAACGTCACAACATAACTGGGTGATTATAAAGAAGTACTACAGGTGTCTCCGAAGGTACATGTTGAGTTAGCATATTTCGAGATTAGGATTTGTCACTCCGATTGTCGGAGAGGTATCTCTGGGCCCTCTCGGTAATGCTCATCACCTAAGCCTTGCAAGCATATAACTAATGAGTTAGTTATGAGATGAAGTATTACAGAACGAGTAAAGAGACTTGTCGGTAACGAGATTGAACTAGGTATTGGATACCGACGATCGAATCTCAGACAAGTAACATACCGATGACAAAGGGAACAACGTATGTTGTTGTGCGGTTTGACCGATAAAGATCTTCGTAGAATATGTAGGAACCAATATGGGCATCCAGGTCCCGCTATTGGTTATTGACCAGAGACGTGTCTCAGTCATGTCTACATCGTTCTCGAACCGTAGGGTCCGCACGCTTAAGGTTTCGATGACAATTATATTATGAGTTTATGTATTTTGATGTACCGAAGTTTGTTCGGAGTCCCGGATATGATCATGGACATGACGAGGAGTCTCGAAATGGTCGAGACATAAAGATTGATATATTGGACGGATATATTTGGACACCGGAAATGTTCCGGAAGAGTTTGGGAATATACCGGAGCTCCGGGAGGTTACCGGAACCCCCCGGGAAGTATATGGGCCTTATTGGGCCCATGTAGGAGGAAGGGAGAAGGAGCAAGGGAGGGGGGCGCGCCCCCCCAAGCCCAATCCGAATTGGGGAGGGGGGCCGGCCCCCCCTTTTCTTTCTACTTCCCCCTCTTCCTTTCTTACTACTAGTACTCTTTCCTACTACTAGTACTCCTTCCTTCCCCCTCCAAATAAGATTAGGAAAAAGAGGGGAAACCTACTTGGAGTAGGTTTCTTCCTCCCTATGGCGCGCCCCCCCTTGGGCCGGCCACCTCCTCCCTCCCTCCTTTATATACGGGGGTAAGGGGGCACCCTAGACAGACAAGTTGATCATTGATCGTTCCTTAGCCGTGTGCGGTGCCCCCCTCCATGATATTACACCTCGGTCATATTGTAGCGGTGCTTAGGCGAAGCCCTGCGACAGGAGAACATCAAGATCGTCACCACGCCGTCGTGCTGACGGAACTCCCCCTCGGCACCTCTACTGGATTGGAGATCGAGGGTGCGTCATCGAGCTGTACGTGTGTCAAGAACTCGGAGGTGCCGGAGTAACGGTGCTTGGATCGGTCGGACCGGGAGGACGTACGACTACTTCCTCTACGTTGCGTCAACGCTTCCGCTTCGGTCTACGAGGGTACGTAGACAACACTCTCCCCTCGTTGCTATATCATCACCAAGATCTTGTGTGTGCGTAGGAAAATTTTGAAATTACTACGTTCCCCAACAGAACGGAGTGTAAAGATGGCACTTGGTCGTCAACGGGGTTGATTGCGCCCACATAGGGAACAAATCTTATTGGCTGCCACTAGCTAGCATTTCAGTACCCCAACCTAAGAGCATCTCCAACGGCCGCCCCAAATGACGCGCGCGCGGGGCGGTTTGCCGCGCTCCAGCAGCCGCGGGAAACAAGCGCGCGCGGGAACCGTTTGTGCACGCGCGAAAAGGCGCCAGCTCGCGCGCAAGATTTGGCGCGCCGCTTCGCGCGCGCCTATAAAAGTGCGGCGCGCTCCACGCGCCTTCTCCACGCTTCCTCTTCTCCTCTTCCTCTCCCTCTCTGCCACGCGTCGCTCCAGCGCCCCGCCACCGACGCGCCGCCATGCCACCGCGCCGCTGAGGAGCGTCCGGCTACAGCGGCGTCCGCCTGCGCCCCAACAGCAGCTACTCTGCGGAGATACACTCCGGCGAACTCCGGCTAGGCCTCGACATGTACGGGACGACGCGCGAGACCGCCCCCGCGCGTACGACGCGGCGGCGTGGCGCCTAGGCCGGCCGCGCGGCCAGATGAACTTCCAAGATGTGTACACGCTCTAGTAAGCGCTCAACTTTGCCCCTCCGCCTCGTCTGAACACGGCGGAAGACCGTGCGGAGCACGCCGAGCGGCAACGCGGCCTCCTCGTCGCCCAGGAGGATGAGCGGGTCATGGCGGAGTGGCGCCAGCGCCACCCGAAGGACGTTGCCTACGAGCAGGCCTACTGGGCAAGGCGCCGCGAGGAGGACACCCGAAGGTGCTGCGAGGCGCGGCTGGACAAGCGTCGGCGGAAGGCGTTGGCGAATACGCAGTCCGACCTCGTTGCAGCAGGTGGGCAGTCGTTCTTCACGCCGAACGATGATCGGTGGCTGGACATCTGGCTAGATACCTCGGACGACACCGCCAAGGATGATAGTGGTGATGATGATAGCAACTTAGAGTAGTTTTTTTAATGCAATCTATGTTTTTTTATCGTTTGTCGTTTTTATTTATGCAATCTTTGTTTCGAATGTAAAATACCTTTGTATCGTTTAAAATCTATGCAATCTATCTAGTTTTTTAAAATTTCTGCTTCCAATGCCTACATTTCAAGTTTGTAGAACGAGCGCGCGCGCTGCATTTTTTGCGCGCTGCTGGAGCGGCGCGCGCGCGCTGCATTTTAGCGCGGCTGCTGGAGCGGGCGCAGCGCGCCGCGCCAAACCAGGCGATGGGCGCGCGCTAAAGCTGTTTTTTACGCGCGCCGCGTTCGGGGCCTATTGGAGATGCTCTAACCACCAAAGAGGTTACATTATGTTGTTAAAATGCTCCATTTGCTTAACCAGCCGAAGGAGACACTATTGCTTGTCCATGTCATGATGTTGATGCTTTCGTGTTTTCTTTTATCAAAGTGTCATGTGTGGTTGTCGTGCTATGTATATTTGCAGTCTTTTCACAAGGAAAAAGAGGCATGCACTCAGTGGGCGCTGGCAATAGTGGCCTCAGTCTTTCCTATCATTTGCCCTATGGTCATCTTCTCAATCTTCTACTGAAGTGATCGTACAATCACTTTCTAGTATTAGTCGCATAAAACCGTCATAATTGTGACAAAAATAACGAAATGCCACAATGATTCGCCTTGACGTAAAACCATCAACGGATCTTACATTTTTGTACCAAAAACAGTAATCTCTTGATAATTGTCCGGAGACACGATTTATGAGAAAGGACCCCAAAATTTAGACTGGTGTAACACGAGGGAGACGGTGCAAGCTGGCAGCCATTAACAGCCTAGTCAGAAGCGCTTAGGAGAGGTCGTCCGACGAATTCATCCTTGCTCTCTCTCTCTCTCTCTGTCTGTCATTTGCTCTTCTCTCCTGTTGACTTCGCTGCTGAGGACCATGCGATTCATTGCCTCTCCTGTTGACTTCGCTGCTGAGGACCATGCGATTCATTGCCTTCTCGTCAACGCTGCCGCTACCGATGATCACGTGATTTGTCGCCCCATCACTGTTACTATCGTTGTCGACGACCACGTGATTGAACGCCTCGTCGTCACCTCCGACATGGGTTTCATGTTACAACGGCATGACCTGCGATGAGTCCATGGACAACGATGTGGGTTGCTAGGGTTAGGTTTCAATTTATTGTTTTTCGATTTCAACTGCGATTTGACTCCATGGCTTTGGTTTGATGTGCTTGCCTGTGGTTTTGAAGGTTCTTCACACAGACACTGAGACCATACCTTTGTCGGATATTGAAGACATTGATCTGGATGCCTCTATCTTGTGCAACCACAACTCTCGGCCGGATAGACTGGTCGCCTTTAACGGAAATGTACCTAAATTTACTCAAAACACGAGTTATATGACCAATTTGTGTCATTTTTCAAGTTGTTGTATGAATTTGTACCTGCCATGCAAGTTCATGTACCAAAGCTAACTCAAAACTGTATGGGGAGAAGAAAACATTTCACAGATGCCACTTCGGAAGGGCATTACAACGTAATTTAAAGCAACTTCCCCTTCTTATTTACGCGGCTGCTCCAGAAATTTGCACTGCGGGTCACTCGTTCTCCAGAAGCGGGATTCTCGAAGCTGTCCCGTTCGGGTGGCTTCTCGGGAAGCTGGATCGTGGAGGAGATCCGAACAGGCCTAAACATGAATACAGATAGATAGATAGATAGATTACAATTTACTCCCTCCATTCCAAAATAGATAGTACAAAGTTGAGTCATCTATTTTGGAATGGAGGGAGTATTTATTTTTGAATACCACAGAAATTTTTATATGATATTTAGAGAAACCAAATTTTTTTCCCCTTAGTCTGCCATGTTAGTGGAAAAAGGGCCTTTGGTCGCGGATCGCAACTGCCATTAGTCGCGGTTGCGCAACCGCGACCAAATAGGCGCGACTAAAGGACCCCCACTTTAGTCGCGGTTGCTTAAGAACCGCGACTAAAGGCCCGTCCACGTGGGCGCCAGGCGGCCGTCGGGGCGGAGGACCTTTAGTCGCGGTTCTTCTAGCCAACCGCGACTAAAGGCCGCCACAGGTTTAGGGTTTTAGCCCCCCCCCCCCCCCCCTAAACCTGTTTTCTGTTTAATTTGTATTGTTTTATTTCTTTTGTGCTTTATTTTAATTTTGAAGGAGTTTCACATATTCTACGGTACTACATACATGCATATGAATGTACAATTTCAAACAAATTTGAAATTAGAACCAAAAAGAATTCAAGAGGAATATACAATATATATTCAATATCATCGGATGACCATATACAATTTTGAACAAGTTTCCATACATAATTTAATGCATATAAAGTTCTACGTCCTCGTAATGGTGTTCTCCTTTAGAATGGAGGACTTCCCTGCTGAACCATCCAGCTAGTTCCTCTTGAAATGGTTGGAAGCGAGCTTCTGGACTAAGCATCATCCGGAGGTTATTCCTCTGAGCATTGGTATCACTCGGAACCCGCTCAGAGGTGTATCTCCGGATCATCTCACAGACATAGTATCCACATAGATTGGTCCCCGCTGGCTGAATATCCCCAGCATTCTTAGCCTTTGACCTTTTGAATTCTAGCTCTTTTTTGAATTCACCGACCTTTGTATCTACGAACCGTCTCCAAACCCTACGAGGCAAAGAAAATTAAATGAACAAGAGAGTTATTAGTTACTTGATATTAGGAAATGAACGAAATAGGCCGATCGATATAGAGCGCAAATGAATAAAAATAATTACTTCTGCAGCATTCTTCTCATGCCGCCCCAAAGCTTTGGATCCATATTCAGAGAGTCGTGGACGAGACATTCTGAGGTGTCAACTTTAATTACTAGCAGAATCCAGTGAAACCTGCGGACACGATACATGCACAGTGCGTCATGCATAACTCATCGATTAGCCGGCCACATACCATGCATGGAGTAAACAAAAGAGAATGTGCTCAAGACAGAAACACTCACCCAAAATGGTAAGGAAATAGAATATCACTTTTGAGTTCCTGCTTTGTAAGAAACTGCCACAGGTCTGCCTCCATGTCGGCGGGGTGATGCTCCAACACATATCCATTAACGATGTGTGGGTCAATGAACCCAACATCATGGATGTTCCTTACTCTGCATTCCTTAATCTTCATTCTGCATGTATAATAGCGGACACAACAATATAGTTAGGACATATATATAGTGCAGGCAATATGAACGAGATGGGGTAGAAATAAATCACTTACAGAACGTAGCAACTGATGATAGATTTGTCGAGCTCGCGCAGATTGAAAAGCTGGAACAATTCACTCAGATGAATTTGTACATAGTAATGTTTGAAGTGATGCTCATATCTAACTTCCGCATAAATATATTCTTTGGCGTTTTTATTTTTTATGTAACCCTTGTACCATTTCAGCAGACCTTTCATTTGTGGAGGTAGATCCTTTTCCTGCGCAGGCTCGACGAGAGGCCCATTCTTCACATATGTAATTACTACCTCCTTCACTGGCGCCTCATCAAGGCCTAACAGTTCACGAAGAGTAATACCTAAGTTGGCCACTTGTTCTCTGGCACTCGTTACAGTCAATCCATGTGCTGCCGCAGCTGCTATGATATAGGGGTCATCCGGACCGGCGGCTTTCACTATAAGCGGGGCAATCGATTGTTTACTTTGTTCCCCGAGCTAGGCAACTCGTTTCCCGCTTTTTTTACTTTCTAATTCCGTTTCCTCGGCCTCCTCCAAGGCTTTGTTCTCCTGGTTCTCCGCCCACTCTTTCTTCTCCTTCAACATGAGTGCCTGCCTACGAAGTTCACGTGCATAGTCGTCAGGCAGATTCTTCGCGGCTTGGGACGGTGTGCTCAAAAATGACTTAGCCCACTTCTTTTGCTCATCAGAAAATACTGGCTTGGGCTCGGGCTCTCTTTTCTTCTTGCAGTCCGCCTTCCATTTGTCATGATCAGCAGCCGCGGCCGCGGCAGTTTCCTCGGCACTACGTTCCCAAGGCCTTGTGGGGAGAGGCTTCAGTGATGGCTCCGGTACCTTTGTGGTCTTAGGTACATAAGGGTCCGGGTTAATAATCCAGGACTGCTTCTGCTTCTTTGCCGGAGGTGGATTGGGGGGCGGCGTTCATGGACATGTTCCCGATAGGATAATACAGATGACATTCTTTCATCTCCTTTATATCGTCCACGGGGTAGCGAGGAGGCTCCGGTGCAGTAATTTCGACCACCAGAGGCTCCGGTGCAGTTTATCGCCGTTTATAGAATATCGCCGTTTATGATTATCGCCGTTTATGATGCCGAACATACGTGCTTCACCGTCCGGATCATAGTTGTCCATAATCGGGTCAGCTCTATCGTCCGCCATTATGTCAGTCCTGAAAACATGTAGTAAAAACAAATTAATTAAGTGAAGAAGGGGGGCGGTGGCGGTGGCGGTGGCGGTGGCGAAAGGGCGGTGGCAAAAGGAGGGGGCGAGGAAGGGGTGGGAGAGGGTTTACACATTTTTGTATGAACCATGGCAAATTTTAGTACATGTATCATGGCAAATTTAAGTAATTCACCATGATAGTTTTAGTTTATAGTTCATGCCAAATTTGAGCCAGTGACCATGCATTGTTAAAATAACTGATGACATATTTCTTTTTTTACTTATGAATCATGTCAAAATTATTTGATAGATCATGGCAAATTTTAGTAATTCATCATGGCAAGTTTTTTATTTGCTAGGTGTACCATAACGCGGTACGAGGTGGTACCGGTGAAGGGGGGAAACATCCGGGAAAGTATTCCCGGTGTTTCGCGTTTTCAGACAGATGGGTCGGAGGGGGAAAGTTGCGTGTTCGCTATGCTAGGGATGCGTGATGGACGAACGGGCTGCGTATCCGGATTCGTCTCGTCGTTCTGAGCAACTTTCATGTACAGAGTTTTCCCATCCGAGTTACGGTTTATTTTCTATTAATTTTCAAAGTTTTGGTTCATTTTCTAATATCCTGTAATTTAATTCAAATTATTAAATACAGAAACTGCTATGGGTACACGGAAGTGCACCCAGCAGTGTGTTCATGTGTATGACAGATGGGACCCGTAGGCGGGTGCCGTAAAGAGCTCCGATGAGCCTCTCCCGTGGCGGCACTTCACCGGAGAAGGCCCGCTGCACCGCGCTTCTTCTCTTGGCCGTGCTGCTGCTCTCGTGCGCCGCCATGGGCCGCGCGGCACTGGGCCTGGAGGAGACGGCGCCTGAGGATAATTACCCGGCCGAGGCGCCGGAGTCGTCGCCTGACAGCGCGGCGGGCGGCGGCGGGCGGCGTCGAGGGCGAGGGCGACGGCGGGCGGCGTCGAGGGCGACGGCGGGCGGCGTCGAGGGCGAGGGCGACGGCGGCAGGCCTTCGGCGCGGCAGTCGGAGAAGACGAGAAATGGAGGCGAAGGTTCGGGCCCTTGTATTTATAGCCCCCCCCCCCCCTTTAGTCGCGGTTGGGGAGGCGGCCCGCGACTAAAGGGTAACCTTTAGTCGCGGTTGGCCAGACCAACCGCGACTAAAGGGTTTTTTGCGGGTTTTTGCGTTCCCGCGCGCAACGACCTTTAGTCGCGGTTGGCCAGGCCAACCGCGACTAAAGGTATTTTTGGCGGGGTTTTGCGTTCCCGCGCGGAACGACCTTTAGTCGCGGTTGGCCAGGCCAACCGCGACTAAAGGTATTTTTCAAAATACTTTTTCTTTTTCAAAATCTTAAAAATACAAATAATATATCAAAAATTCAGAAAAATAAAACTAATTCAATTCAATATGTTAAAAACACAAATATTATATCAAAAAATTCAGAAAAAAAAAACTAATTCAATTCAATATGTTAAAAATACAAATAATATATAAAAAAATTAAGAAAAATAAAACTAATTCAATTAAAAATGTTAAAAATACAAATAATATAGCAAAAAATTCAGAAAAATAAAACTAATTCAATTCAAAATCTTAAAAATACAAATAATATATAAAAAAATTAAGAAAAATAAAACTAATTCAATTCAATATGTTAAAAATACAAATAATATATCAAAGAATTCAGAAAAATAGAACTAATTCAATTCAATATGTTAAAAACACAAATATTATATCAAAAAATTCAGAAAAGTAAAACTAATTCAATTCAAAATACTAAAAATACAAATAATATAACAAAAAATTAAGAAAAATAAAACTAATTCAATTCAAAATGTTAAAAATACAAATAATATATCAAAAAATTAAGAAAAATAAAACTAATTCAATTCAAAATGTTAAAAATACAAATAATATATCAAAAAATTCAGAAAAATAAAACTAATTCAATTCAAAATCGACCTCACGCCGGAGCAGCGGATGAATCCCCGCTGGCATCCCGATAACCAGCATACTTGGGACGCCTTCTTCATTAATCGGCGTGAGAGGGCGCTCGCCAGGTATGAGGAGGACGGTCTGCCTCCTGGGAACTTCCACGAGGCCGGCCGTCGGCTATGGTGGTACGGCCGGACTCTGCAGAGCGTCATGGACTACATCACGGCCGGCGATATCCCCGCCTGCGCTACCCTCAGTTCGATCCACGAGCGCCGCCCGACGACAGCGACGACAGCAGCGACGACGACGGCGGCAACTTAGAAGGCGACGACAGCAGCGACGACGACGGCGGCTATGAAGACTACGAGTATGCATATTATACGCCTAGGCAGGAGTATGACTAAATCACTCCAAATTTCATGTATCATCAGTGGTATCTTGAAATATTCGAAAATGGACACCAAACACATCACGGGTAATGAATTATTACACATCATTTCTTCCCTTGTGTCCCTGCTTGCTTACGATTGTGCCGTATCCATGGAGCATCCTCATCATTTAACTTAATGCTTGGGTCGGTGTTCACTTTGAAGGGCGGAATTTCAGCAAACATATTATAATCTTCTGACATGTCTGTCTTGTCCTCCACTCCCACGATGTTTCTTTTCCCTGAAAGAACAATGTGGCGCTTTGGATCATCTCATGATGTACTGATTGTTTTCTTATCTTTCCGTTTCCTCGGTTTGCTACTCATGTCCTTCACATAGAAAACCTGAGCGACATCTTTCGCTAGGACGAATGGTTCGTCAAGGTAACCAAGATTATTGAAATCCACCATTGTCATTCCGTATTGCTGGTCCACCTTTACCCCACCTCCTGTTAGCTTGAACCATTTGCACCGGAACAAAGAGACCTTAAAGGAGGGTCCACAGTCAAGTTCTCATATCTCCTCTATGTAACCATAATATGTGACCTTTTGCCCATTCTCGGTTGCTGCATCAAAGCGGACACCACTGTTTTGGTTGGTGCTCTTTTTATCTTGGGCGATCGTGTAAAATGTATTCCCATTTATCTCGTACCCTTGGAAAGTCGTTATAGTCGAAGATGGTGTCTTGGCCAACATGTACAGCTGATCTACAACATCATTGTCATTCATTAAATGTTTTCTCAACCAACTGCCGAAAGTCTCCATGTGGGCCTTCCTAATCCAGGATTCAGGCTTCCCCGGGTTGTCCGAGCGTAAAATATTCTTGTGTTTCTCAAAGTACGGAGCCACCAAGCTGGAATTGGTCAGTACAGTGTGGTGTGCTTCAGTCAGAGAATGGCCGTCCATACATATCGTTGATTTCCTTCCGATCGTGCCTTTTCCACTTAGTCTCCCCTCGTGCCGCGATCGAGGAAGACCAATCGGCTTAAGGTCAGGAACAAAGTCAACACAAAACTCAATTACCTCCTCATTTCCATAGCCCTTGGCGATGCTTCCTTCTGGCCTAGCACGGTTACGAACGTATTTCTTTAATACTCCCATGAACCTCTCGAAGGGGAACATATTGTGTAGAAATACAGGACCGAGAATGAAAATCTCTTCGACTAGGTGAACCAGGAGGTGCGTCATAATATTGAAGAAGGATGGCGGGAACACCAACTCGAAACTGACAAGACATTGGATCACATCGTTCTGTAACCGTGGTAGAACTTCTGGATTGATTACCTTCTGAGAGATTGCATTGAGGAATGCACATAGCTTCACAATGGCTACTCGAACATTTTCCGGCAGGAGCCCCCTCAAAGCAATCAGAAGCAATTGCGTCATAATCACGTGGCAGTCGTGAGACTTCAGGTTTTGGAACTTTTTCTCCGCCATGTTTATTATTCCCTTTATATTGGACGAGAATCCAGACGGGACCTTCATACTGCTCAGGCATTCAAAAAAGATGACCTTCTCTTCTTTGGTCAGAGCGTAGCTGGCACGACCATGAAACCATTCCGGATGCCGGTAATCAGGGTCTTTTAAACATTGCTGGTCCTGCCGTGCTTCCTTTGTATCATTTGTCTTCCCATACATGCCCAAAAAGCTTAGGAGGTTCACGCAAATATTCTTCGTAACGTGCATCACGTCGATTGCAGAGCGGACTTCTAGGACTTTCCAATATTCTAGCTCCCAGAATATAGATTTCTTCTTCCACATGGCTGCGTGCCCGTCAGCTCCCTTCGGAACTGATTGTCCGCCAGGACCCTTTCCAAAGATGACTTTCAAATCCTTGACCATATCAAATACCTCAGCACCAGTGCGTTCCGCAGGCTTCGGCCGGTGATCTGCCTTGCCGTTGTAATGCTTGCCTTTCTTTCTTACTGGATGAATTTTCGGAAGAAATCGACGATGCCCAAGGTACACGTTCTTCTTACAATTTGGCAAATGTACACTTTCAGTCTCATGTAAGCAGTGCGTGCATGCATTGTATCCCTTATTTGACAGTCCCGAAAGGTTACTAAGAGCAGGCCAATCGTTGATGGTTACGAAAAGCAACGCTCGTAGGTCAAATTCCTCTTCTTTGTGCTCATCCCACACACGGACACCAGGTCTGCCCCACAGCTGTAAAAGTTCATCAACTAATGGCCTTAGGTACACATCGATGTCGTTGCCGGGTTGCTTCGGACCTTGGATGAGCACTGGCATCATAATGAACTTTCGCTTCATGCACAACCAAGGAGGAAGGTTGTAGATGCATAGAGTCACGGGCCAGGTGCTATGGCTGGAGCTCTGCTCGCCAAAAGGATTCATGCCATCTGTACTTAGACCAAATCTTATGTTCCTTGCGTCAGCTGCAAAATCTTTGAACTCTCTGTCGATCTTTCTCCATTGCGTTCCATCTGCGGTGTGTCTCAACTCCCCGTCCGACTTACGGTCCTCTTTGTGCCATCGCAACAACTTGGCATGCTCTTTGTTCCTGAATAGACGTTTCAACCGTGGTATTATAGGAGCATACCACATCACCTTGGCGGGAACCCTCTTCCTGGGTTTCTCGCCCTCAACATCGTCACCAGGGTCATCGCCTCTGATCTTATAACGCAATGCAGTGCATACCGGGCATTCATTCAAATTCTCGTATTCACCGCGGTAGAGGATGCAGTCGTTGATGCATGCATGTATCTTCAGAACCTCTAAACCTAGAGGGCAGACAACCTTCTTTGCTTCGTACGTACTGGCGGGCAACTCGTTATTCTTTGGAAACATATTCTTCAACATTTTCAGCAAGTTTTCAAATGCCGAGTCAGCTACACCTGCCTGTGCCTTCCATTTCAGCAAATCCAGTGTGTAGCCCAGCTTTTTCAGACCATCATCGCATCCGGGGTACAACGACTTTCTGTGATCCTCTAACATGCGATCCAAATTCTCCCTCTCCTTTTCAGTTTTGCAGCGTCTCCGTGCATCAGCAATGGTCCGACCAAGATCATCAACGGTCTCATCACGTGCCTCTTCTTCACCTTCACCTTCCCCTTCACCTTTAGCATCCTCCATGAAAGTATCACCGAAATGAGCAAGATAGCTTTCATCGATGAAATCATCCCCTTCTTCATCTTCTTCCATTATAACCCCTCTTTCTCCATGCTTGGTCCAACAATTATAGCTTGGCATGAAACCGTGCCGAAGCAGGTGCAGGTGAACTTCTCTTGAGGAAGAGTAACCCTTCTGATTCTTACAGTCAACACATGGACAGATAACAAAACCCTTCTGCTTGTTCGCATTAGCCACTACGAGGAAATCTTTCAAACCCGTAGTGAACTCGCGGGAGAGTCGGTTACCGTACATCCATTGCCGATTCATCTGCATTATTATAATATAAAATATATAATTAACCATCATGCATTTGTTAAACTAACTAGCTATAAACAATAGAAATTAAACAATGAACAACACACATGCATATTTTATCAATGACACACATGCATGAAAGGTTCAAGTTGCTAACCGCGATCGAGGAGGAAAAAATAAATGAGGAACCTCAAGTGTGGCTCCAACACTTCATATCATGTTTGTTTCACGCTCTTGGGGCATTTCATCAAACACCTTGTGTGCATAAGAGGAACCAAAAGCAAACCTACACCCCCCTTGTGAAGCTTGCGAAGAGAAGTGGCACCAAATGGCTAAGTGAGTGTGCTGAACTGGTATATATAGGGGAGGAGCTTTAGTCGCGGTTGGCCAGGCCAACCGCGACTAAAGGTGCCTTTGGGCACCTTTAGTCGCGGTTGGCCTAGCCAACCGCGACTAAAGCCCCTCACGTGCACCAGCTGGCCACCGAGCGCCCTGGGCCCAGGCATTTGGTCGCGGTTCGTCTGCCGAACCGCGACTAAAGACTTCATTAGTCGCGGTTCCTACAGTTTCGCGACTAATGGGGCTGGACGAAAGCGTCTTTTTCTACCGGTGATACCCTAATTTTTAAATATTGGGCCATGATTTCGGTAGTTTGTTTTTCGCAGGGAATGGTGGCCGGTTCGTGAACCTGATGCTGGCCGCAGCCGCACCAGCATGCATGTGCGTGCTCGTCCTGGTTTTCAAATCAGAAACCCGTACACCAATTATGAGTGTCCGGCATGCTGCACACTTTGGCAGTTTTGTTTCTCGTGCTCAGCATCGACCGACAGCGGGAGGACGATGAGGCCTACGTGGAGACCGGCAATGGTGGCATCACAGGCTTAACGCTGAGCACGAGTACAATAATGATCGTTGTGGACCTGGAGAGCGTAGCCTAATCCTATGCAACGGCAGAACCCAGCCATGCTACATCGACGGACTTCTACGGAGTTTTAAGCATCTCCAACAGACGCGTCAAAAGACGCGTGCACGCGATAAACTGGCATTTTGGCGCGTGCGGCAAGTATTCGCGCGTTTCAGCGTAGGCGGGAAACTAGCGCGCGGGAAGCCGTTGGGGCGCGCGCGGGAGATAGTGGAATCTCGCACGGTAGATTTGGCGCGCCGCTTCGCGCGCGCCTATAAAATGCGGCGCTCGCCACGCGCTCCACCACACTGCCACATGTCCATTCTCCTCGCCACCTTGCCGCTTACACCGCTTTCTCGCCGCTTCCAGCGCCCCGCCACCATCACGCCACCATGCCGCCGCGCCGCCGGGGATCTTCGGGCTACCGCGGCATCCGTGAGCGCCCCAACGGCTGGTACTACGCCGAGAACCGGTCCCGCGACATCCGGCTCGGCCTCGGCACGTTCCGGACCGCGCACGAGGCGGCCCACGCGTACGACGTGCGGCGTGTCGCCTAGAGAAGCCTCCGTCGCAGATGAACTTCCGGGACGTCTACACGCGCGAACAGGCGCATGTCGTCGCCCCTCCGCCTCGTCTGATCACGGACCAGAACCGTGCGGACCACCTTCGGCGAGGACGAGCGAGTCATGGCGGAGTGGCGCCGGCGCCACCCGGAGGACGTCGCCAACGAGCGCGCCTACTCGGAGAGGACGGCAAGGCGCCGCGCGGAGTGGGCGAACTGGCATCGGCGGAAGGCATTGGCGATATCGCAGTGCGATATCGTTGAAGTAGGTGGAAGGTCGATCTTCACGTCAGACGACGAACGTTGGGACGACATATGGATCGATATCTCGGACAACACCACCGAGGATGAGGATGATGATAAGGACTCGGAGTAGTTCTAGCTGCACCGTAGTTTATCTAGTTACACCGTAGTTTAATTTTATGTAGTTGCACCGTAGTTCGATTTTATCTATCTATGCTATGAACTTGTTTATCCATCTATGCTATGAACTATGTAAAATATCTTTGTATCGTTTTTTATATCTATGTGAAATTTATTTTGTGTCTAAAATGCATCAAATATGGACATGCGCGGGCTGCTCTCGCGCGCTGCTGGAGCTGCGCGCGTGCTGTATTTTAGCGCGACTGCTGGAGTCAGCATTGTCCTCCGCGCCAAACCTGGCTATGGGCGCGCCACAAACCATTTTTTGGCACGTCGCGCATTACGCGGCTGTTGGAGATGCTCTTACAGGGTGTGTTTCAGCTGTCAAACTGTGATTGGACTAAAGGGAGATTGGGGCCCCACCCACCTGAAAATCGAGGAGGGTGCATGTTTAGTTGATTAGGAAGGAGCCTGTAAAAGCTTGTAGGGCTTTGTACGTTTACCATTTTGCGGCAGAACCGCTGCGCCAGCTTCCACCAGCCGCTAGCTTATCTTACGGGACATTGGATTACTACTGGTACAAAACTCGTAAGCTAGATTATAAGTTTCAATGATGACTTGACTGTTGAAGCAAAGTATAAAGTTCCAAAGGAGAGGGGTTATTCACAGGAGAGCGAGCTAGCAGAGCAAAGACCGTCCCATTTCTACTCTGCGGGTTTGCTACACGTACAGGATTACTAGATCTGTATAGTATGTTGATCATTACACGATCGAACGGCCCATACGTGGCTGGTGCACTGGACTGGATAGTGGATACATTCTCCTACTCCTATATACTGTAACTAGCTAGCGCCGGCACATTGATTGATTATTAAGTAATACCACTCCACTGGCACTGGGTGGGACGGTATGGTATTGCAGCAGATGTGTTCTTCTTCCTCCTCGCAGCACGCACGGGTGGCTGCGTGAGCGCTGCTGCTGCTGCTTTGCTCCTCCGCGCTAGCTGTTGCCCAGAGGAGCACACGGAGGGGGATCTCGCAAGGTTAGCATGTTCGGACTAGTCTCTGTATGAATGTTCAAGTAACGGCGCATGGCTAATTAATTAAACATGCACGCATGCATGCATATCTAGCTGTACATAACCTACCTAGGCGATGTGAGGCACGGGCACCCGGACGAGGTCGTCGCCTCGCACCATGACATGCTCGCCACTCTTCTCCAAAGGTACCTTGATTACCACAGCATCTACTTTGTAGAGAGAACCAAAGTGACTAAATTGAACTGCCCATGGTTAATTCATGCTGTTTGTTGAGTATAATGTTTATTAAGAAAGACGAGATAGACTAGGATTTGTTCCGGCTTGTCTTGTACTCCAAGTAGATCATTGTACTCCTATATATATGCCCATGAGGCTCAAGCAATACAACAAACTATTCCACCAATCCTCTCTCTCCCTTCTAACATGGTATCTATCGCAAGTTGATCCTAAACCCTAGCCGCCACCGCTTTCGCACCTGCGCGCCGCCCCCGGGGCAGTCGGCCTCCATGACCGCCGCCGGGGGCCGCACCGCCCGTACCTAGGGTTCGTCCGCTGGCCATGTTGGCCGGCTGCCCTAGAGAGTCTTTTCCCGATCCTTTGATCCGGGTTTTTCTCTCTCTCACCGGTCGCTTTAATCGGCGTCTACTTTTTGGTTTTCCGGTCTATGTGATCTGGTTTGCGTCGCCCACTACCGCCGTCGACCCCGTGCGCCTCTACTCCAACATCGGCGTGATTGGCCGGCTTCTTCACCGACCTGGCGGCCTCGCGTGTCGTCCGCGCGTCTGCCCGTCGGTCGCCCCGACTCGGCGGCCTCGCGCGTCGTCCGTGCGTCGGCCTGCTGGTCGCCCCGACCCGGCGACCTCGCGTCATGCGGAGGCCCTTCACCGCCGCCGTTCGCGCGACGGCCCGCCCGTCGGTCTACGCCGGCCGTCACCGCCCTGCTCCGACCGGGACTCCTGCATCACCCCGACCCGGCGGCCTCGCGCGTCGTCCGCGCGTCTGCTCGTCGGTCGCCCCGACTCGGCGGCCTCGCGCGTCGGCCCGCTGGTCGCCCCGACCCGGCGACCTCGCGTCATGCGGCGGCCCTTCACCGCCGCCGTTCGCGCGATGGCCCGCCCGTCGGTCTACGCCGTCCGTCACCGCCCTGCTCCGATCGGGACTCCTGCATCACCCCGACCCGGCGGCCTCGCGTCATGCGGCGGCCAATCATAGCCGCCCTACCGCCCGCCGCCGCCGGCTTCATCTCAGACTCCGCCGCCACCACGCCTCCACCGAGCGGCGTCCCCGACCTCGCGCGCGACCGGCTTGATCACCCGCTCGCCGCCGCGATCCGCCTCATCTACGCCGCGCGACCGACCTGGCCCGTCGGTTACGCGCGCATCCGCAGGTCCCGTGAAGATCGTCCCCGAATTCAGCGCGCCTCTCCACCGATCGAGCAACGGGCTGCCGCTGCGTCTCCCCGTCGGGCCGCAGCGCCGCCGCCCCGTGGTTCTTCTCCCGGCTGCACCGACCGGCGTCACCGACCCGCATAACGACCTACATACTGTGAGGATTCCAGTTGCGGCCCGGATTACAAATCAGGATTTCTATGCGGATGTTGCATAATAAAATGTAAATCCCATCACCTCACTTGCAATAAAAATCAGACCTATATGGCAGTGACAAGGTATCCATGTCACCCCACATGTGGGCTCTCTCTCTCTCTCTCTGTGTGTGTGTGACGAGACGAGGCGTTTGAAATTGTATTACCGAAGAGAGGATGGATTGCAAAAATAAACGCATTTGTTAATTTTTTGTTGTATCAACAAGCGAAAAAGAACTATCAGGCTGGAAACCAAATGGTAATTCTGGTTTGAATTAGAATTCCCGTGCTTATATCTAGTCCAGCGTGACACAAATACTAAATAGAGGTTCCGTTTGTAAGCATAATGACCGTGACGCCTGTGGTATGCCGTGTCATGCCTGCAAGCCAACGCCAGCCGGCCCCATGCGCCATCCTACATACTCCCTTCGTTTTTAGTTACTCCAAATATTAGGTTTGTCTAAAGTCAAAGTTTATATACTTTCAACTAGTTTGTAGAATATATTAAAATAAAAACCACCAATATATATCATTGGATTCATCATTGCATATATTTTCACACCATATAAATTTGTTACTGTAATTTTTCATATTGTTTTCAACAAACTTGGTCATACGTTATAAAGTTTGACTTCAATCAAAGCTAATATATGGAGTAAATAAAAACGGAGGGAGTACCTAGATCACTCTACAGCAAAGCCACCCGGCCCTGCTCCACTGTGCACCCTGAACAGGACGCAATGACTCCATCATAGTGTCCAAAACTCACCGTGGCACCCGAGCCCCGCAACCACTCACACTTCTCAAACCCTATAACTTCTTTGCCCAGGCGGGTGGCCACCTTGCGCTTCAATCATCACCACTCAAAGGTGGGAGAAGAAAAGCGAGTCCACTAGTCCAGTGTACTTCATGAGCATATGACATAATCGTCGTCAGCCTAGCTAAGCCTAGCTAGAAATAAGACAGAGAGCGACAACGCCACTGACGATGAATTTCTTTCCTTGCATAGCATAATGCATAATGTGTCGTGTAGGGGCATCCCAATTTGGGCCTGCTGGATGAACATTAACGGCAATGTTTCCTGCATCCCACTGTCCTTTGCCACACAGATATGTACTTTCAGAGAGTTTTAGTCAACCTTTTTGTTATTAAACCAAGAGAGGCCAATATAATCAAGACCCAAACGGAGTGTAAAGATGGCAGTTGGTCGTCAAAGGGGTTGATAGCGCCCACATAGGGAACAAATCTTATTGGCTGCCTCTAGCTAGGATTTTAGTACCCCGGCCTAACCACCAAAGAGGTTACATTATGTTGTTACAATGCTCCATTTGCTTAACCAGCCGTTAGAGACACTATTGCTTGTCCATGTCATGATGATGATGCTTTCGTGTTTTCTTTTATCAAAGTGCCGTGTGTGGTTGTCGTGATATGTATATTTGCGGTCTTTTCACAAGGAAAAAAGAGGCATGCACTCGGTGGGTGCTGTCAATAGTGGCCTCAGTCGTTCCTACCCTTTGCCCTATGGTCATCTTCTCAATCTTCTAGTGAAGTGATCGTACGATCTCTTTCTAGTATTAATCGCATAAAACCATCATAATTGTGAAAAAAAATCACAAAATGCCACAATGATTCGCCTTGACGTAAAACCATCAAAATGTCTTCATTTTTTGTACCAAAAACAGTGGTCTCTTGATAATTGTAGGTGACTCGATTTATGAGAATGTGCCCCGCAATTTAGATTAACGCGACACGAGGGAGATGGCGCAGGCTGGCAACCGTTAACAGCTCAGTCGAAAGTGGTTAGGAGAGGTCGTCCAACAAATTCGTCTTTGCGCTCTCTCTCTCTCTCTCTCTCTCTCTCTGTGTGTGTGTGTGTGTGTGTGTCATTCGCTCTTCTCTCCTGTAGACGTCGCTGCTGAGGACCGTGCGATCCATTGCCCTATCGTCATCGCTGCCGCTATCGATGAGCGCGTAATTTGCTACCCCATCATTTGTACTATCGCTATCGACAACCACGTGATTCACGGCCCCGTCGTCACCTCCGACATGGGTTTCATGTTACAACGGCATGACCTGCGATGAGTCCATGGACAACTATGAGAGTTCAAACGTAAGTGATTTGCCCTGCTAGGGTTAGGTTTCGACTTGTTTTTCGATTTCAACTGCGATTTGACTCCATGGCTTTGGTTTAATGTGCTTGCCGTGGTTTTGAAGGTTCTTGACACTGACACTGTGACCATACCTTTGTCGGATTTTGAAGACATTGATCTGGATGCCTCTATCTTGTGCAACCACTACTCTCGGCCGGATAGATTGGTCGTGTTTGATGGCAGCAACACTTGCATTAGGTTTTATGGGTGTGCTGACCATATTAGTGATTGTATTCTTAATTATTTCCATATTGACATGTTGCTCTTATGAATGTTTTGCAAATGGAGTTAGGTTATAGTGTTAAGTAGTGAATCTATTTGTCCATGAGTGTTTAATATTAGTTCATTCAACATCTTTTCAAAGTGGTCTTAAAATGATTAATGAAGTTCGCAGTGTCCATGTGTTTAAATTAGTTAACAAACTAATAAAGTTTGCTTTAATCATTAAACATCTATTTAGTGTCCATCTGTAAATTTAGCGCTCACCGTCCATGTGTTTAAAATAGTTAGAGCTCAATGCGCAAGGTAATGTTTTTGAAAAGGAAGAGTTTTGCTTATTGCCTAATGAAAATTGTTGTTTGGGTCTTGCGGGAAGGGATAGATTGTGGACATGTTAAGTAGATTGATATAGAGTGGCCTACACAACTCCATAAGACCCTTTCCAAGCTCTTGGATAAGTATGAGGAATGCAAAACTGGAAGAATCAAGAACAAGCTTGCTCATTCAGATGAACAATCGAAGCTTTCAGATAAGAATAAGGAGTTTGAGCTTAAACAGAACAAGCTTGTTGATGATGCGAACACGCTAATGGAAGCTCAAGAGCAGATGGTGCTAGAGTTGAACTATCAGAAGATAAGGACGACTAGTGCAGAGCAGGAGGTTGAGGAATTTCTTAAGGTGCAAGAACTGAAAGAGAGGGCTGACATAGAGGAGAGGAATAAACTAAAGAATGAAGGGGGGACAGCTGAAAATCATTCAAGCTTCTCCAGGAAACGTGACTGAATTTGAATATGAATATGATGAACGCGGCATTCCGATACTGGTGGAAGGGGAATCACAGAAGATCGCCAACTCGTTCTACTACAGAGGTGGGAATATCAACCATTGTGGGGCGGGTCGTCCCGACCTTATCTACAACAACGATCCAAGCGGTTACCAAAAATTATTCGAATGCACCCTCATCAAGGACAGTTGTGACCTGCAAGGCCACAACCGCGCTACCGACATATTACCTCAATCTGCCATCCACCTCGGTTCCTATTCTCAGGCATCCCATCACCGTGTCATGCATGGTGACCAATGTCAGCAAGATCAATTTTGTGTAGCATGCCACAGTCCAGAGTCCGACCGGAGTCAAGATGGAGGTCTTAAGGCATGTTGTTACATTCGACGCTGCCAACAAAGTTCGGATGTTTCAGGTGAAGTTGTCACCTATGTCAAAGTTGCCAGGGACTACACATTTGGTATCCTTAATTGGCATACGACCAAAAAGGTGGTCAGGATTTCAGTTGTGGCATGGATTACAATTCAGGAAATCTGCATGGATGTTGCATATCTACAAACAATTCAGTACGGACAGTCAGGTTACGGAGTGAGCTGTTAGGATGGGATAGCCGGATAGGAAATCAAAGGGAGAGGGGGGCCACCACTAGAAATCAGGGGGAGATGAGTTTTTGGGAGACGAGTCCGTAGGCAAAATCCTTACAAACCATCCATAAGTCTAGCATTTTTTGCTTTCACCCTCCCCGCTCGAATAGTAAGCCACCACCCTGCTCCGTGGTGCTCCCTAATAGTATGTGGTATGTCGATGATTCACCGGGCAACCATAACCAATTGGCCGAGGGACCTAATTACATAATTATTTTCTCCTAACCTTAATTACATGCTTGTTTTTGTTGGTTTAATTACATGATTGCTATGGTGATGAAACTGTTGTGTGTGAACCCCTGTGCGGAGAGAATATGCATTTTGGCTGGTTAGTGGATCGACAGACTCAAATGCCCGGAATCTCTGGTGGTCATGCTGTTTCGGCATCACATCTTCGAGGTCCTTTCTAGCTTTGAGTAGTTAGTTGAGACGTCGGAATCAAAGAACATCATACAATTCTGCTAGATCATTTGCCAGATGAAAGGCAAGTCCATTACTGTCTAGCCGGCCAGCCATCCTGTTGCTCGAGAGATTCGGTGCGCTGGTACATGATGATTTCTGTGTTCTCTGAGCAGGTGCGTGCAAGTATATATGTGCACGCGAGGGCGCATCGACCAGAAAAGTGACGGCGCCACCGCCTCCGACTGAGAGAGTGGGGACGTCCGGTGTCACCACCGTCACGGCCGGCCGGCCCGAGATGAGCCGTGGTGGAGACTCAACCATGAAGGAAGCAAGCGTGCCACAGTCACACAGCTTATTGTCTGCCGCTAGCTTGCTAGGCTTTATGCCCAGCCTTATCAGCATAAGAACAGGGATGTGCTGAACGAGTGGGAGTAGGCCGGTGCTCGTCCATCTCAGCCTCACGGCGCTGTCTTCTTTTGTGTGATGCGTATATCTATACATCTTTTCGCAGAGAAACGAGGCCGAGCGGTGATGATGACCACCACTTAGAGAACGTGGCTTTTTTTCTAGCCTCATGGCAGCTTCCTGCAACAGCGTGTATTTGTCCATGTTTCCAAATTAGAATATCATACGCTACTAACTAGGGCTGTAACGTGCTGCTCACTTTTACAATTTTCGTAAGTGGGGACTGGGACTAGACTCTGGAGTGCGACGTATATATATGGATGAACAAGCCTCGTCTTCATTTCAGAAAATATATACTCCTACGTCGGGTGGCATAGGATTTGCGTATGCTTCTAAGTCATCAATTTGACTAACTAAATATAAATTATACATCATCAAAAGCATATTAATTGATTCGTATACACGTTCAGTTAATTAAATTATTTATGGCCTCCGTGTAACTATCCTCTCACGAAACAAAGGCCAGTAGGGTTCTGTGTACGTACCCATTGTCTTAGGGCGTGTTTGGTTACATTGCCGATTCAGCCTGGCCCGGCGAGCCTGGCTCTATTGACCCGGTTTGAGGTGATGCAGGCCAAAAAAAACCAGATGCACATAGTTTGGTTGCCTGCATGCCCCTAGTTGCATGAGACAACCATTTTTGACCCAGCGTTTGATTGTCCGCATTGCATTAGGTGCACATATGACATGGTGTTTGGTTGCAACTTGCATAAGGTGTTGTCACCACTTCTAACTAGTGTGACCTTACCACACACAATCTGAACATAGTGCCAGCTAGTTAAACAAAATACAGTTCATCCTAACTACAATCAAATGACAGTTCAAATTACTAAGAGCCATTGGCTAAATAGGGGATAGTTCATCGGTGTTGCTGCTTCATCTTCCTCTTCTGCTTCTGTTGTTGCTTCTTCTTCCTCTTCTTCTGTGCATCTGCTGCTGCTGCTCCTTCTTCCTCTTCTTCAAATCCTGCACTGACCTCTGTTAAGCCACATTGCCTCTGTCCACTCCAACCTTTTGTTCTTCCAAGCATCATTGTCAAATGCCTCCATACCATGGCGAGAGCTAACAACATCGTCAAGCTCGACCTCTTCCTCCTCACGCACGTGTTCATCAAAGCCCCACTGGAGGATCCAGTTATGCAAAATGCCACAAGCAAGAACTAGCTTAACTTGAGTGGAGTATGGGTGAAATGGCTTCTGATCCAGGATCTTAAACCTATTCTTCAGAGCTCCAAATGCCCTCTCAACAGTTACTCTAAGGCTGGAGTGTCTGAGATTAAGCAGCTCCTGTGCAGTCCTAGGAAAGTTCCTACCAGAGAACTCGTTGAGATGGTACAACACCCGGCCGACATGCATAGCCAGCATCTTCAAGGTAGAACTTGCCATCGGGGATGTTGATCCCATCAGGTCGACTCATGCTGTCAGTGAGAATGTTTGCATCATGCGCTGACCCCTCCCAGCCAGCCAGCACATATGTGAACTTCAGATCAAAGTCAACAGCAGCAAGCACATTCTGTCTTGTGTAGTGCTTCCTCCCCCTGTATGCTACAGACTGTGACCTAGGAACTCTGGCAATGACATGAATACTATCTATTGCCCCAATGCAGTCCTGAAAATGGCATCACTAGCCTATGTTAGTGTTGAACTTGAACAATACAAGCATATCAAGCCATGAAAAGTGTATATTTTGAATGCTCGCCTTGAAGTATGGATACCATCTTGGGCTTCCGCGAATCTTGGGTGGAGTCTGGCCAGATGGTCTCCTGATCATCTCTCCTCTAAACTCCCCAACAGCAAAAAGCACCTGCTTGAAGTACCTAGAGATGGTCTCGATTGATCTCCTGGACGTGTTGTGAATGACCCTGAACCTCTGGTTATGGCCAACAACATGGAGGAACATGACCACTTGCTCTTCAACACTGGTGTTGATGCTATCTTGTAACAGGCCCCTGCTCCTGAAGGTCTCGACAAGCCTGACAAATGGTGCTCTTTTCATTCTAAGCATCCACAGAGCCTCGGCGTCATTGCAGTTGTAAATGTAGTTCAGATTTTGGATCCTCTCCTGTTCCCGGGGAAACAATGGACCATAGCGGATCAACGGTCTCCCAGCACGACGAACACCTCTCTGCTGCTGCCTGGATTATCAGCCTCATCCGTGCGTCCATAACCTAGTCGACATCGACGGTTCGTTCAGTGGGAAATCAATCCTACACCTGGCTTAAAGGCCAAACCACTAAGCTAACAAAGGGGGAGGGGTGCTTCTTACTGGCATCGGAGACGAGGACGGCGTAGGGGGAACCATGGCACAGAGTAGGTCGACCAGACGGTGGCCAACAACAAGGGGAGCACCAGATCCGCCGCAAACGCCGCCGCCTCTTCCGCCGCCGCCGCCGCCTATAGCGCAGATCTGAAATCGCAGCTGCCGCCGGTGGTGAGGCAGTAGCGAAGAAAGGGGGGCAGTGGCTATGGGTGAGCGAGTGAAAGGTGGGTGAGGCTAATTTGGCACCGGGACGGCGTGCCAGATTTCCATCTCCCGCCATCCCCCCTCGCCCGCGCCTCGCTCCCTCCCGTGCGACCTCGCGCCACACTCAGCCAGGCTCGCGAGAAACTGCCGATCCAAGGGTTTCCAGCGAGCCAGGCTCTGGGCTGCTTTGAGAAGCGTGTGATGCAGGCCCAATAGGAAAACCAGACAACCAAACAGGCATCTTCCTTCCCGCGCGGGCCTGGTTGGGCTCGGTGCGGGCAACCAAACACGCCCTCAGGGTCCCTTCTGGCACCGGCGAGCTAGGGATCCCCGGTTGGGGGTTAACCCTCATGTTTGGATCTCTCTAGCCCTGGCTAGGGCTCTATGTGTCGTCGTTTGTGGCGAGGCGATGACTTCATCAACAGCGGAATAAGGCCTACACGTCGGTCATCGTTCCAGCGTGAGTATTGGTAGGGACAAGATCCGACTTTTGAATTAGTCTTTAACATTGGTTATTACGGAAAGAGTGCACCATAATAAACGGAGCCGAACCCAAGGGATTTTGACTTAACGCTAGTAGTGACATCACTAATATGACAGGCTACAGAATTTCTGCACCTCGAGACCAGTTTTTTTATAGAAAAGGAGGATGACCCCCGGCCTCTGTATCTGGGCGATGCATACGGCCACTTTATTAATTATCACAAATGGTTAATATGGATGAACGAGGGTCGTCTTTGTTTTAGAAAATATATACACCCTAAGTCCGGTGTATAGGATTTGCGCATGCTTCTAGGTCGTCTTGACTAACTAAATCTGGATTAAATGTCAAAGCATACTACTTGATCCATATGCACAAATGGTTAATTAAACTGCATACGATTTGGTGACTCTCTCCTCTCGCGAAGCAAAGGCGGCTAGGGTTCCATGGACGTGTAGCCATCGCCTCCGGGTGCCTTCTGATGCATGCGAGCTAAGGATCCTACGAGCTGTAAACAATTATCCGTGCGAGGGAGAAAGCGGGCGGCCGCGCGCTAGATTTAGCACACCGCTTCCGGCGTGCCTATAAATTGCGGCGCTCGCCACGCGGCCACACATCGCCCTCCACACTGCCACGCGTGCTCTGCCGCTTTCTTGCCGCTTTCTTGCCGCTTCGTCGCCGCTTCCCCGCCCCGCCATCGACGCGCCCCCGCCGAGCCACCATGCCTCTGCGCCGCCAGAGATCTTCGAGCACCCCTCCGACGCCTACTACGCCGAGATCCGGTCCGGCGACGTCCGCCTCGGCCTCGGCACGTTCGAGACCGCGCACGAGGCCGCCCGCGCGTACGACACGGCGGCGTGGCGCCTAGGAAGGCCTCGTGCGCAGATGAACTTCCACGACGTCTACACACGCGAGCAAGCGCAGGCCGTCGCCCCTCCGCCTCGTCTAGTAACAGACCAGGACCGTGAGGACCACCGTTGGCGGCAGCGCCGCCTCCTCATCGCCGAGGAGGATGAGCGAGCCATGGCAGAGTGGCGTCGGCGCCAGCCGGAGGACGTCGCCGCCGAGAACGCCTTCTGGGCGGAGAGGACGGCAAGGCGCCACGCGGAGCGGGCAGACAGGCGTTGGCGGAAGGCACTAGCCATATTCGCAGTGCGATCTCGTCAACGCCGGTGGGCAGTTGTTCTTCGGGACAGACAATGAACAGAGTGTAAAGATGGCACTTGGTCGTCAACGGGGTTGATTGCGCCCACATAGGGAACAAATCTTATTGGCTGCCACTAGTTAGCATTTCAGTACCCCAACCTAACCACCAAAGAGGTTACATTATGTTGTTAAAATGCTCCATTTGCTTAACCAGCCGAAGGAGACACTATTGCTTGTCCATGTCATGATGTTGATGTTTTCGTGTTTTCTTTTATCAAAATGCCATGTGTGGTTGTCTGTGCTATGTATATTTGCAGTCTTTTCACAAGGAAAAAGAGGCATGCACTCAGTGGGCGCTGGCAATAGTGGCCTCAGTCGTTCCTATCATTTGCCCTATGGTCATCTTCTCAATCTTCTACTGAAGTGATCGTGCAATCACTTTCTAGTATTAATCGCATAAAACTGTCATAATTGTGACAAAAATCACGAAATGCCACAATGATTCGCCTTGACGTAAAACCATCAACGGATCTTACATTTTTGTACCAACAACAGTAACCTCTTGATAATTGTCCGGAGACACGATTTATGAGAATGAACCCCAAAATTTAGACTAGTGTAACACGAGGGAGACGGTGCAGGCTGGCAGCCATTAACAGCCTAGTCGGAAGCGCTTAGGAGAGGTCGTCCGACGAATTCGTCCTTGCTCTCTCTCTCTCTCTCTCTCTCTCTCAATTGCTCTTCTCTCCTGTTGACTTCGCTGCTGAACCATGCTATTTGTTGCCTTCTCGTCATCGCTGCCCCTACCAATGATCGCATGATTTGTCACCCCGTCACTGTTACTATCATTGTCGACGACCACGTGATTGACTGCCTCGTGGTCACCTCCGCATGGGTTTCATGTTACAACGGCATGACCTGCGATGAGTCCATGGACAACGATGTGAGTTGCTAGGGTTAGGTTTCAATTTATTGTTTTTCGATTTCAACTGCGATTTGACTCCATGGCTTTGGTTTGATGTGCTTGCCTGTGGTTTTGAAGGTTCTTGACACTGACACTGAGACCATACCTTTGTCGGATATTGAAGACATTGATCTGGACGCCTCTATGTTGTGCAACCACAACTCTCGGCCGGATAGTCTGGTCGCCTTTAACGGAAATGTACCTAAATGTACTTAAAACACGAGTTATATGACCAATTTGTGTCATTTTTCAAGTTGTTGTATGAATTTGTACCTGCCATGCAAGTTCATGTACCATAGCTAACTCAAAACTGTATGGGGAGAAGAAAACATTTCACAGATGCCACTTCGGAAGGGCATTACAACGTAATTTAAAGCAACTTCCCCTTCTCATTTACGCGGCTGCTCCAGAAATTTGCACTGCGGGTCACTCGTTCTCCAGAAGCGGGATTCTCGAAGCTGTCCCGTTCGGGTGGCTTCTCGGGAAGCTGGATCGTGGAGGAGATCCGAAGAGGCCTAAACATGAATACAGATAGATAGATAGATTACAATTTACTCCCTTCATTTCAAAATAGATAGTACAAAGTTGAGTCATCTATTTTGGAATGGAGGGAGTATTTATTTTGGAATGGAGGGAGTGTCCGGCATGCTGCACACTTTGGCAGTTTTGTTTCTCGTGCTCAACATCGACCGACAGCGGGAGGACGGTGAGGCCACGTGGAGACTGGCAATGGCGGCATCACAGGCTTAACGCTGAGCACGAGTACAATAATGATCGTTGTGGACCTGGAGAGCGTAGCGTAATCCTATGCAACGGCAGAACCCAGCCATGCTACATCGACGGACTTCTACGGGGTTTTAAGCGTCTCCAACAGACACGTTAAAAGACCCGCGCACACGATAAACTGGCATTTTAGCGCGCGCGGCAAGTATTCGCGCGCTCCACCTGAGGCGGGAAACTAGCGCGCCGGAAGCCGTCGGGGCGCGCGCGGGAGATAGCGGCAGCTCGTACGGTAGATTTGGCGCGCCGCTTCGCGCGCGTCTATAAAATGCGGCGCTCGCCACGCGCTCCACCGCACTGCCACGCGTCCATTCTCCTCGCCACCTCGCCGCTTACACCGCTTTCTCGCCGCTTCCAGCGCCAGGCCACCATGCCGCCGCGCCGCCGGGGATCTTCGCGCTACCGCGGCATCCGCGAGCGCCCCAACGGCTGGTACTACGCCGAGATCCGGTCCGACGACATCCGGCTCGGCTTCGGCACGTTCCGGACCGCGCACGAGGCGGCCCACGCGTACGACGCGGCGGTGTGTCGCCTAGAGAGGCCGTCGCAGATGAACTTCCGGGACGTCTACACGCGCGAACAGGCGCATGCCGTCGCCCCTCCGCCTCGTCTGATCACGGACCAAAACCGTGCGGACCACCTTCGGCGGCAGCGCCGCGATGAGGAGGACGAGCATCTTTCGAATTTATGAACATTTTTCGAATTTATGAACATTTTTTGAAAACGACCATATTTAAAATTTTGAACATTTTTAAACGCAAGAACATTTTCAAAATTTAAGAACAATTTTCGAACATGAACTTAGTTTAAAAAAGATAAAGTAACCTTGAAAGGGAAAAAAGAAAAAAGTAACGGAAGACGAAAAAACAAAAGAAAAGAAGAAGAGGAAAAAGAAACAGAACCTAAAAAACAAAAAATAAAAAACCAGTAAAAAAAACAGTTCAAGGAACCTTCTAGAAGGTCCCAAAACCGGCTGGCTGTTGCGATTGTACGCTCAATAGCTGGGCCGGCCCATCGCGTCGCTGCTCGGTTGCTCGCATATGCGAAGCACCGGCAGTTTGACGCAAAGAGCGTCAAATAGGATTTCCGGGGGCAACTAATTAACGAGCGCTTCTTCAGAAGCCTTGCAACAATCAGCGTTACGTGTCGCACTCTGGACGCTCCGGCCGGATTTTGTTTTTTTTATTTTTCCGCACGCGTTTTCTGCTTTTTAAACGATTTTTTTGGTTTTTTTGATGTTTTAGTTTTCATCGGTCTTTCCTAGCTTTGTGACAAAAAATTTGCGTAAAAAAATGTGTTTTCTTCTTTCTCTTTTCGCGAGTCACGGTTTTGTTTCCGCGAGATTGTGCCTCTTGCGAAAAGTCACGGCCGTGCCTCTTGAAAACGAAAAAAATCGCATTTTCTGTTTTTTTGTGAGTCACAGTTTTGCTTCCGCAAGAGGCATGATTGTGCTTTCGCGAGAATCACGGCCGTGTCTCCTCAAAAACGGAAAAAACAAACGTGTTTTCTATTTTTTTTTCTTTCGCGAGAGTTACGATTTTGCTTCCGCGGGAGGCACGGTTGTAATTTCGTCAGAGGCACGAGCGTGCCTTTTTCGAAAAGGGAAAAACCCGTGCTCCGGTAGGTTTTTCCATCGGTTTTTCATTGGTTTTTTCGTGAAAAAAAAGTTCATCAAAACCTATCAACATGAGATCTAATTTTGAAGATCTCCATGCGAGGAATCCAACAGCGAAAGCGGTTTAAAATTTTGACGTGCAATTTAAAAGATAAAACGTGTTGAATAAACAGATCTACGAAAAAAGAAAAAACTTTCAGGTTACGACAAGTGGCGCACATGCTGCACTTTTCGCAGCCTGAGAACTTGGAACAGCAGCCGGCGGCCTCAACCACAAGGTTATGAATTTCTGCTAGAGAAGTAAATTTCAAGCCAAAATTCGGCCATCTCGTTTCTGGGTCAAATATTTTCAGTCCGATTTCATTCGGCCTAGCCCGGCTTTTTGGAGCCTTCCCCATTACAGTTTGGCATTATAGATGATCTGGAACCCCTAAAAAAAAGCTTGCTCTGGAGGGTTTATCAAATTTCAGCCATCGTTTATTGCCTAATTCAAATTTTGGTTTGCTATTTCTTGAGAGATACTACATCAACCACCAAATTATCTCATAGCACGGAGACCATATATGACAAGCCGCTAAGCTTCTGGCGTGATAAACCACAGGTTACTAGTAGAAGGCAAACGTTGTTTATCACATACTAATTCAACATTGTCGGGACAAACATCCAGAGACAGTCTCTCCATCTTAGGAACAACCCTTGGTCATGTCAGGGTCTTTGAAAAGCAGCATGTAGCATATATACACACACATCACCGGTCAAATTCGGAGTAAAAAGCTAAGCACTCTCCCGGCGCAAGTGTTCGCCTCCACGATGGGGCGCTCGCTCGACCGCCCTTTCAGGCCGCCTTGGCGAAGCCGACACGCAGCTTGCCGTAGTCGAAGACGGTGTGGTAGGGGCCCATGAAGACGTCTCCCAGGATCCTGCAGTTGAGAGATGTATATATCAGCGCCAGAAGAAGCAGAGGTCAAGCGTCAACAAGGTAACTGGAGAACTTGTTTTTCTAGCTTGCATCCTCGGTAGGATTTGGTCAGGTGCAAGATAACTGATATGTGCTGGAACGAGAATCAAGAGCACATAGGTAGATTACCAGAGAGGACCGCGGGGAGGGGGGATGTCCATGGCTGTGAATCCACTGATGCACTGGGCAGCAGCTCCTTCGCCAACCTTCAGGATATACTGCACAATCCAAGAAAACAAATTCAGCCACAAGGCTAAAGGCCAAGGCAAGTAGCCTAACTAATATGGTGTGCAACAGTTAGAAACATACTTCCTCCGTCCCATAATATAAGAACGTTTTTTACACTACACTAATGTCAAAAACGTTCTTATATTATGGGACGGAGGGAGTAGAAGAAAACCAGATGATCTGTAAGCATGTTTGGTAATCTGGTCCCATCTCACAAGGGAACAAATAGAGAAGAGGGAAATCATGGAGAAGAAGTCGCACCTCTTCTGGTTTCAGCGCAAACTTCTTGCCACCAATGGTGAACTCAATGTCAGGCATGGATCCAAGGCTGGCACAGTCCACGGCCGATTCTCCCATGGGACTTGGGAGACGGTTGCACAGCTGCAAAATTTATACAGTTATAAGCAGAGTGCCACCACAGAAGTGCACAACAAACTTCACCAAAGGTCACTAAGCTCACCTGGTTAACGTAATCTAGTATGAGATCCTGGGTCTTGTTCTGTGCAAGTTGGTTCTGCATCCACACAACAGCCATCTCACAGGCACTGCACATGGGATCGGTACGGAGGCCATTCGATTTCACAGGCTCATCATCGACCACGCTCCGAATCCCTGCACTGTGTTCACATAGATGAACAAGGGGAAAATTAGCCACAAAAGTAAGAAGAACAATGTTAACCACGATAACAGCATAATGAAAGAATGCCTTGGGACCGTTCCACTTATTCAGTCAACTGTAACAAACTCGGTCGAGGTAGTTAGTACTGAGATACATCCGTTTGAGCGTCAATTAATATGGGGTCAAGGTAGTTAGTACTGAAATACATCCGTTTGGGCGTCAATTAATATGGGACGGAAGAAGTAGCTAACAGTCAAATACTAGCACATATTCTGTTTTGCAAATTCAGAAATGGAACAGTAATTGCAGTTCTCACCTGACACCGCGAGTCCCATCAAAGGTGCACAGACCAACCTGAGAGCAGATCTTCTTGGGCTGGGTCTGCAACATAAACCCAGATCAAGTTTAGTTACACCTTTAAGAGGTAACATAATTCATCAAACCAGCTACCAACATAGTAAACAGGCGGTATGGGACCATACAAACCTCTGCTAGCAACAGGTCGAGGATCTGTTGTCCATACTGAGAAACAATTGTTTTGCACTCTTGGCTGACTACCCCAGCCGCACCAATCTTCTCATTAATTTCAGTAATGATGGCCTACATTGGTGAATAGGAACGCGTCAAAACTCATCAGTGGAAGTCAACATGGAGCAAAGAGAAAATCAGTGATAAACAGCGTGATCCAGATTGACCCTTTCACAACATTAACAATAAACTGTCCTAGTGTAAGCTTTACTTCTTAAAATTAAGCATGGAATCTCAAAGATTTCTGAAATTGTTCTCACTAAGGTTGACCTTCACATGTATCTAACTTCAAAGATTTCTGGAAGATTGTACAAAAATAGTGTGAATTTGATCATTACTAAGATAATTGCTCCAAAACAATAAATCAATTTGGTAAAAATGTTGCAATATTTAGTAGATAATGTCATACAAAACAGCAATTTCAACTGAAAAAGTGGATGTCACTCGCCACTCTGAAGATAAACATTGATTTGAAGATCACAACATACCGTGGGGCCAGCAAGCAGTGAAGTTCCAGAATCAGCAATTGCGGCACAACCGCCAGCACAGAATCCTGAGAATGACATAGGTGTGAACACGCGTAAGATAACTAAGATTTAACCGCATTAAGATTTTAACATCAAGATAACCGTTCAGTACCTGTGGACTTCCCTCCAACCAGGACATCACCCATGTCAAACTGCAGCAAGTAAGTGCGCATTTATAAGCTAGACGATCAAATATTACTTAAATTAAATTACACAAGAACAAGACTAACCTGCCAATATCCCTTCTGGGTGACTGGGACATATGTGTGCTCACCCACGTAGTGTTTGGGATCCATTCCTCCAAAAATAATCTCACCACCCTCTCCTTCATCATCAGCATGTCGGTTGAGCCAGAACGAGAAAACAGGATCACTGATGAGACCTTGCTCTACCATATTATACCTGCAACGTTTATGGACCATTAGGGATCATGAATATGCTACAATCCATAAGAGTGTGCAAGGCTAATTGTGGCATGTATGAGAGAAACAGAATAAGTAAATGCACAAACCAAACTGTAGGACAGTTCCACATACATGAAGTCATGAACATAAATACTTAAGTATATACAGTATTTGTTTTGTTAGAAGCAAAGCTACCATGACCGATGCAGCAAACATGAACACACAACAAGAAGTCCAGCAGAGTATCATTTAAACTGCTACAACTAAATAAAGGGAGGTTACTAATTTCCTCATCAGGTCAATATTTAGGATATTGACAATTATATATGCTATGTTCTGCACATATGAACTACTAAGAGCCAATGTCGTTGCAGCTGCCAGTGAAAGAATTGTAATAGCACTGCATGGCCGAAAGCACTATATGCAAAATAACATATTGTTCTTACAGCAATTGAACTATGCGGAAGAGATGAATAAAGACAATCCTAATGCCAGATTATCTTACCACACAGGTACTGCTTTGCCAACAGATATTTCCTTAAACCCAAGCCCAAGAATACCATCGAACTTTGCAACCAAGAAAGTAACACCTGGCTCCTTTGTAGCTTCAATGAACTCCTAATATAGTAACCAAACAAGGTATTAACAAGAAAGAAAGAAAACTAATGTGCTGCATACAATCAGAGATAATCAACAAATCAACTCAGAAATATGAAGAGACACAAACCTGATCTTTCACAACTAGATCACCCACTGTAACACTATCCTCACTGAAATATCCAGCAATTGAACCAGTGCCGTACTGAATGGCAGCGGGCTTTCCTGATGACACAATAAGAGATAACAACATTGTCAAAAGAGAGGCTACCAAATAGAGAGATGAATTAATCAAAGCAAACAAAAAGGAATCCAATGAAAATATGGAGAATCATCAGTATATGACACTGCCGAAACATAAAAAGGTCATAGCATGGACTGAACATTATCAGAGTTGCAACTTGCAAATGCTATTTAATATGCTGAACAAAGACAGCTACTGTTGCAACATCTCCATCACTATGTCCGACTACACCAACAGGCACTACATCAACATCAGTCATTTTGCAGCATCCTTTTCAAGGATGTTGCACCTAACATGAACTGAACATCATCACGCTCAGCCATGAACGGTCTACAATAGTTCATGAATACACATCTGACCTCCATAGAAAAAAATTTAGGAAGCAACCTCAGCACATAACTCTTCAATTTTGGCTTAACAGACAGGAATTTCTCAAGACTACCCAGAACTAGGCACTACCTGGATAAGCCAAGACTACCTGGTACCTGAAACTATTGACACATGGGATATGCTAAGACACTACCTGGAACTAGGCCGATTTGAAATCAAGTGCAAGAATGACTGCAGCACATACAACTAGCATCTGGTGGGTGGTGGGGAAAATGCATGTGAAGCGCACAAATCACAGAGGGGTGTGTACAATACACACTATCTTTGACAGCAAGCAAAACAGACAGGAACAAAGCATGTCTATCAACTAGTACTACAAAGCACAAGCACTAGCATGGTGGTGAAAGAAGTTTCCAGACGCTAACCATTCTTCTTGTAGGTGCTGGACGCCCCGGCCTTGTAGCGTGCGTGGAGGTAGCACGCAATCTGCACCAACAAAGCAACCAAAAACAAAGTCAAATCCCCTGCATCACAGACAGCCAAATCCTTCCTCCTAATCCCGAAAACAAAAACGGCGTCAGCACCACCGAGGAGGGAGGACGCACCGAGAAGTAGCACTTGGCGGAGGGCACCCAGAGGTTGGAGCTGCCGGTGTCGAAGATGACGGTGAACTTCTGCGGCGGCGTGCCGACGCCGATCTCCCCGAAGTACTGCGCGTTCATGTAGTTCTTGAGGGAGACGATGTCGCCCTCCTCCAATGAGCGCAGGGTGTTGGCGCCGCCGCCGAGGAGGTGCACCTCCTCGCGGTCGGAGAGGCTCGTGGCGACGCGGCTGTTCCGGTCGATGGCGCGCTTCTTCAGCGCGATCCGCACCAGGCCCTCCGCCTCCGACGCCGGGAGGAGGGCCTGTAGCAGCACCGCCGCGAGGAGCAGCACGGCGAGCCCGCGGGTTTCCATGGTCGCGATCTGCAGCAAATCGGAGGGGTTAATCGAGCCGTGAGAGGAATCTCTTCACGAAGGGGGGCGAGACTGGGTAAATCCTAGTGGGGAAAGTAGCAGAGCACGCTCCTAACTAGTAGTACTAGTTGACTGACACTGCTACCGCAACTGAATCCAACAAAAACCACAGCTGAGTGGGAATTTAGGCGCGGAAATCCCACAAAAACCTACTAGCAAGAGCCGAATCGAGGGTTCAGAGCGACTGAGAGGGGAACGAACGAAATCGAAAAATTCCAGAGAAATCGGAGGCAGATAAGGCCACCGAACACGAGAAGCAACCTAGAATCGACTGCCAGGACAAACAGAAACGAAATCTAACCGCCGGTACCGAGCGCAATCCACACCAAAACCGCCCGCAAAAGAGACAAAAATAAATCGGTGAAAACGGCGAGATCGAGCCCTGGAACTCGCGGAATGGAG
The DNA here is from genome assembly GCA_963921465.1 of Triticum timopheevii. Lineage (NCBI taxonomy): Eukaryota > Viridiplantae > Streptophyta > Magnoliopsida > Poales > Poaceae > Triticum > Triticum timopheevii. The sequence goes on along the minus strand of OY997262.1, from coordinate 463,940,687 downwards.
CAGATCCATACCGAGACCCGGCGAGCGCCAAAAAATCCTACACGAGAATCGCCGCCTCCCGCACTGTGATTCGAGTAAAGAGTGGAGCGGAGTCCACGAGAAGCGCACTGCGGAGGGGGGGAGAGCTCACCAGAAACCGGAGGAGGATGAAGGAGAGAGAGAGCGGAGCCGAGCCAAGTGACGTGTGCAGCACCACGGACCCGATGCGAGCCGTATATATAAAGCGGTTCGGGCCGTCGGGAGGTGCTACGCGCTCCCCGGGCCGTCGGATGGCTGGTCGGTGCGTGGCGGACCGTCGGATGAGGATAGGGACGCGAAAGCGAAACTGCTAGCTTTACCCCGGGAAGTGGTGCGTGCGTGAGGGAGGGAGGTGGGATCTGAGGAGGGGGGATACGTGGCGTGCGGTGAGGCTTTCTTTCTTGTTGCGGGTGATCTCTTTTTCCTTTTCTTTTTCTGAACCTTGTTGCGGGTGATCTCTGAATTCTCTCTGAATTGCACTGTGACAGGGACGGCAAGGGCAAGGGAATTCGCCTGCTGGTGGGTTGCTTTGCGTCGAAGCAAGTAATTTGGTCCCATAATGTCTTTTGCAAGGACATCGCATTCGGCCAAACCATGGGGTACTAATTTAAATATATTATAACTGAGCACTTTTCCAGCCCTCTCAGGCCACCAACGTTCCTGCCGTCCGATCATCAAATTAAGCATTTTAGGTCGTCGGATTAGGTGTGAATCGTGCCTAATCACGTTTCGTTCCCTAATATCGATCCCACACCGTGCTGGGCCGCTGCTCCAGTAGCTTTTTTGGACGTTCTGTGTTAAATTGGGCCCAATGGGCTGTACGAGTCTCCTCTCCTCACCCAAAGCGGATCGATACGCAGGCTCGCACAACCCTCTCCTTGACCCCTCCTCTGCTCTCTCCTCTCCTCCCAATCTAGGCGGCTGCGCGAATCCTTCCTGGCGGCGCCGCCGACCACAACTTCGACCTCGACCAGCGGCCCCTCTCACTCGTTCTCGACCGCTAGCGGCAGCGCGCATAGTGAAACGGCGGCGGCGCCATCTCCGCTGATTTGCCTACCACGACGGTGTGCTCGGAGCCGTCCTTCACGGTGGAACGCGACCACCCCTGCCATCCATCCCTCTAGGAGCCTATGCCACTGCCACTGGTCTTGTGGCTGTGAAGCCCCTTGTGGGTGCACAACCAGGACAAACGTGCCATAAGCACCAAGGGATTTGGGGCACTTATCTGCAGGTCATGACACCTTCTCCTATGGACGTTGATGTCAAGCCCACCTCCCAAGTTGACCATACAATCACATTCGGACAATTTTGCAAAACTGTGTTTCTCATTGTCTTGCACTCACGTTCGTACAATATTTCATTTTTATTTTGTTTCGAAAAGCGTACAATATTTTCATTGAATCTGTGACTTTTCTCCTAGACTAATGGAGAAATTTGCAGGTCCAAACTTTGTGCTATGAAGTAAAGGGAATATTTCTGGAGGAAACTAATGTTCATGTACGGTATCTTTCCCAGAATTTTGCAATGGCGCCATTTTATGAATATAGTTAATTGGTTGTTACAAAATATAATGATGGTTTCCTCTGTTCAGTTTTAGTAACATCATGCCATCATCCTCATAGTTTTGTTCTGCACTTGTATTTATTAACGTTCTATTCAGTTTTCTTGTGTGGAAGCGACCAACTAGAAAAGGCAGGATGGGTTTCCTAATAATGATCATGTTTTGGTGCTACACACAAGAAGTTGCCTGCTCCGAGTTTTATTTCATGAAGCATACTTCAATCTTTGATACAAGTGGACGATAGTGTTACTGTCAGCCTGTATTGGTTGCTGCTGCAGTATTATATGAATCATTTTTCTCCAGGATTGTTGTGTCATCCGAGCATTTTAATCTATACAGGTACGCGACTTGAAATCTCCCAATCAAATTCGTTCCTTTGCTCACTTCAATGGTAATTTCATAGTTTATATTACTATGTAATTCCTTCAAGTTTCTTTCATAGATTCAAATTTATTATGATTAAATTTATATCAAGGAAAAGTTTTCATCATACTTTTGGTAGAATTCTCAATGTTTTATGTGTTTGCCCTTTTTGTTCCATCCAATTAGGCTTGAAATAAGTTCCATTGTTCTTTACTTCGGCAGTGTATTGCCTTGTTGTATCAGTGTGTCGCCAGACCTCATCTCCCACTATGCATGTGTGTTGCTTCGGGAATCGTCGCAGAGGAGATTACAATGTAATTTTGCTAGATTTTTAATGACTTCACTTTGTTTGAATGTGGGAACGAATAGGCGACACATGTAATAGTATTTTGACTTATCTACTTTTAGCGTAGGAGGCCTATGCAAGCTCATGGAGAAAACTTTCAAACCATCTAATTGTAAATCCGCTACATGTATAATTTTTTATGTTATAAATCTCTAGGTATCGATTACTTATGTAATTCTAATTTCTAATTCAACAATTCCTTCCATATTATAACTCAGAAGTCTTCTATGTGTATTATATATTGAGTTTCAGATGGACACTAAGATAGCATTCGAGCACCAACTTAGTTCCAACGTAAATACATGATTCTGGAGTCCCACTGCTGGAAACATTTAGTATTTACCATTTTTTTCTTTTCCTTCAGTTTTTATTTCCATGTTCCATAACTTAGCTGATTAATGCCTGAAAGCAAACCAGTTGCTATATATACTCGAGTTAGCAAATAAGCAAGTACAATATACTAGAGTCTATGAATGTCTTGAATTTTGCTGCAATATATGTCAACATCCAAATTTTATTTTGCGCATCCTGTAGATTATCTTTCTCTAAATCGGCCCTTTATCAGTTATGAGCAGCAGTAGTACTACATTAAGATTATAAATTAGGTGCAGTTTTTTATTTTCCAATTCACGAGTGTCTCTGCTATTACTAGAGTGCAGACTCGGTATCTAAGTTTTACCATGTGATGCCACGGCAACTGTCTGGCGAACACGACTGAACCTTATAACCTAGCCTCAAGAACACAAAAGTCCATTCCCTTTGGTTCTGCTGGTCCTCATAAATACGCATGTTGTTTACTACAGTTCCGAGGTATAGACAAGAAGCGAGGGTGCCAATCAGGATATAGAATGTTATGCTCAAACTTATTCAACATTATTACAGAAAGTTTGGTAGTTGCCAGATGAAGTTGTTGAAGAGGATTCAAATTTCATTTCAATAAAAAGTATTTGATTGACTCTTTGCATGCTGAAATTAATTTCAGTACACTAACGCGACGCACGGGTTGCATGCTAGGTGTACTGAACTATTACACATCTTCGCATTTATTCCAGTTCACTTTCGTTCTAATACTCTTTGTTTTTCTCTTACACAAGAGACAAGATGTTACTTGCTATATCAGTTATGTTGTCATGCCACAGTCTGGTTGTTGATTGGTCGACATTTCAATTTGGATCATACTTAATTCATACAAGTCTAGCGACACCCTTTTCCATGCTGATGTTTTGGTAAGGCTTTTCATGTATCGAATGGAATTGTAGGTCTGTCACTTTCTTACCGCCTGGTTGGTCTTTAATAAAACAAGCAAACAAAACTGAATTATATGATTAGTACATAACCATATTATGTAGGATAGTTTTATTTGATAATTCTAACTAATTATAATCCTTGTTAGCACTCTGATCACATGAATGTGATGAACTCTGTGAGAAATGGCTAGGTGCCTCAGGCCCACCCAGTTCTTTGTTTCCGAACATGGTGGCCCTTTAGGCTCTCACCTAATTCTTTATTTCCGAATATGGTGACCCTTTAGTAGAGGCATGTGAAGAGTTTGATAATGCACCATGTATACAATCTTTGGCTTATTGCTTATTTTGTCTTGGTAGTACTGATTAGTTGTATCTACAATATAGATTGTTGTATATATTTTATACCAAGCCAATTTGAATATGTGAAGCGTGATTTTACCGCGTGTATATGAGATTTCCTCATATTACAGACTAATGTATTTTTATATTTATGCGAATTTAATGTCTTGTGTGATAATATATTATAAAAATTGCTATCATTTAGTTGTACAAGTAGACAGGCGCAGCAACGCGCGCTATCAGTGATCTAGTTTAAGTTTAGATCAGTACTAGTACTATAGTATTGTTGTTGGAAGTTGCATATACTCTGCTTTATATGTGTTGGTTTGCTTGTCTCCATGGTTCACCTAGGCTAATGGTAGTAGCAGGATGGAATGGTCGGCGATAGGTTTATCCACACACATGTCAAGTGATTCCTCGTTGATTTCGCCGGTTTCGACCAGGGCCAAGGGGTGAGGGGGGGGGGGGGGGTCGATACTGTTCGTACTAGTGGGAAGTCTCGGCATTGTTTGTTACTCCATCTGTCCCATAATGTAAGATGTTAATGCAGGTTGTGTGCAAAAATGTGTTACATTGTTTCCCGGCTGATTTCGATGGTTTCGGCTAGGGCCAAGGGGTGAGGGGGGGGGGGTCGATACTGTTCGTACTAGTGGGAAGTCTCGGCATTGTTTGTTACTCCATTCGTCCCATAATGTAAGATGTTAATGCAGGTTGTGTGCAAAAATGTGTTACATTGTTTCCCGGCTGATTTCGATGGTTTCGGCTAGGGCCAAGGGGTGAGGGGGGGGGGGTCGATACTGTTCGTACTAGTGGGAAGTCTCGGCATTGTTTGTTACTCCATCCGTCCCATAATGTAAGATGTTAATGCAGGTTGTGTGCAAAAATGTGTTACATTGTTTCCCGGCTGATTTCGATGGTTTCGGCTAGGGCCAAGGGGTGAGGGGGGGTCGATACTGTTCGTACTAGTGGGAAGTCTCGGCATTGTTTGTTATTCTATCCGTCCCATAATGTAAGATGTAAATGCAGGTTGTGTGCAAAAATGTGTTACATTGTTTTCCGGCTGATTTCGATGGTTTCGGCTAGGGCCAAGGGGTGAGGGGGGGGGGGGGGGGTCGATACTGTTCGTACTAGTGGGAAGTCTCGGCATTGTTTGTTACTCCATCCGTCCCATAATGTAAGATGTTAATGCAGGTTGTGTGCAAAAATGTGTTACATTGTTTCCCGGCTTATTTCGATGGTTTCGGCTAGGGCCAAGGCGTGAGGGGGGGGGGGGGTCGATACTGTTCGTACTAGTGGGAAGTCTCGGCATTGTTTGTTACTCCATCCGTCCCATAATGTAAGATGTTAATGCAGGTTGTGTGCAAAAATGTGTTACATTGTTTCCCGGCTGATTTCGATGGTTTCGGCTAGGGCCAAGGGGTGAGGGGGGGGGGGTCGATACTGTTCGTACTAGTGGCAAGTCTCTGCATTGTTTGTTACTCCATCCGTCCCATAATGTAAGATGTTAATGCAGGTTGTGTGCAAAAATGTGTTACATTGTTTCCCGGCTGATTTCGATGGTTTCGGCTAGGGCCAAGGGGTGAGGGGGGGGGGTCGATACTGTTCGTACTAGTGGGAAGTCTCGGCATTGTTTGTTACTCCATCCGTCCCATAATGTAAGATGTTAATGCAGGTTGTGTGCAAAAATGTGTTACATTGTTTCCCGGCTGATTTCGATGGTTTCGGCTAGGGCCAAGGGGTGAGGGGGGGAGGGGTGGTCGATACTGTTCGTACTAGTGGGAAGTCTCGGCATTGTTTGTTACTCCATCCGTCCCATAATGTAAGATGTTAATGCAGGTTGTGTGCAAAAATGTGTTACATTGTTTCCCGGCTGATTTCGATGGTTTCGGCTAGGGCCAAGGGGTGAGGGGGGGGGGGGCTCGATACTGTTCGCACTAGTGGGAAGTCTCGGCATTGTTTGTTACTCCATCCATCCCATAATGTAAGATGTTAATGCAGGTTGTGTGCAAAAATGTGTTACATTGTTTCCCGGCTGATTTCGATGGTTTCGGCTAGGGCCAAGGGGTGAGGGGGGGGGGGTCGATACTGTTCGTACTAGTGGAAGTCTCGGCATTGTTTGTTACTCCATCCGTCCCATAATGTAAGATGTTAATGCAGGTTGTGTGCAAAAATGTGTTACATTGTTTCCCGGCTGATTTCGATGGTTTCGGTTGGGCCAAGGGGTGAGGGGGGGGGGGGGGTCGATACTGTTCGTACTAGTGGGAAGTCTCGGCATTGTTTGTTACTCCATCCGTCCCATAATGTAAGATGATAATGCAGGTTGTGTGCAAAAATGTGTTACATTGTTTTCCGGCTGATTTCGATGGTTTCGGCTAGGGCCAAGGGGTGAGGGGGGGGGGTCGATACTGTTCGTACTAGTGGGAAGTCTCGGCATTGTTTGTTACTCCATCCGTCCCATAATGTAAGATGTTAATGCAGGTTGTGTGCAAAAATGTGTTACATTGTTTCCCGGCTGATTTCGATGGTTTCGGCTAGGGCCAAGTGGTGAGGGGGGGGGGGGGGGGGCTCGATACTGTTCGCACTAGTGGGAAGTCTCGGCATTGTTTGTTACTCCATCCGTCCCATAATGTAAGATGTTAATGCAGGTTGTGTGCAAAGATGTGTTACATTGTTTCCCGGCTGATTTCGATGGTTTCGGCTAGGGCCAAGGGGTGAGGGGGGGGCTCGATACTGTTCGCACTAGTGGGAAGTCTCGGCATTGTTTGTTACTCCATCCGTCCCATAATATAAGATGTTAATGCAGGTTGTGTGCAAAAATGTGTTACATTGTTTCCCGGCTGATTTCGATGGTTTCGGCTAGGGCCAAGGGGTGAGGGGGGGGGGTCGATACTGTTCGTACTAGTGGGAAGTCTCGGCATTGTTTGTTACTCCATCCGTCCCATAATGTAAGATATTAATGCAGGTTGTGTGCAAAAATGTGTTACATTGTTTCCCGACTGATTTCGATGGTTTCGGCTAGGGCCAAGGGGTGAGGGGGGGGGGGGGGTCGATACTGTTCGTACTAGTGGGAAGTCTCGGCATTGTTTGTTACTCCATTCGTCCCATAATGTAAGATGTTAATGCGGGTTGTGTGCAAAAATGTGTTACATTGTTTCCCGGCTGATTTCGATGGTTTCGGCTAGGGCCAAGGGGTGGGGGGGGGGGGTCAATACTGTTCGTACTAGTGGGAAGTCTCGGCATTGTTTGTTACTCCATCTGTCCCATAATGTAAGATGTTAATGCGGGTTGTGTGCAAAAATGTGTTACATTGTTTCCCGGCTGATTTCGATGGTTTCGGCTAGGGCCAAGGGGTGAGGGGGGGGGGGGTCGATATTGTTCGTACTAGTGGGAAGTCTCGGCATTGTTTGTTACTCCATCCGTCCCATAATGTAAGATGTTAATGCAGGTTGTGTGCAAAAATGTGTTACATTATTTCCCGGCTGATTTCGATGGTTTCGGCTAGGGCCAAGGGGTGAGGGGGGCGTGGATACTGTTTGTACTAGTGGAAGGTCTTGGCCTAGTTTGTTAAATTGTTTTTAATGCCCTTTGTGTCGTTTGCTCCGGCGGTGAGGCGGCGAGGAAGAAGCACCTTTGATCTCGATCTCGCCCAACATCGCCGCGGAGTTGCTTTTGCGGCCGCCGGAGGCGCGAGGGTCGATTTTGCCAAATCCTATATGTCGGTTTGTAGGAGGAGTTGCCAATAATGTTTCTTTCATCTCGGCTCATCGCTAAGATCGTGCGGCAAAAGCTTTAGGCATCAACACTGATGGGGCTACTCGTATTGCCTTCATCTATTTCTCTAGGCTGACCTCTTCGTGTTTCGGATTGTCGTCGCCAGCATCGTCTCATAGCATCAAATGACTTGTTTGTCCCAGTTACAACAAATTCATAGCTCTGATTCACCCATAAGAAAAAAAAAAAGAACATAACTCTGCTGTTGTAGAATCGGCGCGCCATCGACTTGCATGGGTCGAAGAGGGTGACAAGACTCACTCTTCGACCCGTTTGTAATTTGTAGAATTACAACCGGATGTATGCATTTTCTCAAGTCCCGGCCGTCTCCTTCACGCAACCATTAGCCTCCACGGCTTTCACATTCGTTCGTGGGAACGTGGTAGCAAAAAAGGGAAAATGGAATGAGAGAGCAATGGTGCACAATCAGTCACTGTTTGACTGAGATCGATGCTTTGCAACCTCCTCGTAGATCTACTAGCGTGCACATGAGCAGCTCGTGGAAGTGGGAACCTCCCCGTCCGAGCCAAACGCGAGCCGCTCCTGGCAGGAGGGCTGCCGGTCCCACCCGACAGGGACCTGCATCCTCGGGTGCAGCCGCACCGTTTGGGGCGAGGAGGAGAAGCCACGATGGCGTGTGCGCGGAGTGGGATAGAGATACGTTGCTGCTTCTGCTATGCGCACCCCGTCGCTCGCTCGCGTGCACGCCAGAATGCGGGGCCCGTACCCCACCCGTCGTGCTCATCCGGCAGGGCTGAAAGCACACCGGTGAGTGATGACTGGGTCGACCATCGCGGTGTGAAGGCAGCAAGGAAAGGAAGGCAGAGAGGACAAGCAAGGCATCGAATAATTGACCAGCTGATGGATCAGATTATTTGGATGTTTTTGTTTGTTATTATTATTATAATAAGGGATGTGTGCTACTTTCTATATATAAAAAGTGGGCGTAGTACTTTGTTTGAGCAGATAGATAAGGTGGACAAATCATGCGTGGTCCGGCCTGAATATCATATTGCATGTTCGCACACCAAATGAACCAGCATTATATATATATATATATATATATATATATATATATATATATATATATCGCAGTGAACCAAAGAATCAGCATTAATTATGGAGCCACTTCTAGAAAATTATAAGCACGATGTTATAGAAACCGGACGCTCTCTCGCATTGGATAAAGGCTAGGCGAGAGTCAACTTGTAGGAGCTGATATTCAAATACCCGTGCACGTCCCTCCAACTTGTATACAACTATGATATACTCTCTCCGTTCCGAATTACTTGTCTTGGATTTGTCTAGATACGGATGTATCTAGACTCATTTTAGTGCTAGATACATCTGTATCTAGACAAATTTAAGACAAGTAATTCGGAACGGAGGGAGTACTACAAACTGCGAATCAGAGTGGAATATACTTTGTCCCCTTGAAGAAAACACAATAACATTGATTATCTGAATGCTCGCCACGCAAAGTTTTTTTTTCTTTTTCTGAAACCAAAGAAATTTCATTTATCCGAATGCTTCGACTCCACCCGCAAAAAAAAAAAGTGAGGAAGAATGCTTCGACTCAAAGTACCAGTACCCCATCTTCCCTCAAAAAAAAGAAAAAACAAGAGTACCAGTACCTCATCTGAATTCTGCACCGTAGGATGGCTCGTGCAGTCCATGCCTATCACACCACGTGAATAAACAGCATCTCTCCCCATTTTACCCCGATGGTCGACAGGCCGATCGCGATCAGAGCAAATCCGTCGCGTTGCCCTCCTCGCCGTCCATTTGTTCGGCTGTTGTTTTCCACTCATCGTCGATGCACCACGTAGCCATCGACTGTGTACGACAGCAACGCTTCCAGCCCATCTTCTGCGGCGCCTGGGCACCTGCCGTGTTTCCGGCCCACACCGCTGGTGCGACGCCAAAGTGGAATGCCCTACGCACGATCCAGAGCAACCCCCCAAAGAAAAAAAGTGAGGTTGCAGCGACTGCGTGCCTTTTGTTTTGTTAATTAATATTTCCGCTGCCAAATGGCACATGGCTCTTCCGTGGAACAAATCCCACGGTTAGCACAAGGAAGAAGCATGCGCGCACCAACTTGTGGACAGATCCAACAATTGACCAACTTATGTAAATATCTGTTGTGCTTCGTTGGGCAGATAAGGCGGACAGAAAAATTATCTCTCCCTGCATCTTCTTGCATTATCTTGTCGCACACCAACGATTACTAAAAAATTTTCATTGGCAGTGTCAGACACCGACGATTTATCTATGCAACGAGCGCGGATGTGGTGTTACAAAAAACAAACGTTGTTTCCTCTTTTTATTGGATGGAAGCCAGAGAAGTCAACTTGTAGCTAATCATCTTGCGTTTCTCGTAAAATAGGTCTTGTTCTTTTTTTTTTTGCGCATCTGTTTTTGTTCTTGTTGTTTTTTTCTAACGGAAAATGATGTTCTTTCATGAAGGGTATTTTTTACCTCACTAAAAAAATATGTTACAAAACACATAAATATTTACACACACGCATACACTATCGCATTATGGACTAACATACAAACATCCTATATAAGCACTTCTGAGACTAATCCGACAAAACTCGAAACAGAAGTCACAATAGCCACCTAGTAGTCATGGGGTGCCCAACCAAGCAAACATATTTAAGTTTCTTGCACAGGGAGTACTTCCTCAGAAAAAGAAGTACATCTTCTGTACTAAAAGTATTACTAGGTTAGTCTAAAAAGGTGTTTTGTACAGTTAAAAGGATAGCCCAAACAAGTTCCCCGATACAAACTTCGTATGGCGTGCATGACTTAGCATGACTAAGGCTGGTTGTAATGGGGAGTATCATGTACTAGTATCATGCATATGATACTAGTGTATGATACTACCTCCCTAATGCATAGTATCATATATTAGTATCATGTAGTACTCTATTTATTGCCATGCATGACACAAAGTAGCATAACATTTAATATGATACGGTATCATGATATGATACTACACCCTCTCTTTCTTCATTTAATGCTACGACACCTCATCAAAATTGCCTAGTTGACATGCATGATACTAGCTATGATACTACCATTACGACCAGCCTAAGAAGTAGAATAAGATAAGTGAGGCTAAAAATAGTCGTCAGGATACGGGATGCAAAATTAAGATAACAACGTAGAAAAACCTAAAAAAGAATCTAGGAACAAACACTTGTGCCATGTCTAGGATTAGAATCTAAGCCGACAAACTGCGCAAGAACGAACCTAATCAACTAAGCTATAGACGGTTCACACAACAGGAATTTAACCACTCTACCCTCATCCGGTCACCCCAAATGAGTTCTATTTTTAAGCGTCCAACATGTTATCATCCCAAGTGATAAACGAGAATTCTATCGTGCGTATGGCAAACTAACACCTCCTCTCGACACGCTGATGGGATGTATGAAAACATGCGCTGCAATGTGCACCAGGTGGAGAGACAACCTACGATAGAAAACACATTGCAATTGTTGTGTGAACCTCTCGGAGATGCTCATAAAGGTATGGTGTGCACGCATGTGGTCATAAGGGTGAGTGTGTATACGCGTGTATGAGCTTATGCGTCTGTATTGTGTTTCTAAAAGAAAAGTCAAAAAATTTCATTACTCAAATTCTCAAAATGGCCATAGATTATCTGACTTTGTTCTATCTAGTATATGACGATTCTGAAATTCACAGAATGGTCATACATTGCTTACATTGCTCAACATCACCCCTACAACCTCTCACTCGCTCGTGTCCATTGGGCATCTATTCCCGTAGGCGATGTGGTTACACTAGTAGAAAACAGGGCATTTGTCCCGGTTCATGAGGGCCTTTTGTCCCGGTTTAAGAACCGGGACAAAGGTCGGTACTAATGCCCTCCCCCTTTAGTCCCGGTTCTTACACAAACCGGGACAGATGTGCCTCCATGTGGCCACTGCGGGCAGCCCAGGCAAGGGGGCCTTTGGTCCCGGTTGGTGACATGAACCGGGACCAAAAGGCCTCCACGCGTCAGCAGCTGGCTGGAGCTGAGGTTTTTTTTTAAAAAAAAAAGTGGCTGGTTTAGGGGTTTTGGGGTTAATTTAGGTTGTTATTAGCTAGCTAATAGAGAGAAGTGTCCTCTCTTATATCTTCGTTCTTGATTTACCAACGCTACTGCTATGTTCATTTCACCCGCTGATATATATTAACTCATGCTCGCATCATACATCATCATATATAATAACAAGTCATATTAATCATGCATCATCATACAACTTCTACTCGTTATTAATAACAAGTCATACGATCATCATCCTCATAGTTATCGAACCCAACCCTACATAATTGTTCTTAATTAGCACATGATCATCAGTATCAGGTAGGACCTAAACACCCTTAAGGTAAAATAGCATAAAACAATATAGACCCTGACTCTCCATTATGAAGAATGAAGATCATCCTGTCTCCAATTCTTGCGCTTCGCTTCCTTTTGCTTCCAAGAAGCTCCTTACGACTGTCCATACATTTTTTTCCATTCTTTGATTGACATGTCTCCACTTCTTTTAGAAATCCGGTATGGACAGTTGAGATTCGTAGGACGACCTGGTTGTATGTTTAAATCATCAAGGCGACCGTGCGTATACATCAGATGAGGCACACAATCATTCGGGATTATCTGTTGAAAAATATAGTAATAACTTCGTAGTTACCAATGATGTACTAGTTTTAGAAGTATGCAAAAAGATGCACGGATGTCGTAATAGTAAAAAAATCTTACCAGGGTATCTCCATAGAAGTTACCGTAGTTCAACACGTGCACTAGTGGCACGCATTGACCATAATGTTGGGGAGTTCGATTATAGATATTGTAATTCTCAAGATCAGTACAAAATGCGATCAGATGATTTTCTCTTTATAAGTTAATTCGGAGCCATCGGTGTAGTGGGTTTTGTCTACCATCTTCCGCACATTCTTTGAAAAATGAAAATAAGCTGTCAATGAAAATAAGCTGTCAACTATTTCGAAATAAACAATATAAATTACTTAATAACTATATTTGAGAAGCTCACATGTGGGAAGAATTGGAAGTATATCCATAAGGACCCAAATGTCCGTATTGTCTTGCTCGATTGTAGGATCACCAAGATCCATGGTGACAAGCATGCCCTCATCAAAACCATACATCTTGCAAAGTGCTTTCCAATTTTTCCAACCAAAATGGGTTACACTCTCAACATTGTACAACTTTACTTCAAAATCCACACCATGATGGGTCCTTAGGTAATTTTTTTGGTTTCCATACTTTCATAGTCTTCAAGACCCATCCTCTCCAAGACATAGCGTCTTGCATAGCATGGGATAAGCTAGTCGAATTGAAAAAAATATGAAAAACACACGTCAAAATAGTTGAAGTCGTGCTTAATTACGAAAAAAACTATTGTCGTCGTTGCGTACCGTATGAACATCGAAGGTCTCCTCGAGCTTAATGCTGAAGCACCGATCTTCGTCCAGCTCAAGGAACTTGTCGCACATACCTCGGTCGTCGTGGCACCAGTCGCACTCTCCCCATTCAAATCATACAAGTTAGAGTCCAAAACAAGGGCAAAAGTGTTTGGAAAAGTAGATACGACGGAGACGTATCACTCGGGCATTTCATCGAACACATCATGTGCATAGGAGGTGAACTAGAGCACCCAAATGCCCTCTCCTCGCCGGATTCAAAAAACAGATCACTGGAGTGCTCTGCCGCGGCGGTGGGTATATATAGGCAAGTTATTTGTCCCGGTTCGTGGCATGAACCGGGACTAAAGCACCCCCTTCTGTCCCGGTTCAAGCCACGAACCGGGACCAATGGTTGTGGGCCAGGAGCGAGGACCATTGGTCCCGGTTCGTGGCTTGAACCGGGACAAATGGTTCCACACGAACCGGGTCTAATACCATCCATGGGTCCCGGTTCTTGAAGAACCGGGAGTAATGGGCTGGTCAGGCCTGAAAGGTAGCCCTGTTTTCTACTAGTGTTGTTGCATCCAGAGCGTTGGCATCTGTGCCAGAGGCTCTCTTCGTCAGAGATTTGTGTTTTCCTCACTACATTGGACGCTGCTAACCCTGGTCTAGCAAGATGATCGATTGTCTAGTGAAGGACAAGGCCATTAATGCAAGGATAAGACGAGAGGTGGTGTTAGCCCTCCTGGAATCATTTTGAAGTAGAAATCAGACAAGTGCGTAAGTAAGAAGGCGGCAATATAAGAAAGGTGTCCGCGGTTGCTTGATGGATGACTATTCGTATAATGGCCCATCATCATGTTATGCTTGTGTCCGTTGACTTTGCCGATGTTTGTTTCTCGAGTTACCACCAGTTTGTGGGGGCTCACTTGCGAAGTCGAGTCTCATGCGCAGGCGGGTTGCAGGGGTAACGTGAGGGGCCGTTTGTTTGTCTATCAATGTGGTCTTGTGGCCAATAATTTGGAGTAGGCCGTTTGCATCATGGGGTTGTGGCCTGGTTGTCTTTCGTAACCAAGTTTGTAATGGTTTTCCACACACAAAAATCTGAATAACTATTTTCTCCTTAATTAATAGATGCGAGAGTGATTCTCAATTCTCGGACGACATTTTGACATTTGCCCATATAGAGAACTTATGCATATATGGGGTGTAAAAAAACATATGCATATATAAGTTTTGTTAAATATAAACAGATCTTCCCAAACCGAAAGTCCTATTCTACTCCCGAGCTCAAATGAGCTTAGGATGAATAATAAATTCAAAAGAACAGAAAACATATTCAAAAGATTTTGAATTTTTTATGACAAAATTGATACATTTTCTGGATGCTTGCAAAATTTCATCATGAAAGAACGTTCATGGAAGTCATGGCAAAAATAACACAATCATCACTCTAAAATGCTTTTGATTTTGGAGGATCTTTTTTTTTTGCCGTGACTTCCACGAATGTTGTTTCATGATGAAATTTTGCAAGAGTCCAGAAAATTTGCTGATGCTTTCTATTAAAAAAAATCAGAAATTTCTGATTTATTTTTCAAATTTTTCCGAATTTACTGTTCACATGTGATTTGAGCTGGCCAGCTGGGGCTGAGAGACATCGCGCCCCTGCATGCTTTTTTCTTAGCCGCCTCTTCCAAAGGCATCTACTATGCAACGTTTTGTCGCTGTCCCAGTCCTGTCGCTGGGCCTTTGTTTCTACCGCTGCAGGCACTTGGTCGCATTTTCGGCCAATAGTACCACTGTTGGGAGATCCACCGAAAGTGGGATGACCTGAGCGATCCAAGGGCAGTGGCGTCGACTGACCGTGACCGGCGACTTGGTTCCGGCAAAAGATCAGCGACGCTTTCTCGATGAACGGCGCTGCGTGGCTGGCCTCAGATCAGTCCTCCCGTCCAGTCCTTTCTTGATCCCTCTTCTCCGGAAAAACGATGAAGGCCGATATCTCTTCTGACACAACGTGAATCTGTCAGATTGAAGCGTGGACGACATAACCTCCTCGATCGGGAAGGGGGGGGGGGGCAAATGCTAAAAAAAGTCTAATCTAAGCCTCCCTAAATAATTTTTCTTCAGGAATTGATCAAAGCAACACATAGCTCCGCCATTGGCTTCCTTGTCAACACTGGCGTGGAGTGTCATTGTTGGCCTGTTGGCTGTTGCCCCTGTTTGGCAACATCGAGCAGTCAGAGCATCTCCAACGGGTGATGAAAAGCATTCGATAATGCTACACTCACGAGGAGGATTTTTACAGGCTTCACGGATAGTTAACGTGGAGGATTAGGATTGGGTTTAAGGGGTGTGAAGGGGCCCACCCCTCCTGAAAATCAAGGGGAGGGGGGGCTAGTTTGATTAGATGGAACAACCCCGTATTACTCCCGTAAATGCCCGTGAGTCTAGCATTTTCGAAAAGCATCACTCGGTCATGAAAAAAGACAGTCGTGTTAAAAAACTGTCGTTTAGGCACCTACGCGCAAAAATACTTCCCCAACAGATGATGTACCTGTAAAAGGTGATGTAATTCTTTTCACCGTGCCTAAAAAATGCCCCTGCTGCTGCATATTTGCAGCACCCGTGCAGCTGCCACAAAAACTAAACTCGGCCGCTCGCTCGCAGACCCAACCGCCCGGCAGAAGTTTCCCACCCCTCGTCCGCCTCCCACCCGCTGCCGATTCGCCAGCCGACCTCACTGCTCCACGGGCCACAGCCGGACAACCAAGTCCTTCATGGCTAGTTCGGCCGCCTGGTGCAGTTCGACCAGCTGCTTCAGCTGATCAATAAAGGGCACCGGATAATTCGGTGCCAAATACTGCAACCAGAAATCCCTCTCCATAGACTTCTTCTCCTCGGTCCGGTAGAATTGGGCGGCATCTGATATGCTGCGAGGCAGATCCGTAAACGCCCCTGGAAAAACAAGAATTCAGCTTATCGCTTAGAGTTCCTCCCATTATCATGTAAAAATGGCCATGAATACAAAAGGCCTTACCAGCCGCAACCTTCCAGGCCTCCTGAATGTCCCTCAAAGCACCTCGGGCTTCTTCTCGAGCATCCTCTGCGGCTTGGAGAGCTTGGGCGAGTTCGGATTCTTTCCGTACTAGACTCTGCTCCAAGCCCTCGCTTTTCTTCACGGCCTCCAGGAGCTCTCGCTCAGCTTCAATGACCCTGGCCTCGTGCTTCTCACGAAGAGCCTGTTCGGCGGCGACCTTACTATCGGCTTCGGCCACAGCCTTCTTCAGTGCCTCAATTTCGGCACTCACCCCTAGAGCATACAATGCAAATATCTTAATTAGGCACAACTTCTAATTTGTGCTCTACTTAACACAAGGTTCTGGCATACCCTGCTTGTCCTCCGACTGCTTCTTCACGTGGCCAAGTTCCCCTTTGGCCCGTTCCAGATGCTGCTTTAGTTCAGACACCTCCACACTATGAGCGGCGGTCGTTCCTGCAGACACTTGTTTTCAAACAAAGGGATACACGTCATTAGCTGAGTCTCCTGCAAAAACGGAAAAATTTGATCCCCTGTTCGGCTCTCTTTCGCCGGACAGTGCATCAAGGGCTACTACTCATATTATGACAATCTCCCAAAGGTCTCTTAAGAAACATACCTCAAAGCCCTTTATAAGACTAAGGCAGGATTCGTTCAGTCTGCTCTCAGCGGACTTAATCTTTTCAATCACCGCGCCCATGAGGGCATGATGTTCATCGACGATAGACGCGCTTCTTAGCGCTGTCGATAGGCCTCCCAGCAGCCCTGCTTGGGCACAGGCCGCTGGCGGAACAGGCAAGCCCCCCAAAGGCGGCTGCTTACCCGATCCCGGAGCTTTAAAGGTCTCTAGGACTGTGTCCGACTGGGGTCCGGACCGAAGATCACCCCCGCCATTGACACGCATAGGAGTCACTGCTCCCGTGTGTCCGCCCCCAGGGATATGCCCCCTGGTCCAGGTCCCGCTAAGACGACACCTCGGTGTCGCGCCTAGGCTTTGGGGAAGGGGCCTCTGGAGGCGTCTCGCTCGCCAGGGTATCTGAGCTCAGCGAATCCTCCGATGAGGATTGTCCGGCGTGGGACCCCGCCGGGCTGTACAAAATATGGCAACAGTTAAAACTACTACATTCAAACAACCCCGAGCGCGTATGCGTGTTCGGATTTCATATAGTTACAACTTTTCCAGGGGCTGGGCCCTGGGATCCCACTCCGGGCTGCTATCGGCAGCCGTGGTGGATGCCTCTGGGAGGGAACCTCTCCCCCTCTTTGGCAACTCGGCCTCCAGGGATGAGGAAGCCGTCCTTTTCTCCCCACCTCCTGCGGGAGGCTCGTCTTCCTCCGCCTCCTCCTCTTCGTCTTCGGAAGAAGGATGGTCGCTTGAGTCTTCAGATTTTGCGTCCGAAGCATCGCGACGACGGAGGCCACTCCTGGTCTTTTTGACCTTCTTGGAGGCCTCTTTCTTTGACGCCTCGTAAGGCGCTGGGACTAGCATCTTCGTCAGAAGAGGTCCGGCCGGTTCCTCTGGCAGCGGGGCAGGACAATATATCCGCTCCACCTTTTTACCCATCCCTTGGGTTATGATAAAAGCATGATAAAAGTGTCTCCCTCAGGACATGCTAACTGAAGCATGGATGGACAGAGCATAGCAATAACTTACCGAACTTGCAGAAAGGGATAATTGATACCCACGGTCCTCGGCGGAGCCCGACCATGATTTGCCGGACTTAAAGAGCACCTTCCAGATATCCTTGTGGGAGGAACCATAGAGCTCCCAAAGGGTCTGGTGCTCGGTTGGGTCGTATTCCCACAAATTGCAGGCTCGACGCTGGCAAGGGAGAACCAGGCGAACTAACATCACCTGGACTACGTCGACGAGTTTGACGTCCTTGTCGACCACACTCTGGACACGCGTCTGGAGTAGTGACAACTCATCGGACGAGGACCAGTTCAGGCCCTTCTCGGGCCAGGACGTGAGCCGCAGTGGGGCTCCGGATCTGAACTCAGGAACCGCAGCCCACTTTTTGCCGCGCGGTTCAGTGATATAGAACCACTGCTGCTGCCACTCCTTGACGGAGTCATTGAAGGCGCCCGTCGGCCATATAACCTTGGGCATCTTGCTCACCATGGCGCCATCGCACTCGGCGTGCTCGCCACTCACCACCTTGGGCTTCACATTGAAAATCTTCAGCCATAGGCCGAAGTGAGGCGAAATTCGGAGAAAAGCCTCACACACGACGATGAACGTCGAGATATTAAGGAAAGAATTGGGGGACAGATCATGAAAGTCAATCCCGTAATAATACATGATACCGCGAACGAATGGGTGAAGGGGAAACCCGAGCCCGCGGAAAAAATGATGAAGAAACACGACCCTCTCATGGGGCTCCAAAGTGGGGACGATCTGTCCCGCCGGCAGAAGACGGTAGCCGATCTTTTTGTCCAGGTACCCGGCCTCTCGGAGCCTCTTGATATCCTTCTCTTGGACGGTAGAGGCCATCCATTTGCCTCCTGCTCCAGATCCGGACTCTTCGGAGAACCTCTCTTCGGTGGATAAGAAGAGTGCTTGGGCACTGATGACCCACAACTATAGGGTATCTATCTTAGTCCTTTCGATAAGTAAGAGTGTCGAACCCAACGAGGAGTAGAAGGAAATGATAAGCGGTTTTCAGCAAGGTATTCTCTGCAAGTACTGAAATAAGTGGTAACAGCTAGTTTTGTGATAAGATAAATTGTAACGAGCAACAAGTAACAAAAGTAAATAAAGTGCAGCAAGGTGGCCCAATCCTTTTTGTAGCAAAGGACAAGCCTGGACAAACTCTTATAATAGGAAAAGCGCTCCCGAGGACACATGGGAATATCGTCAAGCTAGTTTTCATCACGCTCATATGATTCGCGTTCGGTACTTTGATAATTTGATATGTGGGTGGACCGGTGCTTGGGTGCTGTTCTTACTTGAACAAACATCCCACTTATGATTAACCTCTATTGTAAGCATCCGCAACTACAACAAAAGTATTAAGGTAAACCTAACCATAGCATGAAACATATGGATCCAAATCAGCCCCTTACGAAGCAACGCATAAACTAGGGTTTAAGCTTCTGTCACTCTAGCAACCCATCATGTACTTATTACTTCCCAATGCCTTCCTCTAGGCCCAAATAATGGTGAAGTGTTATGTAGTCGACGTTCACATAACACCACTAGAGGCTAGACAACATACATCTTATCAAAATATCAAACGAATACCAAATTCACATGACTACTAATAGCAAGACTTCTCCTTGTCCTCAGGAACAAACGTAATTACTCGCAAAGCATATTCATGTTCATAATCAGAGGGGTAATAATATGCATAAAGGATCTGAACATATGATCTTCCACCAAATAAACCAACTAGCATCAACTACAAGGAGTAATCAACACTGCTAGCAACCTACTAGCACCAATATAATCCCGGACTTGGAGACAAGAATTGGATACAAGATATGAACTAGGGTTTGGAGATGAGATGGTGCTGGTGAAGATGTTGATGGAGATTGCCCTCTCCCGATGAGAGGAGCGTTGGTGATGACGATGGTGATGATTTCCCCCTCCCGGAGGGAAATGTCCCCGACAGAACAGCTCTGCCGGAGCCCTAGATTGGTTCCGCCAAGGTTCCGCCTCGTGGCGGCGGAGTCTCGTCCCGAAAGGTTGCCTTCTATTTTTTTCTCATCGAAAGACTTCATATAGGAGAAGATGGGCGTCGGAGAGCCACCATGGGGCCCACAAGGTAGGGGGCCGCTCCCAGGTGGGAGGGCGCGCCCCCACCCTCGTGAGCAGGGTGTGGGCCCCCTGGCCTTCATCTTTGGCGATGATTTTTCTTTATTTATTTTAAGATATTCCGTGGAGTTTCAGGACTTTTGGAGTTACGCAGAATAGGCCTTCAATATTTGATCCTTTTCCAGCCCAGAATTCCAGCTGCCGGCATTCTCCCTCTTCATGAAAACCTTGTAAAATAAGAGAGAATAGCCATAAGTATTGTGACGTAACATGAAATAACAGCCCATAATGCAACAAATATTGACATAAAAGCATGATGCAAAATGGACGTATCAACTCCCCCAAGCTTAGACCTTGCTTGTCCTCAAGCGAAAAGCCGATAACAATAAATATGTCCTCATGTTTAGAGGTAGAGGCGTCTATAAAAATAATACGGACATGAAGGCATCATGATTATTTCATAACAGCAACATATATAGATTTTGTCATATGATTACTCATGTTCAAGTGATGATCTTTTCACAAGGCCAAAGTATGAATCAGAAACCTTATTGAGCACCAACAAATTATAACCTCAGTCTTTGAAACAATTGCAATTTATCATAACATCGGAAAGAGTCTATGTCAGAGCTTAAAAGCAAGTCCACATACTCAACTACCACTTAGTCCTTCATAATTGCTAATACTCACGCAATACTTGTGGTTACGGAGTTTTAATCGGACACAGAGAAAGATAGGGGCTTATAATTTTGCCCCACAGCCTTTTACCTCAAGGGTAATGTCAACAATAATATTTCATGCTCCCCTACATCCAATTAGATATATATATATATCATGTTCTTTCCAACATGCTGAGCTTCCCAAAGGATAAAATAAAAAGGGAAAGGTGAAGATCACCGTGACACTTGCATAAGGTAGAGGATAATAATAAAAGATAGGCCCTTCGCAGAGGGAAGCAGAGGTTGTCATGCACGTTTAGGGTTGATGCACAAAATCTTAATGCAAAAGAACGTCACTTTATATTGCCCCTTGTATGTGGACCTTTATTATGCAGTCCGTCGCTTTTATTGCGTCCACAACAAGTTCGTACAAAGTTTATTTTCTCTGCACTAATAAGTCATGCATATTTAGAGAGCAATTTTTATTGCTTGCACCTATGACAACTTACTTGAAGGATCTTACTCAATCCATAGGTAGATATGGTGGACTCTCATGGCAAAACTGGTTTAAGGGTATTTGGAAGCACAAGTAGTATTTCTACTTGGTGCTGAGAATTTGGCTAGCATGAGGGGGAAAAGCAAGCTCAACACGGTAGAGGATCCATGACAACATACTTTATCTTGGATGTAAGAAAACATAACTCATTATGTTGTCTTCCTTGTCCAACCTCAACTCTTTAGAATGTCATATTTTAGTGAGTGCTCCCAATCATAAAAGATGTCAATGATAATATATCTATATGTGAAACCTCTCTTTCCTTATTACTTCCTATTAATTGCAACGATGACCAAAGCTATATTTGCCAACTCCCAACAACTTTTAATCATCATACTCTTTCTATGTGAAGTCATTACTTTCAATAAGATCAATATGAACTCTTTGATTCTTTTTATTCTTTTTCTTCTAATCACCCAAGATCATGGCAAAATACTCAAGCCCTTGACTCAACACTAATCTTTATTATATACCTCACAGACTCGATTACAAAAGAAGGATCATAAAGCAAAACTCAAAACTAGATCATGCCATAACTTTATTCTACTAAATCAAGATACTAATAAAAGGATCGAACTAAGAAAAAGGTAAAGATAGGAGTTGTGATGGTGATACGATACCAGGGCACCTTCCCCAAGCTTGGCAGTTGCCAAGGGGAGTTCCCATACCCATGTGATTATGTCCTCGGAGGTGATGGAGGTGTTATTGATGATGGAGTCGTTGCATTTTTCTTCTCTAGCTTGCGTCTAAGGCTAAAGTTTTCCTCCCTCAGATCCTCATTCTCGAGCTCAAGTTTCATTATCTTTTTGCATAGTGCTGCCTTGCTATCCTGCAAGAAACGAGGAGGGATAGATTGGACCTTATGGAGGCTGGACTTCTTGAACTCCACATGCATATCACCAGGTTGAGGTAGGGGATAGTCCTCTTCGTCGGAACTCGTTTCCTTCTTCCTCTTTGGATCATAGTCTTCTTCTTCCTCCGTGGTCCAGCCATAATGCTCCGCATCCCCATATACTTTTGGATTTGCAAGACATCTTGCTCTAATCTGCAGCAGCAACAGCTTGAAATGAAACAGAGGATATTTGCGTGATACGGGAGTCAAAACCTTCGGGAGTATATATAATGAATTTTTACCAACAAAAATACGTATTGTGCAAGGAAACGGAGTCCGGAGGGCACACGAGGTGCTCACGAGGTAGGGGGGGTGTGCCCAGGGGGGTAGGGCGCGCCCTCCACCCTCGCGGAGGCCTCGTGTCCTCCCCGGACTGCTACTTATTTTTCTATTTTTCTAAATATTCCAAAACGGAGAAATATTGCCTTAAAAATTGTTTTGGAGTCGGTTTACTTACCGTACCTCATACCTATTCCCATTGTTGAGGAAATCGTTAACTGGTAGCTGCTTGGTTGGCTGGTGAGTAGGGGATTAATCGGCTAATCGGCAAGTTAATAGGCCATTTAATCAATTAATCGAACGATTTATCGGTTCATAGGCTACTCGATGACCCTACGAGTAGGGATTAATCGGCAAGTTAACTGGTTAATCGGATGAATTCTTGAACATGGCCTATTCCTTTTTGGAGTCTGGAACGTTCTGGAAAGTGTCCCTTATGTATTCCTCCGGGGTTACGGTTTCAATAATATTGGTTTCAACATTTATAGGATTACCTGAGATATAGTGTTTGATCCTTTGACCGTTTACCACCTTCGGATTTGTGCCTTCGAAGTTGTTGATTTTTATGGCACCAGAACGATAGACCTCCTCGATAATGTAGGGACCTTCCCATTTAGAGAGAAGTTTTCCTGCAAAAAATCTTAAACGAGAGTTGTATAGCAATACATAATCACCTACATTAAACTCACGCTTTTGTATCCTTTTGTCATGCCATCTTTTAACTTTTTCTTTAAACAACTTGGCATTTTCATAAGCTTGGGTTCTCCATTCATCAAGTGAGCTAATATCAAATAACCTCTTCTCACCGGCAAGTTTGAAATCATAGTTGAGCTCTTTGATAGCCCAATATGCCTTATGTTCTAGTTCGAGAGGTAAGTGACAAGCTTTTCCATAGACCATTTTATACGGAGACATACCCATTGGATTTTTGTATGCAGTTCTATAGGCCCACAACGCGTCATTCAGTTTCTTGGACCAATTCTTTCTAGACCTATTGACAGTCTTTTGCAAAATTAATTTGAGCTCTCTATTTCTCAATTCTACCTGACCACTAGACTGCGGGTGATATGGAGATGCAATTCTATGATTAACGTCATATTTAGCAAGCATCTTACGGAAAGCACCATGAATAAAGTGTGAACCACCATCAGTCATTAAATATCTAGGGACTCCAAACCTCGGAAAAATAACTTCCTTAAGCATTTTAATAGAAGTGTTATGATCAACACTACTAGTTGGAATAGCTTCTACCCACTTAGTAACGTAATCAATAGCAACTAAAATATGTGTATATCCATTAGAGGCAGGAAAATGTCCCATATAATCAAAGCCCCAAACATCAAATGGTTCAATAACAAGTGAATAATTCATAGGCATTTCTTGATGTCTACTAATATTACCAATTCTTTGACATTCATCGCAAGACAAAACAAACTTATGGGCATCCTTGAAGAGAGTAGGCCAATAAAAACCGGATTGCAATACCTTATGTGCAGTTCTGTCTCCAGCGTGGTGTCCTCCATAAGCTTCGGAGTGACACTTGTGTAGGATCTGTTCCTGTTCATGCTCAGGTACACAACGTCTAATAACACCATCTACTCCTTCTTTATAAAGATGTGGGTCATCCCAAAAGTAATGTCGCAAGTCATAGAATTTTTTTTCTTTTGTTGGTATGTGAAGCTAGGTGGTATAAATTTAGCAACAATATAATTAGCATAATCAGCATAACATGGAGTTACGAGAAGTACTTATGACATTCAATTGTTCATCAGGAAAGCTATCATCAATAGGTAGTGGGTCATCAAGAACATTCTCTAACATAGATAAGTTGTCTGCAACGGGGTTCTCAGCTCAATTTCTATCAACAATATGCAAATCAAATTCTTGCAGCAAGAGAACCCATCTAATAAGTCTAGGTTTTGCATCTTTCCTTTCCATAAGATATTTAATAGCAGCATGATCTATGTGAATGGTTACTTTAGAATCAACAATATAGGGTCTGAATTTATCACAAGCAAATACAACTGCTAAAAGTTCCTTTTCGGTAGTAGCATAATTTCTTTGAGCATTGTCTAGAGTCTTACTAGCATAATGGATAACATTTAATTTCTTATCAACTCTTTGCCCTAGAACAACACCTACAGCATAATCACTAGCATCACACATAATTTCAAAGGGTAAATTCCAATCAGGTGGCTGAACAACAGGTGCAGAGACTAATGCTTTCTGAAGTATTTCAAATGCTTCTACACAATCATCATCAAAGACAAATGGTACATCTTTTTGTAATAAATTAGTCAGAGGCCGAGAGATTTTTGAGAAGTCCTTAATGAATCTCCTATAAAATCCTGCGTGACCAAGGAGGCTTCTTATACCTTTGATGTCCTTGGGACATGGCATCTTTTCAATAGCATCAACCTTGGCTTTATCAACTTCAATACCTCTTTCAGAAACCTTGTGCCCCAAGACAATACCTTCATTAACCATAAAGTGGCACTTTTCCCAATTCAAGACAAGATTAGTTTCTTCACATCTCTGCAAAACTCAAGCAAGATTGCTCAAGAAATCATCAAAAGAGGAACCATAGACGGAAAAGTCATCCATGAAAACCTCACAAATCTTTTCGCAAAAGTCAGAGAATATAGCCATCATGCATCTTTGAAAGGTAGCAGGTGCATTATATAAACCAAAAGGCATACGTCTATAAGCAAAAGTACCAAAAGGGCATGTAAAAATAGTCTTTGATTGATCCTTAGCAGACACAAGCAATAATGTGTATGTTTGCATAACCTTTCAAGCATTTGATCAATAAAAGGTAAGGGGTAACGATCTTTCTTAGTAGCCTTATTTAATTTGCGGAAATCAATTACCATCCTATAACCTGTGATAATTCTTTGCGGAATCAATTCATCTTTATCATTAGGGACAACAGTAATACCTCCCTTCTTAGGGACACAATGGACAGGACTTACCCATTGACTGTCAGCAACGGGATAAATTATACCTGCCTCCAGAAGCTTGAGTATTTCTTTTCTTACCACTTATTTCATTTTAAGATTCAAACGTCGTTGAGGATCAGAAACTGGTTTGGCATCCACTTCCAAATTTATTTTATGTTGACATAAAGTGGGACTGATGCCCTTAAGATCACCCAGAGTATATCCAATAGCGGCACGATGCCTCTTCAGAGTTTTCAATAATCTTTCTTCTTCATGCTCTGAAAGGTTAGCACTAATAATGACAGGATATATTTTCTTTTCATCAAGATAAGCATATTTAAGATTATCAGGCAACGGTTTAAGCTCAAACACGGGATCACCCTTTGGTGGAGGAGGATCCCCTAGGATTTCAACAGGCAAATTGTGTTGCAGAATATGTTCCTGTTTAAAGAATACTTCATCTATTTCCCTTCTTTCATTCATGAACATATCATTTTCATGGTCTAGCAAATAGTTTTCTAAAGGTTCACTAGGAGGTACGGCAATAGAAGCAAGACCAATAATTTCATCCTTACTAGGCAATTCTTCCTCATGATGTTGTTTACTAAATTTAGAGAAATTAAACTCATGAACCATATCATCCAAGCCAACAGTAACAATATTCTTTTCGCAGTCTATCTTAGCATTAACAGTATTCAAGAAGGGTCTACCAAATATAATGGGACAAAAGCTATCTTGTGGAGAACCAAGAACAAGAAAATCAGCGGGATATTTGGTTTTTCCACACAAGACTTCAACATCTCTAACAATTCCCACTGGAGATATAGTATCTCTATTGGCAAGTTTAATTGTAACATCAATATCTTCTAACTCAGCAGGTGCAATATCATGCATAATTTCTTTGTATAAGTCAATGAGTACCACACTAGCACTAGCACCCATATCACATAAGCCATGATAACAATGATCTCCTATTTTAACAGAAATAACAGGCACGCCTACCACAGGTCTATGTTTATCTCTATCACAGGGTTTAGCAATTCTAGCAGTTTCACCACAGAATTGAATAACATGCCCATCAATATTATCAGACAAGAGATCTTTAACAATAGAAATATTGGGCTCTACTTTTACTTGCTCAGGAGGTGTATAAGTTCTAATATTTCTTTTACGAACAACAATTGAAGCTTTAGCATGATCCTTCATTCTAACAGGGAAAGGTGGTTTCTCAACATAAGAAGTGGGAACAATAGGATCATTGTAAGTGACAGTCTTTTCTTCAACTTTAATAGGTGCAGCTACTTTTACTACTATGAGAGGATGATATTTAAACCACTTCTCCTTGGGGATATCAACATAAGTAGCAAAAGATTCACAGAAAGAAGCTACTATCTCAGAGTCAAGTCCATATTTAGTGCTAAACTTACGGAAAATATCGGTATCCATAAAAGATTTAACACAATCAAACTTAGGTGTCATACCTGACTCCTTACCTTCGTCGAGGTCCCAATCTTCAGAGTTGCGTTCTATCCAATAAATTTCATCTAAATTCAATAGTCTTCATCATAAAAGAGCCAGCACAAGAAGTATCGAGCATGGTGCGATTGTTATCAGAAAGCTGAGCATAAATTTTTTGCATAATTACTTCTCTTGAGAGCTCATGATTGGGGCATGAATATAACATTGATTTAAGCCTCCCCCAAGCTTGAGCGATACTTTCTCCTTCGTGAGGCCAAAAATTATATATATAATTCCGATCACGATGAACAAGATGCATAGGGTAATACTTTTGACGAAATTCCAATTTCAATCTTCTATAATTCCATAATCTCATATCATCACGTAGCCTGTACCATGTCAATGTGTCTCCCTTCAAAGATAAAGGGAAAGCCTTCTTCTTAACAACATCATCGGGTATACCTGCAAGCTTAAATAGTCCACAAACATCATCCACATAGCGTAGATGTTCATCAGGATGCTTTGTTCCATCTCCTGTAAAAGTGTTAGCTAGCAGTTTTTCCATCATACCCGAAGGAATCTGAAAAGGAGTTTCATTTTGAATAGGTTCAGTAGGTTCAGTAGGTTGAGGAGCAACTCTTTGCTCTACTGGATGGGGTGAAGATACCCCGAACAAGCCCCTCAGACAATTACTTTCCATAGTAACAAGTGACAGAAAATTTCAGCACACTATATAAGTTTTTCCTTACCAAATTCCACCTACCAAAGGCGCTTCACTCCCCGGCAACAGCGCCAGAAAAGAGTCTTGATGACCCACAAGTATAGGGGATCTATCATAGTCCTTTCTATAAGTAAGAGTGTCAAACCCAACGAGGAGCAGAAGGAAATGATAAGCGGTTTTCAGCAAGGTATTCTCTACAAGTACTGAAATAAGTGGTAACACATAGTTTTGTGATAAGATAAATTGTAACGAGCAACAAGTAACAAAAGTAAATAAAGTGCAGCAAGATGGCCCAATCCTTTTTGTAGCAAAGGACAAGCCTGGACAAACTCTTATAATAGGAAAAGCGCTCCCGAGGACACATGGGAATATCGTCAAGCTAGTTTTCATCTCGCTCATATGATTCGCGTTCGGTACTTTGATAATTTGATATGTGGGTGGACCGGTGCTTGGGTGCTGTTCTTACTTGAAAAAACATCCCACTTATGATTAACCTCTATTGCAAGCATCCGCAACTACAACAAAAGTATTAAGGTAAACCTAACCATAGCATGAAACATATGGATCCAAATCAGCCCCTTACGAAGCAACGCATACACTAGGGTTTAAGCTTCTGTCACTCTAGCAACCCATCATCTACTTATTAATTCCCAATGCCTTCCTCTAGGCCCAAATAATGGTAAAGTGTTATGTAGTCGACGTTCACATAACACCACTAGAGGCTAGACAACATACATCTTATCAAAATATCGAACGAATACCAAATTCACATGACTACTAATAGCAAGACTTCTCCCTTGTCCTCAGGAACAAACGTAATTACTCACAAAGCATATTCATGTTCATAATCAGAGGGGTAATAATATGCATAAAGGATCTGAACATATGATCTTCCACCAAATAAACCAACTAGCATGAACTACAAGGAGTAATCAACACTACTAGCAACCTACTAGCACCAATCCCGGACTTGGAGACAAGAATTGGATACAAGAGATGAACTAGGGTTTGGAGATGAGATGGTGCTGGTGAAGATGTTGATGGAGATTGCCCTCTCCCGATGAGAGGAGCGTTGGTGATGACGATGGTGATGATTTCCCCCTCCCGGAGGGAAGTGTCCCCGGCAGAACAGCTCTGCCGAAGCCCTAGATTGGTTCCGCCAAGGTTCCGCCTCGTGGCGACGAAGTCTCGTCCCGAAAGGTTGCCTTCTATTTTTTTCTCATCGAAAGACTTCATATAGGAGAAGATGGGCGTCGGAGAGCCACCAGGGCGCCCACAAGGTAGGGGGGCGCGCCCCCACCCTCGGTGAGCAGGGTGTGGGCCCCCTGGCCTTCATCTTTGGCGACAATTTTTCTTTATTTATTTTAAGATATTCCATGGAGTTTCAGGACTTTTGGAGTTACGCAGTATAGGCCTTCAATATTTGCTCCTTTTCCAGCCCAGAATTCCAGCTGCCGGCATTCTCCCTCTTCATGAAAACCTTGTAAAATAAGAGAGAATAGCCATAAGTATTGTGACGTAATGTGAAATAACAGCCCATAATGCAACAAATATTGACATAAAAGCATGATGCAAAATGGACGTATCAGGTGCTAGGGCTCGAGCAGAGGGGAATGGACTAGCAGAGGGAAAAGGCGTGGGTAGAGAGGAAGAGATCTTATCTCTTTATAGGGGAGGTAAAAGCTTTTGCGCCTCCCCACTTGCCTGGTGGAACCCGCTCGTTCTCCACTCGCCGCAATTAGCGGTGCGTTTGGGTTACCCGTACCCGTATTGATGAGAATCCCACAATAAGGGGCACGATCTCTGCTTCGGCAAGACATGCAGAGGAAACAGCCTCGCGATATGCACTGAGGCTGGTTGTGGAGAAACGGTTTGAATAATGACTCGACTGTAGTATCATGTCGCTTTGTCTAAAGTTGTCAGCAGATAGCACTTGTGAAATATCATGCTATCTATGATGGTATGTGAAGATCATCTTGCAGATCCGGACACGGACCAAGTGTTCGATAATTATTTTGGAGTATTCGGAGAAGGAACCCGCCTTGCAATGCCGAAGACAAAATTGCGTGCTGGACTCATCGTCATTGAAGCCTGGTTCAGGGGCTACTGAGGGAGTCCTGGATTAGGGGGTATCCGGACAGCCGGACTGTATACTTTGTCCGGACTATTGGAGCGTGAAGATACAAGACTCAAGAATCCGTCCCGTGTCCGGATGGGACTCTCCTTTGCGTGGGAGACAAGCTTGGCGATCCGGATATTATATTTCCTTCTTTGTAACCGACTCCATGTAAACCCTAGCCCTCTCCGGTGTCTATATAAACCGGAGAGGTTGGTCCTTAGAGGGACGATCACAATCATAATTAGCATAGGCTAGCTTCTAGGGTTTAGCCTCTACGATCTCGTGGTAGATCAACTATTGTACTACTCATATCATCAATATCAATCAAGCAGGAAGTAGGGTTTTACCTCCATCAAGAGGGCCTGAACCTGGGTAAACACTGTGTCCCTTGCCTCCTGTTACCATTGGCCTAAGACGCACAGATCGGGGCCCCCTACCCGAGATCCGCCGGTTTTGACACCGACACTAACCCCGACGAGTTTCCGTTGACGAGAGTCACCCACAATGAGAAGAGCATCACTGCAACAAGGAACCATCTGCACCACCACAAGGACTCCACCAACAGAGTCCTCCTTGAGGTTTTTTAAGCTGCTTGAGCCACCCAGGTTGTTCAGGATATGAACGGACGTGATGTCAAAATCCTTGGATCAGTGAGATCTCCATTGACAAAGAAAGAAACCGTCACCCGCTACCATTGGGAAGGAAAAGGAGCATTAACCATCTTGCAAAGAAACCACACATCAACTGTCTAGATATGAAGAGAGTCCATAGATCCGAGAACACAAATTCTCATGGGCCCTTCGCCGACTTTACATCAAACGTCATCGATGTAGGAAGAGACCGAATATATCTTATTCCAACACACCATCACCGCCATCAGCTCATCGATGTCACCGGGAAAACAAAAAACTTGATATGAAAAAACAAAACAGATGGATGGGCCCCCACTCCTCTTGCCGCCGCCAAGGCCGTGGATCTGGGAAGAGAAGCGGGAATGATGCGATCACGTAGTGGGAGAGCACTAGCGACGACATCTAGGGTTGGGATTGTATCTCAACACATGGACTTGACTCCGACGATGAACCAGCCCAATGAAATGGAAAGGGCTCGCTATTTTTCGATAATATTTGGGAGGTAGAGTGCTCGGCTGTAGCTTGGCCGCCATGAAAGCCTTGAAGGAGATGGGCCCATTTGACCTCTTTTTCTGTCTAAAGCTTGAGATTTTTTTTGGAATTTGGGTTGGAGAACAAGTACTGTGAATGTAACAGTGTCATAGTCGAATCACGCGACCATCTCCATCAAATTTGTGAGCATCAGGCATACCGAAACATGTCTATACTTTGTAGGCATTTACTAAGTTGTTCTGAGGATATATTGGAAATATTATTCAGCATTCACATTATCATGGGTGCCTGTGTGTTCTGGATGGATGAGCCGCGAATGGCCCACCATGTTTGAAACACTATCTCCTACTACTTCAGCCACTGATGTGGCTCATCCACCGATGACCTAATGCAACGGCAACAAAAGTCTATGCAGATAAGCTTTTTTTAGGTATGTACGCAGATAAGCTTATTTTAGCAGATCGTTTGGAGTTATGATGATTCCTTTTACACTTGCCGGTGTCGTATATGTTAGGATAAAAACCATAATTTCAACAATGTGTCTAAACCAGGAACTGCTAAAGGACACCACTTTATTTATCAATTTTGTTTACACAAGAGAGTGGTGATGATGATTGCCTTGAAATAAGTATTTCTTAACTTTATAGAGGAATATTAATTTAATGACAAAGAATCAAAGAAAATTGGGAACTTGGTGGGCGCCGACAACCCTTGTGAATGCTCTGATATGGATCTCTTCCGTGCTCCCATAATCATCACGGTCGATGACGGAGCTAAAGTGAGCTTTTGGAACTCGCTTTGGGTGAACGGGATGTGAAGGTACATGCCCCCCCCCCCCCCTCCCTCCTCTCCCCTCTTCCAATTTTGACATCTCCAGGAAGAAGAATAGTTGCGTCGAGGGTGCTTCTACATGGATGAAGGCAGGCACTAAGAATTTGACTAATTTGAAGCCGAGAGAGTAGGGTTTTTTGTATTGGTGGGGGCCCTTCAGGCTTGTATGGACCTCAACTCTCTTAATTAATGAATGTGGCGAATCTTTTGAGTTTTAGAAAAATGTTGAAAAATTATATATATGCAAATCATATCTGCTCACCAACCTGTGAAACACACAGCAAAGATGGCATCAACGAGCGTACCTTCATCAACATAGGTGACCCACTCAACCCATAGAATGCACCTACTTCCACACCATACGAGTATAGTTTGGGGAACAAAGCAAAAATCGATGCCACCTAGAACTCACTGCTAGGCTTGATGGACAAAATAAGTGTGACTAAAAACACATGATTTTTAGGCTTTTCTATGTATGTGGACCGATGATGAATATCCGTATCGTTATTCATCAGTCTTCTTTATATGTACAACAAGTTGGACTGAGCAGTATTAATTGTCTTACTATCTTGTTACACAGGTAGGAAGACTAATGATTAGCACTACTTTAGACCTATGAGACCTACTAAGTGTTTTCCTATCTTTCGATTAAGCAACCTGTCTAGGAATTAATTGAATTCCTTTTCGATAAAGGGTGGATTTTATTGACTCAAAATGAAGCATCAAGTAAATACAAACATAATAAGCACACACCCGGCCTCTGCATAGCTAGGATGCACACAGCCAACACGAACGCACACACACAAAAAAACACGCCAGCAAATAGCAAAGTCATACAAGACCAAAGCTATGTTTAAGCGAGATAAAAAAACCTCCAAAGCGATCAAAACAACGATCGACAAACTACAACAACGACCATATCCGCACCAACCATGTCTTGACCCCACACGGACAACGAGATTCTTCAACAACAACATCTTTAGAAAGGAATGACGCTCAAGCGTCGTCGTTGCCGGATTCAACAACCAAATGTGAGAATCTAGGTTTTCACCCTGAAGAAGGAGTCTAGAGCACATCCGAGCAATGCCTTCAACAAGGTATCATTGCCAGGTATAACCTCGGGTCAGCCTAGGGTTTTTACCCCGGAGCTCAAGACCGGGTGCTCGGGAAGCACCACCAAGTCGAACTAAATTGTGTGTTGTCGCCGCCACTTTTCCGCGATCCCGACAACTACATGCACTGGGTTAGAAATCCACCGCCGCCGTTGCATAACCATATCCTTTGCGTCAAGCCGTCCATAGATTGCCTTTCATCGCCGAAGGCAAACTGGCCGAGGTGAGATCAACCAAAACTCACAAAGAAGCCTTCCGACTGCATTTGGGTATGACATAAGGTCCATAATATTGCCTGAGGTTATCTTGTAATTGTTTTGAAATAGATTTCTATGAATCGATGTTGGACTAGACTATATATTGACCAATGATGAAAAGTTGATAATCAGTAACACTGTATGTTGCTCTTTTTCATTGGTACAACACAGATGGGCAGTTCCGAGTCATTGTTCTATATTTTGTTTAAGACTTTTTTTAAAGTTCCTGCATTCAATTTGCCCTCCCTAGCTAACATGAATAGGTATCAAAGAATTCACACAAATCATCAGTGACTCCTCATTCTTCTAAATATTTGTTTAATACTTCTTTTAAGTTCCCGCATTCAATTTGCCCTCCCTAGCTAACATGAATAGGTATCAAAGAATTCACATAAATCATCAGTGACTCCTCATTCTTCTAAATATGAATAACATGGAGCTGTTCCAAGTTAATTATCCATGTTTAGAAGAACCAGGAGTCTCTGATGATTCCATGCAGTTTTCTGAGTTTTCTTTATGCTTGTAGGCGGAGTATGTCAACGTCGGCGCTTAGACAAAATTGTTAGCGAAAATTTAGTTTGTGGGCTTAGATTTGCTCATCTATGTTGTGCACATGAAGCAGGGCAATGTATATTACTACTATAGATCGTTTTGACCTGCAAAACGTGTCATGTTTTTCTTGAGGTAAATTTTTTATTATGGAGTTTGTTTTAATCATTTTGAAGTCCTGGAAATTAAGCTATATACCATTTATCTTTTGTTATCTGTCTTCTTTTTCAGTAGTGCAATGGGCGGTTACGAGGAACAATGGGAGACTACCTTTGTGCTGTATTGGCAGGATGTATGTAATTCAGCCTCGGCCCCTAAGGACCATGAGCTCCCCGAGGATGTTGACAATGATGTGCCGCCAGAGTGTGACCCCAGTGGCAATGTCAGTCGTGTGCAACATAAGGTTCAAAAGTGTAAACATCATCTAGTTCTTCGTGTGTGCACCCAGGGAATTGACTCTGGAAGGAGGTTTTTGGGGTGCCCTTACGAGGTTAACTTATTCCTACTTGATTGTGGTACAACCCCTATATTTATGAGTGTAAAGTAATTTGTTTATTTGTTGCACTTCGTAGGATTCCACTGCATGTGATTATGTCAAGTGGGTTGACAAAGCATGAGAGGGGAGGACTAGAAGTGTTATCACGGAGCTTGCCAACCAGAATTTGATGCTTGAGTAGAAACTAAGAGATAAAGAGGCCAAAAACAAAAGATTCAAAATGAAGAGGAAGATTACTACTAGAATGCACAAGTTGGAACTCAAGTCTAAGGATACCATGCTACTAAGTGATGTTTTCATATTAGTTGTATGCCATTATCTTTGCAATTGTTGGCAACAAATACTACTCCTAATATAAATTACTAATTGATGTGATGCACAACTATGATTTACTTGTCACTGCTTTAGGTCATGTATAGTAGCATGTGTGCTAATTACAGAAAAAATTGCCTGGGCCACATTTTTTTTTTGTAAAACCGCCAGCACTTACTAGTGGCGTCGGACTGAAGCGGAATGCCACTATTTAATCATTGACTACCAGCGCTCGAACTGTATAAACGCCACTAATATTTTCTTTACCTATGGCCTTGTGGCTCCTGCGCCACCTATAAGCATGTTAGCAGGATGTTGAGTACCAACGAAGGTAATGTGCAGTCAGTTTCAGGACTTTTATATGGGCCTAGCCCATTGTTTCTAACAAGGACATTGCTGAGTTTCTTTCAAGAGAAACTCAGCAAATGTGCAACATTGCCGAGTTTCTTCTTGATGTCTGAGTTCCTTTTGTGTGGCACTAGACAAAGTGTGATGTTTGCCGAGTTCCGAGTTTCTTCTTGATGTCAAGTTCCTTTTGTGTGGCACTGGCAAACTGTGATGTTTGCCGAGTTCAATTATCAGCAAACTCAGCAGACACCTTACACTGCCGATCTCGCAATCAGTTGAACTCCGTGAAAACTTAGATGAGCATGCATGTCACCAAGAATTATTGGAAACGAACTATACCATAAATGTCTGGCACGTATATTACATAGTGTAGCTAGGCTGGAACCTAGAAAGAGATGTGCTGGCGACTAGAGACA
This sequence comes from Triticum timopheevii, assembly GCA_963921465.1. Classification (NCBI taxonomy): domain Eukaryota; kingdom Viridiplantae; phylum Streptophyta; class Magnoliopsida; order Poales; family Poaceae; genus Triticum; species Triticum timopheevii. The sequence continues at coordinate 463,905,735 of OY997262.1, read as the reverse complement.
AGATCAAACAACTCATCTAGCGGTTAAAGCAGCTATAATTTCCGACTTGCATGTCACAATGTACTGGCGACAAAACGTTCTACAAGACTGTAGAAAATTAAACCACACATTGCTAATAACCGCACACCTTCAAACTATTCCACGAACGCGGGTTCCAAGGATTCAGTAGTGCTGCAATGCAGTTTCCTACACCTAAATTTGATCCCAGTCAATAGAGCCGTGGTTTTCAAAACTGTAACCAGGTTGCCGTAGACGGTTGCGACCCAGTTTGCTCATCGTGGCAAGGCCTGAAAGCAATGCATTACAATTTTTTAGCACGCATGGGGTCTGAATACTGAAAAGACATTATGTAGCAGTTCAAATTACTGGTGAAAATTTTTCTCGAAAAAATTGCTAGTGAAAAGGAAAGGTGTGAAAGCTTGTCAGGAAGTGAAACTAAGCTGTTACCTTGGATGACTTTGTAGAGTGACGACCACCACCTATCAGGCGGAACCTCATACTCGGTGAGTGATTCCTCGATTTCGGTATTGTGCTTCCCTTCAAGGACGCTCTGCAGGGTGATTACTGCATCCTTTGTTTTCCTGAGGATGTTATTTCCCTCGGCAGCCTCCAACGAGAGGAGGTCACTGTGGGATGACGCGAGGCTAGCAGCAAGCGCAAACTGGGCAGCAACAGCCCATCGGTTAGACGCAGCCCATTTCCTCTGAGTATCTTGCAACTCATTTTCTTCCTTTCGCAGCCGTTCTTCACCATTTCCAAGCACAAGAGACTGTTGGATTTTTCACAGAATGTTTGAATCAAAAATAGATATCAATGTTCGCACTGAAAGTAGGCCAACTATGTATACTACTTGAGCCAAGGAATAGACATGGATTGCGTGCAGTAGTCCAAGTTAATGAAAGTTAATGACGATAGTCATCATTAGCTCTGTTCTATGCACAAGTGCATAGACAAGATTATAGAAAATAAATATGGTAGCATCTGCAGATTACCTTAAGATACTCTGCATTGCTAGGTCCTGTACTCTGAACCATCTTGGAGAAAGCACTTTCCTCGTTGCTCACAAGATTCTCAGGGGTGTCAAATTCCGAAATCTGAAACAAAAAGTATTACCTTAAACTAAGTTTGAGTTGTGCAGTTGAGGCAAAGTGGCAAACAGAATAAATCATGCAAGTATGACTGAATATGAAAAAAGAGCAGTATATATATGAACTTCTTCAGGTGAAGTGAACAGATCTACTTGCAGCAATCTATCTCACAGCTTGTAAAATATTAAGTATATAATACACCCTTGAACTCTTGTTAGAACCCAAAAAACGTCCACACCCCAGCTAGCAAATCCCGGCTTTGACTGGCATGAAATAAAAATGACATGAATATACTAGCATACAAATTCAAATGAGACGCATGTACAAGAGTGAAAGAACAAAAGCTGTAGACAGGCACATGCCCAAGTTACGGCTGTGTGCATCCTGGGATGCAGAGGCCGGGGTACTCCCCTTTTTGAAAAAACAGACACATGCCCAAGAATGAAAGAGCAAAACTCTATTCAGTATCATACCTTCCCAGAACTTAGAATAAGCAACCTGTCACAGTCGATGACGGTATTCAAACGGTGAGCGATTATAAGCATTGTACAACTCTTGAATTCTTCTCTGATTGTCTTCTGTATAAGAGCATCAGTTTGAACATCAACTGCTGCTGTTGCCTCATCAAGAACAAGTATCTTTGCCCTTCGTAACAATGCACGAGCTAAACTCAGCAACTGCCGCTGTCCAACGCTAAAATTTTCACCGGCCTCAGAAACCTGTTAACAGAGTGATGCTCAGTAAGAACTTTCGATATTGATTATTCTTGAAAGAAAAAGGGAGCTATTGTAAAAGGTGGTAAAAGGAACCAATGTCTGGTCCAAATGTTTATTCCGCATTAAATTCTCTACCATGTCAAAAATAGCAGTAGTCTATTGTTTACTGTTTAGCAACCCCTTTCTAACATTGTAAACAAACTCCTAGAACTACATAGATTGACAAATGCTTACCAGTTCCATGTGCCACAGTTAGTCTGGCACCACAAACTGATAAATTTGTGCAAGAACTTATCATTTGTCAGAAGGACAGATTTTTTATCTTCGAAAAGGGGACTACCCAGCCTCTGCATCACATGATGCATACAGCCATATTATTAAACATGAATCAAGTTCCAGTCACCGAGTGGCAGACAGTAAAACAAATAATGAACAGGATATCAAAGAATATATTAACAGTATAAGATAAATACATTAACAGGATATCAAAGAATATATTAACAGCTTACCTCAGCATCTAGTCCTAGAGCATTCCTCCTTATGACATCTTTCAGATGAGCCCTTTCAAGAGCCTCCCAGAGATCCGCATCATTATGCTCGCTGAAAGGATCCAGATTAAATCGAATAGTACCTGGATAGCCATACATTAAACAATCGTTCAAACAAATAATTGAAGTCATCGGAAGAATAAGCTAGAAACGCATATTTGGATTTCTGTACAGAACTATTGTACTAATTTACAAAAAGCACATATGAAGATCTTATATGTATAGTAACAAACCTGAAAACAGGACTGGTGCCTGTGGTATTATTCCTAACACTTTCCGCAGATCCCAAATTCCAAACTTAGAAGTATCACAATCATCAATCAATATTCTCCCACGCTCCAGTTCCACGATACGGAACAGAGCATTAAGCATGCTAGATTTACCAGCACCTGTTCTGCCAACTATTCCTACCTTCTCACCTCCATTAACAATGAATGATATTCCATGAAGAACAGGTGGAAGTTCTGGTCGGTACCGAAGCACAACATCTTCAAACTTGATGATACCAGATGATGGCCAACCAGGAGGTGGCCTGTTATCCTCAATGACAGGAGGAGCCTCAGAAGGCAACTCAATGTATGTTCCCACACGTTCAACAGCATTCATACTATTTTCAGCAAGACTAGCAAGACGAAGAACAGCTGTGAGCAGATTGGTGATATTGAGGGTATAAGTAAGAAGAAGACCCATCGTGGAAGCAAAGGCCTTCTGATTCTCTGCTCGTTGGTTTTGCATCACAGCAAATGTTGCCGTGAACCATATCATGATGCCACCCAATGTTTCCAGCCGGATGGCTAGCCATCTATTTGAACTCAGGTTCACGAGTGTGAACCTGATGTTGTTGTCCATTGATTTCCCATTGATGTTTGACATTCTATCGTAGGCTTTGTAGGCACGGATTGTTGACAGACCATTTAATGCCTCTGAAAATTGGGCATACACAGGAGACCTAGTAATAGAATCCATGCGCTTTACCTCGCGTGATGTAGTCTGAGGAAACAAGGTTATAAAGTGTCAAGAAGGTACACGTAAAAACAAAAATACAGTTGCTTGATTGTCATCTCGCATGAAATTACCTGGTAATAAAGGTAGGCTGCATAAAATAAAATGAGAAGTGGCATGATAGCCCAAAGAGACATAGTGCTGACAACACCGATGAGAACAAATGTTGAGAGCAACTGAGATATTTGTGCCATAAACAAGTTGACAAAGACAGCAAGATTTCTATCAATGTCACCCAAATCCTTCGAAAATCTGTTGATGACCCGTCCAAGTGGATTGGTATGAAAAAATACCATGGGAGCTCTTAATATAGACCGGAGCATGTAGTCATGCAACCTCTTGGCTGCTCGAAGACTTGACGTGATCAGCCAGTAAGAATTCGTGAGAGTGACTAGAACCTAAACCAAGATATTGTCAATTTGTCAGCTCGCGCGTGATCACTCACACACACACAAAAAAAAAGGTGGAAAAAGAAAAGGCAATGAGTATAAGTACCTGCCCAAAAGAAAGAATGCCAAAGATTAAGTTGTAGTAACCAGGGCCATGGATTTTCAGAGAACCCTCATCAGTCCAAATGCTCAACCATGTGCTACTTGAAATCCGTAGAGTTTCAGTCAGTGTATAGCACAAGAAGAGAACGAACACCGCCCAAATACCCCCCATTGCATTTTTGTAGCTGCAAAATGAACATAGTAAGTAAGCATATTTTCTAGGGCTTTATGATCTATTATGAAAAGTGGTCGGACCCTTCCCTGGACCCTGCGCAAGCGGGAGCTACATGCACCAGGTTGCCCTTTTATGATCTATTATGAAGTCTTATAAGAAATTTAAAGGCACCAAAGACGCTACCAACCTAATTGATACCTATACATTGATAAAAATAATTTAAAAAGAACTGAGCTTCAGGTAACATAGAGAATGCTAATATAGATAGATGCATAATCATCAGCCTACTTTACACCTTTTTTGGACTCTGTATTACACATCAAATATGAAATTGCATGGTAGTAACTTTTACCGTGAAAGGACCTTCGTACTGACAACTCCAGTTTCACGTTCCTCTTGCTTAATAAGAACAGATTTTCCCTGTTTTGTTTTACTTGAACTATCCTGGCTCTTTTGCGGACCACCATCAGCTATTACAACTTCCCCATTTCCAGTGTGTTTTATGCCGTCCTGTGATTTGCTTTCGTCTTGTTTCTCTTCTGTTTGTTCCTCCATCTTTCCAGCATTTTCCATAAGTTTTTTGAACTGCTCCCCAGTGTTACTAAGTTCATCAAACGTACCCTCCTCTTTAATTACTCCATCATGTATTAGCAGAATTTTATCCACGTATGGCAGAAAATGCAGCTGATTAGTAACAAGGACCCGAGTTTTGTGTCGTAGCTCTTCTTTGATACATTTATCAAATACCTGCATTCATAAAGGACAATTAATAACATTATGTAGTAGTATTGACACTAAGGAAGAAAGGCCATGGATGAATATCTACACAAGCACCAAAAGCATGGCTCTGATACATGCCGAAACAATGCCACAAAACGTCTCTGATGGTTTTATTTTATTTGTCATACCCAAAATATGGAATAAACTAGGGTAAGTCGTCCAACATTTTTCTCTCATTCCGGACTTTAGTTCTATATACACTATAAAGTGGGAGTTCAAGTAACTACATGAATAGTGTATCCATTATATATTTTTAAGCTAGGATGTTATATCTTGGGTATCTGTTGATATCAAGTTAAAATTTATACAACAATGCACATGTCTTAACTGTTTCTGAAGAAAGATTGGCAATGTCTAAAACGCCCAATACTGTCTTAGGGCCACCTAGGTATGAAGAGATCAAAACAAAAGGATGAATGAAATCAACCAAAGAAACACCATCACCAACTCCTAATCGTCGAGACTGTCAGTACGCAAAGATTAAAAAATAGAAAGCATCACAGCAGAATCAAGATGAATGCACCTGTCGACCAACATGGGCATCTAATGCACTCAGTGGATCATCAAATAAGTAAACATCTGAATCAGCATAAACAGCTCTTGCCATTGAAACTCTTTGTTTTTGCCCCCCACTAATATTAACTCCCCTTTCTCCAATTTCTGTGAGATCACCACCCTGAAGCAAGGACAAGAAAATCCATTATTTGGCAGTTGGTAGGTAAAAGAAACAAAGTAGACTGTACCAAGACACAATTCAAATATAACCAGCCAAAATGAAAAACTAGAAAGGTGTCCTCTAGCAAGGTCACTTCACCAAATGACTAACTAGATTTTTCAAAATTATACACATTGATTTTCGTAAAGTGGGATAGTTGGAACTTGGAACTTACTGGGAGCAGGTCAAGGTCATGTCGTAATGAAGTAGCATCTATTGCTCTCCCATAGCTTGGAGGTTGGAATGGAGACCCAAACAATATGTTATCCCGGACCTGTAGATATCACATAAAATTCTCCTTACAGTCATAAAGGGTTCGATTAGCAGAACAATAGCAATAAAGATATTGTATCTCACGGTAGCATTGAAGATCCATGAAACTTGAGGAACATAAGCCACCGATCCATGAATGACCACCGAGGTATCAGACCCTGATACTGGTGGTATTTCACCAAGCATTGCAGAAATAAGAGAAGTCTTCCCCTCCCCGGTGCTTCCTACTATTGCAACTAAACTGCCGACAGGCACGTCCAGATTGACATTTGATAGTGTTGGTTGCTCGGCCTGCCAATGTTTGAAATTTTAGTTCTCAAGCAACATCATAGAATAATAGGAGAACTAGAAAAATGGAAATATCTTCATATCACAACTGATGGGGAATAGCACCGCTCAAAATAACCATCAATTCCTTATGAACTAAAATACATCTTCTCGCCTATCCAATAATTAGCTGCTCTTTTGCAGTTGTCATTCTGGTAGGAACCGGATCCGTACCAGGGCATGGTCTCAGGTTGTAGGGGTGGAAGGAGGGATTGCATGGAGGAAGGCGTGGTCGCCGGCGCTGGGGCGCCGTCGTTGCGTGCGCGCGAGAGAGAGAGAGAGCAGGGGCGGCGGCTAGGGTTAGGTCTCCCGGCTCCCTAAGGAAGCCGAGCAAATATGATTGCTTCTTGCTTAATCCCAAAACGGGTCCTTACACGAGTTTATATAATCCTCCTAATAAGATAATTGGGCTAAGCCCCTAATAACGATAAGATAAACTGGGCCACAACTAACTGGGCTAAACCCCTAATATGCCGGCCATAACACATTCCCATTAACAAAGCATGCTAGGCTGCTAGACTATGACTACTCTATTCCCATGTCAAGCTGTGTGAATGTTTTCCTATAAATAATATCTGGGCCACAGAATCAGAAGATTCATGTTCAATGTAAAGTTGCATGTGCAATAGTAGAATAAGAACATTGACAAGTAGGAAAACTCATCTGGCCTAACATACCTGCAATTCCCATGAAAAGTTTCCATTCTTGATAGAAATGGCTGGAAGCTCAGGATCAATAGGTGGATTTGGCAGAAGTATTCTCTCATCAGCCAAGAGGAGATCTTCCAGTCGTTTCAATGAAACCTTACTGTTAACAGCCTGTTGAATTGAAATGAAAAACAATTAGCAAACCAAGTCAAGCCATCATTTGTTTGCAATAAAAATGCTAACTACAGCAATTAGCTATCTATGTCTGCCACAGAAAGATGAAATTGAAGGAATAGAAAAATCATCAATGTCTAATGATCCAAAGATACTTGTTAACATGTCAGTATTTTGCAAAATAACTTCATGAAAACAAGATTTGCATCAGTTTGCTCACCTGAGTTATCAGATTTGGCAGCAAAAAAAGTGGGAACCTTAACACTGCAAATAGTGAAAGAGAGGTAAACGCCTTTGCTGCTGTCAACTCACCCCCCAACAGAGAGTAAACACCAAATGAAACCACCGTGACAACGACAGGAATACTGTTGAGGATAAAGCTATTCAGCTGCAACAAGCAAGGAAAAGTAAGGAAAAAGGGTAACAGGCAAAGATTAGTGAATGCAAAAACTCTCAGTTCTATTTTGAAGTCAAGTAACAGCACTAATTTAATGTAAACCCCGTAGGATTAAGAACCACCAATAGAGTTGGTGCTATAGCACGGAACTCCGATTCGCATATGGCAACAAAGTCCGTGTGACAACCAACATAAAAAAGAACTGACAAATACACTGCACAATGAAGGTTGAAACAAGTGAAAGACAACTTATCTCCAAGAACCTTATGCAAGTAAAAGAGGAACATACCGCGTCAAGCAATTGAGCACTGCGAAACCAGGAAAGCTCATCGTCACGGATGTCCTGCACCTTTGACTGGAAACTTTGCTCCCAAGCATAACATCTAAACAAGGAAACAGTTGGGACAGTTTATACCAAAATATATTATACAAGTATTAATACTAATGAAAGTGTAAGTAGATGTAAGCATACTTGACTGTATCCATCGCAGCTAATATTTCATTCATGAGACTGATTCGTCTGTCAGTCCTTTGCAACCCTTCCTTGGTAAGTTTTTCCATTTTGCTTATGATAACTGTCTGATAAAATAAATACACAAAAATTTCAGCCAGAACAACCAATGTTGAAAGCATAAAATGTGTATTTAAAATTGAAAGAGATAAGAGTAAAACTACTATAATTTAAGGGAGATATATCATTCTTATGAATGGAATATGGTAGTGATATCCAACTGCAAACTGTCCAAACGGCATTATTGGCTTAAAGGGGAAAATATAAGCAGTAAAATGGATTGAACCATGATTAGGAGTTCAATTGTGACCCCAAGTGAGAGAACTGCTTCAACCACTACTCATTCTGGATATTACTTATTGCAGCTTTGGTCAACTCCAATCTACATATTGGGATAAATACACAGAAAAAACATAACCAGAAGTTTCTGAGATAGGAATTCGGCATGTTCACAGCTATTTCCTCCGTTCCTAAATATAAGTCTTTCTAGAGATTTCACTATGGACTACATACGGATGTATATAGACGTAGTTTAAAGTGTAGATTCACTCATTTTGCTTCGTATGTAGTCCATATTGGAATCTTTAGAAAGACTTAGATTTAGGATCGGAGGGAATAAATGATTACATGAAGGCTATAAATGTGAACTCTAGGCTCTGCAAAAGAATCTATATATGAAAAACATCTTTCTCTAACATAAGTAGCAGCCAATGCCATCATGAATCACATATTAGTAATGCTTGGGACTAGAACAGAAGGCATAGAAATATGTAACACACGAGTTTTCATAATTGCCCATGCCTAAAGAGAAATATACCTGAACTGGGAACAAAAGAGCCAGCATGATGGCACCGACAAGTGCTGCAAGACCTAGTTGTGCATATAGCAGGACCATGGCAATAACAATGCGAAAAGGAGCTGACCACAGATTGTGAAGTTGCTGGCATACTTGCTGCAAATATAAAGATAAAATTAGAAGTGTGCAAAGTGAGACAAATTGCCAGCATCCATGGTATGTATGCACTAAATTTCTCCCTCCTCCCTAACATAGAAACGATAACTGAGTCTTAACGACATACCTGAAGGGACTCCGCGTCGGTTGAAATCAAATTTGTAATCCTTCCAGAAGCAAACTTCTTGCGACTATCATTTGTCAGTCGCAAGGACTTACGGAAAACAGCAGCAATCTGTGGAACATCAGAAAACCACAAACTTCTATAAAACTGATGAAATGATTCTTGAAACATTGGAAGAAAGTAGGTCCACATGTCTAGTGTGTTATTTGGACTTGTTATATGAGTCTGTCATATAAATTTCTAGTTTCTTGTGACTGAAAGGCAGTGCTCTTGTCAGTTTCCCCGGCAAAAGTAACATATGTCTATGCCTATAAGTAGTGAAACAAAAATTTAATGTAGAAATTAGAAGTTTGGAACAGGATTTCTTTTGCTGCACACTAAATATATTATAAGCCTTTGCTGAAAGCCTGAAAGTACTACATTTCATAAGTGGATGACAACTAACCATGTGTCTTTTAGGGCAGCTGAGACAGCTAAGCTAGTTTATTTGAGGGAAAGTAAACAACTAAATCACGAGGTAAGACATGTCTTGTTACATGAATCAGGAAGTGCAAGCCCCATATCAACATATCAACCATAAGTAGAAATGAGAGTGACAACGAAACAAAGTTGGACAAGGGATTCAGTGATTGCCTGTTGACTGCCTCTTAACAGAAAGCTAAAAAGCATGTGATGTAATTTTTAGGCTTTGATATATAAGACTTACCAATGTAGACCTCAATCGGAAACCAGCCCGCGTGACATTCTGAAAGTACTGTGCTTCAGCAAGAACTCCCAGTAACTGAAGAATGGTACAGAAAGTTATAAAGGATTATTTTTTCAAGTCACAAGCAGCATCTTGGAGTTCAAGTGCACGTCATTAGCAAAGAAATACAATGTACAGCATGCAAGAGACGAAAATAGTCCATACCACTCCAGCAAAGATTGAGAAAGCATAGATGTACCCATTCCAAGAAGGATCGCCTTTTTGCATAGACTGCCAAAATCACCAACCTTTAGTGGCACACAGAACTAATAATAGTATCTCTACTAGGTGAGAGCAAAGGGAATTAAAAAAATTAGGATGTACTCCCTCCATATCAAAATATAAGACGTTTTTTGACACTGTCATAGTGTCAAAAAAGGTCTTATATTATGATACAGAGGGAGTAGCATTTAAGATATGCAAGATTTCTCAGTGTGTTCTAACTGTGGTAGTTTGAGTAAAACAGAGCATTTTGCCGTAGTGACTCTGAAATGTCATGAAAGGAGAAGCATACCTCTAACAAGAGGCTCAATACGGTTGGGCCAACGAACTGAGAAGCATCATTGCCAATCTACAAATTGGGAGGGGACATGATTACAAGATTAATACAAAATAATTGTGATTGACTCAAACTAATACAAAAACTGAACTGAAGGACAGATCTTCTAAGATAACAGCCTAGATATTTATGTACACACCTTAAAAAATCCTCCTAGCCAGAACCTTGAAAGTAAGAAAAATAATAAATGTTAGCACAAACCAAATAGCAAGTAGCTGCACCCCGGAATTTTTGAGAAATATAGGTATCGTATGTACAAATTTACCTTCCACCGAGGCTACTATGGAGAGCTCGTAGCAGCCAAGGTTTTGGTTTTTGAAGTTCATCATTCCAGCATTTCTGAAATCTGAGACAAGATCCGAATGTTAGATTTGGATGTACAAAAGAACTCATTTCAGTCAAAACAGTTGTAGAGCATACCGGCTATACAATGTTTCAGTCTCATCCCAATTATCTAGTTTCCAAATATCATTATCGGTGATGGGCCTACTGTATCCTTGTTGCATTAGAGGAGTCATCCATGAAAAGAATATCCCTATAAAAAAGCATCAAGGCAAGAAAATTTACATTAATAAACTTCTAGAGAGGTCATGAGGGTAGAAAATGTGAGTATCTGACAGTGTGCAATGATTTATATCTACTCACAGGAAAATATATTGGCATGCCTTTCGGGACAAATCTGCTCCCCTCCTGGCAGAGGTTCATAATCAGTATTATCAACAAGCACCTCACTCCTGATTGGAGTATAACCCAGGTAGGGATCCAAGCTAGGCAGATACACCAGCATAAGAATTCCAAATATGCACTGCAGAAAATGCGTTCAGTATATATCAGAGATCGCGGTAGGGCATATGTTGGCTAAGTATGAGTTTTACCGTGATATTTTTGTAAACTATTACACAAGTTTTTTTATTTTTACTGTTATTTTCTTGTAAATAACAAATCAAGCAGTATCAAACATGATACATATATTAATTGAGCATCTATTGGTCAAAGCTTGAAATTGGGTAGTGAAAAATACGCCTTCATGAAGGAACTAAGAGAGTAGACAACAAAAGAGGCAAACCTGGCATATTATCTCGCTGCAGTATAGGTAGAATATTGAACTGCATAAGCAAAGTAAAGAAGTTAGCCTACATATATAGAGATCTAAACAGGGTAACTCCTTGGTTTACCATCCAATAAGCTTCATTAAGTACTTACTATACCTTGAACTGTAGTAATGCCTCACTGGAAGCACAAGATTGAACATAGCAGCTTCACCAACCAATACATATATGACCACAAACCGGATGTACCATCTTAACTCGGTGATGTAAATTTTTGTCTCCAGCAATAGCATTATAAGCATACAGCACCAGGCAGCAGACTCGATGACCAGTGAAGTAATCTGTACACAGGGAGAGCTTCAAGTAACTAAAAAGGGTAACGGGAACAAGTATTTGGTACAAGTAAAGGTCTGAAAGCAGAGCATATAATATAATGCCACTGACAAACTATTGTCAATGCTTAACTTTAGATAATTGGTTACGCATTCGGCTTTTATCTGCATATTGCATATGGCACGTAACTAAACCCCATATCATTTTGCAGCAGAAAAAAAAAATGAATCACATTCCGAGTGACTTGTGAGATGAATACCAAACACAATATATATTCCCTCCAATGCAATCTATTGCTACACAGTTCTCAACAAATATAATTGCCATTTCAGCATACAAATTAAGCAAAGATTTGACAGCGATGATATGAAGCATTCTCACCTCAAATGGAGCAAGGCCAGACTGCCCATCCAAGTTCATGATGGAGGTACCGGTGGCGATCCTGTACAGCGGCTCTGCTATGCAGTACACAACAAGCAGCCCAAGCAGATAGTTGTAGTACGGCGAGCGTAACTTGTACCTCTGCACCTTGTAGTCTTTCGTCGCCCTCCATGTCCGATAGAAGCAAACGCCAAAAAGTGTGAGGTACGAGATGCACACCACCAGGGTGTCAATGCCGCAGGGTGTGTATGCGCCAAACGCGCTTTCGACGGCATGAGACCATGCCCCATCCTTCACTGGCTGACAGTACCACTCCAGTGGTTTGAACCCCATCTCAACGCTTCCCTTAGCAATCCCCCCCAGTCCTCGCTCAGTTCTGATCTTCCCCTGAATTCGTGAAACGAAATCAGAGAATTCAGCCAATGACCTGCAATATATCCTACAAACGTGCCCGATTAAAATGCACAGAACCACCACAATAGCGGCGCGATTAGCAGAAAACCACCACTTTAGAAAACGTTGCACTTTCCACTGCACTAAACGCTGAGTTGGAAGCAAAAAAACTACCACATGGGCATGTTGACCGGGTCTTCTTCTTCCTCCTCCCATCACTCTCTCTCTCTCTCTCTCTCTCTCTCTCTCTCACACACACACACACACACACACACATTACATCAAACACATCGTGTGCGTCCGCGAGCAGAGGCAGCAGATTAGTTCCTCGTGCTGTCGCGACAGGAGCAGTAGCAGAGGGAGGGAGATCAAGGGAGCGAGCTGGTCCCGGATCCACCACGGCCATGGCTAGATCGAGGATTCGCTCGGGGCCTGTCCAACCTGGGCCTTGAAAGAGGTCGCCATGGAGCTGCTCGGGACGCCGCTGCTCCGACGCCATGGAGCTCCTCCTCCTCCTCAAGAACGCCATGGAGCTGCCCTTGTGGGCGCCGAGGTGGAAGGTAGTCCTGGCGGCGCGCGCACGGACGGGCCCCTCGGGATGGGGGGCTTCCGAGCTCCGGCTGCTCCGGTGACCTGGCGCGGGGAGGGCACCATGGTTCGCTACAGTGCGACGAAGGTCATGGAGCAGGTGAGTAAAATGAACAGGACGCCATGGAGGTGGGGGAGCGCGCCGCTGCTCTGCTCGCGGATGCACACGAAGTGTTTGATGTAATGTGAGGAAGAGAGTGAGGGGAGAAGGAAGAAGAAGACCTAGTCAACATGTTCCTCAAAAAAAAAAAGTTCATGTGGCTGTTTTTTTCTTTCTTCCAACTTAGAATGGCGGGCGGCCCGAATGGTTAGTGATATCAGCAAAGTGTTTAGCATTAGCCGCAACTGTATTTTTTTTTAAAAAAGAGGATGACCCCCGGCCTCTGCATCTGGGCGATGCATACGGCCACTTTATTAATTATTCTCACAAGACCTTATAAAGTCATACAACAGTAAGACTAAAGCCGCCGTCTAAACAACAAACTGTCGCTACACCTATCCAGTTGATGAAGGGGCGCAGATAGCCTGGGCCTAATACCAAACAGACATCGCAGCCAAGCCTAACATCTAAGACCTGAGACCCCAACCTAGCCACTTGCCGGGTCTGGGGCACACACTGGTTCGGCGTGCTCTCAGAGGCCGCCGCCGCCAACTGCCACCGCTCCATCTTCAGAACTGTACTGATGCATCAACCTTGCTCGGCCCAGCTATCGTCGACGCCACCACGGCGCCCAACGTCACCTCCTCCCTGCGCGCAAACAGTTGTACACGTTCGCGGTCGCCACTGATACACCTCAGCGCCATGCTGCCACGTACCACCAGCCGACACAGCTTGAAGCCCTTGGAGGATTTGTCGTGCGTAGCACCTGCCGACTAGGCATGACCAAGCGTAGCACCTGTCGGTCAAGACGAAGCTCCGTGCAAGACGAAGCCGCTCCACCTCCTGCCTCTGCCTTCCAGCGTTGCTCCATGAAACGACGCTCCCAAGAGAGAAACGACACCGCAGTGCCGCCATCGTCCGGTCTGGAACACCAGATCCTAGGGTTTCCCCCGGAGCAATACGAGTGGGTCGACGGTAGTCACATGACGATGCCTTCATCAAGGTAACGACGTGGAACGCCGCCATCGCCCGCCGTCGGCTCGGTTTTCACCGGCAACTACGTCTCCCCGACTCGCAGCTAGTGCCAGATGACGGATCCCGAGATCCAAACACCCAGCCTCAGGCCGACCACCTCTGACGGAAGAGATGACCACCACCGCCGGCTGCACTGGTCAGAACAGATCTGATCGGAGGTGCCGCCGACGAGACCACCAGGCCCTCCACGCCGCCGTCGCCGATCTGAAGGCAGCATGCACGCCGCCGCAGCCAAACCGGCCGCCGTCAACCGCAGCCGCCGCCGCCGCCTGAAGGGCCATCCGCAGCGCCCGCAGCCCTGGCCTCCGCCGCGCCAAGCCGTCGCCGTCCGAGGACGGGCCGGCCTCCCGCCGCCTGCCGGCATCCGCCGCGCCGCAGATCCCAGATCGGTCGCGCCACCACACGCCTTGGGGTCCTCCCCACCCCGAAGACTTTGTGGTGGCGGCGGCGGCTAGGTTTCTAGCCGCCCGAGTCGCCCCAAGAGGAGGACCAGCCGCAACTGTATTTTGTCGCTATCAATTTTTCTGATGCTGTGCAAAGTGCTAATTGCGCGGCTATTACAGTGATTATGTGTATTTCACTCAACGTGCTCAGACGGTACAACACTCCGAGGAATTCTCGCGAGCCTTTGCAGCTTAAGCACCAAAACTAAAGGCTTAGAAACGGAACTTTTCTCTGGACCAAGTTATTTTTGTAACACTGGGTACGCCACTGCCCGCCGTCAAAGCCCCTCCCTCTCTCCTGCTCCCTCACCGCCGCTTCCGTTGGCACTATACCACGGTAGAGGGGCCGTTGCCAGACGGTGCTGGGGGTGGCTCCTCCCCAAGGTGGCGTTAGCGGCCCTCGATCTCAGCTATGGGCTGCTATGGTCTTGGATCCGGGGTGAAAACCCAAGTTTTGCCAGTGTAGGCGGCGACGGTGGGTATGTCGCTACACCTTCTTGGAGGCATCACCTTTTGGAGACCAAGACCATGGTGGTGCCCATGGGAGCTGCGATTTGTGCTTCACGGCTCCATCGGTGAGGATGGTGCTACGCAGAGGCGGCAACCTAGGATTGCGATGTTGCGATGGCCCCATGAAGTAGGGTTATGGCTTGACATGGCTTGGGTGGCAATTTGGTGTCGCGCAGGTGGTGAGGTTGTCGCACAGGGTGTCATGTCCTTTCGGCGCGGCATGACTTGAATGCGGCGGCGCTGTCCCCGGATATTAGCGTGGGGGTCGTGGTTTGCGAGCGGATGTCGTGTGTAGCGTGGGCTGCGGGATGTCAAGGTCGTGTGGTGATGTGGATCTAGTCGTGTTGGGGATGTGGAGGCGGCGCCCCGCAGGGCGGTGTTGGCAGAGCATGAAGGGCACATTGTAACATTGGGCGTTGGGGTGGCGGCCCTTGGTACCTGCGTTTCTCTAGGTGTCGGTTGCTATGGATGGCACTAGCTAGGCTTTGCGCTGTGTAAAATTTGAATATGTTGTTATTTTACCCGTTAACTATGAAGAAACACTTATGCCCGTCCTTTGCGCTTTTTCAGGAAACCCTGCTATTTCTTGAAATCAACCACAATTCAACTTTTAGTGAGTCGAGGAAAAAAGTTTGGGGTTTCAATTAAAAAAACTACTATTTTCTGAAATAAATGGCGGTCCAGTTTTAAGTGAGTACAAAAATGTTGCGCTGTTTGCTGAAAGCTCCCAAATAGTTCGGATAATTAATCAGTAGTCTATATCAAATGCTTTTAAAAAATATTTATATCTTTTAAACCACAACTTCAATTTTAACATGTTATATATGCATTTATACTAGAAAAATGTGTAAAATCTGAATATGATGGTATTTTACCCGTTAACCATGGAGAAACACTTCTGCTGGTCCATCGCGCTTTTTTAGAAACCCCCTGCTATTACTTGAAATCAACCCACGATTTAAGTTTTAGTGTGTCCAGAAAAAATGTTTCGGGTTTTGCATAAAATCCCTACTGTTTCTTTAAATAAACCCTCGGTCTAGTTTTAAGTGAGTACAAAAAAAATGTTTTGCTGTTTGCCGAGAACTCCCTGATATTTGAGATAATCAACCCGTAGTCCATATCAAATGCTTTTAAAAAATATTCATATATTTTAAACTCTAACTCCAATTTTCTAATGAAATTAGATTAGAAAAATATGTAAAATATGAATACGATGTTATTTTACCCGTTAACCAATTTTAAAATGCCATTTAGATGCAAACTTAATCAGTGGCATATGATCCATCTTTCTTTCGTAAGTGTGATGGAAATAAATCATCAATAACCACGCATGCAGGCCTCCGCAAAGCCTCGCGCGCGCGCGTGTGTGTGTTGGGGGGTGGGGGGAGCAAATTTATCATCTTATGTCGAGAGAGAGAAAACATGTTTTTATTGTGTGGGCACCGAGGCCACCGTCAGCGAGGGGTGGAAGGAGAATGAGCGAAAACATAGATGGAATGTCATGTTGAACTAAATGACGTGGACCTCTCGAGGTAGTAGAAAAAATCAAACGAGAAAAGCATATCGCGGCGGCAGCGGGAGGGCGTCGGGGGAGCTCACCTCGACCGCAGGTCAGACGACGGAGCAGCGGCGATGTCTCACTCGGAGCAGCGGCGGCGTCTCGCGCGGTCAGGTCCCGGGCGGGGCCTCTGTCTCTTCTCGTCGGGAGCGTGGGAGGGATGGTGAGACGGAGGGATTATTTATGGGTTTGGATTGGATGAATGAATGCTGCTGTAGTCTCGCAAATACTGGTAAGAATTGCATCCCATTTTGACGAACGTGGCTGCAAACGTCGCAAGGTAACTACTCCCTCCGTCCGAAAATACTTGTCAGAAGTATTTTCGGACGGAGGGAGTAGTATTTGCGACGGTGTTCTTCTTTCATGTAATATTGTAGCCTCAACCAGAAAGTTCAGCGAAAGTTCTGCTGTGGAAAATACGCCTCCAACATCTGGCGTTGGCTACATTTCCAGCATCACCGGTACAACCATGGTGGCTGCTGCACAAAGTCTGAACCTCTCGGATTATATTATAACCAGCAGGAACGTGCTGACGATAAATTACAAAGCACAGTCAGAGATTGGAAAAAAAATAACGATTTGACAAGTCAAGTGACAACGATCGACAATCTAAGAAAAGAAGAAGAAAATTGCAACGATCGTCAGCATGGATGTCATGATCGGTCCCAAGAGGGCTAATTCCTCGGGCAAGCTCCAAGTCACTTTCTATGCCAAAAACCCAAAATTCAGGGCGTATTGTATCTTTTTAGGACAAGCTTTTCAACAATTATTACACATCGTGAGTGTATGTGGGCATTTGCAATTGTATTGCGTTCAAAAACAATTGTTACACATTAGCATATACTTTTTCTGATATAAAATTAATACAATTAAATTTGTGTCCAGAAGTATCTACTTGCGGTCATGTTTTTTTATTTATTTTGAGTAACCGGTAAGAGCTCCATTCAATTAGAAGAAAAGAGTGAACCTAGCCTAGCTCAGATGGTCCAGGTCCTAAACTTAGCATTCGTGCTCGCATTTTCTTGAATTTATTCGTTCAGTAGGAGGAGACGTTCTCATCGACTATGGAGGTGCATGTGGTAACTTTCTCAATCTCAAGACGATGTGATGGCTCAGTCTCTCGGAGAGGCTCATATGTGTGCGTGCGTGTGTTCATAAGTGTGATTGTATGTGCGTATACATGAGCGTCTACTCTTGTACTATGTTCAAAAAAATTTACACGAGGCTTTTTTTAGAGGTAAGCCAAGAGGACCCCAAATACAACAACATACGGACTACTCGCGAACGCGAAAAAAACTTGATATGTGCATACAAATATCCTCTAATGCAAGGTTGTGCCACCTCGCGGTATGTTATCCTCTTGCTAGTGAAGACAAGGCGGTTTCTTTCCTTATGTATGTTCCAAAGTGAATATATCATGACGCCACTACGCTCCTGTCTGAGGTAGCAGCAAGATAACCCTCCCACCATAGGTTAACGGATATGCCAAGATCGGACGGGCTCGGGTAAGGCATCCCATCAGCGGCATTGACGGTCCTTCAAATTTTCCTGTGACAAAGGGTTGTTTCGAGAGATATGTGCAACTGTCTCATTGGACGCAACGCATAGGCGGTAGATAGGGTAATGAAGCCGTCCACGAATTGCCAAATTCTCAGTTACGAGGTTTCTATCATGCAAAGAGCTTGCACTTAGGGTGATCTTGGATTCCCTAACCTTAGTAGGGCCGAAAGGCAAAAGATGTCCAGAGAACTGCATCTGGTAGGATGATTTGGTGGAGAATTCCTCGGAGTTTGTCCAGTTCCAATGGATGGGGTATGGGCATGAAGGGTCGATTTCAACGCCCATGGGAGCTGCCAAATATCGAAGAATTCTCAGAGCTGGGCAGTGGTGTTCATTCGGGCGACCATGGTTATCCATTTATCTCCATCAAGGTCTCATGCACAGTCCTATTCTTTTTGGTTGCAATTTTGAAGAGCTTTGGAGTACGGGCGCATAGGGCTGAATCCCCGATCCATTTATCCTTCCAGAAACAAGCACATATTCCATTTAGATAGTGATAGTAATGGAGGCTTAGAAAAGATTCATGTCAGAGTTGCTACATGGCAACTCGATGCCCACCGAAGGCCAGTCGGGGTTAGTTTCAAACATCTCTCTCCTCATTAACTCCATGCCACATAAGCAATTTTTTCTTGGGATGTGTTATGTTACTACCTAAGTTACTCCCACTATGACTAGCTTGACTATTACTTTTCTTTTCGTGTTGTTTGAATTCAGTGCAGATACTCTTTAGTTGATTTGTTGCTTATTGTCCGGTTTATCTAGTAATTTCAGCTTAAGATCTACTAGTTCCAGTTTATCTAGTACTGCTCAACTAATCTCTTGCTTATTTTATGTACTAACACTTGCTTTATTGCTTACCTGCACTACAAGCTGTTAGAAGTTATGTTTATCTCTACTTTGTAATCTCAACCAACATATCTTCTCTTTCTCTCCCGTAGCTATCCTACCTCATGTAACGACCTGATCTCATACGATGGGTCATCATCTTGTACGCCAAGGCAGGCTGTTTGCCTCGTATCAATATATACAACCGCGGCTCTCCTCCAGGAGAGTAGGAACGCTTCCCAATCTAACATGGTCATCAGAGCCACCTCTTCCTAATACATCTAGCTACAACAGAAACCACAAACCACAACCACCGCCGTCGCCGCCGCCATGTCTTCTTCATCGTCCGCCTCCCTCAACCTCGGGGCACCGCCGACGGAGAAGCTCGCGAGAGGAAACTTCATCCTCTGGAAGGCACAAGTCCTACCAGCACTGCGAGGCGCGCAGGTGACTGGTTTACTGGACAACAGCGATGCTGCTCCGCCCAAAACGGCGGAGATCACGCAGGCGGACAAGACCACGGCCATGGCACCGAACCCGCTGTATGCGGCCTGGATCGCCAAAGATCAACAGGTGCTCTCATATCTGCTAAATTCCATGACCCCAGAAATACTTGCGCAGGTCATCGGAAAGGAGTCCACCTTCAAGGTGTGGACAGCGGTGACAACCATCTTCGCCTCCCAATCGCAATCTCGGATCACAAACCTGAGAATCGCGATCACCAACACCAAGAAGGGCACCATGTCAAGCTCTGCCTTCATGGCCAAGATGAAGAGTCTTGGCGACAAGCTAGCAGCCGCCGGTCGTCCCGTCTCTGACCCGGAGATGGTGGACTACATCCTGGCGGGGCTGGACCGTGACTACGATCCTGTGGTTGCGGCGATCGGCGCCATCAAGAACACAATCACTGCCGAAGATCTGTTTGCCCAAATCTCCGCCTTTGACCAGAGGATGGAGATGTTGGGCGATGCTTCTCCTGGTGGTTTCCACACCTCTGTAAACGCCGCCTACAGAGGCCGCGGCCAAGCCCGCGGGAGACCCTACCGTGGGCGAGGTACAAGGGGGCGCGGCCGTGGGGATCGGCAGCCCTCTCCTGCTCGCGGCGGGAACACCTACAGAGGACGCCAGCGCCAGAACCAACCACAACAGGCGCGTGATCAGCAGCAGCGCGACAACCCCGAGTGCCAAATATGCCTCAAGTATCATCCGGGGGGAGCGCGGCTCTGCTGGTGGCGCTATGAAGATGGAGAACCAGAGGAGAAGGCGGCGCATGCAGCCACCTACGGCGTAGATACCAACTGGTACGCCGACACGGGAGCCACAAACCATATCACAGGAGAACTTGATCAGCTGACAATGCGGGAGAAGTACACCGGAGGCGATCAAATCCACACGGCAAGCGGCTCTGGTATGGCAATAACACATATTGGTAGTACAATTGTTAAAAACCCCATCAAAAACTTGCATCTGAAAAATATTCTCCATGTTCCTGAAGCAGCAAAAAGTCTTCTTTCTGTTCATCGATTCACTCGTGATAATCATGTTCTCATAGAATTTCATCCCTATTTTTTCTTGGTTAAGGATCTGGCCACACGGAGAACCATTCTTAGAGGACGGTGTGTGGGAGGCCTCTACCCACTCATATCATCATCATCGTCAGCGTCAAATAAACAAGCGTATCTTGTCGTCAAGCCATCTTCAGCAAAGTGGCACAGTCGCTTGGGTCATCCGTCCTCAGTAATAGTTAAACATGTCCTTAGCAAGAATAAGCTCCTCTATGAGCCTAATGTTGAGTCAGTTTGCGATCCGTGTCAACAAGCAAAAAGTCGTCAATTACCTTACCCTATCTCTACCAGTGTGTCCACTGCACCATTGCAACTCATATTTTCAGATGTATGGGGGCCAACACCCACTTCCGTTGGTCGATTTTCCTACTATGTAAGTTTTATTGACGACTATAGTAAATTTACTTGGATTTACTTATTAAAGAAAAGATCCGATGTATTCCAAGTTTTCATCAATTTTCAAAGCCTTGTTGAACGCAAACTGAGCTCCAAAATTATTGCTATGCAAACAGACTGGGGGGGGGGGTTGAGTATGAGAAACTCAACTCATTCTTCCAAAAACTTGGCATTTCTCATCATGTTTCTTGCCCTCACGCTCATCAACAAAACGGGTCTGCTGAAAGAAAGCATCGTCACATTGTTGATGTAGGGCTTGCATTACTAGCAAATGCATCCATGCCACTTAAGTTTTGGGATGAAGCCTTCTTAACTGCCACATACCTTATCAACTTGCTCCCTAGTAAGGTCATCAAGCTTGAAACACCCATCACACGACTCCTTGGCATAACACCAGATTACACATCACTTCGCATTTTTGGTTGTGCATGTTGGCCGAACCTTCGACCCTACAATACACGCAAACTCGCTTTTCGTTCAAAGAGATGCGTTTTCCTAGGGTATAGCCCCATGCACAAAGGAGTCAAGTGTCTGGATGTTCCTACAGGAAGAGTTTATATCTCGAGAGATGTTGTATTTGATGAGTCCATCTTTCCGTTCGCATCTCTTCATCCCAACGCCGGTGCCCTCCTTCGAAAGGAAATTCTTCTCCTTCCTGAAAATCTCCGGAGTTTTGATCAAGGGGGAGACAATTGCACTAACCAATATGTTGATAATATTGCTAGCACCAGTTCTGCTCTTGTTCCTGTGCAGGTTGGCAACGAAAACAGCGCTCCAAATGATGTTCAGGATGATCAAAACGAAGGGGTATTTTATGTGCCGCAAGAGGACGAAATTGGCGCTGAAAACGGAGCTGATCTGGCGGCGCCAGGAACTCCTGTGCGCCTGACAGCCTTGGATCGAGGCGCAGAATCGTCCTCGGATCGCGCTTCTGGCAGGCGCGGGCGCGCCCCCTCGTCCAACCAACTCCGCGCCGCCACGTCATCTGCAGGCGGGGCTGCAAGCGGGGCCGCATCGCCATCGCGCTCCACGCCACGGACCCGCGCCTCGCCCAGCCAGCCGAGTGCCACCACGTCATCAGCAGGCGGGGCCGAATCGCCCTCGTGCTCCGCGTCGCGAATCCCGTGCATGCATGCACCAGGCGGAGCGGGATCTTCTGCTCCCACAGATCCGGTGGACACTAGGGTGATTCGTGGAGACGGGGCCACACCGGACTCCACAAGATCTTCTGCGCCAACGCCAACGGGATCTTCTGCGGACAACTCGCCTATGCAACATGAACAACCAGCAGTGTCTACACGGGTCATGACACGTCTGCAGAAAGGTATTAAAAATCCAAAAATACGTACTGATGGCACGATACGATATGGCATGTTGTGTATCTCAGGTGAACCAACAACATTGAATGAGGCACTGGATGATCCAAGGTGGAAGAAAGCCATGGATGAAGAATACTCTGCACTTATGAGAAATAAAACTTGGCATCTCGTACCAGATAAGAGAGGTAAAAATATTATTGATTGCAAATGGGTGTACAGAGTCAAAAAGAAGGCAGATGGAACAATTGACAGGTATAAGGCACGTCTGGTTGCAAAGGGCTTTAAACAACGCTATGGTATAGATTATGAAGATACCTTTAGTCCTGTTGTGAAAGCTGCTACAATAAGACTTGTTCTAGCCATTGCTGTATCCAGGGGATGGAGTTTGCGTCAGCTGGATGTACAGAACGCGTTCTTGCATGGTGTTCTGGAAGAGGAAGTCTACATGAGACAGCCACCTGGGTATGTGAGTAAGAAAACACCACATTATGTATGCAAACTTGATAAGTCACTTTATGGATTAAAGCAAGCACCTAGAGCATGGTACTCTAGGTTGAGCACTCAGTTAAGATGTCTTGGCTTTTTTGCATCAAGGGCCGATACATCATTGTTCATCTACAACAAGGCAAGAGTAGTCATTTTTCTGCTTATCTATGTTGATGATGTTATTGTTGCAAGTTCATCACAAGATGCTACTAATGCCCTTCTACATGACCTAAGCTCAGAGTTTGCTTTGAAGGACTTAGGAGAACTTCATTTCTTTCTAGGCATAGAGGTTAATAAAACTCAAGATGGCATAGTACTGAATCAAGAGAAATATGCCAATGAGCTTCTGACTCGCATGGGAATGAAGAACTGTAAACCTGCACTGACCCCTTTGTCCTCTTCAGAAAAACTTTCAGCTTATGAAGGGGAGCCTCTTCAAGAGGTAGAGAGTACGAAGTACAGGAGCACTGTTGGAGCACTGCAGTACTTGACACTTACACGCCCAGATATTTCATTTGCTGTTAATAAAGTTTGTCAATATTTACATGCTCCTACCACTGCACATTGGTCAGCCGTCAAGAGGATTGTGAGATATGTCAAACACACTGTGAGCTTAGGCCTTAATTTCAGACGTTCAAACTCTACACTTGTCAGTGCATTTTCTGATGCTGATTGGGCAGGTTGCAGTGATGACAGAAAATCAACTGGAGGCTTTGCAGTGTTTTTTGGTTCTAACCTCATATCTTGGTGTGCAAGAAAACAAGCAACAGTATCAAGGTCCAGTACAGAGGCTGAGTATAAATCTTTGGCTAATGCCACTGCAGAAATCATTTGGTTAGAGTCACTACTTGAGGAACTGGGAGTCAAGCTAAACCGTGTCTCATGTCTTTGGTGTGACAACTTGGGTGCAACATACTTATCTGCAAATCCTGTGTTTCATGGCAGAACAAAACATATTGAAATTGATTTTCATTTTGTACGTGAAAGAGTTGCAGACAAGAAGCTTGAGATACGGTTCATCCCTTCCAAAGACCAAGTAGCTGATGGATTTACCAAGGCTCTACCAGCAAAACCATTTGAAGAGTTCAAGAGGAATTTGAACATAGGATAGTTGAGATTAAGGGAGGGTGTTAGAAGTTATATTTATCTCTACTTTGTAATCTCAACCAACATATCTTCTCTTTCTCTCCCGTAGCTATCCTACCTCATGTAACGACCTGATCTCATACGATGGGTCATTATCTTGTACGCCAAGGCAGGCTGTTTGCCTCGTATCAATATATACAACCGCGGCTCTCCTCCAGGAGAGTAGGAACGCTTCCCAATCTAACACAAGCCTGAAAAGCAGATCTGCTATTCCGAATAAACAACACGAAGCATGCAACTAGAGAGAGAGAGAGAGAGAGAGTGACAACGACACCGTGGATGTCAGGATCTGTCCTGAGACCGAGCCAGTTCCACGGCAACGGCAAGCTCGGCTGGAGCTATTGTCTAGTTTACAAAATTTCATTTTAACATTAACTCAAAATTATATCGGCCTTTTCGAATAAACAAAGCAAAACAAGTACAGATTCGTGCATACATCGTCGCTCTTCGATCACCTAACTTGCCCGGCAAAGCTTTGCATGGATAATCCTATCCAGTGCCCTCCTTAATCTATATGACAGATGAGGACCGCATGTACTAGCATCATGTAACGGTCGGGCAATTTAGCAGCTACTAGTTGTGCCAAGGACGCCGCGCCAGTGTGGCAACCCATGTTTGTTTGGGTGTGGATTAATGTGTTGTAATCTGGCCCTTGTGAGCGATTATATATAGACTATATAGACAACATGAGACGGTAAAATGAAGACTGATAAGTGCCACACGTGTGGCACAAACACATGACACCTCCGAACGTTTTTTATGGCAAGTTTACTGACACGAAGACGGTGACTTTAGTTGTTAAGAATGGCAACTTTCTTTTCGGATTGTAAGTTTCAGTTTTTTGGGGGTTTTCTTTTCTTTTCGGATGGCAACTTTAGTTGTAAAAAACACAAGGGCCAGAGTGCTTCATGCCACACGTGTGGCACTTATCATTGTGACATTGTCACACATGGGGCACGAACACACCTCAACCCCGAACGTTTTTTATGGTAAGTTTAGTGGCGCAAGGATGACAACTTCTCTTCGGATGACAAGTTTCAGTTTTTTTTGGGGTTGTTTTTTTTGTATGGCAACATTAGTTGTAAAAAAGTCAGGGCAGGAGTGCTTCGTGCCACACGTGTGATACTTATCATTTGGGTAAAATTGAAGCACAAAGGAAGGTTATTGTTTAAGCTTAACTTATCTCTAACACATACTTATCTCTGATCCTCAAATATTATCTCTAATCTTCTCCCTCGGCCATAGCAGGAGTAAAACGGACGACATCAATTGAATTTAGAGTCCTACACTTCTATCTTCTTCTCTGCTGCACCTTCATCACCGCATCTCTAATGGCTAATAGGTCATCACCTAGGGCGGTGACTGTGTCCCCTTCTAGTGTCTTTCTTGTCTCTCCTCTATTCCCTCCCGTAGTCACAATAGGGGTGTCGTGGATGCTAGTGACTAAGCGGACGCTGTTGACTAGAGTGTTGCTGATGTGCAGCTGTAGACGTAGCCCTGTATACTAATGTTGAGTGACCGATCATGATGTAGCCCTGGTCGAGGTAGTCGTGATCGATGATGTAGCCGCCATGGATGATGAAACCACACAAACCAGAGGCACGCAGAAAGCGCTACGTTGTAGTTGAGGGGGCTCTAGTCATGAGCGATGCAATGTGTGGATGTGAGAGCATTGTTAGCAATGAGACCACCGGTTTTTGCCAGGACTAGAGGAAACCCATTGAGCACACATTGATTTCGCCAGGACCGTGTGGCCATATGGGGTTGTTATTATAATGGCATCATTTCGATGCCGTCGTGCCATCATAGATGACACAGTCAATGGTATCGTCGTGATGGGGCCATTGTCGCCGTCGAGGTCCCGTCTTGAAATATACCGTGAGAGGATGCTGGAGATGTCCATCCTCTGGATGAGGCGGCAGTGGTGTGTGTTGACAAAGATGTTGATGAAAATCACGGTGATGTAGACCTTGGTGATGAAGTGTTGACGATGGCATTGCATGGGTGTGTCAACGATGATGTTCCGCTTGAAGGTATCTCCTATTACAACAAAATTGTCGTGTCATGTTGGAGAAGTCAATGGAAAATTACATCTCTTTCCTGTAAAGAAAAAAAACTGGAACGTTGAGTCCTTCGGCATACAAAGGAAAGGGGATGAATCAAGTGGTGCATGATGAGCATACACATACACCTGTGGAGGCCGCTGCTAATTTCTTAGCTAGGCCATGGAACCAAGCTATTTTTTTAAATAATACATTATTTTTATTAATTTTCATAAATATTACGCTGGATAAAAAAATTTCAAAAATAATACACCGTCGGTCCGCTGCAAGCCGACTGGGCCTAGTCGGCCCACAGCAGGCCAATTGGATCTGGCCGACTGGACCCTGTCGGCTCAATGTGGGCTGATTGCGTGGAGCTAATTGGCTCGCTGTGGGCTAATTGTTTTTGCAAAAAAAATAGGCATAAAAAATATATGTTTAAAAAAATGTTAATCATGTAATAAAAAATGTTAAATGTGTATAAAAAAATGTTCCTGATGTATACATAAAATGTACAATATATGTGCAAAAAAGTTGACATAAAAATATGTTTTAAAAAGTTGACATAAAAATATGTTTTAAAAATGTACAATATATGCACAAAAAATGTTAAACGTGTATAAAAAAATGTTCCTAATGTACACAAAAAATATAGAATGTGTATGAAAAAAAGTTGACACCGAAAAAATATGTTTGAAAAAAATATTCTAGTTCCATACAAAAAGAGTAACCAATCATATTTAGGTCCGTGATGCTCCCATACCGGATCCGGAGCTAGAACATTTTTTTATACACGTTTAACCTTTCATTCCAATACATGAAACATTTTTGTGTACTCGTTGAACATTTTTTCAAATACATGATTAACATTTTTTTCAAACATATATTTTGGTGTCAACTTTTTTTCATACACATTCTATATTTTTTGTATAGATAAAGAAAATTTTTATACACACATTTAACAATTTTTAAATACATGATTAACACTTTTTAAAACATATTATTTAGTCTACTATTTTGCATATATATTGTACATTTTTTGTATACACCAGGAACATTTTTTATACACGGTTAACATTTTTTAGTTACATGATTAACATTTTTTAAACATATATTTTTTATGCCTATTTTTTTGCAAAAACAATTAGCCCATAACGAGGCAATTAGCTCCCCAATCAGCCCACAGTGGGCCGACAGAAAAAATTAGCTGGAACCAACGCCCTTCTTTTGTAGAAGGAAACCGCTCTGTATTCCCGTCACCAGCAAATATGATACGCATTGTATCCAGGGATGTATATTACATGAGCCGAATGGTCCATGATACGCATGATACTCATTCTCTTTTATACAACGCGAGGAAAATTAGCACGGCAGCTATATCTCAGTTATAGCGAGATGATAACTTCACTCACCCGAAGCACTCCGCTGTGCCCATTATAGTGACAGCCCATTAGAACATGGGAGCTCGCTCGTCCGGCCATTGCGTTCGGTTGGTTTACTTTTCTTTGTTTTTTTCTAGGGTCTTTGTTTTTCTTTGACGTTTTACTTTGGCTTTTCTTTTTTCCTCGTTATAGCTCCTGTTTTTTTAGTTTTGCACTGGTTTTCTTTATCTTTTTTGGTTTTTACTGGTTTTTTCCTTTGCTTCCTTTTTTCTTCGATTTTCTTGTTCTTTCTCAGTTTCCATTGCTTTTTTATTTCTTTCTTCTTCAGTTTTCTTTGTTTGTTTTCATTGATTTATTCGGGGTTTTTCATTTCTCATTAATTTTGATTGGTTTTCTTCAGTTTTGTATGGGCTTTTTCTTTCTTTTTATGTGTTTTTCTTTATGATTTTCATTGTTTTTTCTTTGATTTTAGAATCTTTTTGATTTACTTCACTTTTTTCCACGTGTTGTTTGTATTGTTTTTCCTCGGTCTTCTATGTACATTTCTCATGTACATGTGAAACATCAACTTTATACACTGAGAATTTTGAGGCGCACAACTAACATTTTAAACAAAATTTGGGTGTATATGTTTTCCATATGCATCAAAAACACTGTTATACATGTTTACCATTTTTAATACATGATTAGCATTTTTAAATACAATGATTGACTTTTCATTCAAATACATGTTTGATGTCTACTTTTTTCGTAAAACATTGTACATTTTTCATATACATTTGAAACATTTATCTGATCTGTGTTTAACATTAGCTGATTTCATTTCTTCACCCTTTACTTTCTGTACTTGTGTTTTGGAGACCTTGTCTCCACATTGTTTGAAGACTTTGTCCAAAGACTCACTTATTCTGCGGTGCATGTGTTGTTTCATCTTCATTCTAGTAGTATTTAAGTAGTTTGCTTCCATACTAGCTTATATTACTTGTCTTGCTACTGTGTATGCATGCCTCCCTCTGTCCTGATGACTATCGGTTTATTCGATGCATGCTTATCTTAGTTTTCTTATCGCATGGATTTCTTTTTACTACTAAGTTTCTGTTTCTTCTAAGAGATTGCTTCATTCAAAGTATTTGTTAAATATCTTGATTCAAATCCCCTCCCACCACCACCACCTCCAGTCGATAATACGTGCTTGCAATTTTATCTCCATGGGGAGGACCCGAACCTGAGTAAACTCGCCTCCTTGTTTCCCCTCTGATCTAATCACGTCTCTGGGATACCCTACTGAGGGATCTGCCGAAATCATCTCTGACACAACCCGAAGGAATAATGGACCCGCCACAAGCGTGGCCCATTTAGGTCTAGGTTATTTTCCCATTTTTCCTGCTTTTTTATAAATTTCAAAATTCGGATTTACTTTTTAATAATCTTAAATCAGTTTTAGATAGGAAAAAAACGTGTTGCAAATTTAGGTGTGCAACCTTTTTCTTGAATATGCAAATAAATGTTCGTGTATTAGAAGAAACATGTATCTCATAATTGAAAAATGAATGTTCGTATCTGAAAATGTTCATTCAAAATTGTCACATATAGTTATGTGTCACTTTAATATATATTTTCATGTGCACACAAATCATATGTCCTTATATGTGAAAAATATATTCAAATGTTGTTATAAAAACTAAAAATTAAAAATAAATGAAAGCAAAATGTTAATTTGAAATTAGAAATGAGAATAAATTAAGGAAGGAAAATAGGAAAACAAATAAAAATGAGAAAGAAGTGGGGAAATAGGAAAATCACAACGACTAATTGAGCTCGAACCACTTTGCATGAACTCGCATGAAGCTCCCTTAACTCCCTCTAGGGGCATCATATATGATTTTTGGGTGACCGCTAACACGTGGCCTTGTCTGTCTTCGCATCTGGTGTCACTCTTAGCCCATTTCAAGATTTTGACGCCCGTTGGTTAGGGATTGACTATCTTTGTATGCTCGCAATCACTTTGGATCTAAAGTGATCGAAGCTTGGACATATTTATGTCTAATTCTTTTATCTGCATATATTTAGCAAGTTATATCATAACAAATATATATTTTGTAATTGTGAGTACTTTAGCAATAGCAATAGTCAAACCCTAAAGTAACCATCCAGCCCTAGGTAAGCATCCATACAATCCCGTGTGAGATATTAAAACCCTAGATATCATTGGCATAAAGGCTCATTACATGAAGATTTATACTTAAGAATGGAAGTGTCTCGGGCAAGGTAGTCAGAACTGTGATTCTGATTCGGACCAGAGCTCCGATGGTAGGATCACGAGTCATAGTATCATAACTATCGGAATGAACTATCAAGAAATGTAGATTGTACTAGCGAAAAAAATTAGATAGGTTAGTTTGGATCATAATGCCATGGAACCATACAATAGAATGATATTTGGACTACCTTGTTCTCGTGGTTCGGGATGAGCTCTTTGCCACAGGCATCGTGATACAATATGGTTCATACAGATGTCCACTCCATCCGACACAGGCATGTAGGAAACTAGTGGCTGCCAGATCTGACAACACATGTATGCCACCGGATATTTGTGTGCCATGTTGTCTGCAGGTGGTCCGATCGACAGATGTCGTCCTTGTGACATATGTGCATTGGGGTGCACCACTAGAGCCCAATTCGGGTGCTCTGCAAACTGTCTGTTCCTCCCGTTCCATGTTGTTGTCGTAGGGTGGAGAGACGCACACAGAACACCAAGTGGGTAGTAGGTGATGATCATGGAAGCAGGGGCAAGAGGCATCATGTGGATCATCATTATCCACACCATCTTCAGCACCTCCACTAGCAACAACATATCATCTCCATCTTTGTTATCACCCACATGTATGATTGATTGATGTAGTAAATTATCGGCGTTAATTGCATTTAGTAGTTGATTGATCCTTTGTGTTGTATTGGTGAAAGATCTATCCTAGCAGGTTGCTATTCACACCCATATGCCCTTGTACTTGCTTATGTTTGGAATCAGACTACTGATTATTTGTTCCCATCAGACCATTTGATGACCGTTGGATTAGTATCATATCAGGAGGACATGCTAGGCTGGGATTAATAACAGATTCCTTTTATTACGTGCTTCCAACCGAAACTGCTTCTGAAACGCACGCATGCCTTGCTACTGCTTCCATCGCCCACAATTTCTCACCCGGTGCTAGCTCAGAAGGGCTAAACTTCTTTTCGGATGCTAGTAAAATTTGCTTCTGATGCACATCAAATTTCCATTGATCTGGTGCAATATTTTATTTTGTTTCCAACGCAACTAAAATTGCATCCACTGACTAGACAATTTGTTTCTATTGGAATTAAAGTTTGGTTGGACCGAAAAAAATTAGGTCCAGGAACTTTGCTTCCGGTAACAGAACTTTGCATCCAAGAATTCAAATTTTTGAGTGCATGTGTTATTTTTATTATGTTTGCAAGACCAGAAAACTTTGCTTCCATGCTTCATCCGTTCATACACCATCTTCATGTGCTACAAATTTTGTTTCCTTCAAGGCGATAATATTAAATGGTTTCAAGTTCATGTCGTCTGTTTCGTATAGACTGTAGACTCTGCTTCATCTAGTTTGTGGTCGTCTTCATTGTGGGGCCAGATTCAAGTGCCATCACGCTTCTTAGTGCATGCACTGTTCTCTCTAGCATACACTTTGCTTTGTCCTGCTTCAGTATGATCTGCTTCAATTCGGTCTTCTTCAATATGATCCGCCTCCGCCTGCTTCACTATTTCTAGTGAATTGAAAATGTATGAAGGGTGGTAAGCTGGCATTTATGAAAAATATGTGAGTAATATATGGAAGCAAAATCCATAGACCAAGGAAATAGATGTCATATCATATGGGAGCGTGTCATATTACAACGGTGATAATAAAGTGTAGTAAGCTGGCATTTATGAAAAATATTTGAGTAAATAGATGTCATATCATATGGGAGCGTGTCATATTACAGTGGTGATAATAATGACAACAAATATGTAAAAGAGGCAGAAAATATGGAAGTAAACTATGGAGATTGAAGAAGCATATGTAGTATAATTTAGAATCTCTATAACAAATGAGAAGCATAAAAAACAGTCCCATCTCAACATAACTCATCTCAATTGGGAGCATGCAAATTTGAAATACAAATTATAAACCCATCAGCTAATACTATACATATGCGTATGCTTGGATGCACGAAATCAACAAGGGTTAGTAGTGGAAGCATGCAGGAGATGATACATAAGCAGACAAGCATGGCCTACTAGTACTGCCTGATGCAAATTTTACAAGTAATGAATCACGCATGGTAATGGTCGAACCAAATTTCAGTATAATGGAAGCATATATGAAAAGGAATGGCCACAACTAGTGTGCTACCAGAAATACATATGAGAGGCATGTATATTAGCAAATTAGAAAGCTAGCCACAAGGATTGGGATGCGCAGCCGAGGCCGGTGGTGTAGTTACCCATGCAAACAGGAAGACGAAGCCCATCGGTAGGCAGATAGTAAACAACGGATAGTGGGAGATGCAGCGGCAAGGTGGATTGGGGGCTGTGTCGAGTGGGGCGGCGCCAGGAATCCATCTGGGCAGCATTGTCAGAGATAACAATGGCATGAAGGAAGCACAAGGGCTATGTACGGTTTACAGCAGCGTTGACAAAATTATTATACATGGAGAAAAAAGAGAATAAGATGGAACTATCGACAAAAAATAGAACAAAGAAAGATATATAGTATAATGAAGCATTTTATGTTTTATGGAGCTAAGACTTTGTTTCATTTGTAATTTTTAATAATAAGACTGCATGCATCTTTCAAATGCACCGGCCGGGGGTGAGCCTCCTTTTCAAAAATGTAAATAAAAAAATAAAAAATAATGAAGCATTTTATGTTTCAATGGGAGACCTGAAAAAGATGATGAAACATGTTTAGATATAGACATGTCACTTGTATATGTTAGTTTAGATATAAATGATGAAATATGTGTATGTGATGAACATGCAGTTGCTTGTATTCGAGACATGTCACTTAACTTGTATCGCTATATCGAGATTATGATAAGAGACAAAATCTTTTGTGTTGGATGATGTGATGAGACTATTATGTTTTTTTTGCATGGCAATACGTGTCTCATTCATATCATAAAGAACAAAGTACAAGTCATGTAAAGACCGACATGACAAAACTGAAAAGATAGCGGAACATCTCTGAGCTTGACACCAACACACGTCATCTTCCTCCGGCACCACCACAGCAGCCACCGAAGAAAAGAATGACGGATCACCTCCTCACCGAGCTCGACGCGGCTCCATCGCTGATATGCAGCTTTGCGGACCTCCAAGGTGGCTCACCAAAAGTGAAGTCATTGTCGTTGAATGAATCAGATCGGGGCAACACCCTGGACACACCACCGAACTCCAGATCTAGCACCCCACCACGACTAAGACACCGAAGGAGGAAACCACACCTGCCATCCATGAACCACGAAGCCAGCACACGTTCCATCTTCTAGATGTCGTCAATGCAGACCACAATCTGCATCCACTCCTAGACTACCTTCCAAGCTCTGCGCCGACGCTGGAGCAAACACCATCGCAACGGCGGAGCCCGAGGACACAGGTCCACCACGAGGATGCCGCCACCGCCATGCTATACTTGCTTGAACAGACTGGTTTCCAAATCCATCCCCAACCATAGGACCGATGACCTTGTCAGGGAAGGATCCCAAGAATCTTTATTCAGTGCTGTCATCGTCACCGCTGAAGCCAAGACGATGAACAACCTAAAAACCTAGACTACAAATGAGTAAAAACGATCCACGCGTGTGGATCCGGCGACCCCCCTCACCACCGATGACCGAAGTCGCCATCGGAGGGGAGCCGCCGGAGGATGGCGCTGAAAGACGGCCTTTCCTGGCGGCGGCTAGGGTTCCAGCCGCCAGGACCAGAGAAAAACGATCTAATCTGTAGATTATCGGTGGAAAGCGAGTGACTGTACCTTTCTTGGCGATAAGACTATTATGTGTATGACATGATGAGCATATTGTATGTTTATGATATGAATACACAACTGTATAAAAACATGTACAAATACAGTGCAAATACGTAGTAAAAATACATGTAAAGTTAGCCGTAGCGCTGGTCTACAACAAGCAGTAGCACTGGTTTAACAGTAGCGCTGGTAAGGAACAACGCTACAACTATCTAGCAGTAGCTCTGGGCCAACACACGCTACCGTAGTAGTAGCGCGGCCACCCGCGCTACTACTAGCACTATTTCTAGCGCTACTACTAGGATTTTCCCTAATAGTGTATGAGATAGAAACAAAAATAGTAAATCGAGAAGCATTGTTGTAGTGTCGCAATCCATTAGTACATAAGAAGTACCACATAGGAGACCTGGAAGGCATGGATGCTCTAAAGTAATTTTTGTCAGTATCACAACAAATAATACTTATTGGAAACTTTAAAACACAAAATAGCGTGCTTGCACCAAAGATTTGGGTGCAAAAATCTGTGATAACCAAACCAATTTCAGCAAACCTAACTGGCAGTTTTGTGAGCTCACATCAAACAAAAGTATGCAAAGACATGAAATCAACACAGTTATATCAATTTAAATAAGAATACACTGAAACATAAATAGATTTAAACTCCAATACTACAATATTAAATGCTATCTTCCTATATATATGTACTTCAAGATTGAAACCAAAGCATAGAACAACATTGAGAATGCACCATGGCTTGGTGGTGTCATACATGCCTACTGCCAGTGAGGTGACAAAGCGAGCCACTGGTTCAAGGATAGGACGCACACACATTTGATGCAATCTAATTTAAATTCAGATGGTATCTACACCCATGAAATAATAATAGTAAAGTGAGAAGTACAGTTGTAGTGCAGCAATCGATCAATACATAAGAAGCACATATATGGACCTAGGAAGTACGGAGGCTCTGAAGCAAACTTTTGTTGGTATCAAAGTGGAATCTTGGAACATTAAAAATGGAAACAAAATAATTTGCAGCCAACATGGGTATGTTTGCTGTTTCGTGTCACCAACATACACAAACCTAGGTCGACTGATGATGGTGCAGGAGGCGATTGGTGAAAATCCTCCATCCGTGTTGGCTTCATTTCCAACGGGGCCTTCGAAGATGCGAAGATGAGCGGAGAAAGATTCTGGCCTCCACCTACTATCGTCCGCCTAGTTATCCTCCACGAAGGCAGGTGAGGCTAGCAATTTCCTGGTGATGGAGGGCATGGCCGTCTAATATTGGGTTGGAGCACCGGGGAGGGGCTGGATCGGAGGACGCATCGTCTTGTGGTGTGGGGCAGGGAATCCAAACCTTGGTAGTTCAGCAGACAAATTAGATGGAGGCGAGGAGGATTGCGAGTCGACGGTGCAGTGTGTCGGAAGCAAGACATGGACAATGAGCTTGAAAGGGGCGGGGGTCGGACACTGGCGGAGGATAACCATGATGGCGTGCGTAGATGGATCCGTACTCATCTTGTAGATGAGGCGAGCAGGACAGAGGAACGGGAAAAGTGCATGATTTGGGAATGGAAGAGGAAGCGTAGTAATTGGGTGGTCTAGACCAGCTCTTTTCCTGAGCTAGCAGCCGTGGGATGGTGAGGGGATAACAACAAATTGGGTGGTCTGGCGTTTGTTTCTTATCACACTACATGTAGGAAGTGTTTCCCATATTTGTGACTTGTGAGTAGTTCTATAACCTTCGTAAGGACATGGGAGAAAACTAGTTGATATATTGCATATGAATTTGCATTAAGAACTGAAGTTTTTATTATATGTTGTGTTGTAAGTTGTAACTGCCTATAATGTGTGACCGTTGACTACAAGTCACTTCATCTTTATGGGTGGGGGCATCGTGTTATGATGAATTTATGTGGGAATGCCGGATTTGCATCCTTTGGATCCCATGCCCTAGTTGTCCACCATGAAACCCAAGATTGCTATGGGGATGTGGAATCAACGCTAAGACAGATTGCTATTGAGAGGCCATTGACGTGCATAGGTACTCGGGCCTTCCTTTACTAACCCTGGAGAACCCTGCAGATTAAACTTTGGGAGTAATAGGAAGAAATAAACTCATTGCTGGCGGGAACTCCCACAGGAGAAAAAATCCCCAACAGATTCCAGGTTGTGGCAATTATTATACTAAATGGCCTAGTTAGTAACACAAGTAGTTCGCATCTTGCATCTTCGACAACATCTCCAACAATGACATGTCAATTGGCTCTTGCCACATAATCTAAATCCTATGTACAGGGATAATAATTAGGAGAGAGATGGTTTGTTGTTGGTAAAACTTCATGCCATGTCTTCACACAAGCCAAGAAAAAAATAGAGTGAAGGAAACATAAGAGAAGAAGAATAACATGAAATATATAACTATGGACTAGTGGTACATCTGAACAATTAGAGTAGATGTATAAATACCGAAAATTCGAATCTGAGCCCGAGCTCATCTGCACCTGCGCTCACGAAAAAAATCAAAATAAATACTAGAAAAATTCAAAAAATTCCAAATTTTTTTTGGGTGATAGACATTTTGATGCGTGAGGTACGCTCCAATTTTCAAAACATTTGAACTTCTGTGGAGCTCTCAGCAAAAAAGACAAATCGGAGGTCTGTAAAAATGTGTACTGTTCATATACTGTTCTGGTCTGATTTGTCTTTTTTGCTGAGAGCTGCACAGAAGTCCAAATGTTTTGAAAATTGGAGCGTACCTCACGCATCAAATTGTCTACCACCCTAATTTTTTTTTTTGGAATTTTTTGAATTTTTCTGAATTTTTTATGAATTTTTTTTGACCGGGTGCAGATGCACCCGGGCACCGAAACGCCGCTCTCAATACCGAAAATTCGAATCTGAGCCCGAGCTCTCTATTCCATTGTTTTTTTTGCGAGGGGTATAAATACATTGTTTGATGATATGCATGCCTATACATACATACTTACATAAAAAATTGGAGTACCCTAACAAAGACAGCTCATGTAAAGCACCTCAAGTCCCAAGCACCAAACCCTATGAGCTAACAAAGCTTGTGGCAGAAAGAGCCTACACGTACCATTCATCCTTAGTAATTTCTGCCATCTGTGGTTAACACATGGACACAAGATCATAGCTGAAGACCATAAGATGCACAAGAAAATTACGAAAAAGTTGGCCCATCAAGAGCCATGAAAAGAGATCGCGATGTAACCAACACACAAGCAAAATGTCTACAGAAGCAGCTTGTCTCTTGAAGCCTTTGTAAAATAGAGTATTACTTGCTCGTCCAGTGGCTTGATAAAAAAGTGAGTGTGTTGACTATTGATCGGAAAGCCCCGAGGCAGATTTTGAGTAGTTGGACCACTCCGCTCCAAGGTTCCATATAGGGAATGATACAAACAACACCAACCAGTTTCATCATGATGTGGACACTTAATTGATGTCAAAATCCAAGCTAGAATCAGCCAATACATTGACTACACGTACACACGACGCGAGTTGCTAGATGTTATCGTCCGTCAATGTCTCAACTCAATTCCCCGGTCAAGAGTTTCATCCATATCCATCATGTTCATCAAATCATTCTTCGTCAATCAATGTTAGATATGGTTTCCTTAGCCATGGATTGGTCGCTTTTTTGCCCCTGGGTACATAAGGATGCTCCCAACTATTACTCCAATATGAACAAATGAGCCTGGATTTCG
Organism: Triticum timopheevii; assembly: GCA_963921465.1. Lineage (NCBI taxonomy): Eukaryota > Viridiplantae > Streptophyta > Magnoliopsida > Poales > Poaceae > Triticum > Triticum timopheevii. The sequence continues at coordinate 463,868,637 of OY997262.1, read as the reverse complement.
TAAGAGAACCTTGCAACATTTTGTTACAAAGGTTATTGCTGATGATGCTTTAAAATGCCAGCTCGGAACAAAAGCAATATGCAATGTAGTCAGTAATTTATTATGAACAAATGAGCCTAGATTTCGTAAGAGAACCTTGCAACATTTTGTTACAAAGGTTATTGCTGATGATGCTTTAAAATGCCAGCTCGGAACAAAAGCAATATGCAATGTAGTCAGTAATTTATTTAGATCTTGATATGTTGTATCCATAGGACTTTGCAAGTTCCATACTAGCCCTGTGATTTAAATAGAAAAATAGCATGCTCGAAATTTTGTTGAACATGCCTAAAAAATATTGGCTGAACAACTAGGAAAAGAAAAGGGAAGAAATGGAAACATAGTGTTGGATTGAAATAAGGGCATCAACCGTGGTTGCGGCGTAAAATCAGTCGTCGTCCATGGTGGTGGGCGTCGTGGAGGTCATCAGCGCACGCTGATCAGGCGGATCCTGCGTGTGTTGTCGAGGCATTGCTACGTCTATGCCAAATTGGCATCTGGTTGCTTGGTAGCTGATGTCATGGTGGTCGTGGATCTCATGATCCCAGTGAGAGCTCTAGTACAGCAGCCGGACATAGGATCGGCGCCGTGTGGAGTCAGCAGTGGCTGGGTGCAGCATTCTCCTCGATGCTCCTCCTTTTCCATGTCATCGATGACCGCGACAGGCCTGTTCTCCCATCGGTCCCAAGCGCATGGACGAATGGTTGGCGGCAACGCATAGGGACAGGCGCATCGTGGATCTAATGATGTGGTCCTGCCTAGGGGCCTGATTCCCTCAACAAGGTGTAGGTGGAGGACACCGGGGTAGCAACCCTAGGGACATGGTTAGTGGATCAATGAGGTGGCTGCAACGGTGATGATCTGTGAGGTGGCTGCAATGGCGGCTAGATTTGAATGATTAACTTATGTTCAAGCATCTCTACCTCCTACCGGCATGGACAGAAGGAGGTGTGTCAGTGGCCGGAAGAATGGTGTGAGTTCTTCGACTTGCATCCGACATCTTCTCCAACAGGTTGGACTAGTGATATGTCGTCAGCCGGTATTGAGGTTGATGGTTGCAATGGGTTCGATAACTAGTTTGCATGTATTCTAGGTGAAAATTGTGATCTACCCTTTCCGGCTAGATAAGGCAATGTCGGTGTGTGAGTGGCGTGCCCTTATTGAAGGTGTCGGCTCGAAGCTTGGCCTCTGGGATCAAAATCCCATGTTTGACTTTTGGTTGGAGTCTTCAACATGGGCACACATACAACGATTCCTTCTTCAAGGCTTTGTCTAGGAGTAGTATATTATCGTTCGATCACATGTAGTACTGTTTGTGGACATCCTGTAGTGAGGTAGACTTTGGGTGGCCTTGGCTTTTTTTGTGAAGTATACAACGTTCATTTGAGAAGTATTTTTGTGTGTGAATACAATTGAGGAGTAATTACTGATTTGGGTGATTAATGTAATGAACATACATTCATATGTGTTTCCTTCCTTATTTACGAGTCGATCGTTTCATACGATTTATTTTTTATCAAATGCATGCACAGAAATCATATATACGAATGGTTACGAATAATTAATCTAGGTGTATAGCACACAGCAACCTAAGCGCATCGAGATTTCTTAGAGCGATGATCTAAGACTTACAAGGTTACGTAGGGCTGGTGATAAGAGGTTTGTGCTTGACTTCTTTTTAAGACCGGGCCTTGCTTGAAGATGGTAGGTACTAATCTTTGTTTGAAATTATGCTCACTGAGAAATTGGAAGGTAGCCCACCATGCATGCATTACCAGCAGGCCGGTTGTACATTATTCTCTGATGACTCCCTCTAAAGCTTCTTACTTGTCCATTAACCATTCAAAGGTTTCAACACTACACATAGATCATGTATATCATCGTACTTGCATGATGGGGATTTCATGCTAACACTAGTAGAAAAACACCTATTAGTCCCGGTTGGTGAGGGCCTTTTGTCCCGGTTCTTGAAATGGGACTAAAGGGTCGTTACTAATGCCCTAGACCTTTAGTCCCGGTTCTAACACAAACCGGGACAGATGGGCCTCCACGTGGCCGGTGCGCCGAGCCCAGGCAAGAGGGCCTTTGGTCCCGGTTGGTGGCACCAACCGGGACCAAAAGGCATCCACGCGTCAGCATTTCAGTGGCTGGGGTTTTTTGTTTTTTTTGAAAGGGGGGGGGGGGGGGGGTTGGGGGTTTTGGGGGGTTAATTTAGGTGTTTCATATATTGTGTTAGCTAGCTAATTAATAGAGAGAAGTGTCCTCTCTTATGTCCGTGCTTGGTCGACGCTACGTACTATACATAGAGAGGCCCTCGACACGCTAGCTAGTAAAAAAATGAAGGGAACCATTAAGTACAGAAGTTTGTCATGCATACCGAGAGAAGTGATCGATCGATCGACCTCTCCTCCTCCGAGAGATTGGTCGAACAACAAGTTTTCGTATTATCTATCCGACGCTACTGGCTACATACATATACAATATGTAAGATCTCTTACAATCCCCTAACAATTGAAATCAACTTCCACATGGTATTCTCCGGCTTTATTGATGACGTGGCCAAGAAAGAATCCCTCCAATTCCTCTTGAATTGCTTTCATGCGATCTTGTTCTAGGAGTTCATTCCGCATCTGCCACGTCTAATTTGAAGAAGGGGTTAATTAATACATATATATATGAATGAAACTCAACAGAAATGATGGTGTAATAAAATGAAATTGTGAATATTATTGCTTACGCACTTCATATTATCTTTTAGAGTAGCCCCGCTTATTTTTCAAAGTGGGCGTTGTAGATGAACTCGCACACGTAGTATCCACAGAAATCATTCCCTTGTTCCTGCCACAAGCACTTTACGAGAAATAGAGGTCAATCAAACTGATAATGAAGCATTATAAATGGCATTGATGAAAGTATAGCTATAGAATCAACGGGAGATGCGCGTAACTACCTAGCCAGTAGTACTTACTTTCGGGTATGTATATCGCAGCTCCTTCGGCAGTCCCGGAGCTTCTGCGGTGAACTGTTTCCAAACCCTGCAAGACAAAGAAAACAATTATTATTACTTGAGATATCAGGAAATGAACAAAAAGTTGCCGATATGGTGCGATAATGATCGATTGAACTTACTTGTTGAGCAATTTAGTCATGTCCGCATAGGTTTCGGGATCTTTTCGTCTCGAGTCTAAGACGGTTACTAGTCCCCGCTCAAGCTTAATCTCCAAAAGAACATAGTGGAAGCTGCGCACGCATGCATAACTCATCAATTACATTACTATAACCTCGCTCGAGTAATAAGGGAAACCGAATATGCACACGACAGTAACACGCACTCGAAGTTGTAAGGAAAGAGTATGGTATCTTTGTTTTGATTTTTGATCAACGATTGTAGCAAGTTGGCCTCGGCCTCTTCGGCGTGCTTTTTAACTTGAATTTCATCTATGATATTTGTGCTAATGAACCCAATATCATACATTTCTTGTTTTCTGCACTCGACGATCTTCAATCTGCATAATATATTGAGGATAATTAATTATAAATACATGCAATGAAAGAGCTGAGCTATATATAGAGACTTAATGACAGAAATAGTACTTACAGACAGTATCAAAAGACCGTTAATTTATCGAGGGCCTTTTGATTGAAGAACTCGAAGAACTCCTCAAATGGAACAGGCAACAGATCAGTTCCAACGAGGTCGTGCTCTTCTTTAATTCTCAGATACAAACTATTCATCCCCCCAGACTCTCTGCAGGTTTTCATGTACCAATTATGGAATCTTTGCATCATCATTGTTAGAGATTTTTCATCTTTGACGAAAGGCTTCCCGTACTCGTATCTGTGTTCGTCCACCTCCATGAAATCAGGAAGTTGATTGTCAGGCAGGTAATCTGCAAGATTGCCATAACCGGCCACCGTCCCAAGAGCATTAGTGACGATGTCGCCGCTAGACACATTGAGCGGGGGGCACGATTGATTTGCTTGTTCGCCGAGCTGGGCAATTTTTTTCGCAGCTGCTCGTTCTTTTGACCTTTGATGTCTGACAGTACTTCTCGACCGCTCCGCTTGGAGATATGTCTATTCAGTAATGCGCTCATAGTTGGTTCTCGGCGGAGACTTTGCTGGTTTCCTCAGGGCATCGAGAGTGCGCTTTGCTTTCACCGGATCTACCTTCTCCTCCGGAGGTGGATGTCTCTTTGCTTTCAACCCTTCAAAGAAGTCGTCCACTTCGGCCCGCACGATCTTTGCGTTTTCCTCCTCGGTCCTCTCGTACGGTAACTTCTCCAGAGGCTTGAGAGAAGGACCGTATCTGTATTGCCTCCCGCCTCTGGCTGTACTGCTAGACGCCGGAGCAGACGGAGCGGCTGCGGCGTCTGTCTTCTTTCGTGCTTGCTTACGAGGCGGAGGAGAAGGACTATGACGCGCCGGAGCAGCCGGGGCGGCGGCGGGTCTCTTCCGCCCTTGCTGGCGAGGCAGATAAGGAGGAGGCTGCTGGCTGCTCGGGCGCGCCGGCGCAGGCGAAGAAGGAGGCGGAGTGCCGCCACGCGCCGGAGAAGGAGGCCCAGTGCCCTGATCGTCACTCGCCGGAGGAGGAGGCGGTGGAGGAGGCGGAGTGCCCTGACTCGCCGGAGGAGGAGGAGGAGGCGGAGGCGTCCAGTTCGGAAGGTTGATGAGCTCCTTCCACCATAGGCATGGAGTCTTCAGAGCAGAACCCAGCCTAGTCTCCCCTTCACCGGTAGGGTGGTCAAGCTGGAGGTCCTCAAATCCCTCCGTTATTTCATCCACCATCACCCTAGCATATCCTTCTGTAATCGGCCGACAGTGAAAAGTTGCGTCGGGTTCAGTAGGATAAACAAGGCCAACAGCCGCCTTGACCTTCAAATTCAGCCATTGCGTCATAATGTGGCAATTTTGAGACTCTGTGATAGCATCCACGGGATAGCTGGCAGGAGCCATCAAGACATGCTCCGGCTGAAGCAGCTCGGTGGAAGCCACGCTGCTTCTCCGTTGAGATGCCGGGGTAGCTTCGGGGGAAGCTTCGGCAGGTCGTTTGCTGCGATCTGCTTCTCGTTCCTCTAGCCCCATTACCCTTTCGTGCAGCGCCTGCAGTTGGCTCTGCTCCAGTTTCTTCCTCCTCTCTTGGGTTTTGTAACCCCCTGCGTCCGGAAAACCAACCTTCCACGGAATGGAGCCTGGCATGCCTTGTGTCCGTCCAGGGTGCTCAAGATTCCCGAGGGCCATTGTGAGCTCGTCCTTCTCCCTGTCTGGAATGAACGTCCCTTGTTGCGCTGCATCGATATAGTGCCGAAGCTTGTTGACTGGTATTTTCAGTTACTCGTCCGTCCAACGACACTTCCCTGATACAGGGTCCAAGGTTCCGCCAGCCCCGAAGAACCAAGTCCGGCAACGGTCTGGCTAGTTCATTGTCTTTGGTTCGATCCCTTTATCAAGCAGATCATTCTCAGCCTTGGACCACTTAGGCCAGGCTTTGAGGTAGCCACCTGACCCCGTGCGATAGTGAAACTTCTTCTTCGCAGCATTTTGCTTGTTTGTCGCCGACATCTTCTTACTCTTTTCCGATGTCTTGTGGGCCACAAATGCGGGCCAGTGATCTTTGATCTTCTCATATTTGCCGATGAATTCTGGTGTCTCTTCTTTGTCGACAAACTTGTTCAACTCTTTCCTCCACCTCCTGAATAGGCTTGCCATCTTCTTAAGAGCACAAGACTTGATTAATTGCTCTTTAACTGGCTTCTCCGGATCCTCCTCTGGCGGTAGGGTGAAATTTGCCTTTAGCTCAGTCCAAAGATCATCTTTCTGCATATCATTGACATAAGACACCTCAGGGTCTTCCTCCTTAGGCTTATACCATTGGTGGATGCTGATCGGGATCTTGTCCCTAACAAGAACCCCGCACTGAGCAGAAAATGCGTTCTTTGTCCGGATGGGTTCAACTGGTTCGCCGTCGGGCGCGATTGCTGTGATCTCAAACCTTTCATCCGAGCTCAACTTTTTCTTTGGGCCTCGTCTCCTTACCGAAGTTGTGCTCAATCCGGAGGGCTAGAAAAAGGAAGAAAGACGAGAGTTAATTAATATGTGTACATATACCAAAACAATGAATGCATCAATTAACTAGTGAGCACGGGCTTAACTAATATATATATACCTGGCCGGACTCGGTTCGGTCACCGGAGCAGCCAGCACGATCTCCTTCTTGTACCTCCATTGGGTCACCGGTGCCATCATGAACATAGCCCTCTTCTTGTAACGGCATTAATGGGCCAGAGCCATCATGAACATAGCCATTTTCTTCACTCAGTCCTTCCTGACCATCAGTGTCATTGAGAAATGACGCAACGACATCACTTCCTTGTGCGATTATGTCCCCCGACATCGCTTTTGTTGCTTCGTCTCGGGAGTGCTCCATAGTTTCTGCAAATATTTACAACATGTCAATTATTATTCAAACATGGTACAGATGGATATATATTAGTGGCAAACGTAGAACTAGCTAGCTAATCACAATAAGGAATCATGTTAGTGGCCTCGACGCTGCTTCTCTAGGGTTTGGGGTGGCCTAGACAACGCTTCAAGGGTTTGGGGTGGCCTCGACACAACGCTTCAAGGGTTTGGGGTGGCCTCGAGAACAACGCTCTTTTAACTTGGTAAATTTGGGTGGCCTCGAGAGAGTTTGTCGGGTAGGGGCGCGGCGGGAGGGGGTAGGAGACCAACATCGTTTTTTCTCTAGGGTTTGGGTGTCCTCGAGAGTTTTGGTCGAGCGAGAGGGCCGAGGGGGGTGCTGCCGTGGTATAAGTTATCACGGTCGAGAGGGGTATATATATCGACCGCCCCTCATGTCGAAGTTATCGGGAGGGGGTTATATCGACAACGACGCGACATACATATACATGGGAAAATAATGTTATCGGGGAGGGGGTACCGGACCCCCCCTCGTCTTGAAGTTTCTCGGGAGGGGGTATATCGACAATGACATACCCGATAAAAAATAAGAAGACAAAAGAAGAAATAAAAAGAGGAGAAGAAGAAAGGAATAAAAGAGAAGCAATCGAAGAAAAAAAAGAAGAAAAAAAAGGAGAAGAAGAAAGGAATAGAGGAGAAAGAAGAAAAAAATAGAAATTCTATTTTTCCTTCTTTCTCCTCTATTCCTTTCTTCTTCTTCTCCTCTTCTTTTTCTTCTTCTCCCTCGTGTTGAAGTTATCGGGAGGGGTATATCGACGACGACAGAGGAGAAGATTGAAGAAAAAAAAGAATAAAAAAAAGAGGAGAAGAAGAAGAAAAAATAAAAAATATTCTATTTTTCTTCTTCTCCTGTATTCCTTTATTCTTCTCCTCTTCTTTTTCTTCTTTTTTCCTCTTCTTATTTATTTCTCCTCCTCTTCCTCTCCTCTTCTTCTCCTTTCTTCCTCTTCTTATTTTCCTTTTTCCTCTCCTTCTTTTTCTTCTTCTTCCTTCTTTCTAGCTAGATATATAAAACTTTTCTAAAAATGTAACTTTTGCATATATAAAACTTTTCACTACTAGGGAAAACCCTAGCAGTAGCGCGTGTTTTGTGCCTACTAGTAGCGCGGGAAGCTGCGCTACTAATAAGGCGCTACAGCTATTGCTTAGCAGTAACGCGTGCCATCACGCGCTACTGCTAGTACAAATAGCTGCAACGCTTGTTCAGTACCGCGCTACTGCTAAGTTATCTACTTGCAGCGTGTTTCCTTACCATCGCTACTAGTATTTTTTTATAATTATTTTATTTTTACTGTATTTACGCGCCATCATACAAATATTGGTACAATACCAGCTGTTATGAGGTTTACATCATTATGTCCATAACAATGTATTAAATGAAGGTGGATTAGGTTCAAGTGGAGGCAATATGTGGTGCATGTCAAAAGTATACTACTAATCCAAACTTGATCTACTTTGGATTAGTAGTACTTTCGATGTGCACCACATATTGCCTCCACTTGAATCTAATCCGCCAGCACAAGATATTTAATCGTCATCATGGTCATTACCACCAACATTATTTATTTAATCACCACTAACACTAGCTAATAATAATCATCATAGTCATTACCACCAACACTAGCTATTTTATCATCATAGTAATAGTGTAGCATATCATCATCCTCAAACTCATTTCTAGCCAGCTACTCACTCCTGCTACTCACTCCTGCTCTCTCTCTTAGGTAAAAGAACATAAAACATGTATAGCTCTCCTCCTTGATCAAGTTGGAGCATGCAGATGAACCTGTCTCCTAATCGTGGAAGGCGTCTCTGGTTGCTGCTCCCTAGTACTTCTCTGCGCTCCCCTAACACATATTTGGTCCAGTCTTGCACTATTAAGCATCCGTCGCTAATCTTGAATGCACTAAAGTAAGCTGTAGGATATCTTGGCCGTAAGTTGATAATACTCATGACACCTTTAGTCTCGATCCCATAAGGCACAACATTCATCGGGAGTCCCTGTTGAAGAACATCGTATGGTAACATACTTAGCAATGAAGTTTAGCTTCAAAAATAATGTATCACTACTAGGGAAAAGCCTATACACAGAATCTTATCAGCAGCGCGTCTCAAAATAACTCGCTGCTGCTAACTAGCAGTAGCGCGGGCCACTGAAACTCGCTGCTGATACAAATATAGCAGTAGCGCGTCCACCAAAAGACGCGCTGCTGCTATAATTCCTTCGAGGCCGCCGCGAGGCTAGTTATAGCAGCAACGTGTTAACACGAGACGCACTACTGCTATGTAGCATAGTAGCAGCGCATTTCCCAGACAAGCGCCACTGCTAAGTTTCCTACAAAAATTTAGTCCCACCTCGCTCCGTGAAGAGAGTTTATACCACCTTAAATATGTTACTTCTCACACTTTAACAAGCACTTGATCTTCATTGAACTCTATGTGTAGAATTTGTGGCTGCAATATGAGTCTTCACCTGTTCCTAAACAGGTGAGGACTCATATTGTCGAATCAGATTGTACACAAAAAGATCGTTGATGATCAATGTGTATTTTTGCATGCTGACATATAGCAGTAGCGCTTTACCGAGAAAAGCGCTGCTGCTAGATAGCTTAGCAGTAGCGTGTTTTGCTGAAGAGCGCTACTGCTAAGCCATCCATCTCCCTGATCTCCTCCCTTCGGATCCACTCACACACACAGCCACAAATTCTGCGCCGCGCGCCCCCGGCCGGCCGTCGCCCCTCTCCTCCGTGCGTCTGCGCCGCGCGCCCCCGTCGCCGCTCCTCCGTCTGCGCCGCGCGCCGTCACCTCCTCCTCCTTGCTGGACTCGGTACCGGCCTCCTCCTCCGTCCTCCCTCTCCACTCGCCGCTGGCCGGCCCCTCCTCGCTCCGCCTTCCTCTCCTCCGTCCTCCCTCAACTGGCCGCGCCGGCCGGCCCCTCCGCGCTCCGCCTTCCTCCTCCATCCTACTCTCTTCTCCCTCCTCGAGTCGCCCTCCTTCTCCCTTCTGCTCATATGCAACATTTTGATTTAGTTGATATAATTTAGTTGACTTAGTAGGTTAGTTGATTTAGTTGACTTAGTAGGTTAGTTGATTTAATTGACTTAGAACATTTTGATTTAGTTGATTTAGTAGGCTAATTCATTTAGTTAATTTAGTTGACTTAGAACATTTTGATTTAGTTGATTTAGTAGGCTAGTTGATTTAGTTGCCTTAGAATATTTTGATTTAGTTGACTTAGTAGGTTAGTTGATTTAGTTGACTTAGAACATTTTGATTTAGTTGATTTAGTAGGCTAATTCATTTAGTTAATTTAGTTGACTTAGAACATTTTGATTTAGTTGATTTAGTAGGCTAGTTGATTTAGTTGCCTTAGAATATTTTGATTTAGTTGACTTAGAACATTTTGATTTAGTTGATTTAGTAGGCTAATTCATTTAGTTGACTTAGGAACATTTTGATTTAGTTGATTTAGTAATCCTTTGCTCATATTGCTTTAGGAAGAATGGCGCCACCACCACCACCACTATGTCAACTGTGCAAGTCAAGATGCGCCAGCAGCCTTGCAACTGGCAAGCTGTTCGGCATCTACTTCCGGCCGAGTTTTCGTCATGCGGCGGTAAGAAATTAGATGAAATGTATAAACTATTTTATTTTTAGTGTCGGCATTACTGCATTGTGTCATTTTGCTTAGTTTACACAGATCGTCCCATGCAATGTGAGGTTGAAATTCAACAAGCTGACAGGAGACACTGTGACATTTGAGGCTCCTGGGGGGCCGTACACTATGGAGGTCGAGAAAGGACGCAATATGTCGCAGATTGGAGGAGATGGATGGGCCCGTTTCGTCGCTCGCATGCATCTTACTGGTGGTGAGTTGATCAGCTTCAACTTCCGAGCAGAAAGACCCAAGCTAGCTGTCATTTATCTCAACCTGGTGGAAGATGATGAAGATGACGAAGATGATGAAGATGATGAAGATAATGAGGACCCACTCGATGAAGATGATGAGGATCCACTTCATGAAGCCATCGTAGCTCAAAGAACAAGGCTGAGTGAGGAGGAGGTGTCCAACCTGTGGGACATAATTCCGCCACGTGCTGACTTTGTCGGGGTGCCATTCGTGACCCGCTTGACAAATACCATGGTTGATCGACATGATATGGTATGTTATACTTACAAATGCAAATTAATAGTGTGAATTACTTAGTGTACAGTCCAATGATATGGTATATGTTGCGTGGAATCTAGTCGATGATATATATGTTTTAGTGTAGAGTTCGATCACATGCTTATTAATTGATATGTTTTTCTTATTCAGAAATTGGCAAAGAGCATATCTGTGAGTTATGGTATCGAGCCTGATGAAGAAGGATCAGCTGGACTACGCCTTACTGCAAGGGGCTCCGTCACAACCTGTACTTACCGCGTGGACACGGACGGTCGCACACACTTAAGCTCGGTTGGGTGGAAGAAATTCCTCGATGGCAAGAATCTTCGTGTTGGATAGGCCATCCTAATTACTATCAGGAACACCAACCGCCCAGGCTTGAGGATGATGATTGTCTTCGATATCATCTAGAACTACATATGTGTGTGTGGCTATATCATCTAGAACTACATATGTGTGTGTGGCTATATCATCGAGAACTACATATGATGATCGTCGTCGATATCATCTAGAACTACATATGATGATGGCCGTTGATATGACCATGTACTGCTTGAGGATGCATGTTTGGCTATGCATGAAATTGTTATCTTAGTACTCCCTTCGTTCCAAATTACTCATCGTGGTTTGAGAGTAATTTGGAACGAAGGGAGTACTACCGTACCTAGTAATGGTTTATGAATTTGATGAAAGATAGTACCTAGTTTCTAGCATCTGAAAGGAAAGGAGAGCTGAAAGGGAAAATAATGAAAGATATAGCAGTAGCGTGGGATGAAGAAATCGCTACAGCTAGTTAATAGTAGCGCGTTCCCAAAAAGCGCTGCTGATATCGTTCAACAGTAGTAGCGCTGGTTGTGGCCGCGCTACTACTATGAGTTAGCTGTAGCGCCTTATTAGTAGCGCGGCCACCCGCGTTGCTGCTAGCCTGAAAACCCGCGCTGCTGCTAGCCTTTTCCCTAGTAGTGTATGGAAAAGATGCAATGAGGATAAAAAGTAAAAATCTTACCATCCTTCCTAAATGGATGTGACCGTAGTTCATTACGAACACTATTGGTCGCACATTTTTAGTACTAAGATTTCTAAATGCAGGAAGAAAATTTGTCTTGACAGTATCAAGATCCTCAAGCCATGAAACATAATGACTGAGCTCCTCGCAGTTGAGTTCAGCCCCAGGACAGTATACGGTCCTGTCTACCAAGCGCTGGACATGTTTGCTTGCACGGAAATAAGCTGACAATACAAATTAGTTGTCAATTATTTTTGAATAAACAATATCAAAGACATAAATATGGTTGAGAAACTTACATAATGGTATAACTGGAGGCATTTGCACATTGACCCAGATGTCGGTATTACCTTCAATATCATCTTCCGGACGAATATCAAAGGTGATAACCATATCAGGCTCAAATGCATAAGTCTTGCATAGTGCTCGCCATGTTTTGCATCCAAAATAGGTGTAGTCGTCTGAATTGTATAACTTCGCATGGAAAATATAACCATGCTCGGTCTTCAAGTAAACTTTCTTTTCCTCCATACTATGACTGAAACCTATCTTATCCAATACAAAAACTCTTGCATGGCAGGGGATACGCTGGTAGAATAGTAAAAAAAATATAAGTTGAAGCAAATGAAAGCAGATGTCATGCTTAATTACGAAAAAAGACTTGTCGTTGTGACTTACTGTATCCACTTCGAAGTTCTCGTCCAGCTTGATGCTGAAGCGCCTATCATCATCTAGGAAGATTCCGTCGCACAGGCCGCGCTCGTCTTCGCAGTATTTGCAAATACCGAAATCCTTCTCGTCGTCAGACATTTCCTATGTTCATAGTTAAAACATTAATTGAAAATCGATTGAAGACAACTACCAAGATACTAAACACACAAATCCGGGGCACTCAATATTTCCTATGTATTCTAGCACAAGTCATGCCAAAATTCACGGAAAAATCCGGCATGACCTTTGCTAAAATAGGACATATCGAGCGCCTGAAATTTGCCGGAACGGAAATGAATCAACACTTCGGCAAAACATAGGCCACTCGAAGGTATAACCTGCAAACATGACCGGCCACTTGGATATTGAGCAACACAAGATATACATTTCAAAATATCTTATAGGACTCAAATTAGCATGCATTCAATAAGCAAAAGTAGATCATCTCATGCGTCAGTACATCGTCGAATATTATCACTAATACATCACGAATAGTGTCATACATATAAAATCACTAATACAACTAAAACTCTAGGACACGACGGGTATCGGCGCGGGCGGTGGACACCCACAGAGAAGGCACCATCACGGGATCATAGCTCCAGTGAGATCCCCGGAGAACCTGCCAGGTATTGGAGAACGGCATGTGCTCCAACGCAAACAAGTAGCGACGGACGTGCGCGTCCTCCTCACTGACACGGTGACGCACCACCTCCGTGGAGTCCTCGAGCCTCTGGATCGTCACTGGCCCACGCGACCGCCACCAAACAAGGTTCGGGTCAACGACAGGCTGGCTCCTCACCAACCTGCGCCCCCCGGTAGGTAGCGCCTCCCAGTACCACCCCGGCGGAGCCCAGTCCCGGACATGGCCGATCTGGTCAAGCAGGTGTCGTCCTCCGCCGACTCGACGACGAGGATGCGGGATAGGCATCGTCCACGTCGAGGCGGGAAAAATTGCTTTAACTAAAAAATAGAAACAAGTTCTTACTAACTAGTTCTATTAATTCAACTAGTTCTTACTAAAAATAATACTATAAATAAAAATATTCTAGTACCTAATTAGTACCTAATTCTTACCATCTAAGTAATTAACTAACTAGCACTAAAAATAGCACTGAAAATAGCCTAGGGTTCATACTAACTAGCACTAAATACCTAGGGTTCATACTAAGCAGAGAAGAGGGATCAGAAGGGGAGAGAGGGATCGGAAGGGGAGAGTGCTTACAGAGGGGGAGAGAGATGGGGTCGGGGGAGACGGCGGCACCGAGGCGCGGCGAGGCGGCCGGGTCGGGGGAGACGGCGGCGAGGCGGGGTCGGGGGAGACGGCGGCGAGGCGGGGTCGGGGGAGACGGCGGCGAGGCGGGGTCGGGGGAGACGGCGGCACCGAGGCACGGCGAGGCGGGGTCGGGGGAGATGGCGGCGAGGCGGGGTCGGGCGAGACGGCGGTGGCGAGGCGGGGTCGGGAATTGGGGGAGGAAGCAGAGGAGAGGGAATCAGGCCGCGCGGGGGGTTAGGTGAAAATAGCTTTAACTGTAGCGTGGGAAGGAAAAACGCGCTGCTGCTAAAATCCATAGTAGTAGCGCTGTCCGTAGAAGGGCGCTACTACTATACCTAGCACGCCGGGAACGGTGTGGCAATTATAGTAGTAGCGCTTTCCGCAAGGACAGCGCTACTGCTATTCTGCTAACTGTAGCGCGGTCTGCCGAACGCGCTACTGCAAAGTAACAGTAGCACCTCATTTTAACAAGCGCTACTGGTAACATTCTGTGTATAAGGTTTTTCCTAGTAGTGTTTTCTTCTTCTTCCTCCTTCCTTCTCTTCCTTCTGCCTAAATATATAAAACTTTTCTAAAAATGAAACTAACCTAAAATTAATGTACTAAATCAAAGAACATTAATGTACTAAAATTAATGTATTTTTAAAACACCATGCATATTACAATTGAAAAAACACATGCATTCATACAAAAAACATGTAAAAAAATACATACATACATATATGAACATACATAAGAAATACATATATCTAAAAAAATACATACATACATATATGAAAATATAAAAACATCTAAAAACATGTAAAAAATAGCATATATATAACTAAAAACAACGGCGGCGGCGGCGGGGCGGGCAGGGGCGCGCGGTGCTCACAAGGGCAGTGTCGGGGCGGGCAGGGGCGAGCGGCGGGCGGCGTCGGGGCGAGCAGGGGCGCGGGAAGTGGCGGCGACGGCGTCGGGGTGGTGCGCGGCGACGGCGTCGGGGCAGCGCAGGGTGGTGACGGCACGGGGCGCGGGCGGCGACGGCGTCGGCGGGGTGTGAATCGGGCAGCCTGGCGGCGGTGCCGGCGCGGGCAACTGCAGAGATGAAGTGAAAAACGCTAAGTATTTGCTTATATAGCAAAGCCATTGGTCCCGGTTCGTGGCACGAACCGGGACCAATGCCCCCTTTAGTCCCGGTTGGTGCCACCAACCGGGACGAAAGGCCTCTTTTCAGCAGCCCAAAGGGCGGGAAGCGGCGGCCTTTGGTCCCGGTTGGTGGCATCAACCGGGACTAAAGGTGGGGCATTGGTACCGGTTAGTGGCACCAACCGGTACCAATGGCCCACCTTTAGTCCCGGTTGATGCCACCAACCGGGACCAAAGGCCCCTGTGCTGCCCGTGTCGCGACCAAAGTTTTGTCCCACCTCGCTAGTTGAGAGGGCTCGAGAGTGGTTTATAAGCACTGCTGCGCCCACCCTCTCGAGCTCCTCTCAACTGTAGGCTTTCGGGCCTAATCTCACACTATGCTGCTGTGGGCCTATTAGGCCTTCTACGGGCCTGAATCCTGGCCCAGGTTGGGTTTCTTGTCGTATTGAGGCCGTGGTGGCCCAATAGGTGGCATTTTTTTTATTTTTTTTCTTCAGTTTTTTTGTTTTGTTTTTTGCATTATTTATTTTCTTTTGTTTTTTTGCTTTATTTTTAATTCTTTTTTGCTTTTAGTTTTAGAAAAATTATAAACTTTCTGTTAGTGCCATTAGTTTTCAAATTTGAAAACACTTTTTTTTCGATTTTTGTTTTTTTTCTTCCTTCATTTATTTTATTTTGTTTCTACTTACAACAAAATACTTATTGTTGCTATTTTTTATTTTTTTTCCATTTTTTTGTTTTGTTTTCTCCATTATTTATTTTCTTTTGTTTTTTGCTTTATTTTTTAATTCTTTTTTGCTTTTAGTTTTAGAAAAATTATAAACTTTCTGTTAGTGCCATTACTTTTCAAATTTGAAAACACTTTTTTTGTTTTTTGTTTTCTTTGTTGCTTTATTTATTTTATTTTGTTTCGACTTACAACAAAATACTTATTGTTGCTATTTTTATTTTGTTTCCAGTTTTTTGTTTTGTTTTCTGCATTATTTATTTTCTTTTGTTTTTTGATTTATTTTTTAATTCTTTTTGCTTTTAGGTCGGGAAAATTATAAACTTTCTGTTAGTGCCATTAGTTTTAGAAAAATTATAAACTTTCTATTAGTGCCATTAGTTTTCAAATTTGAATAGTTAAAATTTGAATTCTTTGAAATTTGTGTGAATCACAACTTTGTGATTAACTTTACTAAAAAAATGAACATAGATGCGCCTATAGAGAAAATTTAACCTAAATTCATAATAAATTTCTATGAATTTCAGAGAAATTCACTATGAATTTAGGTCAAATTCCGTGTATAGGGGCATCTATTTTCACTTTGAGAGGAGCTCAGCAAGGCAGAGAGGGACGGACTTATAAACCAGTGTGAGCGCCCTTCGGTTGGCGAGGTGGGACTAAACTCTGAGCGCAACGAGGACCAACCCTTTAGTCCCGGTTTGTGGCACAAACAGGGACTAATGGTCATGGGCCAGGGGCGAGGCGCATTGGTCCCGATTCGTGCGTGGAACCGGGACCAAAAGGTCCAGACGAACCGGGACCAATGGCCCACGTGGCTGCCCTCTTGAGAGTGCTCTTGGTGCGAACATAGTTGACAAGGAGCGAACCGGGATTAATGGTATTACGAGGGCCGAACCATAGGACATTAAAGCATTTCAAATGAACTCTGAAAAAGTTGAAAGTTGTCATGGTATCATAATTTCACCCACATAGCATGTGCATGTATAAAACGGACAATGGTATCATACTCGTCTGTTACAAAGTTGGCATGGTATCATCATAATAGTTGCGGGAGAAAGTCTTCACTTTTTCTTTGCTTGTGTCATTTGCTTATTGCGCCGTAACCATGGATAATCTTCATCGTTTATCAGGATGCTGGGGTCAGCCTTGACTTTGAAGGGAGGAATTTCATGAAACTTTTCATAATCTTTAGACATGTCTCTCTTGCCCTCCACTCCCACGATGTCCCTTTTTCCTGAAAGAACTATGTGGTGCTTTGGCTCATCGTATGATGTATTCGCTTCCTTATCTTTTCTTTTTCTCGGTCTAGTAGACATGTCCTTCACATAGATAACCTGTGCCACATCATTGGCTAGGACGAATGGTTCGTCAGTGTACCCAAGATTTTTCAGATCTACTGTTGTCATTCCGTACTGTGGGTCTACCTGTACCCTGCCTCCTGACAGATTGACCCATTTGCACTTAAACAAAGGGACCTTAAAATCATGTCCATAGTCAAGTTCCCATATGTCCACTATGTAACCATAATATGTGTCCTTTCCCCTCTCGGTTGTTGCATCAAAGCGGACACCGCTGTTTTGGTTGGTGCTCTTTTGATCTTGGTCAATCGTGTAAAATGTATTCCCATTTATCTCGTATCCTTTATAAATCAATACAGTCAAAGATGGTCCCCTAGACAACAAGTACAGCTCATCACAAACAGTGTTGTCACCTCTGAGACTTGTTTCCAACCAACTTCTGAAAGTCCTGATGTGTTCACATGTAATCCAGTCGTCGCACTGCTCCGGGTGTTTGGAGCGCAGACTGTTCTTGTGTTCATCGACATACGGGGTCACCAAGGTAGAGTTCTGTATAACTGTGTAGTGTGCTTGAGACCAAGAATATCCGTCCCTGCATATTATTGAGTCCCTTCCAAGCGTGCCTTTTCCAGTCAGTCTCCCCTCATACCGCGATTTAGGGAGACCTATCTTCTTAAGGCCAAGAATGAAGTCAACACAAAACCCGATGACATCCTTTGTTTGATGGCCCATGGAGATGCTTCCTTCTAGCCTAGCGCGGTTACAGACATATTTCTTTAGGACTCCCATGAACCTCTCAAAGGGGAACATATTGTGTAGAAATACGGGCCCTAGAATGACAATCTCGTCGACTAGATGAACTAGGACGTGCGTCATGATATTAAAGAAGGATGGTGGGAACACCAGCTCAAAACTGACAAGAGATATTGCGCCACATCACTCCTTAGCCTTGGTACGATTTCTGGATCGATCACCTTCTGAGAGATTGCATTGAGGAATGCACATAGCTTCACAATGGCTAATCGGATGTTTTCCGGTAGAAGCCCCCTCAATGCAACCGGAAGCAGTTGCAT
Organism: Triticum timopheevii; assembly: GCA_963921465.1. Lineage (NCBI taxonomy): Eukaryota > Viridiplantae > Streptophyta > Magnoliopsida > Poales > Poaceae > Triticum > Triticum timopheevii. The sequence goes on along the minus strand of OY997262.1, from coordinate 463,850,728 downwards.
CATAATCACGTGGCAGTCATGAGACTTTAGGTTCTGGAACTTTTTCTCTGGCATATTTATTATTCCCTTTATATTCGACAAGAAGCCAGTCGGGACCTTCATACTGAGCAGGCATTCAAAGAAGATTTCTTTTTCTTCTTTCGTAAGAGCGTAGCTGGCAGGACCTTCATACTGCTTCGGAGGCATGCCGTCTTTTTCATGCAAACGTTGCAGGTCCTCCCGTGCCTCAGGTGTATCTTTTGTCTTTCCATACACGTCCAAGAAGCCTAGCAGGTTCACGCAAAGGTTCTTCGTCACGTGCATCACGTCGATTGAAGAGCGGACCTCTAGGTCTTTCCAGTAGGGTAGGTCCCAAAATATAGATTTCTTCTTCCACATGGGTGCGTGTCCCTCAGCGTCATTCGGAACAGCTAGTGCGCTGGGACCCTTTCCAAAGATTACTTGTAAATCATTGACCATAGCAAGTACGTGATCACCGATACGCATGGCGGGCTTCTTTTGGTGATCTGCCTCGCCTTTGAAATGATTGCCTTTCTTTCGACATTGATGGTTGGTCGGAAGAAATTGACAATGGCCCAGGTACACATTCTTCCTGCAGCTTCCCAGGTATATACTATCGGTGTCAAGTAAACAGTGCATGCATGCGTGGTATCCCTTGTTTGTCTGTCCTGAAAGGTTAATGAGAGCGGGCCAATCGTTGATGGTCACGAACAACAACGCCTTTAGGTCAAATTCCTCCTGTTTGTGCTCATCCCACATACGTACACCGTTTCCATTCCACAGCTGTAAAATTTCTTCAACTAATGGCCTTAGGTACACATCAATGTCGTCGCCGGGTTGCTTAGGGCCTTGAATGAGACCTGGTATCATAATGAACTTCCGCTTCATGCACATCCAAGGAGGAAGGTTATACATACATAGAGTCACGAGCCATGTGCTGTGATTGCTGCTCTGCTCCCCGAAAGGATTAATGCCATCCGCGCTTAAAGCAAACCATATGTTCCTTGGGTCACTTGCAAACTCATCCCAGTACTTTCTCTTGATTTTTCTTCACTGCGACCTGTCAGCGGGCGCTCTCAACTTCTCGTCTTTCTTAGGGTCCTCACTGTGCCATCGCATCAACTTGGCATGCTCCCCGTTTCTGAACAGACATTTCAACCGTGGTATTATAGGAGCATACCACATCACATTCGAAGGAACCCTCTTCCTGGGGGGCTCGCCGTCAACATCACCAGGGTCATCTCATCTGATCTTATACCGTAATGCACCGCATACCGGGCATGCGTTCAGATCCTTGTACGCACCGCGGTAGAGGATGCAGTCATTAGGGCATGCATGTATCTTCTGCACCTCCAATCCTAGAGGGCATACGACCTTCTTTGCTGCGTATGTACTTTCGGGAAATTCGTTATCCTTTGGAAGCTTCTTCTTCAATATTTTCAGTAGCTTCTCAAATCCTTTGTCAGGCACAACATTCTCTGCCTTCCACTGCAGCAATTCTAGTACGGTACCGAGCTTTGTGTTGCCATCTTCGCAATTGGGGTACAACCCTTTTTTGTGATCCTCTAACATGCGATCGAACTTCAGCTTCTCCTTTTGACTTTCGCATTGCGTCCTTGCATCGACAATGACCCGGCGGAGATCATGATCACCGGGCACATCGTCTGGTTCCTCTTGATCTTCAGCAGCTTCGCCCGTTGCAGCATCATCGTGCGCATCGTCTGGTTCCTCTTGATCTTTAGTAGCATCACCGTATTCAGGGGGCACATAGTTGTCATCGTACTCTTCTTCTTCGCTGTCTTCCATCATAACCCCTATTTCTCCGTGCCTCGTCCAAACATTATAGTGTGGCATGAAACCCTTGTAAAGCAGGTGGGTGTGAAGGATTTTCCGGTCAGAGTAAGACTTCGTATTCCCACATATAGGGCATGGACAACACATAAAACCATTCTGCTTGTTTGCCTCAGCCACTTCGAGAAAATAATGCACGCCCTTAATGTACTCGGAGGTGTGTCTTTCACCATACATCCATTGCCGGTTCATCTGCGTGCATTATATATAATTAAGTGTGTCAAAAATCATTACAGAACATCATGAATAGATAATTAAGTGACCAAATTAATAGAAGTTCATCATCACATTAAAATCAAAGTACATACATAGTTCTCATCTAACAACATAAAGCTCTGCAGAGCATCTAAATTAATTAAACCATACATTGAAACTATGTAAAACATTTCAATGCGAAAACAAATGCGATGATAATCGCAACCAAGGTAACAACTGATCCAACGACATAATGATACCAAGCCTCGGTATGAATGGCATATTTTCTAATCTTTCTAATCTTCAAGCGCATTGCATCCATCTTGATCTTGTGATCATTAACGACATCCGCAACATGCAACTCCAATATCATCTTCTCCTCCTCAATTTTTCTTATTTTTTCCTTCAAAAAATTGTTTTCTTCTTCAACTAAATTTAACCTCTCGACAATAGGGTCGGTTGGAATTTCCGGTTCAACAACCTCCTAGATAAATAAAATCTATGTCACATTGGTCGGCATAATTTTCATAAACAATAAATGAACTAATAGTTATGAAAAGATAATATATACCACATCCGAGTCATAGACAGGACGAGGGCCGACGGGGGCGGATACCAAAACCATCGCACTATATAAGATGCAATAATAAAAGTAAGAAAATAATACAAGTATCTACCTAAACATACAAGTAAGAATATTTTTCCTTTCAGAAAGAAGATAAGAACAAGAGCCTCACCACGGTGGTGCCGGCGATGAGATCGGCGCGGGCGATCGACGGCGGTGAAGACGGAGACGGGACGTGACAGACCGCTAAACCTAGACAAATATTGAGGAAAATGGAGTTTGGAAGTCGAGCATGGAGAGGAGAAAGTTAAGTAGTGTGGCTCAGGCATTCCATCGAACACCTCGTGTGCATAGGAGGTGAGCTAGAGCACCACAAGCTCTCCAACGACCGGACAGAAAAACAGAGCAGTGAAGTGCTCTGCTCGCAGGCGAGGGGTATATATAGGCAATTCATTGGTCCCGGTTCGTGGCATGAACCGGGACTAAAGGGCAGCCTTTGGTCCCGGTTCAAGCCACCAACCGGGACCAATGGTGGTGGGCCAGAAGCGAGGCCCATTGGTCCCGGTTCATCCCACCAACCGGGACCAAAAGGTCCAGACGAACCGGGACCAATGGCCCACGTGGCCCGGCCAGCCCCCGGGGCTCACGAACCGGGTCCAATGCCCCATGGGTCCCAGTTCTGGACTGAACTGGGACTAATGGGCTGACCCGGCCTGGACCATTGCCCCCTTTTCTACTAGTGTAACCAAAGAACAACAAATGAAGTATATATAATATGAGACCATGCATCTAGAGAAGGAGAGATCTCAATATTACATTAGTTGGGAGTACAAGACTGGTATTGGTGGAATAAATGATTGACAAAATTGATGATGATCCAAGACTAGCATGCTGCAATTAAACAATCTCACACAATCTAGTCTGAAAATGGGGATTCGCTGTAGCTAGCTCTTCTGATCCCTTCGTCAGTTTCACCTGGCTTCACCTGGCTGTTCCATCATGTAATGTGCGAGGGTGTCGCGGGCCTGAGCGGCAGCGGTGGAGTGCACGGGGCCATCGGCGACTGTGCCGTCGTCGTCGTGGAGCTCCAAGCCCTGCAGCAGGTCGGGGTGGATCGGGTCGCCGCTGCGCTCGCAGAAGTTGTGGAGGGCGGTGCACACGTAGAGTTCCGTTTCAAGGTCTTCCACTTTGACCTCGCTGCGCTTCTGGAGGCAGCTCCAGCACGCCTTGAACCTCCGGATCCCGTTCACGGCGACACCGCGCACCACTGCGACGCCCTCGTTGAGGCTGTGCTGCGCCGTCGTCAGGTTCTGGCCGGAGTAGGGCACCAGAGCATCCAGTCAAGGAGCGGGTAGCTGGCGCCGCCGACCAGGCGCATGCCCTGGGCAAGGATGTCCCTGTTGAGTAAATAGGCAATTTCTCGATTAAATTAATCCACGAGTAAATCACTAGCATGGCATTGACTAAATTGATGACGTACTGACTTTGATCTAAACATGCACGTACTAAGCAAACAGTAGACAAATCTACACATACTGCTAGTACTGCTAATATAAAAATAATCAGGAGCAGGATAAACGAGTTATACCCTCCAGTAGGCCATGCAGAGGCCGCGGATTTGGTGGCAGCAACGGCGTCCTCGGCGGCCTTCTTGTCGGCTTCGGCTTTCTCGGCGGCAGCACGGTCGGTGTCGGTGGACATGGTGATGATGAAGGCGACGCGGACGTAGAGGAAGTAGACGACCGGAAGCGAGCAGTCGCGTAATCGCTGCCAAAAAACCTATTCGCCCCTCACCCCGTACAGGAACCAGAAGGGCGTGGTTTCGGAGACCTGCTCTCCCGTCGACCGTGTACGCGTCGGACGGGACGGAGTCACCAGCGGCAGCAGCAGCAAAGGAACGACGTGGGCGTGGAGGCAGAGATGCATTCTGTTTTGCGGCGGCTAGGGTTGGCAGTGCCCCACATATATATGTGCGGCCGCGCGTGGAGAGTCGTGGGCTGAACCCACGTCCAAGTCGGTAGCCCACGATCCGACGTCTCAGATCATGGCCCTACCGGCAAAAAGAAGCGCATAGGAGTGAGCTCGGCTCAGCTCAATCCCGCAACCCGCGGCGCGTCGTGACAAGGCATGGCGTGGCGAGGCGAGCGGAGGAGGAGGAGTGCGCGAGGGCCTCTTCTCTTCTCAAGCTCCAATAGCATGTAGAAGAGAAACCCTTATAAACCACTCCAACTCTCCTTCCACTTCTGGGGTGGGACTAAACTTCCCACCACACCTAGTGCCATATAACCCACATGGGCCCTTAGAGATTTTTCAGAAATTGCAATATGGGCCCAGAGCCCATCTCAGATTTCAGCAATTCCGCACCAGATCTCGAGGGCCCATTGTGTCCTCTGTTCCAAATACTGTTTTGATATACTAGTGTTTCAGTGAAGACCTGTTAAGGTTGAGCTTCACCTAGAGCAAGTGGCTACACTCCTTCACAACTGAACAATGGATTATGCCTTGAATTGTCAGTTTGGCGTAAAGAAGTTTCACCACATGTCTTACTAGTACTGGGCTGCCGAAGGCTGACCCCTCGGGTGGAGCATATAAGTCACACTCTTGGCCTATTCAAGAGTTTACTAGAGATCACCCCAATCTCATAGACTGTGACTAGCAGTCGGGCTCACATAGGTGTGTTCCTCCAAAGATCGCTCTGTAGGATAGCATCTTGCTTATACATATAAGCCTTGGAACACATTAAGACAGTAGTCATCCTTCCATACAGTTTCCGAGAGTATTGCATCTCCAACGGAGTGGGTTAGTAAAGTTACTCTCCTCAGTTCACCACTGGCTTGTTTTCCTAGCTCCTACTTCACGGGATCTCCGATCACATAGGTTGGGTTACCACCATGGTAACTCATGTGGGTCTCATACCCATCTCCCTCGATGCACTATCTATCACTACACGTGATAGCCCTTTTGTAAAGGGATCTGCCAGATTCTTAGCCGTATGGACATAGTCCAACGCTATCACTCCGGAGTTTCTTAATTTTCTGACAGCTTTTAATCTCATTCTTATGTGTTTGTTGGACTTCATGTTGTCCTTTGAACTCTTCACCTTGGTGATGACAGTCTGATTATCACAGTTCATAAGGATAGCCGGAACCGGTTTATCAACCAGTGGCAAGTCCATCAAAAGATCTCGAAGCCATCCTGCTTCAACACCAGAAGTGTCTAATGCTGTTAATTCTGCTTCAATTGTCGATCTCATTAAGATCGTTTGCTTGCAAGACTTCCAGGAAACAACGCCACCTCCAAGAGTAAACATATACCCAGTTGTGGCCCTCATCTCATCAGCATCAGAGATCCAATTCGCATCACTATACCCTTCAAGTACCGACGGGTCTCCGGTATAGTGAATTCCATAATTCATAGTACCTTTAAGATAGCGCATAACTCTTTCAACAACATGCCAATGTACATCACCCGGTTTGGAAACAAACCGGCTCAGTTTGCTCACAGCAAACGCGATGTCAGGCCTCGTTGCGCTCGCTAGGTACATCAGTGAACCAATGATTTGAGAGTATCTCAATTGATCTTTAGCCATGCCTTTGGACTTTCGAATCAACACGCTAGGATCATATGGTGTTTGAGATGGTGTGCAGTCCGAATATCCAAAACGACTCAACACCTTCTCAACATAATGGGATTGCAGAAGTGTGATCCCACCCTCATTATCTCTCAGTAGCTTGATGTTCAAGATAACATCAGCCACACCAAGATCCTTCATCTCAAAGTTCTGAGACAGAAATGACTTAACCTCCTCAATGACTTTGAGGTTGGTTCCGAATATCAGTATGTCATCAACATACAAGCACAGTATAACTCCTTCGCCCCCACCATGGCGATAGTATACACATTTGTCAGCTTCATTAACAACGAAGCCAACAGATGTCAGAGTTGTATTAAACTTATCATGCCATTGCTTAGGTGCTTGCTTCAGGCCATATAAAGATTTCAGCAACCTACACACCTTTCTTTCCTGACCATCTATCACAAAGCCATCCGGCTGTTGCATGTAGATTTCCTCATTTAGCTCTCCATTCAGAAAAGCCGTCTTAACATCCATTTGATGGACGAGAAGACCATGTGAGGCCGCCAATGAGAGTAATACTCGAATGGTGGTCAGTCTAGCCACAGGTGAATAAGTATCGAAGAAATCTTCCTCTTCTTTCTGGTCATAGCCCTTGGCCACAAGCCTAGCCTTGTACTTTTCAATCGTACCATCGGGCCTAAGCTTTTTCTTGAACACCCACTTACATCCCAGTGGTATGCAACCATAGGGACGGTCGGTGATCTCCCATGTCCCGTTAGCCATGATGGAATCCATCTCTCTACGGACCGCATCCTTCCAGTAGTCAGCTTCTGGAGAGGCATACGCTTCTGAAATAGAAGTGGGAGTGTCATCCACGAGGTACACGAAGAAATCATCACCAAAGGTCTTTGCAGTCCTTTGTCTCTTGCCCCTACCAAGGGTTTCCTCGTCATCCTCCTCAGGATTTTCATCATGTGTTTGTTCATAATATTCCATAGGGATGGCAGGTTCAGGAGTCTCCTCAGATTCCTATCTAGAAGTGCTTTGCATATCTCTCATAGGAAAAATATCCTCGAAGAATGTAGCATCCTTAGACTCCATAATTGTACCGACCTTCTGGTCAGGTACCTCAGATTTCACTACTAGAAATCTATAGCCAACGCTGTTCTTAGCGTAGCCCAAATTAACACAGTCCACAGTCTTGGGTCCAAGCTTACGCTTTTTGGGGATCGGCACGTTGACTTTCGCCAAACAGCCCCAAGTGCACAAGTACGAGAGTGTCGTCCTTCTCTTTGCCCATTTCTTATAGGGAGTGATCTCATTATCCTTTGTCGAAACTTTATTCAGGACATGACATGCCGTCAATATAGCCTTCCCCCACCATGCCTTGGATAAACCCGATGTATCTAACATGGCGTTAACCAAATCAGTTAGAGTACGGTTTTTCCGCTCGGCAACCCCATTTGACTGGGGTGAATAGGGAGGCGTCCTCTCATGAATAATGCCATGTTCCGAACAGAAGGAGTCAAACTCACTAGAGAAGTACTCTCCACCACGGTCTGATGGACTCGTTTAATTTTCTTTTCAAGTTGATTCTCAACTTCTGCCTTATAGATTTTAAAGCAGTGTAGAGCCTCGTCCTTAGTATTTAACAGATAAACATAGCAATATCTAGTGGAATCATCTATCAATGTCATGAAGTATCTCTTTCCACCTTTAGTCAACACACCATTCATCTCACAAAGATCAGAATGTATGAGTTCTAATGGTGCCAGGTGTCTCTCCTCCGCGGCCTTATGAGGCTTGCGAGGTTGCTTAGCTTGCACACATGAAAGGCACTTAGAAACTTTGGCTAAAGTGAAACTCGGGATTAAATCCAACTTGGCTAGCCGTGTCATAACACCGAAACTAATGTGACAAAGACATGAATGCCAAACTTCAGATTCATTAACATTCGAATGAATATGGTTCACGACTTTATTACAAAAATCTGCGAGGGAAAGGCAGAACATCCCTCCGCTCTCATAACCTTTTCCAACAAAGAGTCCATATTTCGTAACAACTAATTTATTAGACTCAAAAACCAACTTAAACCCTTCTCTACATAGAAGGGAGCCACTAACGAGGTTCTTCTTGATGGCAGGGACATGCTGCACGTTCTTCAGCTGCACGATCCTTCCCGAAGTAAACTTCAGATCGACCGTGCCAACACCATGAACAGAAGCACTCGCTCCATTCCCCATCAATACGGACCCGTGACCTGTGACCTGGTAAGAAGTGAACAATGAAATGTTAGCACACACATGAACACCTGCACCTGTGTCCACCCACCAATCGTTGGGTTGAAACACTGAAAAAACAGTAAATAAATTACCGTACCCAGATGCACCATTCTCATTGTTGCCCACAATCATGTTGACAGACTTGGGTTCCTGTCCTGGCTTCTTGTACTTGTTTGGGCACTTGTTGGCCCAATGTTCAACCGAACCAAGTAAAGCAGCCCTCGTCCTTCTTGTTCTTCTTGAAGGTCTTCTTACCCTTCTTCTTAAAGTCGGTATTGTGTTGGACACCGTTCTTTCCCTTGAGCTTGTGGGAGTTGAAGTTCTTCTGATTCACCATGTTGGCGACAGAAGTCCCTTCGGCCCCTTTTCCTTGCGAGTCCTTTGCCCTGGAATTCTGCTCAACACTCAGATGGACAATGACATCCTCCACAGAGAATTCACGCCTCTGATGTTTCAGAGTGGTGGCAAAGTTCCTCCAGGAATTGGGGAGCTTAGCGATTATGCAGCCCGCGACAAACTTGCCCGGTAACTCGCACTTCAGAAGCTCAAGCTCCTTAACAATGCATATTATCTCGTGAGCCTGCTCCAGTACAGGACGATTCTCAACCATCTTGTAATCGTGGGACTGCTCTATAATATACATCTCGCTCCCTGCATCGGCGGCCCCGAACTTAGATTCGAGAGCCTCCCACAAGTCCTTGGCGACATGCACATGTAAATATGCGTCGATCAGTTTATCTCCGATCACGCTAAGAACTGCTCCGAGAAACACAGTGGTTGCCTCCCTGAACGCCTTCTCCTGTTCAGGAGCAATCGTTCCCGTGGACACACCGGTGACCCAGAAGACGTTCATAGCCGTGAGCCATAAAGTGGTCTTTGTCTGCCAACGCTTAAAATACGTACCGGTAAACTTATCCGGTTTCAGTGCAGCGGCAAAGCCACTTGCCGAAAAATTCCTACACATAATAGGTTTTTGGATTGTTGAGTAAATAGGCAATTTCTCGATTAAATTAATCCACGAGTAAATCACTAGCATGGCATTGACTAAATTGATGACGTACTGACTTTGATATAAACATGCACGTACTAAGCAAACAGTAGACAAATCTAAACATACTGCTAGTACTGCTAATATGAAAATAATCAGGAGCAGGATAAACGAGTTATACCCTCTAGTAGGCCATGCAGAGGCCGCGACTTTGGTGGCAGCAGCGGCGTCCTCGGCGGCCTTCTTGTCGGCTTCGGCTTTCTCGGCGGCGGCATGGTCGGTGTCGGTGGAGATGGTGATGATGAAGGCGACGCGAACGTAGAGGAAGTAGACGATCGGAAGCGAGCAGTCGCGTAATCGCTGCCCAAAAACCTATTCGGCCCTCACCCCGTACAGGAACCAGAAGGGCGTGGTTTCGGAGACCTGCTCTCCCGTCGACCGTGTACGCGGTGGACGGGACGGAGTCACCGGCGGCAGCAGCAGCAAAGGAACGATGTGGGCGTGGAGGCGGAGATGCGTTCTGTTTCGCGGCGGCTAGGGTTGGCAGCGCCCCACATATATATGTGCGGCCGCGCGTGGAGAGACGTGGGCTGAACCCACGTCCAAGTCGGTAGCCCACGATCCGACGTCTCAGATCGTGGCCCTACCTGTCAAAGACTCTCCGTTCCTGACCGGCAAAAAGAAGCGCATAGGAGTGAGCTCGGCTCGGCTCAATCCCACAACCTGCGGCGCGTCGTGACGAGGCATGCCGAGGCGAGCGGAGGAGGAGAAGTGCGCGAGGGCCTCTTCTCTTCTCAAGCTCCAATAGCATATAGAAGAGAAACCCTTATAAACCACTCCAACTCTCCTTCCACTTCCGGGGTGGGACTAAACTTCCCACCACACCTAGTGCCATATAACCCACATGGGCCCTTAGAGATTTTTTAGAAATTGCAATATGGGCCTAGAGCCCATCTCAGATTTCAGTAGTCCCCAGAACGGTTGGGCTTGTTCAGCGACGACCCGAGGAGGATTTTCTCGTCGGACTCGCCGCCGGGGCGGCCGGTGAAGACGTTGGTGAATGTCCCGTCCGCGTCCATGGATGCCTGCACAGTGACGGTGTAGGAGTCCCTGCCGTTGTTGCGCGCCGTGGCGTGGCTGTTATGGTAGGCGATGGGGTTTTCGTGGGGCGCGATGATGGCGACGTGGGTGGTGTAGACGACGCCGGCGACGCCCCGGATGCCCGACAGGGCCTAGAACCTGGCGGCAATGGCCTCCATGCGGGCGGCGTTCGGCCAGCCGACGGCCTGACGGAACACTAGGTCCTTGATGGCGGCGCAGACCTCACGCACGATCTTCTGGCAGGTGCAGAGCGCGATGTGGAAGCGCTTCTCGATCATGCGGAGAGGCTCCCCCGAGGCGAGGCGCCAGACGGCGACGGCAACGCGCTTGCGCACGGGGACGGGTTCGCGTTCGTGCGGGTGCCGCTTGGTTTAATCCCTGGCGAGGACGGGGGCCAGCAGCTTGCACAGGGAGTCGAACGTGCTGGGGAGCATGTGGAAAAGGAGCCAGAACTGTAACGCCGGGTAGCCCGGGTAGCTCACCGTGTCCCAATTCCACCAGACGCTACCGGAGTCCTCCTTCTTCCCCCGCCGCCATCCGCAGCCGGCAACCTTCATCCCCGTGGCAACCGGCATCTGGTGACTCTCCGCGCCTTGATTGCTCCCGCCACTGGCGGTGTCAGTAGGACCCAACGGCGAGCGCTGCCTCTTGGACCCCCGCGCCGCGAGTGTCCCCTTGGCTCTCCTCTTCTTCTTCCCCTGGAGGTTCACCGTGGCCTCCTTAGCAGCCTCCACAGGCACCGGCTTAGACACCGCAGCCCCCTCTTCCACCCTGTCATTCACCGCCATGACCGGCACCGGCGCAGCATCTCCTCGAAACAACTGGGTCATCTCCTCGAACCACGCGGCGTCCGGTTGGGGGTCGTCGGCTTCGGGCGTGTTGTGGCCGGCGCTGGAGTAGCACTCCGAGCCGATGAGGGACAGGTTTATCATCTAGCTAGAGCTTTGGACAAAGGAATGGGATCTGTCTACGAGAAAGAAGATGGGGAATTGCGATGCAGATGAGGCTGCGGGTGTGGTTGGCGGCTGGGAGGAGTGGGCGTATTTATAAGGACGAATGGGGGCTAGGGCTAGCGCAGGGGGGAGGCGCGAGCGGATCGAGCCGTTGGTGGCGTCGCGCGGGGAAGAAGCTTGTTCGGGAATGTTCAAAAATCCTGATAGTTTTTAAGGGTGTCTAAAAAGGAAAAAGCTTACCTTCAACTGACCGATAACGCTCGCGCGTCCGCCGGCTCCGCGCCCGTCGGATCGAGTGTTGATCAGACGGACGAGAGAATTCCTCGCTTCCGCGTCAGGCGCAGACATTTCTAAAACTGGGCGGCTGTTTCAGGAATCATTTATGCAGCTCCGTTGTGTCTGTTAGGGCAGCGGTGGTGGGATCTGGTAGGGCAACGGCGGGCGGCGACGGCGCCCGGTGTGGGGTGACGCGGGCGCATCCAATGCGGTGGGGCTTCGGGGTCGGCGGTGGCCGGCGACGACACAAGCAGGTATGGCCGCGTGCTCCTTCCCCCCATTTCCGGTCGGCTCTCAGATGGTCTCCTCTGCTCGGCGACTATGCAGGCTCATCGCAGCGGTGCTATGTTGTAGCGAGGCGCCCTCGTCGGCGCCACCGATGTAGGTGTTGGACTGTAGATGTGTAGTTGTAGTAGGGGATTGGGATTTCTCAAATCTGTTTCACTAGTGCAGAACAGAGCAATAGCACCGGTTCGTAAGGCCCTATAGTGCCGGTTACATAACTGGCACTAATTTGTGGTCACTAAAGCCCCCCCCCCCTTTAGTACCGGTTTAGAACGAACCGGTGCTAAAGGGCAACCACGTGGCACAAGCCAGCTCCGGGGGCCTGGAGCCCTTTAGTACCGGTTGGTAACACCAACCGGTACTATAAGGTTTGGTGGGTTTTTAGTTTTATGATTTCTTTTTCATTTAATTTTGTGTTTCCATTTTAATTCTTTTTCGTTTGCTGGTATTTTACGATACTACACATTGTACACGTTATGCATCATACATCATTGCACCCGCAGATATAACATGCTCATGCATGCTTTTGCATCATTACATCATCATATATATATATAATAACAAGTCCTACTAATCATGCATCATCATACAACTTCTACTCGTTATTAATAATAAGTCATACGATCATCATCCTCATATATAGTCATCGAACCCAACCCTACATAATTGTTCTTAGCACATGATCATCAGTATCAGGTAGGACCTAAACACCCTTAAGGTAAAATAGCATAAAACAATATAGACCCTGACTCTCCATTATGAAGAATGGCGATCATCCTGTCTTCAATTCTTGCCTTTCGCTGCTTATTGCTTCCAAGAAGCTCCTTACGACTGTCCATACATTTTTTCCATTCTTTGATTGTTATGTCTCCACTTCTTTTAGAAACCCGGTATGGACAGTTGAGATTCGTAGGACGACCTGGTAGTATGTTCAAAACATGAAGGCTACCACGCGTATACATCAGATGAGGCACACAATCATTCGGGATTATCTGTTGAAAAACATAATAATAAATTTGTAGTTAGCAATGATGTACTAGTTTTAGAAGTGTGCAAAAAGATGCACGGATGTTGTAATAGTAAAAAATAATCTTACCAGGGTATCTCCATGGTAGTTACCGTAGTTCAACACGTGCACTAGTGGCACGTATTGACCATAATGTTGAGGAGTTTGATTGTAGATATTGTAATTATACAAAATCCGACCAGATGAGTTTTCTCCTGATAAGTTAATTCGGAGCCTTCAGTGTAGTACGTTCTGTCTACCATCTTCCGCAAATTCTTTGAAGAATGAAAATAAGCTGTCAATGGAGATAAGTTATCAACATTATATTTTGAAATAAACAATATAAATTACTTAATAACTATGTTTAGCTCACATGAGGGAAGAACTGGAGGTGTAACCACAAAGACCCAAATCGAAGGTGTCTCTTGCTCGATTGTAGGATCACCAAGATCCATGGTGACAAGCATACCCTCATCAAGACCATACATCTTGCAAAATGCATCCCAATTTTTGCAACCAAAATGGGTTACACTCTGAGCATTGTACAACTTTACTTGAAAATCCACACCATGTTCGGTACTTAGGATAATTTTTTTGGTTTCGAAATTTTCATGGTCTTCAAAACCCATCCTCTCCAAGACATAGCGTCTTGCAAAGCATGGGATAAGCTAGTCGAATTGGAAAAGATGAAAAATACACGTTAAAATAGTTGAAGTCGTGCTTAATTACGAAAAAACTATTGTCGTCGTTGCATACCGTATGAACATCGCAGGTCTCCTCGAGCTTAATGCTGAAGCGCCGATCTTCGTCCAGCACAATGAACCTGTCACAGATACCTCGGTCGTCGTGGCACCAGTCGCACTCCGCCGGGCGGTTATCGTCGTCCGATGAGTACGACATCTCCGGCCTATACGTTCATAATTTAGTTTTATTAGTCAACTATCTAGTTCAACTACTAAGCACTTACTATAAATAAATAAGTAGTACTTACTAAAAACAAACTACTTCTATATATAGTAAAATAAATTAGTTTATTAAATCAACTAGCTAGTTCAACTATATATAAACTACTTCTTCTTTTTTTCCTTTTTCTAAATACTATGAACAAAAAAATCATTAAAATTCTATGAACAAAATTAATTACACAATCTAAATATCACCTAAAAAATCTATTAACAATAATATCACCAAACATGCATATTCAATAATAATATCACCCAAAAAAGCTATTAACAGAAAAAAAAATCTATTAACAGAAAAAAAATCTATTAACAGCAAAAAAATCTATTAACAGAAAAATCTATTAATTCAACTAGTTTAACTAAGCATTTACTAAAAATAAACTAGTTCTATATATTAATTCAACAAGTTCAACTAATTAAGCATCTTCAAAAAATAAACTAGTTGATCTATATACGGGTGGCGTGGGGCAGCGACGACGACGGGCGGCGGTGGCGGCGACGACGGGCGGCCGGGGGTGGCGACGACGGGCGCGCGGCGGGCCGGCGGCGACGACGACGGGCGGCGGGGGCGCGCGGCGACGACGACGATGGGCGGCGGGGGCGGCGAGGGCGACGGCTTATCAGCGACATCGAGCGAAAACGTGGAACGAAGTGGCGATAACTGATTCTTCGTAAGTGCCATATATATAGGATAGCCCTTTAGTACCGGTTGGAGCCACGAACCGGTACTAAAGGCCAATTTTGGCCAGCCCAAGCGGCGGGAAACGAGGCCCTTTAGTACCGGTTGGTGGCTCCAACCGGTACTAAAGGCCCCCCTTTAGTACCGGTTCGGGCCACCAACCGGTACTAAAGGCCGTGCGCTGCCACCCGCGGTGCGCTATGTTTAGTCCCACCTCGCCGAGCGAAGGGCAGCCGCACTGGTTTATAAACCCAGCCGCAGCTGCCCTTTTGAACTCCTCTATATAGCAGGCTTCTGGGCCTAACTAAGGCGCGCTGCCCGGTGAGCCTCCTGGCCCTTCTGGGCCTGCATTTGCACACCCTAGGACTGGTAGGCTCACCGGGCAGCGCCCCAACATTTTTTTTCTTTTCCGTATTATTTATTTTCTTCTATTTATTTTTGAGTAATTTTTTTATATAGTTATTTATTTTCTGCTTTATTTTTTTCTTCTATTTATTTCTGAGTAGTTTTTTTGCCGTATTTAGTTTCTTTGTGAATATTTTTGCTTTATATTAGTTTTTTTCTTTTCTGCATTATTTATTTTCTTCTATTTATTTTTGAGTAATTTTTTTATATAGTTATTTCTTTTCTGTTTTATTTTTATATAGTTATTTCTTCTCCTTCTTCCTCCTCTTCTTCTTCTTCTTCTTCTTCTTTCTCTTCTTCTTCTTCTTCTTCCTCTTATTCTTCTTCTTCTCCTCCTCCTCCTTCTTCTTCTTCTTCTTCTTCTTCTTCTTCTCCTCTTCCATATTATTTATTTTCTTCTATTTATTTTTGAGTAATTTTTTTATATAGTTATTTCTTTTCTGCTTTATTTTTTATATAGTTATTTCTTCTCCTTCTTCCTCCTCCTCCTCTTCTTCTTCTTTTTCCTCTTCTTCTTCTTCTTCCTCTTCTTCTTCTTCTTCTTCTTCTTCTTCTTCTCCTCCTCCTTCTTCTTGTTCTTCTTCTTCTCCTCCTCCTTCCTTTTGCCATAACAGAAGAAGTCCGGAGTTGTAATAAGTTATTAAAAATAAAAAGAGGTGCAATGCTCGTTAATTTGCTTCAAGCCTTTTGGGATAGTATAAACTGCACTGCGCGTAGCTCCGTGCAATCTACCATATTCCTAAAGGCTTGAAGCTAAGCAACGTGAGCATTGAGCCTCTTCTTCATCGTCTCTGCACCCAGGGCTTATAAACCGCTCCTACTCCCTCTCTCTTGGCGAGGTGGGACTAAAAAACAGCTTACACTTTAGTACCGGTTGGAGCCACCAACCGGTACTAAAGGTGATTATTGTCATTTAGCTCAAAACAAATCATTAAATGCATGAAAAATATCAAATGAAGGCAGAAATGGTTGAAAGTTGATAGCGTCGCTTTGAATGATGCATACTGAATGCACAAAAAGTCGGGAGTTGTAATAAGTTTAAAAAAAATGAAATGTCTTTGTAACAGATGAGTTTAATTTCGTCAGAAACCTGAGTACTTCAAAAGAGATTGTCCAGTTTGTAAACGAAGTGCATCCAGTTTTTGCCGTAACCCTCTCTACTTTTTTGCACAATCTATGTGGGTGAAATGATGATACCATGCCAAGTTTCAACTTTTTCAGAGTTCATTTGTAGTGCTTTTCAATTTCCAGGTCATTTAGCTCAAAACAAATCATTAAATGCATGAAAAATATCAAATGAAGGCAGAAATGGTTGAAAGTTGATGGCGTCGATTTGAATGATGCATACTGAATGCACAAAAAGTTTGGAGTTGTAATAAGTTTAAAAAAATGAAATGTCTTTGTAACAGATGAGTTTAATTTCGTCAGAAACCTGAATACTTCGAAAGAGATTGTCCAGTTTGTAAACGAAGTGCATCCAGTTTTTGCCGTAACCCTCTCTACTTTTTTGAACAATCTATGTGGGTGAAATGATGATACCATGCCAAGTTTCAACTTTTTCAGAGTTCATTTGTAGTGCTTTTCAATTTTCAGGTCATTTAGTTCTCAAAACAAATCATTGAATGCATGAAAAATAGCAAATGAAGGCAGAAATGGTTGAAAGTTGATGGCGTCGCTTTGAATGGTGCATACTGAACGCAAAAAATATAAGAGCATTTACATCACGATCTTATATTTCTTTAGAGTCTAAACTGTCAATATGATCTTATAACATCAAAAATACTTTGATCATCAATGATCTTTGTGTGTACAATCTGAATTGTCAATATGAGTCATCAACGATTTATAAACCGATGAAGACTCATATTGCGGCCACAAATTCTACACATAGAGTTCAATGAAGACCAAGTGCTTGTGATAGTTTGAGAAATAACATATTTAAGGTGGTAAAAGGCTTGTTAGGGGAGCGAGGTGGGACTAAAAACAGCTTGCCATAACCTCATTAGTACTGGTTTGTGGTACGAACCGGCACTAAATGGTGATGGTGGGGCCATAGCCTGACCGCAGGCTGACACATCCCCTTTAGTACCGGTTCGTGGCATGAACCGGTACTAAAGGTTCGCCACGAACCGGTGGTATTGATCGCCGCCACGAACCGGTGCTATTGTACACATTAGTGCCGGCTCTAATACAAACCGGCACTATTGGGCTTCACGTATGACCCTTTTTCTACTAGTGTTTGTTGCAGAAACTTTTGATTCCTTTGTAGCTAAAATTGGCTCGTTATAGCGATGTGTTGTAGGAATTTTTGTAGCTCAAATTTGGCTGTAGGTGCTCCCATCCATGGCCGTGCTAATTTTGCAACATGGGTCCTATTGCAGAAAATTAGATGCGGCAGAGATGTTGTTTTGATTTTTGCAATAAGGGTCCTGTTGCAGAAAATTAGACACAACGGAAGATGTTGCAATTTTTGCAACAAGGATCTTGTTGCAGAAAATTAGACGTATGAAAGATGTGCAGGAAATTAGACGCTTGTTTCTGCAACTCGACCGTTGTTTCAGGAATTTGTAGAAGATGAGGTTTCGTAACAAGGTCTTGTTGCAGGAAATCGGATGTTGCAGGAAATCGGAGAAGACCAGATCTTGCAACAAGAGCATCGTTGCAGGAAATTAGAGAGGAGGATTGAACGCCTCGCATCACGCATCGAATGGCTCGGGAGACGCATGTTTCTGCAACTCGACCGTTGTTTCAGGAATTAATGGATCGGGGGAGGTGACCGAGCCGCGCGCCAAAAGTAGATCGGACGGCTACGCGCGGGTACATCGAACGGCCGTTGAGGTGGCGGATGTTTCATACAGATCACCCGGCGGACGCGTAGCGTCTCCCGTCTAAAAATGACTGACCACCAAAATTAATGTCCTGCCAAATCGTAGAAATAAGATAAAATTGTATTGACATGTACGTACATTCACTATACACTTCTTCGTTTGAATAATCGTTCGATGTACGTACGAGTGTATAA
Source organism: Triticum timopheevii (assembly GCA_963921465.1). Classification (NCBI taxonomy): domain Eukaryota; kingdom Viridiplantae; phylum Streptophyta; class Magnoliopsida; order Poales; family Poaceae; genus Triticum; species Triticum timopheevii. The sequence goes on along the minus strand of OY997262.1, from coordinate 463,832,581 downwards.
GTAGTTATTTTTTTGCCTAAATATACTTATATTTTTTGAGAAATGTCTAACAGCTCCCAGGCGTCCCTGCACAAATTCATATAAAATTGAAAAAAAATCAAAAAATTCTGAAACTTTCAAGGATCAAAGATTATCAAAGGTTTGATGTTTCTGCAAAGTTTCAGCAATAACTTTGAACAATGATTTTGTCTTTTTATTTGAGTGCTCTTCAAATGTTATTTTTAGCTAAAACTTTGCAAGATCATCAAAAGTTTCATGATGTTCGATGTCCCAAAGTTTCAGATCTTTTTGATTTTTTTAATTTGTTTTGAATTTACTGTTCATTGAGGGTGTAGGGGCACCCGGGTGATGAAAATCCTATTTCATATTTTTTTTCATTTACTGAAAGACGTATATGATCAAGACTAAGCCTTACAAGGCCACCTTCGATGAAACAAAAAATACAAATATATCAAGAGGGAATTCGTTGCTGTCTCCGACCTACAAGCGCCAGGAGAGTGTCGTGATCCTAGCACTACGCCTCACCTGCTCGGCATTGTCAGAGTTAAGGGCCGATGTAATTGTGGTCGGGAAGTCACGCCATGTTGCTAGGAGATGCCAGCCAGTGGCAGAGCTACAGCCAGGCCAAATGGGCCATGGCCCGCCCAGCTCATGGCCAAAACTATAAAGAGTGGGGAATAAACTGGGCCTTCTAAGAGAGAGAAATGTGTTTCCTTCAGCTTGGGCCATCTTCGCCGGCCCAACTAGTTTACTGTTGCTCCGCCACTGATGCCAGCGATGACGATCGAAACCATGTCTACTGTCGGCATGGAGAAAGTGAATGCCAGACGAGTAGAACCAACCCCACATCGATGGAGAAAAGCATCATCGCATATCTTGTTGACAAAGGCCATTGTCGCCTTCATGAGCGAAAGCGAAAATACCACGGTCGATACTTCTGCAAACAATCCAATGAATCGATATGGGGAAATCAAACCTTTGCTCTTAGATGAATGACCGAATGCACTTATTCCACTGTTTCATCGCCTCCACCTCCTAGATGAATGATACAAGTGAAGGAAATATGCCCTAGAGGCAATAATAAAGTTATTATTTATTTCCTTATATCATGATAAATGTTTATTATTCATGCTAGAATTGTATTAACCGGAAACATGATACATGTGTGAATACATAGACAAACACAATAGTCACTAGTATGCCTCTACTTGACTAGCTCATTAATCAAAGATGGTTATGTTTCCTGACCATAGACATGTGTTGTCATTTGATTAATGAGATCACATCATTAGGAGAATGATGTGATTGACATGACCATTCTGTTAGCCTAGCACGTGATCGTTTAGTATACTGCTATTGCTTTCTTCATGACTTATACAAAGTTCCTGCAACTATGAGATTGTGCAACTCCTGTTTACCAGAAGAACACTTTGTGTGCTACCAAACGTCACAACGTAACTGGGTGATTATAAAGGTGCTCAACAGGTGTTTCCGAAGGTACATGTTGGGTTGGCATAATTCGAGATTAGGATTTGTCACTCCGATTGTCGGAGAGGTATCTCTAGGCCCTCTCGGTAATACTCATCACCTAAGCCTTGCAAGCATGTAACTAATGAGTTAGTTATGAGATGACGTATTATGGAACGAGTAAAGAGACTTGCCGGTAACGAGATTGAACTAGGTATTGGATACCGACGATCAAATCTCGGGCAAGTAACATACCGATGACAAAGGGAACAAAGTATATTGTTATGCGGTTTGACCGGTAAAGATCTTCGTAGAATATGTAGGAACCAATATGGGCATCCAGGTCCCGCTATTGATTATTGACCGAGAACGGTTTTAGGTCATGTCTACATAGTTCTCGAACCCGTAGGGTCCGCATGCTTAACGTTTCGATGACAGTTTTATTATGAGTTTATAAGTTTTGATGTACCGAAGTTTGTTTGGAGTCCCGGATGTGATCACGGACATGACGAGGAGTCTCGGAATGGTCGAGACATAAAGATTGATATATTGGAAGCCTATGTTTGGACATCGGAAAGGTTCCGGGTCAAATCGGCATTTTACCGGAGTACCGGGAGGTTACCGGAACCCCCCCGGGGGGTTAATGGGCCTACATGGGCCAAGAGGGAGGAGAGGAAGGAGCAAGGAGGGGGCCGCGCGCCCCTCCCCCTCCTAGTCCGAATAGGACAAGGGAAGGGGGGCGGCGCCCCCCCTTTCCTTCTCCTCTTCCTCCTCTTTCCCCCTCTCTCCTACTCCAACTTGGAAAAGGGGAGTCCTACTCCCGGTGGGAGTAGGACTCCCCCCTTGGCGCGCCCCCTTAGGCCGGCGGCCTCCTCCCCCCTGGCTCCTTTATATACGGGGCGGGGGGCACCCTAGAGACACACAAGTTGATCTACGGATCGTTCCTTAGCCGTGTGCGGTGCCCCCTCCACCATATTCCACCTCTGTCATATCGTCGCGGAGTTTAGGCGAAGCCCTGCGCCGGTAGAACATCATCATCGTCATCACGCCGTCGTGCTGACGGAACTCTCCCTCGACACTCGGCTGGATCGGAGTTCGAGGGACGTCATCGAGCTGAACGTGTGCAGAACTCGGAGGTGCCGTACGTTCGGTGCTTGGATCGGTCGGATCGTGAAGACGTACGACTACATCAACCGCGTTGTCATAACGCTTCTGCTTACGGTCTACGAGGGTACGTGGACGAACACTCTCCCCTCTCGTTGCTATGCCATCACCATGATCTTGCGTGTGCGTAGGAATTTTTTTGAAATTACTACGTTCCCCTACAGTGGCATCAGAGCCAGGTTTTATGCGTTGATGTTATATGCACGAGTAGAACACAAGTGAGTTGTGGACGATATAAGTCATACTGCCTACCAGCATGTCATACTTTGGTTTAGCGGTATTGTGAGATGAAGCGGCCCGGACCGACATTACACGTACGCTTACGCGAGACTGGTTTCACCGTTACGAGCACTTGTGCTTAAAGGTGGCTGGCGGGTGTCTGTCTCTCTCACTTTAGTTGAACCGAGTGTGGCTACGCCCGGTCCTTGTGAAGGTTAAAACGGAGTCTATTTGACAAACTATCGTTGTGGTTTTGATGCGTAGGTAAGAACGGTTCTTGCTAAGCCCGTAGCAGCCACGTAAAAATTTGCAACAACAAAGTAGAGGACATCTAACTTGTTTTTGCAGGGCATGTTGTGATGTGATATGGTCAAGACGCGATGCTATATTTTATTGTATGAGATGATCATGTTTTGTAACCAAAGTTATCGGCAACTGGCAGGAGCCATATGGTTGTCGCTTTATTGTATGAAATGCAAACGCCCTGTAATTGCTTTACTTTATCACTAAACGGTAGCGATAGTCGTAGAAGCAATAGATGGCGTAACGACAACGATGCTACGATGGAGATCAAGGTGTCGCGCCGGTGACGATGGTGATCACGACGGTGCTTCGGAGATGGAGATCACAAGCACAAGATGATGATGGCCATATCATATCACTTATATTGATTGCATGTGATGTTTATCCTTTATGCATCTTATCTTGCTTTGTTTGACGGTAGCATTTTAAGATGATCTCTCACTAAAATTATCAAGAAGTGTTCTCCCTGAGTATGCACCGTTGCCAAAGTTCGTCGTGCCGAGACACCACGTGATGATCGGGTGTGATAAGCTCTACGTCCATCTACAACGGGTGCAAGCCAGTTTTGCACACGCAGAATACTCAGGTTAAACTTGACGAGCCTAGCATATGCAGATATGGCCTCGGAACACGGAGACCGAAAGGTCGAGCATGAATCATATAGTAGATATGATCAACATAATGATGTTCACCATTGAAAACTACTTCATCTCACGTGATGATCGGTTATGGTTTAGTTGATCTGGATCACGTGATCACTTAGATAACTAGAGAGATGTCTATCTAAGTGGGAGTTCTTAAGTAATATGATTAATTGAACTTAAATTTATCATGAACTTAGTACCTGATAGTATCTTGCTTGTCTATGTTTGTTTGCAGATAGATGGCTCGTGCTGTTGTTCCGTTGAATTTTAATGCGTTCCTTGAGAAAGCAAAGTTGAAAGATGATGGTAGCAATTACACGGCCTGGGTCCGTAACCTGAGGATTATCCTCATTGCTGCACAGAAGAGTTACGTCCTGGAAGCACCGCTGGGTGCCAGGCCTGCTGCTGATGCAACTGACGACGTTAAGAACGTCTGGCAGAGCAAAGCTGATGACTACTCTATAGTTCAATGTGCCATGCTTTACGGCTTGGAACCGGGTCTTCAACGATGTTTTGAACGTCATGGAGCATATGAGATGTTCCAGGAGTTGAAGTTAATATTTCAAGCAAATGCCCGGATTGAGAGATATGAAGTCTCCAATAAGTTCTACAGCTGCAAGATGGAGGAGAATAGTTCTGTCAGTGAACACATACTCAGAATGTCTGGGTATAACAATCACTTGATTCAACTGGGAGTTAATCTTCCTGATGATAGTGTCATTGACAGAATTCTCCAATCACTGCCACCAAGCTACAAGAGCTTTGTGATGAACTATAATATGTAAGGGATGAACAAGACTATTCCCAAGCTCTTCGCGATGCTGAAAGCCGCGGAGGTAGAAATCAAGAAGGAGCATCAAGTGTTGATGGTCAATAAGACCACTAGTTTCAAGAAGAAGGGCAAAGGGAAGAAGAAGGGGAACTTCAAGAAGAACGGCAAGCAAGTTGCTGCTCAAGAGAAGAAACCCAAGTCTGGACCTAAACCTGAAACTGAGTGCTTCTACTGCAAGCAGACTGGACACTAGAAGCGGAACTGCCCCAAGTATTTGGCGGATAAGAAGGATGGCAAAGTGAGCAAAGGTATATATGATATACATGTTATTGATGTGTACCTAACTAGAGCTCGTAGTAGCACCTGGGTATTTGATACTGGTTCTGTTGCTAATATTTGCAACTTGAAACAGGGACTACGGAATAAGCGAGCACTGTCCAAGGACGAGGTGACGATGCGCGTGGGAAACGGTTCCAAAGTCGATGTGATCGCGGTCGGCACGCTACCTCTACATCTACCTTCAGGATTAGTTTTAGACCTGAATAATTGTTATTTGGTGCCAGCGTTGAGCATGAACATTATATCTGGATCTTGTTTGATGCGAGACGGTTATTCATTTAAATCAGAGAATAATGGTTGTTCTATTTATATGAGTAATATCTTTTATGGTCATGCACCCTTGAAGAGTGGTCTATTTTTATTGAATCTCGATAGTAGTGATACACATATTCATAATGTTGAAGCCAAAAGATGCAGAGTTGATAATGATAGTGCAACTTATTTGTGGCACTGCCGTTTAGGTCATATCGGTGTAAAACGCATGAAGAAACTCCATACTGATGGACTTCTGGAATCACTTGATTATGAATCACTTGGTACTTGCGAACCGTGCCTCATGGGCAAGATGACTAAAACACCGTTCTCCGGAACTATGGAGAGAGCAACAGATTTGTTGGAAGTCATACATACAGATGTATGTGGACCGATGAATGTTGAGGCTCGTGGCGGATATCGTTATTTTCTCACCTTCACAGATGATTTGAGCAGATGTGGGTATATCTACTTAATGAAGCACAAGTCTAAAACATTTGAAAAGTTCAAAGAATTTCAGAGTGAAGTGGAAAATCATCGTAACAAGAAAATAAAGTTTCTACGATCTGATCGTGGAGGAGAATATTTGAGTTACGAGTTTGGTTTACATTTGAAACAATGCGGAATAGTTTCGCAACTCACACCACCTGGAACACCACAACGAAATGGTGTGTCCGAACGTCGTAATCGTACTTTACTTGATATGGTACGATCTATGATGTCTCTTACCGATTTACCGCTATCGTTTTGGGGTTATGCTTTAGAGACGGACGCATTCACGTTAAAGAGAGCACCATCTAAATCCGTTGAGACGACGCCTTATGAACTGTGGTTTGGCAAGAAACCAAAGTTATCGTTTCTTAAAGTTTGGGGCTGCGATGCTTATGTGAAGAAACTTCAACCAGATAAGCTCGAACCCAAATCGGAGAAATGTGTCTTCATAGGATACCCAAAAGAGATTGTTGGGTACACCTTCTATCACAGATCCGAAGGCAAGACGTTCGTTCCTAAAAATGGATCCTTTCTAGAGAAGGAGTTTCTCTCGAAAGAAGTGAGTGGGAGGAAAGTAGAACTTGATGAGATAACTGTATCTACTCCCTTATTGGAAGGTAGTTCATCACGAGAACCGGTTCCTGTGACGACTACACCAAATAGTGAGGAAGTTAATGATATTGATCATGAAACTTCAGATCAAGTTTCTGCTGAACCTCGTAGGTCTACCAGAGTAAGATCCGCACCAGAGTGGTACGGTAATCCTATTCGGGAAGTCATGTTACTTGACCATGATGAACCTACGAACTATGAGGAAGCGATGATGAGCCCAGATTCCGCAAAATGGCTAGAGGCCATGAAATCTGAGATGGGATCCATGTATGAAAACAAAGTATGGACTTTGGTTGACTTGCCCGATGATCGGCAAGCCATTGAGAATAAATGGATCTTTAAGAAGAAGACTGACGCTGATGGTAATGTTACTGTCTATAAAGCTCGACTTGTTGCGAAAGGTTTTCGACAAGTTCAAGGGGTTGACTACGATGAGACTTTCTCACCCGTAGCGATGCTTAAGTCTGTCCGAATCATGTTGGCTATTGCTGCATTTCATGATTATGAAATTTGGCAAATGGATGTCAAGACTGCATTCTTGAATGGATTTCTAGAGGATGAGTTGTATATGATGCAGCCAGAAGGTTTTGTTGATCCAAAAGGTGCTGACAAAGTGTGCAAGCTCCAGCGTTCCATTTATGGACTGGTGCAAGCATCTCGGAGTTGGAATAAATGCTTTGATAGTGTGATCAAAGCATATGGTTTTGTACAGACTTTTGGAGAAGCCTGTATTTACAAGAAAGTGAGTGGGAGCTCTGTAGCATTTCTAGTTTTATATGTTGATGACATATTATTAATTGGAAATGATATAGAATTTCTGGATAGCATAAAGGGATACTTGAATAAAAGTTTTTCGATGAAAGACCTCGGGGAAGCTGCTTACATATTGGGCATCAAGATCTATAGAGATAGATCAAGACGCTTAATAGGACTTTCACAAAGCACATACCTTGACAAAATTTTGAAAAAGTTCAAAATGGATCAGGCAAAGAAAGGATTCTTGCCCGTGCTACAAGGTGTGAAGTTGAGTCGAACTCAATGCCCGACCACAGCAGAAGATAGAGAGAAAATGAAAAATGTTCCCTATGCTTCAGCCATAGGCTCTATCATGTATGCAATGCTGTGTACCAGACCTGACGTATGCTTAGCAATAAGCTTGGCAGGAAGGTACCAAAGTAATCCAGGAGTGGATCACTGGACAGCGGTCAAGAACATCCTGAAATACCTGAAAAGGACTAAGGATATGTTTCTCGTATATGGAGGTGACAAAGAGCTAGTCGTAAATGGTTACGTCGATGCAAGCTTTGACACTGATCCGGACGATTCTAAATCGCAAACCGGATACGTGTTTATATTAAACGGTGGAGCTGTAAGTTGGTGCAGTTCTAAACAAAGCGTCGTAGCGGGATCTACATGTGAAGCGGAGTACATAGCTGCTTCTGAAGCAGCGAATGAAGGAGTCTGGATGAAGAAGTTCATTTCCGATCTAGGTGTCATACCTAGTGCATCGGGACCAATGAAGATCTTCTGTGACAATACTGGTGCAATTGCCTTGGCAAAGGAATCCAGATTTCACAAGAGGACCAAGCACATCAAGAGACGCTTCAATTCCATTCGGGACCAAGTCCAAGTGGGAGACATAGAGATTTGCAAGATACATACGGATCTGAATGTTGCAAACCCGTTGACTAAGCCTCTCTCACGAGCAAAACATGATCAGCACCAAGACTCCATGGGTGTTAGAATCATTACTATGTAATCTAGATTATTGACTCTAGTGCAAGTGGGAGACTGAAGGAAATATGCCCTAGAGGCAATAATAAAGTTATTATTTATTTCCTTATATCATGATAAATGTTTATTATTCATGCTAGAATTGTATTAACCGGAAACATGATACATGTGTGAATACATAGACAAACACAATAGTCACTAGTATGCCTCTACTTGACTAGCTCATTAATCAAAGATGGTTATGTTTCCTGACCATAGACATGTGTTGTCATTTGATTAATGAGATCACATCATTAGGAGAATGATGTGATTGACATGACCATTCTGTTAGCCTAGCACTTGATCGTTTAATATACTGCTATTGCTTTCTTCATGACTTATACAAAGTTCCTGCAACTATGAGATTGTGCAACTCCCGTTTACCAGAAGAACACTTTGTGTGCTACCAAATGTCACAACGTAACTGGGTGATTATAAAGGTGCTCAACAGGTGTTTCCGAAGGTACATGTTGGGTTGGCATAATTCGAGATTAGGATTTGTCACTCCGATTGTCGGAGAGGTATCTCTGGGCCCTCTCGGTAATACTCATCACCTAAGCCTTGCAAGCATGTAACTAATGAGTTAGTTATGAGATGACGTATTACGGAAGGAGTAAAGAGACTTGCCAGTAACGAGATTGAACTAGGTATTGGATACCGACGATCAAATCTCGGGCAAGTAACATACCGATGACAAAGGGAACAAAGTATATTGTTATGCGGTTTGACCGATAAAGATCTTCGTAGAATATGTAGGAACCAATATGGGCATCCAGGTCCCGCTATTGGTTATTGACCGAGAACGGTTTTAGGTCATGTCTACATAGTTCTCGAACCCGTAGGGTCCGCACGCTTAACGTTTCGATGACAGTTTTATTATGAGTTTATAAGTTTTGATGTACCGAAGTTTGTTCGGAGTCCCGAATGTGATCACGGACATGACGAGGAGTCTCGGAATGGTTGAGACATAAAGATTGATATATTGGAAGCCTATGTTTGGACATCGGAAAGGTTCCGGGTGAAATCAGCATTTTACCGGAGTACCGGGAGGTTACCGGAACCCCCCCGGGGGGTTAATGGGTCTACATGGGCCAAGAGGGAGGAGAGGAAGGAGCAAGGAGGGGGCCGCGCGCCCCTCCCCCTCCTAGTCCGAATAGGACAAGGTAAGGGGGGCGGCGCCCCCCCTTTCCTTCTCCTCTTCCTCCTCTTTCCCCCTCTCTCCTACTCCAACTTGGAAAAGGGGAGTCCTACTCCCGGTGGGAGTAGGACTCCCCCCTTGGCGCGCCCCCTTAGGCCGGCGGCCTCCTCCCCCCTGGCTCCTTTATATACGGGGGCGGGGGGCACCCCAGAGACACACAAGTTGATCTACGGATCGTTCCTTATCCGTGTGCGGTGCCCCCCTCCACCATATTCCACCTCGGTCATATCGTCGCGGAGTTTAGGCGAAGCCCTGCGCCGGTAGAACATCATCATCGTCACCACGCCGTCGTGCTGACGGAACTCTCCCTCGACACTCGGCTGGATCGGAGTTCGAGGGAGATCATCGAGCTGAACGTGTGCAGAACTCGGAGGTGCCGTACGTTCGGTGCTTGGATCGGTTGGATCGTGAAGACGTACGACTACATCAACCGCGTTGTCATAACGCTTCCGCTTACGGTCTACGAGGGTACGTGGACGAACACTCTCCCCTCTCGTTGCTATGCCATCACCATGATCTTGCGTGTGCGTAGGAATTTTTTTTAAAATTACTACGTTCCCCTACAACAAGGACATCAAAATCTAATAAAATCGACCAAGACTTCCCATGAACATGAAGATCCATGATTCTCCTCGACCCACCTCTCAGCACAGAAACTGGTCGCCGGAGGCGGAGATGCTAAGATAATAATTAATAAGACAAGGAGGATGCACATTTTGTAGCGGTTACCGTTTTATTTATTTATAATCTTAATTTCCATTTCCGAGCCCACACTCATCTGCGGCTTGTCAAGAAAAAATCACAAAAAATACAAACAATTTCAAAAATCCATTTTTTTGCATGGTAGATAATTTGGTGAGTGAGGTGCACTTCAAGTTTCAGATCATTTGGACATATGAGTAGCTCTCAATAAAAAAAGACAAATTGAGCCAGAACAGTATATGAATAGTAAACATTTTTACATAACCCAAATTTGTTTTTTTAGAGCTACTCAGATAAATGATCTGCAATTTGGAGCGGACCTAACGCACCAAATTATCTACATGCAACTATTTTGGAATTTTTTGATTTTTTCTGGTATTTGTTTTGATTTTTTTTTTCTTCAGGGCGGGTGCAAATGAGCCTGGGCACCGAATCGGTTCTCTCTTTATAATCATCAATTAGGTACCATGACATAACGAATGTTCTCCTTTAGTGAAGAATAGTTCTATGTGTTGGATGTCATACTCAGATAGGGTAACCAATATGCAAAAAATGTCATTCGATGGGTAGGCTCTAGGTAGCCCTTTATTTGTTGTTCTCGAATTTTTTTCACATGGCAAAAAATCTGGAAACAAAGTGTGCATACACATATACATGTATAGTTGCAAATAGAATTTTGCATTACTCATCAACCATGATTACAATCAGCTCTGCATAGATCCTCCACATCCCTTTGACCTGAACAGAGCCAGACCGATATGTGAGTTCTAGTAGAGCATAAGTTGCCAAGTAGGGGCTTACATTGTTCTGAAACCTACTAGTATTAGTAGTACAAGATTCACTAGTGAGCATCAAAGATTTGATCTCCTGAATCATAGCTGAATACACTAATCTATCCTTATCATTATTGTTCACCATGTTGACTGATACCAAACAATCCACTTCAATAAGCCGGAGTGGTGCACTATTGCAAATCCGGGGATATACCTTCTACGCATGCTGCTATCTCTGATTCCACTAGTAGAAAAAGGGTCAAACGTGAAGCACATTAGTGCCGGTTTGTATTAGAGCCGGCACAAATGTATAGATTAGTGTCGGTTCCAACGGCTAGCCGGGCCGCTCTCATTAGTACCGGTTCGTGGCTAACCTTTAATACCGGTTCGTGCCACGAACCGGTACTAATGAGAGTGGTGGCAGGATGTTGTCAGTCTGGGCCCCCTCCAGCACCTTTAGTACCGGTTCGTGCCAGGAACCGGTACTATAGGTCCTCCTGCATATAAACCCTTCGTCCAGCTCGCTCTGTTCTTCCCCCTTCCCCCTCTCCTCTCCTCTCTGTTCTTCCTCTTCTCCCCTCGAGCTCATCACACATTTTGCCCAAAATTTGTCAAGATTTGAAGGCCCCCATCCATTCAAGTGATCACAAAGGTTAGCAACTTTGTCCTTTCATCTCTCATTGCTAGATTAGCTCTTCCAATGCTTTATATAGTTATTAATTTGTGGGTTTAGTAATTTGGGAGGATATATATATATATATATGTGCTAGTATTTGATTTATATGCAATTTGAGGTCAAAAATAGCACTTAGTTTGCATATGTAGGTGTGGTTTACTTAGTGCCTTCTAAATCTCCGTCGTAACCACCGTCGATCGCCCGCACCGTCCCGTTGCCGGCACCACCTTGTGGTGAGCCTCTTGTTCATGAAATTTTATATAAAAAATTGATGTTTGTGTGATTTGGATATATAGTTACTCGTATAATAATTATCTTACCCGTACGTTGTTTGTTATACATAGTGCCATGGTTTTGATATCCGTCCCCGTCGGCCCTCGTCCTTGTTATGATTCGGATGTGGTATATTCTCTTTTAAAACTATTTGTTGCATTTCGTGTTTATGACAAATTATGACCATCAAGTTGACATAGATATTTTTATCTAGGAGGTATGTGAACCGGAAATTCCAACCGACACTATTGTCGAGAGGTTAAATTTAGTTGAAAGAGAAAACGAGTACTTGAAAGAAAAATTGAAAAGAATTGAGGGGGAGAAGATGGAATTGGAGTTGCATGTTGCCGATGTCGTCGATGATCACAAGATCAAGATGGAGAAAATGCGCTTGAAGATTAGAAAGATTAGAAAATATGCCATCGATAGTGAGGCTTGGTATCATTATGCTGTTGGATCAATTGTTACCTTAGTTGCGATCTTGATCGCATTTGTTGTTGCATTTAAATGCTTTAGCTAGAGAGTTATTTGTTTGTTGCATTTAAGTGTTGTATGAACTTTATGTATGAACTTGTATTAATTTGGTCTATTTGGTGTTGTGTAATGAAGATGAGCCAACAATGGATGTACGATGACCGATGCTCTCCCCAGTTCGTTGAGGGCGTGCATACTTTTCTGCTTGCGGCTGAGGCAAACAAGCGGGCGGATGGTTTTATGCCTTGTCCATGTGCTGGCTGTAAGAATGGTCGCAATTACTCTACGTCAAGAACCATTCACGTCCACCTGTTTGAGTCCGGTTTCATGCCCCACTATAATGTTTGGACCAAGCACGGAGAAAGAGGGGTTATGATGGAAGACAATGAAGAAGAAGAGGACGACGACAGCTATCCTGGCCATGGGTTCCCTGAATATGATGATACAACAATGGGGGAAGAAGCTGAGCTGGTAATGCGGGAAGAAGCTGAGCCGGCAATGCGGGAAGAAGCTGAAGAAGAGGCATCAGATGAGCCCATTGATGATCTAGGCCGGGCCATTGCCGATGCAAAGAGAAACTGCGCAAGTGATTTGGAGAAGAAGAAGTTGCAGCGCATGTTAGAGGATCACAAAAAATTGTTGTACCCGAATTGCGTAGGTGATAAGAAAAAGCTGGGCACCACACTGGAATTGCTGCAATGGAAGGCAGAGAATGGTGTATCTGACAAGGGATTTGGAAAGTTGCTGGTAATGATAAAGGATATGCTTCCAAAGGACAACGAATTGCCCGAGAGTACGTACGAAGCAAAGAAGGTTGTCTGCCCTCTAGGGTTAGAGGTGCAGAAGATACATGCATGCCCTAATGATTGCATCCTCTACCGCGGTGAGTACGAGGATTTGAACGCTTGCCCGGTATGTGGTGCATTGCGCTATAAGATCAGCCGCGATGAGCCTGGTGATGTCGAGGGCGAGTGCCCCAGGAAGAAGATTCCTGCCAAGGTGATGTGGTATTCTCCTATAATACCACGGTTGAAACGTTTGTTCCAAAACAAAGAGCATGCCAAGGCGATGCGATGGCACAGAGAAGACCGTAAAAAAGACGGAAAGTTGAGAGTACCCGCTGACGGGTCGCAGTGGAGAAAAATCAAAATAAAGTACGGGAAGGAGTTTGCAGATGACGCAAGGAGCGTATGGTTTGGTCTAAGCGCAGATGGCATTAATCCTTTTGGGGAGCAGAGCAGCAACCATAGCACCTGGCCTGTGACTCTATGTTTGTATAACCTTCCTCCATGGTTGTGCATGAAGCGGAAGTTCATTATGATGCCAGTGCTCATCCAAGGCCCTAAGCAACCTGGCAACGACACTGATGTGTACCTAAGGCCATTAGTTGAAGAACTCTTACAACTGTGGAATGGAACAGGTGTACGTGCGTGGGATGAGCACATGGGGGAAGAATTTGACCTAAAGGCGTTGCTGTTCGTGACCATCAGTGATTGGCCTGCTCTCAGTAACCTTTCAGGACAGACAAACAAGGGATACCGTGGATGCACGCACTGTTTGGATGATACCGACAGTATATATTTGAATCGTTGTAAGAAGAATGTGTACCTGGGACATCGTCGATTTCTTCTGAGCAGGCATCCCGTAAGAAAGAAAGGCAAGCATTTCAAAGGTGAGGCGGATCACCGGACGAAACCTCGCCACCGTACTGGTGCTGATGTACATGATATGGTCAAGGATTTGAAGGTGATATTTGGAAAGGGTCCTGGCGGACAACCTGTTACGAAGGACGCTGACGGACGCGCACCCATGTGGAAGAAGAAATCTATATTTTGGGACCTGCCATATTGGAAAGACCCAGAGGTCCGCTCCGCAATCGACGTGATGCACGTGACGAAGAATCTTTGCGTGACCCTGGTTGGCTTCTTGGGCGTGTATGGGAAGACAAAAGATACACCTGAGGCACGGGAGAACCAGCAACGTATGCACGGAGAAGACGGCATACATCAGGGTCATGCAAGCTACGCTCTTACCAAAGAAGAGAAGGAAATCTTCTTTGAATGCCTGCTCAGTATTAAGGTACCGTCTGGCTTCTCGTCGAATATAAAGGGAATAATAAACATGGCAGAGAAAAAGTTCCAGAACCTAAAGTCTCATGACTGCCACGTGATTATGACGCAACTGCTTCCGGTTGCATTGAGGGGGCTTCTACCGGAAAACGTTCGATTAGCCATTGTGAAGCTATGTGCATTTCTCAATGCAATCTCTCAGAAGGTAATCGATCGAGAAATCATACCAAGGTTACAGAATGATTTGGTGCAATGTCTTGTCAGTTTCAGTTGGTGTTCCCATCATCCTTCTTCAACATCATGACGCACGTCCTAGTTCACCTATGCGAAGAGATTAACGTTTTGGGTCCTGTATTTCTACACAATATGTTCCCCTTTGAGAGGTTCATGGGAGTCTTAAAGAAATATGTTCATAACCGTGCTAGGCCAGAAGGAAGCATCTCCAAGGGCCATCAAAATGAGGAGGTCATTGAGTTTTGTATTGACTTTATTCCTGACCTTAAGCCGATTGGTGTTCCTGAATCGCGGCATAAGGGCAGACTGGATGGAAAAGGCACGCTAGGAGGGGAACAAATAATATGTATGGACGGACATTCTCTCACTGAAGCACACTACACAGTTCTACAGAATTCCACCTTGGTGGCTCCGTGTATGGACGAACACAAGAATTTGCTACGCTCCAAGCACCCGGAGCGGTCTGATGACTGGATTACACGTGAACAAACCAGGAGTTTCGCCAGCTGGTTGCAGACACGTACCATGCATGACACCTCTATTGAAGATGACCTGTACTTGCTGTCCCGGTTACCATCTTCGAATATAATGACTTTCAAAGGGTACGAGATAAATGGTAATACATTTTACACGATCGCCCAAGATAAGAAGAGCACCAACCAAAACAGTGGTTATATACAGGACATATGGGAACTTGACTATCGACGTGGTTTAAAGGTCCCTTTGTTTCGGTGCAAATGGGTCAATATGACACGAGGCGGGGTAACGGAAGACCCGCAGTACGGAATGACAACAGTGGATCTCAACAATCTTGCGTATGCAGATGAACCATTCGTCCTAGCCAATGATGTGGCACATGTTTTCTATGTGAAGGATATGTCTACCAAGACAAGAAAAAGAAAAGATAAGGAAGCGAATGCATCGTACGATGAGCCAAAGCGGCACATAGTTCTTTCTGGGAAGAGAAACATCGTGGGAGTGGATGACAAGATAGACAAGTTAGAAGATTATGAAAAGTTTGATGAAATTGCTCCATTCACAGTGAATATTGACCCAAGCATCCCGTTAAATGATGAAGATTTTCCATGGTTACGGCGCAAAGGCACACACGCGAAGAAAAAGTTTCACACCCAAAGATCTGGGATGTGATCGGCTTCACTATCATCACTTTCTTCTGTGTTTCACACCCAGGAGGGAATGTCTGTAATAGTTAGGGTAGTTATGTGTTTTGGCATTTGAAACGCGAAGAAATTTTATGTGCAAACAAATTCTTTTCATGCATTTACTGATTTTTTTCCAGCTAAATGACCCTGAAATTGAAAAGCATTTCAAATGAACTCAAAAAAGGTTGAAAGTTGGCATGGTATCATAATTTCATACAAATAGCATGTGCAAGAAAGTAGAGAGGGTTACGGCAAAAACTGGATGCACTTCGTGTACAAAATGGACAATCTCTTTCGAAGTATCAGGGTTTCCGACGAAAATTGAACTGCTACAAAGACATTTCATTTTTTAAATAACCTAAGCATTACTAAATTGAATACAATGATAAAACACACTAATATTAAACATAAAAAAAGAATCACTGAAAAAACTTTTTTCAAAGTTAAGTTATTCACAAACTAGTGATTCACACTAATTTCAAATAATTCAAAATTTAAACTATTCAAATTTGAAAACTACGGGCACTAACAGAAAGTTTGTAATTTTTTGTACCTAAAGCAAAAATATTCACAAGGAAACTCTAAATACACACAAAAAAAAACAACACAAAAATAAATAAAGCAAAAAAAATAAAAAAATAATGCAGAAAAGAAAAAAATTTATAAAAAAATGTTGGGGTGCTGCCCGTTGGGCCTGACAGACCTAGGGTGTGCAAATGCAGAACCAGAAGGGCCAGCAGGCTCACAGGGCAGCGCGCCCTAGTTAGGCCCAGAAGCCTGCTATATAGAGGACTTCGAAAGGGCAGCCGCGGCTGGGTTTATAACCAGTGCGGCTGCCCTTCGCTCGGCGAGGTGGGACTAAACTTGCCGCACCGCACCTGCGCCAGCGCACCCCCTTTAGTACCGGGTCGTGGCACAAACCGGTACTAAAGGGGGGGCCTTTAGTACCGGTTTGTGCCACCACCCGGTACTAAAGGGGGTCGCTTCCCGCCGCTTGGCCTGGCCAAAACAGGCCTTTAGTACCGGTTGGTGGCTCCAACCGGTACTAAAGGTGCCCTCTATATACAACACGTCCGAAAATTTCGTTTTCCCTCTCTGTTTGTTCCTCTGTTTCCGTCTCCGTCGTCGTCGCCGCAGCCCTCGATCGTCTCCGTCGCCGCTCGTCTCCGTTGCCGCCCCCGTCCCCGTCGCCGCCCCCGTCCCCGTCACCGCCCTCGTCTCCGTCGCTGCCCCGGGCCCGTCCCCGTCGCACCGTCCCCGTCCCCGCCGCGCCGTCGCCGCCCCGGCCGTCGCCTCGCCGTCGCCTCGCCGTCGCCGTCGCCCGCTGTGAGCTCTCCCCCTCTAACCCCTCTCCCTCGCCCCCGGCGGCCACCATGGGCGCCGCCCCTCCCCGAGCCCATACACACACACACAAGCATGCATGATGAACACACACACACACACACGTACATATGTATTTTGTATGTTTAATTAGTTTAGATTATTTAGTGTTTAATTAGTATATACGTATTTTGTATCTTTAATTAGTTTAGATTATTTAGATTATTATTTTTTCACTATTATATATGTATGAATGCATGTTAGATGGATATAATTAGTGTTTAATTAGTATGGAAATTTTTTATATAATGTTGTTTTTCAGTTTTTTGATGGATGTATAGAAGTTGTGTTTTCTGTTTTTAGTGTTAGATGCTTAATTAGTATGAAATAGTATATAGATTTTTCACATATGCAATGATAGCATAATTAGTGTTATATAGAAATGTTAGAAATTTTAGTTATCAAAATCCAATCATTAAAAAAATGTTACTTTTTGCGGGCATATAGCTAGTATTTGTTCTCGATGATGCCCGGCCCGCATCCTCGCCGTCGACCCGTCCGCGACGACGTCCAGCCGACCCATGTCCGGGACTGGGCTCCGCCGGGCTGGCACTGGGAGGTGCTGCCTGGAGGGGCGCGCCGCTTGATGAGGAACCCGGCCCCGGGTCCCGTCGTCGACCCTGATCTCGTTTGGTGGCGTTCGCGTGGGCCAGTTTCGGTGTGGAGGGACCCGGCCCCGCCGGAGGTGGTACGTCGCCGTGTCAGGGAGGAGGACGAGCACGTCCATCGCTACATGGTTGCGTTAGAGGGCGGCAGGTTCTCCAATACCTGGCAGTTTCTTCGGGGATCTCACTTCGGCTATGATCCTGTGAGGGTTCCTTCTCTTTGGGTGTCCACCGCCCGTGCCGCAGGAACCGCGAGTGTCCTAGATTCTTCTGTAGTATTCGATCTTTATTAGCTACCTAGCCAATGATGTACTATTCAATATTATATATTATTCGAGACGATGTATTCGAGATTATATCTATTATTCTAGATGATGTATTCGAGATTATATCTATTATTCGAGACGATGTAATTTGAATACTAAATTGTTGTATATTTCTTTTGGATTAGTTAAATAAAAGCTATGGCAGACAATACCGACAGAGAGGGAGAACAGACCATGTTTGATATGATACGCAGCCCAGATGATGATCAGAATGAAGAAGATTATGACGGCTCCGAATTTCTAAACAACACCGGAGAGGGTGATATGATATTCGATCGCGACGACCGAATTGATGAAGTCATGAACTACGATTATGACGATGACGAAGAACATGTTGATCCTGAAACAACAAAGACCGGCGAGGTATATATATTTATATAAGCAGACATCTGGTGATCATCACATGTTTTAAATGACTTGAAGATATATTAACGAATCGATCTTTGTTCTTTCAGCCATCCGGATCGAATCTTCAGGCAAAATGACGAAAGGAGGCCCGAACAAGAAGTTGAAGCAGGGCGTAGAGTACAATATCGAGGCATGCAGCCCTACTGGCGAACCATTAGCGCCTAAGAAGATTGCGGACAAGTTCGTTCGTCAGTGTGGAGTTCTTGTGAAGGACCAACTCCCGATCAAACTTCAAGAATGGAGAGAGCCAGCAAAGCCACGTCCAGATGTTACTTTTGTCAACAAGAATCAAAAAGATCTGCTTTCGGATACTCTCATGGAACATTTCACCCTACCAGATCATTTCACAAAAGCAGATGTGCAGAAAGTCAAGGACGCTGCTCTTAGGAAGATGGCGGTTGCATTCAAGAACCACAAGAATCGTGAATGGAACAAGTACGTCAAGGGAGGAAGGAAGACTCTAGTATTCAAGGGAACACTAGAGAACCAACGTGCTCATTGGGACGATTTCGTGAAATTCAAGGATTCGGAATTAGCTAAGGAACGGTCGAGAATAAACAAGAAGAATGCCGAAAAAAAGGATAAGTTCCATAAGCTGGGGCCAGGTGGCTATGCGGTGGCAATGCCTAAGTGGGATAAGTCTGAGAAAGAGATGGAGGATGCAGGTGTCACTCCGGTTACTAAGAGCTGGCCCCCCAGGGTCAGGACTTGGTTCTATGCGCATGGGTGGAGTTGGACCTGGAGACAGGCAATGTTTTGACGAGGGCAAGTCTGAAGGGAGCCGACGATGCGATACTTGTTGCAATAGAAGAGGCACGATCGGGGGTGTTCCAGCCCAACAGAGAGAACGACGAGCTTACGCGTGCCCTGGGAAATCCTGAACAACCGGGAAGAACACGAGGCAAGGGCGCTATTCCGTGGTATGAGGGGTTTTCAGAATGGAACACCGACTAGAGAACCCGTGCGAGAAAGAAGATTGCGGAGGAAAAGAAGAGGAAGATGGAGGAGGAGCAGAGGAAGCGGGACTATGAACGCCTTCAAGGCCTACAAGCAAGTCAAGCGGAATTGGCAGTCAAATTCCAGCGGCAGCAGGAGCAGATCGACTCACTTACCCAACAAAGGGGGTCTCAGCAGCTGCAGCAGCTAGCGGATGATCCAGCATTGGTTAGCACCGGCCCATCCATACCGAGAAGCAGCGTTGGTTCCGTCCCGGACGACGCAATGCTGGGTAGATACCCCGTGGATACATCACGGAGAACACTAACTGCGAGCTACACGTCAAAATGGAGAACATATCCATGAAGGTGGCGGACGGCGTTGCTTTTACAAATCCCCCCGAGGCAACCTTCCATTGCAACCCGATTCCAGCGGGCTATGCTCGTGTCTTGGTTGATGAGGTGGTGGACCCACCATATTCGGAGCTACAGCTTGACATTCCTGGAGGTGACGGCGAGCGCTTTCTCGGAGAGGCCAAACATCGTATCATCCTATGGAAAAAGGATTGCATCATCTTTCGAAGGCCACCGACACCGCGTCAGCCGACTCCTCATCAAAGTCCGCCACCAAGTCAGCAGACTCCCGCTCCTGCAAGTCCACCAAGTCCGGCAAAGTGTCAGGCCACTCCTCCTCCTCCAAGTCCGCCACAGCATCAGACGTCCACTCCTCCTCCAAGTCCGGCACAACCTCAGGCCACTCCTCCTCGTCCAACTCAGCCCCGTCAGCCGTCTCCGCCGCCTCAGCAATCGCAGAAGAGACACCCCGTAGCTATGGTGCGTAGCGGTACGAGTCGAGGTAGTACAGGAAGTACAGGCGGAGGCAAGCGATATAAATATTGTCCAAGCCTCACGCCTCTTCCGCAGAGGTCTTATGACAGGTCCGAGAAGGAAATCACAGCCATATCGAAGGCCGAGGTGGAAGCCCATTTTGCACCGAAACCGCCACCACCGCTAAGGGAGAAAGTGCCTGAGGAAACGATTGACCACTTCATTCGTATGGCTCAACCACCAGCTCCCAAGCCTGTTGACACAGACTATGAGCGCCACATCAGGAAGTTAAATCGAGCACGTCTACAAAGGGAGGCGAGCACGTCTACATCGGGATCGAGCAAACAAGAAGCAGCTGCCAAAAAATGCGGGAAAACCATTCCCCAGCTGGGAGAACAGGCGGCGCAATTGATCCCCTCGCTTGTTGTGCCAACAACACGTGACAGTACGTGCGCCCAATATTATTGTGGGCAAATAGTGCACGTTCCCGAGGTGGGCAATGTGGTAATAACGGAGGAGCATATAATGCAGGCTGAAGTTCTCAACATCACTGTTGGACAACTCCTCGAGATCGAGCCCATGCCTTTGCTTAGAGAGGATGAAATAAAACGGAAATATGTCCGGGGCCAACCTTTGGTCGAGCCAGACAAGGTCAAGAACCTCCCAACGAGAATGTATGAATTGCATCAATGGTACATGAACATTACCAAGATTTCAGATCGATTGTCCCTCATGGTGAATGTCAAGGAGGAGCATTACTTCCATGAGAAAGTTGTGTCCGTTGAGTATACTGAACTGTTTCAGTTATACAATCAAGACGCACTCGACAAATCTATCGTCAGTTGCTATTGTCTGTAAGTGATTTCTTCCTGTAATTTAAGTCTCAAGCTAGCTATAGTGATCCTTTTGATCAATCATTACCTGTAATTATCCTCACTATATTCTTTTCTGTGGTATTATGCAGGATGAAGATGTATGAAATGAGAAAAGGTGGACGCTTTGGCATTGGGTTCATTGACCCAAACACCGTTAATGAATACACATGGCTAACAAATCCACGCCAGCAAAAGAACGTAGAGGACAACATGCTAGAGTTCTTGAAGCGCCTCAAATACAATGAAGATATACTACTTCCTTACAACTTCCAGTGAGTCACACTGTCTTGTACTACAAATTCTCTGTTTTTGCCTACTAGCTAGCTACATGTTTTTGCTTACATATGCCCGCTTAATTAAGACATGCAAACGTGTGTGCATGCAGATTTCACTGGGTCTTGTGCATCATTAAAGTTGACGCCGGAACAGTTGAAGTACTGGACTCACTACTCTCAGAAAAAACTGACTATAACATCCTGTTTGGGATAGTCAACAGGTAATTTCAATCATTATTAACTATATATCTCGGCCTATTTAGTTCGTCATTTCATGATATGAACTATTTAATAACCCCTTTATTCATTTTCTTTGTCGGCGGGCAGGGCTTGGGCAAGGTTCATCAACGTCACGGAAGGCGAATGAAAAAAAAAGCTTAAATGGTTTCGACCCAAGGTAAGTAATTAAGTAGTACTAGCTAGCTAGCTAGCTGCCATCTCTTTAATTATCATGCTTGATTAATTATTATCTAATCAAATTCCATTCTTGTAAAGGCCCTGAAGCAGGCGCAGGGGACTGATCTGTGTGCATTCTGCATTTGCGAGAACATTCGCATGATGGCGTTCGAAAGGAGCAGATCTCAAAGACAGGAATGGGTACGCTTGTCAGAACACTATTCACAATTTTTACACCATTATCGATATCTAGTCACACAACTAATACACATGCATATTGATCTCCTTCTTAACAGTTCAAAGAGGTGCGGGAGAAGCTCCTAGAAACGGAGCGCGTAGAAGCACTTCAAGAGGAAATAGCGGGATTTTTGCTCGACCGGGTCATAAATCCGAAGGGAGAATACTATTACCCGCTACCGCCCCCATGAAAAGCACTTCCAATTGTCATCATGCTCCGAAGGCATCAATTAAGCTAATGCCACTGGCTCCAAAGGCAACATGCATATATAGGAGAAATTGTATATAGCTATACATGTGTGTATGTGTGAATTAATTAATATGGTGGTTTGTGAGACATTGATGATATATATATGCATGATTGGTTCTACTAGAAATTATATATATATATATATATATATATATATATATATATATATGCATAACGTGTACAATGTGTAGTATTGTAAAATACCAGCAAACGAAAAAGAATTAAAATGGAAACACAAAATTAAATGAAAAAGAAATCATAAAACTAAAAAAAACCCAAACCTTATAGTACCGGTTGGTCTTACCAACCGGTACTAAAGGGCTCCAGGCAACCAGAGCTGGCTCGTGCCACGTGGTTGCCCTTTAGCATCGGTTCGTGCTGAACCGGTACTAAAGGGGGGTGGGGACTTTAGTGACCACAATTTAGTGCCGGTTATGGAACCGGCACTAAAGGGCCTTACGAACCGGTGCTATTGCCCGGTTCTGCACTAGTGTTCAAGCGGAGTTAAGAAAATGTGTATGTACCGATAGGAGCTAAAGATGCCCATATGGTCCCTTAGAACCATCCAAACACTAGCAAGTCCGGATTAAGAATGAAACTAACCATTGACATTGAGTTTTTACCAACCAACAAGAGGCGACTTCCATGAAATTTGCATATTTACAACTAGGGTATTGTTGAGCTCTTTTGCACTGGCCATGCATGACACATATGATAACAACCCTTTCCTTTGAGCACATCATCTCCGGGTGCTGCTCAATCATCATGAGTGAGCTAAGGTAGTTGTATATGCATCATAGAGATATTTCAATGGGAGGAGGGACATTATCACAGTCTCGTGCCGAACGTGCCATCGTCTCCACAAAAGAATGAGGAACATCATACGTTCTGTTTCCAGGAGCTCACTGGTGGCATGCAATAACAACTTTGACCCAATATTTTTATATCCTCCACACGTGTGGTAGGCTTTAGATTTCAGCTGTTGATTTCCACAAAGCCAACACATGTTTGTTTCAAGGTTTCCTTTCTTCTCAGTACACCACTTTGGTAGAGAATTCATTATAATTTTGCAGACAAAGAGCCTAACTTTTGCCAGTACCGGGCTCTTCCAAATAGTATCCCATGATGCCCACTAGTCACAGAATCGAGGCAACATTATAAGCATCACTTACACCGAACACTCTAGATTTCGTAGGCGTCCATGCCAGCGTGTCATCCACAAGACATGGCGATGGATGGATTTTTAATACCTCTGTGTCATCCAAAGGCAGAAGATGCCTTCGAAGAACATCGACCTTCCAAACTCCATTGCCATCCAATAAACCTAAAACTCATTGAATACAAAATCTTCCATGAATTGTGATCAATTGGTAAAGACGATCTCGATTTATCCAATTCTCCCTCCACATACAGATGCTACGCACATTGCTAATGGCTTCCCAAGAAGAGGTTGTGTTCCCAACAAATATAATATCTCCCTAGTGCCCATTTCGATAGTAATGTGCCTTGGGAACTCGAGAGCATAAACTGTCATGCTTAGTCAACATGCTCCAGGCTTGCCGAGCTAATAGGGCTTGATTAAAAAGCCTAAAATCTTGAAAAGTTATTCCTCCATGGTCTTTTTGGTTCAACATTGCTTCACAAGATTTCCAGTAAGTTTTGTTTTTAACGTATCATGATCCCAACGAAAAACTATGTACCAACTTATTACATCGTCACACACCAAGAATGGCATCTTGAAGACACCCCCATAAAATACATTGATAGTGCTTGAGCGGCTGATTTAATTGGCACTACATTACCATACTGAGCACGACGGCCATCTCCCTATTGGAAGATACGGTTCATTAACTTGGCCTGCTAAGTCTGGAATTTGCCACTATTTATGCAACCATTAGGGGCCGGTAGACTGAGGTACTTTTGTTTAAAGCTTTAAGGGACCACATCAACCGCCCGATACGGTTAATTAACTTGGCCTGCTAAGTCTGGAATTTGCTGAACGAAATATGCCCTAGAGGCAATAATAACGTTATTATTTATTTCCTTAATTCATGATAAATGTTTATTTTTCATGCTAGAATTTTATTAACCGGAAACTTAGTGCATGTGTGAATACATAGACAAAACATATAGTCCCTAGTATGCCTCTACTTGATGAGCTCGTTAATCAAAGATGGTTATGTTTCCTAACCATAGACATGTGTTGTCATTTGATGAACGGGATCACATCATTAGGAGAATGATGTGATGGACATGACCCATCCGTTAGCTTAGCATTATGATCGTGTTAGTTTCATTGCTACTGCTTTCTTCGTGACTTGTACAAGTTCCTCAGACTATGAGATTATGCAACTCCCGAATACAGAAGGAACACTTTGTGTGCTACCAAACATCACAACGTAAAAGGGTGATTATAAAGATCCTCTACAGGTGTCTCCGACGGTGTTTGTTGGGTTGGCATAGATCGAGATTAGGATTTGTCACTCCGTGTTTCGGAGAGGTATCTCTGGGCCCTCTCAGTAATAATCATCACTATAAGCCTTGCAAGCATTGTGACTAATGAGTTAGTTGCGGGATGAAGTATTACAGAACGAGTAAAGAGACTTGCCGGTAACGAGATTGAGCTAGGTATGATGATACCGACGATCAAAGGGAACAACGTATATTGTTATGCGGTTTAACTGATAAAGATCTTCGTACAATATGTAGGAACCAATATGAGCATCCAGGTTCCGCTATTGGTTATTGACCAGAGACATGTCTCGGTCATGTCTACGTAGTTCTCGAACCCATAGGGTCCGCACGCTTAACGTTCGATGATGATTGGTATTATGAGTTTATGTGATATGATGTGATAACGGACATGACTAGGAGTCTCGAAATGGTCGAGACATAAAGATTGATATATTGGACGACTATATTCGGACACCGGAAGTGTTCCGGAGAAGTTTCGGATAAAACCGGAGTGCCAGAGGGTTACCGGAACCCCCCGGGGGAACTAACGGGCCTAGATGGGCCTTAGTGGGAGAAGAGGAAGGGCTAGGAGGGGCTGGCCGCGCGCCCCCAGTTTCCTTCCCTTCCCCTCTTCCTTCCTTCACCCTCTCTCCCTTTAGGTGGAAACCTACTAGGACTTGGAGTCCTAGTAGGATTCCCCTCTTGGGGGCGCGCCCAAGGAGGGCCGGCCAGCCTCCCCTCTCCTCCTTTATATACGGGGGCAGGGGGCACCCTAGGACACACAAGTTGATTGTTTAGCCGTGTGCGGTGCCCCCCTCCACAGATTTCCACCTCGGTCATATCGTCGTAGTGCTTAGGCGAAGCCCTGCGCCTGTAACTTCATCATCGCCGTCACCACGCCGTCGTGCTGATGAAACTCTCCCTCGACCTCAGCTGGATCTAGAATTCATGGGATGTCACCGAGATGAACGTGTGCAGATCGCGGAGCTGCTGTACCTTCGGTGCTAGGATCGGTCGGATCGTGAAGACGTACGACTACATCAACCGCGTTGTCATAACGCTTCCGCTTTCGGTCTACGAGGGTACGTAGACAACACTCTCCCCTCTCGTTGCAATGCATCACCTAGAGATAGATCTTGCGTGATCGTAGGATTTTTTTTGAACTTACTGCGTTCCCCAACATTTGCCACTATTTATACAACCATTAGGGGCCGGTAGACCAAGGTACTTTTGTTTAAAGCTTGAAGTGACCACATCAACCGCCCGGACTTGCTTTTGTACATCACCAGGAGAAGCTTCACGAAAAAGAAGAGAACAGTTTGCAGTGTTTGTGCACCGTCATGTTGCCATAGCATATGCCTCTATGAAGCCCTCACATTGTATGCCTTTGAAGAACAATAGGAAATCATACACGCACAAAAAGGTGTGAAATACCAGAAGCTCGATGAGTAACTTTGAGTGGAGAAATACTAGCTAAGTCAACACCTTTATTAAGTAGAATATAAAGTCCTTTAGCGACAAATAAGAACAAGAATGGGTGATAATGGATCACCTTTTCAGAAACCACGTGACAGTGCAAACGAATCCAAGAGGAAAAACTCTTAGTGGGATATTTCTCCTGCTTGATGTGATGAATTCATTAGAAAGCCAGTAAACCATTGCCTGTTATCATACTTTCTGGTACAAAATCACTCTAATCCACAGAAATTACCATCCAAGATAGGCCTAAGTCTATTCACTAAACAAACAACTTTATAAACAACATTACATAAGATTATTGGCCTAAAATGAGCAAGCTTACTCGTATTTGGAACCTTCGGATTTAGAACAATTGATGTATCATTGGCATTACCCCTGTCCAAAAAAACCACTTTACTGCTAAAATAATGTTGTTCTTGACAATACTAAACTTCCACTTGAAGAACCTAGCTAGAAAGCTATCCGGACATGTGGCCTTCGAAGGTCCCATCTAAAAGGGAGCATCTGATATTTCTTTATCTGTAAGATCAAAGCATACTTTATTATTCATGTTCCCATCAACTTGGGGTTCAGAGAGGTCTATAATATGAAAATATTTAATCTCGGGTCTGACAAGAAGAATTCCCGAAAACAAGAAGTGTGCATTTGCACCATAACAGACTCATCGGAAGGCATACTACCATCGTCATCAGATAAGTTTTTAATTCTATGCTTGTGTGCCCTCCAGACTTCCCTACTATGAAATACTTAGTGTTCAGCTCCCCCTGTTTCAGAGAAACCTTTGTATCCACATCATTTCTTATGTATAAAACATACCATTCATTCCATCAGTTACAACTCTTATTTTTTATGTCCGTGTTCATATCCACAAGTTCCTTTAATCTGGTGCAAGATTTTTCTGGTTCCTCGGTGACATTTCAAAACTTAGATTTACTCAAATAAAAATAGAAGTCGTAGTGTTTTGCAAAGTGCCAACTTCACATCTCCCAGATTATGCATTGAACCTACATATTCCAAATCATCTTTAATAATTTTGGGCAATGCATGTTCCCTCTCCCACATGCATTAATATTGTCTGCAACTTGAGCGTCTACTCAAGAGAACGTCAACTGCACCCTTCCCTAGTATAGTAATATGATCAAAACCTGATACCATGCATTGTACTTATGTGACAGGAAAATGGTTCCTCCAATCGTTAGTGGCAACTACACGTCCAATCTCACCTGAACATGCACAGTACCTGCTCTCTTTTATCATATGTATAGGGCAGCCCCGAGAATCCTAGATCAACCAATTCAAAATCCATTAAAACATCACGGAAGGTATTCATTTGATGTTTAGGTCTCAGTGTGTTTGAAAAGCCGATGACGCTCTCAACATTTGTGTCGTCGATAACATTAGGTGTCTATTCTCCGCTCTAGGTAATCCGTACGCACAAGTGAGGCACCAAAGAGCTCCATTATTTTTGCTTCAAATAACAACATTGCTTTCATCTACTGAAAGTGTGTCAACAAGCATGGACTCATGCCAAAATAATGTGAGGCTGCCACTTAATCCATTAGTATCCACACCTTCAAATCCTCGAAGTGCAATACAACCACGAATGATCTTCCTTTTCTCCTTTCATTGCCTTATTATGAACATTTTCGCGTAGACATTGAACATTTTCATTTCTAAAAATCCCTGGTAAATATTTTTATGAATTGTGTTAAACATTTGTAAGCACGGTTAACATTTTTCAAATATACAGTTAACATTTTGAAGTACACATCGAAGGTTTTTCAAAAATTACATGAACATTATTTTTAAAAGTGCAAACATCTCTTAAGAGTTAGAACTTTTTTATAAGTGGCAAGAACGTTTTTGATATGTATGAACATTTTTATCAAATTGCACAAAACAGATTTTAACATTTCATGACTTGCTTAGACCTATCATGAAACATATTTTTAAAAGCATGAACCTTTTTCAAATGTCATGAACATTTTTTTGAATGCTCTGAACATTTCTACGAATTACATGAACATGTTTTATAATTTCATGAAAGTTTATAAAAAAATGCAATGACAAATTTTAAACATGTTAACATTTTCTGAATGTCATGTTTTTTAATGGAATGAACATTCTTTAAAATTGTGCTAATAAATCCTTACATGTGAGGAACATTTTTTTATGAGGTAATTTTGTTTATAAATTTAATTAAATTATTTTTCGAAATATATATATTTATACTATTTCAAAATAAAAAGAAAAAGAAAAAAGGAACAAAACTAAGGAATATAAGACAACTGGGTTGGCCGACTAAACAACCCCCTTGAGGCGAGGCAGGCGCATGCATCTGTATAGATGCACCTTTATTTCAGGGGCTAAAATATTTTATATGTTTGTAAAAAATGTTGTAAAAATCATTCCAAAATTTTTTTGGTGGAATTAGAAAATGAAAAAGAAATGCTCACGTACATACACATATATGTTCATACGTGATTATGTGTGGAATAATTTTATCGTCGTGCCTCAATAAATTGGTCCTATGTTAACACCATGAATTCATGTTTTAAAAAGTCATTCATTTTGAGAAATAAATTTAGAAAATGTTCACATACATACATAGGACATGTTCATATGTGTGAAATAAAATGCCAGTGCACATTAAAATAACTTCCAATAACACTAAACAAATAAATTCATGTATAAAAACATACCCAACCAAACCAGCGCCTAATAGAAGAAAGAATTCCTTATTTAAAACTATCTTCAATTTTATTTACCTATTTCACACTGAAAAACTTAAATAGTTCAGATTTGTAAGACAGCACGTGCTCGAACCCGCACTCGTACTAGAGGGCGACGTTGGTATTGGAGGACTAGATCGAACAATGGTGCATGGTACCCCCCCCCCCCCCCCCCCCCCCGGGGTTGCTGGGGCACTTTCAAACCATTTGTTTGCTTCCTAATTTAATCGTTGCCCTTTTACTTTGTCTGTTATTTTCGCACAGACTTCGACCTTATGTGGCAATGTGTACCATAAGGTGTCAATCGTATGACGTCCCACATAAGCCGCTTGGTTGCTTCAATTTGACCAACCTCAAAACCCCAAATTCCCTATAATGTCTTAGATTTTAACCTTGCTTAATGAAAGTTTCTTAGTATGGAGTTTCTCACCTTAAGTGAAATATCACTTTTAGTTAGGCGTGTAGGAAGTTGAACACTCGTGTTTTATATCACTCTCACATACACTGTTAACATATATACATAGACATGTTCATATGTGTGAAATAAAATGTTCTACGCATATTAAAATTAAGTTCCAATAACAATAGGTAATAAATTCAGGTATAAAAACGTGTATGAATCTTTTTAGAAAAATCATAGATCAAAACATTGTTTGTATATATGTCGATGTATGTTTATTAAATATTTTAAAATGAAAACGCCAAAAGGAAAGTAAAATACATAAATTGAATTGAAAAATAGAGTTAAAATGTTTGTTTTCCTGTTTTTTTTTTAAATTTCGAAATTTAGATTTAATTTTTGAATGATTTTAAAGAAAATTTTAAAATAGGTCATATTTATGTGTTGCAAATACACGTGAACCAAAAAAATGCTCCTGAATATGGGAAGAAATGATCATGTATTTGAAGAACAATGTATCATCTATTTGAAAAAGAATGTTCATGTAGAAAGAAGTTCGTTTTAAGTTGTGAGATATAGTAATCTCCTTGTCAATGTTTTTTTTTTTTGGTTCATGTGTATCAAAAAATTAACTGATCTTATATCCAATGAAAATAACTCAAATCTTGGCATAAAAAAATATGAAAAGAATAAATTTGAAAGTAGGAATTGGAAGAAAAATAATAAGTAGGAACAAATAAAAAGAGGTAAAAAAGGGAAACCAACGACTAATTGGGCTCGACACACCCATTAAGACATCTGGGTAAAGCTCCCTTGTTGGCATATAAAATATTCGTGCAAACTTGTCCG
This sequence comes from Triticum timopheevii, assembly GCA_963921465.1. Classification (NCBI taxonomy): domain Eukaryota; kingdom Viridiplantae; phylum Streptophyta; class Magnoliopsida; order Poales; family Poaceae; genus Triticum; species Triticum timopheevii. The sequence goes on along the minus strand of OY997262.1, from coordinate 463,802,553 downwards.
TCTCCACATCCATTGTTACCGTTAGTCCCTTTCCGGATTCCGACTCCTGCAGTCACTTTCAATCTGAAAATTGTACATATTTATGTCTAGTTTAGGTATATGAATATATTTAGCAAGTTAAATCATTAGAAGTGCAAATTTTGATTTAAAAAAGATATATTTCAGCACAATGAGTACAAACTTTATCAATAACAATAGTATATCCCTCTCGTGCAATAAAAAACAATAGTCTATCCCTAAGTAAACATATATATATAACCCCTAGGTACGAGCCCATTCACTTTCATAGAACAATATCACAACAATGTAGAAGTAAGTAAATTTGTTCGATCCTTGGCCTGTGAAAAATCAATTGATTTGTCATGGTAGGAAAGAAAAACAACGCACGAACCATACTCGAGCTTTGTATCAATATCCCCAGAAGCAAGGACTGTAACAAGGTTACATCCCTTTCCGAGAGAAGATTCGCTCAATCAGGCATAGTTCTTTTTCATGTAGATGTCATTCCAAGATTTAGGAAGTTAATCCCCATGTTCATTGTCAAGGCGGTAAGTGTTCCTGGGGTCTCCTTGCAGCTCAAGGTTGCGCGAGAGCTCATCGCGCGTCTTGACGCGGCGCAAGACTCCAGGCAGCTCTCCCCCCTCGAGACCTGGTTGCGTCGGAAGCTCAGGGCTTCGTACCTGGGTCTTGCCTCCCTTGAGAGATCGATCGCGCGGCAACGGGTGCGCCTTTCCTGGCTACGTAGCGACGACACCGCGCTATCCTACTACAAGATCCATGCGGCACACCGCAAGTAGCGCAACCTTATGTCGAGCCTCCAGGTGGGATCCACCACTATCACTGATCACGACGCTATGGTCACCGCCGCCTTCGACCACTTCTCCGAGGTGCTCAGCACCGCTTCAGAGCGTGATATCACGCTGGATCTCCATGCTCTCCACGTTCCGCAGTTCGACCTGCTCGGGCTGGACGGCCCATTCACTGATGACGAGATCTGGGACACCGTCAAAAGCTTGCCGACCGGAAAGGCACCCGGCCCCGATGGCTTCACCTCCGAGTTCCTTGTTGCTTGTTGGGACACGATCAAGCACGATTTCCGCGAAGCTTTCGACAAGCTATACTCCATGAACGGCCAAAGCTTCCAGAAGCTCAAGGAGGCACTCCTCACTCTGCTCCCGAAGCATGCAGACGCGAGATCACTCTATGACTACCGGCCGATTAGCCTCATCCACATCTTCGCCAAGCTTGTTGCCAAACTGCTCTCCCTTCGGCTGGCTCCCCATCTTGGATCCATGGTTTCCACCAACCAAAGTGCGTTCATCGGAGGGCGGTGCATCCACGACAACTTCATGCTCGTGCAGCAAATGGCTCGTCTCCTCCACAACCTCAAGGCGCCGCGTATGCTTCTCAAGCTCGATATCGCGCGGGCCTTTGGCAGTGTGTCCTGGCCGTTTCTGCTCCAGGTCTTGGCGCATCTTGGCTTTGGGCCACGATGGCGCGAGTGGATATCCATCCTTCTCTCCATGGCCTCGACGAGAGTGCTCATCAATGGACACCCAGGTCCCCCGATTGACCGTGCCCATGGACTGCGACAGGGTGATCCAGTCTCTCCCATGCTCTTCACGATCGTGATCGACGTACTCAACTCCATGCTGCTGCGCGCTGTGGACGCCGGCCTCCTCCATCGCCTCACGACCCGGCATGTGGCATCCTGTATATCCCTCTACGCGGACGACGTCGTCGTTTTTTGTCATCCGGACAGCCATGACATCGCTGCCGTGCACACCCTCCTCCATGTCTTCGGCAAAGCCTCCGGGCTGCACACCAACCTCAACAAATGCTCGGCGACCCTGATCCGGTGCACCGATGACCACATCGCCACGATCACCTCCAAGATGCAATGCCCGATGGCACACTTCCCGATCTCCTACCTGGGCTGCCTCTTGCCATCCGCAAGGCCGGCTTGACGAGTTTGGAGCCGATCCTCGACAAGCTCGGCCACAAGTTATCCACCTGGCGCGCCTCCATGCTCTCTCAGGGTGATTGCCTCGCACTCGTGAGACATGTCCTTTGTGCCATCCCCACGCACTTCCTCACGGTCATCGCCTTCAACAAATCGGCAATCAAGAAGGTGAATCGGATCATCCGCAGATTCCTTTGGGCGGGCCACAAGGAGGCCAACGGAGGCCAATGTCGCGTCAACTGGCAGCGAGTGTCCCGACCTATCTCTCTCGGTGGCCTTGGCATCCGCGACATCTACCGCACGGGCCTGTTCTTGCGTGTTCGATGGTTATGGCTCCAGCGCACTGACCCCTCGCGACCGTGGAGCCTCCTCCCCATTCCTCCACAAGCTGGCAACTTGGCTCGGGCGACACCTGCCGCTTCTGGACCGACCACTAGATCAATGGCAAATCCGCGGCTAAGATCGCACCCCTAGTCTATGCTCTCGTCACGCGCCGCCTCCGAAAAGACCGCACTGTGCAAGACGGCCTTCACCTGCGTTCCTGGGTCCACGACATCCGAGGCGCGCTCGGCCCGGCGGCCATGGTGCAATACGTCGACCTTTGGCGCCTCGTGTGCTACACACTGCTCTCCTTCACGCCAGACGTGTTCTCCTGGCGTTGGACCGCTTCCGGCCCACGTACTCGGCGAGTTCCTGCTACAAGGCTTTGTTCTTTGGCGCATGTGAAGACCCCCACTAGCGGCTCACCTGGTGTCCTTGGGCGCCTCTTCGCGTCAGGTTCTTCCTTTGGCTTGCCATGCAAGACCGCTGCTGGACTGTGGAGCGACTTGCCCGCCACGGCTTGCCACACGAGGACTCTTGTGCGTTCTGCGATCAAGAGCTCGAGTCCATGCATCACCTCCTCGCGGCCTACTCCTTCTCGCGCCAGGTTTGGCATGACATCCTCGGCTGGGCTTGCATGGCCGTCGATCTCCCAAATGCTGATACCCCTTTCCAGACTTGGTGGACTTCCTGCCTCGACCTCTCGCCGGCACCAGTTCGAAAAGGGCTATCCTCCCTCATCATCCTCACGGCGTGGTGGCTATGGAAACACCGCAACGCGTCAACCGAGCCACCCCTTCGCTCTCGCTGATCTCCGACACCATCAAAGACAAGGCGCGCCTATGGGCAAAGGCAGGCGCCAACGGACTGCTTAACATCATCCCTAGCGAGTAGTTGCTAGCGTAGGCGCCTAGGGCTGAGCAGACCCCTTGTTCTAGTCTGCTCCAACGCTTGTGCACCATGCCTCTGCGTACATGGCCTTGTATGCGCTGTAATCCCATGCTACAATCTCCTTCTATCAATACAAAGATACGCGGCTTGCTTATTCGCGAAAAAAAAAGTGTTCCTGGGGACCTGGGGTCGACCGGTAAGACAATAAAAGATCTTTCCTTAAGGGTCTTATAAGTTGAAGGGTGTTGTGCGTTCGAAATCTTTTTGAGGACATTCACATGACTTTTTTCATCAGCGTGGCTGTATCATCCAAACCGTCCACCATAAAATATCAAAAACCTTCAACTCATCAGCTTGGTCTGAATATTTGGCACAAAGCACACCGAGTGATTTCGCTTCCCTCAAAAAAGGGTGATATCTTGGATTTCTTGGCGGAAGTATAGTTACACAATAAAGAATTACCAAGTTATGAATGATATGAACAGTTGTCATTAGTTAAGCTTAATATGGACGACACCGCTTTGGAATATATCTGCAGGCCAACGCATTGCCAATGCATTTATCAACCACATTATACTATTTTTTTTAAAAATCACATCATTCTATCAAAGGTTTAAGTATATATATATGTATGTATGTATGTATATATATATATATATATATATATATATATATATATATATATATATATATATATATATATATATATATATGGACAAATCTTTCCTACTACCGGGTGTAGTTACACCCACTTTTGTTTCGTACGTTCTAGGTACTATCTATCACATCGAAGAGTATGTACGCGTAGTATGTATTATATAAGAATGTTTAGATAGTATACATACTACTTTTTTGATAGTATGTACCATATTTTGTGCATACTCCATTTTACGTACAAATATGTACGTATTTCACAAATACAATAAAACTATGGGCTCACTTGCAATTTTTCCGTATAATTCACTTTGGAGTATCTTAGATATAGTATATAAACATACTAAAAATAATAAAATAGATTATATACTACCACATGGTAGTATATAAGAAATGGGTGTAACTACACCCGGTAGTAGGATGCATTTTCCCTATGTATATATATGTATGTATGTATATATATATATATATATATATATATATATATATATATATATACATATATATATATATATATATATATATATATATATATATATATATATATATGTATACGGCTGCGCTATTGTGAGCGTGAGCGCATTTTTAGTTAATCTACGCGCCGGCGGCTGCTCGTAATCACGCGCGGGTGCGCGGGGCACGCGGGTCGCTCACAAGGCCAAATTTTGAGGGTAACTATATGTGCAAAATAAAGTAACAAGCTTTATTTCTGTTACCATGTGTTGCTCCGCTACGCCTGCTGCTACTACTACTAATCACGGGCGGGTGCGCGGGTCGCTGAGAAGGCAGTTTTGGTGGCTAACGACATGTGCAAAATAGAGTAACATGTTTATTTATATTACCATGTGTTGCTCCGCTACGCGATGATCTTGTGTCAGTACTCATTGCCAGTAATAAAGTAAGTATAGATGGTAATGGACCTATGTTTTTTAGCGGCTCTAAGACATCATGATTTCTTTCCTAAACATTGCCAGTAATAGATTAAGTGTAGATAGTAATGGACCTAGGTTTTTACCGGCGGCTCTAAGACATCATGATTTCATTCCTAAACATTGCCGATAATAGGTTAAGTGTAGATAGTAATGGACCTAGGTTTTTACCGGCGGCTCTAAGACATCATGATTTCATTCCTAAACATTGCCAGTAATAGGTTAAGTGTAGATAGTAATGGACCTAGGTTTTTTACAGGCAGCTAAATATGAAGGTTGCATCCCTAATCATTGCCAATAGTAGATAGTAATGGAGCTACGATTTTTTACCAACACTAAGACATCGAACGATGGTTTCATCCATAAAAATTGCCAGTAATAGATTAAGTATATACAGTAAGGGGCATTGGTTTTTTACCGGCACTGGCCCTAAATGTAGAAAAACCTCCGCAAGACATGCTCAGAAATTGGCAGTAGTAATGTATTAATAGCAGTTTGTAGAAAGAAGATTGCAGGTAACATGTAGTAGTAATTATTACAGTAAACATCGATCCATTATGTAGTAAAAGAGCCGCACAAGCAAACCATATGAGTAGAGTTTACAGCTATGATAATGTATGTACTACTGACTGTCCTCGTCGTCTGGTGTAGCACCTTCATTCATTTCTTGTTCTACATCTTCTTCTACTTCCACATCTTCCTCTTCTTCATCGGTGTCGCACAATAATTGACGTGTGATTGCCCTTGTTCCAGGTGTACGTCCCCTGCCACGGCCCCTCACACCAACTCCAATGCTTGACGGGGGATTTGGGCATGTTGATCTGTTGTGCCCCTGCTTCAGCCCACAGTTACTACAGACTCTAGTTTTCTTCTTCCTACCAGGAGCTCCTACAGGTTTTGGTTCTGTTGATGAGCGCTTGCGGCCTTTGGTGAGTGACATAGGCGGCGCTGGGGTGTTGAGCTTTGTAATGTGCACTTCAGAATTATGCTCATGCTTCTTCCTGGTAGGGGGTTAAACCGGGACTGCCTCTAGCTGACTTCGAAGTTGTTTGAAGACATACAAAGCTCTGTCATATGCACAGTCAGACTTGGTGCCAAGCCTAACATTTGCTAGTGCTTCAGTAAGAAGAGTATGGTGCCGATACAAATCCACGGGGGCGTCGGTGCCATCATTTAACACATCATGTCTATCATAGGGCAGGTCTTGTTTGGCATGTCTGGTATACCTTCTCATGACATACTTGCCGGGGATTCTCTCAATCTGAAGATGTGTGAAACCAAAGGGGGGATCCCCGTTGAAGTGTGAGATGTTGATGTGTTATTAGGATTAGTTTGTTGACCCGGTACCGCCTGTGCCGGACACTCCTCTGCAACTGTATTGTGAGCCGCTTCTTGTGCTACAGAGTGCTTCGATGATGAGGCTGCAGTAGGATGGATAGTAATTTGCAACCCAGCCGTAGGTTCGCGGCAATTAAGAAATTATTAAATCCGGCAGCCCATGTGAGCTTGTGAGGAGGACGGCCGGAAACGGGGATGCACGCCTAGTCAAAACTCAAAGCATCCATCGGGGGAGAATCAGATTAGCAGGTGGATTACCTCCAAAAATACGGACGGAGAAAACGACGGTTGCCGGATGTGTAGCATGAACAAGCGACCGGCGATGTTATCGGCAGCGGCGGATGTCGACCGGAGACTACGAAGAACGTGGTCGTGGCGGAAGTTAACGGCGTCGGCGGCGGCGGATGGCGATAGTGATGATGCGGTGGATGTCGATAGGAACGAGGTATATTAAAGAATAGAGACCGCCGAGTGACCGGTCAATGCACAATCGTGGGAACGTGGGTACGAAACGTAATTGGAGTTTATTATTTTATAAAGAAAACTGTACGTGATGGTAAATCGTTACTACTGAAACTATAAATTAACACTTAGGTTGGGTTACTTTTACGATGTTATATGTAGGCGAGCGAGGGATGACTCTGTTAACTGAAGTATGGCGATGGTAACATGTTACTATTATTTTTTTTTCTGGGAGAAGGCTGGCAAAGCGACACCAGGGCGATGGTAATCCATTAGTATTTTGTTTGTCTAGGAGGAGGCCAGCAAAACGCCACCAACAGTTTTGGTCGTAAGCGTTACGAGCAACCTTTTCCCACGTCGCTCGCGCCCTTCGACCTGGTTAGCGCGCCGGCCTAATTAGCGCGTAGGTTGGCTCGGTTGAAGTGGCCGGAGCGTAGGATAAGGTAGAATGCGCGCAGCCACAGTTTAGCAAGCCTTGCAGTCCGTCGTGTGGGGATTCGGTCCCTCCTCTTACCTCATTTGCATTTCCACTTTATAGTTTATTTGATACTTATTTCCTCTTTTAGAGAAAGTGGACCACACGGACTGCAAGATGGCAGCACTAGGCTGTCAAGCGTGCAGTCCAGCAGGCTTGGACCACCGGCCTTCGGCCCAAGAGGTTCCAGGAAGGCCTTGGAGAACTTTTTTCGGAAGGTTCAAACCTTTTCTTGTTTTCTTTTCTTGTGCCTTTGTTTCTGTTTTCTTTTGAGACATTCCATGCCCATTACGAAGGTCCTATGGGCCCTGAATCAGGCCGCGATGTGGGGGTGTTTTTTGTGAATCTTTATTTTTTGGGAACAAACGGCGTGATGGTGGGTGGGTGCTTTTTCTGGACTCCGGCAGGAGCGGGGACGAGGAGTAATTTTTTTGGGTGAGAGAAACACACTACCTTTTGTTAAACTAGCAAAACTCGCCTTCACAATGCTCTTTTTGTTCATAACGGATATGTTAGGGGTACTATTTGAATCAAGGTGGTGTGCCCCTGTGCTTGCAGCTGCATTCACGTGATATTTCAAGTCAAAAGGCATCCAACGCGCTGCTCGCGCCGGTGACCTGGGTCTCCCGCCGTAGGTGCCTCCCTGCGCGTCACAGACCAGATTTTCGATCGCCTCCCCATGCCGTTTCTAGACATGCAAAATACCACCATGGCAGTCAGCAGTAAAGCACAATACCACACCCTTCACTTTCGCCACACTCACGCATGTACGGGCTCGGCTTGGGATCAAGCCAACGCCAGAGAGGACGGCGGCAACCCTGCATCCATTACAAAAATACCGTCACCGTCGTCCATTAACCAAGCCTTGCGGGGAAAAGATGAATAGCTGCTCACCGTCGCCCGTGAGCAAGACGTATCTCCGGCCGGGATTAGCGTCTTTTCACGAAGTCAGGCCAGCAGCCTTCGCACAGCAGCTGCAAAAAAACAGCTGGCACGTTTCCAGCAGGTTCCCTGAGTATCAGCTAAACTCCCAGCTAGCTTCCTCCTCACAGATCAATGGAGCAGAGGCAGAGCAAGTGCTCTTGCGGTTCTAGCACAGGAAGAATAGACTCGCGTTTGCACTCACACATACACTGGTGTTGCTCACGTACACAGAACTAGAGGCTTTTATTGATTGGAGCCTTGATGGCTTGTTTACATCCACGGGTCGGAGCTCCTTAAATAGGAGCATACGGCATGCAACGTGTACAGCCAGCACATTCACACTAGAAGTCACTAGTAGTTACATCATACACGTACATTATCTAGTACACGCAGCTCATCTCACTAGAGTTTTCTACGAGGACAACTAGCACTTATCTTAAGCTAGTAAGTCGCTACAGCCTTAGATGTTTTGCGTATACGTCAGCATGCAGGACAAATATATGATGCGTTTGGTCGTTCGCATTACCCTTACGGCCACGCGGAAAGAAATTAGGTCATTTCGTTGGTTGGGTTGCATTCAAAAGATGACCCGCACAAATCTTAAAGCCCATCCGGGTCTCTCTTAGGACGACCGTTGAATCGGCCGTTTTTTCAGAGTCAGGCCCGAGCGCTATAGCCTGAGGCATGTGGGCGTGGACTGTTGTACGCGTGGAGGTGGCCTCGAGGTGTTAGCTGCGACATAAATTACTCTCAACTTCCTTCCCTCGCCGCTCTCTCTCCCCTCTTCTCCACTCACACCAGCGACGGCAATCATCGGAGCAACGAACTGCAAGGCGATCCTAGGCGACGACGAGCACCGGAGCGACGGACTGCAAGGCGATTTCTTTTTATAGCAAGAGATTTCTTTTTGTTTCACCCCCTATTATTAAGCAACCCAACCTAATAAACCAAGGCATGCTTTTTGATGAATCCGCATGAATTTTCCGAACTATGTATGAGCGTTGGTTTTGAGGATTTCGTGCAGTACTGAAACCATGAGGATAACATGCCAAACCAAGCTCCGCCATCCCTCAAACTAGTATACCAAAAAACATGGTGCCTACCCACATGTTCTTGCACTGCTTGTCACAGAGCTAGTCGAACAGCCTTTACGTCCCTATGGTCGTCACCCATGCACCAAAGCCCCCCTCCCCCCAGGCCCTATCTGGTTCAAAAACAAATCAACATCCCCCCCCCCCCCCCGCCCCAACCATATATACGATCTTTGCCCCACCCCCTAGTCTCGAGTCTCCACCACTGAAAACAAAAAGCCCCCCCCCCCCCCCCCCCCCGCCCCCAACCATATATACGATCTTTGCCCCACCCCCTAGTCTCGAGTCGCCACCACTGAAAACAAAAAGCCCCCCCCCCCCCCCGGCATGTCCGGATGTAAAACAAACCAACATGCCCCCCCCCCCAATATAGATGATCTTCGCGCCACCCCCTGTCTCGAGTCGTCACCACCAAAAACAACAAGCGCACCCCCCCGGGTCACGGGCGTGAAATCCCACATGTATTTAGTTCACCAGAAATATGGAGGGTGGAACACCAAGGAACAAGATTTATGAAATCAGTTCGGCTCTCGCCGCATGGGTACCAGGGGGATCTGCGTGCAATACGTAGAAGGATAAGTTCCTTTCCATGAACGTATCAAGATCGATGGAGACAAAACTACGAGGGAAGAACCATCTTTGATGTAAAGGGAACCAAAAATAGACTTTGTGAGAAACCAGTGTCCAACATTCAAGGAACCATTGTTAAATGCACTAAAAACGCATGACGCGATAATGGGTTCCACAATGCACACAGTGTCCTACTTCTATGTATCCTAAATCACGATCAAATCGCACTCGTTGCTTAGCGTCATATCTAACATCAATTGGAAGCGCGAGAGCTAGTGACCCCTCCTCAGTTTTGACTTTTGCCACAAGAACCACCAAAACTACGAGGGAAAGAACCGTCTTTGACGGGAAGGGAAACAAAAAAAAGACTTTTGTGAGGATCGGGTGTCCCACACTCATGGGCCCATTGTTGAACCCACTCAAAAAAACACATGTCATAATAATGGGTTCGCGGTCGCTATGAAGAACCGTCAAAACTATGAGGTAAGAACCGTCTTTGATAGGAAGGGAACCGAATATAAACTATGTGAAGAACCGGTGTCCCACATTCATGGAACCGTTATTCAACTCACTAAGAAATGCACGATGCGATAATGGGTTCGCAGGTCGCGTGAAGAACCACAAAAACTAGGAGGGAAGAACCGTCTTTGATGGGAAGGGAACGAAAATATACTTTGTGAGGATCTGGTGTCCCACATTCATGGAACCTTTGTTCAATCCACTACAAAATGCACATTGCGATAATGGGTTCGCGCGTTGCCATGAAGGACCGCGAAAACTACGAGGGAAGAACGATCTTCGATGGGAAGGGAACCGAAAATATACTTTGTGAAGAATTGATGTCCCACATTCATGGAACCGTTGTTCAACTAACTCAAAATGCACTATGGGATAATGGATCCTTAGGTCACCATGAAGAACCACCAAAACTACAAGGGAAGAACCGTCTTTGATATGAAGGGAATCCATGATAGACTTTGTGAGGAACCAGTGTTCCACATTCATGGAACCATTGATCAACCCACTAAAAAATGCACGACGGGATAATGAGTTCCCGATCGCGATGAAGAACCGCCCGAACTACGAGGGGACAACCGTCTTTTATGGGAAGGGAACCGAAAGTAGACTTCTATGAGGATCCGGTGTCCCACATTCATGGACCCATTGTTTAATCCACTTAAGAACACATGTCATGATAATGGGTTCGTGGGTCGCTATGAAGAACCGCGAAAACTTCGAGGAAGAACCACCATTGATGGGTAGGGAACCGAAAATATACTTTGTGAAGAACCGATGTCCACATTCATGGAACCGTTGTTCAACTCACTCCAAAAATGCAGGGTGCGATAATGGGTTCTCAGGTCACCATGAAACTACAAAGGAAGAACCGTCTTTGATTGGAAGGAAACTGAAATAGACTTTGTGAGGAAGCATTGTCCCACATTCATGGAAGCGTTGATCAACCCACTAAAAAACGCACGACGAGATAATGGGTTCGCGGGTCGCCATGAAGAGCCACCAAAACTACGAGGGAAGAACCATCTTTGATGTAAAGGGAACCGAAAATAGACTTTGTGAGGAACCAGTGTCCAACATTCATGGAACCATTGTTAAATGCACTCAAAAACGCATGACGCCATAATAGGTTCCACAATGCACACAGTGTCCCACTTCTCTGTATCCTAAATCATGATCCTTTTGACAATTTGCACTCATTGCTTAATGTCATATCTGACATCAATTGGAAGTGGGAGAGCTTGTGACCACCATTTTTGACTTTTGCCACAAGAAACCACCAAAACTACCAGGAGAAGAACCATGCATTTTGATGGGAAGGGAACCGAAAATAAACTTTTGTGAGGACCCATTGTTGAAACCACTCAAAAATGCACGATGCGATAATGGGTTCGCAGGTCGCCATGAAGAACCATCAAAACTACGAGGGAAGGACTATCTTTGACGGGAAGGGAACGAAAATAGACTTTGTGAGCATCCGGTGTCCCACATCTATGGGACCATTGTTCAACCCGCTAAAAACGCACTCGTAATAATGGGTTCACGGGTTGCCATGAAGAACCGCCAAAACTACGAGGGAAGAACCGTCTTTGATGGGAAGGGAACCGGAAATATACTTTGTGAAGAACTGATGTCCGACATTCATGGAACCGTTGTTCAACTCACTCAAAATGCACGATGCGATAATGGATTCTCAGGTCACCATGAAGAACCGCCAAAACTACAAGGGAAGAACCGGCTTTGACAGAAATGGGAACCGATAATAGACTTTGTAATGAACCATTGTCCCACATTCATGGAACCATTGATCAACCCACTAAAAAACACACGACGGGATAATCGGTTCACGGGTCGCCATGAAGAATCACCCGAACTATGAGGGAAGAACCATCTTTGATGTGAAGGGAACCAAAAATAGACTTCTGTGGGGATCTGGTGTCTCACATTCATGGACCCATTGTTGAACCCACTCAAAAACACACGTTGAGATAATGGGTCCGCAGGTCGCTATGAATAACCATGAAAACTATGAGGGAAGAACCATCTTTGATTGGAAGGGAACCAAAAATAAACTATGTGCCAACTCACTCAAGAACGCACGATGCGATAATGGTTCATGGGTTGCCATGAAGAACCACCAAAACTAGGAGGGAAGAACCGCCTTTGATGGGAAGGGAACGAAAATAGACTTTGTGAGGATTTGGCGTCCCACATTCATGGAACCATTGTTCAACCCGCTAAAAGCGCATGTCATGATAATGGGTTCGCGGGTCGCCATGAAGAACCGCGAAAACTACGAGGTAAGAACTGTCTTTGATTGGAAGGGAAACGAAAATATACTTTGTGAAGAATTGATGTCACATTCACAGAACCGTTGTTCATCTCACTCAAAAATGCACGAGGCGATAATGGGGCAGATATGGGGCGGCCCGGGCACGCCCGGACGCGTCCGCCTGGCAAGCGCAGCCCACCACTAACCCCACGGTTGTCCCACAAAAAACCCCTTCCGGCTCATCCCTCCAAAACCATGGCTCACTCACTCTCCACTCTCGCTCCGTCCTCTCCGCGCCCTGCACCGATTCCGATCGAATCCGGCGCAATGTAGAGCTCCGGCAACCGCTCTGAGTTCGACCTGGATACGGACTATGAGCTTGCCCTCCGCATCGCCTTAGAGCGGTCCAAGGTGGAGACCGGGGCCCGCTCCGGATCTGTAGCCTCGCCGCAGATGCCACTTCCCCGCCGACGCAGCTCGGACGCCAGCGCTGGCCCCTCTCGGCAGGGACGCAGCTCGGACGCCTGCGCAATCCGCTCCTCCTCTACGCCTTCCCCTGCCCTCGCCGACAGCTGCTTCCCCACATGGTCCACGGTGGGTGCTTGTGCCCACCCGCTGGCTCTGACGCGCACGCCAGAAACAGAGGCGCGCGCCGCCCACCACGAGCGGCAGCGACAAAGGGAGAGGAGGGAGGTGGAGCTGGGAGTGCACGCCGCCGGAGATGGCCGACGTGGTGGGTGTTGGCCCATGGGCAGCCACGTCGCCGCGGTCACCAGAGCAGGAGCCGCGGGAGGAGGTGGTGCAGGCCCGCCGGCGCCTCCGGTCTACCAGGGGCCGCCTGCTCGCCTTTGGCAGTCACCTCCCTACGTCGACCTCACCAGTGACGATGACGCGTAGAAGAGAGGCTCCTGGAGACGACGGTGGTCTCACCGGCGACGGCGGCGGCCATTTTTATCTACTTTCTTAAAATCTTTTTATTAAGTTTAGTTTAGTTTATGAACTATGGTGAACGCGGGTACTGCGGCTGTGTGGCCTTTTAATGTTTAATTATGTTTTCTTATTATTTGCAAGTCTATTTGTTTTTTTTTTTGGCACAAATGCAACTTCAAAACAGATGACCGTGTCCGTTTGCCACCATCAAACGGACGAAAAGCGAATGAAACGGACGTCCGTTTGGGGTCGTGCGTTGGAGTTGGCCTTAGACTAGGATGCGGGTAGCAGGGCGCAGAGTTGCTGTAAAATGGCTATGGCATGGGCACGAATACACACGGCCTCACGTGTGTGGCCGGATCTCAAAAGATGAACATAACAAGACAAACGGAGGCGGCGTGGGGTTTTCGCTGGTCCAGGAGGCCCATTCAAGAAGTTGACCAGACCCGTGACAATAACCAAGGAGCAGGGTCGGCAGAAAAAACAAGATTTCTACTGGGGAAAGTCAATGCAAATCACATATCTTGTGACAGAGGTTTCCTGGGCTTTCTTTGTCTGCTTTCCCTTGTATGTTGTTGTCAAGCTGACGGAGCAGGCCAACCCATGCTCGCATTCACGGGGCGGCTTAAAGATAAGCGTGGCCACTCCTTTGGATACGGGCTGAGCATTTGTTGTTCTACCAAAGCCCATATAGCAGCTGAAGATCGACGAACTTCGTTTGTTCGTAGGGCGGCGGCACACAGCAGATCTAAAGGTACGACCCTCCCCCCTGGAGTGTATGATAGAACAAGTGGAGGTTTCCAGTCCGAGCCGCAGGAGCTACCATGCAGTGGCGTGCAGTGCCCCGTTATATTTCCTAACTGGATCATGTTTGCATTCGCTTTCTTAATCTCACCGGTTGATTTGCAAGTTCGTTACGTATCCATCGATAATCTCTAACCTTGTAGTCGCGCATGGCCTTATAGAAAAAAAATTGATACCTAGATTTGTTTTTTGTCCACTGCACCGCGCAACGAGCTGTGTAAAAAGGCACTACGGAATCTGTAATGGTGAATGTTCTTCTTCTGATTACATGACTCTTTTTTCGCTGGCATGTTTGGACGCAGGATGGATGGGTACAGGATCCCCGCTTCGGGCTCGAGTGCAACCTGACGGATCGACGATGCATCCTCGGAATCAGAAGAAGAAGAGGGGATTGGTTTCCCTGCTGGAGGTGCCGTTGCGGAGTCAGAATCAGACGAAGAAGATCAGAACCAGCACAACGAAAAGGCGCCTGCGATCAGCTCGATGTGCAGCGTTAAGAAGCTTCACGATTTGATCGCCTCTCTTGGGGAGGAAAAAATACAGTATGTCGTTGAGATGGATTTTGGGGGCCTGCTGGAGCTGAATACTTTGATGGTTGGACGCTGAAGACCAAAGGGTAGCAGAATTGGTTCCCAAAGCTCACCACTGGAGACCAAAGGAGAAGGGTCTGCAGCAGGTACGAGCACATGCCCGATAGAACCATCTTCATCACTTTCAAAATCAGTGGGCATATATACTAAAAAAATTCATATGACAACTTATTTTTAAGGGCATCCAGCGGGATCGTCGTGCTACATTACGCAAGGCAGTGGATGGGGACAAAGCTACAGCGGACTCTGTCTCCGGTATGTATGCCTAAAGTCCGGCTATCAAAATGACTGATAGATGGGACAATAAACGTCCTAATTCACTATATGATTTGAATTTTCACAGCAGATATGAGATGAAATCGACCAATCTAGGATGATTCTGCTTTATGAGGTTTTGGGGCTAGCTGGAGACATTTGGCAACTTCCAGCGAAATTCAGAGTTTGCCAGACCGATCGCTGAGGAAGTGAGCAAAGTGATATCTTGATAGTAATATTAATGTCACTCTTATCAACCACCATACTACAGTACTCTAATAGTGGTCTTCAGCGCAATGCCTCTGAGAGCGAACTGCGGCAATCGCCATGATCGAAATAAGTTTCTACAGACTTCTAATTTGCCCAAGAGACCTTTTTTATACATTGCCATGCATCGTTTAATTCGACTCTGGTTTATAGAGTGTTTTTGTAAGGCAGTCAGGAATTAATTTAGTTGGGAACATTCCAACTCAGCAAGGATCTAGACTTGTAACATTTTTTAAAACTGCCCTAGTAAGGTTTAAAAGTTAGAGACCTTCTCTTTGCATGCCGGGACGTGAGAAGCAGAGTACAGCAATGCAGAAAGTTTAACACTTGCTGGCAGGTCTGTTGTTACGATAAAGTTTGGTAACTACGAATTGAATTTTGAAGTTCAGAAATAAGAACTAACGGTGGGGCATAAGAATAGGTTGTTGTCCTTGGCTCCTTGCACGTCTTAAACCGTCAGTCTGTTTTTGAGGCGCAAACATAGGGTGATGCTCATCGCGATCGACATTTTCCTATCCATTGATGAGCACTTGAAATGATCATCATCAACGGTTGTGAATAGGTTGCCCATAGCAACATGAGCTCCAATAACAGACCTGAAATAAAACATGCTGTCAAGCACACTACCACAGGGATTTAGGCAGCTACGAATAAACAGTGGTGTCCTTTCTTACCTGAGTTGCTCCGCATCCGCGCTGGTTTGAGATTGGATTAGAGAGAATGAAGCGCCATTCTCCAACTCACTGTTCATATTTTTGGGACGGTGGTCGATTCAGGTACAGAAAATAAGTACTAGGAATCAACAGGGCGTGCTCACCGTGGCCACCTCCTGAACTAGTCGTGCTCGGGCACGCACAAGTCGCGGCCTCGTGCCTTATTTATTACAGAAAGAAAAACGGACCGGGGAAACCGATCCGAGCTAGCTACTGATTCAGGGTTTAACTGACAACGGACATCTAAGTCATCAAACTATATTTTTTGGAACCTGACACTCACACAATTTCTGGATGGTGGAACGCTTGCAGCACATCATCAAACAAAGTGTTGGTGCCAGTTTGCACTGAAACTAAGCTCTCGTGGGCGTCGATGCATCGTCGTTTGCCTTGCCTTGTACTGTCGCCATTTGTAGTCGGGGTCAATAAAAAACATGGTATGGTTATTGTTAATACCCAACAAAATATACAACTCTTGCTTTCTTCTGAAGATCCAAGCTTGTCGCATATATTCACTAGAGAAAACAGTGAGTGATGTCGTTGTAGTTTGTCACAATACTGCAAAGACAAGACATGGTAGCATGTTTTAGTTCTACCGATGCAGTTCGCATGAAAGAATTCTGCCTCTGTATAGAGCCATTCACTAAAATGTACGTACTAGTTAACATCGCTACGTGTGTTTTGAAGTGATTTTGATTCAGGATAATGCACACAAATGAACATAGCTGGGCCCTGGTGTACGGTTTCAGCCTTTCAGGGGTCCAGGCAGGGAAGAGTGGTAGGTCTGGAGGACGCCCGGGCTATGGTATGGTGGCAGCTGAGACTGGCGGCGAGGCTGCACGGCGGCGTTGCCGGCCGCAGGCGGGAATGACGGCGGCAGCCGAAAGAGACCATGGTAGGGAAAGAAAGACACTGCGGTGCTGAACTGCACTGTAAGTTTTCTTGTTTATAACACCTCCAGGATCCAAGCAAAACCTCTACCTGGAAACATATTGTGGGGAGATATATATGCCCAGGACAAAAACCTGGCGGACAAAACCCATACCAAGCAAAAAGCATTGCACCAAAGGGTTAACTGAGTAGAAGGAATTTCTAACAACTCCCAAGGAATAACCAGCAAAGACACAAAGAATCAATGAATGAACGACGACAGTTAATTCAAAACTGTTGATTCGGGGGCCAAGTTATAGTTAATGCACCGGATGGCAAACAGTGCTGAACCGTATCTAATGCAAGATGGAAGTGCCAGATTTTACATACCCAAACTAGCAAGCTTGTTGATGGAACCTTTAGTAGATGACACCCAAGCATATACTTTAATGGTTGCCCGAAGTAGCTACTGGCCATGCCCATTACCTTCAAAAGTTCTCTGCAACCTTGCTCTGACCAAGCCTGAAAACGCAGGCACTAGGCTGCCATTTCAGGAGGCTCTATGGGTAAAGGTTCATCTGACATATCCGCTTTGGTCATGGCGAAAATCAGCAAATCAATAATTCGGAACCTTATCCACTCAAGGGTGCGAATCACGATGCATACAAACGGTTCCGATAGCCACCTCCACAACAAGTGTTGATAGCAAATCCATGTTATATATATATATATATATATATACATACACATATATATATATATACATACATATATATATATATATATATATATATATACATATTTGTTTCAGTGATTTCACCAATTACTTGCTTCATAAATCCTCCTCCTAAGCAATGCTACAAATTCCCGCGGCAATGCGCGGGGTATCATTTAGTTTCATATATACTAACAAAAGAACGACAAATTATCAGATCGAACATCCCATAGAGATCGATAGTGATCTCCTACCCCATCTTGGATGCCCCAAATAATATTTAACAACAAAAACACTGCAAGAAAGGTTTAACAAAATTGATGATGATCACTCGGGTACACAAAACATGATAGGAGTCCTCACCAAAACATGAAGACGAGATATCACGATCTCAGAACAGCAATCTTGTGTCCTCGACTCCTCATCGACATAAAATTAGCAAGAACAAATTGCTTGGAAATTAATCTTAGCACTAATGTAATTAAAATGGGAGTCGCGCGATCCAGACAAAGTTTTTGTTGGCTCTTCCCATTATTCCTTTTCCTTGGCTGATCCGGCCAGGAAACCAGACTGCTGCTCACCTCCGAGCTAGTAGAAAGCTCCGTCGCCGCCGTGGAGCAAGTCGAGTGCCAGGTTGTCGCGCAAGTGCGCAACAGTGGCAGAGGGCACCGGCTCACCGGCGACCATGCCATCGTCGTCGTCGAGCTTCAAGCCCTGCAAAAACTCAGGGTCGAGCAGGTCATCTCTGCGCTCGCAAAAGTTGTGGAGGGCGCAGCAGGCGTAGAGCACGCTCGAAAGGTCATCCATGTTGAGGTCGATGCGCTTCTGGAGGCAGCCACATCGCGCCTTGAGCCTGTGGAGCCCCTTCACAGCGACGTCGCCCACCTTCGCGACGCTGTCGTTGAAGCTGCGCTGCGGCATCGTCAGGTTGTGGCCGGAGTAGGGCACTAGCATACAGTCAAGGAGCGGGTAGCCGGCACCGCCGAGCAGGTGCTTGCCCTGGGCAAGGATCTCCCCCGCACCCTCGGGCGTGTTGAGCGACGACCCGAGGAGGGTTTCCTTGTCGGACTTGGCGCCGGGGTGGCCGGCAAAGACATGGGCGAATGTCCCATCCGCGTTCACGGACGCCTGCAGGGTGACGCTGTAGGTGGAGGGCCTGCATTTGTTGCGCGTAATGGTCCGGCGGTTGCAGTAGTCCATGGGGCGCATCTCGGGCGCGCTGATGGCGATGCGGGTGGTGTATAGGGCGCCAACGGTGTCAGGGATTCCCGACACATCCTGGAACCTGGCGGCGTTGGCGTACATGGCAGCGGCGTTGGTGAGCTCCTGGCGGAAGTGGACGGCCTTGCTGGCGGCGCAGCCGTCATGGAAGAGCCTATTGCATGTGGCGACCGGGAGGTTGAACTTGTCGGACACGGCGCGGAAGGGCTGCGCCGTGGCGAGCAGCTAGAGGCAGACCGCGACGCGCTTTTCCAGGGGGATAGCGCCAGCAGCATCCATCTTGCTGGCGGCGCCGGCCACCTCCTCACACAGGGACTTGAGCGTGCGGTGGTGCTTGCGGAAGTCGCGGAAGAAGTCTGCCTCCATGTAACCCGGGCTGTCCACCGTGTGTCCTCCCACCACCCGGTGTTGCGGTCCTTGATACACACTGCAAAAAGCTATAATAATCATGCATAAAAGAGTTCAGAGAAGGTTCAAATAATATTCATGGATAATCAGATCATAAACTCACAATTCATCGTATCCCAACAAACACACCACAAAAAGTGATTACATCGAATAGAACTCCAAGAACATCGAGGAGAACATTGTACTGAAGATCAAAGAGAGAGAGCCAACTAGCAACTAACTATGGACCCATAGGTCTACGGTACACGACTCACGCATGATCGAAATGGCAACAAGGTTGATGTAGAGCCCCTCCGTGATTGATTCCCCCTCCGGCAGAGTGCCAAAAAAGGCCTCCAGATGGGATCTCTCGTGAGCAGGGATTTGCGGCGCCGTAAAAAGGGTTTCAGATGGCTCTCTGTTGGTTTCCCAATTATAGAGAACTTATAGAGGCGGAATTAGGTCAAACATAGCAAAAGTGGGACCAGCACCAGGACGCGCCCTGGTGGCTCGTAGCCACCTCCTTCGTCTTATGGCCCTCTCCCGAAGCTTCTAGTGTCTCTTTTGTCCAAAAAAATCTCCAAAAGGTTTCGTGGCATTTGTACTTCGTTTGATACTGATATTCTGAAAAACCAAAAACAGACAAAAAAACAGCAACTGGCACGGGACACTAAGTTAATAGGTTAGTCCAAAAAAATGATATATAATTGTTGGTAATTGCACATTAAACATCCAAGATTGATACTATAATAGCATGGAACAATAAAAGATTATAGATACGTTGGAGATGTATCAGGGCCTGACTTGGTTGTCATCGTAGTGACTCTGACTGCTCTAGTGCTACGAGAGGTAGAGGAGCGGTAGGGTTGGATGAGCACTGGCGGTAGTTAGGGAAACTCTTTGAAAGACCATATTTCGGTCATCCTGTTCTCAAACACCATGCAGTGTGAGAACGAAAAAGGAGGGATCGAGTCTTGTGGGTAAAGTGCACAAAACTCTGGAGAGTGAAACCTAATCGATTAGCCGTGTCCCCCGGTTACAGACAATATGAGCCTCTGGACCTGGATCTTATCTCAGAACTCTCAACATTATACTGACAATTAATTGTGAGCAACTTATGATTATTTGGGCTATGAGACATCGGTTGGTGGAACCATGTCATATTAGATAACTTTGTAGTGAAGGTTCCTTAATAATTCTTTGTTGTAGGGAAAATAAAACCAACTTTTATGCAAAAACTCAGATATAGAGCCACAAAGCCATATTGCATAGTCTTTTCTTCTGTTTTCTATTGTGATCTTGCCGGTACATTTAATGTACTAACCTACACGGCTGCAACTTCTCATGTTGCAGATATTTCTACAAACGAGTAAGAGTTACGAAATAGGGTTACGGTCTACACTCAGCTTGTTGTTGGCGTTGATGGGACTCCACATTCTTATTGATTTATTTCCGCTGTGATAAATAAGGTATACTCTAGATCTACGATATTTATTTTACATGTGATGTTATCGTATTTCATCAAAGTACTGTGTGTGCCAGCATACTGATTCAGGGATGGCACGGAAAGCACAGAGACTTGACCGTATTGGGTCGGGTCGCTACATAATAATAAAGACAAAAATATAATATAAAATGTTCATTATTTTTTACTAGTATAATCATCAAATGCTTAAAACACTTGATAAAATGGGAAAATTGTTTCTGGTGTAACATAAGTTAGCATGCTGGCAATAGCTAATTAACTACGGGTGCATAGCATTCCGACGCCACCACTATCTTCCAAACGGTGAGTATAGATGGGCCAACACATTTGTGACATGCTAAAAAAAAGGAATGCCAGCACTAACCATGTAAATCTGATGTGTGAATTATGCCGACGCCAACACTATTTGAAAAATATAGTGCTGACGTTGATGGAAAATGGCGCGCCGCCGACAAAAGTTGTGGCTAGCCGTTTTTCCATTAATTGACTATATGTCACTTCACCTTTATGGGGGGGGGGGGGGGGGCATTGTGTTATGACGAATTTATGAGGGGATGCTAGATCATGATATAATATCATTCACCATGTTAAGGATTCAGAGCAGAAGGCATTAATTGGGACCCAATAACTACAAGCTTTGGTTCGGCTTTGCCTAACTTATTTATAATAGATAGCTGGGTTCACCGTTGGGAGCATAATCATAAGTATATGTTAGTTAATGCTTTGAAACATACAATCTTAAACTCTATCACATGGCAACAATCAAACTATAGAAAGCAAAACAAATGAATATGAATTGACAACTTAGCAACTATCCTACCGTCCTTGAGATTGATCTAGTCATTATAAGAATTACCACAAGTATTTCCTCAGCGTAATTAAGAATTGGTCCACTTGCTACAATCTTTACTTTTATTTTTTTCTTTACTTGCAAGCATTTAATCAATCAACCACATTAGTGCCACTTTATTGAACATTTATTAGTTAATCCTACATATTTTCCACACACTAATTTATTCAACTACTTATTGATTTCAATAATCTTAGTTACAGAAAATGTCTACAAAAGATCCACTATAGCTTTGGGTATCAGCATTTCTTGATGGTATGGTTGTCCTTAAACTAAGTGTGGGTCTTGGATTCACCAGAAACCTATAAAGGTACAAACAAAGAGTTGAAGGAGTCAATCACTTGTTAGCAGAACATTAGGAGTCACTAATCATGTCTTGCCATTAGTCACCAAAATCCAATAGTAGATTAGTAGTCTGTTTTATCCTCATCATATGTTAGGAGGTGCTCCTAGAGCTCCTCCATGCCGGATTTGCATCCTTTGGATCCCACCCCCTAGTTTTCCATCCACCATAGAACCCAAGATTGCTATGGGGATGTGGAATCAATGCTAAGATAGATTACTATTGAGAGGCCAATGGTGGGCTGCGGTACTCGGGCCTCCCTTTACTAACCTGGCGGACCATGCAGATTAAACTTTGGCGGTAATAGGAAGAGATGAACTCATTGCCGGTGGGAACTCCCGCAGGAGAAAAAATCCCCAACAAACCTCCCATTTTTCAGGTTATGGCAATTATTATACTAAATGGCTTAGTTAGTAATACTAGTAGTTCGCATCTTGCATCTTCGACAACATCTCCAACAATTCCATGTCATGTCAATTGGCTCTCACCACATAATTTAAATCCTATGTGCAGGGGTAATAATTAGGAGAAATATGGTTTGTTGTTGGTAAAACTTCATGCCATGTCTTCACACAAGCCAAGAAAAAAATAGAATGAAGGAAACATAAGAGAAGAATAACATAAAATATATAACTAT
The DNA here is from genome assembly GCA_963921465.1 of Triticum timopheevii. Classification (NCBI taxonomy): domain Eukaryota; kingdom Viridiplantae; phylum Streptophyta; class Magnoliopsida; order Poales; family Poaceae; genus Triticum; species Triticum timopheevii. The sequence continues at coordinate 463,780,079 of OY997262.1, read as the reverse complement.
GGACTAATGGTACATTTGAACAGATAGAGAGTAAATGTATAAATGCCATTGTTTGATGATATGCATGTCTATATGTACATACTTACAAAATTGGACATGCCCTAACAGAGACAGATCATGTAAAGCACCTCAAGTCCCAAGCACAAAACCGAATGAGATAACAAAGCTTGTCGTAGAAAGAGCCTACACCATTCGTCCTTAGTAACCATATTCCTACGGTCTGGGGTAAACACATGGGCACATGATCATAGCTGAAGACCACAAGATGCATAATAAAATTAAGAAAAAATGGCCCATCAAGAGCCATGCAAAAGAGATCGCGATGTAACCAAGTCACAAGCAATAATGTCCACAAAAGCGGCTAGTCTATTGAAGCCTTTGTAAAATAGAGTAGCACTTGCTCGTCTAGTGGTTGATCAAAAAGTGAGTGTGTTGACTATTGATCAGAAAGCCTCGAGGCAGATTTTGAGTAGTTGGACCACTCAGCTCCAAGGTTCCATATAGGGAATGATACAAACAACACTGACCAGTTTCATCATGACGTGGACACTTAATTGATGTCAAAATCCAAGCTACAATCAGCCAATACACTAACTGCACGTACGCATGGCGCGAGTTGCTAGATGTCATCGTCAGTCAACGTCTCAACTCAATTCCCCAGTCAAGAGTTTCATCCATATCCATCATGTTCATCAAATCATTCTTCGTTGATCAATGTTAGATATGGTTTCCTTAGCCATGGAATGGTCGCTTTTTTCCCCCTGGGTACATAAGGATGCTCCTAACTATTACTCCAATCTGAAAAAATGAGCCTGCATTTCGTAAGAGAACCTTGTAACATTTCGTTACAAAGGTTGTGGCTGATGATGCTTTAGAATGCCAGCTCCGAACAAAAGCAATATGCAATCCAGTCAGTAATTTCTTGAGATCCTGATATGTTGTATCCACAGTACTTTGCAAGTTCCATACTAGCCCTACGATTTAAATAGAAAAAGAGCATGCTCGAATTTTTCTTTGAACATGCCTAAAAATATATTGGTGAACAGCCAGGATAAAAGGGAAGAAACATAAAAAATAGTGTTGGATTCAAATAAGGGCATCAACCATGGTTGCGGCACCACATCGGTCGTCGTCCATGGCCATGGTCGTCGTGGAGGGCATCGGTGCGCGTTGATCAGGCGGATCTGGCATGTGTATCGAGGCATCGCTATGTCTATGCCAAATTGGCATCTGCTTGGTAGTTGATGTCATGGTGGTCGTGGATCTCTTGATCCTAGTGAGAGATCTAGTATAGAAGCCGGGAATAGGATTGGCACCGGGTGGAGTCAGGAGTGGCTGTGTGTAGCATTCTCCTCGACGCTCCTCCTTTTCCATGTCATCGTTGACTGCGGTAGGCCTGTTCCCATCGACCCCAAACGCATGGAGGCACGGTTGGCTGCGACACTTTGGGACAGGCGCATGGTGGATCTAGATAAGTGGCCCCGCCTAGGGGCCTGATTCCGTTAACAGGGTGAAGGTGGAGCACACCGGGGTAGCAACTCCAGGGACATGGTCAGTGGATCCATGAGGTGGCTGTGGCGGCGATGATATGTGAGGTGGCTGCAATGGTGGCTAGATCTGAATAATTAACTTATGTCCAAGCATCTCCCCCTATCGGCATGGACAGAAGGAGGTGCGGCAGTGGCCGGAAGCAGGGTGTGAGTTCTTCAACTTGCATCTTACGTCTTCTCCAACAGATTCGACTAGTGATACGTCGTTAGCCGGTAGTGAGGTTGATGGCTGTGATGGGTTTGACGACTAATTTATGTGTATTGCAGGTGAAAACCCGTGATCTACCCTTTTTGGCTAGATCAGGAAATTTTGGCGTGCGAGTGGTGTGCCCTTGTTGAAGGCATTGGCTCGAAGCTTGGCCACAGGGATGAAAATCCCATGTTGGACTTTTGTTTGGAGTCTTCAACATCGGCACACGTACAACGATTCCTTCTTGAAGGCTTTTTCTAGGAGTAGTATATTATCGTTCGATCGTATGTAGTAGGGTTTGTGGAGATTCTGTAGTGAGGTAGATCCAATTTGGATGGCCTCGGGTTTTCTTTATTTTTATGTAAGCATTTGGCATGGATGTTAGACTTTGTCTGACATCATATAATAATCAATAAAGATATGGTTATGTGCATCACTCAATGCAGAGTCTGAGGACACTACCCTCTTTTCAAAAATAAAAAACACAGATATATCTTTATCAATTAAATCAAGGTTTATGTTTTCTAACAAGTGGGCAATTGATTGAAGGTATGAGCATCAACTAATGTTGGTTGTAATAGTTTCCCCAAAAGAGATGTTGGATGTACTCCATTCATTTTTGTTAGGTGTATACTTTTTTTCCACACGGTGAACAAAGCACTGATTTGAGGATAATTTGGAACTGAAATTCCTGTGTACACAGACACATGAGGGAAGAAATGGAAACAATATTGTTGGATTCAAATAGGGCATCAACCGTGGTTGCGCGGCACATCGGTCGTAGTCCGTGGCGATGGCCATCTTGGAGGTCATAGGTGTGCGCTGATCAGGCGGATCCGGCATGTGTATGATGGCATCTCTACGTCTATGCCAAATTGGCATCGGGCAGCTTGGTAGCGATGTCATGGTGGTTGTGGATCTCATGATCCCAACAAGTGCTCTTGTACAACAGTCGGGCATAGGAGTGGCACTATGTGGAGTCAGGAGTGACTGGGTGTATCCTCGATGCTCCTCCTTTTCCATGTCGCTGGTGACTGCAGCAGGCCTGTTCTCATTGTTCCCAAGCGCATGGGGTGCGGTTGGCGGCGATGCCTTGGGACGGGCGCATGGTGAATCTAGTCATGTGGCCCTGCCTAGGGGGCTGATTCCATCAATGGGGTGAAGGTGGAGGATGTCGGGGTAGCAACTCTGGAGACATGGTCAGTGGATCCACACGGTGGCCGCAGCGGCGGAGATTTGTGAGGTGGCTGCAATGACGGTAGATCTTAATGATCAAGTTATGTCCAATCGTCTCTCTCCCCTATCGGCATGGACAAAGGAAGGTGCGACATTGGCCGGAAGCAGGGTATGAGTTCTTCGACTTGCATCTGACATCTTCTCCAACAGATTCGACTAGTGATACGTCATCGGCCGGTAGTGAGGTTATTCACGGCGATGGGCTCGACAACTAGTTTGCATGTATTCCATGTGAAACCCCATGATCTAGCCTTTCCGGGTAGATCAGGCAATGATGGCATGCGAGTGGCATGTCCTTGTTGAAGGTGTTGGCTCGAAGCTTGGCCTCGGGGATGAAAATCCCATGTTCGACTTATCGTTCGATCACATGTAGTAGGGTTTGTGGAGATCATGTAATGAGGTATCCAATTTGCTTGGCCTCGGATTTTCTTTATTGTTTGTAAGCATTTGGCATCGATGTTAGACTTTGCCTGACATCATATAATAATCAAAGACAATATGGTTGTGTCCATCACTCGAGGCCGAGGACACTAACCTCTTTCCATAATGAAAAAAACACAAATATATCCATATCTATTAAATCAAGGTTTATGTTTTCTAACATGTGGCGCAGTTGATTGAAGCTATGAGCATCGATTAAAGAGATGTTGGATGTACTCCATTCATTTTTGTTATGTGTATTTTTTTTTTGCACACGGTGAACAAAGCACTGATTTGAGGATAATTTGGAACTGAAATTCCCATGTACACCCTCCGTTCCGAAATATATTACGTTTAGCATCATAGATTTAGGAATGGAGGGAGTACAAGTTACAATGTTCATTTGAGGAGTTTTTTTTGTGACTGCATTTGAGTAATTACCGATGGGTGATTAATAATCCTTTCGAATCATGGTGGGGGAGGGGGTACAATTGGCATCGGGTACGTAGGTTATGAAGGAAATACACCAAATAATTTTCCAGACCATTTTTCTATTTTTTTTTTGCTTGCGTATGTACCGTGTTAAAAAAAATTGGCCTCGAAAATTATAGTAAATAGGAAGGGGTATTATTTAGGAAAGTAACTAAGATTGTAATTACCGTTGACATGTTTTGGAAGCTGGTCCACCCTCGCATGGTTGTCAATGTAATGAACATACATTCATATATATGTGTTTCCTTCCTTATTTACGAGTCGATCATTTCATATGATTTATTTTGATCAAATGCATGCACAGAGATCATATATACGAATGGTTACGAATAATTTAGGTGTATATCGAGACGAGTGTGGTTTTCTGTAGCTCAGGCTACACGGTACCCCTTATCTTTGCCATCCATTTATGCATCAAGATCCGTGCAGACACATTTGTCTTTTTTGTTTCTCTCAAACGACACAACATATGAACTTTAACTTTTGCAGAACAACAATACATTCTAACTACAATCTAGGAAAAAAACTTTCAGATTTTTTCATGCATTTTAAATACTTGAAATAATATTTTTATTCGAAAAAAATCTCATTTTGTATATTTATATCAGACCAAAAAATCTAAAAGTTTTTTTCACACATTGATGTTCTAATGTTTGTTCGATCTGCAGAGTTTGAAGTTCATATGTTGTTTCGTTTTCGAGAAACAAAAAAGAGAAATCTTCTTATTGTTAGTTAGTTGGAGAGTACGGATCTCAAAGCAAGGTTGGAGGGTTGAGGATAAAAGGTTCCATGTAGCCTGAGCTACAAAGAAACTTTGTGATATCGAGATTTCTTAGAGCGATGATCTAAGGCTTACTAAAAGTTTACGCAGGCTGGTGACAAGATGTTTGTGCTTTACTTCTTTTTAAAACGAGGCCTTGCTTGAAGATGGTAGGTATTAATCTTGGTTGAAATTATGCTTCCTGTAGGGGGAGTGAGAAATTGGAAGGTAGCCCACCATGCATGGATTACCAGCAGGCTCCCTCTAAAGCTTCTTACTTGTCCATTAACCATTCAAAGGTTTCAACACAAGTACACACATAGATCATCGTACTTGCATGATGAGGATTTCATGCTAACAGAAGGAGAGATCTCTCAATATATAATACATTAGCCGGATAATAGAATGAAATACAAGCAGACTGTAATTGGCTGGATAAATGATTGACAAAACTGATGATGATGAATTGGCTCCCACGAAAGCACGATCAAGGAAAACTTATTCGCAATATATAGCTTGCTCTTCCGATGAACCCTTCGTCGGCTTCCTTCCACGCACGGCGGCGCTGTTCCATCATGTCTTGTGCGAGGGTGTCGCGCGCCTGCGCTGCGGCGGTGGAGCGGACGGGGTTATCGGCGACCATGCCTTCGTCGTCGTGGAGCTCCAAGCCCCGCAGCAGGTCGTGGTTGAGAGTGTCGCCGCTGCGCTCGCAGAAGTTGTGGAGGGCGGCGCACGCGTAGAGTTCCGTTTCAAGGTCTTCCACCTTGACCTCGCTGCGCTTCTGGAGGCAGCCCCACCGACCCTTGAACGTCTTGAACCCGTTCACGGCGACGTCGCGCACCATTGCGACGCCCTCGTTGAACCCTTGCTGCACCGTCGTCAGGTTCTGGCCGGAGTAGGGCACCAGCATCCAGTCAAGGAGCGGGTAGCTGGCGCCGCCGACCAGGCGCATGCCCTGGGCAAGGATCTCCCCAGCACGGTCGGGCTTGTTCAGCGACGACCCGAGGAGGATTTTCTCGTCGGAGTCGCCGCCGGGTTGGCCGGCGAAGACGTTGGTGAAGGTCCCGTCCGCGTCCATGGACGCCTGCAGAGTGATGCTGTAGGAGTCCCTGCCGTTGTTGCGCGCCGTGGCGTGGCTGTTATGGTAGCCAATGGCTTCGTGGTTCTTGGGGGCGATGATGGCGACGTGGGTGGTATAGACGACGCCGGCGACGCCCCGGATGCCCGACAGGGTCTGGAACTTGGCGGCGATGGCCGCCATGCGGGCGGCGTCCGGCCAGCCGACCTCCTGACGGAACATCACGTCCTTGATGGCGGCGCAGACCTCGCGCACGATCTTCTGGCAGGTGCAGAGCGCGATGCCGAAGCGCTTCTCGATCTCGCGGAGGGACTCCCCCGAGGCAAGGCGCCAGACGGCGACGGCGACGCGCTTGCGGACGGGGACGGGTTCGCGTTGGCTCGGGTGCCGCTTGGTTTCATCCCTGCCGACGACGGGGGCCAGCAGCTTGCAGAGGGAGTCGAACGTGGTGGGGAGCATGTGGAAAAGGAGCCAGAACTGTAACGCCGGGTAGCACGCGAGGCCCACCTCCTTGTCCCACTCCCACTCCCACGAGACGCTGCCGGGGTCCTCCTTCTTCATCCGCCGCCTTCCGCCGCCGGCGACCTTCATCCCCGTGGCAACCGGCATCTGGTGGTCGTACATAGCGTCGCTCCCCGCGCCTTGATTGCTGCCGCCGCTGGTGGTCTCAGTAGGACCCAACGGCGAGCGCTGCCTCTTGCATCCCCGCGCCGCGACTGTCCCCTTCGCTCTCCTCTTCTTCTTCCCCTGGAGGTTCACCGTGGCCTCCTTATTAGCAGCCTCCACGGGCACCGGCTCAGACACCGCAGCTCCCTCTTCCACCCTGTCATTCACCGCCACGACCGCCACCGGCGCAGCATCTCCTCGAAACCAATCGGCCATCTCCTCGAACCACGCGGCGTCTGGTTCAGGGACATCGGTCAACAGGCCGTCTGACGGGTCGTCGACTTCGGGCGTGTTGTGGCCGGCGCCGGAGTAGCACTCCGAGCCGATGAGGGACAGGTTTATCATCTAGCTAGAGCTTTGGACAGAGGAATTGAGAATGGATGCAGATGAGGCTGCGGGTGTGGTTTGCGGCTGGGAGGAGTAGGCGTATTTATAAGGACGAATGGGGGCTAGGGCTAGGGCAGGGGGGAGGCGCGAGCAGATCGAGCCGTTGGTGGCGTCGCGCGGGGAAGAAGCTTATTTGGGAAATACTCAAAAATCCTGATAGTTTTTAAGGGTGTCTAAATGTCTCATCACCAAAATTAATGTCCTGCCAAATCGCAGAAATAAGATAAGATTGTATTGACACGTACGTACGTTCATTATACACTTCTTCATTTGAATAATTGTTTGATGTACGTATACGTACGAGTGTATAAGTAGTTAATTTTTGCCTAAATATACTTATATTTTTTTCATTTACCGAAAGACATATATTGATCAAGACTGAGGCTTACAAGATCACCTTCGATGAAACAAGAAATACAAATATATCAAGAGGGAGTTCATCACTGTCTCCGACCTGCAAGCGCCAAGAGAGTGCCGTGATCCTTGCACTACGCCGCACCTGCTCGGCATTGTCAGAGTCAAGGGCCGATGTAATTGTGGTCAGGAACTCACGACACGTTGCTAGGAGATGCCAGCCAGTGGCAGAGCTACAGCCAGGCCAAATGGGCCATGGCCCGCCCAGCTCATGGCCGAAACTATAAAGAGTAGGGTAGGGAATAAACTGGGCCTTCTAAGAGAGAGAAAATGTGTTTCCTTCAACTTGGGCCATCTTCGCCCGCCCAACTAGTTTACTGTAGCTCCGCCACTAATGCCAGCGATGAGGACCGAAACCACTTCTACCGTCGGCATGGACAAAGTGAATGCCAGACGAGTAGAACTAACCCCACATCGATGGAGAAAAGCATCGCCGCATATCTTATTGGCAAAGGCCATTGGCGCCTCCATGAGTGAAAGCAAAAAACATCACGGTCGATACTTCTGCACACAATCCAATGAATCGATATGGGGAAATCAAACCTCCGCTCTTATATGAATGACCGAATGCACTTATTCCACTGTTTCATCGCCTCCACCTCCTAGATGAATGATACAAGGACATCAAAATCTAATAAAATAGACCAAGACTTCCCATGAACATGAAGATCCATGTCCTCCTCGACCAGCCTCTCAGCACAGAAACTGGTCGCCGGAGGCAGAGATGCTAAGATAATAACTAAAAAGCCAAGGAGGATGCGCATTTTGTAGCGGCTACCGTTTTATTTATTTATAATCTTAATATCCATTTCTGAGCCCACGCACATCTGCAGCTTGTCAAGAAAAAATCACAAAAAATACAAACAGTTCCAAAAAAAATCCAATTTTTTGCATGATAGATAATTTGGTGCGTGAGGTGCACTCCAAATTTCAGATCATTTGGACCTATGAGTAGCTCTCAGTAAAAAAGATAAATTGAGTCAGAACAGTATATGAATAGTAAAAAAAATTACACAACCCAAATTTGTTTTTTGAGAGCTACTAAGATATCCAAATGATCTGCAATTTGGAGCGGACCTCACACACCAAATTATCTACCATGCAACTTTTTTGGATTTTTTTTTTGGTATTTGTTTTGAGAAAAATCTTCAGGGCGGGTGCAAATGAGCCTGGGCACTGAATCGGATCTCTCTATAATCATCAATTAAGTAACATGACATAATGAATGTTCTCCTTTAGTGAAGAATTGTTCTATGTGTTGGATGTCATACTCAGATGGCGTAACCAATATGCAAAAAAAGTCATTTGATGGGTAGGCTCTAGGTAGCCCTTTATTTGTTGTTCTCGAAAACTTTTTTTCGCATGGCAAAAAATCTGGAAACAAAGTGTGCATATACATATACATGTATAGTTGCAAATAGAATTTTGCATTACTCATCAACCATGATTACAATTAGCTCTACATAGATCCTCCACATCCCCTTGACCTGAACGGAGCCAGACCGTGAGTTTCTAGTAGAGCATAAGTTGCCAAGTAGTGGCTTACATTGTTCTGACACCTACTAGTATGAGTAGTACAAGATTCACTAGTGAGCATCAAACATTTGACCTCTTGAATCATAGCCGAATACGCTAATCTATGCTATTTTTTAAAATAATACATTTTTTAATTAATTTGCGTAAATATTACACCGATATTTTTATTTTCAAAAATAATACACCATCGGCCTGCTGCAGGCTGACTGCGCCTAGTCGGCCCACCGCAGGCCGATTGGCTTCCAGTTGGCCCGCAGCAAGCCGACTGTGATTAATTGGCTTGCTGCGAACCAATTAGTTCCAGTCAGCTTGCTGCGGGACGACTAGGTGCATGTGGCTCTTTTTCTTTTTCTGTTTTTGGTTTTAGTTGTTATTTTTTATTTATTCTATCTATCAAATGAATCTGGTTTGTGTTGAAACATTTTGCATAAATTACTAGCAATATTAACAAGCCACATATAAATTTTCATAATTTTTGCAAAACCACATATTTACAATTGTATTTGATAGCTCCTGGTGAATATAGATAGGGTTTAAATTTATCTATCCAAATTGATTTTATTTTTATTTTTATAGATGTTAAAATATCGAGGAGAATAGTTTAAAATTTTCTGTGAAACAATTTGAGAATACTTTTTTGGCTTATGAAACAATTTGAAACAATTTTTGTGAAACAATTTGAGGAAAATTATTTTTTGGCTTATGAAACAATTTCAGAATACTTTTTTGGCTTGTGTTCCTCAAATGGTTTCACAGAAATTGTTTCACATTGTTTCAAATTGTTTCATAAGCCAAAACAATTCCTCAAATTGTTTCACAAAAATGTTTAAACCATTCTCCTCAATATTTTAATATTTATAAAATAAAAATTCCAATTTGGATAAATAAATTTAAACCCTATCTATATTCACCAGGCGCTATGAAATACAAATGTAAATATGAGGTTTTCCAAAAATTATGGAAATTTATATGTGGCATGTTAATATTGCTAGTAATTTATGCAAAAAGTTTCAACACAAACCAAATTCATTTGATAGCTAGAATAAATAGAAAACAACAACTAAAACCAAAAACAGAAAAGGAAAAATAGGCTCAGTCAGCCTGCAGCAGGCCGATGGTGTATTATTTTTGAAAATAAAAATATAGGCGTAATATTTATACAAATTAATTAAGAAAATGTATTATTTTAAAAAAATTAGCCTAATCTATCCTCATCTATATTGTTCACCATGTTGACTGATACCCAACAATCCACTTCAATATAAGCTGGAGTGGTGCACTATTGCAAAGCCGGAGATATACCTTCTACGCATGCCGCTATCTCTGAGTCAAGCGGGGTTGAGAAAATGTATATGTACCGATAGGAGCTAAAGATGTCCATATGGTCCCTTAGAACCATCCAAATACTAGCAAGTAACCATCGACATTGAGTTTTTACCAACCAACAAGAGGCGGCTTCCATGAAACTTGCATACTTACAACTGGGGTATTGTTGAGCTCTTTTGCACTGGCCATGAATGACACATATGATAACACCCTTTCCTTTCAGCACATCATCTCCGTGTGCTGCTCAATCATCATGAGCGAGCTAAGGTAGTTGTATATGCATCATGGAGATATTTCAATGGGAGGACGGATATTATCACATTCTCGTGCCGAATGTGCCAGCATCTCCACAAAAGAATGAGAAACATCATACGTTCTGTTTCCATGAGCTCACTGGTGGCATGCAATAACAATTTTGACCCAATATTTTTATATCCTCCACATGTGGTAGGCTTCAGATTTCAGCCATTGATTTCCACAAACCTAACACATGTTTGTTTCAAGGTTTCTTTTCTTCTCAGTACACCACTTTGGTAGAGAACTCATTATAATTTTGCAAGCAAAGAGCCTAACTTTTGCCAATACCGGGCTCTTCCAAATAGTATCCCATGACGCCCACTAGTCACATAATCTGCTTCATCAGATTCAACCAAGGCAACATTATAAGCATCACTAACACTGATCACTCTAGATTTCTCCAGGCTTGCCGAGCTAATAGGGCTTGATTAAAAAACCTAAAATCTTGAAAAGTGATTCCTCCATGGTATTTTTGGTTCAACATTGCTTCACAAGATTTCCAGTGAGTTTTGTTTTTAACGTGTCATGATCCGAACGAAAAACTATGTACCAACTTATTACATCGTCACACACCAGGAATGGCATCTTGAAGACACTCCCATAAAATAGATTGGTAGTGCTTGAGCGGCTGATTTAATTGGCACTACATTACCATACTGAGAACGACGGCCATCTCCCCGTTGCAAGATACGGTTCATTAACTTGGCCTGCTAAGTCTGGAATTTGCCACTATTTATGCAACCATTAGGGGTCGGTAGACCGAGGTAATTTTGTTTAAAGCTTGAAGTGACCACATCAACCGCCCGGACAAGATACGGTTCATTAACTTGGCCTGCTAAGTCTGGAATTTGCCACTATTTATACAACCATTAGGGGCCGGTAGGCCGAGATACTTTTGTTTAAAGCTTGAAGTGACCACATCAACCGCCCGGACTTGCTTTTGTACATCAGCAGGAGAAGCTTCACAAAAAAGAAGAGAATAGTTTGTAGTGTTTATGCACTGTCATGGTGCCATAGCATATGCCTCTATCATAGCCCTCACATTGTATGCCTTTGAAGAACAATAGGAAATCATGCACACAAAAAAAGGTGTGAAATACCAGAAGCTCGATGAGTAACTTTAAGTGGAGAAATACTAGCTAAGTCAACACCTTTCTTAAATAGAATATAAAGTCCTTTAGCGACAAATAAGAACAAGAATGGGTGATGATGGATCACCTTTTCATAAACCATGTGACAGTGCAAACGAATCCACAAGGAAAAACTCTTAGTGGGATATTTCTCCTGCTTGATGTGATGAATTCATTAGAAAGACACTAAACCATTGCCTGTTATCACCCTTCCTGGTACAAAATCACTCTAATCCATAGAAATTACCATCCAAGATAGGCCTAAGTCTATTTACTAGACAAACAACTTTATGAACAACATTACGTAAGATTATTGGCCTAAAATGAGCAAGCTTACTCGTATTTGGAACCTTCGAATTTAGAACAATTGACGTATCATTGGCATTACCCTTGTCCAAAAAACTCCTTTACTGCTAAAATAATGTTGTTCTTGACAATACTAAACTTCCACTTGAAGAACCAAGCCAGAAAGCTATCCGGACCTGTGGCCTTTGAAGGTCCCATCTAAAAGGGAGCATCAGATATTTCTTTATCTCCAAGATCAAAGCATACTTTATTATTCATGTTCCCATCAACTTGGGGTTCAGAGAGGTCTATAATATTATAATATTTAATGTCGGGTATGACAAGAAGAATTCCTGAAAACAAGAAGTGTGCATTTGCACCATAACAGACTCATCGGAAGGCATACTGCCATCGTCATCAGATAAGTATTTAATTCTATGCTTGTGTGCCCTCCAGACTTCCCTACTATGAAATACTTAGTGTTCAGCTCCCCCTGTTTCAAAGAAACCTTTGTATCCACATCATTTCTTATGTATAAAACATACCATTCATTCCGTCAGTTACAACTCTTATTTCTTGTATGTCCGTGTTCATATCCACAAGTTCCTTTAATCTGGTGCAAGATTTTTCTGGTTCCTCGGTGACATTTCAAGACTTAGATTTACTCAAATGAAAATAGAAGTCGTAGTGTTTTGCAAAGTGCCAACTTCACATCTACCAGATTATGCATTGAACCTAGATATTCCAAAGCATCTTTAATAATTTTGGGCAATGCATGTTCCGTCTCCCACATGCATTAATATTTATTCCAAAGCATCTTTAATAATTTTGGGCAATGCATGTTCCGTCTCCCACATGCATTAATATTTGTCTGCAACTTGAGCGTCTACTCAAGAGAACGTCAACTGCACCTTTCCTAGTATAGTAATATGATCAAAATGATAACATGCATTGCACTGATGTGACGGGAAAATGGTTCGTCCAATCGTTAGTGGCAACTACACGTCTAGTCTCACCTGAACACGCACAGTTCCTGCGCTCTTTTATCATATGTATAGGGCAGCCCCGAGAATCCTAGATCAACCAATTCAAAATCCATTAAAACATCACGGAAGGTATTCATTTGATGTTTAGGTCTCGGTGTGTTTGAAAAGCCGACTGAGCTCTCAACATTTGTGTCGTCGATAACATTAGGTGCCTATTCTCCGCTCTTGGTTCTCCATACGCACAAGTGAGGCACCAAAGAGCCCTATTATTTTTGCTTCAGATAACAACATTAATGTAGCGTTCATCTACTGAAAGTGTGTCTACAAGCATGGACTCATGCCAAAATAATGTGAGGCTGCCACTTAATCCATTACTATTCACACCTTCAAATCATCGAAGTGCAATACAACCACGAATGATCTTCCTTTTCTCCTTTCATTGCCTTGTTATGAACTTTTTCGCGTAGACATTGAACGTTTTTCTTTCTAAAAATCCCTGGTACATATTTTTCTGAATTGTTTAAACATTTGTAAGCACGGTTAACATTTTTTAAATATACAGTTAACATTTTGAAGTACACATCAAACGTTTTTCAAAAATTACATGAACATTGTTTTTAAAAGTGCAAACATCTCTTAAGTGTTAGAACTTTTTTATAAGTGGCAAGAACGTTTTTTATATGTTATGAACATTTTTCTCAAATTGCACAGACAAATTTTAACATTTCATGACTTGTTTAAAACTACCATGAAACATATTTTTAAGTGATGAACCTTTTTCAATGCTCTGAATGTCATGAAAGTTTAAAAGATGAACATTTTTCTCAAATTGCACAAACAAAATTTAACATTTCATGACTTGTTTAAACCTACCATGAAACATATTTTTAAATCATGAACACTTTTTTGAATGCTCTGAACATTTCTACAAATTACATGAACATGTTTTATAATTTCATGAAAGTTTATAAAAAATGCAATGACAAATTTTAAACATGTTAACATTTTCTGAATGTCATGTTTTTTAATGGAATGAACATTCTTTAAAATTGCGCTAATAAATCCTTACATGTGATGAACATTTCTTAATGTGAGGTGATTTTGTTTATAAATTTAAGTAAATTAATTTTCAATATATATATACTATTTCAAAATAAAATGAAAAAGGAAAAGGAAAAAAATAAGGAATATAAGACAACTGGGTTGGCCGACTAAACACCCCCCTTGAGGCGAGGCAAGCGCATGCATCTGTATAGATGCACCCTTATTTCAGGGGCTAAAATATTTTATATGTTTGTAAAAAATGTTGTAAAAATCATTCCAAAAAATTGGTGGAAATAGAAAATGAAAAATAAATGCTCACATACATACACATATATGGTCATACGTGATTATGTGTGGAATAATTTTATCATTGTGCATCAATAAATTGGTCCTATGTTAACACCACGAATTCATGTTTTGGAAAAGTCATTCATTTTGAGAAACAAATACAAAAAATGTTCACATACATACATTAGACATCTTCATATGTGTGAAATAAAATGCCAGTGCACATTAAAATAAGTTCCAATAACACTAAACAAATAAATTCATTTTATAAAAGCGTACCCAACCAAACCAGCGCCTAATAGAAGAAAGAATTCCTTATTTAAAACTATCTTCAATTTTATTTCCCTATTTAAAACTGAAAAACTTTAATAGTTCAGATTTATAAGACGGCACGTGCTCGTACCCGCACTCATACTAGAAGGCGACATTGGTATTGGAGGACTAGATCGAACAATGGTGCATGGTACCCCCCCCCCCCCCCCCCCCCCCGCCCACCCCCGGTTGATGGGGCACTTTCAAACCATTCATTTGCTTCCTAATTTAATCGTTGCCCTTTTACTTTGTGTGTTATTTTCGCACAGACTTGGACCTTATGTGCCAGTGTGTACCATAAGGTGTCAATCGTATGACGTCCCGCATAAGCCGCTTGGTTGCTTCAATTTGACCAACCTAAAAACCCCAAATGCCCAATAATGTCTTAGATTTTAACCTTGCTTAATGAAATTTTCTTAGTATGGAGTTTCTCACCTTAAGTGAAAATATCACTTTTAATTAGGTGTGTAGGAAGTTGAACACTCGTGTTTTATATCACTCTCAGATACATTTTTAACATATATACATAGACATGTTCATATGTGTGAAATAAAATGTTCTGCGCACATTAAAATTAAGTTCCAATAACAATAAATAATAAATTTAGGTATAAAAAAGTGTATGAATATGTTGATGTATGTTCATTAAATATTTTAAAATGTAAAGACCAAAAGGAAAGTAAAATACATAAATTTAATTGAAAAATAGAGTTCAAAATGTTTGTTTTCCTGGGTTTTTTTTTCAAATTTCGAAATTTAGAATTAATTTATGAATGATTTTATAGAAAATTTTAAATAGGTCATATTTATGTGTTGCAAATACACGTGCACCAAAAAAATGTTCCTGAATGTGGGAAGAAATGATCATGTATTTGAAGAACAATGTATCATCTATTTGAAAAATAATGTTCATGTAGAAAGAAGTTCGTTTTAAACTGTGAGATATAGTAATCTCCTTGTCAATGTTTTTTTATGTTCATGTGTATCAAAATTAACTGATCTTATATCCAATGAAAAAAAATCAAATGTTGGCATAATAAAATATTAAAAGAATAAATTTAAAAGCAGGAACTGGAAGAAAAATAATAAGTAGGAACAAATAAAAAGAGGTAAAAAAAAGGGAAACCAACGACTAATTGGGCTTGACACACCCATTAGGACATCTGGGTAAAGCTCCCTTGTTGGCATATAAAATTTTCATGCAAACTTGTCCGTCTCCACATCCATTGTTACCATCAGTCCCATTCCGGATTCCGACTCCTGTGGATTGGGGTTTGCTTGTCTTTGTTTGCTTGCAGTCACTTTCAATCTGAAAATTGTACATATTTATGTCTAGTTCAGGTATATGAATATATTTAGCAAGTTAAATCATTAGAAGTGCGTATTTTGATTAAAAAAAAGAAATATTTCTGCAAAATGAGTACAAACTTTAGTAATAACAATAGTATGTATATCCCTCACTTGCAATAAAAAAATAATAGTCTATCCCTAGGTACAGCCCATTCACCTTCATAGAACAATATCACAACAATGTAGACCTAAGTAAATTTGTTCGATCCTTGACCTGTGAAAAATCAATTGATTTGTCATGGTAGAAAGAAAAACAACACATGAACCATACTCGAGCTTTGTATCAATATCCCTAGAAGCAAGGACTGTAACAAGGTTACATCCCTTTCCGAGAGAAGATTCGCTCTGTCAAGCATAGTTCTTTTTCATGTAGATGTTCCAAGATTTAGGAAGTTAATCCCCATGTTCGTTGTCAAGGCGGTAAGTGTTCCTGGGGTCAACAGGTATGACAATAAAAGATCTTTCCTTAAGGGTCTTAAGTCGAAGGGTGGTGTGCGTTCGAAATCTTTTTGAGGACATTCATATGACTTTTTTCATCAGCGTGGCTGTATCATCCAAACAGTCCACCATAAAATATCAAAAACCTTGGAGTCATAGACATGAAGGTCGGTGACACAAAGACTTGTACTTGAAAATGGAAGTGACTCGGGGTTCGGGACAAGGCCTTTTCCAGATAAATCGTGATTCAGCCCGGCTGGCACTCACATCAACTCCATCTGCCATAGACCTGGAAGGGTCACATGGCTACCGTATCCGAATAACAGGCTGGCACGATTGCCTCTGGACGGAGGGTTATCCGATCGACGCACAACATTGTTGCTGTTGTGATGCAGGTGGAGATGGGGGGCAAAACGATGAAGCATGTTCCATACACTTTGATGTCGGTTCTTCAAAACGAGCTAGCTTTAGTTCCTCTAGGGTCGAACGGTCGAGAAAGCGCGATTAGGCTTTAGTTCCACGGTAATGCACATCTGTGCCCCGACTACATCCAATGAATAGTAAGTTCAAAAATAATAGTTAAAAAACTGCATTTTTTGGCATGAAGGATGCTCAGGTGCCCATGTTGCATGCAAATTTTTGCGCTGTTTGGACATTCAAATACCTCGATGGAAAAAATCGATCAAGATAGTGCTCTCTTTTAAAGTTTTTTTCAGAACCAATTTTTTTTTGACAAGACCTCCCCAAATATCCAAACACCACAAATGTTTACACGCACGTTACACATTTGAGTATCTTGGACGCCAAAGAAAACTTTTATTTTTATTTTTTATTTATTTTTAAAATTTTCATTGTTCACACCCAGGTGCAACTAAGCATTGAATCATCTACAGTTCCATCGCTTGCGTGAGTATTAGCCTAGACACGGTGAGGTATTGGCCTGTTAGGGCGTGTATAATGGTGCTATTTTAGAAGTGCACGTAGGATAAGTATTGAGGTGGAGGACAGAGAAACTATAAGAAAAAGCATGTCTTCTCTTAGTTAAAAAGATGATCTCTTAGCAACAATATGTTTCATCACATGTTTAGTGATGCCTCGTTACCACAGATAAGGCTAAGAAATAACCCATCGTACAACATATTTTATTTTCTTTTCTAGATTACGTAGGATTAAGATAAGACTGCCTTATAAACCAATGTACATGCATGGACCGTGTAGTCTCTTCTATTTGCTCATGACATTTCCTTTAAGAAGGAAAAAAGGACCGACTAGAACAAAAATATACTAAAAAACCTAACTTCAGATTTTTAAGGATGGCAAATTGAACTATTTTTATGGCAAAATTATGTGTTGCGAGCATGACATTTCCCTTCAACAAGCATGGCAAATCCTAACAAAAAAACTGAGCATGCCCGACTAGAAAAATTGATGTTACGGATATATTCCCTATGTATATTCAGGGGGGGAAAGTAAAAAAACACGCAAACTCTATGCCAGATGGGCTGTTTTTGCGGCTCGCCTGAGAAACCTGCTGAGACGGATCCTTTTGGGGCCTGCATTCATTTTCCAGGCGGGCATTCCTCCGTAGTCCGTAGCATCCGCACATGTCTCCCACCAGGATTTCCTATTTGACGCTTTATATGCCCACCATCAAATTGACGGAGATTTGCAGAGGCGAGCGACGCGAAGAGATTAGTGGGCCGGGGCCCATTTAGCAGTTGCGGGCGGGTGGTTTTCTCCTGGTTTTGGAAACCTTCCAGAAGGTTTACAGAACCGATTTTCTTTTTTCCTGTTTGTTTTTCGAGGCTGGTTTTCTTTTAGGTTTTTTCATTTTTCGTTTTTCCTTTCTGTTTTTTTTTGTTTTTATCCTTTCTGTTTATTTCTTCTTTCTTCTTTCTTCTTTTTTCTTTTATTTTCCTTTTCTGTTTCTTTTTCAAAAATTAGGAAATTTCAAAAATGTTCAGAATTCAAAATTATTTCTCAAATTTGACAATATGTTTGTAGTTTTCAAAAAATTGTTCATGTGTTCAAAAAATGTTCATAAATTGAAAACAAATGTTCACGTTTCCATAAATGTTTCCAAATTTAAAGAAAAAGCTTGCCTTTTCAAAATGTTTGAAAAGTTTTCAGAAAATGTTCATGTTTTTAAAAATGTTCATAAATTTCAAAAACAATTTACCCTTTCAAGATAATGTTCGCAATTTGAAAAAAATGTTCGTCTTTCTGGAAAATGTTCGTGCTTTCAAAACAATGTTCATCTTTCTAAAAAATGTTCGCACAATCAAAACAATTTTTATCTATCCGAAAAATGTTTGTGCAATCAAATCAATGTTTGCAGTTTTCAAAAATGTTCAACAAATTAAAAAATGTTCACTGAAATCAAATATGTTCAAAGTTTTCAAAAAATGTTTGTGTCTTCAGAAAAACATTCAGTTTTTGAAACGTTGCATATATATTTTTCAAAGTGCTTATACTTTCGAAAGACAATTCCAAATTTGAAAAAATGTTTGTTTAAAAAAATGCATTAGCTACTGTACTCCTACAGAGTCGTTTTACTTGCCTACAGTACATCCGTACATATTGAAAAAAAAGTATCTTGACAAAATAGGTAAGAACTATCTTGACAAAAAACTATGTGCCATATATGGAAATTGTTTTTTAATACTTTAATAAAAAGTCAAAATAGGTAAGAACTATGTTGACAAAAAACTTGACTTACTTTTGCACCAGTATATAAATTTTCACAAAAAAAAGAACCAAAGTTGACTTCACAGCAAAAAGACAAAATATATTTGCAATTATAGGTCACTATTCGCACTATTTTGGCCAAAAAATGTCCTTTTTAAAAGAAGATAAAGGGAGATTTACTTTTCTCGGATTTTTTTCTCACGAGTAAAATAAAAGGTCAAGTTTATTTCAAAAATATTTTCATGATTTTTTGACTTTTTTAATTACTTTTTTTCATATAGGATGTAGATGTCCCCATAGACCAAAAATATGTCTCCGCCCCCCTCCCTCGTCAGACCCATGGACTTTGCTACAAAAGGGCAATTTATAGGGGGTTTACGGGCTGGCCGCCCAGCCCACCAGTTAAAATCAGGGGGAAGGGGCAATTAATTAGAAGGAGAAGGTTATTTAGCGCAATTAAAAGTGGACAAGTAAGCTGGTCCGTAAAGTCCCGTCGGCTCAGTCCGTGTGTCTAGCATTTTCGCCAGGGATGAGACTTGCCTGCTCCCCGCACGTGCGCCCATCCATGCTCCCGCATACGTGGCTTGATTTGATTAGAACAAAATAAGGCACGGCCCCACCCCCTTAAAATTGGAGGGGGGGATGATTAGATTAGAAAGGAAAAAGGAAAAAAGACAACCGTAGGATGAGGTGGGAGCACGGAAGGGAGCATGGGGAGGTTCCATTTATGATTCATGTTTAGTCCGTCCCGTTTGGTGACGGTTAGTGTCCGGTGATTACGGGGGCGATCGCGAGGTGATCGAGATCTGGCGTCCTGTGCATTAGGGTTCCACGTTCCCATCAGGCGAAACTTTGATCTTTCATTCCCGTACAATCGTTCGTACTGTTTCCCATCCAATCCACCATAGGCCTTCCTCGTGCTCCCTAGGGTGCGAGGTCGTACACCACCACTAACCCTAGGAGGAGTCAGTGGCAGAAAGGGGAGGAGATGCGGTGATGGACGGAGTCGCGAGCATGTTGAGGGGACTGAAGCTATCAGAGGACGAAAGGAAGGGAGTCAAAGTCAGATGTTCGACGAAGGAGAAGGGGAAGGAATGGCTGTTGCAGGCGGTGGGAAAAGTGATGTTGGAGAAGCTAGCCCATCCAGACGCCATCTGCCTTACCCTAGGGAAAATCTGGTACCCGATCAAGGGTATCAACTGCAAGGAGATTGGGGTGAATCAATTCCTGTTCACATTCAATCAGGAGTCGGGGAAGCGGAAGGCACTCAAGAACGGGCCATGGATGTTCGATAAGGACCTGATGGTGGTGGAAGAGTACGATCCAAAGAAGAGGCCCGTAGACTATGTGTTCAATGAGATCCCGATCTGGGTTAGGGTTTACAATTTGCCCCTAGGAATGATGAATGTGGAATATGCAGAGAATATTAGCAATATCATTGGAAAGTTTGTTGAGGCGGACACAGGAGCAGATGGGAGTGCTATTTGGAGGTTCCTTCGGGTTAAAACCCGTATGAAGATTGATAAACCTCTTATGAGAGGGTTCACTCTAGAGGATGAGGAGAAACAGAAGGATGGGGATCAGATGGAGAAGGGGGAAAGAGGAAAGGAGGAGGAGGGAGGACGTGACTGGTGCAGGTTAGAGTATGAGTACCTCTCGGACTTTTGCTATGCTTGTGGGATCATAGGGCATGGGGAGAGAGACTGCTCGATCAAGTTGAAGAAGGGAGATAATCATCAATACGGAAGATGGCTGAAAGCTGAGATGGGCCAGAGGAGGGGTGGGTCGGATGAAGGGGGTGGAGGGCTGGGGCTAGAAGTGGTGGAGGAGCCAGGAACTATGGATACAGTCGATTGGGTGGACGTTCAGGAAGTGGGAGTGACAGTCTGACTTGGAAGAAAAGCGATTCGAGATCTAGCGATGGCAACCGGGGTAAACTTGATGGAGGAGAGGAGGTCAACAGCCCTCATAAATAGAAGATAAACCCAAAAATTTCTGTCAATCCTAGGAGGCTTGAGATGGAAGAAGGTAAGGTGCAGAAGACAGCAGAGGAGGTGGGGAAGGGTGACGGCACTGGTGTCCGTGTCGAAGCCGCTAGCACAGATGCAGTGATGTCGGGGGCAGTAGTGGGAATCTCACTCCAATGCAATGAATCAAAGAATCAGGCAAACCAAAAGGGTGAGCACAAAGGTCAAGATGGTACGACCAAGGCCCCGGAAGGAAAATGCTACAAGAAGAAGGGGAGAGACAGGCCGGTGGTGAACAGTAACAAGGAGAGGGATGCGGTGCTAGGGTTGAAGAGGGGGATGATGGAAGAGGAGGAAGGGAAGGATAGTAAGAAGGGCAAGACAGAGGAGGAAGGAAGTGATGTGGTGGCGACACTCAATGCAGAATCGGCTGGGCTGTCCATGCAGCCCCGCCGAGCACAATGAAACTAATCGGTTGGAACTGCCGGGGTTTGGGAAATGGCCCGGCAGTTCGGAGCCTCCTCAAACTGGGGAGGGTGGAGGAGCCCGATGTTCTATTTCTTGCGGATACGAAGATGTCTGATAAGGAGTTGGAGAGATTTAGGTGGATGCTAGGGATGGCGCACATGACAGCATGGGGCTCGGAAGGGAGGAGTAGGCGGGTAGCTTTGTTTTGGAGAAGGGATGTGGATGTGTCGTTGAGGTCGTACGGCAGGAGGCATGTAGATGTGGACATGAGGGAGGAGGATGGTAGGGTGTGGAGACTGACGGGAGTCTATGGGGAGTCTGCTACCGAAAGGAAGGTGGAGACTTGGCATATGCTGCGAATCCTGGGCCAACAACATCAAAGTGGTCGGCCCTGGTTATGTTTGGGGGACTTTATCAAAATCCTGTCATGGGATGAGAAGATCGGAGGGGCTGAGCGGCCGCAACGTCTCCTAGACAATTTCCGTGAAGCACTGGAATCCTGTGAGCTTTCTGATTTAGGATATGAAGGCGATAAGTTTACGTGGAGAAATCATAGTAAGGAGGTGGACACTTACATTTGTGAGCGGTTGGACAGAGCAGTAGAAAATGCTCATTGGGGCGAGTGGTTTCCCGAGTTCACTGTCCTTAATGGCATCCCGCGTCACTCGGATCACCGACCGGTCATCATATGTACTCAAGGAAATGTTGGCAGGAGGCCGGGGGGCGATCGGGTTTTTCGTTTCGAGGCGTGGTGGCTGAAGGAGGAGGGGTGCAACGAGCAAATCCAAGCGGCTTGGGAGGAAGGCTGTATGGGGGGGGGGAGGAGGAGATGTTTCGGCTGGCTTACGATGTGTAGCAGGGAGGATGACGAAATGGGGGAAAGAGGTGGAAGGGGAGTTGGAGGATCATTTGAAGCAAGCTCGCCGTGCCTTGGAAACCTATATGAGAGATGAGGATGTATCCTGATGTTCACTTCCTTGGAGGGAAGCTAGTCACCGTTAGAGAGGTGGATGTTACCACGAAGGCACACCAACGCCACGAAGGCTCACCCTATTCTCCTTGAGATATCACCACGAAGGCGATTCTCAACCACTAGTGGTAGACCTTGAGGCGGCCTCCAAACCTTCACAAACCTTCCGGGGAAAAAATCACAAGTTGATTCCTCACCGGAGCACTCCTACCGCCTAGGAGTCTCCAACCTCCAAGAGTAACAAGATCAAGGGGGAAATGCTCAAGACTTGCTCAAATCACGAATTGCTTTGGTCACAAGAGGGAGAGGGAGAGGATCTATCTTTTGATTGGAACAACTCTCAAGAACACTCACTAATCTCTCCGGGATCTAAGATTTGGTGTAGGAGAAGTGAGAGGGAGCCAATTGTGTTCTTGGGACGATTTGGGATGAAGTGCTCAACCCTCCCCCGGAGTGGGAGAGGGATATTTATACCCCCAAAGAAAATAGAGCCGTTTCCCGCAGTTGTTGACCTGCCCGGATGATCTGGACGCATACCCGGATGATCCGGGCAACGCCCGGATGATCTGGGAAGGTCAATATACAATGTGGTGAAGTAGATACCCGGATGTCCGGGGACATAGCCGGATGATCCGGGCATTTCCCGGATGATCCGGGTGGGTAGCCGGATGATCCGGCTAGCGGAATAAGCTACTGTGATGAATTTTACGAATAACCCAGATGATCCGGGCAGGAACCCGGATGATCCGGGCAAAGCCCGGATGATATGGGAGAGGACCCGGATGATCCGGCCAAACCAAACTGCTGCAGCCTAGAAACTGAAACAGACACAACTTTTACATCCGGACTCCGATTTTGATGATCTTGGGCTCGTTTTGAAGCTATGAAAAAACCCAGGTCCTCACATAGAGAACCACCCAAGATGAACCAAAATGGAGGATGCAAAATATGCAAAGGTTTTATCATGTATTTGGGTAACCTATTTGGCTTTGGATTTTCTTTGGTATATAGGATATGAGTGGAGTTGTGTAGAGAAGATGTTGACTTTAGCAAATCTATCACGAACCCCTTTGATCCCCTCTTAATAGTGCGGGATCCCTATAACTCAAGAATCATAAAAGGTCTACACTACATAGCTATCAAGAATCCATTCTTGAGTGTATGTGTTCCTTCGGTGTTCATCACTCCACAACACTAACGTCGAAGGAACTAATACCTTTGACTCGAGCCTTTCACTTGAGCTTGAAGTTGAAGTTTCTTCGTGGATCAAGTTGAATGGCAAGACATTGGTGAAGTCTTCAAGTAGCTCCCCCATACACAATGTGGGAAGCTTTGCTTTGTATTTATCTTCATGTGTCCATCATGTGATCATCCACAAGCTTCAAGCATGTAATCCCTCGGGATAGTTATCTTGAACTTGCCCTTGTCAACCATGATCATCAACACTTGATGTCATCCTCTCATAGACACTTGAAATCTCTCTCTCGATGCGAGCCCATGAGAATCTCCTCTCAAAAACATAGTGATGCAGGGTGGAACCCTAATTCGTCGATCTTTCACGTTTGGAGCAGGATCCCTCGAAGAACACGATGAACGCGGGGAAGAACGGGGAGAAATCACAAGGGGAAACACTCAAGAACAAGTCCAATCACACATCCACTAGACAATCAAACACACAAGGTCACAAGGTACATGAACAACAAAGGGAAAGATACTAGGTAAGGTTCATCTCCAAGAGGAGGTCTTGATGATATCGTAGATGGATCTTCCCACAAGGGGGGTCTTGTATCCTAGATGGATCTTCCCACGAGGGGGTCTTGATGATATCCCGCGGGATCTTCTCCTAGAAGGAGGTCTTGGCCTCCAATGGAGTAGTGGTCTCTCTCTCAAGAGATAGGTAGGAGCAAAGCTCACCTAAGAATGAGCTATCACTTTGCTAACCCTAACTAGGAGGAGGGGGAGAAGTATATATAGTGCTAGTACAAGTTGGGGCGAGTTGGAGGGGTACATGGGCCCTTGGCCCGTTCACTGTGCGCAGACAGGCGCCGGATGTCCGGGCTGGGGGCCGGATGTCCGGGGCTTCGCGAGGCGCCGAATGTCCGGGGCTCGGGCCGGATGTCCGGGCTGAAGTGCAAAACTTCGGGTGCGTTCTGTCGTCGATGCCGGATTTCCGGGGAAAGGCCGGATGTCCGGGCTTTAGCGAGGCGCCGGATGTCCGGGGTTGGCGCCGGATGTCCGGCCGCTGATGCTGTTGGCCGTCTGTTGGTGCAGCTCCTTGGCGGCTGCACAAGCGCCGGATGTTCGGCCTCTGGCCCGGATGTCCGGCCGCTGTAGCTTCAGTAGCTCCGTCTTCTTCCGTCGTCGCTTCCAGGCTTCCCTCGTGGATGGTGTAGTTGTTCCTTGGCGCTTGCACTCCTCCTCAACATCCGTGAAGCTCCGACAATACCTATGCATGCACACGGGAGAAGTGTCAAGTAGTATACCATCCTCGAAGGGGTCAAGTGAGCACGTATAAAGGAGAAGATTCACCTTTGAGTATGTGAAGTAGATGTGGCACGTGTCACTTTCCAAATGAACTCTTGACATGGTGATGTCCATAGGATGCTCCGCATCATCGCCTCCCCCTTGGGAAAGATCCGACCTCGGATCGAAATCCAAATCACCATGGGAAAGAGATGATGTCGTCGTGTAGAAGTGGACGATCACCAAGCATTCGTCATCTTGTAGTTCCAAATGGGCACTCTCCAATGTCGCACCGTCTTGTAATTCCTTCAAAAGTATCAAAGATAACAAGCACTTGGAAAAACAAATGTGGTTGTCGTAAGAGCAAAACCAAGCATTCAAGAGGTGATTCACCCAACAAGTGTTGTCATCAAGCATAGCATATGGTTTGACAAAGAAGTGTGTCATGGCATTTGAGCATATAAATTGAGCACAATCAAGTATATCATGGGAACAAGCTAGCAAATAGGAGGTCAAGATGCCAATATATGTGATAAGTGGACAAGCATCTACCTCAAGGTCATAGCAAGCATGCATAAAGTGCTCAATGAGCGGTCTATGGTAGGCATAAGAGTCATTCACAACACCAAATATAGTGAAATGTCTAAACACATGGGGAAAGTCCAAGAAAATCCAAGCATAATGTGCATAGGGTGTAGTGAAGATATCGTAGCGCTCAACACAATGGAAAGAGCAATTGTTCAACATGTGTGAGGCAATCAAGTCAAGCATGTGATAAGCAAAGGGACATGGCATATGTGAAGAACTAGATGCAACACACAAGGCATATATGTCATGAGGCATAGCAATGGAGCAAGCAACACATGAAGTATGATCCACAATATGCATGCTCATGGTTTGGGTGTTCTCGAGATAGAAGGATATCACCTCGAAAGCATGTCCTTGTGCGTCCTTCACAATGCCGAAGTGGTAGGAAATGTGGTGTAGAAGCGAGTCATGGTCGAATGTATGAGGCTTGCTCTCAAGAGCTCGAATGGTCAACTCACGTGAAGTGGAAGTCGACACAAAGTCCAAGTATCCTACACATGCACAAAACAAGGCAAAGAAAGTATGCGCATGGTAGAAAAACACATCATCCATCATGATGGTTCTCATCTTTTGCACAAAACCATTAGTAACAAAAGTGCATGAATAATATGATGCAACAATGGCGATATTCATGGCACTAGGTATATGGTGCCAAGAAGTAAGGCAAGCATGCTTCACAAAGAATATGTCAAAATCTCCAAACAAGTGTGAGAATGCTATGGGGGCAATCTCATGAGCAAGACTATAAGCATTGTTGCACTCAATACATGGCAAATCTAGCATGAGAGAGGCAACACATGGAGATATATGACACGAAGCAATATGAATCATGTGCAAAGCATATAGATGGTTGTCATCAACCGCATGAAATGAGCAAGTATGACACAAGAGACAATGATCAAGATATATCATGTGAGAGGCATGAGCATATATGTCATCAACCCAAGAAAGCAAGTAGTGGAACATGGGTGATGCAACATAGCGAGCATTCATAGCTATCAAATCAAGCAAGCTAGTAGTGCGAAGATGCAACATACTAGGAGGAATCATGGCAAACATGTCATTGGTGCAAATAGTGGGCATGAATAATTCACAAGTCATAGCACAAGCATGAAAGCAAGATATGAGGACAATAGCATGGGGCACATGATAAACATGGCAATAGCAACAAGGATCTCCACCAAGCATGCAAATACACATAGGAATATCATAATGGAGAATCATGGGTAGATGCAAACAAGGGTCATAATTGCATGGCAAAGGCCTAGAAGCAAGCATAGCATGCAAAGTGAACACGGTAAAATGAGCATAATGTGAGAAGTGGTAAATGGCCCATAGCCGTGTGAGAGCCAAGTAGAGGAGTTGCGCATAGTCCTTGCGCGAAGGGAACGGTGGTAAGGATAGTCCACGGGATCCCAAATCGTCATTGCTCTCAAGAGCTCGTTTTGTCAACTCGTGGGATTGCAAGGTTGACAAGTATTCATGGGTACCTACACAAAAGAGACACAAACCAAAGAAATTGTGTGCGTGGTAAATGTACACATCATCCATCATGATGTGTATGTGCACATGTGAGTTAGCACAAGATAAGCATCTCTCAAAGAAATTTGATGCATGGTATAAGAACATGTCATCCATCATGAAAGAATGGTTATTATGTATGACACGATGGGGACACAAATTGAACAAACAAGTATATGGCACATCAAAAGCATGTTTATTCATGGGGAGCATATGGTGCACACAAGTATGGGGATCATGCAATGAATGGGATGGATCAAATTCCTCTAACATGTATGAGGAAACTATGGGGGCCTCCTCATGAGCAATATCGGAAACATCATATGGGGAAAATGGACAACATCCAAAACAATGCATATCCGAAGTTAGGTGGTCATGGCATGGCATATGAGATAAATGATGCAAAGGGAGCATATCAATATCATCACAAGATAAACAAATGCCAATAACCATGGGCTTGTCATCTATGCCATATGTGCAAATTGGGTTCATTTTAATGGCATATGCATAGTCACTATGAAGAGATTGCAAATAAGACATATGATGGATCTCATGCATAGCATATGACAAGTCAAGCGGATTAGCAAACATGACGTGACCTAAAGAATTGTCACAAGAAATCCTATGTAACATGGCATCACAACTAATAGACTCCACATGAGAATCATCGTACTCATCATAAATGGGCAAATCATCACATGGGGAAATCATACTAGAATGAAGCAAGGTACTAGGTGGATCAACATCATGCAAGCAATCAATCTCGAGAAAGTCCACTAGTGGGACTAGAGCATCACCGTCACCTTTGTTACCTTTGTCATTCCACTCAAGTGGTGTAGGTGAGGTGGGAAAGACCAAATGGTGGTCATCATCATCATCTTGATGGAACCATGTGGGCGGTGCATCATATTCCACCATGGCCATCGTCTTGTCCAAAGGGAGGACGATGTCGTCAAGGATCGGCGCATCATCATCAATGGGACCTAGCACCAAACGAGAAGACACAATAGAGGTAGAGGTCAAGTTGTTAGAAATTCAAATGGCCTCACGAGACCTATCAACTATCTCACTCTCTCTATGTGGTGGTTCACTCACTCCCTCAAAATAGGTGCACTCAAACTCACGTATGGTGGAGTCACTCATATCACTCAAGTGGTGGGGGTTGTGGCTCTCCTCACATGGGAATTGTGGCAACTCATCATATATGGGGATAGTGGTGAAGTCACTCTCACTCTCAATATGGTGGCACAAGTCACTCAAGTCATCATACGTCGCCGTGGTCGAAGGGAAGATCCCATGCTCAACCATCTCGTCGTCATCGCCGTGGATGAAGGCCGAAGATGGCACATCATCACTCTCCTCCATGACCGAAGGGAAAATCCCATGCTCGATCATCCCGTCACCGTCGCCGTGGATGAAGGACGAAGATGGCACATCATCACTCTCGCCTCCAAAGATGGAAGCATCATCCTTGCTCGCCACCTTGTCGCTCGCCTCCAAAGCTTGGTCCTTGAGGGTCTCCGAAGTCGTACTCGTCACTGCACCGTCTTGAAAAAGAGTCGAAGTAGACTCGGCTCCATCAATGCCACAAAGAGGGATGGCGGTGAAGTCAAACTTGGGAGCATCGTCTTGGAGCTCGTCGGGCTTGGACATCTTGGTGGTACTAGCCTCATGCTTGTCGTAGAGCTTGGTCGCCACGAAGTTTGCTTGGGGTGGAGAAGCCTTGGCCTTCATGAGTTCTTGTTCCGCCTTGAGAGCACCAATGTAGTAGTCGTCGATGGACTTGTAGTTCTCGAGGAAGATTGTCTTGAATATGTCGTTGTGCAATCCCATCATGAAGTGGAACTTCATCCAAATTGGGTCGTCCACGCCGGCTCGTCTCAAGGCAATCATCATCTCCTTGAAGTACTTGTCGATGGACTTGGATCCTTGGGTGGTGTTCTCCAATTGGCGTCGAAGTTGTTCTATGTAGGTTGGAGGCACAAACTCTCGCCGTAAAGCTTTCTTCGTCTTGGGCCAACTCATCTCATAGCTCTCCGAAGGTGTGTGAAGCCACCATGTCGAGGCGTAGTCGTGGAAGTTTCTTGTGGCGCACTTCACTTGATCTTCGGGATGAACTTGATGTAGCTTGAGGTAGTCGTCCATCAAACGCTCCCACTCGAGGTACTCCTCGGGTTCTTGAGTTCCATAAAAAGGAATCGCATGGTCGATGTCGAGGTCGTAGTAGCTCGTGGAAGTCGCGGACTTGAGCTTGGGGAGCTTCTCTTGAGCATAGTCTTGGGGTTCTTGATGGCGAAGATGCCGTATGTCCGTAGGCGAAGATGCCTTGAAGTCGCTTGGCGAAGATGCCAAGGGAGATGGTGAAGTCATTGAGCGGTTGTTGATGTAGAGCTCTTGACCTTCACGTTCTTGTTGGTGATGGTGTCGATGCCGATGTGATCTTGCCGGAGGTGGTAGCTCGGAAGGATGTGCTCTTGAGCGTCTTCTCGAAGATGAGGAAGATCGCTTATAGGACTTGATGAGGGCCTTGATCTCCTCCATGCGCTTGTCCATCTTGGCGTCGTAGTTGTTGTTCATGGCATCGAACTCGTCGTTGTTGTTGTAGACCGAAAGTGAAATGCCTTGCCTATCCATCACAAGACTCGAGTAGAGGTGAGTAGGAAATGAGATAAACAATACCAAGTTACCTTTTCCCAATGTTGAGGATGTATCTCGTTTCACTCAATGTGAGATGAAAGAATAGTGGAATTGGTACCGGACTTGTTCACTCACACCTATCAAGTAAAGGCTTATGGTAGAGCTCGGTGAGGATAGTGGCACAAAAATTTGATGCAAAATGTTAGCAAGAGTCAATAATGTTGAAAAAGATTCACAAATTCGCAAGTGAAACAAGTAGACCAATAGCAAATGAGGTACACGGAAACACACACACGGGTAGATAAATGGGGTCGTGCAACCAAGGAATGAGCTCAAAATGTGGAATCCACCAAAACGCTCGTGTTGCACAACTCAAGAGAGACGCTAGCACGATTGCTCAATAGGCGGATACGACACTTGTGCACAACCTATAATATGCAAAATGGATATACTTCTATCCCAAGTATGCTATGTATGTATGGTTCCCGGTGTTTCTCTCAAGCATGATATCATATGATGTAGATTTGACAATCTTATGTGCAATGGGGTATGATGCTATGGCACTTGCTCACGAGCTCTTTGCTCTCTTTCTTTTGCTTAAAAGCTTTATTCTCTCTTTTTTGTATGGCCACTTTGGCACAGTGCACAAACCAAGATAGCAATTGTGTATATGCGGGAACAAACTTGAGGCACAATGGATGATATGATACCAATATGATATGGTATGTATGCAATGGAATGGTGGATCAGTAATGTGCACAAGTAACGTTGCCGGCAATACTCAAATGGCTAGTCTCGATAGGCAAGTAACACAAAATGGGCTAGGGGTTAACAATGCAACTGCAAGGGGAATATACAAAGGTGTCGTCGAGGTTACCGTCCTTGGTGATGATGAGAGGCGGTGTTCTTGATGTCGAGCCGTTCCTAGTTAGCCGAAACACCCTAGGAAACAGAAAAACCGCAAACTCAAAAGCTCCAAAGGTAAATGTCAAATGGTGGTAGCGGAAAACGGTGGTGGTTTTGCACTAGGAAATGCGGATGAATGATGGGCTATACATGTGTCGGAGTTGAAGTTGCCGTCCCTAAGTAGCCGAAACACCTTAGGAGACACAAGCCACAACTCAAACAAGCTCAAACAACTATTGGGTTAAGTTGGGGGTGGCGGAAGTATATGGTGGGCAAGGTTATGCGGAAGTGGTGGTGGTGGTTGATGAAGAAGCAACCGTCCCTAAGTAGCCGAAACACCTTAGGAGACTCGAAGCACAACTCAAACAACCATGAGGAACAAAATTGGTTAGGTTGCGGAAGTCGGTGGTGGATATGCGGATGATATGGTGGAGGGCCTAGGCAAACTTGCCAAATTTTCAAAAATTTGATGGATTCAAATGATGTTGGTGGTATTTTTATGGGATGGGGGATGTCAATAGCTTCAAAACGAGCTAAAGAACGTCAAAATCGGAGTTCGGATGAATTAGTTATGACCGAAACGGTGAAACGGGAAAAGCTGAAATGACAGGGGCCGGACATCCGGGGCTCGGGCCGGATTTCCGGGACCTCATGTCCAGAACCGTGCGCGAAAATGCGCTCCAGGAGCCGGATGTCCGGGCTATTGGCCGGATTTCCGGGATGGCCGGATGTCCGGGGGTCGGGCCGGATGTCCGGGCTCCAAATTCGAGGATGAACTCGAGGAACTCGATTTTGGGGCGGAAAATTGAGATTTCGGGGGCAAAATTGGAGAGATTTCGTGGATGGAAGATGGGGAAACTTGGGGGAAAGCTAGATCCACTTGAAACCAAGCAAATCTACGGATCAAAATCAACAAAACATCATCAAATCAACAAATCACAAAAAAATTTGGGGGCTATTTTTGGTGGGGATTTTCGGATTTAGGACGAAATCAACAAAATCAAGATAGAAAACGAAGGGTAGGGGCTCCAAAAACGTGATCAACGTGGCTCACGATACCATAATGATGCAGGGTGGAACCCTAATTCGTCGATCTTTCACGTTTGGAGCGGGATCCCTCGAAGAACACGATGAACGCGGGGAAGAACGGGGAGAAATCACAAGGGGAAACACTCAAGAACAAGTCCAATCACACATCCACTAGACAATCAAACACACAAGGTCACAAGGTACATGAACAACAAAGGGAAAGATACAAGGTAAGGTTCATCTCCAAGAGGAGGTCTTGATGATATCCTAGATGGATCTTCCCACAAGGGGGGTCTTGTATCCTAGATGGATCTTCCCACGAGTGGGTCTTGATGATATCCCGCGGGATCTTCTCCTAGAAAGAGGTCTTGGCCTCCAATGGAGTAGTGGTCTCTCTCTCAAGAGATAGGTAGGAGCAAAGCTCACCTAAGAATGAGCTATCACTTTGCTAACCCTAACTAGGAGGAGGGGGAGAAGTATATATAGTGCTAGTACAAGTTGGGGCGAGTTGGAGGGGTACATGGGCCCTTGGCCCGTTCACTGTGCGCAGACAGGCGCCGGATGTCCGGGCTGGGGGCCGGATGTCCGGGGCTTCGCGAGGCGCCGGATGTCCGGGGCTCGGGCCGGATGTCCGGGCTGAAGTGCAAAACTTCGGGTGCGTTCTGTCGTTGATGCCGGATTTCCGGGGAAAGGCCGGATCTCCGGGGTTTAGCGAGGCGCCGGATGTCCGGGGTTGGCGCCGAATGTCCGGCCGCTGATGCTGTTGGCCGTCTGTTGGTGCAGCTCCTTGGCGGCTGCACAGGCGCCGGATGTCCGGCCTCTGGCCCGGATGTCCGGCCGCTGTAGCTTCAGTAGCTCCGTCTTCTTCCGTCGTCGCTTCCAGGCTTCCCTCGTGGATGGTGTAGTTGTTCCTTGGCGCTTGCACTCCTCCTCAACATCCGTGAAGCTCCAACAATACCTATGCATGCACACGGGAGAAGTGTCAAGTAGTATACCATCCTCGAAGGGGTCAAGTGAGCACGTATAAAGGAGAAGATTCACCTTTGAGTATGTGAAGTAGATGTGGCACGTGTCACTTGCCAAACGAACTCTTGACATGGTGATGTCCATAGGATGCTCTGCATCACATAGGCAACACATAGTATGGGTTAGTACACAAAGCGCAATTGACAAATTCTTACCATACCACAAGATCTCACGTGGCACATGATTTGCGCTTGTGTGTTGACCATATTTGAATTCAATCTTCGATCTTCATCTTGGTCAACCTTAATCTTTGCTCCATGATTAATCTTGATGCACAACTACATGTATATGGCATTCATTCCGAATCCATTCAATATCCTTCTTGCATCACCCATGGAACAAACCTTCCTATATAACTTGATGTCATTGTTTCTTCATAGGAATTGTCATTCATTATCAAGTCTCAATGCATATATAGATGTTGATGGATTTCATCCACCAATTCATCCAATATTCTTCATGCATTGCAAATGGAACTTTCCTTCAAATGTATATCTCAGTGCAAACATTAGTCCATTAGGATTGTCATTTAATTACCAAAACCACACATGGGGACTACATGTACTTTCAATCTCCCCCATTTTGGTAATTGATGACAATCTCAACAAGAGGGTTTATATAATGAATTGTTAAACAAGCATGAAATTTATCCAAGGATAAATTGTATACTTGGGATGGTTGTAGTATCATCAATACACTACACAAGCATTTGATGATAGTACACCCATAGTATATAGAGCAAACTCCCCCATAATATATGAATTTGTGAATGAACTTTGAATGTCATTGCATATATTGGTTAACATAAACTAGGAGAAGATTTCTCTATATACAAGACTCATCCATGCAATAAGAATATATAACAAGGGTAGATATGCATGAGTGACAACAAGAACTAGAAAAGATATTTATCTTAAACCCTCTAAACTTCTCCCCCATTGGCAACGAATGCCAAAATGGGAGACAAAACATCTAGCAGACCAATATAGTATGAGTTCCTCCTTGATGTGTGCATATAACAAAATGTGAGTGAAAACAAATGCACATATTCAATGATGAACAATTAAAGGAGCTCGAAATCTATAGAATGCAATCAGATACGAAGATATGAACTTTTTCATGTATAAAAATTTCTAAGTGGCCTATAATAATCATGATATGTATCCACAAAGAAACTCGTATACTCAAAAAGAAAGGTTGCAATTGATAAGAACATGATATCCACAAGTGAATCCACTATTATACAACTTGAGCCAAGTCATAATAGCAAGGCACATGGCACAAAGCACATGGCACAAATTGATCTCATTTGCATAACACAAAGTGAAGCAAGCAATCAAAAGATCCGATGAGCCAAAAGTATAAATGAATACTACGATTTGGGAAGAGGAGTGTTCTAAGGAAAATAGAGAAGCTCCCCATGATTTGTGCACTATTTAGAATTTTTGTATTTGGATACAAGTGCACAAAATAGGATCATCACTCCCCCAAAATCAATAGGAACACAAAATAATTGCAAGCAAGCATGGATAAGAAAAGAAGCCTAGCATTTGCAACAAACATATGGTTGAGAAACATATAAATGAGGCAACCTAAGAATAGGCACAACCAAAATGATATGTGTGAGTCACGTCAAAGCACTTGAGAAGACTAGTATAAGGATGAGAATTAAGCATCATCATAGTCTTGAGTAAATGAGATACAAGGTGCAAGACATGTCCTTCCCACACACACGAAATTAAGAAGGTCACACACACATCAAGCAAATGGGTTTACAAGCTCACTAGTAGCAAATTAAAAATCAAAGCTTATGACAACCCATGATGAAGATAGGAAATAATAGGCTTGTCAAGACAAGCACGAGGACAACAATCTTCACCAAACATGAGTGCACTAAGATGCAAAGAGGTAAGACACGCACTCATACAACAAATGCTTCCACGGAGCCACCAAAGATATAAAAAGAGAATGAAACGGTGGACATGAAAGAATAGGGATATCAACTAGGGACATAACTTGGCTCACGTGTATAAGATTCTAGGTAGATGAAAATCATGATGATATACATCCACAAAGAAGGATGTACACATGAAATAGTTACAAAAGGAAAGAATAAGATATCCAAACGGGAGACATAAAATATACCAATGAGATCTTTGCTTGAAAGTATAGCACATAGTGCCACCACTTTCATGAATAAGCCAAGCACACAATGCTTCTCAAATGTACCTAAAGCAATTTAAGTACAATATGGTCCCCAAACTTATTGGGTCCAAAGTAGTTAGCATAACTACAAAACATAGGGTAAAATCTCTTAAATATGTGCATATCGATATGAATTTGAATATCATGCACATCTTAGCTATTAAGAATTTGATGGATTTACCATATATATATTGGATCAAATAAAGCAAACAAGGCATGCGAATTTACACATAGTAAATACACATGCACAAGCCTCCCAAAATCCAGGGAGATACAAATTAGACAAATGAACACATAACCGTTAATACTTCCAATAACATCACTAGTCATTCATGTTGTCCAAAATGACTGAAAGTGACAAATCAACATATGATAGCACACAAAGTTCAACATATGAACCAAGAAAAAAACAATGAGCATATAAGATATGCATTGCACACATACTCATGGGAATATCTCACTCAAGTAGATATAGGACACTACAAACAATGAGATAACAAACTAGCATAACTCCATACAAACTAATAAGATGAACTCGAACAAAATGGTGTTTCAATTTGACATTTGGTGTAGAAACCAAATAAGTACATGATCATATATACTAACACAAGCATAACATGAGAGTTTAGAAATAAACACAATGCTTGGATAGCATATTGTTAACATTCCAATTAGATAGATCATCCTGCAAAGCAACAATTGGAATGGATCTATTCAAATTATTTTCCAAATACATTTTTTAAGATAACCATGGGCAAAACCGCACAAGAATACCATACTCAAACAAAGCATTGCATGCCACAGAGATATAAGATAATCTCAAATATAAATTCTAAGTGACAAACTGGCAAACCTCTATTTTTAATGTTCACACGAGAAGTGATATGTACAAAGTATATCACTCCCCCATAATGTGATAATCCATGTATTATCCATAAGAGGCAAATGAAACCCAACTAAGGATAATTAATGGATGAGGATTTGAGTTTCAAATGAACTTTACATACCACATAGTAACTAGATAATATTGCACTAACAATACTAGGTGGTATCCTACATATATACACATTTAAGGTTTGTGATATGCGTAAATCATAGCACTCCCCCATAATGTGATGATCCATTAATATCTCAAAAACACCAATGAAGATTCAACTAATGAAGCAATAAAGGCTCGAAACCCCACACACAACTATATGATGTGCATAGCAACTTACGCATGCTAGATAACACGAATCAAGTATATTAGGAAGCACAACATATACAAGCACATGCTAGTTACAAAACTTAAACACGCAAGGGACTTAGTAACTTTCAATGTAAACAATGCAAGTACAAGTTACCGCAAAGAGGTGCATTGGATTGATAGATATGATGATAATCCACTTGACTTGGCATTAACCATAACATATGGTGAAAATAGTTTTTCTTCATGAAGTAGCCAAGTCTCCAATGCCCTCCACACACCTATTGATCAAGTTTGAGCTTGATGGTCCCCAACCAAGTTGGGTCCTAAGAAGTTAGTAACAATAGGCTTGGCAACCCAAATGGTCTTGTCCACTTTGAAACCACTTTGGGCACCCACAAATTTGGCAAACACATTGCCAACAATATCCTTCCTTAGTGAATAATGATTATTGACTATAGGAGTCTTAGATATGTTACCATTGGGGCATGATGAAGCTATGTGTCCCTTTTGACGACAATCATAGCAACATTTCCTCCCTTTTCTCTTCTTTAATTTCTCAACTTGGGGAGCAATAACATGTTTCATCATGGATAGTGGCTGTTCTTCAAATTGAGATTGAGCTTGAGGCCGCTTCCCATGTAGCTTCTCATTATAAACCCTTTTCTTCAATGGGCAAGATCTCACATGATGTCCAATCTTTTTGCATTTGAAGCAAGTAATGTTGGCTGAATTCTTGTAATTCCCTTGTCCCTTCTTCTTGTTCTTGGACTTCTTCTTGTTGGAGTGAAAATTATTTCCAACATCACACTTTTCCAAGTCTTTCTTCAAACTAGTGACTTGGGCCTTGAGCTCATTAATTTCCTCTACATGGTTAGTTTCAACACTAGAAACAAGAGGACTAGTGGAAGTAGAAACTTCATGGTTAGAGCAGCAAGACAAGGTGACCAATTCATCATGAGTGGATATAATATGAGAGGTGGATGAATTGCAAGGATTAGCACATGGCAATAAAGCATTTAGATTAGATGTGCTAATGTTCACATGAGACTCACAAGATTTTACCTCAGAGACCATAGCCTCGTGAGCTAACTTTATCTTACTATGAGAGCTTAAAAGATCCTCATGAGTGCCCGAGAGCTTTGCATGACTTTCTTCCAATTTCCCATAATTTCTTGTTAGCAAAGCAAGTTGAGCACATAGCTCAACATTCTCCTTCAAAATTGACGCTTCACATAAAATCGAGTTAGTAGCACAAACATCATTATCAATATGAGAGGAGCAAGTAGCACTTAGTGACTTCTCACGAGTTGATTGAAGCTCCTCATGAGACTTAGAGAGTTTTATGAGATCTCCCTTGACACTATTGCATTCAAGGAGAAGGAGCTCAAAATCATCTTTAAGCTTACAATGAGTAACTTTAATCTCTTCTTTCGAAGACCTCAAGTCACTAAGCGTTTCATGAGCCTTAGCAAGTTCATGTTCAAGCTGTTCACTTTTAGCTTGCTCATTGAGAAATAAATCATTACGTTTTTCAAAGCAAGCAAGAACATCTTGGAACCTTTCATAAGTGTTATTTTTAGCTCTATGAAGAGTTTTCCCAATCTCATAGAGATTTTGAGTCAAGTCATCATCATCATCCTCATTACAACTATCATCATTATCACTAAGAGAAGATGACACCTCGTCATTACCTCTTGCCATGAGGCACATGTGAACAAAGGGGGTTGATGATGATTCTTTTGAAGACGAGGGTTCTTCATCAATCAAGCATGCCTCATCTTTCTTGGTTTCCTCTACATGGTTAGTCATAGAACAACTAGAGGAAACCAAGGCATTTCTATCATGGCAACATGGGAGATCAAGCATATCATCACAAATGAGCTTAACACCATCATCAAAAGATATTTCTTCACTCACCATGTCATTACCTTGTGGCATGCTACATGTTGGTGAAGTGCAAGATATTGAAGTGTGCAAGTAATCGGAGGTGGAAGTAATAGAGAGCTCTTCATGATTTAAAAATGTGGAGAACTCCTCCATCAACTCCCCAAATAGAATATTATCTTCATCAAGATTGGACCCACCATATATATCTTCAAGTTTGGTCCAAGTCTCATGAGCCGACTTGCAAGTCGTGACTGCCTTAAACACTTCAAAGGTTAAAGCTTGATGAATGACAAGAGAAGTATCACAATCAAGATACATATCCTCAATAGATGGAGAATGTCCATCCTTAGCAATAGAAATTCCTATAAGAACAATTCGCAAAGCATTTGGACCCATGGCCCGAAAGTGACAAAGCATGCGAATTCTCCATAGGTGATAATTTGTGCCATCCAAATCAAAAGTGTTTTTGTGCACTAGTTCACTAGTCGACATCGTTACTCTCTAGGCGGTGAAGCCTAATAACGAGAGACCGGGCTCTGGTACCAATTGAAAGGACCACGATGTCGCCTAGAGGGGGGGGTGAATAGGCGTTTTAAAATCTTATACGGATTTGGCTATATCCTAATGCAGAAATAAACTAAGAGGATACTTTTCAAGCACAAATCCTAAATATACCAGGCTAACTAAGTGCACCAACAACTTAGGATAAACAAGATGAGAACAACGAAGATATGAGTAAGCACAAGTAAGTTACACAAACTTACTCAATGTATATCACAAGATATATAAATGAATAATACACACAACCACAAGTAAGCAATACAGGCTTACACAAATTGTATCACAATATATGGAATTGAATGATACAATGAAACTCAAGTAAGCACTACAAGCTTACACAAGTTATGTCACAAGATATGGAAATGAATGTTACAAGCTAGCAATTCACACTAAGCACACGATAGAACAATAGTAGCAAGTATGAATTGCGGACTATAAAGTGTTGGCCTAGATAATCTCTACGATATGGTAACCAACACAATATAATGAGGACAACAAGATATAGTAAATGCAAGGTCAAGAGACCAAAGTAAACCACAAGTAGTGGCTAGGGTTAGAATTAACCAAAGACACGGAGATGAGGATGTATCCTGATGTTCACTTCCTTGGAGGGAAGCTAGTCACCGTTAGAGAGGTGGATGTTACCACGAAGGCACACCAACGCCATGAAGGCTCACCCTATTCTCCTTGAGATATCACCACGAAGGCGATTCTCAACCACTAGTGGTAGACCTTGAGGCGGCCTCCAAACCTTCACAAACTTTCCGGGGGAAAAATCACAAGTTGATTCCTCACCGGAGCACTCCTACCGCCTAGGAGTCTCCAACCTCCAAGAGTAACAAGATCAAGGGGGAAATGCTCAAGACTTGCTCAAATCACGAATTTCTTTGGTCACAAGAGGGAGAGGGAGAGGATCTATCTTTTGATTGGAACAACTCTCAAGAACACTCACTAATCTCTTCGGGATCTAAGATTTGGTGTAGGAGAAGTGAGAGGGAGGCACTTGTGTTCTTGGGACTATTTGGGATGAAGTGCTCAACCCTCCCCCGGAGTGGGAGAGGGATATTTATACCCCCAAAGAAAATAGAGCCGTTTCCCGCAGTTGTTGACTTGCCCGGATGATCTGGACGCATACCCGGATGATCCGGGCAATGCCCGGATGATCTGGGAAGGTCAATATACAATGTGGGGAAGTAGATACCCGGATGTCCGGGGACATAGCCGGATGATCCGGGCAATTCCCGGATGATCCGGGTGGGTAGCCGGATGATCCGGCTAGCGGAATAAGCTACTGTGATGAATTTTACGAATAACCCGGATGATCCGGGTGTTGGGGAACGTAGTAATTTCAAAAAAAATCCTACACACAGGCAAGATCATGGTGATGATATAGCAACGAGGGGAGAGTGTTGTCTACGTACCCTCGTAGACCGAAGCGGAAGCGTTGACGCAACATAGAGGAAGTAGTCGTACGTCCTCCCGGTCCGACCGATCCAAGCACCGTTACTCCGGCACCTCCGAGTTCTTGACACGCGTACAGCTCGATGACGCACCCTCGTTCTCCAATCCAGTAGAGACACCGAGGGGGAGTTCCGTCAGCACGACGGCGTGGTGACGATCTTGATGTTCTCCTGTCGCAGGGCTTCGCCTAAGCACCGCTACAATATGACCGAGGTGTAATATCGTGGAGGGGGGCACCGCACACGGCTAAGGAACGATCAATGATCAACTTGTGTGTTCTAGGGTGCCCCCCTACCCCCGTATATAAAGGAGGGAGGGAGGAGGTGGCCGGCCCAAGGGGGGGCGCGCCATAGGGAGGAGGAAACCTACTCCAAGTAGGTTTCCCCTCTTTTTCCTAATACATGTTGGAGGGGGAAGGAAGGAGTACTAGTAGTAGGAAGGAAGAGGGGGAAGGAGAAAGGAAAGGGGGGGCCGGCCCCCCTCCCCAATTCGGATTGGGCTTGGGGGGGCGCGCCCCCCTCCTTTGCTCCTTTTCCCTTCCTCCCACTTGGGCCCAATAAGGCCCATATACTTACCGGGGGGTTCCGGTAACCTCCCGGAGCTCCGGTATATTCCCAAACTCTCCCGAAACCTTTCCGGTGTCCAAATATATCCGTCCAATATATCAATATTTATGTCTCAACCATTTCGAGACTCCTCGTCATGTCCGTGATCACATCCGAGACTCCGAACAACCTTCGGTACATCAAAATACATAAACTCATAGTATAACTGTCATCGAAACCTTAAGCGTGCGGACCCTACGGTTCGAGAACAATGTAGACATGACCGAGACACGTCTCTGGTTAATAACCAATAGCGGGACCTGGATGCCCATATTGGTTCCTACATATTCTACGAAGATCTTTATCGGTCAAACCGCATAACAACATACTTTGTTCCCTTTGTCATCGGTATGTTACTTGCCCGAGATTTGATCGTCGGTATCCAATACCTAGTTCAATCTTGTTACCGGCAAGTCTCTTTACTCGTTCTGTAATACGTCATCTCATAACTAACTCATTAGTTACATGCTTGCAAGGCTTAAGTGATGAGTATTACCGAGAGGGCCCAGAGATACCTCTCTGACAATCAGAGTGACAAATCCTAATCTCAAATTATGCCAACTCAACATGAACCTTCGGAAACACCTGTAGAGCACCTTTATAATCACCCAGTTACGTTGTGACGTTTGGTAGCACACAAAGTGTTCTTCCGGTACACGGGAGTTGCATAATCTCATAGTTGCAGGAACTTTGTATAAGTCATGAAGAAAGCAATAGCAGTATACTAAACGATCAAGTGCTAGGCTAACAGAATGGGTCATGTCAATCACATCATTCTTCTAATGATGTGATCCCACTAATCAAATGACAACACATGTCTATGGTCAGGAAACATTACCATCTTTGATTAATGATCTAGTCAAGTAGAGGCATACTAGTGACCATAGTTTTGTCTATGTATTCACACATGTATTATGTTTCCGGTTAATACAATTCTAGCATGAATAATAAACATTTATCATGATATGAGGAAATAAATAATAACTTTAGTATTGCCTCTAGGGCATATTTCCTTTAGTCTCCCACTTGCACTAGAGTCAATAATCTAGATTACATAGTAATGATTCTAACACCCATGGAGTCTTGGTGCTGATCATGTTTTGCTCGTGAGAGAGGCTTAGTCAACGGGTCTGCAACATTCAGATCTGTATGTATCTTGCAAATCTCTATGTCTCCCACTTGGACTTGGTCCCGAATGGAATTGAAGCGTCTCTTGATGTGCTTGGTCCTCTTGTGAAATCTGGATTCCTTTGCCAAGGCAATTGCACCAGTATTGTCACAGAAGATCTTCATTAGTCCCGATGCACTAGGTATGACACCTAGATCGGAAATGAACTCCTTCATCCAGACTCCTTCATTTGCTGCTTCAGAAGCAGCTATGTACTCCGCTTCACATGTAGATCCCGCCACGACGCTTTGTTTAGAACTGCACCAACTTACAGCTCCACCATTTAATAAAAACACGTATCCGGTTTGCGATTTTGAATCGTCCGAATCAGTGTCAAAGCTTGCATCGACGTAACCATTTACGACTAGCTCTTTGTCACCTCCATATACGAGAAACATATCCTTAGTCCTTTTCAGGTATTTCAGGATGTTCTTGACCGCTGTCCAGTGATCCACTCCTGGATTACTTTGGTATCTCCCTGCTAAGATTATTGCTAAGCATACGTCAGGTCTGGTACACAGCATTGCATACATGATAGAGCCTATGGCTGAAGCATAGGGAACACTTTTCATTTTCTCTCTATCTTCTGCTGTGGTCGGGCATTGAGTTCTACTCAACTTCACACCTTGTAGCACAGGCAAGAAACCTTTCTTTGCCTGATCCATATTGAACTTTTTCAATATTTTGTCAAGGTATGTGCTTTGTGAAAGTCCTATTAGGCGTCTCGATCTATCTCTATAGATCTTGATGCCTAATATGTAAGCAGCTTCACCGAGGTCTTTCATTGAAAAACTTTTATTCAAGTATCCCTTTATGCTATCCAGAAATTCTATATCATTTCCAATTAATAATATGTCATCAACATATAAAACTAGAAATGCTACAGAGCTCCCACTCACTTTCTTGTAAATACAGGCTTCTCCAAAAGTCTGTATAAAACCATATGCTTTGATCACACTATCAAAACGTTTATTCCAACTCCGAGATGCTTGCACCAGTCCATAAATGGAACGTTGGAGCTTGCACACTTTGTCAGCACCTTTTGGATCAACAAAACCTTCCAGCTGCATCATATACAACTCTTCTTCTAGAAATCCATTCAAGAATGCAGTCTTGACATCCATTTGCCAAATTTCATA
The DNA here is from genome assembly GCA_963921465.1 of Triticum timopheevii. Lineage (NCBI taxonomy): Eukaryota > Viridiplantae > Streptophyta > Magnoliopsida > Poales > Poaceae > Triticum > Triticum timopheevii. The sequence continues at coordinate 463,737,417 of OY997262.1, read as the reverse complement.
ATCATGAAATGCAGCAATAGCCAACATGATTCGGACAGACTTAAGCATCGCTACGGGTGAGAAAGTCTCATCGTAGTCAACCCCTTGAACTTGTCGAAAACCTTTCGCAACAAGTCGAGCTTTATAGACAGTAATATTACCATCAGCGTCAGTCTTCTTCTTAAAGATCCATTTATTCTCAATGGCTTGCCGATCATCGGGCAAGTCAACCAAAGTCCATACTTTGTTTTCATACATGGATCCTATCTCAGATTTCATGGCCTCCAGCCATTTTGCGGAATCTGGGCTCATCATCGCTTCCTCATAGTTCGTAGGTTCATGATGGTCAAGTAACATGACTTCCAGAATAGGATTACCGTACCACTCTGGTGCGGATCTTACTCTGGTAGACCTACGAGGTTCAGTAGAAACTTGATTTGAAGTTTCATGATCAATATCATTAGCTTCCTCACTAATTGGTGTGGTTGTCACGGGAACCGGTTCTCGTGATGAACTACCTTCCAATAAGGGAGTAGATACAATTATCTCATCAAGTTCTACTTTTGTCCCACTCACTCCTTTCGAGAGAAACTCCTTCTCTAGAAAGAATCCATTCTTAGCAACGAATGTTTTGCCTTCGGATCTGTGATAGAAGGTGTACCCAACGGTTTCCTTTGGGTATCCTATGAAGACACATTTCTCCGATTTGGGTTCGAGCTTATCTGGTTGAAGTTTCTTCACATAAGCATCGCAGCCCCAAACTTTAAGAAACGACAACTTTGGTTTCTTGCCAAACCATAGTTCATAAGGCGTCGTCTCAACGGATTTTGATGGTGCCCTATTTAACGTGAATGCAGCCGTCTCTAAAGCATAACCCCAAAATGATAGCGGTAAATCGGTAAGAGACATCATAGATCGCACCATATCAAGTAAAGTACGATTACGACGTTCGGACACACCATTTCTTTGTGGTGTTCCAGGTGGCGTGAGTTGCGAAACTATTCCGCATTGTTTCAAATGTAAACCAAACTCGTAACTCAAATATTCTCCTCCACGATCAGATCGTAGAAATTTTATTTTCTTGTTACGATGATTTTCCACTTCACTCTGAAATTCTTTGAACTTTTCAAATGTTTCAGACTTGTGTTTCATTAAGTAGATATACCCATATCTGCTTAAATCATCTGTGAAGGTGAGAAAATAACGATATCCGCCACGAGCTTCAACATTCATCGGGCCACATACATCTGTATGTATGATTTCCAACAAATTTGTTGCTCTCTCCATAGTTCCGGAGAACGGTGTTTTAGTCATCTTGCCCATGAGGCACGGTTCGCAAGTACCAAGTGATTCATAATCAAGTGATTCCAGAAGTCCATCAGTATGGAGTTTCTTCATGCGTTTTACACCGATATGACCAAAACGGCAGTGCCACAAATAAGTTGCACTATCATTATCAACTCTGCATCTTTTGGTTTCAACATTATGAATATGTGTATCACTACTATCGAGATTCAATAAAAATAACCACTCTTCAAGGGTGCATGACCATAAAAGATATTACTCATATAAATAGAAAAACCATTATTCTCTGATTTAAATGAATAATCGTCTCACATCAAACAAGATCCAGATATAATGTTCATGCTCAACGCAGGCACCAAATAACAATTATTTAGGTCTAAAACTAATCCCGATGGTAGATGTAGAGGTAGCGTGCCGACGGCGATCACATCGACTTTGGAACCGTTTCCCATGCGCATCGTCACCTCGTCCTTGGCCAGTGCTCGCTTATTCCGTAGTCCCTGTTTCGAGTTGCAAATATTAGCAATAGAACCAGTATCAAATACCCAGGTGCTACTACGAGCTCTAGTTAGGTACACATCAATAACATGTATATCACATATACCTTTGTTCACTTTGCCATCCTTCTTATCCGCCAAATACTTGGGGCAGTTCCGCTTCCAGTGACCAGTCTGCTTGCAGTAGAAGCACTCAGTTTCAGGCTTAGGTCCAGACTTGGGTTTCTTCTCTTGAGCCGCAACTTGCTTGCTGTTCTTTTTGAAGTTCCCCTTCTTCTTCCCTTTGCCCTTCTTCTTGAAACTAGTGGTCTTGTTGTCCATCAACACTTGATGCTCCTTCTTGATTTCTACCTCCGCGGCTTTCAGCATCGCGAAGAGCTCGGGAATAGTCTTGTTCATCCCTTGCATATTATAGTTCATCATAAAGCTCTTGTAGCTTGGTGGCAGTGATTGAAGAATTCTGTCGATGACACTATCATCAGGAAGATTAACTCCCAGTTGAATCAAGTGATTGTTATATCCAGACATTCTGAGTATATGTTCACTGACAGAACTATTCTCCTCCATCTTGCAGCTGTAGAACTTATTGGAGACTTCATATCTCTCAATCCGGGCATTTGCTTGAAATATTAACTTCAACTCCTGGAACATCTCATATGCTCCATGACGTTCAAAGCGTCGTTGAAGACCCGGTTCTAAGTCGTAAAGCATGGCACACTGAACTATAGAGTACTCATCAGCTTTGCTCTGCCAGACGTTCTTAACGTCGTCAGTTGCATCAGCAGCAGGCCTGGCACCCAGCGGTGCTTCCAGGACGTAACTCTTCTGTGCAGCAATGAGGATAATCCTCAAGTTACGGACCCAGTCCGTGTAATTGCTACCATCATCTTTCAACTTTGCTTTCTCAAGGAACGCATTAAAATTCAACGGAACAACATCACGAGCCATCTATCTACAAACAAACATAGACAAGCAATGATACTATCAGGTACTAAGTTCATGATAAATTTAAGTTCAATTAATCATATTACTTAAGAACTCCCACTTAGACAGACATCTCTCTAGTCATCTAAGTGATCACGTGATCCAAATCAACTAAACCATAACCGATCATCACATGAGATGGAGTAGTTTTCAATGGTGAACATCATTATGTTGATCATATCTACTATATGATTCACGCTCGACCTTTCGGTCTCCGTGTTCCGAGGCCATATCTGCATATGCTAGGCTCGTCAAGTTTAACCTGAGTATTCTGCGTGTGCAAAACTGGCTTGCACCCGTTGTAGATGGACGTAGAGCTTATCACACCCGATCATCCGGTGGTGTCTCGGCACGACGAACTTTGGCAACGGTGCATACTCAGGGAGAACACTTCTTGATAATTTTAGTGAGAGATCATCTTAAAATGCTACCGTCAATCAAAGCAAGATAAGATGCATAAAGGATAAACATCACATGCAATCAATATATAAGTGATATGATATGGCCATCATCATCTTGTGCTTGTGATCTCCATCTCCGAAGCACCGTCGTGATCACCATCGTCACCGGCGCGACACCTTGATCTCCATCGTAGCATCGTTGTCGTTTACGCCATCTATTGCTTCTACGACTATCGCTACCGCTTAGTGATAAAGTAAAGCAATTACAGGGCGTTTGCATTTCATACAATAAAGCGACAACCATATGGCTCCTGCCAGTTGCCGATAACTTTGGTTACAAAACATGATCATCTCATACAATAAAATATAGCATCACATCTTGGCCATATCACATCACAACATGCCCTGCAAAAACAAGTTAGACGTCCTCTACTTTGTTGTTGCAAATTTTACGTGGCTGCTACGGGCTTAGCAAGAACCGTTCTTACCTACGCATCAAAACCACAACGATAGTTCGTCAAATAGACTCCGTTTTAACCTTCACAAGGACCGGGCGTAGCCACACTCGGTTCAACTAAAGTTGGAGAAACAGACACCCGCTAGTCACCTGTGTGCAAAGCACGGCGGTAAAACCAGTCTCGCGTAAGCGTACGCGTAATGTCGGTCCGGGCCGCTTCATCCAACAATACCGCTGAAGCAAAGTATGACATGCTGGTAGGCAGTATGACTTGTATCGTCCACAACTCACTTGTGTTCTACTCGTGCAAATAACATCAACGCATAAAACCTAGGCTCGGATGCCACTGTTGGGGAACGTAGTAACTTCAAAAAATTTCCTACGCACACGCAAGATCATGGTGATGATATAGCAACGAGGGGAGAGTGTTGTCTATGTACCCTCGTAGAACGAAGCGGAAGCGTTGACGCAACGTAGAGGAAGTAGTCGTACGTCCTCCCGGTCCGACCGATCCAAGCACCGTTACTCCGGCACCTCCGAGTTCTTGACACGCGTACAGCTCGATGACGCACCCTCGTTCTCCAATCCAGTAGAGACACCGAGGGGGAGTTCCGTCAGCACGACGGCGTGGTGACGATCTTGATGTTCTCCTATCGCAGGGCTTCGCCTAAGCACCGCTACAATATGACCAAGGTGTAATATCATGGAGGGGGGCACCGCACACGGCTAAGGAACGATCAATGATCAACTTGTGTGTTCTAGGGTGCCCCCCTACCCCCGTATATAAAGGAGGGAGGGAGGAGGTGGCCGGCCCAAGGGGGGGCGCGCCATAGGGAGGAGGAAACCTACTCCAAGTAGGTTTCCCCTCTTTTTCCTAATACATGTTGGAGGGGGAAGGAAGGAGTACTAGTAGTAGGAAGGAAGAGGGGGAAGGAGAAAGGAAAGGGGGGGCCGGCCCCCCTCCCCAATTCGGATTGGGCTTGGGGGGCGCGCCCCCCTCCTTTGCTCCTTCTCCCTTCCTCCCACTTGGGCCCAATAAGGCCCATATACTTACCGGGGGGTTCCGGTAACCTCCCGGAGCTCCGGTATATTCCCAAACTCTCCCGGAACCTTTCCGGTGTCCAAATATATCCGTCCAATATATCAATCTTTATGTCTCGACCATTTCGAGACTCCTCGTCATGTCCGTGATCACATCCGGGACTCCGAACAACCTTCGGTACATCAAAATACATAAACTCATAATATAACTGTCATCGAAACCTTAAGCGTGCGGACCCTACGGTTCGAGAACAATGTAGACATGACCGAGACACGTCTCTGGTCAATAACCAATAGCGGGACTTGGATGTCCATATTGGTTCCTACATATTCTACGAAGATCTTTATCGGTCAAACCGCATAACAACATACTTTGTTCCCTTTGTCATCGGTACGTTACTTGCCCGAGATTTGATCGTCGGTATCCAATACCTAGTTCAATCTCGTTACCGGCAAGTCTCTTTACTCGTTCTGTAATACGTCATCTCATAACTAACTCATTAGTTACATGCTTGCAAGGCTTAAGTGATGAGTATTACCGAGAGGGCCCAGAGATACCTCTCTGACAATCAGAGTGACAAATCCTAATCTTGAATTATGCCAACTCAACATGAACCTTCGGAAACACCGGTAGAGCACCTTTATAATCACCCAGTTACGTTGTGACGTTTGGTAGCACAAAAAGTGTTCTTCCGGTACACGTGAGTTGCATAATCTCATAGTTGCAGGAACTTTGTATAAGTCATGAAGAAAGCAATAGCAGTATACTAAACGATCAAGTGCTAGGCTAACAGAATGGGTCATGTCAATCACATCATTCTTCTAATGATGTGATCCCACTAATCAAATGACAACACATGTCTATGGTCAGGAAACATTACCATCTTTGATTAATGATCTAGTCAAGTAGAGGCATACTAGTGACCATAGTTTTGTCTATGTATTCACACATGTATTATGTTTCCGGTTAATACAATTCTAGCATGAATAATAAACATTTATCATGATATGAGGAAATAAATAATAACTTTATTATTGCCTCTAGGGCATATTTCCTTCACCGGGCAGGAACCCGGATGATCCGGGCAAAGCCCGGATGATATGGGAGAGGACCCGGATGATTCGGCCAAACCAAACTGCTGCAGCCTAGAAACTGAAACAGGCACAACTTTTACATCCGGACTCCGATTTTGATGATCTTGGGCTCATTTTGAAGCTATGAAAAAAACCCAGGTCCTCACATAGAGAACCACCCAAGATGAACCAAAATGGAGGATGCAAAATATGCAAAGGTTTTATCATGTATTTGGGTAACCTATTTGGCTTTGGATTTTCTTTGGTATATAGGATATGAGTGGAATTGTGTAGAGAAGATGTTGACTTGAGCAAATCTATCATGAACCCCTTTGATCCCCTCTTAATAGTGCGGGATCCCTATAACTCAAGAATCATAAAAGGTCTACACTACATAGCTATCAAGAATCCATTCTTGAGTGTATGTGTTCCTTCGGTGTTCATCACTCCACAACACTAACGTCGAAGGAACTAATACCTTTGACTCGAGCCTTTCACTTGAGCTTGAAGTTGAAGTTTCTTCTTGGATCAAGTTGAATGGCAAGACATTGGTGAAGTCTTCAAGTAGCTCCCCCATACACAATGTGGGAAGCTTTGCTTTGTATTTATCTTCATGTGTCCATCATGTGATCATCCACAAGCTTCAAGCATGTAATCCCTCGGGATAGTTATCTTGAACTTGCCCTTGTAAACCATGATCATCAACACTTGATGTCATCCTCTCATAGACACTTGAAATCTCTCTCTCGATGCGAGCCCATGAGAATCTCCTCTCAAAAACATAGGCAACACATAGTATGGGTTAGTACACAAAGCGCAATTGACAAATTCTTACCATACCACAAGATCTCACGTGGCACATGATTTGCGCTTGTGTGTTGACCATATTTGAATTCAATCTTCGATCTTCATCTTGGTCAACCTTAATCTTTGCTCCATGATTAATCTTGATGCACAACTACATGTATATGGCATTCATTCCGAATCCATTCAATATCCTTCTTGCATCACCCATGGAACAAACCTTCCTATATAACTTGATGTCATTGTTTCTTCATAGGAATTGTCATTCATTATCAAGTCTCAATGCATATATAGATGATGATGGATTTCATCCACCAATTCATCCAATATTCTTCATGCATTGCAAATGGAACTTTCCTTCAAATGTATATCTCAGTGCAAACATTAGTCCATTAGGATTGTCATTTAATTACCAAAACCACACATGGGGACTACATGTACTTTCAACAAGGTGGTGGAGGAAGTGTTAGCAGTACTAAACGGAGGAGCAATGCCAGAGGGCTGGAATGACATTGTGGTCGTCCTGATTCCAAAAGTGAAAAACCCTAGTAGGATCAAAGATTTGCGGCCGATTAGCTTGTGCAATGTTGTGTACAAGTTGGTGTCCAAGGTGACCTCTAACCGGCTCAAGCTAGTTCTCCTAGACATCATTTCAGATAACCAAAGTGCCTTCGTCCCCGGTAGGCTGATCACGGACAATGTCCTCATTGCCTATGAATTGTCACACTTTCTGCTAAACAAGAAGAAGGGAAACGAAGGGGTTTCTGCAGTGAAAGCGGACATGAGTAAAGCCTATGATCGAGTTGAGTGGGCTTTCTTGCGGGCAATACTTACCAAGTTGGGTTTTGGGGCTCGTTGGATTGATTTGGTGATGAATTGTGTCACTACAGTAAGATTCCAGATCAAGATCAACGGAGGGCTTACGACATAGTTTTCTCCTTTGAGGGGCTTCGGACAAGGTGATCTGATCTCGCCTTATTTATTTCTCATATGTGCTAAAGGCCTTTTGGCGCTGCTGCATGAAGCCGTAGCATCCGGTAGGGTCAGTGGCGTCAAGATCTGCCGGACGGCACCAGTTGTCTCGCACCTTTTGTTTGCCGACGACTCCATGCTTCTGCTCAAGGCCGAATAAGAAGAAGCCCAACAGCTGCGGGAGATCTTGGACCTCTATGAAAACTGCTGGGCAGTGTATCAACTTGGAGAAGTCGGCAATCATGTTTAGTCCGAACACAAGGACCGAGGTGAAAGATACTGTCAAGGGTGCTCTGCAAATCCATAGCGAAACATGGAATGAAAAGTACTTGGGATTGCCGGTGGATGTTGGTAAATCAAGTAAAAAGGCTTTTTGTTTTGTGAAAGGGGCCATGGCGGGAAGAGTGTATGGATGGAAAGAGAAACTTATTCCTAAACTTCGAGTGGAGAAATACAAGCTAAGTCAACACCTTTATTAAGTAGAATATAAAGTCCTTTAGCGACAAATAAGAACAAGAATGGGTGATAATGGATCACCTTTTCAGAAACCACGTGATAGTGCAAACGAATCCAAGAGGAAAAACTCTTAGTGGATATTTCTCCTGCTTGATGTGATGAATTCATTAGAAAGCCACTAAACCATTGCCTGTTATCATACTTCCTGGTACAAAATCACTCTAATCCACAGAAATTACCATCCAAGATAGGCCTAAGTCTATTCACTAGACAAACAACTTTATAAACAACATTACGTAAGATTATTGGCCTAAAATGAGCAAGCTTACTCGTATTTGGAACCTTCGGATTTAGAATAATTGATGTATCATTGGCATTACCCCTGTCCAGAAAAACCACTTTACTGCTAAAATAATGTTGTTCTTGACAATACTAAACTTCCACTTGAAGAACCTAGCCAGAAAGCTATCCAGACATGTGGCCTTCGAAGGTCCCATCTAAAAGGGAGCATCAGATATTTCTTTATCTGTAAGATCAAAGCATACTCTATTATTCATGTTCCCATCAACTTGGGGTTCAAAGAGGTCTATAATATGAAAATATTTAGTCTCGGGTCTGACAAGAAGAATTCCCGAAAACAAGAAGTGTGCATTTGCACCATAACAGACTCATCGGAAGGCATACTGCCATCGTCATCAGATAAGTTTTTAATTCTATGCTTGTGTGCCCTCCAGACTTCCCTACTATGAAATACTTAGTGTTCGGCTCCCCCTGTTTCAGAGAAACCTTTGTATCCACAGCATTTCTTATGTATAAAACATACCATTCATTCCATCAGTTACAACTCTTATTTTTTATGTCCGTGTTCATATCCACAAGTTCCTTTAATCTGGTGCAAGATTTTCTGGTTCCTCGGTGGCATTTCAAAACTTAGATTTACTCAAATGAAAATAGAAGTCGCAGTGTTTTGCAAAGTGCCAACTTCACATCTCCCAGATTATGCATTGAACCTAGATATTCCAAAGCATCTTTAATAATTTTGGGCAATGCATGTTCCCTCTCCCACATGCATTAATATTGTCTGCAACTTGAGCGTCTACTCAAGAGATCGTCAATTGCACCCTTCCCTAATATAGTAATATGATCAAAACCTGATACCATGCATTGTACTTATGTGACGGGAAAATGGTTCCACCAATCGTTAGTGGCAACTACAAGTCCAGTCTCACCTGAACATGCACAGTTCCTGCTCTCTTTTATCATATGTATAGGGCAGCCCCGAGAATCCTAGATCAACCAATTCAAAATCCACTAAAACATCACGGAAGGTATTCATTTGATGTTTAGGTCTCGGTGTGTTTGAAAAGCCGACGACGCTCTCAACATTTGTTTCGTCGATAACATTAGGTGCCTACTCTCCGCTCTAGGTAATCCGTACGCACAAGTGAGGCACCAAAGAGCCCCATTATTTTTGCTTCAAATAACAACAGTGCGTTCATCTACTGAAAGTGTGTCAACAAGCATGGACTCATGCTAAAATAATGTGAGGCCGCCACTTAATCCATTAGTATCCACACCTTCAAATCCTCGAAGTGCAATACAACCACGAATGATCTTCCTTTTCTCCTTTCATTGCCTTATTATGAACATTTTCGCGTAGACATTGAACATTTTCATTTCTAAAAATCCCTGGTAAATATTTTTATGAATTGTGTTAAACATTTGTAAGCATGGTTAACATTTTTCAAATATACAGTTAACATTTTGAAGTACACATCGAAGGTTTTTCAAAAATTACATGAACATTATTTTCAAAAGTGCAAACATCTCTTAAGTGTTAGAACTTTTTTATAAGTGGCAAGAACGTTTTTGATATGTTATGAACATTTTTCTCAAATTGCACAAAACAGATTTTTAACATTTCATGACTTGCTTAAACCTATCATGAAACATATTTTTAAACGCATGAACCTTTTTCAAATGTCATGAACATTTTTTGAATGCTCTGAACATTTCTATGAATTAAATGAACACGTTTTATAATTTCATGAAAGTTTATAAAAAAATGCAATGACAAATTTTAAACATGTTAACATTTTCTGAATGTCCTGTTTTTTAATGGAATGAACATTCTTTAAAATTGTGCTAATAAATCCTTACATGTGATGAACATTTCTTATGTGAGGCGATTTTGTTTATAAATTTAAGTAAATTAATTTTCCAAATATATATATTTATACTATTTCAAAATAAAAATAAAAAGAAAAAAGGAACAAAACTAAGGAATATAAGACAACTGGGTTGGCCGACTAAACCCCCCCCCCCCCCCCCCCCCCCCTTGAGGCGAGGCAGGCGCATGCATCTGTATAGATGCACCCTTATTTCAGGGGCTAAAATATTTTATATGTTTGTAAAAAATGTTGTAAAAATCATTCCAAAAAAATTTGGTGGAATTAGAAAATAAAAAAGAAATGCTCACGTACATACACATATATGTTCGTACGTGATTATGTGGGGAATAATTTTATCGTCGTGCCTCAATAAATTGGTCCTATGTTAACACCGTGAATTCATGTTTTAAAAAGTCATTCATTTTGAGAAATAAATTTAGAAAATGTTCACATACATACATAGGACATGTTCATATGTGTGAAATAAAATGCCAGTGCACATTAAAATAAGTTCCAATAACACTAAACAAATAAATTCATGTATAAAAACATACCCAACCAAACCAGCGCCTAATAGAAAAAGAATTCCTTACTTAAAACTATCTTCAATTTTATTTCCCTATTTAACACTGAAAAACTTTAATAGTTCAGATTTGTAAGACAGCACGTGCTCGTACCCGCACTCGTACTAGAGGGCGACGTTGGTATTGGAGGACTAGATCGATCAATGGTGCATGGTACCCCCCCCCCCCCCCCCCGGGGGGGGGGGGGGGGGGGGGTTGCTGGGGCACTTTCAAACCATTCGTTTACTTCCTAATTTAATCGTTGCCCTTTTACTTTGTGTGTTATTTTCGCACAGACTTCGACCTTCTGTGGCAATGTGTACCATAAGGTGTCAATCGTATGACGTCCCGCATAAGCCGCTTGGTTGCTTCAATTTGACCAACCTCAAAACCCCACATTCCCTATAATGTCTTAGATTTTAACCTTGCTTAATGAAAGTTTCTTAGTATGGAGTTTCTCACCTTAAGTGAAATATCACTTTTAGTTAGGCGTGTAGGAAGTTGAACACTCGTGTTTTATATCACTCTCACATACACTGTTAACATATATACATAGACATGTTCATATGTGTGAAATAAAATGTTCTACGCATATTAAAATTAAGTTCCAATAACAATAAGTAATAAATTCAGGTATAAAAACGTGTATGAATCCTTTTAGAAAAATCATAGATCAAAACATTGTTTGTATATATGTCGATGTATGTTCATTAAATATTTTAAAATGAAAATGCCAAAAGGAAAGTAAAATACATAAATTGAATTGAAAAATAGAGTTAAAATGTTTGTTTTCCTGGGTTTTTTTTCAAATTTCGAATTTAGATTTAATTTTTGAATGATTTTATAGAAATTTTTAAAATAGCTCGTATTTATGTGTTGCAAATGCACGTGCACCAAAAAAATGTTCCTGCATATGGGAAGAAATGATCATGTATTTGAAGAACAATGTATCATCTATTTGGAAAAGAATGTTCATGTAGAAAGAAGTTCGTTTTAAATTGTGAGATATAGTAATCTCCTTGTCAATGTTGTTTCTTTGGTTCATGTGTATCAACAAAATTAATTGATCTTATATCCAATGAAAATAACTCAAATGTTGGCATAATAAAATATGAAAAGAATAAAATTGAAAGTAGGAATTGGAAGAAAAATAATAAGTAGGAACAAATAAAAAGAGGTAAAAAAAAGGGAAACCAATGACTAATTGGGCTCGACACACCCATTAAGACATCTGGGTAAAGCTCCCTTGCTGGCATATAAAATTTTCATGCAAACTTGTCCGTCTCCACATCCATTGTTACCGTTAGTCCCTTTCCGGATTCCGACTCCTATTGATTGGGGTTTGCTCGTCTTTGTCTGCTTGCAGTCACTTTCAATCTGAAAATTGTACATATTTATGTCTAGTTCAGGTATATGAATATATTTAGCAAGTTAAATCATTAGAATTGCATATTTTGATTTTAAAAAGATATATTTCAGCACAATGAGTACAAACTTTATCAATAACAATAGTGTATCCCTCTCGTACAATAAAAAACAATAGTCTATCCCTAACTAACATATATATATATATATATATATATATATATATATATATATATATATATATATATATATATATATATATATATAACCCCTAGGTATAGCCCATTCACTTTCATAGAACAATATCACAACAATGTAGAAGTAAGTAAATTTGTTCGATCGTTGGCCTGTGAAAAATCAATTGATTTGTCATGGTAGAAAAGAAAAACAACGCACAAACCATACTCGAGCTTTGTATCAATATCCCCAGAAGCAAGGACTGTAACAAGGTTACATCCCTTTCCGAGAGAAGATTCGCTCAATCAGGCATAGTTCTTTTTCATGTAGATGACATTCCAAGATTTAGGAAGTTAATCCCCATGTTCATTGTCAAGGCGGTAAGTGTTCCTGGGGTCGACCGGTAAGACAATAAAAGATCTTTCCTTAAGGGTCTTATAAGTTGAAGGGTGTTGTGCGTTCGAAATCTTTTTGAGGACATTCATATGACTTTTTTCATCAGCGTGGCTGTATCATCCAAACCGTCCACCATAAAATAGCAAAAACCTTCAACTCATCAGCTTGGTCTGAATATTTGGCAGAAAGCACACCGAGTGATTTTGCTTCCCTCAAAAAAGGGTGATATCTTGGATTTCTTGGCGGAAGTATAGTTACACAATAAAGAATTACCAAGGTATGAATGATATGAACAGTTGTCATTAGTTAAGCTTAATATGGACGACACCGTTTTGGAATATATCTGCAGGCCAACGCATTGCCAATGCATTTATCAACCACATTATACTATTTTTAAAAAAATCACATCATTCTATCAAAGATATATATATTATATATATATATATATATATATATATATATATATATATATATATATATATATATATATATATATATATATAAACACTATTCTGATCACGGGATCAGAATAATATTCTGATCACAACCTGAACTGCCTGAGTAACGCGTCTGAACTTTCCTCTGTACTGGGTTGAACTTCAGCTAAAAAGTGTGCAAATGGGGCTTGCGATATACCGTTGGAAAGCTATGGACACCAATATCATGATCCAAGTTAAATTTTTGGCAAAATGTAAGCGGTTTAAGAGCAGTTTTGAAAACCATTTTTTCTTCATACAAAAAACGTGAATCGTATTTTCGATCGCATTTCTAAACCGTTTATCGGAATGAGGTAAATAATATAGCATTGGAAAGCTGCTGCAAAACCGCTCCTTCGACATGTTGAAAGTTTTCTCTAATTCCCTATGGATAAAGAGTAATTTTGAAAATCGTAAAATTTCGCAAACCGAACAGCCGAGTTCGTATTTTCAATGTAATTTCTAAACGGCTAATCCATTTGAGGAAAATGATATGGCATTGGAAAGCTTGTGAAAATGCGCTACTTTTCCATGTTAAAAGTTTTTCTAATTTGGAGCGGTTTAAAAGTAATTCAGAAAACGGTACAAGTTCCACCGAGTTCGTATTTTCAAGATAATTTTTTAATCGTATGGCCGAATGCAACAAATAATAAGGCGTTAGAAAGCTTGAGAAAATGCAAAACTTGTTCGTATATATTGTTTCTCCTAATTCCTTACAGTTTTAAGTCAAATTGGAAAATGGCTAAAAACGTATTTTTGGCATAATTTCTACATACTTTACCAAAATGGGGCAAATAATATACCTCTGAAAAGCTACGAAAAATGCAAAACTTTTTCATGTTGATGGTTTTCTCTGATTCCTAGCCGTTTTCAAGTAATTGCGAAAATGGCGAGATCATTCGTTCCACCTTTATCGCGAAACTGATTCTTTGAAAATGCATCGCGTGAAGAACCTGAATTTCTCGGCAACGTGTACTTGAACTTCACTCTGTTTTTCACGTGCTTTTTTTTTTGCTCGTATATGTCTATCCACTGCTCCTAGCTCTCTATCCACTCACCGGAATTGAGCAAGTGATATACCGATGGAAAGCTGCTGTAAACACGCAACTTTCCCGTGTTGGTTATTTTTTCATACTCGCAACGATTTTAAAAGTTTTTCATCTGAAATTCATTCGGCGTAGTAGTTGAACTTCATGCTGTTTTCACGTTGAACTGCTGTGACGTATTTTTGTTTGTACGCGCGTCTGAACTTCTCTCTGTACGAACCTGACCTTCGGGCTATCTTCGCAACCGTGCCTTCTACCGCGAGTTTTTCTGGTTAGTCGTGTTCCATGTGATGTAAGTATAATCTTCAAATGCTTTTAGCAACTAAATACTCGTTTTAGATAGGAATCTCGCTCATAGGCGGGTTTTGCACTCGGGTCGTGAAGAACTCGCGTTTTTTGCGATTTTACTGCCTGAGTTGTTCGACCTGAACTTCCCCCTGTGCTAGGTTGAACTTCCTACAACATTGCCCAAATAGGGCTTGCTATATACCGTTGGAAAGCTATGGACACGAGTATCGTGACCCAAGTTACAATTTTCGCAAAATGTAAGCGGTTTAAGAACAGTTTTGAAAACCTTTTTTTCTTCACACAAAAAACGTGAATCGTAATTTCGATCGCATTTCTAAACCGTTTATCGGAATGAGGCAAGTAATATGACTTTGGAAAGCTGCTGCAAAACCGCTCCTTCCACATGTTGAAAGTTTTCTCTAATTCCCTACGGTTAAAGAGTACTTTAGAAAATCGTAAAATTTCACAAACCGAACAGCCGAGTCCGTATTTTCGATGTCATTTCTAAACGGCTAAAGCAATTGCGGCACATGATATGGTGTTGGAAAGCTTACGAAAATGCGCTACTTTGTCATGTAGACAGTTTTTTCTAATTTTGAACGGTTTAAAAGTGATTTAGAAAATGGTACAAGTTTCACCGAGTTCATATTTTTGATCTATTTTTTTAACCCTATGTCCGAATGCAACAAATGATATGACGTTGGAAAGCTTGAGGAAATGCAAAACTTTTTGGTATATATTATTTCTCCCAATTCCTTACTGTTTTATGTCAGTTTACAAAATGGCTAAAAATGTATTTTCGCTATAATTTCCACAAACTTTATCGGAATGGGGCAAATGATATACCGTTGAAAATCTAAGGAAAATGCAAAACTTTTTCATGTTGATGGTTTTCTGTGATTCCCTGCCGTTTTCAAGTAATTTGGAAAATAGCGAGATCATTCGTTCTGCCTTTATCGCGAAATAGATTCGTGAAAAATGCATCCCGTGAAGTACTTGAACTTCTCGGTATGAAACCTTGAACTTCACTCTATTTTTCACGTGCTTTTTTTGCCCGTGGCTCTCCATCCACGCACCGGAACACTCACCGGAATTGACCAAGTGATATACCGATGGAAAGCTGCTGTAGACACGCAACTTTCCCGTGTTGATCACTTTTTCATACTCGCAACGGGTTTAAAAGTTTTTCATTTGAAATTCATTCCGTGTAGTAGTTGGACTTCCAGTTGTTTTCACGTTGAACTTCCGTGACGTATTTTCGTATTGTAATTTTCTCATACATTCGTCAATGTCACACAATGATATTCCTTTTGTACAAATCTCTCTCACAATATTTTTTTTGAACTTTCTCCGACGAAGGACTTGAACTTACACAAATGATTTCCTACTGTTTTGAAGTAAACTAGAAAATGACGAGATCATGATTTATGCCTTCATCGCGAATGGAAATACACTGCGCGAAGTAGTTGAACTTCTCGTGCATGTCTGTTCGAACTTCACACTGTTTTTAACGTGTTGTTTTTTGCTTTGCGTGAAGTAGTTGAACTTCTAGGACGTGTCTGTTCGAACTTCACTTTGTTTTTGACGTGCTGATTTTTTACGTGGTGTTTTTTGCACTACGTGAAGTAATTGAACTTCTGGGGCATCTCTATTTGAACTTCACCCTGTTTCACTTTTCTTTTTGTATTTTTTCTTATATGAAATACACACCATGTAGTACGTGAATTTCCGGTTGTTATCACTTTGAATTTCTCTCTGGTTCGAGAGAATTATTTTAAAACACAAAAAATAACATATTTTTTTATGTATTTTGGACATCTAAATACACGGTGAACCTCTCTCAGAAGACTTATTTCAACTTTTCCCCGCCGAGCACTTGAACTTCTAGCAACCATTTTTTTTCGTTTATGAGTTGTTTTTAAAAGTGCAAAAAAGGCGTTGTGTTTTTTATTTTTTGAACAGGTAAATCATAGGTTTTAATAAACTCCGAACTTCTTTGTTAATTCAATTTGAACTTCACCTTTTTATATTTTTGAGTAAAGAATTGTATTCGACTTTTATACAAAAAAAATCGAACATGGAAATACAAGGTGAACCTCTCTCGCAAGAATTATTGAACTTCCCTGGACAGAGCACTTGAACTTTCTTGCAACAAACCTTTTAAGCTTTTATTTTTCTATACTTTTTATTCTGACCTGAAATGCATTCCTTGCGGTACTTGAACTTCTCATTGTTTTCACTATGAACTTCTATTACATTTTTGTGCATACATTGAATTACATGCAATTAAAGGTCGAACGTCATTTTTTGCTATTTTCAAACATGTAATTGGAGGTCGGACGTCCCGCGATATAAATTCTGAATCATGCACGAAGGAGCACGTGCACTTCTTGCAACAAACCTTTTAAGCTTTTTATTTTCTATTATTATATTCTTATCTGAAACGCATTCAGTGTAGTAGTTGAACTTCACGATGTTTTCACCTTGAACTTCTATCACGTATTTTTGTGCAACCTCTCTCATAAGAATTTTTTAGCTTTCTCAGACCGAGCACTTGAAATTCTAGCAAAAAAAATTGGACTTTGTCTTTTTATTCATTTTTTCTCTTATGAAACACACACCATGTACGTGGACTTCTGGTTGTTATCACTTTTTAGCTGCTCTCTGCTTAAAACACTCATCAAAATTGAGCATGTAAATCCTAGGCTTTCATAATCTCTGAACTTCTCTGCTTTTTTTAATTTGAACTTCTTAGTTTTATTCTTTGAAAAAATAAAAAATTGATTTTTATGTAACATCATACAGTTTTTTAAATTGAACTTCATACTTTAATTTTGCATAAAGCTGGAAAATTTGAGTTTTTTTGTATACATCAAACTACTCCATTTTTTAAAATATGAAATGCCAAAAACGACACTACGGTTTAGCATCAAAAAAATTGAATTTTTATAGACATCAAACTGCTCTCTTTTTCAATTTTTCAACCTCTGTGTATTTCTAGAAATGGGAAAATTTGAAGTTTTTTTAGTAAATGTCAAATTTCTTTGTTATTTGTAAGCAAACTTCTTGGTGTGTTCGTTAGTAATGAGAAAAATTCGAGTTTTTGTAGTAAATATCGAACTACTCCCTTTTTGTAATTGAACTTTTTGGCTTATTATTTAATAACGAGGAAAATCTAGGTTCTTGATATACATTCAACTATTCTATTTTTAAAAATTGAACTTCTTGATTTTTTTTTAAATTTGGACTTCTTGGTGTTATTCATTTCTAACAGAAAAAAAAACCTTAGTTACTAGGAACTTGTACAAAACGTCGAGAATCCAAAATAAAGTGTAGCCGTAGTAGCTAGGAACTTATACAAAACGTAGAGAATTAACTTTTTACTCTCTCAACACAGAATCCAATGTGGCAGCTGGGCAGCAGCGCAGAGCCCACATATTATACTTCAACAAAGTATAACACTAGTTCAACAATTATCAAGCACCTAGTTGACATCGAATTTACACAACTGAACCAGGTTAGGAGCTTTTCGAGGGGTGATAATGTGAACAGCCTGTCCTATGTATTGTGGTGTACAATGGCATCAAAAGGTTACTAGCCATAGCATGAACACCTGCAGAAAAAACATAGAAGTTCAGAGGCTGTTCTATACCCTGTTAGTAATAGCAAAAATTCACAAACCAAACAGACACAAGAAAAAAAGGCCTCACCGAGAAAAAATAAGCTAACTTCTAGACTGTATATAATGGCCGAGGTCATGGCAATCCCAGGGTTGCTTGGCGCAGCGGCGCATGGGGTGGCGGCGTGCGGGGGCTGCCATGAAGAAAAAGTATTGATGTTAGCAAAGAAAGATAGGATAAATTAAGGTATGTCATTTAGGAAAATAAATGAAAGTTTGCTCTGCATGGTTGCTCCAACAAAATCAATTTCTTCATATCTGGTACCTACTTTTTGTATTGCAGGTGGAATTATCAGTAATGTATGCAATCATCCAAGAAACAAAGCAGTACCTCAATTCAGTAGCTCAAGTTCCACAAATCACTAGTCCATGTATTTTTTAGTGCAAGTGCATATTTTCGACTGAGCCATCAAAAACTCTCTTTTTTTAACCTGAAAGTGGTGAGGGAAATAAGACAAAACGTTGTATATGATTTAGAAAACATAACTGGACTACTACTGGCTAGTGACTGAGCATATGCCCATGAAGAATTAACTGCTGATCAAACAGCCACATTCTCTGGTTTCACTCCTCTAATAGCAAGTACGCAGTAGTTCAAGATGAAAACAGGCTGAAGAATAAAGCATCAGTTCTAATTAACAAGAAGTAATTCACGTGCTCCTTCTATAGTTGTATCCATGGGCGGATGTTTTAACTGCTCTGTTGGCGATGATGCTCTGGTTTAACTGCTCCATAATTCTTTTTTAACAACATATCAAATGAACAACTAATCGAAATTAGAAAGGGACTCTTTTTTTATGCCGACCCAATTGTTTATTTAACATACTACAAGACGAAGAACAGAGAAGCATTCATACCAACATTACTGAATTGCAAACACTATTGTAGAAACAAACATCAGAGCTACCTGTCGACAGTCCAAGTACACACCTAATGAAGAAATCGATTCCAAGCTCCAAGTGCTATAGCAGCCTATGGCAAAGCTAGCAAATAACAACAGCTTCACCCAGCAAAAGGGCACAACACAGAGCAACCGTAGTAGTGTAGCGGATATAGAACGTTCAGATTTACATGGTCTTCATCTAGCAGCAGATTTACACGGAGGAGCAGAAACAATTCAGACGTTCAAGTAAGAGACGATGGGAAGGTTGATCAGACAAGCCAGAGAAGGTCACCTGTGATGGATGCTGAGGCAGGGGTTGCAGAGGCGATAGCGAGAGTCCTCCACGGAGGGGCGCGAGCAGCTGGAGGAGAGGAAGCCGCCACTGGCTGCGTGAGAGAAGGCCCGAGGTGGTGTAGGCTCTTGGCGACGCCAGAGGTGAGGAGCGGCGCCGGCGGTGGGGTGCGTGG
Organism: Triticum timopheevii; assembly: GCA_963921465.1. NCBI lineage: Eukaryota > Viridiplantae > Streptophyta > Magnoliopsida > Poales > Poaceae > Triticum > Triticum timopheevii. The sequence continues at coordinate 463,717,936 of OY997262.1, read as the reverse complement.
CTGTGGGATGCTCTGTTGGAGTGAGAAGGGAGGAGGTGTCCAGGTGAGGCGCGGTGAGCAGCTCCTGGTGCCGGCGCACCTTGTTCTGCTCCTCCCGGTGGTGGTGCCTCTGCCCTGTGTTCCTCCGTCCCGGGGGAGCTCGGGCAAGACCGGATCTGCGCGCAGAGGGGGACATCCCGGTGGTGGTGGGCGGCGGCGCGAGGTCCTAGTGGTGGGCGGCGGCACATGATCTGGCTGGTGGGCGGCGTCGCGGCGGCGCGCGTCGCTGGGGCTTTTGGATGCGGGAGAGGAAGGGGTGGTGGTTGAGGCGACGACCTCGGCCTTCCTTGACGCGGCGTCGGAGCTCGTCAAGGGTCCAGGGGAGGGGATGGCGCGGGGATGCGTGCAGCCAGGAAAGGGAGTGCTCGCGTCGCCAGGGCGGAGGACATCGCCGGGATCCGGTCAGATTCGACAGGAAGTTCAGGGCGCGGCTCTCCGGGGGCCGGGGCTTTTGCGGGATGCAGGCGGCGCTGCAGGTTGGGAGGGGCAGCACCGGAGGGATGCAGGCGGGGGTGAAGTTTGGGAGGGGCGGCGCCGGGCGCGGTGAAGGTTGGGACGGGCGGCGCCGGCGACGGTGAAGGTTGGGAGGGCGCCGCCTGCGGGGGTGGGTTGGTCGGGCCGCATCGCGCGTGGTAGTGGAGGAGAGGGCGGCAGGTGGGTGCGGGTAGTGGGGGAGAGGACGCGGGGTGGTGGGAAGTTCGGGAAGGTCTCCGCGCGCCTTATAGGGCGGATCGTGATCCAAATAACTATTCTGATCCCAGGATCAGAATAGTGTTACTCTTTCTCTCTCTCTATATATATATATAATGTTATTATTCATCACCTAGGGTGCAGAAAAAGTTATTCTACATCCGAGGTAATCTTACGATCATTTCATAAATAAATTATGTTTCAAATATAAATAGTTACGGTCATATTGATTCACTGTGTAAAATTTGGCATAAAAAAAAGGTCAGAATACCCGAAAAAATACATTTATGTACATTTTACACAATGTTTTTATATTTGTAATTTACATAATATAAAATATTTTTTACGGCAATTATATATTTTCTTACGTTCTCTTTTTACGTCTGAAATAAGACAAAATTTACGAAACGTAAAATTACGGTGCATTGATGTTAAAATATAGGGGGGGTGAAGAATAACTATTCTTCACCCCCTCTATTTTAACATGAATGCACCGTAATTTTATATTTCGTAAATTTTGTCTTATTTCAGACATAAAAAGAGAACGTAAGAAAATATATAATCGCTGTAAAAAATATTTTATATTACGCAAATTTTAAACGTAAAAATATAGTGTAAAATGTACATAAAATGTAATTTTTCTGTCTTCTAACATTTTTTATGCCAAATTTTACGCAGTAAATCAATATGACTGTAACTATTTGTATTTAAAACATAATTTATTTATAAAATGATCGTAAGATTACCTCGGGTGAAGAATAACGTATTCTAGACCTCGGTGATGAATAGTAACACTTATATATATATATATATATATATATATATATATATATATATATGGGTCGCGCTATTCGTCATCCTAGGTGAGGAATAACTGTTCTTCACCCCTCTCTATTTTAACATGAATGCACCGTAATTTTATGTTCCGTAAATTTTGTCTTATTTGAGACATAAAAGAAGAACGTAAGAAAATATATAATCGCCATAAAAATATATTATGTTAGGCAAATTTCAAACGTAAAAACATAGTGTAAAATATACATAAAATGTAATTTTTTGGTCTTCAGACATTTTTTATACCAAATTTTACGCAGTGAATCAATATGACTGTAACTATTTGTATTTGAAACATAATTTATTTATGAAATGATCGTAAGATTATCTCGGGTGAAGAATAACATATTCTGGACCCTGGGCGATGAATAGTAACACTATATATATATATATATATATATATATATATATATATATATATATATATATATATATATATATATAGTGATTTCACCAATTACTTGCTTCATAAATTCTCCTCCTAAGCAATGCTACAAATTCCCGCGGCAATGCGCGGGGTATCATCTAGTTTCATATGTACTAACAAAAGAACGACAAATTATCAGATCGAACATCCCATAGAGATCGATAGTGATCTCCTACCCCATCTTGGATGCCCCAAATAATATTTAACAACAAAAAAACTGCAAGAAAGGTCTAACAAAATTGATGATGATCACTCGGGTACACAAAACATGATAGGAGTCCTCACCAAAACATGAAGACGAGATATCACGATCTCAGAACAGCAATCTTGTGTCCTCGACTCCTCATCGACATAAAATTAGCAAGAACAAATTGCTTGGAAATCAATCTTAGCACTAATGTAATTAAAATGGGAGTCGCGCGATCCAGACAAAGTTTTTGTTGGCTCTTCCCATTATTCCTTTTCCTTGGCTGATCCGGCCAGGAAACCAGACTGCTGCTCACCTCCGAGCTAGTAGAAAGCTCCGTCGCCGCCGTGGAGCAAGTCGAGTGCCAGGGTGTCGCGCAAGCGCGCAACAGTGGCGGAGGGCACCGGCTCACCGGCGACCATGCCATCGTCGTCGTCGAGCTTCAAGCCCTGCAAAAACTCAGGGTCGAGCAGGTCACCTCTGCGCTCGCAAAAGTTGTGGAGGGCGCAGCAGGCGTAGAGCACGCTCGAGAGGTCATCCATGTTGAGGTCGATGCGCTTCTGGAGGCAGCCACATCGCGCCTTGAGCCTGTGGAGCCCCTTCACAGCGATGTCGCCCACCTTCACGATGCTGTCGTTGAAGCTGCGCTGCGGCATCGCCAGGTTGTGGCCGGAGTAGGGCACTAGCATACAGTCAAGGAGCGGGTAGCCGGCACCGCCGAGCAGGTGCTTGCCCTGGGCAAGGATCTCCCCCGCACCCTCAGGCGTGTTGAGCGACCACCCGAGGAGGGTTTCCTTGTCGGACTTGGCGCCGGGGTGGCCGGCAAAGACATGGGCGAATGTCCTGTCCGCGTTCACAGAGGCCTGCAGGATGACGCTGTAGGTGGAGGGCCTGCATTTGTTGCGCGCAATGGTCCGGCGGTTTCAGTAGTCCATGGGGCGCAGCTCGGGCGCGCTGATGGCGATGCGGGTGGTGTATAGGGCGCCAACGATGTCAGGGATTCCCGACACATCCTGGAACCTGGCGGCGTTGGCGTACATGGCAGCGGCGTTGGTGAGCTCCTGGCGGAAGTGGACGGCCTTGCTGGCGGTGCAGCCGTCATGGAAGAGCCTATTGCATGTGGCGACCGGGAGGTTGAACTTGTCGGACACGGCGCGGAAGGGCTGCGCCATGGCGAGCAGCTAGAGGCAGACCGCCACGCGCTTTTTCAGAGGGATAGCGCCAGCGGCGTCCATCTTGCTGGAGGCGCCGGCCAGCTCCTCACACATGGACTTGAGCGTGCGGTGGTGCTTGCGGAAGTCGCGGAAGAAGTCTGCCTCCATGTAACCCGGGCTGTCCACCGTGTGTTCTCCCACCACCCGGTGTTGCGGTCCTTGATACACACTGCAAAAAACTATAATAATCATGCATAAAAGAGATCAGAGAAGACTCAAATAATATTCATAGATAATCAGATCATAAACTCACAATTCATCGTATCCCAACAAACACACCACAAAAAGTGATTACATCGAATAGAACTCCAAGAACATCAAGGAGAACATTGTACTGAATATCAAAGAGAGAGAGAGCCATCTAGCAACTAACTATGGACCCATAGGTCTACGGTACACGACTCACGCAAGATCGAAATGGCAACAAGGTTGATGTAGAGCCCCTCCGTGATTGATTCCCCCTCCGGCAGAGTGCCGAAAAAGGCCTCCAGATGGGATCTCTCGTGAGCAGGGATTTGCGGCGCCGTAAAAAGGGTTTCAGATGGCTCTCTGTTGGTTTCCCAATTTTAGGGAACTTATAGAGGCGGAATTAGGTCAAACAGAGCAAAAGTGGGCCCAGCACCAGGACGCGCCCTGGTGGCTCGTGGCCACCTCCTTCGTCTTCTGGCCCTCTCCCGAAGCTTCTAGTGTCTCTTTTGTCCAAAAAACTCCAAATAGTTTCGTGGCATTTGGACTTCGTTTAGTACTGATATTCTGAAAAATCAAAACCAGACAAAAAATAGCAACTGGCACGGGACACTAAGTTAATAGGTTAGTCCCAAAAAATGATATATAATTGCTGGTAATTGCACATTAAACATCCAAGATTGATACTATAATATCATGGAACAATAAAATATTATACATACGTTGGAGACGTATCAGGCCCTGACTTGGTTGATCATCGTAGTGACTCTGATTGCTCTAGTGCTACGAGACGTAGAGGAGCGGTAGGGTTGGATGAGCACTGGCGGTAGTTAGGGAAACTCTTTGAAAGACCATATTTCGGTCATCCTGTTCTCAAACACCATGCAGTGCGAGAACGAAAAAGGAGGGATCGAGTCTTGTGGGTAAAGTGCACAAAACTCTGCAGAGTAAAACCTAATCGATTAGTTGTGTCCCCGGTTACAGACAATATGAGCCTCTGGAGTTGGATCTTATCTTAGAACTCTCAACATTATACTGACAATTAATTCTGGACAACTTATGATTATTTGGGCTATGAGACATCGGCTGGTGGAACCATGTCATATTAGATAACTCTGTAGTGAAGGTTCCTTAATAATTCTTTGTTGTAGGGAAAATAAAACCAACTTTTATGCAAAAACTCAGATATAGAGCCACAAAGCCATATTGCATAGTCTTTTCTTCTGCTTTCTATTGTGATCTTGCCGGTACATTTAATGTACTGACCTATACGGCTGCAACTTCTCATGTTGCAGATATTTCTACAAACGAGTAAGAGTTACGAAATAGGGTTACGGTCTACACTCAACTTGCTGTTGGCGTTGATGGGACTCCACATTCTTATTGATTTATTTTCGCTGTGATAAATAAGGTATACTCTAGATCTACGATATTTATTTTACATGTGATGTTATGGTATTTCATCAAAGTACTGTGTGTGCCAGCATACTGATTCAGGGATGGCACTGAAAGCACAGAGACTTGACCGTATTGGGTCGGGTCGCTACATAATAATAAAGACAAAAATATAATATAAAATATTCATTATTTTTTACTAGTATAATCATCAAATGCTTAAAACACTTGATAAAATGGGAAAATTGTTTCTGGTGTAAAATAAGTTAGCATGCTGGCAATAGCTAATTAACTACGGGTGCATAGCATCCCGACGCCACCACTATCTTCCAAACGGTGAGTACAGATGGGCCAACACATTTGTGACATGCTAAAAAAAAGGAGCGCCAGCACTAACCATGTACTCCCTCCGTTCGGAATTACTTGTCTCGAAAATGGATGTATCTAGAACTAAAATACATCTAGATACATCCATTTTCGCGACAAGTAATTCCAACGGAGGGAGTAAATCTGATGTGTGAATTATGCCGACGCCAGCACTATTTGAAAAATATAGTGCTGATGTTGATGGAAAATGGCACGCCGCCGACGAAAGTTGCGGCTAGCCGTTTTTCCGTTAGTTGACTATACATCACTTCACCTTTATGGGGGGGGGGGGGGGCATTGTGTTATGATGAATTTATGAGGGAATGCTAGATCATGATATAATATCATTCACCATGTTAAGGATTCAGAGCAGAAGGCATTAATAGGGACCCAATAACTACAAGCTTTGGTTCGGCTTTGCCTAACTTATTTATAATAGATAGCTGGGTTCATCGTTGGGAGCATAATCATAAGTATATGTTAGTTAATGCTTTGAAACACACAATCTTAAAATCTATCACATGGCAACAATCAAACTATAGAAAGCAAAACAAATGAATATGTATTGATTCATATTGACTATCCTACCGTCCTTGAGATTGATCTGGTCATTATAAGAATTACCACAAGTATTCCTCAGCGTAATTAAGAATTGGTCCACTTGCTACAATCTTTACTTTTTTTTCTTTACTTGCAAGCATTTAATCAATCAACCAAATTAGTGCCACTTTATTGAACATTTATTAGTTAATCCTACATATTTTCCACACTAATTTATTCAACTACTTATTGATTTCAATAATCTTAGTTATAGAAAATGTCTACAAAAGATCCACTACAGCTTTGGGTATCAGCATCTCTTGATGGTATGGTTGTCCTTGAACTAAGTGTGAGTCTTGGATTCACCAGAAACCTATAAAGGTACAAACAAAGAGTTGAAGGAGTCAATCACTTGTTAGCAGAACATTAGGAGTCACTAATCATGTCTTGCCATTAGTCACCAAAATCCAATAGTAGATAAGTAGTCTGTTTTATCCTCATCATATGTTAGGAGGTGCTCCTAGAGCTCCTCCATGCCGGATTTGCATCCTTTGGATCCCACCCCCTAGTTTTCCATCCACCATAGAACCCAAGATTGCTATGGGGATGTGGAATCAATGCTAAGATAGATTACTATTGAGAGGCCAATGGTGGGCTGCGGTACTCGGGCCTCCCTTTACTAACCTGGCAGACCATGCAGATTAAACTTTGGCGGTAATAGGAAGAGATGAACTCATTGCCGGTGGGAACTCCCGCAGGAGAAAAAAAAATCCCCAACAAACCTCCCATTTTTCAGGTTATGGCAATTATTATACTAAATGGCGTAGTTAGTAATACTAGTAGTTCGCATCTTGCATCTTCGACAACATCTCCAACAATTCCATGTCATGTCAATTGGCTCTCACCACATAATTTAAATCCTATGTGCAGGGGTAATAATTAGGAGAAATATGGTTTGTTGTTGGTAAAACTTCATGCCATGTCTTCACACAAGCCAAGAAAAAATAGAGTGAAGGAAACATAAGAGAAGAATAACATAAAATATATAACTATGGACTAGTGGTACATTTGAACAGATAGAGTAAATGTATAAATACCATTGTTTGATGATATGCATGTCTATACGTACATACTTACATAAAAATTGGACATGCCCTAATAGAGACAGATCATGTAAAGCACCTCAAGTCCCAAGCACAAAACCGAATGAGATAACAAAGCTTGTCGTAGAAAGAGCCTACACCATTCGTCCTTAGTAACCATAGTCCTACGGTCTGGGGTCAACACATGGGCACATGATCATAGCTGAAGACCACAAGATGCATAATAAAATTAAGAAAAAATGGCCCATCAAGAGCCATGCAAAAGAGATCGCGATGTAACCAAGTCACAAGCAATAATGTCCACAGAAGCGGCTAGTCTATTGAAGCCTTTGTAAAATAGAGTAGCACTTGCTCGTCTAGTGGTTGATCAAAAAGTGAGTGTGTTGACTATTGATCAGAAAGCCTCGAGGTAGATTTTGAGTAGTTGGACCACTCAGCTCCAAGGTTCCATATAGGGAATGATACAAACAACACCGACCAGTTTCATCATGACGTGGACACTTAATTGATGTCAAAATCCAAGCTACAATCAGCCAATACACTAACTGCACGTACGCATGGCGCAAGTTGCTAGATGTCATCGTCAGTCAACGTCTCAACTCAATTCCCCGGTCAAGAGTTTCATCCATATCCATCATGTTCATCAAATCATTCTTCGTTGATCAATGTTAGATATGGTTTCCTTAGCCATGGAATGGTCGCTTTTTTTGCCCCTGGGTACATAAGGATGCTCCTAACTATTACTCCAATCTGAAAAAATGAGCCTGCATTTCGTAAGAGAACCTTGTAACATTTCGTTACAAAGGTTGTGGCTGATGATGCTTTAGAATGCGAGCTCCGAACAAAAGCAATATGCAATCCAGTCAGTAATTTCTTGAGATCCTGATATGTTGTATCCACAGTACTTTGCAAGTTCCATACTAGCCCTACGATTTAAATAGAAAAATAGCATGCTCGAATTTTTCTTTGAACATGCCTAAAAATATATTGGTGAACAGCCAGGATAAAAGGGAAGAAACATAAACAATAGTGTTGGATTCAAATAAGGGCATCAACCATGGTTGCGGCACCACATCGGTCGTCGTCCATGGCCATGGTCGTCGTGGAGGGCATCGGTGCGCGTTGATCAGGCGGATCCGACATGTGTATCGAGGCATCGCTATGTCTATGCCAAATTGGCATCTGCTTGGTAGTTGATGTCATGGTGGTCGTGGATCTCTTGATCCCAGTGAGAGATCTAGTATAGCAGCCCGGAATATGATTTGCACCGGGTGGAGTCAGGAGTGGCTGGGTGTAGCATTCTCCTAGACGCTCCTCCTTTTCCATGCCATCGTTGACTGCGGTAGGCCTGTTCCCATCGACCCCAAATGCATGGAGGCACGGTTGGCGGCGACGCTTTGGGACATGCGCATGGTGGATCTAGATACGTGGCCCCGCCTAGGGGCCTGATTCCATTAACAGGGTGAAGGTGGAGCACACCGGGGTAGCAACTCCAGGGACATGGTCAGTGGATCCATGAGGTGGCTGTGGCGGCGATGATATGTGAGGTGGCTGCAATGGCAGCTAGATCTAAATAATTAACTTATGTCCAAGCATCTCCCCCTATCGGCATGGACAGAAGGAGGTGCGGCAGTGGCCGGAAGCAGGGTGTGAGTTCTTCAACTTGCATCTGATGTCTTCTCCAACAGATTCGACTAGTGATACGTCGTTAGCCGGTAGTGAGGTTGATGGCTGTGATGGGTTTGACGACTAATTTATGTGTATCCCAGGTGAAAACCCGTGATCTACCCTTTCCGGCTAGATCAGGAAATTTTGGCGTGCGAGTGGTGTGCACTTGTTGAAGGCGTTGGCTCGAAGCTTGGCCACAGGGATGAAAATCCCATGTTGGACTTTTGTTTGGAGTCTTCAACATCGGCACACGTACAACGATTCCTTCTTGAAGGCTTTTTCTAGGAGTAGTATATTATCGTTCGATCGTATGTAGTAGGGTTTGTGGAGATTCTGTAGTGAGGTAGATCCAATTTGGATGGCCTCGGGTTTTCTTTATTTTTATGTAAGCAGTTGACATGGACGTTAGACTTTGTCTGACATCATATAATAATCAATAAAGATATGGTTATGTGCATCACTCGATGCAGAGGCTGAGGACACTACCCTCTTTTCAAAAATAAAAAACACAGATATATCTTTATCAATTAAATCAAGGTTTATGTTTTCTAACAAGTGGGCAATTGATTGAAGCTATGAGCATCAACTAATGTTGGTTGTAATAGTTTCCCCAAAAGAGATGCTGGATGTACTCCATTCATTTTTGTTAGGTGTATACTTTTTTTTCCACACGGTGAACAAAGCACTGATTTGAGGATAATTTAGAACTGAAATTCCTATGTACACAGACACATGAGGGAAGAAATGGAAACAATATTGTTGGATTCAAATAGGGCATCAAACGTGGTTGCGCGGCACATCGGTCGTAGTCCATGGCGATGGCCATCTTGGAGGTCATAGGTGTGCGTTGATCGGGCGGATCCGGCATGTGTATGATAGCATCTCCACGGCTATGCCAAATTGGCATCGGGCAGCTTGGTAGCCGATGTCATGGTGGTTGTGGATCTCATGATCCCAACAAGTGCTCTTGTACAACAGTCGGGCATAGGAGTGGCACTATGTGGAGTTAGGAGTGACTGGGTGTATCCTCGATGCTCCTCCTTTTCCATGTCGCCGGTGACTGCAGCAGGCTTGTTCCCATTGTTCCCAAGCGCATGGGGTGCGGTTGGCGGCGATACCTTGGGACGGGCGCATGGTGAATCTAGTCATGTGGCCCTGCCTAGGGGGCTGATTCCATCAATGGGGTGAAGGTGGAGGATGTCTGGGTAGCAACTCTGGAGACATGGTCAGTGGATCCACGCGGTGGCTGCAGCGGCGGAGATCTGTGAGGTGGCTGCAATGGCGGCTAGATCTTAATGATCAAGTTATGTCCAATCGTCTCTCTCCCCTATCGGCATGGACAAAGGCAGGTGCGACATTGGCCGGAAGCAGGGTATGAGTTCTTCGACTTGCATCCGACATCTTCTCCAACAGATTCGACTAGTGATACATCATCGGCCGGTAGTGAGGTTATTCGCCGCAATGGGCTCGACAACTAGTTTACATGTATTCCATGTGAAACCCCATGATCTAGCCTTTCCGGGTAGATCAGGCAATGTCGGCATGCGAGTGGCATGTCCTTGTTGAAGGTGTTGGCTCGAAGCTTGGCCTTGGGGATGAAAATCCCATGTTCGACTTTTGGTTGGACTCTTCAACATCGGCACACGTAGAATGATTCCTTCTTTTCTAGGAGTAGCATATTATCGTTCGATCACATGTAGTAGGGTTTGTGGAGATCATGTAATGAGGTATCCAATTTGCTTGGCCTCGGATTTTCTTTATTGTTTGTAAGCATTTGGCATCGATGTTAGACTTTGCCTGACATCATATAATAATCAAAGACAATATGGTTGTGTCCATCACTCGAGGCCGAGGACACTAACCTCTTTCCATAATGAAAAAAACACAAATGTATCCATATCTATTAAATCAAGGTTTATGTTTTCTAACATGTGGAGCAGTTGATTGAAGCTATGAGCATCGATTAAAGAGATGTTGGATGTACTCCATACATTTTTGTTATGTGTATATTTTTTTTTTTTGCACATGGTGAACAAAGCACTGATTTGAGGATAATTTGGAACTGAAATTCCCATGTACACCCTCCGTTCCGAAATATATTACGTTTAGCGTCATAGATTTAGGAATGGAGGGAGTACAAGTTACAACGTTCATTTGAGGAGTTTTTTTTGTGACTGCATTTGAGTAATTACCGATGGGTGATTAATAATCCTTTCGAATAATGGTGGGGGAGGGGGTACAATTGGCATCGGATACGTAGGGTATGAAGGAAATACACCAAATAATTTTCTAGACCATTTTTCTAAATTTTTTTTGCTTGCGTATGTACTGTGTTAAAAAAATTGGCCTGGAAAATTATAGTAAATAGGAAGGGGTATTATTTAGGAAAGTAACTAAGCTTGTAATAACCGTTGACATGTTTTGGAAGCTGGTCCAGCCTCGCATGGTTGTCAATGTAATGAACATACATTCATATGTGTTTCCTTCCTTATTTACGAGTCGATCATTTCATATGATTTATTTTTTATCAAATGCATGCACAGAGATCATATATACGAATGGTTACGAATAATTTAGGTGTATATCGAGATTTCTTAGAGCGATGATCTAAGGCTTACTAAAAGTTTACGCAGGCTGGTGATAAGATGTTTGTGCTTTACTTCTTTTTAAAACGAGGCCTTGCTTGAAGATGGTAGGTATTAATCTTGGTTGAAATTATGCTTCCTGTAGGGGGAGTGAGAAATTGGAAGGTAGCCCACCATGCATGGATTACCAGCAGGCTCCCTCTAAAGCTTCTTACTTGTCCTTGTCCATTAACCATTCAAAGGTTTCAACAAACACAAGTACACACATAGATCATCGTACTTGCATGATGAAGATTTCATGCTAACGGAAGGAGAGAGATCTCAATATATAATACATTAGCCGGATAATAAAATGAAATACAAGCAGACTGTAATTGGCTGGATATATAATATGATTGACAAAACTGATGATGATGAATTGGCTCCCACGGAAGCACGAGTCTGAAAATGGGGACTCGATCAAGGAAAACTTATTCGCAATATATAGCTTGCTCTTCCGATGAACGCTTCGTCGGCTTCCTTCCACGCACGGCGGCGCACCAGCTGGCTGGCTAGTAGCCAGCTAGCTGTTCCATCATGTCTTGTGCGAGGGTGTCGCGCGCCTGCGCTGCGGCGGTGGAGCGGACGGGGTTATCGGCGACCATGCCTTGGTCGTCGTGGAGCTCCAAGCCCCGCAGCAGGTCGGGGTTGAGAGTGTCGTCGCTGCGCTTGCAGAAGTTGTGGAGGGCGGCGCACGCGTAGAGTTCCGTTTCAAGGTCATCCACCTTGACCTCGCTGCGCTTCTGGAGGCAGCTCCACCGCGCCTTCAACGTCTTGAACCCGCTCACGGCGACGTCGCGCACCACTGCGACGCCCTCGTTGAACCCTTGCTGCGCCGTCTTCAGGTTCTGGCCGGAGTAGGGCACCAGCGTCCAGTCAAGGAGCGGGTAGCTGGCGCCGCCGACCAGGCGCATGCCCTGGGCAAGGATCTCCCCAGCACGGTCGGGCTTGTTCAGCGACGACCGGAGGAGGATTTTCTCGTCGGAGTCGCCGCCGGGTTGGCCGGCGAAGACGTTGGTGAAGGTCCCGTCCGCGTCCATGGACGCCTGCAGAGTGATGCTGTAGGAGTCCCTGTCGTTGTTGCGCGCCGTGGCGTGGCTGTTATGGTAGCCAATGGCTTCGTGGTTCTTGGGGGCGATGATGGCGACGTGGGTGGTGTAGACGACGCCGGCGACGCCCCGGATGCCCGACAGGGTCTGGAACTTGGCGGCGATGGCCGCCATGCGGGCGGCGTCCGGCCAGCCGACCTCCTGACGGAACATCACGTCCTTGATGGCGGCGCAGACCTCGCGCACGATCTTCTGGCAGGTGCAGAGCGCGATGCCGAAGCGCTTCTCGATCTCGCGGAGGGACTCCCCCGAGGCGAGGCGCCAGACGGCGACGGCGACGCGCTTGCGCACGGGGACGGGTTTGCGTTCGCGCGGGTGCCGCTTGGTTTCATCCCTGCCAACGACGGGGGCGAGCAGCTTGCAGAGGGAGTCGAACGTCCTGGGGAGCATGTGGAAAAGGAGCCAGAACTGTGACGCCGGGTAGCCCGCGAGGCCCACCTCCTTGTCCCACCCCCACTCCCACGAGACGCTGCCGGGGTCCTCCTTCATCCGCCGCCTTCCGCCGCCGGCAACCTTCATCCCCGTGGCAACTGGCATCTGGTGATCGTACATAGCGTCGCTCCCCGCGCCTTGATTGCTGCCGCCGCTGGTGGTCTCAGTAGGACCCAACGGCGAGCGCTGCCTCTTGGACCCCCGCGCCGCGACTGTCCCCTTCGCTCTCCTCTTCTTCCCCTGGAGGTTCACCGTGGCCTCCTTATTAGCAGCCTCCACGGGCACCGGCTCAGACACCGCAGCTCCCTCTTCCACCCTGTCATTCACCGCCACGACCGCCACCGGCGCAGCATCTCCTCGAAACCAATCGGCCATCTCCTCGAACCACGCGGCGTCTGGTTCGGGGACATCGGTGAACAGGCCGTCCGACGGGTCGTCGACTTCGGGCGTGTTGTGGCCGGCGCGGGAGTAGCACTCCGAGCCGATGAGGGACAGGTTTATCATCTAGCTAGAGCTTTGGACAGAGGAATGGAGAATGGATGCAGATGAGGCTGCGGGTGTGGTTTGCGGCTGGGAGGAGTGGGCGTATTTATAAGGACGAATGGGGGCTAGGGCTAGGGCAGGGGGGAGACGCGAGCGGATCGAGCCGTTGGTGGCGTCGCGCGGGGAAGAAGCTTATTTGGGAAATACTCAAAAATCATGATAGTTTTTAAGGGTGTCTAAATGTCTCATCACCCAAATTAATGTCCTGCCAAATCGCAGAAATAAGATAAGATTGTACTCCCTCCGGTCCTTTTTACTCTGCATATTAGGTTTGTCTGAAGTCAATCTCATCCAACTTTGACCAAGTTTATATAAAAAATTATTGACATTTACATAACAACACCAACATCATTAGATTCATCTCGGAATATATTTTCATATTATATTTATTAGATATTATAGATGCTAACAATTTCTAATATAAATTTAGTCAAACTTAGCTAAGTTTGACTTTCGGCAAATCCAATGTGCAGAGTAAAAAGGACCGGAGGGAGTATTGACACGTACGTACGTTCATTATACACTTCTTCATTTGAATAATTGTTTGATGTACGTATATGTATGAGTGTATAAGTAGTTAATTTTTGCCTAAATATACTTATATTTTTTTCTTTTACCGAAAGACATATATTGATCAAGACTGAGGCTTACAAGATCACCTTCGATGAAACAAAAAATACAAATATATCAAGAGGGAGTTCATCGCTGTCTCCGACCCGCAAGCGCCAAGAAAGTGCCGTGATCCTTGCACTACGCCGCACCTGCTCGGCATTGTCAGAGTCAAGGGCCAATGCAATTGTGGTCGGGAAGTCACGCCACGTTGCTAGGAGATGCCAGCCAGTGGCGGAGCTACAGCCAGGCCAAATGGGCCATGGTCCGCCCAGCTCATGGCCAAAACTATAAAGAGTGGGGAATAAATTGGGCCTTATAAGAGAGAGAAAATGTATTTCCTTCAGCTTGGGCCATCTTCGCCGGCCCAACTAGTTTACTGTTGCTCCGCCACTGATGCCAGCGATGACGATCGACACCACGTCTACCGTCGGCATGGACAAAGTGAATGCCAGACGAGTAGAACTAACCCCACATCGATGGAGAAAAGCATCGTCACATATCTTATTGACAAAGGCCATTGGCGCCTCCATGAGCGAAAGCGAAAACGTCACGGTCAATACTTCTGCACATAATACAAAATCGATATGGGGAAATCAAACCTCTGCTCTTATATGAATGACCGAATGCACTTATTCCCCTGTTTCATCGCCTCCACCTCCTAGATGAATGATACAAAGACATCAAAAACTAATAAAATAGACCAAGAATTCCCATGAACATGAAGATCCATGATCCTCCTCGACCCACCTCTCAGCACAGAAACTGGTCGCCGGAAGCGGAGATGCTAAGATAATAACTAATAAGCCAAGGAGGATGCGCATTTTGTAGCCGCTACCATTTTATTTATTTATAATCTTAATATCCATTTCTGAGCCCACGCTCATCTGCAGCTTGTCAAGAAAAAATCACAAAAAGTACAAACAATTCCAAAAAAATCCAATTTTTTTGCATGATAGATAATTTGGTGTGTGAGGTGCACTCCAAATTTAAGATCATTTGGACATATGAGTAGCTCTCAGTCAAAAAGACAAATTGGATCACAACAGTATATGAACAGTAAACTTTTTTACATAACCCAAATTTGTTATTTTTTTCGAGAGCTACTCAGATATCCAAATGATCTGCAATTTGGAGCGGACCTCACGCACCAAATTATCTACCATGCAACTTTTTTGGAATTTTTGATTTTTTTTTCTGGTATTTGTTTGGATTTTTTTTTCCTTCAAGGCGGGTGCAAATAAGCCTGGGCACTGAATCGGTTCTCTCTTTATAATCATCAATTAGGTAACATGACATAATGAATGTTCTCCTTTAGTGAAGAATCGTTCTGTGTGTTGGATGTCATACTCAGATAGGGTAACCAATATGCAAAAAAAGTCATTTGATGGGAGGGCTCTAGGTAGCCCTTTATTTGTTGTTCTCGAAAACTTTTTTTCACATGGCGAAAAATCTGGAAACAAAGTGTGCAAACACATATACATGTATAGTTGCAAATAGAATTTTGCATTACTCATCAACCATGATTACAATCACCTCTACATAGATCCTCCACATCCCCTTGACCAGAACAGAGCCAGACCGATATGTGAGTTTCTAGTAGAGCATAAGTTGCCAAGTAGTGGCTTACATTGTTATGACACCTACTACTATGAGTAGTACAAGATTCACTAGTGAACCTGAAAGATTTGAGCTCCTCAATCATAGCCGAATACGCTAATCTATCCTTATCATTATTGTTCACCATGTTGACTGATACCAAACAATCCACTTCAATATAAGCCGGAGTGGTGCACTATTGCAAAGCCAGAGATATGCCTTCTACGCATGCCGATATCTCTGATTCAAGCGGAGTTGAGAAAATGTATATGTAGCGGTAGGAGCTAAATATGCACATATGGTCCCTTAGAACCATCCAAACACTAGCAAGTCCGGATTAAGAATTAAACTAACCATCGACATTGAGTTTTTACCGGCCAACAAAAGGCAGCTTCCATGAAACTTGCATATTTACAAATGGGGTATTGTTGAGCTCTTTTGCACTGGCCATGCATGACACATATGATAACACCCCTTTTCTTTCAGCACATCATCTCCGGGTGCTGTTCAATCATCATGAGCGAGCTAAGGTAGTTGTATATGCATCATCGAGATATTTCAATGGGAGGAGGGATATTATCACATTCTCGTGTCGAACTTGCCAGCATCTCCACAAAAGAATGAGGAACATTATACGTTCTGTTTCCAGGAGCTCACTGGAGGCATGCGATAACAACTTTGACCCAATATTTTTATATCCTCCACTCGTGGTAGGCTTTAGATTTCAGCCATTGATTTCCACAGAGCTAACACGTGTTTGTTTCAAGGTTTCTTTTCTTCTCAGTACACCACGTTGGTAGAGAATTCATTATAATTTTGCAGGCAAAGAGCCTAACTTTTGCTAGTACCGGGCTCTTCCAAATAGTATCCCATGACGCCCTATGTCCGTATGGAGCAGCACTAGTCACAGAATCTACTTCATCAGATTCAACCAAGGCAACATTATAAGCATCACTAACACTGAACACTCTAGATTTCTTAGGCGTCCGTGCCAGCGTGTTATCCACAAGACATGGTGATGGACGGATTTTTAATACCTCTATGTCATCCAAAGGCAGAAGATGCCTCCGAAGAACATCGACCTTCCAAACTCCATTGCCATCCAATAAACCTAAAACTCATTGAATACGAAATCTTCCATAAGATGTGATCAATTGGTAAACAAGATCACGATTTATCCGGTTCTCCCTCCACATACGGATGCTACGCACATTGCTAATGGCTTCCCAAGAAGAGGTTGTGTTCCCAACAAACATAATATCTTCCTAGCGCCCATTTGGATAGCAATGTGCCTTGAGAACTCGAGAGCACAAATTGTCATGCTTAGTCAACATGCTCCAGGCTTGCCGAGCTAATAGGGCTTGATTAAAAAGCCTAAAATCTTGAAAAGTGATTCCTCCATGGTCTTTTTGGTTCAACATGGCTTCACAAGATTTCCAGTGTGTTTTGTTTTTAACGTGTCATGATCCCAATAAAAAACTATGTACCAACTTTGTTACATCGTCACACACCAAGAATGGCGTCTTGAAGACACTCCCATAAAATACATTGGTAGTTCTTGAGCGGCTGATTTAATTGGCACTACATTACCATACTGAGCACGACGGCCATCTCCCCGTTGCAAGATACGGTTCATTAACTTGGCCTGCTAAGTCTGGAATTTGCCACTATTTATACAACCATTAGGGGCCAGTAGACCGAGGCACTTTTGTTTAAAGCTTGAAGTGGCCACATCAACCGCCCGGACTTGCTTTTGTACATCAGTAGGAGAAGCTTCATGGAAAAGAAGAGAACATTTTGCAGAGTTTATGCACTATCATGTTGCCATAGCATATGCCTCTACGATAGCCCTCACATTGTATGCATTTGAAGAACAATAGGAAATCATAGAAAAAATAGGTGTGAAATACCAGAAGCTTGGTGAATAACTTTGAGTGAAAAAATACTAGCTAATTCAACTCCTTTCTTAAGTAGAATATAAAGTCCTTTAGCGACAAATAAGAACAAGAATGGGTGATAATGGATCACTTTTTCATAAACCATGTGATAGTGCAAACGAATCCAAGAGGAAAAACTCTTAGTGGGATATTTCTCCTGCTTGATGTGATGAATTCATTTGAAAGCCACTAAACCATTGCCTGGTATCATCCTTCCTCGTACAAAATCACTCTAATCCATAGAAATTACCATCCAAGATAGGTCTAAGTTTATTCACTAGACAAACAACTTTATAAACAACATTCCAAAGCTTATTGGTCTAAAATGAGCAAGCTTACTAGTATTTGGAACCTTCGTATTTAGAACAATTGTTGTATCATTGGCATTACCCCTGTCCAAAAAAAAACCTTTACTGCTAAAATAATGTCGTTCTTGGCAATACTAAACTTCCTCTTGAAGAACCTAGCCAGAAAACTATCCGGACCTGTGGCCTTTGAAGCTCCCATCTAAAATGGAGCATAAGAGATTTCTTTATATGTAAGATCAAAGCATACTTTATTATTCATGTTCCCATCAACTTGGGGTTCAAAGAGGTCTATAATATGAAAATATTTAATCTCGGGTCTAACAAGAAGAATTACTGAAAACCAGAAGTGTGCATTTGCACCATAACTGGCTCATTAGATGGCATACTACCATCGTCATCAGATAAGTTTTTAATTCTATGCTTGTGTGCCCTCCAGACTTCCCTACTATGAAATACTTTGTGTTCAGCCCCCTGTTTCAGAGAGACCTTTGTATCCACATCATTTCTTATGTATAAAACATACCATTCATTCCGTTAGTTACAACTCTTATTTTTTGTATGTCCGTGTTCATGTCCACAAGTTCCTTTAATCTGGTGCAAGTTTTTTCTGGTTCCTCGGTGACATTTCAAAACTTAGATTTACTCAGATGAAAATAGAAGTCGTAGTTTTGCAAAGTTTCAACTTCACATCTCCCTGATTATGCATTGAACCTAGATATTCCAAAGCATCTTTAATAATTTTGGGCAATGCATGTTCCCTCTCCCACAAGCATTAATATTGTCTGCAACTTGAGCGTCTACTCAAGAGAACGTCAACTGCACCCTTCCCTAGTATAGTAATATGATCAAAACCTGATACCATGCATTGCAGTGATGTGACGGGAAAATGGTTCCTCCAATCGTTAGTGGCAACTACACGTCCAGTCTCACCTGAACATGCACATTTCCCACTCTCTTTTACCAATTCAAAATCCATTAAAACATCACGGAAGCTATTCATTTGATGTTTAGGTCTCGGTGTGTTTGAAAAGCCGACTGTGCTCTCAACATTTGTGTCGTCGACAACATTAGGTGCCTATTCTCCGCTCTAGGTTCTCAATACGCACAAGTGAGGCACCAAAGAGCCCCATTATTTTTGCTTCAAACAACAACATTAATGTCGTGTTCATCTACTAAAAATGTGTCAACAAGCATGGACTAATGCCAAAATAATGTGAGGCTGCCAGTTAATCCATTACTATTCACAACTTCAAATCCTCGAAGTGCAATACAACCACGAATGATCTTCCTTTTTTCCTTTCACTGCCTTATTATGAACATTTTCGCGTAGACATTGAACATTTTCATTTTGAAAAACCCCTGAATATTTTTCCAAACTGTGTTAAACATTTGTAAGCACAGTTAGCATTTTTTAAATATACAGTTAACATTTTGAAGTACACATCATACTTTTTCAAAAATTACATGAACATTATTTTAAAAAGTGCAAACATCTCTTAAGTGTTAGAACTTTTTTGTAAGTGGCAGGAACATTTTTTATATGTATGAACATTTTTCTTATATTGCACAAACAAATTTTAACATTTCATGACTTTAAACCTATCATGAAACATATTTTTAAATGCCTAAACCTTTTTCAAATGTCATGAACACTTTATTGAATGCTCTGAACATTTCTACAAACATTTTTTATAATTTCATGAAACTTTATAAAAAAATGCATGACAAATTTTAAACATGTTAACATTTTCTGAATGTCATTTTTTTAATGGAATGAACATTCTTTAAAATCGCACTAATAAATCCTTACATGTGATGAACATTTCTTAATGTGAGGTGATTTTGTTTATAAATTTAAGTAAATTCATTTTCAAATATATATATTTAGACTATTTCAAAATAAAAAGAAAAAGAAAAAAGGAACAAAACTAAGAAATATAAGACAACTGGATTGGCCGACTAAACACTCTCCTTGAGGCGAGGCAAGCACATATATCTGTATAGATGCACCCTTATTTCAGGGGCTAAAACATTTTATATGTTTGTAAAAATGTTGTAAAAATCATTCCAAAAAAGAGGTGGAATTTATGATGCAGAAAATGAAAAAGAAATGCTCACGTACATACACATATATATGTTCATACGTGATTATGTGTGGAGTAATTTTATCATAGTGCATCAATAAATTGGTCCTATATATGTTAACACCATGAATTCATGTTTTAAAAAGTCATTCATTTTGAGAAAACTTTTAAAAATATGTTCACATACATACATTAGACATGTTCATATGTGTGAAATAAAATGCCCAGGCACATTAAAATAAGTTCCAATAACACTAAACAAATATATTCATGTATAAAAAGAGTACCCAACCAAACCAGCACCTAATAGAAGAAAGAATTCCTTATTTAAAACTATCTTCAATTTTATTTCCCTATTTAACACTGAAAAACTCTAATAGTCCAGATTTATAAGACGGCATGTGCCCGTGCCTGCACTCGTACTAGAGGGCGATGCTGGTATTGGAGGACTAGATCGAACAATGGATGGGGCACTTTCAAACCATTCATTTGCTTCCTAATTTAATTGTTGCCCTTTTACTTTGTGTGTTATTTTCGCACAGGCTTGGACCTTATGTGGCAATGTGTATCATAAGGTGTCAATCGTATGACGCCCCGCGCGCATAAGCCGCTTGGTTGCTTCAATTTGACCAACCTCAAAACCCCAAGTGCCCAATAATGTCTTAGATTTGAACTTGCTTAATGAAAGTTTCTTAGTATGGAGTTTCACACCTAAAGTGAAATATCTCTTTCAGTTAGGCGTGTAGGAAGTTGCACACTCATGTTTTATATCGCTCTCACATGCACTGTTAACATATATACATACACATTTTTCATACGTGTGAAATAAAATGTTCTGGGCACATTTAAATTAAGTTCCAATAACAATAAATAAATAAATTCAGGTATAAAAAAGTGTATGAATCCTTTTAGAAAAATCATAGATTAAAACATTGTTTATATATAGATGTATGTTCATTAAATATTTTAAAATGTAAAGACCAAAAGAAAAGTAAAATACAAAAATTTAGTTGAAAAATAGAGTTTAAAATGTTTGTTTTCCTGGGTTTTTTTCAAATTTCGAAATTTAGATTTAATTTTGAATGATTTTATAGAAATGTTTAAAATAGGTCGTATTTATGTGTTGCAAATACACGTGCACCAAAAAAATGTTCCTGAATGTGGAAAGAAATGATCATGTATTTGAAGAACAATGTATCATCTATTTGAAAAAGAATGTTCATGTAGAAATAAGTTCGTTTTAAATAGTGAGATATAGTTATGTCCTTGTCAATGTATTTTTTTTTGGTTCATGTGTATCAAAAATTAGCTGATCTTATATCCAATGAAAAAAATATATCAAATGTTGGCATAATAAAATATTAAAAGAATAAATTTAAAAGCAGGAACCGGAAGAAAAATAATAAGTAGGAACAAATGAAAAGAGGTATAAAAAGGGAAACCGATGACTAATTGGGCTCGACACACCCATTAGGACATCTGGGTAAAGCTCCCTTGTTGGCGTATAAAATTTTCATGCAAACTTGTCCGTCTCCACATCCATTGTTACCGTTAGTCCCTTTCCGGATTCTGACTCCAATTGATTGGGGTTTGCTTGTCCTTATCTGCTTGCAGTGACTTTTGATCTGAAAATTGTACATATTTATGTCTAGTTCAGGTATATGCATATATTTAGCAAGTTAAATCATTAGAAGTGCATATTTTGATTTAAAAAAAGATATATTTCAGCACAATGAGTACAAACTTTAGCAATAACAATAGTATATCCCTCTCGTGCAATAAAAAACAATAGTCTATGCCTAAGTAAACATATATATATATATATATATATATATATATATATATATATATATATATATATATATATATATATACCCCTAGGTACAGCCCATTCACTTTCATAGAACAATATCACAACAATGTAGACCTAAGTAAATTTGTTCAATCCTTGGCCTGCGAAAAATCAATTGATTTGTCAAGGTAGAGAAGAAAAACAAGGCACGAACCATACTCGAGCTTTGTATCAATATCCCCAGAAGCAAGGAGTGTAACAAGGTTACATCCCTTTCCGAGAGAAGATTCGCTCAGTCAGGCATAGTTCTTTTTCATGTACATGTCATTCCAAGATTTTGAAAATTAATCCCCATGTTCATTGTCATGGCGGTAAGTGTTTCCGGGGTCGACCGGTATGACAATAAAAGATCTTTCTTTAAGGGTCTTAAGTTGAAGGGTGTTGTGCGTTGGAAATCTTTTTGAGGACATTCATATATGACTTTTTTCATCAGCGTGGCTGTTCATCCAAACAGTCCACCATAAAATATCAAAAACTTCGGAGTCACAGACATGAAGGCTGGTGACACAAAGACTTATACTTGAAAATGGAAGTGACTCGGGGTTCGGGACAAGGTCTTTTCCACATAAATCGTGATTCAGCCCTGCTGGCACTCACATCAACTCCATCCGCCAAAGACCCGGAATGGTTACATGGCTACCGTATCCGAATAACAGGGTGGCACGATCGCTTCTATACGGCAGGGTTATCCGATCGACACACGGTTTTGTTGCTGTTGTGATGGAGGTGGAGATGGGGGGGGGCAAAACGATGAAGCATGTTCCATACACTTTGTTGTCGGTTATTCAAAACGAGCTAGCTTTAGTTCCTCTAGGGCCGAACGGTCGAGAGAGCGAGAGTAGGCTGTAGTTCCACGGTAATGCGCATCTGCGCCCGGGGTACACCTGATGAATAGTAAGTTCAAAAAATAATAGTTAAAAAAACTGCATTTTTTGGCATGAAGGATGCTCAGGTGCCCATGTTGCGTGCAAATTTTTGCGCTGTTTGGACATTCAAATACCTCGATGGAAAAAATCGATCAAGATAATGCTCTCTTTTAAAGTTTCTTTCACAACTAATTTTTATCTTTTTGTCAAGACTTCCCCAAATATCCAAACACCACAAATGTTTACACGCACGTTACACATTCGAGCATCTTGGATGCCAAAGAAAACTTTTATTATTATTTTTAAAATTTTCATTGTTCACACCCAGGTGCAACTGAGCATTGAATCATCTATAGTTCCATCGCTTGCGTGAGTATTAGCCTAGACACGGTGTGGCAGTGGTGGTGGTATTGGCCTGTTAGGGCGTGTACGATGGTGCTATTTTAGAAGTGCACGTAAGATAAATGTTGAGGTGGAGGAGAGAGAACCCATAAGAAAAAGCATGTCTTCTCTTAATTAAAAGGGATTTTTACATTTGTGCCCCTGGTTCCTTTAGCCATACTCATTCATCCTCGTGCTCTTAACTTTTGCTCACTTTTCCCCACTCCCATGCCCGAAACCCTCAGAACTGGTCACAAACGGTGGATACCGTCGGGTCAGTGCTTTGACCGTTAACTCTGACGAGTGGGGTTGCGCTGACTGTGTCGCCCGTTGGACCTGATGAGTGGGATCACGGTGGACGGTGCCGCGGTTAGCCCGTTGGGTCGTGGTTATACTTGGGCTGTGCGCGCGCCGCAATGACAGAAGCCTGTTATGCATGCACGACATGTCCAGCTAGCCTGCATGCATGCACGTAGCTAGCCTACCTGCATACGCGCCCGCCGCCACGATGCGCTACCGACCTCTTTTTCACGCGAGCCGCCACGGACGCTGACCGGTCTCATTTTCACGCGAGCCGCCACGGACGCAGGGACGGTTGCTGCCGCTGGTTCGTATCATCTCCCACGCGTGTCTCCTCGATGTAGAGCATTGTTTCACACTTTTCGATCCACTCACATCTATTCAACGTGGCAATTGAAGTGGCATATTGATCGACGCGGCTCGTTTGAACGTAGCAAATCCAAAGCGCGGCCGGTGCCACTCCCCTTCCCTTCCCTTTTCCCTATTTAAACCACCACCCGTCCACCTATTCTCCACACATCCATTTGCGCCGCCCCCTTCTCTTCTTCACCCAAACCCAGAGCACTCTCAAAGCGAGGCGAGGATGCAGTACAAAGGCCCCACCTTCGAGCTCCCACCGACTGTTCCAGAGAGACGGTATCCGGCCGGCGTCGTCGTGGAGAGGACGCTCCGCGTGTGAGCGTTCTCACGCTATAGGGGTGCAAGGGGGTTTGCCGAGTGGTTCCTCTGTGCGGGCTTCGCCCACCTCCCGGGCGGGCTCGCCGATGATGTTCCGACTGGAGGAAGTGCGTCCAAACTCCAGGACTCCGCCGATAGGGCTCACCGTCACCCTCGCCAACAGATTTGATGCATACTACCTCCTCGGCAAGGTGTTTTGGTGTGGATGCGAATTCATTGCATTCACAACCCACAACATCTTCACAAACTTTGACTGCATCTTCCCCACCCGTGATGGTATGCACAGCCTCCCCAACTACATCGGCCAGGACGACATGGAGAGGAGGAGCAGTGAAGAGAAGGCGCAGTGAAGATGGTGGTGAAGTCCCGGTCTCGATTGTGAGCTTGTCTTGCCCTAGGGTGTTAGGGCTATTTATCTTTTATATATTTCTATCTTAATTATGTCATTGGTTGTACTGTGAACTTTTAATCTCTGTCGTGTTATCCCCTAAGAACTTTGTTATGCTAACCTTATTTGATATGTCGTTGGTTATCAGTGTTTTTGCTTGCTATTTCTATCTTATTTGACGTGAGATAAATCGTAGATGGATATGGTGTCGTACACGAGCCCTTCTGCTAAAGTAATCAATGAAAGGGTATTCCTCAATGAAAACCAGCAAGTTTTCGCCCATTTAAAGTAGGGTCAAGTTTTCGCACGCGCAGATAGTGGAGTAGTTGAACACGAGCCCTTCTGCTAAATCAATCAATGAAAGGGTATTCCTCAATGAAAACCAGCAAGTTTTCGCCCATTTAGAGTAGGGTCAAGTTTTTGCACGCGCGGATAATGGAGTAGTTGATGTGTCAAAAAGGAAACTAAAGCTAGAAAAATGAGCCATGTTGATGTTGAAAAGAAGAAGAAGAAAAGATAATTTTTTTTGAATTGTTGGTGGCCCTATTACGTATATTGTATGAACAAAAACAAGCTAATTTTTGAATAGTTTGTGGACTATGCTATGGTTTAGGGCACCCTATGTTTTATGTAAGAAGTATGCTATGGTTGCTACTTTTTATGTTATGAATGTATGCTTGCTACGTGAGATATCGGTCGATGGATATGGTGCCGTAGCCGAGCCGTAGACAAGCTCTCTAGATGGATATGGTGCTGTAGCCGAGCCCTAGACATGCTCTCTAGATGGATATGCTGGCTAATGGTGCCACCGGACATTATTTTAGACGTGGTTTCAGATGGATATCATGATCTACATAATTAAGTCTGACATGTTCTTAATAAAAACAAAAACAAAAATCGTGTATACAATATTTTTCTTGCAACAAAAACTTGTTTATAATACCCGCATGTCAAAAAATGAAAGTGTTGTGCCGTAGGCTATATACAGAAGGAAATTGCCATGATGTGTACAAATAAATTTGACATGTGCAAGTCCAACTATAAATCGATTTACCATCATGCACTATTTTTGTTCGGCATGGCAATAAATGGATTTACCATGGTAATGATCAAGGAAAAAAACAGAGCCAACGCGTGGGCCTTCGACACTCAACACAATGAGACGGCCTAACCAGGGCTTAGTTTCAATTTGGGCCCTAGAACTACGTTTTTTTCGTAAGCGGTCGGTGTTGTCTTAAGAAAATGAAAATGTACAAAACTGATGAAACTGACATGATCCACAAATTAAGCAACACAGAGCATAGAGAACATGATCCACAAATTTAAGCAAATCATAGAGCACATGATCCACAAATTTAACCAAATCCTAGAGCACATGACACCACACTAATAACATCTCTAACGAGTGATGACCAGCAAGTAAGCAAATCCTAGAGCAACTACACAAAAATAAAAGGGATAAAATCCTAAAGCTATCAGATTCGCCTGCTTGTTCAATTGAATCATCTGCTTCAAGTTCTTGTTCACGTTCTTTATTCCACCTTCAGATCTGCATCCCCAACTATCAGAGCAGCACTTTCAAAGACCAAATTCGTTGTTGCTGACGGCAGATTGAGCTCCCGGGTTGGGGCCCCATTGAATTGAATCCGCTTAACATAGTCATACAGCCATTCAAAATGTGTGCATTTCTTCACGATCTGAAACGAAAACATGAACCCTAAATCCCAAATCAAAAAAGAATTAAAAGCAAATAGAAAAATAAATCAGAGAAAAATCATGAGATCTAACCTGCCCTCTGGCTTGCTCTCGCATTTCACGAACTCGCGCCCATAGTTGCCATTCTTGACCTCCTTCAACTGTATCAGTGGCACGCTGCGTGGGCAGTCCAGACATCGCTCCATGGGAAGTGGACCAGACTGGGTCCACGAGGGGCGGGAGGCTGAAGTGGAGCTCGACATATCACCCAAAGTCGCCGGAGAAGAAGAAGCAGAGGAGTGGCTCCTCTCGTCACCGGAGAGCAGAGGAGGAGTGGCTCCTCTCGTCGCTGCAGAATAAGCACCAGAATAAAGGGGGTACCCGAAGAAAGGGGAGGCACAACCAACAAGTCTCGCGGATCGCCCCATGATCCAAAGATGCGGAGCCGTCCATGTGATCCAACGGCACGGAGCCTGCACGCAGCCTGCCCTCGGAACTACTTCTAGAAGACCACATCTGAGGGCTGTCGCTTGGCGCTAGGGTATGATCGGACGGCTGACGTTCTGAGCTAGGGTTAGGCGATACCCCACGGGGTTTAGAGGGGTTTTGAGCTGGTCAATGGGGTTTCAAAGGCTTTGACTGAGCATAAATAATTAAAAAAAATCGAAAAAATATGAAACCTTCGTCGTTCGTCATTTTATAGGACACACTAACGAGGAAGAATACTAAACTTGATATACGTACATTTAGAGGAGAAAAAACCTAGCTAGCACGATCGAGGTAGAATGAGCACCATTAATTAAAAAAAATCAAAAAAAATACAAAACCTGCGCACAATGTTGTCTTGTGTGACATGTTACCAACCAAAAATTATAAACTTTATCTATGGACATTTTCATGAAAAAACCTTCACACATATGAGCTATCATGTACAACGTTTCATAGAGACCAAGGAGAGGAGGTAGGGTTTCCCTTCGGTTTTTGAAAATTTAAAAAAATCAAAAAAATCACCAAAGCTTGATTTCAAAGTGAATAAGAAGGATCTGAACTTAGTTTTCCATCTTCATATGGTAAACGTGTTTTTTAATGGTTTTTCTATTAAAGTATATTTTTTGAAAAAAAAATAAAAATAGAAAGATTAATTCAATAAATAGTGATTCTTCGAATCTACACTATATAGAATGATTTGGTGTTAATAAAAATATTTGGCTCATTTGGAGTAGGTCCAAAAAAAACTTGATTAC
Organism: Triticum timopheevii; assembly: GCA_963921465.1. Classification (NCBI taxonomy): domain Eukaryota; kingdom Viridiplantae; phylum Streptophyta; class Magnoliopsida; order Poales; family Poaceae; genus Triticum; species Triticum timopheevii. The sequence continues at coordinate 463,690,638 of OY997262.1, read as the reverse complement.
AAATGGGGTTGTTTACCCTAGCTTGGGAGCTCATTTGGAGCACATTTCTCATGACTACAAGTTTTGTAGGCGCAAAAGAGATCGGATTGATCACCAAAAGTTTATAATAGTTCAGCAAACTGTGCAACTCACACCATAGGGGAATGGACTTCAAGTGTTGGTTCAAATTTAAAGTTTTCCTAAAATTCAAAGTTTGCCTCAGTAGTTCAAATTCAAAGTTTACATATAGAATTATTACACCTTACAAGTTTTCACAGTACTTCAAATTGACGACAGAATCCTTATTACAAATCTTAAAGTTCAAAGTTTATGACTTGCATTCAAGTTCAAATTCAAATCTTTGCCTTGCTCCTTGTGTTCCGGGATGGGTTAACCGTCTTGCTTCTGGTTTCCCTGGCTGAGATATTTTGTTCTTTTGAAAGCTTTGTATTGTTGCTTTTGATCTCCACTTCTGGTGGTGGCGGTATTGTTGACCTTTGACTGATCGAGCAAGTGATGACCAGTTGACGGTTATCTGTGGGCTCACTAATCTTTAAAGGAACTTCATACAAAATAACTTCCTCCTCTCTTATAGCTTCAAAACCTTTGTAAGCCATGGTTTCAAATTCCGTATCAGATGATGGTTCAACCGAAGTTTCTTCCTCTCTAGGTCTTTTCTGTCTTGTGCCTCTAATTATCCTAGAGCTGGGTCAAACAGAGATAAGCTTAGCCATCGATAAAAAAGAGAACAAATGCAAAAAAATGGAAAGATTGCACACATACTAAGCTGCTACTTCAGTTGCTTCATTCTGTAAACTTGCTGCATTCTCCTCTGCTGCCTGCATTATCCTCTAAACTTGCTGCATTCTCCTCTGCTGCTACATTCTCCTCTGCATTTGATGCTGCCCATTGTTCCTCTTCTCCAGATGATGCATCAACTGGATTGGTACAACGCCTAGCAATATGCCCTAAGATACCACATCTTTTGCACTTACGCTGTTTTTTTACACGACCCTCTTCACCAGCTCTTATCCTATTTTTCCTTGGTCTTCCTGGTGGTCTAGTCAGCACAGGAGAATGGAGTTTGAACCCTGGGTCTACTATGTTCCATTGGTCTTTTCCCAAGAGTGCAGGCACATTTTCAGCATAAGCAGCCCTAAATTTGGCAATAGAGAAATATTTAGAGCAATACTGATCAACTTCACCATCTTCACCTCCAATAACAGTCATGAGATGTAGGGCATGTATGCACGGCTTCCCGCGAATCTGCCATTGCCTACAGCTGCATTCATTGGTTTCAAGGTTCACTGGATATCTCCATTCCCTATTTTTACTATCAGTGTATGTCACCTCAGTCTTGTATGTCGACGGTCAAATGCATTTCATCCTTAGTCCTCTTGCCATGGCATGCAATGCCTTAATCAGAGATGGGAGCATAAGATGGCTAACATATTGTGTTTCTGTAATTCTTTTACGAAGAGCCATCTTTACCATGATCATCTTCCTGATCTTATCAAATGCTTCCCACAACAAAAGCCCTTTCACTGACTTGAACTTTGCATTGAAACACTCAGCGAGGTTATTGGTCACATAGTCTACTTTGCAGATTTCATTGAATTTGCTTCTTGACCACAGCTTTCCATGATGTTCATCAATGTACTCCTTCACCAAAGGATTATGAGCATACAACACTCTCAAATGGTGCTCATGCTTCCTCAAGATGCATGTGTATGATGCTGCATAGATTCTCATCATAAACTTTGCCTTTGAATTTCTTTTTAAAATTCTGCGCTAGGTGTCGCATACATTCCCTATGTTCCACTCCAGGGAATACAATTTCTAATGTGGTTTCTAAACCATTGCAAGCATTTGTGTGTATAACTGAACCTGAGGGTGTACCTATAATGTTGCGCAACTGCTGTAGAAACCAGACCCAACTCCCCTCACTCTCTACCTCCAACACACCAAATGCAACTGGGAATAGCTAGTTGTGTCCATCAACTATAGAAGCTGCTGCTAGCTGGCCTCTCCATATTCCATTCAAAGCAGTTGCATCGACAGTCAAATAGGGCCTACAACCATTCAGAAACCCCTACCAGCAAGCCTTGAAACAAACAAAAGCCCTCCTGAAGCACTCCTTCTCCATTGTCTTCCCTTTTAATTTGTACTTAACTGAATGCTTGTTAATCTCTACAACACTCCCTGGACTAGCCGTCTCCACTTCATCTTTGAAGGTGTAAAGCAACTAAAAACTGTCATTCCATGGACCATTAATCCTATCAAGAGCCCTTTCCTTAGCATAGAAAATCTTCATGTACTGTACATTAATCTTGTACTTCTCAAATAGCTTCCCATGGAGTGCTGTTGGACCAATTGTTGGTGTTTCCCTCACCCAATCCAAGAGTGCATCTGCCACCCACTTAGTCTTTGCAAGCTTAGATTTGTCCTTTCCCCCTCCCCCTCCAAGTGGGCAAGTGTGCTCATGTGGGTTGCTTTTTATCTGGAACAAAATGAAAAATGATGTCAAATACAATTAAGAAATAGACACATGATCTGAATATAGAATGCATAAATAATCTGATAACAATATTCAGTTGTAATACCTGAATCAATTTGCTCTTTCGCATAGTGGATGCATGCAACCTCCACCTACACCTATCATATGGGCAATGAACAGTGAATCTTCCTGGCTCACTCCTATCAACCTCATAAGAGTTTTCAGTGAGAATGCAATATGTAGTCACTGCATTACGACAGTCCACCATCGATTCGAATACGGTTCCTGGAGTAAGGTCAGGATTCTCCCTGTTCCACTCAATTGTTGGCATGTCCTCACCATCATATTCTTGTAGAACTAAGGAGTCGATGTTCTCCTCCCTCTCTTCATCGTCAGTGTCATCAAATCTAGCACGGCTGCTAGGCTCCTCTGCATATTCATCTTCCACTACCTGTTGACTGACTCTATCTACTAGTTCAGGGAATAGATTCTCATCCTCATCATCATGTCGAGGCACTTCCTCGACAGGCTCTGCATCTACTTCTACATCAGGTGCAGAAGGGAGAGGATAAGTGGTAGAATTAGCTGCAGCCGACATGTTGTAGCTTTCAGAACCACTAGGTTTACTTGGTCTTGACCTACAAGGAGTGTGAGGACGCTCGCTATTAGCAGAGACAGATGACGTCTGAACACCCTTCGGGATACGTCGTTTGCGTGCCTGAAGCAGACCGATATGGATTTTACCGAAACGACTGTTAGCATTCAAACTAAATAGCAATCCTAGATGCTCATCACAAGTTAATGGGACAAATCTCTGCTCGGTACTGTCAAAATATCTTAGTTCAACAGCATCGGCAGGGCTCCACGGATACTCACAACAGAGTGCCTCGCGGAAATCTCTGAACGAAACGCTGGTTTCTACCACTTTAGGATAGGAAAATCCAGAAGTCACACACGGTTTAGTTCCATGCAGCTCGCTAGTTTCCATTCTAACCGCCAGCCAAAAAGCAAGTGCAGGATCAACCCTATTCGATTGAAATAAGATAAGGGGCGCAGTTAGGCCGAAAATTTTCAGATAAATTGCGTTGATTCACGCCAACGGTGGTCAAATACAGCCTAATTTATGGATCTCCTAATCAATTTGAGAGGAAAACGATGCTTACCCAGGTGGAATCCATGAATTATCAGCCTCTGATTTGACCCAATCATGTGCACGGTCGATTGGCTGAACGGGGTGCCCCCCGACATCACTTCCTAATCCTAGATGGGGAGAGAGGGTAGATGCGGCAGAGACGTCACGACTGTGGCAGAGGTGGCACGATTGCGGCGGAGGCGGCACGATGGCGGCAGAGGCGGAACGGCGGCGGCGGAGGGGGCGGCGCGGAAGCGACTAGATCTGATTCAGGTTACAGTGAGTGTTAGTTTCACGACCCCACTGGTTACCATGTAACGGTCAAAATGTGGACTCCGCCCTACGTGGCCCCACTAGTTAGAGTTAACGGTCAAGCCATTGACCCGACGGCAACGTCCGCTGTGACCAGTTCTGAGGGTTTCGGGCAAGGGAGTGGGAAAAAGTGAGAAAAAGTTAAGAGCGTGGGGATGAATGAGTAGAACTAAGAACCAGGGGCACAGAAATAAAAATCCCTAATTAAGAAGATGATCTCTTAGCAACAATATGTTTCATCACATGTTTAGTGATACCTCGTTACCAGAGGTAAGGCTAATAAATAACCCATCGTACAACATGTTTTATTGTCTTTTCTAGATTACGTAGGATGAATAATTCCTTCACCCGGCCGAGATGGCTCTCCTCTCCCATGGCCTCGTCCCTCCCCCCTCCCGAGCGGTGGCGCCTGCACCAGCCACCCCTGCCGGCGATGCCGCTTGCCTGCGCCGCCCCTCCACCCCTTTCTATGAGGGCCTTCAACTCGGCCCGCTTCTCCACCCACCCCACCGCTACATCAACGCCTCGGCTGTCGCCATGCGCTCCATTTTTTGTGTTGGCGACGCCATGGGGCTTGACTTCCAGGACCAGCTTCGTCGTGTCCTTGGTATCCCCTGCGCCTCCGCCCCCTTCCCCCGCTCCGCTTTGGCCTAGGTCCTCATCACGTCTCGTTACCTACACTTTGACAAACCTCTTGCCGCTGCTCTCCTTCAAGCTTTCCTTGGTGGCCTTGCGGCTGACTTCCATGTGTGTGACGCTGGCGGCGGTGTGTTCCTCTTTCATGTTGCGTCTCCGGAGGTCGTAGACATCCTCTCGCGCCAACTCCCCATTCGCTGCCGCACTTTCTCCGCCTCCTTCGCCTCCGCGAGCTCAGCCTCCTTTGCGTCCTCGCCACCCTCCTGCGCCACGTTGTCACAGCTCTTGCATGTTCACCCTCTCTGCAGCCTCGACTTCGAGGCCTCCGCTCGCACTCGATTCGGCACAAACGTTGCCGGCACTTGCCTCAGCCTCACGTCCGGCTGCCGCATGCATGACCGGATTATTCAGTTCCCTCTCGCCATGTCGGCGAGCCTCTTTCAACTCATCCTCTGCTCTATATTTGGAAGTGACTATGTCAGTATTATTACACGTTAGATGACGAGGTAGTGCTCTCGTTCACCGTCTTCTCGCCCGCCATCGCTGCTCACATCCGGGCCGGCGGCAACTTTCTCGCACTGGGTATCATGATCTGCTTCCCTGAATGGCGCTGCAACGCGGCGTCGGCCTCAGTGTGCTTCCCTGCTTCCTCCACCCTGGTGGCAGAATCCATGGTAAGCTCGTCATCGGCATCTCCCAAGGTTAGTCCGTTACGCCATCACCTCAGTTTTTGATCTTTCATCCATCGCAAGCACAAAGTAGGGCTAGTTCCTCTCGACTCTCAACCTCACCCACACTCTGATCCGAGCATGCTAACTTGGATCGCATTTGTTTCAACTAATGCAAAACCTAGTGCTTTCATGGTTAAAATGGCCCTTGACCACTGCTTTGCTGGGGCCCCTACATTCTCAGTCCTTCATTACCAGGAAAACTTGTTCCTCTTGATAGTTTCCTCAGTCCTGATCAGGAACGAATTGCTGCAACGGTCTCCCCTTGTCCTGCCCGGGCTGACGCTCACCCTAGGAGCCTCCTTGCAATCCGCACGAGATCGGGGAAATTCAAATTCGAGTGCCACCCTGTGCACACCGGCTTGCCTGCCCGGCCGGGCCTGCAGCCCCACCCGCTAGGTCCGTAGCACCCAAGCCTCCTCCATCCTTGGTGCTCCTCACCCGCCACTCCCCACCCCTCCGCGTGGTTTGTTTATTCCATCTCCTAGGCCCACATCGCCTCACCCCTTGCCATGGACTACTCCTACCCCTAAAATAACCCCTACACGCTTGAGCTGCCCCACGACCCCTCAGCCTTGCACGCGCTAGACGCATGCCTGCTCTCTGTGGCGCCCTTTGTGTCACATTTAATGCGAACTGGCCTAACTACCGAGCGGCCCCTGTGCCCAACCCATGCACCGGGCACTGCACTCCCCCTGGTCTACCGCCCCTGCATGTAAACCAGGTCTACACCCTCCCACCCCCTTCCTCCTCCAACCATATCAACATGCACACCACTCGAGCACGTACTGCAGGCGCCGCGGGCTCAGTCTCCCAAGCCCTCGCCTGGCCACGTTGCTCCAGCGAGCAGCTCCCCTACACCGTACCTCGGCGCTCTTCTCTCTGCCCCAAAAATCTCGCATGCTCCCGAGGCCACCCCACCCCGCGCCCGCCCCGGCCCTCTTTATCAGCAATGCTCCGCATAGCCCCCTCGCATTCCATCGAAGCCCTTGTGCTTTCGGTGCAGAGCCAACGACCACCTAGTTAGCTCCTGTCGTGACCCCCTTCGATGTGCTTGCTGCGGCCAGAATGGTCACAAAGCATTCGAGTGCTCCTCTCGTCTTTTCCTCACCTTCCTCCACCCCACTTCCACCGCCTGCCAGTGACCATGGTCTCCCAAGCCTCCCGGCTCTCTGCTTCAGCCGCCACCCCCGCTTGCAAAATCTGCTTCGGCTCCCATTGCGTCCTCCTCGATGAACCGCTAGCCCTCTCACCGGCGGTCACCCTCCCTGCGTCCCTTCGACACTCGCCGTCATCGGATGATGACTCCGACACTCCCTCTCAGCGGGGCTCGCTGCTCCCATCGCTCCAGGGCTCTGTCGGCAGCTCCTTCGGCGCTGTTGCCGCGCCCCCGACGCTCGTCGACGCTGAGCCCCCGCCGGCAAACCTGCCAGCACCCATCCCGGACATCTTCGTCCCACACGGTCTCATCACGACGTCAGCGTTTTCGCCTTCACCCACATCAACACGGCTATGATCGATGCACACGGGTTCATCCGCCAACTCTTTGACTCGGGCCTTCCCTCGGCCTCCTTCCACTTTGTTGTGGCCTCGGGCTGTGCTGCACTCCTCGTCTTCGACGACCCCGCGGGTAGGTCGGAGGCGCTCCAGCTTTTCCCCATGGACTACCTGGGGATTGATACGTCTCCAACATATCTATAATTTTTGATTGCTCCATGCTACTTTATCTATTGTTTGGGACTATAATGGGCTTTATTTTCCACTTTTATATTATTTTTGGGACTAACCTATTAACCGGAGGCCCAGCCCAGAATTGCTGTTTTTTGCCCTTTTCAGTATTTCGAAGAAACAGAATATCAAACGGAGTCCAAAGGAATGAAACCTTCGGGAACGTGATTTTCTCATCAGATAAGATCCAGGAGACTTGGACCCTCCATCAAGAAAGCCATGAGGCGGTCAAGGAAGCTTCTGTATCCACGAGATCCCATCTTGGGGCCTGTTCTGGACCTCCGCCGGAGGGGGCATCCACCACGGAGGGCTTCTACATCATCACCATAGCCCCTCCGATGAAGTGTGAGTAGTTTACTTCAGACCTTCGGGTCCATAGCTAGTAGCTAGATGGCCTCTTCTCTCTTTTTGGATCTCAATACAATGTTCTCCCCCTCTCTTGTGGAGATCTATTTGATGTAATCTTCTTTTTGTGGTGTGTTTGTTGAGACCGATGAATTGTGGGTTTATGATCCAGTATTATCTATGGAAAATATTTGATTCTTCTCTGAATTCTTTTATGTATGATTGAGTTATCTTTGCAAGTCTCTTCGAATTATCCGTTTGGTTTGGCCAACTAGATCGGTAGTTCTTGCAATGGGAGAAGTGCATGGCTTTGGGTTCAATCTTGCGGTGTCCTTACTCAGTGACAGAAAGAGTTGCAAGGCACGTATTGTATTGTTGCCATCGAGGATAACAAGATGGGTTTTTTTTCATATTGCATGAATTTATCCCTCTACATCATGTCATCTTGCTTAAGGCGTTACTCTGTTTTTAACTTAATACTCTAGATGCATGCTGGATAGCGGTCGATGAGTGGAGTAATAGTAGTAGATGCAGAATCGTTTCGATCTACTTGTCATGGACATGATGCCTATATACATGATCATTGCCTAGATATACTCATAACTATGCTCAATTCTGTCAATTGCTCAATAGTAATTTGTTCACCCACCGTAGAATACTTATGCTCTTGAGAGAAGCCACTAGTGAAACCTATGGCCCCCGGGTCTATTCTCATCATATCAATCTACATCACTTTATTTACTTGCTTTGTTTTTACTTTGCCTTTACTTTTTACTTTGCATCTATCTATCAAAAATACCAAAAATATTATCTCTATCAGATCTCACTCTCGTAAGTGACCGTGAAGGGATTGACAACCCCTAAGCGTTGGTTGCGAGTTGCTATCGTGTTGTGCAGGTACGAGGGACTTGCGCGTGACCTCCTACTGGATTGATACCTTGGTTCTCAAAAACTGAGGGAAATACTTACGCTACTGTGCTGCATCATTCTCTCCTCTTCGGGGAAAACCAACGCAAGCTCGAGACGTATCAAGAAGAATTTCTGGCGCCGTTGCCAGGGAGGCTTACGCAAAAGTCAACATACCAAGTACCCATCACAATTCCTATCTCTCACATTACATTATTTGCCATTTGCCTCTCGCTTTCCTCTCCCCCACTTCACCCTTGTCGTTTTATTCGCCCTCTCTTTCCCAATCTCCTCCTCTCTTTTCCGTTCGCCTTCTTCCCGTATGTATCTTTGTTTGTGTTTCCACGTGCCCTCTATTTGCTTGCATCTTTGCTTGCTAAAAATCTATTGATATGGATCCACTTAAGGTATTCTACTTGGATCATCTTTGATCCTTATGTGCTCGTGCTGAAACCCCAACTAGCCTAGTTGATGGGAAATCTTTAGATGAGCATTTTTATTTTGTGCGTCATCATCTGTCTGAAAAGGGGAGACTCTTACGGTATCATATAAATAGGTTGCTATGCTATGCTTTGAATCTTTGTGAAATGTGCGATTTTACTTGTTGCTCTAAGAACCCTAAGAAACACCTTCCCTACCTATGTGAGTTCAATGATAATGAAATCGTATCTTCTTATGCAAAGGGTGTTTATAGTTACTATGATATCGAACAAATTGAAGAATTTGTCGTTTTTAAGGGTGCTCATGAAGTTGCTTCTTTGATTGAAAAGTATGATTTTACTATCAACAAATCTGAAAATTTCGTCACACTTAAGTATTGCAATGAAAACCTTGCTCATAATGTCTATGTCCAAGAGTTTATTGAAAGAATGACCGTTGCTTTGGAAGAAAATAATGATATGCATGAATCTATAGATAATGATGATTCCGATGATTTGATTGAAATATCCCTTGATGAACATGATGCTTGCTATTCTTGTGGCCATGATGCCAATATTTATGAAGACGAATTTGCTATAGTTCCGTATGATAAACATGAGATCGTTGCTATTGCATCCATACTTGCTAGTTCCTTTCATAAAAAGCATGATTGCAATGATTTTACTATAAATCCTCTTGATGTCAATTATGCTAAAATTATGCAAAACCCTAAGCTTGGGGTTGCTAGTTTTGCTATGTCTACTATTTGTTGCAATGATCACGATTGGGGTGATTTCTCTTATGATCTTGAAAATTTATTTAATCCCCATGATGAATATGAGATTGATAATATTGTTTGCAATGATATTAAAAGTGGGTTTGGAAGAGTGTCAACTTTAGATCCCACATATTTGGAGAATGTTCAATCTTATGATATTTTTGATGAAAGTGGGTTTGGAGAGGTCATGACTTTAGTTAATGATATCCCACTATTTTGGAAGAGTGTCAACTTCGCATGCATGTGGATCGTGTTGAGAATATGTTATGTGATAGCTATATTGTTGAATTTTCTTATGATCCTACATGTAACTATTATGAGAGAGGAAAATATGATCGTAATTTTTTTCATGATAATAAATTACCTCTCGTTATGTTGAGATTGCTACTGTTTCTTTCCGCTTCCTTGCATATGCTAGTTTTTGCTTGCTATGATAATTTGTTTGCCTATAAGATGCCTATGCATAGGAAGTATGTTAGACTTAGATGTGTTTGTCACGTGTTTCATGATGCTCTCTTTGTGCTTTAATTCTTGTCTTTGATGTGAGCATCGTTAAAATTATCAATGCCTAGCTAGGGGCGTTAAACGATAGCGCTTGTTGGGAGGCAACCCAATTTTATTTTGTGTTTTTTGTTTTTGCTTATGTTTAGGAATAAATAATCCATCTACCTTCTGTTTGGATGTGGTTTTATGTTTTAATTAGTGTTTGTGCCAAGTAGGACCTATAGGATAACCTACGATGATAGTTGATTTGATTCTGCTGAAAAACGGAAACTTTAGCGCTCACGAGATTAGCTGCCATTTTTTTCTGGAGAGTGATTTTGCGTTGATTCTTTTTGCTTCTGATCAATAAACAAATTGTCCAGGACTTCCTATTTTGATAGAATTTTTAGAGTTCCATAAGTTTGCGTTAGTTACAGATTACTACAGACTGTTCTGTTTTGACAGATTCTGTTTTTTGTGTGTTGTTTGCTTATTTTGATGAATCTATGGCTAGTAAATTAGTTTATAAACCATAGATAAGTTGTAATACAGTAGGTTTAACACAAATATAAATAAATAATGAGTTCATTACAGTACCTTGAAGTAGTCTTTTGTTTTCTTTCTCTAACGGAGCTCACGAGATTTCTGTTGAGTTTTGTGTTGTGAAGTTTTCAAGTTTTGGGTGAATTCTTTTGATGGATTATGGAACAAGGAGTGGCAAGAGCCTAAGCTTGGGGATGTCCATGGCACCCCCAAGATAATCCAAGGACACCAAAAATTCAAAGCTTGGGGATGCCCCAGAAGGCATCCCCTCTTTCGTCCACTTCCATCGGTAATTTACTTGGAGCTATATTTTTATTCACCAACATGATATGTGTTTTGCTTGGAGCGTCTTGTATTATTTGCGTCTTTGCTTGTTAGTTTACCACAATCATCCTTACTGTACACACCTTTTGAGAGATCCATACATGAATTGAAAATTGTTAGAATACTCTATGTGCTTCACTTATATCTTTTGAGCTTGATAATTTTTGCTCATAGTGCTTCACTTATATCTTTTGAGCTTGATAGTTTTTCCTCATAGTGCTTTACTTATATCTTTTGAGCTTGATAGTTTTTGCTCATAGTGCTTCACTTATATCCTTTTGAGCATGATAATTTTTGCTCTAGTGCTTCACTTAGATCTTTTTTAGCACGGTGGTGGATTTGTTTAAAGAAACTTGATCTCTCATGCTTCACTTAGATTATTTTGAGAGTCATTAATAGCATGGTAATTTGCTTAATGTTAAATATACTTGGTATTCAAGATATGTGAAACTTTCTTTTGAGTGCGTTGAATACTAAGATAAGTTTGATGCTTGATAATTGTTTTGAGATATGGAGGTGATAATATCATAGTCGTGCTAGTTGGGTGATTATGAATTTGAGAAATACTTGTGTTGAAGTTTGCAAATCCCGTAGCATGCACGTATGATTAAAGTTGTGTAACAAATTTGAAACATGAAGTGTACCTGGCTTGTGCATCCTTATGAGTGGCGGTCGGGGACGAGCGATGGTCTCTTCCTACCAATCTATCCCCCTAGGAGCATGCGTGTAGTACTTGATTTTTGATGACTTCTAAATTTTTGCAATTAGTGTATGAGTTCTTTTGACTAATGTTGAGTCCATGGATTATACGCACTCTCACCTTTCCGCCTTTGCTAGCCTCTTCGGTACCATGCATTGCCCTTTCTCACCTTGAGAGTTGGTGCAAACTTTGCCGGTGCATCCAAACCCCATGATACGATACGCTCTATCACACATAAACCTCCTTATCTTCCTCAAAACAGCCACCATACCTACCTATCATGGCATTTCCATAGCCATTCCAAGATATATTTCCATGCAACTTCCACCATCATCATCGTGACATGCATTACTTTTGTCATATTGCCATTGCATGATCTTGTAGTTGACATAGTATTTGTGGCAAAGCCACCATGCATTATTTTCCATACATGTCACTCTTGATTCATTGCACCATCCCGGTACACCGCCCGAGGCATTCATATAGAGTCATATCTTGTTCTAGTTTCGAGTTGTAATTCATATGTTGTAATGAAAGTGTGATGATCATCATTATTAGAGCATTGCCCAAATAAAAAAAAAGAAAGGCCAAAAAAAAGGGGAAGGCCCAAAAAAAAGGCCCAAAAAAAGAAAGGCCCAAAAAAAGAGAAAGGGGCAATGCTACTATCTCTTTTTCCACACTTGTGCTTCAAAGTAGCACCTTGTTCTTCATGTAGTGAGTATCATATATTGTGCTTCAAAGTAGCACCTTGTTCTTCATGTAGTGAGTCTCATAAGTTGTCTTTTTATACTAGTGGGAATTTTTCATTATAGAACTTGGCTTGTATATTCCTACTATGGGCTTCCTCAAATGCCCTAGGTCTTCGTGAGCAAGCAAGTTGGATGCACACCCACTAGTTTTCTTTTGTTGAGCATTCATAGCTCTAGTGCATCCGTTGCATGGCAATCCCTACTCACTCACATCGATATCTATTGATGGGCATCTCCATAGCCAATTGATACGCCTAGTTGATGTGAGACCTTCTCCTTTTTTGTCTTCTCCACACAATCCCCATCATCATATTCTATTCCACCCATAGTGCTATATCCATGGCTCACGCTCATGTATTGCGTGAAGGTTGAAAAGGTTTGAGATTATTTAAGTATGAAACAATTGCTTGGCTTGTCATCGGGGGTATAGAAGTTGGGAACATCTTTGTGTGACGAAAATGAAGCATAGCCTAACTATATGATTTTGTAGGGATGAACTTTCTTTTGCCATGTTATTTTGAGAAGACATGATTGCTTTGATTAGTATGCTTGAAGTATTATTATTTTTGTGTCAATATGAACTTTTGTCTTGAATCATTTGGATCTGAATATTCATACCATGATTAAGAAGATTTACACTGAAATTATGCCAAAGTATCACTCCGCATCAAAAAATCTTTTTTATCATTTACCTACTCGAGGACGAGTAGGAATTAAGCTTGGGGATGCCTGATACGTCTCCAACGTATCTATAATTTTTGATTGCTCCATGCTACTTTATCTATTGTTTTGGACTATAATGGGCTTTATTTTCCACTTTTATATTATTTTTGGGACTAACCTATTAACCGGAGGCCCAGCCCAGAATTGTTGTTTTTTGCCTTTTTCAGTATTTCGAAGAAACAGAATATCAAACGGAGTCCAAACGGAATGAAACCTTCAGGAACGTGATTTTCTCATCAGATAAGATCCAGGAGACTTGGACCCTCCGTCAAGAAAGCCACGAGGAGGTCACGAGGGTGGAGGGCGCGCTCCTCCCCCCTAGGCGCGCCCCCCTACCTCGTGGGCCCCTCGAAGCTCCACCGACGTACTCCTTCCTCCTATATATACCTACGTACCCCCAAACGATCAGAACGGGAGCCAAAAACCTAATTCCACTGCCGCAACCTTCTGTACCCACGAGATCCCATCTTGGGGCCTGTTCCGGAGCTCCGCCGGAGGGGGCATCCACCATGGAGGGCTTGTACATCATCACCATAGCCTCTCCAATGAAGTGTGAGTAGTTTACTTCAGACCTTCGCGTCCATAGCTAGTAGCTAGATGGCTTCTTCTCTCTTTTTGGATCTCAATACAATGTTCTCCCCCTCTCTTGTGGAGATCTATTCGATGTAATCTTCTTTTTGCGGTGTGTTTGTTGGGACCGATGAATTGTGGGTTTATGATCCAGTATTATCTATGGAAAATATTTGATTCTTCTCTGAATTCTTTTATGTATGATTGAGTTATCTTTGCAAGTCTCTTCGAATTATCTGTTTGGTTTGGCCAACTAGATTGGTAGTTCTTGCAATGGGAGAAGTGGATGGCTTTGGGTTCAATCTTGCGGTGTCCTTACTCAGTGACAGAAAGAGTTGCAAGGCACGTATTGTATTGTTGCCATCGAGGATAACAAGATGGGGTTTTTATCATATTGCATGAATTTATCCCTCCTCATGTCATCTTGCTTAAGGCGTTACTCTGGTTTTAACTTAATACTCTAGATGCATGCTGGATAGCGGTCGATGAGTGGAGTAATAGTAGTAGATGCAGAATCGTTTCGATCTACTTGTCACGGACATGATGCCTATATACATGATCATTGCCTAGATATACTCATAACTATGCTCAATTCTATCAATTGCTCAACAGTAATTTGTTCACCCACCGTAGAATACTTATGCTCTTGAGAGAAGCCACTAGTGAAACCTATGGCCCCCGGGTCTATTCTCATCATATCAATCTACATCACTTTATTTACTTGCTTTGTTTTTACTTTGCCTTTACTTTTTACTTTGCATCTATCTATCAAAAATATCAAAAATATTATCTCTATCAGATCTCACTCTCCTAAGTGACCGTGAAGGGATTGACAACCCCTAAGCGTTGGTTGCGAGTTGCTATCGTGTTGTGCAGGTACGAGGGACTTGCGCGTGACCTCCTACTGGATTGATACCTTGGTTCTCAAAAACTGAGGGAAATACTTACGCTACTGTGCTGCATCATCCTCTCCTCTTCGGGGAAAACCAATGCAAGCTCGAGACATAGCAGGGATTCGCATTGAGCTGGTTCGGCCTGAGGAGACAGACAACTGCACGACCACCACATACGACTGCCTCGTCGAGCTTGACGTGGCCTGCTTCCCGCTTGAGCTGTGCACCACCATGGCGCCAACTTTGTCTTCGGCCACTTTGGGCTACTTTGCTGCGTCGACCGCCGCTGTCTAAACCCCGGTGACTTCTCCACCATGCGCCTTCGTCCAAGTGAAGTCGGGCGTCAACACCCCGGACCGCTGCATCCTCCGTCTCCGCCCCCCCCCCCCCCGCCCCCGCCCAGATCGTCGACGTGCGTCTCACGGTGGTCAAGACATGGGCCATTGTCAATGGCCTCACCGCCCAGCTCAACAACAATGGCGACCTCGACGATGCCGACCCCGAGCACATCTCTCATGTCCATGGCGTGTGGTAGAACAACACCACCTCGCCCTGCCCATGCAATGGCGTGCACCACGACGATGATTTCATGCCTCCACCGCACCCTTCGAAAGATCGCCCCCAAGACCACGACGCGACCGGACTGGCCTCCATGCCTCTCCTCTTCCCCGAGGACCGCTCACCGATCGCTGGCCTCGCCGATGAGGCCATCGACATCAGCAGCGACACCAGCTCTGACCACGCGGTCGACCTCTCCGACGAGGTCCACGTCTCCAACCCCTTTGCTTCTCTGGCTGTTGACGATGACTCGGACAACATTACTGGTATGGATGCCATAAGCTAACCACCTTGTACCCCTAGTTCCTATATGCATATCACCACTTCTAACTCCCTCCCTCCTCCAGAGGATATCGATGTCCCGGACGAGGCGCACGAGGTGGTGGGCCGCTACGCTAGAGCCCAAGAAAAGCGTATCCTTGACTCCACCATCGGTCCTCACCGCAGCCGCCGCTTGGCCGGCCTAGTAAGCCCGGCCTTTGTGGACATGACGATGAAGACCATCAGGGCACACGCGCGCAAGTTTGACATCTCTGCTGCCTCCAGCGGGCTCACCGCTGCCATCAATGTTGTGGGCCTGACAGACAACCCGGAGGTGCCCACGATGGACTCGACGGCTCTGTCGCTCATCGCTTTGTAGTGCGGTGCAACTGCTGACGATGTGCGTGAGCTCACCGCGGTGCCCTCTAGTGAGCCATGATCTGCTCCACTCTTATCCTTGGTCGATCGCCCGCCCTCCGCCTCTGTTTTAAATCCTGCACTTAGGTTGGCCATCAGTACTGCTAGCTCTTTTTGTGTTGTCGATCTGGGACAACGAGTGTTCCTACATGTGCCCTCTCCGTGCATATTTTGTGCTAGCTATCCCTTTGTATGGCCCTTTTTATTACCCATGTACCACCCACCCCAACTTTATTTAACAATGATTTGATCGGCCCCCTATTTCTTCTGCTCCTTCTCCCATCTGAATGGTGTTTGCATGGTTGTATGACTCGCACAAATCTATCTTTCTGCTGTTGGAATGTGCGTGGTTTGGGTCAACCACAAAAGAGCTCCAATGTTCCCGCGGAGCTAATTGCAATTCGACCACAGGCATGTTTTCTCCAGGAAACCATACTAATGGCCCCCGATAGTGCGAAAATTAGATCCGTCGTCTCCTGGAAACTAGACTTGACTCACCACAAAGACGCCTTGGGTTCCTTGAGCGGCATCCTCTCGGCGGTCTCCTCTACCCATTTCACCGTCATTAGCTCTATGCGCACCAACTTCACAGTAACACTCACGGTTTCCTCCGTGGCCTCCCCTTCATATCTTCTAATCACAAATGTTTATGCCCCAACGGACCACGTGCTCAAACCTAGTTTCTTAGCTGAACTTGCATCGCTCTCGCCCCCCCCCCCCAGACTTCTCCTGGCTTATCCTGGGAGACTTCAACCTCGTGCGATCTGCGCTAGATAAAAACAATGATGCCTTTCGCCAGCACGAGGCTGATCTTTTCAACCAATGCATAAACTCCTGGCCCTCATTGACCTCCCCCTTCTTGACAGAGCCTTTACCTGGTCTAATAAGCGTGACCAACCAACCTTAGAGAAATTAGACAGAGTTTTCATTAACTCTGCTTCGGATCTTACCTTCTCAGACTCTCCGGTTTCAAGCCTTACGCGCTTCATTTATGATCACGTTCCCCTGATCATATCTATTAATACCGCTATCCCTCGCCCCGCTCTCTACCGTTTCAATCTCGGATGGGCCCAAAACCCAGCTTGCCAAACCACGGTCCTAGACTCTTGGACCTCGGCCCCTTCACTCCCCACTGCCCCCCTAACACTGGTTCGGGCACTTAAAAATGTCGCTTCGCTCTTTGCTCTTGGTGAAAAAAATTCTCCTGCTCTTGGTCAGGGAAACAAATTGTAAAGTTGTCATTAACCTGCTTGACTCGATCGAAGAGACCCGCTTCCTATCGCAACCCGAACTGATTTTGCGCTCGGTTATTATAGAAGTCCTCCATCGCATGATCCGAGAGAAGATGATCTTCTCGCAGCTACGTGCAAAAATAAAAGCGACTATAGACGGCGACGAAAACTCTAAATTCTTCCACACCTCCGCCTCCCAGAGACATCCTAACAACAAAATACCTATGATCCTGCATAATAATTAGGAGTTCACGTCTCATGACCCAAAAATCCAAATCCTTACGTCCTTCTTCACATCCCTTCTCGGTGTCTCCTCCCCCCCCCCCCAATTTGGAACTTCTCGCTCCATAGCTTGTACCCTACCCCTATACCTCAACTTTTACACCTAGACTCCCCTTTTTCTGGACAAGAAATCTACGACGCTTTTGCCGACATGAACCAAATGGCAAGCCCTGGACCGGATAGTTTTGGCCTTGGCTTCTACCGCAAATTCTGGCCCATTCTTAAGCATAGGATAACTGACCTCTTCAATATCTTCTACACCCTTTCTGCAGATATCTCCTGTCTTAACAGGGCATACATCGTCCTCATCCCAAAAGGAGCAGCTCCCCCATCTACTGACGCTTTCCTCCCTATCTCCCTTCAAAATTGCCCCCCCCCCAAAGCTCTTGCTAAGTTACTCATGAATCTCCTCAAACCCATCATTCCCGCACTTGTCCACCCTGACCAGACGTGTTTCCTCTCAGGTCGGACTATTTGCGAGAACTTTCTCTATGCTGCAGACGTCCTCCACGTCTGTGCAAGGACCAAATCCCCCATGCTCGTGATTAAGCTTGATTTCTCCACAGCCTTCGACTCTGTGTCTTGGCCTGCTCTACTCTCTATTCTTCATGTCCGGGGCTTCTCAGAGAAATGGCTGCGGTGGATACGCTTACCTCTGGCAAAACAGCGGTTCTCCTTAATGGCTCACATGGCAAATGGATCGAGTGTAAGAATGGTCTCCGCTAGGGTGACTCACTCTCCCCCTTCCTTTTTATCATTGTTGCATATGTCCAGCAAATGATTATCAACGCTTGTGCCCAAAATTGCCTAGCACACCCGGTCTCGCCCTCCCTTCCATGTCCTATCCTTCAGTATGCAGATGACACGCTTATCATCATCAAAGCCGACCCGCTAGCTGCAGCCAACCTCAAAAAAAAATTCTTGATGACTTCTCCCTTGCTACTGGCCTCTTGTTTAACTTCCAAAAAATGACGATTGTCCCCATGAACATTGACCCACAACTCGCTGCTGATATGGCAGCCACCTTAGGGGCGACCACTGTCGCCTTCCCTCATAAATACCTTGGTCTTCCCCTCTCCGCTCATAAACTACCCCACTCGGCCTTCCAACCGCTTATTGATCGTTGTGACACATACCTTGCAGGTTGGCGCGCTCTCTTATTGTCCCGCAGTGGTCGCCTTATCCTTATGTCGGTCGTCCTAGATAGCCTCCCTACTTATTTCATGATGTGCGTTTTCCTTACCTGTGAGCGTCCTCAAGGACATCGATAAGCGTCATAGGACTTTTTCTGGTCTAATGATGATTCTTTCTCTGGGGCCAAGTGACTTGTAGCGTGGGACCGAGTTTGTATGCCCAAACCTGCTGGAGGTCTTGGAGTCAAAAACCTGAGAACACAAAACTTTTGCCTTATGTTGAAATTTGCATTCAAATTTTTGCACGCTCCTCTCTTCCCTTGGAAGGATTGGATTCTCAACCACTCTCCACTGCATATAGGGCTAGTAGGTAAAAAATGCTTCCTTCCTTGGGAAAGCCATTTTTAAACACCTCTCTGCTCTTCGCGAGATCTCCCAGGTCTCCGTTGGATCGGGATCCTCCACATATTTTTGGCTAGATCGCTGGGTTCTCCCCGAACCCATGTGCATTGCTTTCCCTTCCCTCTTTTCCCACCACACAAAACCAAATACTCTAGTAGCTAATATTATGATGGATGGGATCGATGTGGGCTTACATAGCCGGCTAACCTTAACTGCTTCCAATGAACTTGCTTCCTTGAGACTTCTGTTGCAGGATGTGAGACTTTCAGGGACGCCCGACTCCAGGACGCTGCTTAATGGCTCCTCCTTCACCACCAAAGGAGCCTACGATGCTTTGGCCTCTCAGATTGCTGACCATACGCTTGCATGCATCTGGGATCCCCGTGTGCCTAGCCGGGTGTGTGTCTTCGGCTGGCTCCTCTACCTTGACAGGCTAAACACCAGGGCCAACCTTCATCGCAAGACTCTTCTTGAGTCTTCATCATGCCCCCGATGCAGGGCCGCGCCAGAGGACCGTGCTCACCTCTTCTTCACCTGCCCAGCTGCTCGGTCTATTTGGGAAGCCATTGGTTTTCTTCCATGTTTCTTCCCCTTTGCGGTGCTTTGGACCTCCCCTTCCCATAGGGGCCTTCTAGGGACCATGGGGCCTCTCATTGTGCTGCTCATCACATGGAAAATATGGGGTGCTCGAAATGCTAAAACTTTTAGGGATATAGATACTCCTGCCTCAGATGTTCTTAGAGGCATTATCTCTGACCTCACCCTATGGTCACACCGCCTCAGAAGGGCGGAAGACAAAGTCCACGCCGGCTTGTGGCGGGACTTCTTCTCCTCTCGCCTTCTCTAGTTTGTAAAAAAACTATCTTATTTTGAAACATATTTAGGTGGGGAGCCTCCCCCCGGTGACCGTTTCAAAAAAAAAGATTACATAGGATTAAGATAATTCCGCCTTATAAACCAATGTACATGCCTTTATGGACCGTGTAGTCTCTTCTATGCTCATGACATTTCCTTTAAGAAGGAAAAAAAGACCGACTAGAACAAAAAAATACTAAAATACTAAAAAAACCTAACTTTAGATTTTTTAAGCATGGCAAATCACATGATTTTTATGGCAAATTATGTGTCGCGAGCATGACATCTCCCTTCAGCGAGGATGGCACATCCAAACAAAATAACTGAGCACGCCAGAATTTACCATGTTTGCTAAAGGGAGAATTACTAGGCTCATGACATGTAATTTATCATTAAAAACATTCGATTTGCCATGTTTAAAAATCTAATCTCAGATTTGTAGCGGAATCAAAAAAAATCAAGGCAAACCGACTAGTATGATGTTACTAATATATGCCTATGTATATTCGGGGCGAGAGATCGTGGATGCCGCCTAGAGGGGGGGTGAATAGGTGCTTTAAAATGACTATGGTTTAGGCTTGAACAAATGCGGAATAAACCTAGCAGTTAATTTGCCAAGTACAAAACCTACAACAACTAGGCTCACCTATGTGCACCAACAACTACGCTAAGAAAGATAAACTACTAGGTGAAAGCAAGATATATGACAAGAAACAATATGGCTATCACAAAGTAAAGTGCATAAGTAAAGAGCCCGGGTAAGAGATAACCGAGGCACGTGGAGACGACGATGTATCCCGAAGTTCACACCCTTGCGGATGCTAAACTCCGTTTGGAGCGGTGTGGAGGCACAATGCTCCTCAAGAAGCCACTAGGGCCACCGTAATCTCCTCATGCCCTCGCACAATGCAAGATGCCGTGATTCCACTAAGGGACCCTTGAGGGCGGTCACCGAACCCGTACAAATGGCAACCCTTGGGGCGGTCACCGAACCCGTACACTTTGGCAACCCTTTGGGGCGTTCATCGGTACCCGTCAAATTGCTCGGGGCGATCTCCACAACCTAATTGGAGACCCCGACGCTTGCCCGGAGCTTTACACCACAATGATTGAGCTCCGAACAACACCAACGTCTAGGGCGCCAAGGCACCCAAGAGGAACAAGCTCTAGGGTGCCCAAACACCCAAGAGTAATAAGCTTCTCAAACTTCACTTCCACGTATCACCGTGGAGAACTCAAACCTATGCACCAAATGCAATGGCTAGGGCACACGGAGTGCCCAAGTCCTTCTCTCTCAAATCCCACCGAAGCAACTAATGCTAGGGAGGAAAATGAGAGGAAGAACAAGAAGGAGAACACCAAGAACTCCAAGATCTAGATCCAAGGGGTTCCCATCACATAGAGAAGAAAGTGATTGGTGGAAATGTGGATCTAGATATCCTCTCTCTTTTCCCTCAAAAACTAGCAAGAATCCATGGAGGGATTGAGAGTTAGCAAGCTCGAAGAAGGTCAACAATGGGACAAGAACATGAGCTCAAAGGATAAGGTTCAATGGGGAAGAAGACCCCCTTTTATAGGTGGGGAAAAATCCAACCGTTAGGCTCACAGCCCGCACAGAGCGGTACTACTGCTCCAAGGAGCGGTACTACCGCTATAGCGGTAGTACCCCTTTGAAAAACAACAGCGAGGAGGCAAAAGGCCAGTAGAACCATCGAAGCGGTACTACTGCTTGCGAGAGGTACTAAAAAAATACTTTCGTGCCTACCATCGCTGAGCAAAACACGAGATTTTGGTCCGTACTACCGCGGCTAGAGCGGATGTAAATTTTTACTACCGCTCAGGAGCCATGGTAGTACAGCTCTGGAGTGGTACTACCGCTCAGGAGCCATGGTAGTACAGCTCTGGAGCGGTACTACCGCTCAGGAGCCGCGGTAGTACCGCTCTGGAGCGGTAGTAAAAATTTACATCCGCTCTAGCCGCGGTAGTACAGCTGCAGCCTTTACCAAAGCAGCCACAACTTCTGCAAACGGACTCCAAATTCAACTAAACCAAGTTTGTTGGTGTCGGGGTTTGGGTGCGACATATGCCAAAGGATGTCTTATCATGGTGGGGGCGAGTAGAACGTCGCCGGTGCCTGGAAACGGGATAAGGCGTAGACATGCACGCCGGCGAATCTTACCCAGCTTCGGGGCTCTCCGGGGAGATAACACCCCTACTGCTGCTCTACGGGGTCTCCGCATGGTCACTATAGCAAGGTGGCTAGAATGGTGCTCCTAGAGCTGTATCGGGAGGCAGGAGAGAGCAAGGCTAGTTCTCTCCTCCTTGGTCTATGTAGCTAACTCTATCAAGGCCCGAACCCTTTGCATGGGTGCCCCGGGGGGTTTATATAGGCCTACCTCCCGGGGGTACAATGGTAATCCGACCGGGCGTGGGTCCCAGCCGTCTGTCTCTCATGTTGTCGTCCTTCCCGCTGGCTTCTGGGTCTCGCCGACTGGTGGGTCCCGCGGACAGGCCGGACACTGTGCGGCACTCCTGATGACGCAGGCTTGGTCATGGGGTCGTGGCAACAGTGCCGCCGTCTATCAGGCGATCACTGTCGCCACTCCCCATCCAATCTGGTTTATGGTTTGTGGGGCCCTGGCGGGGAGACGGCCGACTCCAAAGAGGCCGACTCCCATAGGGCCGTCTTCGGGCGCTCTGGCCGCCTTTGATTCACCCACTGACAGGCGGCCCCACGGTCTCCGGACCGTATAGGCCGGCGTCGTGGGCACAGTGCATCGTGCACTGTGGCTGAGGTCAGGGCAGGCATGGCAACAGTGCCGCGCCTCGCCGGAGATCTCCCAGCGATATGGCTCACTGTAGCCATGCCAGCCCTTCGTAGGCAGGAAGGGACGGCCACGTCGTGGCCATACCTCGCATTGGGCTTCGCGGAGGGTCATGGGCCGACTCCCATAGTTGGCACTTCAGGAGGTCGTCAGTCGTGGAATCGGCTCGCTTTGAAGTCGTCATCTGGGACTCGGCTCCTCCGGAGATCGTCAGCTGAGACTCGGCTTCTCGGGAGATCGCCAGCTGGGACTCAGCCTCTCTGGAGGTCGCCAGCTGGGACTCGGCTGGAGGGGCGCGGCTTGCCCCGATGTCTTGAAAGATCCTGGGTCCCGGGTCAGCCTACCCGTGGCCCATTACTCCGACAGTAGTCCCCGAAGCTGGTGAAGCCCTGCGGACGCCGCCTCGTGGGGCTTCAACAGTTTCAAACTTCTCAGCGCCGACTCTGAGACTCGGCCGCTGTCTTCTTCGGGCCGACTCGCCGAAGTCGGACTCATTCAGCGAGGGGCCACTATTTGTAAGTCGCGGCGGGAAAACAGGCGGCGTATCGGATACGCTTCCATGCTGCCCTCGAGGCGGTCCTATCGCGCGGCGCCACGTGGGGATGATAGTCTGCCCACCCACGCGCGCGAATGGACGGGCCGCTAGGCGGGGCCCGCCACTACCGCGCCTCGGCTTCCGAGCGGATCCGCTGCGGTCGCGGACGGTTGGCTTCCCCACGTTGTTACTACGCGCAGTAACTTCGTGGGGTAAATCATGGGCGGCATGGGGCTTCGGGCGCAGTTAATCCCACGCCCGCCCCCTCGGCTCCTCAGCCCGTAGGGCTATAGATAGGCGGGGAGGGGCGGGGTGGCACTGTACGCACACCCTCTCCCCTGCTCTCCTGCCTTCTCTTCTTCCTCCGCCGTGAGCGAAAGCACCTCCCTCGTCGGCGATGAGTTCTTCCTCCGCCGCGCCCCTAGCCTCGCGCTCCGGCTTGTCGGACGGCTCGGACATGGAGGCGGAGCATATCGAGTTCCTCCGCCGGACCCGCCGCCTCCGTAGCGCGGACCTCGTGCACGCCCGTCCCGCGCCGGTGGGAGAGATCCGGCCCACGCCGGAGGAGGGAGAGCGGGTCGTCTTCCGCTCGCACCTTATGCGCGGGCTGGGGCTTCCGGCGAGCGGATTCTTCCGCTCGTTCCTGGAGTTCCATAATCTTCAGCCGCACCACCTCACCCCGAATGCGGTGGTGCTGCTCTCCGCCTTGGCCACTCTGTGCGAAGGCTTCCTCGGCGTTCTCCCCACCCTCGAGTTGTGGGGAGAATTCTTCTCTTCAAAGCTCGGCACGCAGGCCGCCGGCACGCCGGCTCAGTGCGGCACCTATATCGCGGTGCGGCGCTCGACGGCCGACAACCCTTTCCCCCTCATCTCTCTGGTGAAATCGGTGAAGATGTGGCAACGCTCCTACTTTTACGTGAAGAACCTCTCCACCGACGGCGACTGGGTCAACCTGCCGCCCTTCAACCCCGAGCCCTTAACTGGGAGGCTTCCCAGTTGGTCCCACCGGTCCAAGTCGCTGACTCCCTCCGGAGCCGCCACCGTGGCGCGACTCTGAGTTCTGCTGCAGTCGGAGGGCCTCGTCGGATCCGACCTTCTGGCCGCCTTCGTGGCGCGCCGAGTCCTCCCACTCCAGGGCCGGCCTCACCTCATCTGTCAGATGAGCGGCCGCCACGACCCGAGCCGACTGTGCACCAAGGAGATGCCCCGCAGAGAGGTGGCGAACTTGGTGAACCACATCGCGCACTGCGAGTTCACGGAGGACTGGCAGTTCGGCAAGGAGCCGTACTCGCACGACAACCCCCCTCCAGTGGTAAGTCGCATCTCCATGTAGTTTGATCTTCTTTGCAGCCGACTCCGGCCTCTAATCATCATTGGTTTCTTCTGAGCAGAACCCCCTCATGGGGCCCGCAGCCGGCGCCATGAGAGAGCCCCGCGACTACGTCCCCGACCGCGAGGATAGCGACGTCGACGACCCCGACCTGGGGGCGGCGGCGTTGGAGGCCGACGCCGAAGGCGGCGAAGAAGGGGCAGACGGCGGCCTTAGGCCATCGGCCACCTTTGCCGACTGGCCCGACGACGACGCCGACGTGGAAGTCGTCCCACGCCCCCAGCCGAGGGCCGGCCCCTCCGGCCAAAGCGGCGCGAAGAGGTGCCACGCCGGGCCGAGCGCGCCCGGCGGCAAGCAGAAGAAGTTTAAGGGGGCAGCCGCCGCGACCAAGCGGGAGGAGGCGGCCGCGAAGGCCAACCGCTTCCAGAGGGAAGTGAGGAGGCTGCAGTTAGTCTCCGCGTAAGTCTTTTTTTTATTTTCTCTGTTGGATCTTGTTCGAGTCTTCTTTGATTTTTCCTTCATTCTTCTCCAGAGCCCCCCTCTCCCTTGAGAGAGCCGCCGTCCCCTCTGTCATGGGGTCGGTGGAGACGTCCGCCAACACCCGGCGGGTCGATCCCGCCGCCGACCTTCGAGAGGCGATGGAATGGAACGCGCGGGAGAAGCGCGACGAGGAGGAGGCCGACCGCCTAGAGAAGGCGCAGGCCGAGAAGGCGGCCGCCAACGCCCAGAAGAAACTGGAGGAGGCCGAAAACGCCGCCGCAGCGAAGCGGCATGCTGAGGAGGCCGCGCGTTGCCGCTCGGCGATGCTCGTCCCTCCGTTGTCGTCGGCGCCGCCGGCTCCAGAGTTCACGGGGCAGACCGGAGAGGTCGGTACCGAGAACCCCCTCGTGGAGGAGGGCGGCGAGGCTTCAGGCTCGGACACCCTTGCGCCGCCTCCGCCGCCTCCGCCACCGTCTAGGAGGCCGCACGGCAAGCAGCCGGTGGGCCTGCAGGGTCCACCGATCACGGACGATGCCGAGGCGCAGCTGCTTCTTCAGGTTGCCGTGCCGCCCCGCCGCCGGCTTGAGAGGACGAGTTCGGCGCCGCGAGCTCGGGAGACTGGCGCAGCCAGCTCGGCGAGTCTGGATGTCGAGGCCTCCAGTGCCGCGCCCACCAGGTGGTTGCGCGGAGGCGGCACCGACCCTCTGAACCAAGCCCTCCTGGACGTCCAAGCGAAGCTGCACGCGGAAAGCGACGCCCTCCAAGTCTGCACAAGAGCGTATTTGGCCGTGCGGACATCCGTCCGAGTATGTTTCCTTTCTCTTTTTTAATTCATGTCTTTCTCTGTGGGTGCGCGCCAGCGCACCCACTGGGTGTAGTCCCCGAGTTCCGGGCCGGCTGCTGAGCAGGTGGTTCGGAACTCCCTCTGGCGAGCTCTGAATACTAACTTTTGCCTTTGCCGGCTTTTTGTAGGAATATCATAACCTCCGCGCCACTGCTTTCAACCGCAATGTCGAGGAGCTGAACAAGCGGACCACCGACTTGACGGAAAGCCGGGGTGAGCTCTTTTCTTCCTTCTTCGCGGGGGCGCGCTGGCGCACCCGCGGGCTGTAGTCCCCGAGATTCGGGCCGACTGCTGAGCAGTCGGGCCGGATCTCCCCGGCGATCTAATTTACTGATGACTTTTCTTGTCTTCTTCTTCGTTCTTCAGGCGCCAACGCCGCCCTTCATGAGCAGCTGGGCGAGGCCAACACTGCCCGTCGTGCCAAGGAGGAGGAGTGCGGCCGGCTCGCCAAAGAGCACGATCTGCTGGCGACGCAGCTGGCCGAGCAGAAGGAGCTTCTCCAGAAGGCGCAGGACGAGGCCAAGACGCGGGAGGCCGCCCTCATGGCCGAGTTCGAGATCGAGCGCTCCGCCTGGACTGATAGGGAGGCGATGCTGACCTCCGGCTACCATGAACTTGAGGACATCGTCGATGGTAAGTCTCTTTCGCTTCTTTGGTCTTCCGACTTCGTGTCAGGCCGATTTCTGATTTTCTGACTATCTTCTTTTTTGTCTTGGCAGACTTCTTTCCTGGTCATTCACAGGCCGTCCCTCTGGCCATCGAGGCGGCTCGGGAGGCGCGAAGGGCGAAGGGTGAGGTGATTGCCGCCAACGCCCCCTGAACCATCGACGAGCAGCTCCTGAGCATCGGGGCCCGTCTTCGTCCGGCTCACCGGCTGCTGCGCCGTCTTCAGCGTGCCAGTGCCCAGGTGGTTGCCACCCTGTGGCTGGACGTGCCGGCTCTGCGTACCGCCAGTCGGACCGCCGACTGGCTGGAAGTCGCCGCCGGCCGCCTTGAGGCTTGGAAGGGCTCCTCGGCCCGGGCCGGAGCACGTCGGGCCTTGGAGTTCGTCAAGGCGTGGTATCCGGGGCTGGACCTAGACCGCCTGGCCGCGTTTCGATCAGAAGCCCAGGCTGAGCTAGAGGCCGTAGAAGGCGCCCTTGTCGAGCGCGCGGTGGCCATCGCCGAGTACACGGACACCAGCGTCTTCGTGCCCGAGCAGACTGAAGGCGGCGAGGAAGCACCGCTGGACTGGTTCGGGATGAACCCAGAGTACGAGGAAGACTCGGCGGAGGTGATCGACTCCGGCGCCGAAGAGGAGGACAAGTCGGAGGACGGAGGCGAGGAGGAGGCGCCAGAAGACGAAGCAGGTGGCCAGCCCCAGCCCGACCGCGCCTCCAGCAACGAGCCGCGCGGGAACAAGGCGACTGCCGCCGGAGGCGACCAGGCTGAGACCACCCAGCCGACTGCCCCGGCATCCGACACCGCCGTCACCTCCGATCCTCCGGCCCCGGAGGCCGCCTCCTAGACTGCTTCTGTTTATCTGTCTTCAGTAATCTTTTTGAAAGACTTGTTAGGTTCGAACAATTCCACCCGCGGGGTGTATCCTGAATTCTTATTCGGAGATTCGGCCGAGGGCCTATGTAAATATTTATCTAATTTCCGCCTTTCCTTGCTTATTGCTCCTTAGACTTTTTCCTTTGCCACCTTCCTTCAGTTGCCGCCTTGCCGGCTGGGCAGCCGCTCTGCGGACTGTCGCCAGGTCAAGTGCTTGGCTACTTCAGGAAGGCAAGTACTTAGCCACTTAGAGTTTCTTTAGCAAGTCGGCCAGAAGGCGACAGGCCGACTATTCAAGAGTCGGCTGTCTTTGATAAAAGCTTTAAGACGGCGAGCCGACTACTCATGAGTCGGCTCTGTGAGGGGAGGCTGGTAGCCGGCTTGAGCTATGCCTAAGCTTTTAGGTCCTTAGCCATTTTTTCATGCGTGCGCTCGTTCTAGCTTGTTCTCTGCCTACCGGCAGTCGCTCTGCGAGCTGCGGCTTTCGACAGGAGACGGCTTGAGCGCAACACATTACTTGTCCGACTGTAGGAAGCTTTTCATAGCGCAAGACGGCAAGTCCCCGGGTCGACTAGTCGAACCCGGTGCCAGGTGGTATGATAAAAAACAATAGTATGTTCGGAAGCGTAATTCTTATCATGCAGATAACAAAAAGGCAGTCCCCGAGCTCGTCCCGGGGGGCCTAAGGTCTTAGTACTTTAATACAACGAGGGTAGTGCGATACATACTGCATCAACTGTAAAATCTTCGAAGAAGATTCGCGTTCCACGGGCGCTCTGTTTCTTTGCCGGAGTCGTCCCTCTTGCACGCTCGAGGCTTCTGAGCGTCAATCAGATAGTAGGCATCGTTCCCTAGCACCTTGCTGATGATGAAGGGACCCTCCCAAGGCGCCGACAACTTGTGCTGGCCGGCTGTTCTCTGAATCAGCCGGAGCACAAGGTTTCCCTCTTGGAACGATCTCGGTTTGACCTTGCGGTTGTAGTATCGGCGCAGACTCTGCTGGTAGATGCTGGACCGGCTGAGTGCCAACAGTCGGCCCTCTTCCAGCAGATCGACGCCGTCTTGGCGTGCTTCTTCGGCTTCCTCTTCGGTGTACATGGAGACTCGCGGAGAGTCAAACTCTATATCCGTCGGGATGACAGCTTCGGCACCGTAGACGAGGAAGAAAGGCGTGAAGCCGGTTGACTTGTTTGGAGTCGTGCGCAGACTCCAGAGGACGGCTGGCAGCTCCTCGACCCAACAGCCGGCCGAACACTCGAGTGGTTCGACCAGTCGAGGCTTGATGCCGGACAGGATGAGGCCATTGGCTCGTTCCACCTGTCCGTTTGACTGCGGATGGGTAACGGACGCTAAGTCCAGTCGGATGCCCTGCGTCGCGCAGAAACGAGCCAAGGCGCCCTTGGCAAAGTTTGCGTCATTGTCGGTGATGATGTTGTGCGGTATGCCGTACCACACCATGATGTCGGCAATGAAGGTTACTGCAGTCGGCCCGTTCAACTTCTTGATGGGCTTTGCTTCCACCCACTTGGTGAACTTGTCCACCGCGACAAGCAGATGAGTTAGGCCGCCTCGGGCCGTTTTGAATGGTCCTACCATGTCCAGGCCCCAAACTGCGAAGGGCCAGGCGATGGGAATTGTCTTCAGCGCGGAAGCCGGCTGAAGTGGCTTGGAGCGGAACATCTGGCACCCCTTGCATTTTTGTACTAGCTCTTTAGCTTCTTCCAGGGCAGTCGGCCAAAAGAAACCATGCCGAAAGGCTTTGGCCATGAGTGCCCTTGAAGCCGCATGGTGGCCGCACTCGCCCTGATGGATGTCTCTGAGGATCGCTTGGCCTTGTTCTGGTTCTACGCAGCGCTGGTAAACACCAGTGACACTGCGTCTGACTAGCTCTCTGTTGACTATGGTGTATGATGCCGCTCGGCGCTGCACTTGCCGAGCCAGGATCTCATCTGTTGGCAATTCTTTGTGTACTAGAAATTTGAGGATGGGCTGTGCCCATGAAGGTGCTGCTATCTCTTCAACTGCTACCACAGCGACTTGGACAAGGGTGGCTGGGCTGGGAGGCGGCGGGTTGGAGTCTATGGCCATTTGCTGGATTGACGGAGTCTCTGGGCCGACTGGGGCAACTCCCGGGCCGACTGGCGCAGTCCCCGGGCCGGGCTCTGAAGTCCCCGGGCCGACTGGCACAGTCCCCGGGCCGGGCTCTGAAGTCCCCGCGCCGGTTTCAACTGTGATTTTCTTGAGGTCGCCTGCTGGGGCTTTGGAGTCGGATCCGACTATTTCTGGAGGAGCCGGCACGAAGATGGAGTCCGACTCTGGTGAAGGCTTGATAGACGGCTTGAGGAGGCGCTGAAGGGCGACGCCGGAAGGTATCACTTGGCGAGTGGAGCCGACTCGCGCCAAGGCATCTGCTTGCTCATTGTCATTTCTTGGCACGTGAAGGAATTCGCACCCCTCGAAGTATCCGCTGAGTTGCTGCACCAGGAAGCGGTAGCTCGCCATGTTTGCGTCTTTGGCGTCCCAGTCGCCAGATGACTGCTGAACCACCAAGTCAGAATCGCCATAACACAGGATCCAGCGAATGCCGAGTTCTTTGGCAAGCCGGAGCCCATGAATGAGCGCCTCATATTCGGCGATGTTGTTGGAGGCGGCGAAGTGGATCTGCAGCACATACTTGAGCTTGTCGCCCTTAGGGAAGGTGAGGACGACGCCGGCTCCAAGGCCGGTGTGCATCTTGGAGCCGTCGAAATGCATCCGCCAATGAGTGGAGTCAGGCGCTGGCGGCAGGTACTGGGTCTCGGCCCAGTCGACGAGGAAGTCGGCCAGCGCTTGCGACTTGATGGCGGTGCGGGGCTGGTAGTAGATGGTATAAGGAGCTAGATCTATAGCCCATTTGGCCACTCGGCCGGAGGCATCTCGGCTTCCAATGATCTCGGCGAGTGGAGCGGTGCAAACCACAGTGATTGGATGCTCTTGAAAGTAGGGCTTCAGCTTCTTGGCGGCAAAATGCACGCCGTAGCACATCTTCTGGTAGTGAGGGTAGTTCTGCTTGGAGGTCGACAGTACCTCGCTCAGGTAATATACCGGTCTCTGGACAGGGAGCGCCTTGCCTTCCTCCTTGCACTCGACTACAATGACTATGCTGACTACTCGGCTGGTGGCGGCGATGTACAAGAGCATGGGCTCTTTGGGAGTCGGAGCCGCCAACACGGGGGGAGTAGCCAACATCTTCTTCAGCTAGAGAAATGCTTCATCCGCCTTGTGGTTCCACTCAAAAAAGGTGGTCTTCTTCATCAATTGATACAAGGGCAGAGCTTTCTCGCCCAGCCGACTGATAAATCGGCTAATGGACGCCAGGCAGCCGATGAACTTCTGCACATCCAACAGTCGGCTGGGTACCTCCATTCTCTCAATGGCCTTGATCTTTACGGGGTTGCACTCTATGCCGCGTTCGGAGACCAGGAAGCCAAGGAGCTGGCCGGCCGGTACGCCGAAAACGCACTTCTCGTGGTTGAGCTTGATCTGGAATCGGCGCAGATTTTCAAAGGTCTCTTTGAGGTATTCCAGCAGCGTCCCACACTTTTCCGTCTTCACCACCACATCATCCACATAGACGTGGGCGTTCCTGCCGAGTTGCTTGAGGAGGCACTTCTGCATGCAACGCTGAAAGGTGGCGCCGGCATTCCTCAAGCCAAACGTCATTGTCAGGTAGCAGAAGGCTCCAAATGGCGTGATGAATGCGGTCTTCAGTCTGTCCGCTGGGTTCAGCTTGATCTGGTGGTATCCTGAGTATGCATCTAGGAAACTCAGCAGCTCGCATCCGGCTATGGAGTCTATCACCTGATCAATCCTTGGCAGAGCAAACGGGTCCTTCGGGCAGGCTTTGTTGAGGCTTGTGTAGTCGATGCACATCTGCCACTGCTTGTTCTTCTTCACCACCAAAACCGGGTTTGCTAGCCACTCTGGAAAAAACACTTCCATGATGAAACCGGCTGCCAAGAGCCGGGCTATCTCTTCTCCAACAACTCTTCTTTTCTTTTCTGACAGGCGGCGCAAGGGCTGCCTGACGGGCTTCATATCTGGCCTGACGTGTAGCTTGTGCTCGGCGAATTCCGTCGGTACACCCGGCATGTCCTTGGGGGACCATGCAAAGATGTCCCGATTCTCACGGAGGAAATCGACGAGCTCGCCTTCCTATTTGCTGTCAAGGCCTGTGCCCATGAAAGCGAATCTCTCTGGGTGCTCTGGGTCCAAGGGTATCTTCTTGGTCTCTTTGGCCGGCTTGAATGATCCTTCTACCTCCGACTCCTTGGGGTCGAGGGACATCTCTGGCTGCTTTCCGGCCATCGCCACGACTCGGTCAAGGAGCCGCTTCTCGGCTGCGATCACCAAGGACTCGGCCAGCCGACTGCTCTCGGCCGCGCAGGTGGACGACTTCTTGTAGTCGCCGGCAATGGTCAGAATTCCCTTGGAACTCGGCATCTTCATCTTGAGGTAGGAGTAGTGGGGAACCGCCATGAACTTGGCCAAGGCAGGTCGGCCAAGCAGAGCGTGGTATGGGCTCTCCAAGTCCACCACCTCGAACCAGACCGGCTCTCGGCGGAAGTGATCTTTGTCCCCGAAGAGGACGTCTATCAGGATCTTGCCGATCGGTGAACAGGAGAGGCCGGGTACAATTCCATGGAAAACGGTGCGGCTGCTCTGCAGCTGCCTCCGCTTGATTCCTAGCTTCTCCATGGTGTCTTTGTACAGGATGTTTATGCTGCTGCCTCCATCTATCAGGACCCGCGAAAAACGGGCGGCCCGCCTATCAGTGGCCAAGGTCGCACCTAAGACCAGGGCATAGGAGCCCGGACTCGGCATCACCTCTGGGTGATCCGCCCGACTCCAACGGACCAATGCATGAATTCTGGGGCATCTGTTGCTACTGCATTTACTTCTTGCTGCTGTCAGCGCCTGCTGCGCCGGTCATCTGCCACACTGGTGAACACTAAGTAGGCTCCATGCTCTTCTGGGAACTCGTCTTGTACTGCGCCGACTGGCTGAGCCGCCGGCTGCTGGGGCGGCGGCGGAGGCGGCGGCCCAGCAGGCGGCGGAGGAGTGAGGCCGTCTCCCTTGGCGATCCTGGTGAGCCAGTGACACTTTCTGGTGGTGTGGTTATACGGCTTCGTGCCGCTGTGGAACTTGCATGGACCATCCAAAGTCTGCTCATAGGAAAAAGCCGGCAACCAATTGGACTTGCTGCCCTTCTGCCGCTTGGCCGGAGGCTGCCCCTCTGGCTGCTGATCTTCTACTGCTGCGACCTGCCGACTGCTGGGAGTCGGCTGTGGGGCCTTGCATTTGTTGTCGTTCTGTTGCTGTCGCCGACTGGTGTCTCTAGCCGGAGTTCTGGGAGCCTGGGGAGTCACTTTGCCAGTCGCGTTGACTTGAATCTCTGTCTTCATAGAAGAGTCGGCCGTGGCGTATTTATCTGCTATGACCAGCAGTTCGTCAAGGGTCTCTGGCTCGTCGCAGAGGAGTTTGTGCTTGAGGAGGGTGCCCTCTCGGCACCCGGCAGTGAAGTACTCGATAGCCTGCACCTCGTGCACGCCCTCGCAGGAGTTTCGAAGCTCGGCCCAGCGTGTGAGGTAGTCGCGTGTTGATTCTTCAGGGCCTTGCACGCACAAGGAGAGCTGACGCGGCTTGGGAGGTCGCTTGTACGTGCTGGTGAAGTTGCGGATGAAGGCTTCGGTGAAGTCGACCCAGCTGTTGATGCTGCGGGGCTTCAGACTGTTCAGCCATGTCCGGGCCGTGCCCTAGAGCATGAGCGGAACGTACTTCACGGCAACTCGCTTGTTGCCGTTTGCTATGCTGACGGCTGTGGAGTAGTCTATCAGCCAGTCCTCCAGCTTCACGGAGCCGGTGTACTTGGGTGTGTCTCGGGGGAGCGTGAACCCTTTGGGGAAGGGCTCGTCTCTGATGCGGGGCCCGAAGCAAGGCGGACCCAGCTCATCTTCTTCTTCCAGCGCCATGGATCGGTGGAGTCGGCCGATCCGATGGCGGGCGTCATTCTCTCCGACTCCCTCTCGGCGGCCAAGGCGACCTCCGAGAGTCGGATGCTCAACAGGCGGCGGGGAAACTTGCCGTTCTCTTCTGGGCGGGGGAGGCAGATAATCGTCCCGCCGCTCTACTGCTCTTGGGCGGCCGTCTTGGTCGCGCTCGATGGTGATATGAGTCCGACTGTGACTGGCAGCCGGCTCCTTCTCTTTCCTTCCGCGGACTCCGCCAGTCGGCGTCCGGGAGGTCGCGCCTTGATCTCGGCGGGGAGGCAAGTCATCGTTCGGCTGCTGCAGTGCATCTTCGCGGCCGCCGGCCGCGTTTTGCGCAGCAACCGCGTCAAGGAGCTACTGGACTCGCTCCATCATCACACGGCGTTCTTCGCCCTCAAAGTTCTTCAGCTCGTCAGTCGTCGCTTGGGCGGCGCGGATATTCTCCGCTGGGGTGGCGTACACGGGGCGTTTCGCCCCGAGTAAGTCGGCGATGGCTGCGCCGCGCTATCAGACCGCACCTAGACGGCTCGGCCTAGTTGGAGCCGGCGAGCCGCCTACGGCGCGATCCATCTCGCGCTGGTATGCTTCTGACAAGCGCCTCATGCTTGCCAGCTTCTTGGCGCCTTCAATGATCTGAAGGCGGTGCGCCTCCAGCGTCTGGCGTCTGCGTCCTCTGGAATGGGCGCGGTCAGGTCTTGCAGGGCCGCGGCTAACGGGTCCTGGGCTTCTTCGCCGGAGCGCTCGCCGTGGCTGATGACGAGCACCTCCGTGACGGCGCTTCCGCCGCTCTCCTCGTACGGAAGCGGCTCGTTGTAGACCACCACGTTGGTGGGGAAGATGTCAAGCGACACGGCGTCGGAGTCGACCAGCATCGGGTCGGAGGAGCCTACGGACTCCAAGTCTACGGCAGGCTCGCCGGCGACGTGGAGTTGGTCGAGGAGGCCCGCGAGAAGGTTCTCGGGGCCACCCGTGCGTGCGCCGGATGCAGGTTCGTCGGAGAGGTGCACCTCGCCGATAAGTTCAGCGAGGCCGCTCGCGGCGCAGGCGGCCTCAGCGCCGCGCATCGTGTCGATGCAGACTCCATCTGGCGAGCCTGGCTGGCTGCGCTCGCCAGGGAGGAAAAGGGTTCCCGTCCAGAACAGATCTCCGGACGACGGTGCACCTCGCCCCACGGTGGGCGCCAAATGTCAGGGGTTGGGTGCGACATATGCCAAAGGATGGCTTATCATGGTAGGGGCGAGTAGAATGTCGCCGGTGCCTGGAAACGGGATAAGGCGTAAACATGCACGCCGGCGAATCTTACCCAGCTTCGGGGCTCTCCGGGGAGATAACACCCCTACTGCTGCTCTGCGGGGTCTCCGCATGGTCACTATAGCAAGGTGGCTACAATGGTGCTCCTAGAGCTGTATCGGTAGGCAGGAGAGAGCAAGGCTAGTTCTCTCCTCCTTGGTCTATGTAGCTAACTCTATCAAGGCCCGAACCCTTTGCATGGGTGCCCCGGGGGGTTTATATAGGCCTACCCCCCGGGGGGTACAATGGTAATCCGACTGGGCGTGGGTCCCAGCCATCTGTCTCTCATGTTGCCGTCCTTCCCGCCGGCTTCTGGGGCCCGCCGACTGGTGGGTCCCGCGGACAGGCCGGACACTGTGCGGCACTCCTGATGACGCAGTCTTGGTCATGGGGTCGTGGCAACAGTGCCGCCGTCTATCAGGCGATCACTGTCGCCACTCCCCATCCAATCTGGTTTATGGTTTGTGGGGCCCTGGTGGGGAGACGGTCGACTCCAAAGAGGCCGACTCCCACAGGGCCGTCTTTGGGCGCTCTGGCCGCCTTTGATTCACCCACTGACAGGCGGCCCCACAGTCTCCGGACCGTACAGGCCGGCGTCATGGGCACAGTGCATCGCGCACTATGGCTGAGGTCAGGGCAGGCATGGCAACAGTGTCGCGCCTCGCCGGAGATCTCCCAGCGATACGGCTCACTGTAGCCATGCCAGCCCTTCGTAGGCAGGGAGGGACGGCCACGTCGTGGCCGTACCTCGCATTGGGCTTCGCGGAGGGTCATGGGCCGACTCCCATAGTCGGCACTTCAAGAGGTCGCCAGTCGTGGAGTCAGCTCGCTTTGAAGTCGTTATCTGGGACTCGGCTCCTCCGGAGATCGTCAGCTGAGACTCGGCTTCTCGGGTGATCGCCAGCTGGGACTCGGCCTCTCTAGAGGTCGCCAGCTGGGACTCGGCTGGAGGGGCGCGGCTTGCCCCGATGTCTTGAAAGATCCTGGGTCCCAGGTCAGCCTACCCGTGGCCCATTACTTCGACAGTTGGAAAGCTAACGACATGAGCTAACACAATCTTGATAGAAATGTCAATAATAAGCAAATGAGAAAAGGCCCATAAAAAATGGTGAGAACCCTTCCTCGGATAAGACCGGTAAGACCTCTAACACCGAAAACATCATAGAAGACGCATGCGAACTCCGTTTTCGATGAACTCAAGCTTGTCATCAAGATGCCCATAAGCTCTAAGACTCACAAAGAGAACCAAACAAGAACCAAGAAACATGATGCAAGGATGCAATGGTTTGATCTCTCTACTAATGATACGATCAAGCTACCAACTTGAGAGCCCCCCTTGATAGTACGGCAAACGATCCTATAACCCGGTCTCCCAACTACCACCATGAGACCAGTAAAATATAAAACCTATCAAGGGCAAACCTTTGCCTTGCACATGGTCCACTTGAGCTATATGATGACGATCTTGACTCCCTCAAGTTGGACCACCTTTCTTGATTGTGTTGGCTCGATGAAGACTAGATGATTGCTCCCCCATAGTTCACTATGGGTGAGCCACTCTTCGGCTCATCTTCACATGTCCATTGTCACCACAATGGACGGCAAGCTTCAAGCACTTGATCTCTTCGTGATGCATCACTTGAACTTGCAAACCGCACCCTAACCCCACAAAGAACTCTCACGAAGACCATGGGTTAGTACACAAAGCATAATTGACAATGCTTACCATACTATTGGATCACTTGATCCCTCTCGGTACATCTTCTACGCTTTGTGTGTTGATCAAATTGATTCACTCTTTGACTTAGTCTTGATCAACCTCTCACAAGACCAATCTTTTAGGTAATTCATTGAATAGCACCATCGACACAAACTCTCCTTGAAACCAACAAATGTACTCCAAGAAAAGCCTATGGACAAAACCTTCAAATATAACTCAAGGCAACCATTAGTTCATAGAGATTGTCATCAATTACCAAAACCAAACATGGGCGCACCGCATGTTCTTTTACGGGGGGAAAAGTAAAAAAATGGACATGCATACTCTATGCGAGATGGGCCGGATCCTTTTGGGGCCTGCATTCATTTCCAAGCGGGCATTCCTCTGTAGTCCGTGGCATCCGCCCATGTCTCCCGAGAGCTCCTATCTGACACCCACTAGTGTCAAGAAAAGGAGCTTTCGCTGAAGGTAGATGCAGATGGGTCGGTCCATTTAAAGGTCAGTAGCTCGAGCGCGTGAAAAAATCGCCAAAAATACCCAGCGCCAGTGACAGATCGAACACACGACGTCGTGCTAGGGAATACCAAAACCACTATATCTCGAAAAGTTTTTGCCTCCAGGTTTACCCACTTGTGTGAAAGTGACTTCTTGATCAGTTGGATGGCAACACGTGTATTATTTTGGTAGATTACCATGTAGAAGCACGCGGTGGCCGTAGGCCTTCGATGAAAATTTTGTTCATTGATTCGCATTTTCCCGTGTGCACTTGGGGTGTCTTTAGCGATTTTGATTCAGATGAATGTTTGATCTTGAAAGCAACCTATGGGCGTTTGGGTTATGACGCGTGCATTTATAAAACGCGATGAAACTTTCTCCCTTATTTTTTTCTCGGGAAATAGGAATTTATAGTGTCCAGATTAGGTTCAGCAGAGCCTCGTGGGCCCCACTATGCACCGGGGCGTGCCCTGGTGCCTAGTGGGTAGCAGCCCCCCCTCCGGTGGGTCTTTGCTCCATTATTTTTCTTTTACTCCAAAATAATTCTCCAAAAAGTTTCGTCCGATTCCGAGAACTTTTATTTCTGCACAAAACAGCACCATGGTAGTTCTGCTAAAAACAACGTCAGTCTGAGTTAGTTTCTTTCAAATCATGCAAATTAGAGTCCAAAACAAGAGCAAAAGCATTAGAAAAAGTAGATACGTTAGAGACGTATCAAAGGGTAAGAATTAGGAGAGAGGTGGTTTATTGTTGGTAAAACTTCATGCCATCTCTTCACACAAGCCAAGAGAAAGATAGAGTGAAGGAAACATAAGGGAATAAGAATAACATAAAATATATAACTATGGACTAGTTGTACATTTGAACAATTAGTATAGATGTATAAATACCATTGTTTGATGATATGCATGTCTATACATACATACACATGCCCTAACAGAGACAGCTCATGTAAAGCACCTCAAGTCCCAAGCACCAAATCTAATGAGCTATCAAAGCTTGTCACAGAAAGATCCTACACCATTTATCCTTAGGAACCATCTTCCTATGGTCTGGGGTCACCACATGGAGATGGGATCATAGCTGGAGACCATAAGATGCATAAGACAATTTTTAGAAAAAAAATGGCCTATCAAGAGCCATGAAAAGAGATCGCCATGTAACCAACACACAAGCAAAAATGTCTACAGAAGCCGTCAGTCTCTTGAAGCTTTTGCAAAATAGAGTAGCACTTGCTCGTCCAGTGGCTTGATCAAAAAATGAGTGTGTTGACTATTGATCAGAAAGCCTCAAGGCAGATTTTTAGTAGGTTGGCCATTCAGCTCCAAGGTTCCATATAGGGAATGATACAAACAACACCGACCGGTTTCATCATGACGTGGACACTTAACTGATGTCAAAATCCAAGCTAGAATCATCCAATACACTGACTGCACGTACGCACGGCACGAGTTGCTAGATGTCATCGTCTGTCAACGTCTCAACTCAATCCCGGTCAATAGTTTCATCCATATCCTTCATGTTCATTAAATCATTCTTTGTCGATCAATGTTAGATATGGTTCCCTTAGCCATGGAATGGTCACTTTCTTTCCCCTGGGTACATAAGGATACTCCCAACTATTACTCAATCTAAACAAATGAGCCTCCATTTCTTAAGAGAACCTTGCAACATTTGGTTACAAAGGTTATTGCTGATGGTGCTTTAGAATGCTAGCTCCGAACAAAAGCAACATGCAATCTAGTCAGTAATTTTTTGAGATCTTGATATGCTGTATCTACAGGACTTTGCAAGTTCCATACAAGCCCTGCGATTTAAATAAAAAATAGCATTTTTGAAATTTTGTTGAACATGCCTAAATATATTGGTTGAATAACCAGGAAAAGAAAACGTAAGAAACAGAAACAATAGTGTTGGATTCAAATAAGGGCATCAACTGTGGTTGCGGCATCACATCGGTCATCGTCCATGGCGATGGGCGCCGTGGAGGTCATCGGCGCGCGCCAATCGGGCGGATCCTGCGTGTGTATTGAGGCATCGCTATGTCTATGCCAAATTAGCATCTGGTTGCTTGGTAACTGATGTCATGGTGATCGTGGATCTCATGATCCCAATGAGAGCTCTAGTACAGCAGTCGGCATAGGATCGCTCCCGTGTGGAGTCAGGAGTAGCTCGGTGCAGCATTCTCCTTGATGCTCTTCCTTTTCCATGTCATCGATGACTGAGGTAGGCCTGTTCAATCGGTCCCAAGCGCATGCAGGCATGGTTGGCGCGATGCATTGGCGCGATGCATGGTTGACGATGTGGCCCTGCCTAGGGGCCTGATTCCGTCAACGGGGTGAAGGTGGAGGACGCCGAGGTAGCAACCCTAGGACATGGTCAGTGGATTAATGAGGTGGCTGTAGCGGTGATGATATGTGAGGTGGCCGCAATGGCGTCTAGATCTGATGATTAGCTTATGTCGAATCATCTCCCCCCCCCCCCCCCCCCCACCCGTATCGGCATGGACAGAAGGAGGTGCGGCAGCGGCCAAAAGCGTGTGAGTTCTTCGACTTGCATCCAACGTCTTCTCCAACAGATTCGACTAGTCATATATCGTCAACCGGTAGTGAGGTTGATGGCTACGATGAGTTCGACGACTAGTTTTTGTGTATTCTAGGTGAAAACATGTGATCTACCCTTTCCGGCTAGATAAGGCAATGTCGGCGTATGAGTGGCGTGACCTTATTAACGGTGTTGGCTCGAAGCTTGGCCTCGGGGATGAAAATCCCATGTTTGACTTTTGGTTGAAGTCTTCAACATCAGTACACGTACACGATTTCTTCTTGAAGGCATTGTCTAGGAGTAGTATATTATCGTTTGATCACATGTAGTAGGGTTTGTGGAGATCCTGTAGTGAGGTAGATCTAATTTGGATGGCCTCGGGGTTTCTTTATTTTTTGTAAGCATTTGGCATGGATGTTAGACTTTGTCTGACATCATATAATAATAAATAAAGATATGGCTATGCGCATCACTCGATGCATAGGCCAAGGACACTACCCTCTTTTCGTAAAAAAAACATCTATATCTATATCTATCAAATCAAGGTTTATGTTTTCTAACATGTGGAGCAATTGATTGAACCTATGAGCATCAACTAATTTTGGTTGTAATAGTTTCCCTAAAAGTGATGTTGGGTGCACTCTCCATTCATTTTTCTTCGGTGTTTTTTTTTTGCACATGGTGAACAAAGCACTGACTTGAGGATAATTTGGAACTGAAATTCCCATATAGTACAAGATACAACGTTCATTTTTGGAGTATTTTTTTGTGTGAATGTATTTGAGGAGTAATTACTGATTGGTGATTAATAATCCTTATCGGATAGTGTATGAAGGAAATACACCAAATACTAGATAGAATTGACCTTGAAAATTATATAGGAAGGGGTATTATTTAGGAAAGTAACTAAGATTGTAATTACCGTTGACATGTTTTGGAAGCTGGTCCAGCCTCGCATGGTTGTCAATGTAATGAACATGCATTCATATGTGTTTCCTTCCTTATGTACGAGTTGATCGTTTCATATGATTTAGTTTTTATCAAATGCATATGCACAGAGATCATATATATATGCGAATGGTTACGGATAATTTAGGTGTATATCACACAGCAACCTAATTAAGCGCATCGAGATTTCTTGGAGCGAGCGATGATCTAAGACTTTACAAGGTTATGCAGGCCTTGCTTGAAGATGGTAGGTATTAATCTTGGTTGAAACTATGCTTCCTGTAGGGAGAGTGAGAAATTGGAAGGTAGCCCACCATGCATGGATTACCAGCAGGCTCCCTCTAAAGCTTCTTACTTGTCCATTAACCATTTAAAGGTTTCAACACTAGTACACACATAGATCATCGTACTTGCATGATGAGGATTTCATGCTAACAGAAGGAGAGATCTCTCAATATATAATACATTAGCCGGATAATAGAATGAAATACAAGCAGACTGTAATTGGCTGGATAAATGATTGACAAAACTATGGCTGGCTAGTAGCCAGCTAGCTGTTCCATCATGTCTTGTGCGAGGGCGTCGCGCGCCTGCGCTGCGGCGGTGGAGCGGACGGGGTTATCAGCGACCATGCCTTCGTCGTCGTGGAGCTCCAAGCCCAGCAGCAGGTCGGGGTTGAGAGTGTCGCCGCTGCGCTCGCAGAAGTTGTGGAGGGCAGCGCACGCGTAGAGTTCCGTTTCAAGGTCATCCACCTTGACCTCGCTGCGCTTCTGGAGGCAGCCCCACCGCGCCTTGAACGTCTTGAACCCGTTCACGGCGACGTCGCGCACCATTGCGACGCCCTCGTTGAACCCTTGCTGCGCCGTCGTCAGGTTCTGGCCGGAGTAGGGCACCAGCATCCAGTCAAGGAGCGGGTAGCTGGCGCCGCCGACCAGGCGCATGCCCTGGGCAAGGATCTCCCCAGCACGGTCGGGCTTGTTCAGCGACGACCCGAGGAGGATTTTCTCGTCGGAGTCGCCGCCGGGTTGGCCGGCGAAGACGTTGGTGAAGGTCCCGTCCGCGTCCATGGACGCCTGCAGAGTGATGCTGTAGGAGTCCCTGCCGTTGTTGCGCGCCGTGGCGTGGCTGTTATGGTAGCCAATGGCTTCGTGGTTCTTGGGGGCGATGATGGCGAGGTGGGTGGTGTAGACGACGCCGGCGACGCCCCGGATGCCCGACAGGGTCTGGAACTTGGCGGCGATGGCCGCCATGCGGGCGGCGTCCGGCCAGCCGACCTCCTGACGGAACATCACGTCACGTCCTTGATGGCGGCGCAGACCTCGCGCACGATCTTCTGGCTGGTGCAGAGCGCGATGCCGAAGCGCTTCTCGATCTCGCGGAGGGACTCCCCCGAGGCTAGGCGCCAGACGGCGACGGCGACGCACTTGCGCACGGGGACGGGTTTGCGTTCGCGCGGGTGCCGCTTGGTTTCATCCCTGCCAACGACGGGGGCGAGCAGCTTGCAGAGGGAGTCGAACGTCCTGGGGAGCATGTGGAAAAGGAGCCAGAACTGTAACGCCGGGTAGCTCGCAAGGCCCACCTCCGGTGGGTCTTTGCTCCATTATTTTTCTTTTACTCCAAAATAATTCTCCAAAAAGTTTCGTCCGATTCCGAGAACTTTTATTTCTGCACAAAACAGCACCATGGTAGTTCTGCTAAAAACAACGTCAGTCTGAGTTAGTTTCTTTCAAATCATGCAAATTAGAGTCCAAAACAAGAGCAAAAGCATTAGAAAAAGTAGATACGTTAGAGACGTATCAAAGGGTAAGAATTAGGAGAGAGGTGGTTTATTGTTGGTAAAACTTCATGCCATCTCTTCACACAAGCCAAGAGAAAGATAGAGTGAAGGAAACATAAGGGAATAAGAATAACATAAAATATATAACTATGGACTAGTTGTACATTTGAACAATTAGTATAGATGTATAAATACCATTGTTTGATGATATGCATGTCTATACATACATACACATGCCCTAACAGAGACAGCTCATGTAAAGCACCTCAAGTCCCAAGCACCAAATCTAATGAGCTATCAAAGCTTGTCACAGAAAGATCCTACACCATTTATCCTTAGGAACCATCTTCCTATGGTCTGGGGTCACCACATGGAGATGGGATCATAGCTGGAGACCATAAGATGCATAAGACAATTTTTAGAAAAAAAATGGCCTATCAAGAGCCATGAAAAGAGATCGCCATGTAACCAACACACAAGCAAAAATGTCTACAGAAGCCGTCAGTCTCTTGAAGCTTTTGCAAAATAGAGTAGCACTTGCTCGTCCAGTGGCTTGATCAAAAAATGAGTGTGTTGACTATTGATCAGAAAGCCTCAAGGCAGAT
The DNA here is from genome assembly GCA_963921465.1 of Triticum timopheevii. NCBI lineage: Eukaryota > Viridiplantae > Streptophyta > Magnoliopsida > Poales > Poaceae > Triticum > Triticum timopheevii. The sequence goes on along the minus strand of OY997262.1, from coordinate 463,648,094 downwards.
TTTTAGTAGGTTGGCCATTCAGCTCCAAGGTTCCATATCGGGAATGATACAAACAACACCGACCGGTTTCATCATGACGTGGACACTTAACTGATGTCAAAATCCAAGCTAGAATCATCCAATACACTGACTGCACGTACGCACGGCACGAGTTGCTAGATGTCATCGTCTGTCAACGTCTCAACTCAATCCCGGTCAATAGTTTCATCCATATCCTTCATGTTCATTAAATCATTCTTTGTCGATCAATGTTAGATATGGTTCCCTTAGCCATGGAATGGTCACTTTCTTTCCCCTGGGTACATAAGGATACTCCCAACTATTACTCAATCTAAACAAATGAGCCTCCATTTCTTAAGAGAACCTTGCAACATTTGGTTACAAAGGTTATTGCTGATGGTGCTTTAGAATGCTAGCTCCGAACAAAAGCAACATGCAATCTAGTCAGTAATTTTTTGAGATCTTGATATGCTGTATCTACAGGACTTTGCAAGTTCCATACAAGCCCTGCGATTTAAATAAAAAATAGCATTTTTGAAATTTTGTTGAACATGCCTAAATATATTGGTTGAATAACCAGGAAAAGAAAACGTAAGAAACAGAAACAATAGTGTTGGATTCAAATAAGGGCATCAACTGTGGTTGCGGCATCACATCGGTCATCGTCCATGGCGATGGGCGCCGTGGAGGTCATCGGCGCGCGCCAATCGGGCGGATCCTGCGTGTGTATTGAGGCATCGCTATGTCTATGCCAAATTAGCATCTGGTTGCTTGGTAACTGATGTCATGGTGATCGTGGATCTCATGATCCCAATGAGAGCTCTAGTACAGCAGTCGGCATAGGATCGCTCCCGTGTGGAGTCAGGAGTAGCTCGGTGCAGCATTCTCCTTGATGCTCTTCCTTTTCCATGTCATCGATGACTGAGGTAGGCCTGTTCAATCGGTCCCAAGCGCATGCAGGCATGGTTGGCGCGATGCATTGGCGCGATGCATGGTTGACGATGTGGCCCTGCCTAGGGGCCTGATTCCGTCAACGGGGTGAAGGTGGAGGACGCCGAGGTAGCAACCCTAGGACATGGTCAGTGGATTAATGAGGTGGCTGTAGCGGTGATGATATGTGAGGTGGCCGCAATGGCGTCTAGATCTGATGATTAGCTTATGTCGAATCATCTCCCCCCCCCCCCCCCACCCGTATCGGCATGGACAGAAGGAGGTGCGGCAGCGGCCAAAAGCGTGTGAGTTCTTCGACTTGCATCCAACGTCTTCTCCAACAGATTCGACTAGTCATATATCGTCAACCGGTAGTGAGGTTGATGGCTACGATGAGTTCGACGACTAGTTTTTGTGTATTCTAGGTGAAAACATGTGATCTACCCTTTCCGGCTAGATAAGGCAATGTCGGCGTATGAGTGGCGTGACCTTATTAACGGTGTTGGCTCGAAGCTTGGCCTCGGGGATGAAAATCCCATGTTTGACTTTTGGTTGAAGTCTTCAACATCAGTACACGTACACGATTTCTTCTTGAAGGCATTGTCTAGGAGTAGTATATTATCGTTTGATCACATGTAGTAGGGTTTGTGGAGATCCTGTAGTGAGGTAGATCTAATTTGGATGGCCTCGGGGTTTCTTTATTTTTTGTAAGCATTTGGCATGGATGTTAGACTTTGTCTGACATCATATAATAATAAATAAAGATATGGCTATGCGCATCACTCGATGCATAGGCCAAGGACACTACCCTCTTTTCGTAAAAAAAACATCTATATCTATATCTATCAAATCAAGGTTTATGTTTTCTAACATGTGGAGCAATTGATTGAACCTATGAGCATCAACTAATTTTGGTTGTAATAGTTTCCCTAAAAGTGATGTTGGGTGCACTCTCCATTCATTTTTCTTCGGTGTTTTTTTTTTTGCACATGGTGAACAAAGCACTGACTTGAGGATAATTTGGAACTGAAATTCCCATATAGTACAAGATACAACGTTCATTTTTGGAGTATTTTTTTGTGTGAATGTATTTGAGGAGTAATTACTGATTGGTGATTAATAATCCTTATCGGATAGTGTATGAAGGAAATACACCAAATACTAGATAGAATTGACCTTGAAAATTATATAGGAAGGGGTATTATTTAGGAAAGTAACTAAGATTGTAATTACCGTTGACATGTTTTGGAAGCTGGTCCAGCCTCGCATGGTTGTCAATGTAATGAACATGCATTCATATGTGTTTCCTTCCTTATGTACGAGTTGATCGTTTCATATGATTTAGTTTTTATCAAATGCATATGCACAGAGATCATATATATATGCGAATGGTTACGGATAATTTAGGTGTATATCACACAGCAACCTAATTAAGCGCATCGAGATTTCTTGGAGCGAGCGATGATCTAAGACTTTACAAGGTTATGCAGGCCTTGCTTGAAGATGGTAGGTATTAATCTTGGTTGAAACTATGCTTCCTGTAGGGAGAGTGAGAAATTGGAAGGTAGCCCACCATGCATGGATTACCAGCAGGCTCCCTCTAAAGCTTCTTACTTGTCCATTAACCATTTAAAGGTTTCAACACTAGTACACACATAGATCATCGTACTTGCATGATGAGGATTTCATGCTAACAGAAGGAGAGATCTCTCAATATATAATACATTAGCCGGATAATAGAATGAAATACAAGCAGACTGTAATTGGCTGGATAAATGATTGACAAAACTATGGCTGGCTAGTAGCCAGCTAGCTGTTCCATCATGTCTTGTGCGAGGGCGTCGCGCGCCTGCGCTGCGGCGGTGGAGCGGACGGGGTTATCAGCGACCATGCCTTCGTCGTCGTGGAGCTCCAAGCCCAGCAGCAGGTCGGGGTTGAGAGTGTCGCCGCTGCGCTCGCAGAAGTTGTGGAGGGCAGCGCACGCGTAGAGTTCCGTTTCAAGGTCATCCACCTTGACCTCGCTGCGCTTCTGGAGGCAGCCCCACCGCGCCTTGAACGTCTTGAACCCGTTCACGGCGACGTCGCGCACCATTGCGACGCCCTCGTTGAACCCTTGCTGCGCCGTCGTCAGGTTCTGGCCGGAGTAGGGCACCAGCATCCAGTCAAGGAGCGGGTAGCTGGCGCCGCCGACCAGGCGCATGCCCTGGGCAAGGATCTCCCCAGCACGGTCGGGCTTGTTCAGCGACGACCCGAGGAGGATTTTCTCGTCGGAGTCGCCGCCGGGTTGGCCGGCGAAGACGTTGGTGAAGGTCCCGTCCGCGTCCATGGACGCCTGCAGAGTGATGCTGTAGGAGTCCCTGCCGTTGTTGCGCGCCGTGGCGTGGCTGTTATGGTAGCCAATGGCTTCGTGGTTCTTGGGGGCGATGATGGCGAGGTGGGTGGTGTAGACGACGCCGGCGACGCCCCGGATGCCCGACAGGGTCTGGAACTTGGCGGCGATGGCCGCCATGCGGGCGGCGTCCGGCCAGCCGACCTCCTGACGGAACATCACGTCACGTCCTTGATGGCGGCGCAGACCTCGCGCACGATCTTCTGGCTGGTGCAGAGCGCGATGCCGAAGCGCTTCTCGATCTCGCGGAGGGACTCCCCCGAGGCTAGGCGCCAGACGGCGACGGCGACGCACTTGCGCACGGGGACGGGTTTGCGTTCGCGCGGGTGCCGCTTGGTTTCATCCCTGCCAACGACGGGGGCGAGCAGCTTGCAGAGGGAGTCGAACGTCCTGGGGAGCATGTGGAAAAGGAGCCAGAACTGTAACGCCGGGTAGCTCGCGAGGCCCACCTCCTTGTCCCACTCCCACTCCCACGAGACGCTGCCGGGGTCCTCCTTCTTCCTCCGCCGCCTTCCGCCGCCGGCAACCTTCATCCCCGTGGCAACCGGCATATGGTGATCGTACATAGCGTCGCTCCCCGCGCCTTGATTGCTGCCGCCGCTGGTGGTCTCAGTAGGACCCAAGGCGAGCGCTGCCTCTTGGACCCCCGCGCCGCGACTGTCCCCTTCGCTCTCCTCTTCTTCTTCCCCTGGAGGTTCACCGTGGCCTCCTTATTAGCAGCCTCCACGGGCACCGGCTCAGACACCGCAGCTCCCTCTTCCACCCTGTCATTCACCGCCACGACCGCCACCGGCGCAGCATCTCCTCGAAACCAATCGGCCATCTCCTCGAACCACGCGGCGTCTGGTTCGGGGACATCGGTCAACAGGCCGTCCGACGGGTCGTCGACTTCGGGCGTGTTGTGGCCGGCGCCGGAGTAGCACTCCGAGCCGATGAGGGACAGGTTTATCATCTAGCTAGAGCTTTGGACAGAGGAATGGAGAATGGATGCAGATGAGGCTGCGGGTGTGGTTTGCGGCTGGGAGGAGTGGGCGTATTTATAAGGACGAATGGGGGCTAGGGCTAGGGCAGGGGGGAGGCGCGAGCGGATCGAGCCGTTGGTGGCGTCGCGCGGGGAAGAAGCTTATTTGGGAAATACTCAAAAATCATGATAGTTTTTAAGGGTGTCTAAATGTCTCATCACCAAAATTAATGTCCTGCCAAATCGCAGAAATAAGATAAGATTGTATTGACACGTACGTACGTTCATTATACACTTCTTCATTTGAATAATTGTTTGATGTACGTATACGTACGAGTGTATAAGTAGTTAATTTTTGCCTAAATATACTTATATTTTTTCTTTTACCGAAAGACATATATTGATCAAGACTGAGGCTTACAAGATCACCTTCGATGAAACAAAAAATACAAATATATCAAGAGGGAGTTCATCGCTGTCTCCGACCTGCAAGCGCTAAGAAAGTGCCGTGATCCTTGCACTACGCCGCACCTGCTCGGCATTGTCAGAGTCAAGGGCCGATGTAATTGTGGTCGGGAACTCACGCCACGTTGCTAGGAGAAGCCAGCCAGTGGCAGAGCTACAGCCAGGCCAAATGGGCCATGGCCCGCCCAGCTCATGGCCGAAACTATAAACAGTAGGGTAGGGAATAAACTGGGCCTTCTAAGAGAGAGAAAATGTGTTTCCTTCAGCTTGAGCCATCTTCGCCCGCCCAACTAGTTTACTGTAGCTCCGCCACTGATGCCAGCGATGACGATCGAAACCACGTCTACCATCGGCATGAACAAAGTGAATGCCAGACGAGTAGAACTAACCCCACATCGATGGAGAAAAGCATCGTCGCATATCTTATTGACAAAGGCCATTGGCGCCTCGATGAGCGAAAGAGAAAACATCACGGTCGATACTTCTGCACATAATCCAATGAATCGATATGGGGAAATCAAACCTCTGCTCTTATATGAATGACCGAATGCACTTATTCCACTGTTTCATCGCCTCCACCTCCTAGATGAATGATACAAGGACATCAAAATCTAATAAAATAGACCAAGACTTCCCATGAACATGAAGATCCATGTCCTCCTTGACCCGCCTCTCAGCACAGAAACTGGTCGCCGGAGGCGGAGATGCTAAGATAATAACTAATAAGCCAAGGAGGATGCACATTTTGTAGCGGCTACCGTTTTATTTATTTATAATCTTAATATCCATTTCTGAGCCCATGCACATCTGCAGCTTGTCAAGAAAAAATCACAAAAAATACAAACAATTCCAAAAAAATCCAATTTTTTGCATGGTAGATAATTTGGTGCGTGAGGTGCACTCCAAATTTCAGATCATTTGGCCATATGAGTAGCTCTCAGTAAAAAAGATAAATTGAGTCAGAACAGTATATGAATAGTAAAAAAAATTACACAACCCAAATTTGTTTTTTGAGAGCTACTAAGATATCCAAATGATCTGCAATTTGGAGCGGACCTTACACATCAAATTATCTACCATGCAACTTTCTTTGGAATTTTTTATTTTTTCTGGTATTTGTTTTGAAAAAAAATCTTCAGGGCGGGTGCAAATGAGCCTGGGCACTGAATCGGTTCTCTCTTTATAATCATCAATTAGGTAACATGACATAATGAATGTTCTCCTTTAGTGAAGAATCGTTCTATGTGTTGGATGTCATACTCAGATAGCGTAACCAATATGTAAAAAAGTCATTTGATGGGTAGGCTCTAGGTAGCCCTTTATTTGTTGTTCTCGAAAACTTTTTTTCGCATGGCAAAAAATCTGGAAACAAAGTGTGCATACACATATACATGTATAGTTGCAAATAGAATTTCGTATTACTCATCAACCATGATTACAATTAGCTCTACATAGATCCTCCACATCCCCTTGACCTGAATGGAGCCAGATCGTGAGTTTCTAGTAGAGCATAAGTTGCCAACTAGTGGCTTACATTGTTCTGACACCTACTAGTATGAGTAGTACAAGATTCACTAGTGAGCATCAAAGATTTGACCTCTTGAATCATAGCCGAATACGCTAATCTATGCTATTTTTTAAAATAAAACATTTTTTAATTAATTTGCGTAAATATTACACCGATATTTTTATTTTCAAAAATAATAGACCATCGACCTGCTGCAGGCTGACTGGGCCTAGTCGGCCCACCGCGGGCCGATTGGCGAACCAATTAGTTCCAGTCGGCTTGCTGCGGGCCGACTAGGTGCATGTGGCTATTTTTCTTTTTCTGTTTTTGGTTTTAGTTGTTGTTTTTTATTTATTCTATCTATCAAATGAATCTGGTTTGTGTTGAAATTTTTTGCATAAATTACTAGCAATATTAACAAGCCACATATAAATTTTCATAATTTTTGCAAAACCACATATTTACAATTGTATTTGATAGCTCCTGGTGAATATAGATAGGGTTTAAATTTATCTATCCAAATTGATTTTCTTTTTATTTTTATAGATGTTAAAATATCGAGGAGAATAGTTTAAAATTTTCTGTGAAACAATTTAAGAATACTTTTTTGGCTTATGAAACAATTTGAAACAATATGAAACAATTTTTGTGCAACAATTTGAGGAAAATTATTTTTTGGCTTATGAAACAATTTGAGAATACTTTTTTGGCTTATGTTCCTCAAATTGTTTCACAGAAATTGTTTCAAATTGTTTCATAAGCCAAAACAATTCCTCAAATTGTTTCACAAAAATGTTTAAAGCATTCTCCTCAATATTTGAATATTTATAAAATAAAAATTCCAATTTGGATAAATAAATTTAAACCCTATCTATATTCACCGGGAGCTATCAAATACAAATGTAAATATGAGGTTTCCAAAAATTATGGAAATTTATATGTGGCATGTTAATATTGCTAGTAATTTATGCAAAAAGTTTTAACACAAACCAGATTCATTTGATAGCTAGAATAAATAGAAAACAACAACTAAAGCCAAAAACAGAAAAGGAAAAATAGGCTCAGTCAGCCTGCAGCAGGCCGATGGTGTATTATTTTTGAAAATAAAAATATAGGTGTAATATTTATACAAATTAATTAAGAAAATGTATTATTTTAAAAAAATTAGCCTAATCTATCCTCATCTATATTGTTCACCATGTTGACTGATACCCAACAATCCACTTCAATATAAGCCGGAGTGGTGCACTATTGCAAATCCGGAGATATAACTTCTACGCATGCCGCTATCTCTGATTCAAGCGGAGTTGAGAAAATGTATATGTACCGATAGGAGCTAAAGATGTCCATATGGTCCCTTAGAACCATCCAAATACTAGCAAGTAACCATCGACATTGAGTTTTTACCAACCAACAAGAGGCGGCTTCCATGAAACTTGCATACTTACAACTGGGGTATTGTTGAGCTCTTTTGCACTGGCCATGAATGACACATATGATAACACCCTTTCCTTTCAGCACATCATCTCCGTGTGCTGCTCAATCATCATGAGCGAGCTAAGGTAGTTGTATATGCATCATGGAGATATTTCAATGGGAGGAGGGATATTATCATATTCTCGTGCCGAATGTGCCAGCATCTCCACAAAAGAATGAGGAACATCATACGTTCTGTTTCCAGGAGCTCACTGGTGGCATGCAATAACAATTTTGAAACAATATTTTTATATCCTCCACACGTGGTAGGCTTCAGATTTCAGCCATTGATTTCCACAAAGCTAACACATGTTTGATTCAAGGTTTCTTTTCTTCTCGGTACACCACTTTGGTAGAGAATTCATTATAATTTTGCAAGCAAAGAGCCTAACTTTTGCCAATACCGGGCTCTTCCAAATAGTATCCCATGACGCCCACTAGTCACATAATCTACTTCATCAGTTTCAACCAAGGCAACATTATAAGCATCACTAACACTGAGCACTCTAGATTTCTCCAGGCTTGCCGAGCTAATAGAGCTTGATTAAAAAGCCTAAAATCTTGAAAATTGATTCCTCCATGGTATTTTTGGTTCAACATTGCTTCACAAGATTTCCAGTGAGTTTTGTTTTTAACGTGTCATGATCCGAACGAAAAACTATGTACCAACTTATTACATCGTCACACACCAAGAATGGCATCTTGAAGACACTCCCATAAAATAGATTGGTAGTGCTTGAGCGGCTGATTTAATTGGCACTACATTACCATACTGAGCACGACGGCCATCTCCCCGTTGCAAGATACGGTTCATTAACTTGGCCTGCTAAGTCTGGAATTTGCCACTATTTATGCAACCATTATGGGCCGGTAGACCAAGGTACTTTTGTTTAAAGCTTGAAGTGACAACATCAACCGCCCGGACAAGATACGGTTCATTAACTTGGCCTGCTAAGTCTGGAATTTGCCACTATTTATACAACCATTAGGGGCCGGTAGACCGAGATACTTTTGTTTAAAGCTTGAAGTGACCACATCAACCGCCCGGACTTGCTTTTGTACATCAGCAGGAGAAGCTTCACAAAAAAGAAGAGAACAGTTTGTAGTGTTTATGCACTGTCATGGTGCCATAGCATATGCCTCTATCATAGCCCTCACATTGTATGCCTTTGAAGAACAATAGGAAATCATACACACAAAAAAAGGTGTGAAATACCAGAAGCTCGATGAGTAACTTTAAGTAGAGAAATACTAGCTAAGTCAACACCTTTCTTAAATAGAATATAAAGTCCTTTAGCGACAAATAAGAACAAGAATGGGTGATGATGGATCACCTTTTCATAAACCATGTGACAGTGCAAACGAATCCACGAGGAAAAACTCTTAGTGGGATATTTCTCCGGCTTGATGTGATGAATTCAATAGAAAGCCACTAAACCATTGCCTGTCATCACCCTTCCTGGTACAAAATCACTCTAATCCATAGAAATTACCATCCAAGATAGGCCTAAGTCTATTCACTAGACAAACAACTTTATGAACAACATTACGTAAGATTATTGGCCTAAAATGAGAAAGCTTACTCGTATTTGGAACCTTCGAATTTAGAACAATTGACGTATCGTTGGCATTACCCCTGTCCAAAAAACTCCTTTACTGCTAAAATAATGTTGTTCTTGACAATACTAAACTTCCATTTGAAGAACCTAGCCAGAAAGCTATCCGGACCTGTGGCCTTTGAAGGTCCCATCTAAAAGGGAGCATCAGATATTTCTTTATCTCTAAGATCAAAGCATACTTTATTATTCATGTTCCCATCAACTTGGGGTTCAGAGAGGTCTATAATATTATAATATTTAATCTCGGGTACGACAAGAAGAATTCCTGAAAACAAGAACTGTGCATTTGCACCATAACAGACTCATCAGAAGACATACTGCCATCCTCATCAGATAAGTTTTAAATTCTATGCTTGTGTGCCCTCCAGACTTCCCTACTATGAAATACTTAGTGCTCAGCTCCCCCTGTTTCAGAGAAACCTTTGTATCCACATCATTTCTTATGTATAAAACATACCATTCATTCCGTCAGCTACAACTCTTATTTCTTGTATGTCCGTGCTCATATCCACAAGTTCCTTTAATCTGGTGCAAGATTTTTCTGGTTCCTCGGTGACATTTCAAGACTTAGATTTACTCAAATGAAAATAGAAGTCGTAGTTTTTTGCAAAGTGCCAACTTCACATCTCCCAGATTATGCATTGAACCTAGATATTCCAAAGCATCTTTAATAATTTTGGGCAATGCATGTTCCGTCTCCCACATGCATTAATATTTTTCTGCAACTTGAGCGTCTACTCAAGAGAACGTCAACTGCACCTTTCCTAGTATAGTAATATGATCAAAATGATAACATGCATTGCACTGATGTGACGGGAAAATGGTTCGTCCAATCGTTAGTGGCAACTACACATCTAGTCTCACCTGAACATACACAGTTCCTGCGCTCTTTTATCATATGTATAGGGCAGCCCCGAGAATCCTAGATCAACCAATTCAAAATCCATTAAAACATCACGGAAGGTATTCATTTGATGTTTAGGTCTCGGTGTGTTTGAAAAGCCGACTGAGCTCTCAACATTTGTGTCGTCGATAAAATTAGGTGCCTATTCTCCGCTCTTGGTTCTCCATACGCACAAGTGAGGCACCAAAGAGCCCCATTATTTTTGCTTCAAATACAACATTAATGTAGCGTTCATCTACTGAAAGTGTGTCTACAAGCATGGACTCATGCCAAAATAATGTGAGGCTGCCACTTAATCCATTACTATTCACACCTTCAAATCATCGAAGTGCAATACAACCACGAATGATCTTCCTTTTCTCCTTTCATTGCCTTGTTATGAACTTTTTCGCGTAGACATTGACCATTTTTATTTCTAAAAATCCCTGGTAAATATTTTTCTGAATTGTGTTAAACATTTGTAAGCACGGTTAACATTTTTTAAATATACAGTTAACATTTTGAAGTACACATCGAATGTTTTTCAAAAATTACATGAACATTATTTTTAAAAGTGCAAACATCTCTTAAGTGTTAGAACTTTTTTATAAGTGGCAAGAACGCTTTTTATATGTTATGCACATTTTTATCAAATTGCACAAACAAATTTTAACATTTCATGACTTGTATAAACCTACCATGAAACATATTTTTAAATGATGAACCTTTTTCAAATGTCATGAACACTTTTTTGAATGCTCTGAACATTTCTACGAATTACATGAACATGTTTTATAATTTCATGAAAATTTATAAAAAATGCAATGACAAATTTTAAACATGTTAACATTTTCTGAATGTCATGTTTTTTAATGGAATGAACATTCTTTAAAATTGCGCTAATAAATCCTTACATGTGATGAACATTTCTTAATGTGAGGTGATTTTGTTTATAAATTTAAGTAAACTAATTTTCAATATATATATATACTATTTCAAAATAAAAAGAAAAAGGAAAAGGAACAAAACTAAGGAATATAAGACAACTGGGTTGGCCGACTAAACACCCCCCTTGAGGCGAGGCAAGCGCATGCATCTGTATAGATGCACCCTTATTTCAGGGGCTAAAATATTTTATATGTTTGTAAAAAATGTTGTAAAAATCATTCCAAAAAATTGGTGGAAATAGAAAATGAAAAAGAAATGCTCACATACATACACATATATGGCCATACGTGATTATGTGTGGAATAATTTTATCATCGTCATCAATAAATTGGTCCTATGTTAACACCACGAATTCATGTTTTAAAAAAGTCATTCATTTTGAGAAACAAATACAAAAAAATGTTCACATACATACATTAGACATGTTCATATGTGTGAAATAAAATGCCAGTGCACATTAAAATAAGTTCCAATAACACTAAACAAATAAATTCATGTATAAAAGCGTACCCAACCAAACCTGCGCCTAATAGAAGAAAGAATTCCTTATTTAAAACTATCTTCAATTTTATTTCCCTATTTAAAACTGAAAAACTTTAATAGTTCAGATTTATAAGACGGCACGTGCTCGTACCCGCACTCATACTAGAAGGCGACATTGGTATTGGAGGACTAGATCGAACAATGGTGCATGGTACCCCCCCCCCCCCCACCCCCGGTTGATGGGGCACTTTCAAACCATTCATTTGCTTCCTAATTTTTTTTTGAACGGTCACCGGGGGGGGGAGAGCTTCCCCACCTGAATATATTACCACTCAAAGTAAGTTCGAGAATTACAACAGAGAAAAGTTACAACATCAGCCTTTTAGGAAGTAGCTGAGGATAAGAAGTGAAGCCATTGCTTAGCGAATAAATTGTCTTCCTTCTTTTTGAACCGAAAAACCTAAAGAGAGAAATCAGTTACAATGTTGCGTAGCGTGGTCCTGTGAGAATGGTTATCGTTTCTGAAAACTAGGGCGTTTCTTGAGTCCCAAAGGTTCCAAGATATAGTGAGAGCGACTGATGGCCATATGTTGGGGTTGAGGCCTTGAAGCGTTTGGTGTTGTAGCAGGTCGTCAAGAGAGGTTGGAGCGTGCAGCCCCAGGGCGGACCATACTTGTGTAGCATAAGAACAGCTGGAGATGAGGTGTAGCGCGTCTTCATGAGGATCTTGACAGCGAGGGCATGCGGCTGATTGAGCAATATGCTTGCGAAATAAGTTGGCTTTCGTGTTGAGCCGATCGCGGAGGAGTAGCCAGGCGAAGATCTTGACCTTGATCGGGACTTTTGAGGCCCAAACAAGATCGTGGTGTGGGTCGATGTAGTCTTCAGCAACAATAGAGGAGTAGGCATTCTTTGCTGAGAACGGCAGGCCATGGGTAAGCGACCGTTCGTCCGGTTGGTCGACCTGTTGGAAGTCCTGCAACAACAACAGCACGCTATCCAGCTCGTGAGCAGCAGCATTAGATAGACGATTCCGCAGGTTCGCTAATAAGCTGGTTTGCCAGACAGTAGCCACTAAAACCTTGTCATCAATGGAGTGTGAGTAGAGGTTGGGGAAGACTTTTTGTAGTGGTGATTGCAGAAGCCATTTATCTAGCCAGAAGAAGGTGGAGAGGCCATTGTATGTGATGACAAAGGAGTGCTCAATTAGCAGTGGCAAGTTGTTGTTGATAACCTTCCATAGAAAGGAAGGTCGTGTAGTTTTTGCAGTTATGCCAAGAGGGTGCTGTTGGTTGAACCACTGGGTCCAGGGGACATTTGGGTGTTGCAGAATTTTGGAAGAAAATTTCATAAGCAAGCAACGGTTTTGGATCTCAAGATTTTTAATGCCTAGACCACCAGTATCTTTGGGTTTGCAAACGTTTTTCCACGCGACAAGGCAGCTCGCCCCAGTGCATGTAGACTCGTTAGACCAGAAGAAGGATCTCCGAATAGCGTCAAGTTTTGCTAAGATGGATTTAGGTAACTTGAAAACTGACATGAAATAGACAGTTAAGGAGTCTAGGACCGCAGTCAGTAGGGTGAGCCTAGCCCCCCTTGAGAGAAGGCGCGCCACCCAGCCAAAGAGGATTTTCCGAAAGTTATCTATGATGGGGTCGAAGGCTGTCAGTGGTAATTTTGTAGGGGAAAGTGGTAGCCCTAGGTATACCAGCGGAAATTCTGAAGTTGAGCAACCGATAGTAGCAGCAATGTTATTTTGAGTAGCAGAGTCCGTAGCAATTGTGAGAAGAGCCGTTTTGTGGTAGTTGATTACCAACCCCGTTGCCAGAGTGAAATCATGAAGGGTTTTTTTGAGAACCAGGGTTGCTGCATCACTAGCAGCGGCGATTATGAGGGTATCATCCGCGTATTGTAGTGTCACCGGAGGTTCATTTGGTCTTAGAGGGTGACAGAGTATGTTAGGTTGAAATGCTTTGGCAATTAATCTTTGGAGAACATCCGCGACGATGATGAACAGATACGGTGAGAATGGGTCCCCTTGTCTAAGTCCACATCGACATTGAATCCAGGGCCCTGGAACACCATTCAAAAGAATAGTCGTTTTGCCAGTAGAGAGGATATTTTGGACCCAAGCGCAGAAGATGGAGGGGAAGCCACGGGCTGTTAGAATTTGAATGAGGGAGGTCCAGCATATGGAGTCCAATGCTTTCCTGAAGTCCAACTTAAAAACCATGGTCTGTGCTTTGCGAGTGTGGCACGTACTGAGAATATCGGCAGCATAAATGAAGTTTTCGGCAATGTTACGGCCATGGAGGAAGCCCGTCTGATCATAGTGAATGAGAAGCGGTATGAGAGGTTTAACTCTGTTTGTGAGGATTTTGGCAACTGCTTTGGGCGTGCAGTTTTGGAGAGATATTGGTCTAAATGCATCAGGAGCAATTGGCGCCTGTGTTTTTGGTAATAGTACCATGTAGGCTCGGTTGAAGCGTTCGAGAGAGCAGGTTTGATCCTGGAAGGCAGCAAAAAAAGGTAGGATGGATGGTTTGATGATGTGCCAAAATTTCCTGAAGAAGATGGGCCCGAAGCCGTCTGGTCCGGGGCTGGCATTGGTGTTCATGGAGAGAAAAGCTTGATGGATTTCTTCGTGGGAGAAGGGCAGTGTTAGATCACGAAGCTGAGGGAGGGGAGAGGGGTATAGTTGCAGAAGACTGAAGTTCCAGGTTGCCTGTTTAGTGGTGCCAATCAATTGGTGGAAAAAATCTTTCAATATTTGAGCTTTTTGTTCGTGGAGAAAAACTTTAGTGTTGTTGTGAATAAGCATGGGGATTTTATTTGTTCTCGATCGCTGGGTTGTCGAAGCATGGAAGAAACTAGTGTTCTCGTCATCGTCGACGGCCATACGTACCTTCCCCCTTTGTTTCCAGAAGGAGATCTTTTGTTTGATAGTTAGTTGGAGCAGATTGGAGAGCGTAAGCCGAAGTTTTTGTTTGAGCGGGAGAAGTGGGGTGATTTCTTTGTTTAAATCAAGGGCCTGGATAGCCAGTTTGCAGTTATTTTCTCGTTGGTAAATGGGCTTCAGCGTTTTGGCCCAAGACTTTAGGGCCGATCGTGTAGATTTGATACACCCAGCAAGGGCTGCAGCATGGTCTGTGGGGGGCCTCTGATGAGCAGAGATGGGCTGCCAGCATTCACGCACGACATCTGCACATTTTGGGAATGAGGCCCAGAATCTTTCAAATCGGAAAATGCGGGAAGATGGGACGGACGTGGATACTGTGACTAGTAGTGGTACGTGATCAGAAATAAACCTAGTGAGAGAGGTTAAGTGAGAGTTTGGGAAGATAGCATCCCGAGCTAAGTTGATCAGTACCCTATCTAGTCGGATTAGAGTAGGGGACTGTCGTTTATTTGTCCAGGTGAACTCTCTGTCAAGTAGTGGTAGCTCTAAGAGGGCAAGTTGGTCGATTGTGTCGTTGAAAGCGTCAGCCTCTGATCTTCGAAAGTTGTTGTTGTTGCGTTCGTAGGGGAATCTGGTGATGTTGAAGTCTCCAATTAGGAGCCAAGGTGATTGCACTGGTGGTTCAATTAGTTTTAGTTCGTCAAGGAAAGTCATCTTTAGATCATGTTGCGATTGTGTGTATACGTTTGTAACGAAGATGCTGTGTGGCGATGCAAGACATGATAGGGTTAAGGTAGATGTGAAGCGTTTGTGTTGGCAGTTGATGAGCGAGAAGCATCGGGAGTTTGTGGCCGAAAGAATGCCGCCCGCAGTTCCAGAAGCGTCTAGGTGATTGTTCGAGTCAAGGAAACGTGGCAAGATCGATCGAAGCTTGATTGTGTCAGGTTTTTGTAACTTGGTTTCTTGAAGAAGGGCTATGGACGGGCGCAAGCAGTTGATTTCAGAGAACACGTTCGCGCACTTGTCATTATCACCTAAACCACGTACATTCCAGGATACAATTGAGTAGGAAGCGTTCTTCATAGATGAAACTTGAGGTAGCACCATACATAGGGGTATTGACACGATCGACAACCATATCGTGTCAAGTTACAGTACGATAAGCTGACAGAAGGAGGCGTGAGCACACTAACTGATTCGGCCTTTCTACCATAGCAACTACATAGCGGAGCTAGACACCGGATACATGGCCATGATTGGCCGCCACACACGTGGCCACAGAACGGATAGCAGATCATGGCGAGTCCAGGTCACCAGAGGTCGACGCGAGATCCGCAACCACCTCCGGCGAGGCACCGCAGGCAGCAGCAACAGCAGCCAGATCATCAGGTGAGGCAAGACCACGAGATGATCCATCGACAAGCCCAGACTCGTCGCAAAGACGAGCATGGCTCAGAGCGTCAGAAAGATCCTTGGACGCAGCTGCCAGGTCCAACTTCTTGGCCTTGGAACGCATAGCCCTGGCGGTCATGGTGGAGTAGACAGGCGGCTCGATCTCAGCCAGCCTGGCGCTGCGCCTGGCCTTGATGCCAGAGTCAGCCGCCATCTTAGCGCGCCTGCTGATACCCCTAGCCAGGCATTCATGGGTTGGCTCCGGCAAGAGAATGGCCGTGTGGGCAGGTGGAGGTGGCGGTGGAGACGGCGGAGCAGGAAGCGAAGGTGAAGGTGGTGGGGCTGGCAGGGCGAGCAGAGGACGAGAGGGGCAAAGGCGAGCCCGATCCCGAGCCAGAGAGGGAGAGCGAGCTGGGGGAGCCCAAGGGGCATGAACCAGCATGGCGACGGGCATGCCATCAGCCATGACAGCCAGGATCAGGATGCCTTCTAGAGGCCGGTCCACAGGAGATGGAGGGGGGCCCGTGGGTGACTCCGGTGTACAAGCAAATTGTGACATGGCCGTAGCGATGTTTCTGATCTGTGAGATGGTGGAGGGTGAGAGGTGAGGGTTTGAAGTGAGGGAGGAGAGGGAGCCATCGTCACTGTCCTCCGAGGAGAAGGGTGAGGCATGAGAACCATGACGGAAGAGCGCACGGCTCTCAAGCTTGACAATGACAACGTCATTATCGGGGAGCCTGACCATGAGGCATGGGGGGAGGACGAAATCACGGGCAACCATGACCAGAGCGCGGACGCTCGAGTAGTCACCCTGAAAGCAGTGTTGGTCGGCAGAGACGAAGTCGCCAAGATGGGAGAAGAAATAGTCGACATCCTCAGGGTGCCATAGTTCGTCCGGGAAATCGAAGGCCTCGATCTCAGCCATGTGAATGAAGATAGCTGAGGATCTGTTGTCGGCGTGTTCTGGCCGTTCGAAGAAGAGCGTGTTGCCCTGGAAGTGGATTGGACCATGGCCAGTGGCCGCGAGGCACTCCTCCGCGTTAGGGAAGGAGAGGCGCCCGACGCCACGTGCAGAGGAATTGAGGCCGAACGCAGGGTTATTGCGGTGGTGAGCAAGGGCCTGGCGTATGAACCTAAATGGGTTGTGCAGCGGTGTGGCGAGGTGCACGTAGGCTAGGTTGTCAACCTGCCGAACGAGGCAACTGGGTGGGACGAGGAGTGGGATATGTGGTGACGGGGGGGGAGCCTGATGCAGCGGAGGGGATGTTGACAGAAGATGGAGGCGGAGGCGGGGCGAAGGACGGCGCCGGGGAGGAAGATGAGGATGCACGTGGCCCGAAGATGAGCGGGAGACGGAATGGTGGCAGATCATTGGTGAGAACACAGTGGGAGCCGAACCAGATCGGGGCGCCGTTGGACTACGCGGAACCGGCAGAGGAGCCGGAGGCGGTGTGAGTACCCGTCATATGAGCCATTGAGCTACAAGGAGGCCGCACGAAAGCAGGGTTAATATGAGGAGAGGGGGGGCATAGCAGGAAAGAACGGAAGGAAGCGGACAGCCTTGCACCTGAAGCTCCTGTGGCCGGAGCACCAACAGTGTGAGCACTGAACAGGGTTGCGGTAGTCAGCGATATTGTGATCGCTAGCAAGGCACCGAAAGCATCTACTCTTTTTCTTGCGGCTATAGTGGTGGTGAATGTGTTTGGGGTTTGCTAGCAGCGGGGAGGGGGATATATAGGCCGGAGAGGCCGATGGGGGCGGGCAGGTGGATGCAGAGACCCGAGGCGGGGGGCTCAGCAAAACCTCCCGGTAGGAGCGCGGGTCCTGCGTCGGTGCGGAGATCGAAGATCGCAGGGGGTGGCAGCATCGGCAGGGGCGTGCGACTGGTTCATGGCGATCTCGGGACGGGGCTGAGATGACTGGGCGGGGCGTAGGCTGGCGGAGGTAGGGGAGGCAGGTGGTGGACTAGACGCGATGATGGGCGCATGCGTGGGCATGCAGGCGTTGTTTTTGTCATGCTGGGTGGTGGAGCTGGGGGGCGTTTGTGGGGCCCATGAATCAGTGACTGATGGGTGTGGGATTGGGTGAGAGGAAGCGCCTGGGGAAGCGCAGGGGCTGCGCGGCCGACCGGAGGGCGGCTGGGTCGACCCTTGTGGGGTCACTGCGTCAGTGTGATGTGATGTGTGGCGTGGAGGCGGGTCGATGGTGGCCGGCTCGTTTAAAATACAAGCCTGGTCTATGGACGGTACGGCATAGCCACCTAGCTCCTCATTTTTTTCTCTCTGGAGGAGGGGAGCGAGGAGACCCGATGGGCGCTGCCGATCCAGGAGAGTGACACACGTGTCCCAGGCCATCGATTGCATGGCGGTCAACAAGGTCCTCGGTAGTGGATTCCACGCACTGAACAGTGCCGTGAATCTTGTCTTGCAGGAGAGAAAGATTTTGCGGTGTTGTTATGGTTGACGGGTGCGGTCCAAGGCAGGACGAGTGGTGGGTGGGCAGGACGGTCACGCACGTACCAAGTGAGTCCGGCTCAAAGACTACAGGCAGCGGTACTGCTCGCACTGTGTGCGTGGCCTGGTCAAACGAGGCGAACAGTTGTAATTCAAAATTTGAAAACCGGATGGGTGCTACACGGAGGATTTCATTTCTGACCTGGGCCGAGTAGACATGCACTAGAAACAAGTTTGGATCTAACGTGGTAGCATGGAAAACCCTTTGAAACGAGAATTGGTGGTCTAGAGCATTATTGATCAATGTTTCATTAGCACACACTGACTTTGAGAAGAACAAACCATATGGGAGTGGTTGGTGTGTAGATTAGGCATGAGGTGGGCGAGGTGACAAGGCAGTGGTACTTAGAGTAAATCAACTTATTAAACGAAATACCTGGTCGGAACGGTCGTACCTTTGCATGTGTTCGCTGTGGAGAGAGTGAAGCGGAAGTCGCAGTAGACCCAGTAGGCGACCGACCGTTGGAGTCGCCAGGCCCCACCTGCATGGAGGACATGCACGGAGTGGAGCGTGGTTGATCGTTGACGGAGATGCAGGGAAATGCCGGCGATGAGCGAGGCGGCGACAGCTGCCGCCCAGTCGACACCGCAGGCGAGCCGCGAGGCGCAATCGTAATGGTGGCGAACAATCAAGGAGCCACGATTGGGGAGCATGCCGCCATGAGTGTTGCGACGATGTTGGAGGAGACCGTCATTGTGAAGGCGGCGTTGGAGAGACGGCGAACGTCGATGGACCTCACGTGTCCCCGCGAAACGAGAGGAGGATGGCGACTAGGGTTTCATCGACCATGAAGTCAGCTTTGTGGACGAAGAAGATGATAGAGCTGGGTGTGGCCGCGTCCGGAGGCGGCTCGAAAACATTAGATGAGAACAGCTCAAGGATATTGAGCTCGAAGTTGATGCCAGGAGAGGGGGAGAACCGCAGCTGGGAGCGCAGGAACGCGTCAGCATGGCGGAAGCGGTCCCCAATGTCAAAGAGCTTCCTTTGGTCTGTGTGTTTTGGGTGTGAGGAGGAGTGTGGCGGTGGAAAGGGAAGAAACTGAATGGAGTGTGTTTTTCCGGTGAGAATGGGCTCGGCGATGAGTGCTTGAACACTGCGGTTGTGGGAGACCGAAATACGAAAAAGCTGATCCCGAAGGCGGGTTACCTGGAAGGCAGGAGCGTTGCCCCCCAGGCAAGCTTGCATGAGGACAGCCACGAGATCCTCGTCGAGGTCGAGAGAGATGTGGTGGACTTGCACCGAGAGGAAGCAGGAGCTTCATGGCGGCGCGGATTGATGTGCATGGAGAGACATCTCCATACTTGCGCTTGAAAGTCCTCCCCCATCGCGTCGCCCACGCCGAGCGCAGCACGCAGAGCCTTGCCAGTGGGGGAGTCATTCCAACGAATGGGGTCGTGGAAGGGTGCGGTCGCCGGAGCCAGGAGGGAGGGCGCAGTGGTGGGGCTGGGGCTGCCGGTGGAGAGCGGGAGGGGAGGGAGGGGAGGGAGGAGAGGAGCCATCTCCCGTCTTCATGTAAATGACTTTGTGTGTTGGCTTTGCTTCCTAATTTAATCGTTGCCCTTTTACTTTGTGTGTTATTTTCGCACAGACTTGGACCTTATGTGCCAATGTATACCATAAGGTGTCAATCGTATGACGTCCCGCATAAGCCGCTTGGTTGCTTCAATTTGACCAACCTAAAAACCCCCAAATGCCCAATAATGTCTTAGATCTTAACCTTGCTTAATGAAAGTTTCTTAGTATGGAGTTTCTCGCCTTAAGTGAAATATCACTTTTAATTAGGTGTGTAGGAAGTTGAACACTCGTGTTTTATATCACTCTCACATACATTTTTAACATATAGACACAGACATGTTCATATGTGTGAAATAAAATGTTCTGCGCACATTAAAATTAAGTTCCAATAACAATAAATAATAAATTCAGGTATAAAAAAGTGTATGAATCCTTTTAGAAAAATCATAGATCAAAACATTGTTTGTATATATGTCGATGTATGTTCATTAAATATTTTAAAATGTAAAGACCAAAAGGAAAGTAAAATACATAAATTTAATTGAAAAATAGAGTTCAAAATATTTGTTTTCCTGTTTTTTTTTTCAAATTTCGAAATTTAGAATTAATTTTTGAATGATTTTATAGAAATTTTTTAAATAGGTCATATTTATGTGTTGCAAATACACGTGCACCAAAAAATGTTCCTGAATGTGGGAAGAAATGATCATGTATTTGAAGAACAATGTATCATCTATTTGAAAAATAATGTTCATGTAGAAAGAAGTTTGTTTTAAACTGTGAGATATAGTAATCTCCTTGTCAATGTTTTTTTATGTTCATGTGTATCAAAAATTAACTGATCTTATATCCAATGAAAAAAAATCAAATGTTGGCATAATAAAATATTAAAAGAATAAATTTAAAAGCAGGAACTGGAAGAAAAATAATAAGTAGGAACAAATAAAAAGAGGTAAAAAAAGGGAAACCAACGACTAATTGGGCTCGTAAAGCTCCCTTGTTGGCATATAAAATTTTCATGCAAACTTGTCCGTCTCCACATCCATTGTTACCGTCAGTCCCATTCCGGATTCCGACTCCTGTGGATTGGGGTTTGCTTGTCTTTGTTTGCTTGCAGTCACTTTCAATCTGAAAATTGTACATATTTATGTCTAGTTCAGGTATATGAATATATTTAGCAAGTTAAATCATTAGAAGTGCGTATTTTGATTTAAAAAAAAGAAATATTTCTGCAAAATGAGTACAAACTTTAGTAATAACAATAGTATGTATATCCCTCTCTTGCAATAAAAAATAATAGTCTATCCCTAGGTACAGCCCATTCACCTTCATAGAACAATATCATAACAATGTAGACCTAAGTAAATTTGTTCGATCCTTGACCTGTGAAAAATCAATTGATTTGTCATGGTAGAAAAGAAAAACAACGCACGAACCATACTATAGCTTTGTATCAATATCCCTAGAAGCAAGGACTGTAACAAGGTTACATCCCTTTCTGAGAGAAGATTCGCTCAGTCAAGCATAGTTCTTTTCATGTAGATGTTCCAAGATTTAGGAAGTTAATCCCCATGTTCATTGTCAAGGCGGTAAGTGTTCCTGGGGTCAACAGGTATGACAATAAAAGATCTTTCCTTAAGGGTCTTAAGTTGAAGGGTGTTGTGCGTTCGAAATCTTTTTGAGGACATCCATATGACTTTTTTCATCAGCATGTCTGTATTATCCAAACAGTCCACCATAAAATATCAAAAACCTTGGAGTCATAGACATGAAGGCCGGTGACACAAAGACTTGTACTTGAAAATGGAAGTGACTCGGGGTTCGGGACAAGGCCTTTTCCAGATAAATCGTGATTCAGCCCGGCTGGCACTCACGTCATCTCCATCCGCCATAGACCTGGAAGGGTCACATGGCTACCATATCCGAATAACAGGCTGGCACGATTGCTTCTAGACGGACGGTTATCCGATCGACGCACAACATTGTTGCTGTTGTGATGCAGGTGGAGATTGGGGGGGGGGGGGGGGGGGGGTGTCGGTTCTTCAAAACGAGCTAGCTTTAGTTCCTCTATGGTCGAACGGTCGAGAAAGCGCGACTAGGCTGTAGTTCCACGGTAATGCACATCTGTGCCCGGACTACATCCAATGAATAGTAAGTTCAAAAATAATAGTTAAAAAACTGCATTTTTTGGCATGAAGGATGCTCAGGTGCCCATGTTGCGTGCAAATTTTTGCGCTGTTTGGACATTCAAATACCTCGATGAAAAAAATCGATCAAGATAGTGCTCTCTTTTGAAGTTTTTTCAGAACCAATTTTTTTTTACAAGACCTCCCCAAATATCCAAACACCACAAATGTTTACACGCACGTTACACATTTGAGTATCTTGGACGCCAAAGAGAACTTTTTTATTTATTTTTTATTTATTTTTAAAATTTTCATTGTTCACACCGAGGTGCAACTGAGCATTGAATCATCTATAGTTCCATCGCTTGCGTGAGTATTAGGCTAGACACGGTGAGGCAGTGGTGGTGGTATTGGCCTGTTAGGGCGTGTATAATGGTGCTATTTTAGAAGTGCACGTAGGATAAGTGTTGAGGTGGAGGACAGAGAAACTATAAGAAAAATCATGTCTTCTCTTAGTTAAAAAGATGATCTCTTAGCAACAATATGTTTCATCACATGTTTAGTGATGCCTCGTTACCACAGATAAGGCTAAGAAATAACCCATCTTACAACAGATTTTATTTTATTTTCTAGATTACGTAGGATTAAGATAAGACTGCCTTATAAACCAATGTACATGCATGGACCGTGTAGTCTCTTCTATTTGCTCATGACATTTCCTTTAAGAAGGAAAAAAGGACCGACTAGAACAAAAAAAATACTAAAAAACCTAACTTCAGATTTTTAAGGATGGCAAATTGAACTATTTTTACGGCAAGATTATGTGTTGCGAGCATGACATTTCCCTTCAACAAGCATGGCAAATCCTAACAAAAAAACTGAGCATGCCAGAATTTACCATGTTTGCTGAAGGGAGAATTACTAGGTTCACGACATGTAATTTATAATTAAAAAAATTCAATTTGCCATGTTTAAAAGTCTGATCTTAGATTTGTAACGGAATCAAAAAAAATTAAGGCAACCCGACTAGAAAAAATGATGTTACGGATATATTCCCTATGTATATTCAGGGGGGGAAAGTAAAAAAAACACGCATACTCTATGCGAGATGGGCTGTTTTTGCGGCTCTCCTGAGAAACCTGCTGAGATGGATCCTTTTGGGGCCTGCATTCATTTTCCAGGCGGGCATTCCTCCGTAGTCCGTAGTATCCGCCCATGTCTCCCACCAGGATTTCCTATTTGACGCTTTATGCATCAAACTGACGGAGATTCGCAGAGGCCAGCGACGCGAAGAGATTAGTGGGCCGGGCACCATTTAGCGGTTGCGGGCGGGTGGTTTTCTCCTGGTTTTGGAAACCTTCCAGAAGGTTTACAGAACCGATTTTCTTTTTTCCTGTTTGTTTTTCGAGGCTGTTTTTTTTAGGTTTTTTCATTTTTCGTTTTTCCTTTCTGTTTCTTTTTTTTTTGTTTTTATCCTTTCTGTTTATTTCTTCTTTCTTCTTTCTTCTTTTTTCTTTTATTTTCCATTTCTGTTTCTTTTTCAAAAATTAGGAAATTTCAAAAATGTTCAGAATTCAAAATTATTTCTCAAATTTGACAATATGTTTGTAGTTTTCAAAAAATTGTTGGTGTGTTAAAAAAATGTTCATAAATTGAAAACAAATGTTCACGTTTCCATAAATGTTTTCAAATTTAAAAAAAAGCTTGCCTTTTCAAAATGTTTGAAAAGTTTTCAGAAAATATTCATGTTCTTAAAAAATGTTCATAAATTTCAAAAACAATTCACCCTTTTAAGATAATGTTTGCAATTTGAAAAAAATGTTCGTCTTTCTGAAAAATGTTCGTGCTTTCAAAACAATGTTCATCTTTCTAAAAAATGTTTGCACAATCAAAACAATTTTCATCTATCCGAAAATTGTTCGCGCAATCAAATCAATGTTTGCAGTTTTCAAAAATGTTCAAACAAATTAAAAAATGTTCACTGAAATCAAATATGTTCAAAGTTTTCAAAAAATGTTCGTGTCTTCAGAAAAACATTCAGTTTTTGAAACATTGCATATATATTTTTCAAAGTGTTTATACTTTCAAAAGACAATTCCAAATTAGAAAAAATGTTTGTTTAAAAAAATGCATTAGCTACTGTACTCCTACAGAGTCGTTTTACTTGCCTACAGTTCGTCCGTACATATTGAAAAAAACTATCTTGACAAAATAGGTAAGAACTATCTTGACAAAAAACTATATGCCATATATGGAAATTGTTTTTTAATACTTTAATAAAAAGTCAAAATAGGTAAGAACTATGTCGACAAAAAACTTGACTTACTTTTGCACCAGTATATAAATTTTCACAAAAAAAGAACCAAAGTTGACTTCACAGCAAAAAGACAAAATATATTTGCAATTATAGGTCACTATTCGCACTATTTTGGCCAAAAAATTGTCTTTTCTAAAAGAAGATAAAGGGAGATTTACTTTTTTCGGATTTTTTCTCACGAGTAAAATAAAAGGTCAAGTTTATTTCAAAAATATTTTCATGATTTTTTGACTTTTTTAATTAATTTTTTTTCATATGGGATGTAGATGTCCCCATAGACCAAAAATATGTCTCCGCCCCCCTCCCTCGTCAGACCCATGGACTTTGCTACAAAAGGGCAATTTATAGGGGGTTTACGGGCTGGCCGCCCAGCCCACCAGTTAAAATCAGGGGGAGGGGGCAATTAATTAGAAGGAGAAGGTTATTTAGGGCAATTAAAAGTGGACAAGTAAGCTGGTCCGTAAAGTCCCGTCGGCTCAGTCCGTGTGTCTAGCATTTTTGCCAGGGACGAGACTTGCCTGCTCCCCGCACGTGCGCCCATCCATGCTCCTGCATACGTGGCTTGATTTGATTAGAACAAAATAAGGCACAACCCCACCCCCTTAAAATCGAGGGGGGGGATGATTAGATTAGAAAGGAAAAAGGGAAAAAGACAGCCGTAGGATGAGGTGGGAGCACGGATGGGAGCATGGGGAGGTTCCATTTCTGATTCATGTTTAGTCCGTCCCGTTTGGTGACGGTTAGCGTCCGGTGATTACGTGGGCGATCGCGAGGCTATTGAGATCTGGCATCCTGTGCATTAGGGTTCCACGTTCCCATCAGGAGAAACTTTGATCTTTCATTCCCGTACAATCGTTCGTACTGTTTCCCATCCAATCCACCATAGGCCTTCCTCGTGCTCCCTAGGGTGCAAGGTCATACACCACCATCAACCCTAGGAAGAGGCAGTGGTGGAAAGGGGAGGAGACGCGGTGATGGACGGAGTCGCGAGCATGTTGAGGGGACTGAAGCTGTCAGAGGACGAAAGGAAGGGAGTCAAAGTCAGGTGTTTCGCGAAGGAGAAGGGGAAGGAATGGCTGCTGCAGGCGGTGGGAAAAGTGATGTCGGAGAAGCTAGCCCATCCAGACGCCATCTGCCTTACCCTAGGGAAAATCTGGTACCCGATCAAGGGTATCGACTGCAAGGAGATTGGGGTGAATCAATTCCTGTTCACATTCAATCAGGAGTCGGGGAAGCGGAAGGCACTCAAGAACGGGCCATGGATGTTCGATAAGGACCTGATGGTGGTGGAAGAGTACGATCCAAAGAAGAGGCCCGAAGAGTATGTGTTCAATGAGATCCCGATCTGGGTTAGGGTTTACAATTTGCCCCTAGGAATGATGAATGTGGAATATGCAGAGGATATTGGCAATATCATTGGAAAGTTTGTTGAGGCGGACACAGGAGCAGATGGGAGTGCTATTGGGAGGTTCCTTCGGGTTAAAACCCGTATGAGGATTGATAAACCTCTTATGAGAGGGTTCACTCTAGAGGATGAGGAGAAACAGAAGGATGGGGATCAGATGGAGCAGGGGGAAAGAGGAAAGGAGGAGGAGGAGGGAGGACGTGACTGGTGCAGGTTAGAGTATGAGTACCTCCCCGACTTTTGCTATGCTTGTGGGATCATAGGGCATGGGGAGAGAGACTGCTCGATCAAGTTGAAGAAGGGAGATAATCATCAATACGGAAGATGGCTGAAAGCTGAGATGGGCCAGAGGAGGGGTGGGTCGGACGAAGAGGGTGGAGGGCTGGGGCTAGAAGTGGTGGAGGAGCCAGGAACTATGGATACAGTCGATCGGGTGGACGTTCACGAAGCGGGAGTGACAGTCTGACTTGGAAGAAAAGTGATTCGAGATCCAGCGATGGCAACCGGGGTAAACTTGATGGAGGAGAGGAGGTCAACAACCCTCATAAATAGAAGATAAACCCAAAAATTTCTGCTAATCCTAGGAGGCTTGAGCTGGAAGAAGGTAAGGTGCGGAAGACAGCAGAGGAGGTGGGGAAGGGTGACGGCACTGGTGTCCGTGTCGAAGCCGGTTTCACAGATGCAGTGATGTCGGGGGCAGTAGTGGGAATCTCACTCCAATGCAATGAAGCAAAGAATCAGGCAAACCAAAAGGGTGAGCACAAAGGTCAAGATGGTACGACCAAGGCCCCGGAAGGAAAATGCTACAAGAAGAAGGGGAGGGACAGGCCGGTGGTGGACAGTAACAAGGAGAGGGATGCGATGCTAGGGTTGAAGAGGGGGAGGATGGAAGAGGAGGAAGGGAAGGATAGTAAGAAGGGCAAGACAGAGGAGGAAGGAAGTGATGTGGTGGCGACACTCAATGCAGAATCGGCTGGGCTGTCCATGCAGCCCCACCGAGCACAATGAAACCAATCGGTTCGAACTGCCGGGGTTTGGGACATGGCCCGGCAGTTCGGAGCCTCCTCAAACTGGGGAGGGTGGAGGAGCCCGATGTTCTATTTCTTGCTGAGACGAAGATGTTCGAGAAGGAGTTGAAGAGATTTAGGTGGATGCTAGGGATGGCGCACATGACAGCGTGGGGCTCGGAAGGGAGGAGTAGGGGGTAGCTTTGTTCTGGAGAAGGGACGTGGATGTGTCGTGGAGGTCGTACGGCAGGAGGCATGTAGATGTGGACGTGAGGGAGGAGGATGGTAGGGTGTGGAGACTGACGGGAGTCTATGGGGAGTCTGCTACCGAAAGGAAGGTGGAGACTTGGCGTATGCTGCGAATCCTGGGCCAACAACATCAAAGTGGTCGGCCTGGTTATGTTTGGGGGACTTTAACAAAATCCTGTCATGGGATGAGAAGATCGGAGGGGCTGAGCGGCCGCAACGTCTCCTAGACAATTTCCGTGAAGCACTGGAATCTTGTGAGCTTTCTGATTTAGGATATGAAGGCGATAAGTTTACGTGGAGAAATCATAGTAAGGAGGTGGACACTTACATTTGTGAGCGGTTGGATAGAGCAGTAGCAAATGCTCATTGGGGCGAGTGGTTTCCCGAGTTCACTGTCCTTAATGGCATCCCTCGTCACTCGGATCACCGACCGGTCATCATATGTACTCAAGGAAATGTTGGCAGGAGGCCGGGGGGCGATCGGGGTTTTCGTTTCGAGGCGTGGTGGCTGAAGGAGGAGGGGTGCAGCGAGAAAATCCAAGTGGCTTGGGAGGAAGGCTATATGGGGGGAGGAGGAGATGTTTCGGCTGGCTTACGATGTGTAGCAGGGAGGATGACGAAATGGGGGAAAGAGGTGGAAGGGGAGTTGGAGGATCATTTGAAGCAAGCTTGCCGTGCCTTGGAAACCTATATGAGAGCTCCGGTGAGTGAGGAGAAGGTTAGAGAAGAAGGAAGATTGAGATGCCAAATTGAGAAGTTGGAGGAGAAAAAAACATCAAGGCCAAACAAAGATCTCACATCTCATGGTTGAAGGACGACAATAGAAGCACCAAATACTTCATGGTCGTGGCTTCTTCGAGGAGAAAGGCGAATAGGGTGACTAAGTTGAGGAGGGAGGATGGATCGGAGGTGAAGGAAGGAGAGGAGCTTAATAACTATGTTTGTTCTTATTTTCAGGACCTCTTTTCCTCGGCCCAAGGGAACCGCACCGCCGAGCTCATTGATAAAGTCCAACCACGTGTCACCAGTGCTATGAGAGCGATCCTTGAAGCGGAAGCGACACGTGAGGAAATCAAGGCGGCTCTAGACCACATTGGCGATCTTAAGGCACCTGGTCCGGACGGCATGCCCTCCATCTTCTACAAGAAACACTGGCATTTCATGGGGGACAAGGTGGTGGAGGAAGTGTTAGCAGTACTAAACGGAGGAGCAATGCCAGAGGGCTGGAATGACATTGTGGTCGTCCTGATTCCAAAAGTGAAAAACCCTAGTAGGATCAAAGATTTGCGGCCGATTAGCTTGTGCAATGTTGTGTACAAGTTGGTGTTCAAGGTGATCTCTAACCGTCTCAAGCTAGTTCTCCCAGACATCATTTCAGATAACCAAAGTGCCTTCGTCCCCGGTAGGCTAATCACGGACAATGTCCTCATTGCCTATGAATTGTCACACTTTCTGCTAAACAAGAAGAAGGGAAACGAAGGGGTTGCTGCAGTGAAAGCGGACATGAGTAAAGCCTATGATCGAGTTGAGTGGGCTTTCTTGCGGGCAATGCTTACCAAGTTGGGTTTTGGGGCTCGTTGGATTGACTTGGTGATGAATTGTGTCACTACAATAAAATTCCAGATCAAGATCAATGGAGGGCTTACGGCACAGTTTTCTCCTTCGAGGGGCTTCAGACAAGGTGATCCGATCTCGCCTTATTTATTTGTCATATCTGCTTAAGGCCTTTCGGTGCTGCTGCATGAAGCCGTAGCATCCGGTAGGGTCAATGGCGTCAAGATCTGCCGGACGGCACTAGTTGTCTCGCACCTTTTGTTTGCCGACGACTCTATGCTTCTGCTCAAGGCCGAACAAGAGGAAGCCCAACAGCTGCGGGAGATCTTGGACCTCTATGAAAACTGCTCTGGGCATTGTATCAACTTGGAGAAGTCGGCAATCATGTTTAGTCCGAACACAAGGACCGAGGTGGAAGATACTATCAAGGGTACTCTGCAAATCCATAGTGAAACATGGAATGAAAAGTACTTGGGATTGCCGGTGCATGCTGGTAAATCAAGGAAAAAGGCTTTTTCTTTTGTGAAAGGGGCCATGGCGGGAAGAGTGTATGGATGGAAAGAGAAACTTATTGCTAAACCAGGGAAAGAAGCGTTGGTTACCTCGGTTGCACAGGCCATACCTACTTTTGCCATGTCTTGTTTTTACCTGACCAAGTCCTTTTGCGAAGAGTTGAGCTCATTGATTGGCAACTACTGGTGGAGCCAGCAGGACAAAGAAAACACCACTCATTGGATTGGATGGCAGAAGCTCACCCTGCCCAAGGCTCAGGGGGGCTAGGGTTCTGTGATATGCATGGGTTCAATCTTGCCATGCTATCGAGACAAATATGGAGGCTCATCCAATCACCGGAGTCCTTGTGTGCAAGAATTCTAAAAGCCGGTTATTACCTTGAGAGCTGTCTACTTGATGCAAACCCAAGGGAGGGGATTTCATACCCTTGGCGCAGCCTCCTACACGGTCTTAAACTGTTTCGAGAAGGTTATATTTGGAGGATCGGGGATGGTACGCAAGTTAAAATCTGGTCAGACCCATGGCTGCCATGACCGTGGTCTCGGGGAGTTATTACACATCGCGGTCATAGCCTTTTGGAGTGGGTTAGTGACCTCATTGATCCTGCCATGGGTACCTGGGATGAACAGCTCGTTCGTGAGACCTTCTGGCTAGATGATGCGGTGCACATCCTGCGGATACCCTTGCGAGAAGGTGTACAAGACTTCATTGCATGGCATTATGACAAGAAAGGTATCCACTCAGTCAAGAGCGCATACAAACTCCAGGTTCAGTTGGAAAAGACGAAGAAGGATGGAGGAGTGGGAGGGAGCTGAAGCGCTGCGGGGAACTTGAATGAAATCACAGATGACTCGTGGAAACGGCTGTGGAAGCTGCCCTGCCCGAGGAACATTCAGATGTTCACGTGGAGATTGAAGCACGACTCTCTAGCACTGCGGACAAATGTTGCACGGAGGGGTATCCCCATTGCAGACACAAAGTGCCTCTTCTGTGCGAGAGCGGATGAGGACGGGGCTCATCTTTTCATCAAATGCAAGGTTGTTAAGGAAGTGTGGAGGGAACTTGCTCTTGAGAGCGAGCGCATTCAGTTGGAAAGGATTGGGTCTGTGCATGCAATGCTAGACTATCTTTGGGGGCTAGATGAGAAAAAACGCCTACATATCTTAACTTCTTGGTGGCTATGGTGGTCCAATAGAAACAAACTCAGGGAAGGAAAACTGCCGTTGTCGGCCTCTGTTATAGCCCGACAAACGAGGGCCAATATGCTTGAGTACCTGGAGATTTTCTGTAAGCCGGCTGCCAAACCGCCAGCGGACAAGTGGCAGCCACCAGGGGGAGAAGACTACAAGATCAATGTTGATGGATCATTTGTGCCTGGCGAGAATCATGCAGGGTGGGGCGTCGCGGTGCGCACGGCAGATGGTGCGCTTGTGTGTGCTCGAGCTGGCAAACAGGAACATGTTACGGACGCGTTTACCGTGGAAGCAGCGGCCATGGCGCATGCTATCAACACGGCATCTGACTTGGGCATTGTCCGTGTGGTGCTCGAAACGGATTCACAGCTGCTGGCCGAAGCACTTTGACTTACAAAGAGTGGACTCTTCCGCGTATGCAGTGGTCATCGAAGACATGAAGTACCAGCTTAAACTTTGGTTCTCCAAGTTCACCATATCTGTTTGTAGACGTACTGCGAACTCTGTAGCCCATGAACTTGCCAATGTTGGCCGTGTGTGTGACCCTCTCCATTCTATGGAATGGGAGTCGGATGTACCAGCCCAAGTGGGCGCCTCTGTCTTGGGCGATATGCCTAAGACGAGTTAAGTAATAAAGCTTTTGCTTTGATCTCAAAAAAAAGTCTACGTTTTTTGCTAAAAAAAAAGGAGTGATCTACGTTTTCCGGGAGAGCACTCCCTCCATATGCTCCGTAGCATCCGCCCATGTCTCCTTCGCTCACCCCACCACCGACGCCTCCACCGCTGGAACCACCATACGTACGTTCCATTTCTCCTGTCCTCTCCTCCACCGTATCTTCCGATTCGGTTCTCCAACTTGGACGGAAGGCGAAAAGCCTTCTTTCCTCTCCCTCGCGCCGCCCACGCCTCTCGGCCACCTCCGACCGTTGCTTCCCTTCGTCACCGTCGCTTTCGGCCGGTTGCTCGGGTTGAACCAGCGGCGCTTTAGCTGTAGAGCACGTGAAAGGTCGTGGGCGCCAACCAGCCCCACGTTCCCACCCGATTAGAAAATTCCCTCCCTGCTTTCCAACGCCACCCACCGCCGCCGCCGCCGTCAACGAACCCAACGCGCCTTGTTTCCTACTCCAAGATCCCACGCCACGTATAAAGAGCACCCCTCTGCTAGTTGGCAGCCAGGCTAGCTCTCTACTTCGTCCTCGCAAGCATCGCACCAGATCCACCGGTCGGAGCAAGGAAGCGAGCGAGATCCACCTAACCCACCAATGGCGGCCGCTGCTTCCTCCAGCGCGTGGAAGGCCAGGTGGCTCCGCCCCGAGGTACGCACCGCACCCATCCCATGTCCCTTCATTTCATCTGATCTTAGCTTAGTTCAGCGATCTCGTTCGCCGGACTTTCGGTAGTTGTGATGGTCATGGTCTGACGACGTACGTACGGTGCCTTGGTGTTCATCGCAGGCGTACCCGATCTTCGCGGCGACGGGCGTGGCGGTGGGGATCTGCGTGATGCAGCTGGTGCGCAACATCACCACCAACCCCGAGGTGCGGGTGACCAAGGAGAACCGGGCGGCCGGGGTGCTGGACAACCACGACGAGGGCCGCCGCTACGCGCGCCACCCCTTCAGGAGGTTCATCGACGGCAAGTCCGCCGAGATCATGCCCGGCATCAACAGCTTCTTCACCGACCCACCAAAGAACTAGACGTCGTCGTCGTCGTCGGGGAGCTCTTTATTCTTGAAGGGTGGAATCAATCCCTTCGCGAGAATTACATTTTTTCCCCTCCATGAATTCAAGTAATATTCGCCATGATTGATTGTCAGGCGCTGTACTATATTGATTTTTGTGATCATATATACAAACCTTGATCTGAATAATCCCTGTGCCTTGAAGAACCACTGCGTGTGTCTCTCTAATATCACAAAGTGTTAAGTAAGCCCGTTGAACAATCGACTTAACCATGGATCTTTTGTTTTGCACGCCACGGATTCTGTGCCTGCGTCGATGGCGCCTTTATTTGGGTTATAAGTCTGTCAGGACACGAGTGATTGTTCAGAAGATTGATCGGGAGCGGTCAGTTGCATTTCCCGATTTGTTTTGGCCATCGCGTGTCATTTTCATCACAATGTCTGCATCATTTTAATTTTTGCTCGCCGACCTTCTCCGTCGAAACTTAACCAGGCCAAGTCGGCGAGCTTTTTAAATTTCTTGCACCTTTTCTCAAGACAAACTCGACATTGGACAGCGGCCGGACTCCGTTCTTGTACGGTGTGTCGGTGTGTCAAAGTAACGCGCTGGTTATTCAAAGATTTTACGGCGGACAAGGTCTGAAAACAGAAACATTATTCTCTAGGAAGTTGCTCTAGCTAGCTTTATGATCTGTCTGGTCAATGGCCGCCGAAGGTCCGTGATGGTGCGCTGCAGTGTAGCACGCGTAGCCAATGACTTTCGAGCCTGAGAAAGTCGCCTGTGAAATATTGTATATATTTGAATTTGTAGCGAGAAACCTTTAGAGCATCTCCAACACGCGCCGAACGCGCGGCGAGCTAAATTCTGGTGTACGGCACGCCCTTCGCCTGGTTTGGCGCGGCGCGCAGCGCTGGCTCCAGCGGCCGCGCTAAAATGCAGCGCGCGTGCGTAGCTTCAACAGGCGTGCTAAAATGCAGCGTGCACGCTCTCGCACAAACATTTTCCTAATAACTTTGCATAGATAAAAAACGATACATAGTTCATAACATAGATAAAAAACGATATAAAGATATTTTACATAGTTCCAAAGCATAGATAGATAGAACTACGGTGCAACTAGATAGAAAAACTACGGTGACTCCCAGCCGTCATCATCATCACCATCATCATCCTTGGTGGTGTTGTCCGAGGTATCGAGCCACATGTCATCCCAACGCAGATCGTTGGGGGAGAAGATCGACTGCCCGCCGTTCTCGACGATATCGCACTGCGATAAGTCCAGTGCCTTGCGCCGCCGCCTGTCGGCACGCTCCGCGCGGCGCCTTGCCGTCTTCTCTGCCCAGAAGGCGTTCTCGGCGGCGACGTCCTTCGGTTGGCGACAGCGCCACTCCGCCATGGCTCGCTCGTCCTCCTCGGCGATGAGGAGGCGGCGCTGCTGCCGAACGTGATCCGCACGGTCCTGGTCGGTGATGAGACGAGGCGGAGGGGCGAGGCGCTGCGCCTGCTCCCGCGTGAAGACGTCCCGGAAGTTCATCTGCGACGGGGGCCTCTCCAAGCGCCACGCCGCCGTGTCGTACGCGCGGGCCGCCTCGTGCTCAGTCCGGAACGAGCCGAGGCCGAGCCGGATGTCGTCGGACCGGATGTCGGCAGAGTACCAGCCGTTGGGGCGCACGCGGACGCCGCGGTAGCCCGAAGAACCGCGGCGGCGCGGCGGCATGGTGGCGCGAAAAGCGGCGAGGTGGCGAGGAGGAGGGCGCGTGGCAGTGTAGTTGAGCGCGTGGTGAGCGCCGGATTTTGTAGGCGCGCGCGAAGCAGCGCGCCAAATCTACCACGCCAGTTGCTGCTTTCTCCCGTGCGCGCGCAAACGCTTCCCGCGCGCGGTAGTTTGCCGCCACCGCTGGAGCGCGCGAAACCGGGTCGCGCGCGCTAAAAACGATTTTACCGCGCGGGCGCGTCTTTTGGCGCGCCTGTTGGAGATGCTCTTAGAACAGATCAATCTTGAATATAAATATTAACGAGTTCAAAACAAAATCTATTTCACTGATATAGAAAAATGATCTCACTCATTTCATTAAACATACTTCACTCAATAACGTGTTTCAACAAATCTATTTCAGTTGTATAAAAAATATTCAATATATTTATTTCACTCATTTCAATAAACATATTTCACTCAATAACAAGTTTCAATTATATATTTCACTAATTTAAAATCATATTTCACTCATTGGTCTTGTTATAAGCTGTTTTCGCACACCGAAAATTGAATGAGTGATATATGTGGGTTGAAAGGTTAAATTTAATTTAATTTTTCTGTTTCAATTAACTTATTTCACTCAAAAACACATTTCACACATTCGTCTTGTTCTAAGCCGCCCCACACAGATTTCACTCATCCACATATGTCACAAAAGTTTAAAATATGGAATGTGAAATAGGTATGTTTCACATGTTCCTTTTGAAATAGGTATCTTTTGAATATTTGTCACAAATATAATTTTGAAGTTTCATTTAACTTGTTTCAATCAAAAACACATTTCACCCATTCGTTTTATTCTAATAAGTAGTTCACACACAGATTTCACTCATCCACATATTTCACAAAAATTTCAACATATGCAATGTGAAATATGTTTGTTTCACATATTTATTTTCAATATTTGTTCACTCATCTTCACAAAAAAATCATTTATAATTAACTTATTTCACTCAAAAACATATTCTAGTCGTTCGTTTTGTTCTAGGCAGTACCCACACAGATTTGAAAAAAAAAATCAACATATGGGATGTGAAATAGATTTGTTTCACATATTTCACTCATTTAGAAAAATATATCCTAGATTGGTCTTGTTCTAAAGGTCATGACGCGATGAGTTCAAATATATAAATTATTTCGCCGACCCACCAAAGAAATAGAAGTAGTTATTGGAGGGCTCTTGTCCAAGAGAGGAAGGAATTGCTACGCGAGATTTTTTTCCTTCTGAAGAATACAGAAATACTGTTGTTTTTCCTCGCATTCAAGTACTATATTATTCGCCATGACTAATTGTCTGGCTGTACACTATTAATTGATTGTTGTGATCATACACACAAGCCTTGATCCGAATAATCTCCCTATATATGTTTTGAAGAACTATGTGCGTGCGTGTGTCTGTGTTTCTCAAGAAGAAGATACGGTGGATCACATCCTAATTCAGTGTGTATTCGCCCGTCAAGTTTGGCATAGGTGCTTCCAACAGGCCTGGTCCCTACGACGAATGACTCTTTGGAATCTTGGTGGATGGCCAGTCGCGCACGAATACCAGCTGATTATAAAAAGGCCTTCGACTCGCTAGTATTGTTGTTCTCTTGGCAGCTTTGGAAGCATAGAAATGGGATTGTCTTTGGTTTGAGAACTTCGATCGACACAGTGCAGCAGTTCACCTTGCAGACTTTCGAGATACTACACACATGGGTGTTGGCAGGAGGCCGTGGAGTTAGCATATTCTGTGAGTAGTAGCGTTTAGTTCAGGGGTGGAGCTGGGGTCTCTGGCAACGGTTTTTGTGTGTGCTAGGTCATACTTCCCACTTGTAAATACTTCTTATACATATTTTTTGCCTTCTATAAAACTAAGGTACGCGATTGCGTACTCTCAAAAAAGTGTATGTGTTTCTCTATCATCACATTCCCAATTTGTCTTGGCTGTCGACGGATTGTTCAGTCTGATTGTTGGCACCATTTTAGTTTGTGCTTGTCTTCTCCTTAGAATTAGAAACTAGCCAAGCCGGCATGCAGGATCTTTCCTCGCATGTTTGGTCAATTGGTCAACACAGAACTCGACAAGGCATTGGGCAGCGGCCTCCTTTCTTGTAAGGTGTCAAAGTAGTGCGCAACACGCTGGTTATTCAGACAAGGTTTCTAGAAAAATATTGTTCTCTAGTAGCTAGGATGTGCAGCCAACATTGACTTTCAAGCCTGAAAAATCTCTGAATTCCCAGCGATATGTCTGTTGAAGCGCATTTACGCAGGGACCGGGAGGAATAGGGTTGTAGCGCTGGGCGAGTACTGTAGCAAATAGTACTCACTCCTTTCCGGATTATAGGGCTCAATTCAAAAATTTCACCAAGCAAGGTAGATGGTGAGTGGTGGAATACTTTTTATAGCTTGCAAAAGCACCCAATTAATGCTCTTATTTTCATTAAAAAGTTATGTTTATCAATGTATTAATTGCAATGCATGCATGCATAAAGTACAAGCATTGGTCAATTTTCTCTTAATACTTGCATGCAATGATTTAATGCACCTTGGAATCTGAGCATATGATGGGAAACAACCAAATTGAGCATTATAAAATGAAAAAACTTAAATTTTGAAATAAGCCCTATAAACCGGAAAGGAGGGAGTACTATAGTGAGTCGGCACCATCACAGGAAAAATGTGAAGAGTTTTGATTTTTTTTGAAACTGTGAACAACTTTTGAAATTTCAAAGATTTTCCAAAAAGGTACAAATTTTGAAATTATGAACAATTTTCTAAAAATTCTGAACACTTTTTAAAGTGCATCAAATTTTAAACTTTTTGAACAATTTTTCAACATTGTGAACAATTATTTAATACCTGATATTTTTAAGAAACACGGATAATCTTTGAAAATTCGAGCAAAATTTTGAATTCTGGACAGTTCTTTGAAAAAAGCGATTTTTTTTGCAAAAATCAAACAATTTTAAAAGACATTTTTTTCTTTCAATTTTATGTATTTTTTAAAAAGAAAAGGAAACACAAAAAGTAAAATAAAATGGAAAACTGGGAAGAAAACTGAAAAATCAGTAAAGTAAACATGTTCAAGAACCAAGGTTCCTAAAACCGTAAAAACCCAGGCTGGAACCTTCGAGAACATTATTAATACCGGAACCAGCGTCCCATCTCAGAAGCGTTAAATGGGCTGGCCCAAAGCAATTGCAAGCAAGTTCCTCCTATGCGAAATGGTAACAACTTGTCATAATAATCGTTGATAGGGATTGTGGCCACAAGTGGAGTTGTTTAACTTGTTTCTACATTCAAAAATTTAAATTCATCTTTAAAAAGGTTCACGTATCTTAGAAATTTCAGGCCACCAACAGAAGCAATGATCATCCGCTCCCGAGGATAAAGTGATTGAATATTGCTGCCCAAGAACAAAGTTTGAATTTATGAACATTTATTGAAAATTGTAGTTTAAAAAAAGTTATGATTTTTTTTAAAAAAATTATGGTTTTCTCAATTCAATGATTTTTTTTAAAAAAATTGAATATATTTTTGAAGATTGTGAACCATATTTTAGTATCCAATCTTTGAAAATTCGAACAAAATTTTGATTTCTGGACAGTTGTTGAAAAACCTTAATTTTTTCAAATATCAAACGATTTTTTAGAAAAAGAATACATGAAAAATGAGAACAAAACTGGAAAACCTGTAAAGGAAAAAAGTGAAGGAAAAAAAATGCTCAAGAACAAAGGGTCTTATGACCATTAAAACCCAGGCTGGAACCTCCTAGAACATTTCTTAATACCGGAACCAGAGTCCCATCTCAGAAGCGTTAAATGGGCTGTGCAAAATGGTCACAACTTGTCGTAATAAGCGTCGAGTAGGGATTGTAGCCATGAGCGGAGTTTTTTCAGTTGTTTCCTATTCCTAAAATTTGGCTTGATGCCTAGGAGACGGTTCGGATCAGGATTACACAGGTTCTAATATGGCCGAACACAGCACGAACCATTAACTGCAGGTTTATTTTTTTTATTTGAAAAAATGTTTAATACGTATAGAGGAAATATTGTCAGAATATCTCTAAACAACTATATGAAAGGTATAATGTATGAAATGGAATAAAACTCATGATGTATTAAAAAGTGTTCCTATATTCAAAAAGTTAAATTCATGTTTAGAAAGGTTCAGGTATCTTCCTAGAAAAGTTCGGGCCACCAATAGCAACAAGGATGATCCGCTCGCGAGGCCGAAGTGATTGAATATTGCTCCCCAAGTCCAGAATTAAGAGAATTAGGGGGTAATAGGGACCCTAGAACTTAAAGCTTTTAGTCAGGCCTTGCCTTAAATACTAACTGGAAGAGGCATGGTGATGTTGGCCCGTTGTTAGAATCGTTTTCATGGCACACGGCGTGAGCCATTGCTAAAAGTAACCTCCTATCTGCCGCATTATGCGGCTGAATGGTCGGTCTTTATACAAGGCAGTCCTCCGCCTGGGCTAGCCCACGTATGAGCAGCCATCGGTATAAAAACACCACCAAAATGTGGTGCGTTGGCCACGGTTAGAACTAGAGACCCCCCCTCTAGTAGATACAAGTACCTAGCCACTGGAGCTAGTGACGAATAAGCAGCACGAATACCTTAGAACTAACTATATCGGCATATCTGAATGTTTTTCCGCTTTTTCAATCATTTTTTGAAAATTCTGAATAATATTCTAAACTACCAAACATTTAAAAAAAACACAAACAAGTTCAAAAAATTGTGACCAATTTATGATTTTTTTAATAAAAACAAGAAGCATTTACGAATTTTGGAAAATAATGAAAATGGGATCAGTTTCTAAATCCTGAATATTTTTTGGCAAAACAGAAAAAAGTTTTAAAAAATGTGATCAATTTTTGATTTTATGTACAAATTAAAAAATGGGAACAGTTTATTTAATTAATTTTTTTAAATGGAACTTTTTAATTTTTCGGAAAATGGACATCTTTGTTTCTGTGAATTTTTTGAAACTCTGAAGAAAATTTGGAAATGACATTTTTTTTCGAATTCAAGAACTTTTTGAATTTATGAGCAAATTTGAAAGCAGAAACATATTTTAAACTTCTGAACACCTTTTGAAACTACAAACAAAATTAGAAATAAAAAACATTTTTTTATTTTGGGAATAAAAAATAAAAACAGGAACATTTTTGAACTTCTGAACTACTTTGGGAAAGAACGGACATTTTCTAAAATTCCAGACATTTTTTGAGTTTGGCAACAAAATTTGAAAACAAACAACTTTTTTCCATGTCTTAAAAAATTATGAAAAACACAAACATTTTTTGAAATGTATGATTTTTTCAAAAAAAACATGAACACTTTATGAAATAGTTTAAAATAATAAACTTGAAAAATGAAAAGGAAAAGTGGCACAAAGTGGGTCATACCTGGCAATGGCGATGTTTTGCATCGTTACCTTGTGGAAGGCATTGCTCGGGTATGCTCAGATGGTTCTTTAGGGTGAAAACCTAGAATTTGCTTTCGGTGTTCAGTCTGGTGACGACGGTGCTTGAGCGCCGCTTCATTCCTGAAAGCGTTGCTATTGAAGAAGCTCATCATCCTTGTGGTGTCATAAGATGTTTGGCGTGGATACGATAATAGATGTTGTTTGTCGATCGAGGATTTGATCCCTTTGGGGTGTTTTCTTTTTCCTCGTTTAGGCATAGCTTTGGTCCTATATGATTTTGCTCTTTGCCATCGTGTTTTTGTATGTGTGTCTGTGTGTGCGCGCGCGTTGATGTTAGTTGTGTGCACCTTATCTATGCAGATGTCGGGTGTGTGCTCATTGTGTTTGTATCTACTCGATGTTTCATTTTGAGTCACTAATAAAATCCATCCTTTGTTGAAAAATGTGTGATCAATTTGTTTGACTTAAATTTAAGGGATCGGTCACGTCCGGCGATCGTTACAAGAGTAAAACTTTAAGGAGTTAAATTTAAAAAGGCATACAGGGAGTTAAATTATAAAAGATCGGTTAGAGATGCTCTTCTACCCCCATCATAAACAATGTGACAATTATTTTCACAGGTTTTTCATGAAAAGCATTTCATAAATCATGTAAACGTTTGTCTGTTTATCAGTGAATGATGTCCTACAGAATAACCATTAGGTAAGTCATGGGAACATTTCATAATCCCGTAAATTTTTATTGTGTTTTGAGATTTCCTTCATCCATAAAACGCCGTGTATAATAACGAAAAGGAAAGAATAATTTGCTGGTTTCATGATCTCAGTTTTGCTATCCGTCCATGCAAGAATAGCATTTTTGTTCATGCCAGAAACATCCTGTCAGTCCCTCGCAAAAAAAAAAAGAAACATCCTGTCAGTCGGTGCGGTGCATGATTACCACCAGATCAGCGTCGTTGTCTGTCGGTGTCAGCCGGCATTAGCAAATCCCGTCCAACCTCCGTGGTGTGGTTGTAAATGCTCTAACAGACAATCTAACAACTATTTTATAGGTTTTTCTTGAAAATCATTTCATAAATAGTTTGTCTAATTCACATCTAGATGTTTTTAAGGATGTCACAACTAAACTCCTACAAACATATAATGTAGCAACAAAAAACAAAAAAAACTAGGACAAAAAAATAGACCACAAACAGAGTGTACATCAGCTTAGATGTGACATAACCATGTCACATCTAGATGTGTTCTAGACAGAAATCTTTATCTATTGTCTTTCGAGATTATCTTCATCTATAAAACGCCATGTTTAATAACGAAAGGAAAAGAATAATTTGCATGACAATTTGGTTTCATGATCTCAGTTTTGCTATCCCTCCATATCTAAACAAAAACTAAACAATCACATCCAGACATCCAATCCAACCCTAGAGGCGACTTGCTTTGCTGCCCTAATGCTGGCGCTGCTGATGGCCCTGCCGTTGTTTCGCCGCCGTCTATATCTTGGAGATCACCAAACACATGAGACCACCGTCGTCCTGCCGAAACGCCCACATCTGGATCTCATCCATCACTTGTAGCCCACTCACGTCGACGAAGCTCCGGTGGCTTCCGAATTTCAGCACCGTGTTGCCGTTGGACGTCCATCGCGTCAGCTCAGCATTCATCCGGTCGCCGGCATGGTTGACGTAGACCGGCACGACCAGCCCGCCGTGCTTCTTCCCCTGCGCCCTCGCCTTCTTCTCCTCGCTGCTGTCGCTGTGGTTGCCGGACGCCTGCCGCTTCGCCCTCGTCCAGGGCTTGTCCAGCTTGGCGGCGCGGAGCCCATCCTCGGTGAGGAGCGGGAGGAGCCGGGCCACGTCGCCGCTCGGGATCAGCAGGCGGCTCTGCTGCAGGTCGAGGTCCGAGCGCTCGATGCGCTTCTGGGCGATGAAGCTGAGGCGCAGTCCGGCGGGGAGGCCCAGCGTCGTGCGTATCCAGGCCGGCTCCGTCGGGGCTGCGTCGGCGGCGAGAGGGATGTACCGGCGCGGCGCCGCCCGCAGTGGAACGGCGTCAATGGGCTCAGTGGAGAACGGCGCCGCCACGGCGCTGCCTGAGGTGGACGCGGCGTCGTTCCTTGTGATCTTTCTGGCGCCGCCGTGGCGCAGCCTTAAGAGGTGCGAGGCCATTCCGGCATGGTCGTAGTACACCGCCTGCAGCGGGACGGCGTCGATGGGTTCCGTGGCCATTGCTTCCGGGCCCGGGGAAGGCGTCTTGCCGTGTGCCCTCGATCGTGAGTCACCGTGGGTCACGATCGCCAGCGCGAGCGACCGTGAGCTGCTGGCCACCGTTTCCTGGCAAACACAAGGCGCAAGCTTCCGCTTCTTGGGTGGCAGCATTATTGTTTCCGCCGCGCCGCTCGACGTATCGCCGGGGACGGAGCTCGCTTCATCCTCATCCGGTGGCGCGACCGAGAGCTTCAGGTAGTCACGCGGCGCGTCTATATGCCTCAGCGTCACCTCGCCGGGTTGTTTCCGCCGTGGCCATGGTTCCCCGGCGGGCGTGAGCGACAGTGTCAGGTAGTCCGGCGGCGCCGCGTCAGGCCCGTGCAGCAGGTGGGCCAGGGACACCACCGCCGGCCGGGATTCGGCGTCTTCCCCGGCCGTGCCGGAAGCCGATGCTGATGACGAGCTAGATCGCGACATCGTCGTCGAAGGTGCAATGCAATATCGGTCGCCTCCGTATGTAGATTCAGGACGTGATTCCTCCGATCCTGGGGTGTAAATATATATAGTACAGAGAGAGACGGGTCGATGAGGGACGCTGCGGTTAATATGCCATCGATCCGTGTGCAGAATGAACTCAGATTCACATTTGGATTCGCATTCGGACTCGTTAATTAGTGTCCGTCTCCCGTCCGTCTTCTCTTCAAGTGTTCGCGCGTCCTGCATGCGAGAAGTGTAATCCGAGCTGG
This sequence comes from Triticum timopheevii, assembly GCA_963921465.1. Lineage (NCBI taxonomy): Eukaryota > Viridiplantae > Streptophyta > Magnoliopsida > Poales > Poaceae > Triticum > Triticum timopheevii. Next base: position 463,605,943 of record OY997262.1, on the reverse strand, counting down.
ACTCGTAAAGCAGTAAAATTTTCGCGGAGGAGGGTTTCCAGGAGTTGCACAACTCCAGATCGAAACTGCTTGTTTCAGCCTTGCCTGAAAAAAAAGAAAAAGAATTGGGCTAGTCGATTTTTTGAGCCATTCGATGCAAAATCAATGGTCAGATATCCTTCTTCAGCCTCCCGCGCCCTCCTCTTCTTCCTTCGAATCGCCGCACCGCTGTCGGCCTAGCCGCCTGCTTTCGCCGCCCGCTAACGCCTCGTCGCACCGCCCTCCCCTGAACCGGCCCCCACCGCCGGACTTGCCGCCACCCCGGGCCATTCCCGAAAACTCCAGTGAAGCAGCACCCCACCCGCCATCCTAAGAAAGATAGTGGAGGTGCTTCTCCGATGAACCTGCACTCGCCACCCTAAGATAGATAGTGGGGTTGTTCTTCCCGGCACCGGCGGCCTCGCCGTTTCTCAAAATCGACTGACGCAAATCCGACTGACATTTAGCTACTGTGTATTTCAAATGCCCCATAAGAAAAAAAATGTCTAAAATATGCCCTACATTCCTCGTTCTGAAACAATAAGAAAATGTTCCCGTAAGGCAACTCAACTCGCTACTCAGTAGCCACCAACATTGGATCTGTATCCCGAGCGATATACGAGGTTAATTTCTGAAGCAAATTTGTTGAGTAGGTCAATTGTATTCAACGTGTTTTGCTTTTGCCTGCAGTGTGAGGTCTTTCTTCCCCAAATCTGCTTGCCTGCGTCCCGTCCCTGAATTTTATTTGACTCTTGTCCTAGCAGAACTCTGTTATTGTTTGCATTGCGATTTGAGAAGAAAAAAAATATCGAATCGAGCTATGCATCCTTTGTAATATGCATATAGGCTTGATGTGCTGGTCCTGTCCACTGATCCGAAAATTCTTCTGCTTTTTCAAGGCTTGCATGCTCAAGTATGGAAGAAATTTCAGAGGTTCAGGTACATTTATATGGAAAGATTCTGAAGGAAGATTGCCCTGAATTGGGTTTACATTTTCTCAGGGAACCCTCCTGGCTGCTTGCGATTGTGATGGCATCCCTAATGAAGTTAACCTCGAATTCAAAGCATAACACTCAATAAACTGTGAGTCTGGTTTGGTTCGTAAATAATCTTAAATAATTATACTTACTGTATTTAAACCATCAAACACATGGCATAATATTAGCTACAGTAAAGAGCACAATCATAGGTCCTCTTGAGTCTAGACCAAGAAGGAACCAATAATTATGCAATTGTATAGCAAATACAATAGTTGCACTAGAATCTATATATCAAAACAGACCAGAGGTAGGTAACTCACAAAATTCCTAACAAATTGGGGATAAATACTATACATACGTGGCTCTTCTCAATGAGTCAAAAGCTGCTGCGGTGAGGTACCCCTCCTCGCCGCCACCGCCGCCATCCACGCTACTAGCAGGGTCGCTGACGTTGAAGAGTGCATCGTCTCCGTCCAGGAAGTGCTCGACTTCCTATGGTATGAAAAATGCGAGTTCCCCGCCATCCCGTTCCGGGATGAAGAGCTCAAAACCATTTGGGAGAGCGCCGTGGTCGAGGCCGTCGTCGTCTTAGTTGAGGAGTGGCACCTCGGCATTGTCGATGACGTCGTATTCGTCCCCATTCAGGAGCACGGCGTTACTAGTACAACCTAGCGTTACTAATTAGCGTGCATCTCAATTATTTATGCAATAAGATGGATAATGTGAAATATAAACAATATGCCAACCAAGATATCATGGTGGGGGTAAGGGGCAAATGCCCCCTCTCACGCCCAACTTAGATTGGTTCATATCGGGCGCATATTTGAGGATAATATCTTCAAATATATCCATTATAGAATATGCAGTGCAACACTTGCTTCAAAGTGGGTCACAAAGCATTCCATTGATGAATGCAGTAGATCATTTTGCAGAGCATTACAAGGGTGAGATAACATTAGACAGACAAACAAGGGCAAGCAGTGACACAATCTCCGGAAAGGCTACCTAGATCACCTTTAGCAAGCATCAATACGGCATATCAAAAGGATCATCCACAAAAAAAATCATGGGTGTGCTGGTGGTTTCTGCATTTCGGTTTTACATCCCTCTTTAGTTCAATTTGTGCATCTCGAGAAGCTCTATTCTCCACTTGTAGCTGTCTATGTTGATAGCACATCCATTTGTCGTTGCGGTGGTTGAGGACTCCGATTTCCATTTCCTCTAGCACTTTTGAGTTCAAAATAAAGAACTTGGCAAAGTCAATTCATGGCCTCTTGTTACCATCATAATTCTCCAACACCACCTTTATTTGATGGAGTTCAAGGCATTCAATTGGAACAAGTGGGACATACTCCTGCACATTACTAATATCCTTTTCTGCATACGATTGCGGAAAAACAAACCCAATATGAAGACAATTGTTAACAAATTAGCAACAAAATACTATTTCACTAGAACACAAGTATGCAAGCAAGGGAAGATATGAATGCTCACAAAGATATATAGCTTTTGCAAGGAAGGGAGGCACTTTGAGGAAGTTAATAACCGAATCCAGATTAGGACCAATAGAGTCAAGAACCAAAATCTTCATCGTGTGCATTTTGATTGTCAAGCTAAGAGAAACCGTTTCCTCGAGAAAAGGAGAAGTGTGATATGAGAATAATACACTGCATATAGAAATGGAGAATGAGCGTTTGGGCTTGCAGCTAACATGAAAGACCGTGATTCCAATGTGGAGTGTGGATATGTCTTTAAATAACAAACCAATTATCTCCAGTTTAGGCGCCCGGATTATGTGGATGGTCGCCCGACCACAGTCTGGATGTGGTACTGACCTCTCAAGGGAAGGGGAGTCCTCAATGACCAGCTCCTGGAAAGTGACCCAACGGTCGTAGAAGCTGATGCTCCTGATGGTCGACGACTTGATGCAAACACGATGAGATTCCATGTTGTACTATGAAGCACTTTTCAAAGCAGAGCATCCGGAGATCAAGCTAGTAACGAATCTACCTTCCTAAAAGGCTGATATATATTGTAAAGTGTGGTTACTGCTCATGAGGTCCTGCATTCTGTCCACTCTAGTAATCAACACGGGTTGGCACTCAAACTAGCACTACTAGAAAAATGCCTTACTAATGGCGCACCGGTTTTGCCTACTAATGGCGCACTACCAGTGCGCCATTACTATCACGCCACTAGTATTATTACTACCAGTGCACTGGTATACTAATGGCGCACCATTAGTAACATTTTTTTTCAAATTTTTTTTAATTTTTTTAATTTTTTTCGTTTTTTTCTTAATCTCAGATCACTGTGGCTTAATCTCGGGTCAATATGCTTAATCTCAAGTCAAATCGCACTCTGTGGTCAAACTTCTCGAAAGGTCACCCATCCTCACACTACTGCAGCCCAAGCATGCTTAACTTCAGAGTTCTATCCAACCCCAGCAACAGCTCACTTCTCAGGCACTTGTTGATATATCTAGCATATCAATCCTATTATACCTTGTTGATGTCTAGGACTTTGTTCATGTTCATGACTATGATAAAATTTTGAAAAATATTTCAAACTTCCCGGTCATATTACGTATCATTTTTTGGAAAAAAATTCAAAAAAAAATTTCAAAATCATTTTTTTTTAATTTTTTTGCCTCTAGATCTTGAAAGCCCCGTAACTTTTTTTTCTGTTAGGTTTTTGGGGATTTTGAAAATGTTTAACGGGGTTACCCCAGTTAAATTGGATGTAACTTTTCGAGTAGATGATTTTTCATATAAAAAACTTTTTAATCCGAGTTCGTATGCAAAAGTTATGGCTATTTTACAAATTTCCAGAGAGATTTTGCAAATAAAGTCGAAATTCATATTTGTAAATTTTCCCAACAACTAGACCACATATCACATGCGAAACTTTTTTTCTTTTATTTTTTTGACATTTTTATCATTTTCTTTTAAAACTGAAAAGGCGGTCCACGTGGGTGGGGGGGGGGGGGGGGTGCATTCGGGAACTTTTGGGCCAAGTTAGTAATGGCGCACCGTGGGGTGGTGCGCCATTACTAGTTAAACTAGTAATGGCGCACCACACCCACGGTGCGCCATTACTAGTTTTGAAAAGAAAAAAAAATTGAATTTTTTTGAAAAAAACTTAGTAATGGCGCACCTGTGGACAGTGCGCCATTACTAGTCAAAACTAGTAATGGCGCACTATCCACAGGTGCGCCATTACTAACAATTTTTTTTATTTTTTTTAAAACTACTAATGACGCACGGTGGGTGTGGTGCGCCATTACTATGTCAACTAGTAATGGCGCACCACTCCTATGGTGCGCCATTAGTAGTTTTGAAATTAAAAAAATTAAAAAAAATTGTTTTGACTAATGGCGCACCGTGGGATGTGGTGCGCCATTAGTATTTACTAATGGCGCACCACATGTACAGTTTTGGCTTGTCTGTACTATTTGCCAGTGGCAGAGCTACACTATTAAAGGTGTGCGGGACAGTACAAAGGAAATTCACTATTTTTTTCACAGCTCAGTCTTCTCTGAATCGTCCATTTCATTTGCTAGTGGCTGGGCGGGCTGTGGCCTATTTTTGTTACACGAAGCTCCGACAGTGCTATTTGCAATTAGCAAACTAAATGCATTAATGAAGTCTGGGATGGCCAGCAACTAAAACTTTCTTTGAGGAACTTTGACATAAAACTGATGGAAGATTGGTACCAATTAGTGGAGATTACTAGGAGTGTGACTTTGATTAAGGAAGTTGATTCCTTGATCTGGCAGTTAAAGAAAAAGGACATTACTCCACCAACTTTAGAGGGGTGCAACCAGTCTATATATGTACATGCTGTCTGGAACCTTAAAGTTCCACCAAAGATCCATGTTTTCCTTCAGATTTTCTCTAAGAATAAGTTAATGACTAGAGATAATCTTAGGAAGAGACACATTGTCAAACCTCTAGACTGTGTGTTTTGTGCTAATGATGAATCTATAACAAATCTGTTTTTTGATTGCATGGTAGTTAAAAACTTATGGCCCCTTGTTAGAGATTATTTTAATCTTCCAGTGGGGGACAATTTTGAATCCATAGCTAGATATCTGATTTCAAATAAGAGCTCGGTTTTGAATACTGTTGGCTCTGCGGTTCTTTGTTGCTCGTGGAAATATAGGAACTCTATGATTTTTAACAACACCAATTGGATCTCTGTTACATAGGTGTAGAGGGTAGTTCTAAGAACTATCAGATATTGGGTTGTTCTATCTCCAGAGCAGAGCAAGGAGAGGTTCATGGACTTCTCAACATTCCTGGCAAGATTCATTCAGTAGAGGAGTGGTTGACTGAAATACCCCAGGTGCACTTGGATACTCCAAAATTCAGAGACCCCTAGAGCAAGCTCAGGATTAGTTATGAGGCTGCCAGCTTCATGTCACCAGCCAAGAAAAGGGACTCTAGAGCCAAGACTATTGTTGCCAGCCATGTGTCCGACTCTGGAGCCAAGAATATTGCTGCCAGCCATGTGTCCACGCTCAGTGCTCGCTTGCTCGGCGGTGTGAAGATATGAGACCTTTCGCTTTCCCTGGAGCTGAAGATCTGGCACTGTCACCCTACATCCTCCTTTTTGGAAAAAAGGGGAAAAAAATGCAAATGCAATCTGGGGGAAGGCATTCCACCGGTACTTCAATATATACATGCAGTAGCGGAGATAAATCTGGGAAAAGTTTGATACCTGAACTAAACTTGAACCAAACTCACGTGAGTTAGCTTGACACTTGAACCTAAACTAAACCCACGATCGCTATCTTGACACCCAACCAAAACCAAACTTGCTAGGAGTTTTAACCAAACTTAACTAAACCAAGCCTTCAACCATGGGTTGAAACTGTTTACATAAATGGGTTAAGAACCGTTTGATTAAATGGTTTGACATAATGAAGCAACAAAGCACTATATTAACAGTGAACCAAGAAACAACAAGCACACTAAACCAACTTACTGCTTCACCCAACTGGAGTTTAACAATGACATCTCAAACAGAATATAGATTACAAAAGACTCATATTCAGAATTGAGCATCAAGTCAACCTCCGACGAAATGAAATTAATAAAGAAACAACAAACAATCACAAGGAATTGAGCATAAAGAATACACATCATCTAAACAAAGATGGGCTATCAAACAGACAATCTATGTAACAAGCTTGGCCATGGCTGTAGCAGCCGCTAGTACTCGGCGCGGAAGTTCACATCCTTCATGAAAAAGATCATCACATTGGCCGCGACACAAGCACCCGAGAACACGAGAATGTCCATAACCTGCAAAATAACATGGACATCATTTCACTTACAAAACACTTGCTTATCACTGGAAGCCTAGAATATATATCAACGAAAAATAGAGTGCTAGCAACTCCTATTACAGGTTTTGGTGGATCTATTATGTGCTATATGAAATGAACATACATTCCTACAAGAGCAGAGGAAGAAATAGGGCAACAAGATTTGACCGTGTTCCAGCCAAAAAATTCACATGTGTCGAGCACGCGTGCACTCCTACAGTTTTCACATGCCCGTGAGCAGAGCAGCCGGAAAAAAGATGAACAATGGGCATGCGTGCACTGTGGCAACAACGATCAAAATTCTCTCTTAGAAAAAAAACAGCCAAAATTGACGTGCCCTCCTCAACTGTACTATCAGTTCACGCTCGAGACTGAGGCAAACGGATCAGTCCATCCCACCCCACAAGTTCTGATTCTAGTAGTAAGGTGCCATCTAGTGTGACGATGAGATTAGTCTCTCCAATGGACGCTTATTCGGTTAGTCTGTACCACCCGTTTGGTCCAGTCAAACGATCACATAGTATAAAACATGATTCGCATGATAACTAGCGGATTTATTTAGCACTGTAAAGTTAAATTAAAAATAACGCCTAGCACATCTACATTAGCGAGTAAGGCATACTGAAAATGGTAGTCACAACAAGCATCAGCCACGCAGGTAATATAATCTTATACTTTAACTTCCACTAACCCAAGTAGTAGAACCAAAATGTAAGTGGTTAGCTCACCCTGCTTTGGTTTGAACAACCAATCTTTAGCACAAACAAGCACTTCTAGCATATCAGGGTTCAAAAAGCTTCTCTTTTCGCCTAGTATCCTCTTACCACAACTGAAGGCTGATTCAGATGCCATTGTGCTCAAAGGAATTACAAGAAAGTCACGGGCCATAGATGCCAATATAGGAAACTCTTCGGCATGCCTCTTCCACCAACCCAAGACATCAAAGTCAGCACCGTCCTCCTCGGATGCTTCTTCCAAGTATGCATCAAGCTCGGATTTGTGTACACATGACCTCCGACGAGACTTATGCTGGGCAGACTCTCCTTCCAACTTCCTTTTCCCTGCAATAGGTGATCCAATAGTGGTATTGCCTTGACTAGAAGGTGTCGAGTGTGTAGTGCCTGTCGCTACAAGTAGCTCATATTCCTTGACATACTTTCTCACCTATTCTAAAGCAATCTCCACTTTTTTTGTAATATGCTCCTCGTTGGTAGACAACTTGCAATAGAAGAAATCCAAGTAATCTTCTTTCCTCCTTGCATCCAGGAATGTAGCAATGACAAGTGCATGGTTAAACTCAATGCCCTTGCTTTTTCTACGATGGTTAGGATCTGCATTCTACTTCTACTTGGGATACCAATATTTATTGAGATTCATTTGCATCACTGCCACCAATTCCTTTAACACATCAGAGGTTTGCCAACCCGGATCTTTCAATGCATGGCGAATAGAAAGCACAACTGGTAGAAACTTATGTGAAGTTGGCTTCCTATGAGCTGAAACAATCAAGGCAAGCTCTTCAAAAGCTTTTAGAAACTCACAAATAGCTTTTGCCTTCTCCCATTCTTCCTCACTTGGAGAATCTATCATCTTTCTATATTGGCATAACTAGTGAGGACAGATTTATACGTCAGTGCTTCTAGAAGCATTTTCCAGGTTGAGTTCCATCTGGTTGGTGTATCAACAGATATACCTTTCTTTGAACGCAAACCCATCCCACTTGCAATTGTATTGAAATCTTGAAGTCTTGAAGGAGAAGAGTCAATATACTTCAGCAGCCCACGTATCATGTCAATAGCTTCATGGATTATTTTCATTCCATCCTAAACCAAGATATTAAGAATGTGCGCACAACACCTGACATGCAAATGTTGACCTTCAAGTAGAAGCTCATGTTTGTGATATTTTATTAACTACTCACATGCATTAGTGTTATTGCTGGCATTATCTAGTGTCAAAGTGAATAATTTTCCCCTTATGCCCCATTCTATTAAGAAACAAACTATTTCTTCTTCTATCACATAGCCTGTGTGGGGATACTTCACTTCCGTGAAACTTATGGTCTCCTTCTTGTAGTTGAATTCTGCATTGATATAATGGGCGGAGATGCACATGTTGCCCAAGTCCTATGATGATGTCCACATGTCAGATGTTAAGCAAATGCGAGAATCCAAATTTTGTAGCTCTACTTCGATATCTTTCTTCATTCCCTTATACATCTTCACTGCATCATCACAAATTGTGTGACGACCCTTGGTTTGAAACGCTGGCTGCATTGAGTCAATCCATGGCTGGAGGTGGGGATCTTCAAACTTAAGAAAGGGGATTTTAGCATGGACACAATACTTGACCATGAGTTCACAACAAACTTTTTCATCAAACACAAACAGTCCTTTGGATGTTTTTTTCATGGTCAACAAAAACCTCTTCCTGCAAGCATCTTGGATTGATCGGCAAGCCTTTGCGATATGGGTCCTCAAACTGCTAGTCCCAAACTGGTGTGAAGTTGCGCTCCACAGTATTTGCACACAGCCTTGAAATCACCATCTATGAGAATCAGATCTACTTCATAATGCTCCCATACCTTGGACCCTAACATGTGGTACTTGACTCGTATCCTCATCCATGGAATCAGCAGTCTTCGAACCCTATGACGTAGACATGCCTCAAATTTTATAGCACGCTGCATGGGGAAAAATATGTGGAAAATTACTATTAGAAAAACAAGCTAATGTTTTCTTTCTTTCGACAAGCCAATGTTTTCTTTGAAAAAATTACAGGGAACAACACATCATCCTATTACAAAAGCAGGATATGTAAGTCTGCAAGTGGTCACTTTTTTTCATTTTGATTCTGATTCTAACTTACTGCAAACATAGTGCATACACACCCTAACTCAAGAACTTGCAGGTTGGTGATTTCCTTACATTTCGTTGCAGCAGAGCACCTTTTTTTTGTGTAGCAGAGCTCAATTTGACCAGGTATGGACCATCAATTTGCTGGTCCCTTTGGAGAAGTTTTTATTTATCTTGCCTAAGGTGGATTTAAAATTTTGTTTGATTCATCACAAAGGAAAGACTAAAATAGTTTCTTCAGGTTGCAGTCAGTGATGAATATCTAATTTGTGGTCACTAATTAGGTCAGGAGAATATGGTTATATATAATAGCATTTTTCTACTGATAACTCACAAGCTAGACTTGGTAGCTTATTTTGGTTTCTTTTTGTGCATATGACTTAGCAACTTATTTTGGTTTCTTTTTGTGCATACTTACTATAATACTTTTTAAGTAATATTAAGGAGATGGCCCGTTGCTGGAAATTAATTTGATTTCCTCGCTATACCTGCAGTTCTACACTATTTACTGAATGAAAAATCCATTCATGTATCATGTCAATCTTCAGCTTGCAAGATTAAATGACCCCTCGATACATCTTCCTTCGACAAATACCCATGTTTATCAAAATATCTTTTATATTTCTATGTAACCTCCACATTGAGGAAATCACAAAGCCTCTGTTATGTTTAGTGCGTACTTAACCACATGTCAATTTCTTGCGAACAATCCAAAAGAAACCACTGCACTATCTGTAAGAAACAACTTCTTAATTTTTAGAAAATGCAAACAACTTCTTAATGATTATGTTCAGCACTTGAAAGCCTACTAGATATCCCATAGCAACGCGCGGGTATCCATCTAGTTCACTGAAATGTGTGAGAGCAACATGTTCTGGGGGCGTACCAAAGCGTGCATACACATCTAGTGTGATAAAAACCCAAATTGCTTACTGAGCACAAAGATCCACACAGATAAAAACAGCCTTTGTATTTTGTTGGTGGGATTGATCACTCACTGTAGTTCTCGATATAGCAGTAGTGTGACTGACAAATGGGTACATGGTCAAACTATGTACAGCTATAAAGAAGCTGGTTATGACCAAGCAAAAGTTTTCTATGCTTTGTCCAACATCATCTAGCTACTATCTACTATATGTTTTAAAACTGAATAATACACACTAGCTATCAGGAAAATAACTCATATTAAATGCTCTCCTATGACAAGCTGTTCCAAGCCCCAAACACACTTCACACTTGCGTCTGTAATTATCATCCTTAACAAGGAAGATGAGGTCGATCATTGTGGCAATGGATACTTCGGCATCCTTGGATTCTGTCCATATAAAGAGATTGTCTTTCTAGATGTATCAATGTACAGAGGATTGGCCTATCATTTGAAAGATTCAACGGTTTAGGACCTTGGCTACTTATACCCAAAGACTTGTCATTTGGCATTGGCGAACGAGTGTTTCATAACTGGCGCTTGGCATGAGCGCCGCCGGAGCACCGCTCCACATCCACGACAAAGCCAAACAACAAAGCATCACTCGCCTCTCGCAAACTAAAAATGAACCTGAACCGGACATGTACAGTCGTACAGAGAACAAATTGAAGTGGTTCTTTGTTGAGGAATAAAGACCTGGTTGCTGTTGTTGTTGTTGTTGCAGACGAGGAGGGGACCAGCAAGGGCACCTTGCCGGCGTTGCCGTCGGAGCACCTTGCCGGCTTGCCGCAGGAGGAGCAGGACCTGGTCAATAGGAGGAGCCGGTCAGAGAGAGAGAGATAGATAGATAGAGAGAGAGAGAGAGAGAGAGAGAGAGAGGTACCTACCGGCGGAGGGAAGGTGGCGCGGCGGAGACGACCCAACGACCTCAACCCTAGCAGACGGAGAGGGGCGGCGGCACTGATGGGAGGGCCATCTCGGGGTAGCTCATTGAAAGCACAAGTGCTCCCTGGGTGATTTGGGTAATTAATGTCAACATATCTCTTGTTGGACTAATACGTTTATCTTGTATATTTCAGATAAGTCCAACAGTGGAGTGGCATGGACAAGAGGATGTGGAACCCCTTCAAGATACTGAGGACAAAGGATTGGCTCAAGCTCAAAGCTTAGGACTCTACATTTTCTATTTTAGTGATCCAAGATCACATTTGAGTCCACAGGAAAGCCCATACTATTAAAAGGGGATGAGGTGTTGCTTAATGGCTTGCTTGCTCAAAGTGCTTAGTGATATTCTCCAAAGCCCTCAACCACTTTCTCATATCCACATATGTCCCATACCAAAAGTCAAACTCGGTCCCACTGACTTGATCTATCCGGCGCCACCGAGTTCACTTGACATAGCCACTGCCAGAAACCCTAATCAATTCAGTCTCACCGATGGGATCTCGGTCTCACCGAGATGGGCTTGCAAACTCTCTGTTGCCTATTGCAATAATTTCGGTCTCACCGAGATATGCAATCGGTACCACCGAGTTTGCCTGACCAACTCTCTGTTTCACTTATTACCAAAATCGGTCCCACCGAATTTGTGTAATCGGTCAAACCGAGATGAGGTTTTACCCTAACCCTAGCACATCGGTCCTACCGAGTTGATCATATCGGTCCCACCGAAATGCCTAACAGTCACATTATGAACTAAATCGGTCTGACCGAGTTTTCTGATTCGGTCTCACCGACTTTGGTAAATTGTGTGTAATGGTTAGATTTTGTGTGGAGGCTATATATACCCCTCCACCCTCTCTTCATTCGGGGAGAAAGCCATCACAATGTGCCTACACTTCCAGCATTTCATTTTCTGAGAGAGAACCACCTACTCATGTGTTGAGGTCAAGATATTCCATTCCAACCACATAAATCTTGATCTCTAGCTTCCCCCAAGTTGCTTTCCACTCAAATCATCTTTCCACAAAATCCAATCCCATGAGAGAGAGTTGAGTGTTGGGGAGACTATCATTTGGAGCACAAGAGCAAGGAGTTCATCTTCAACACACCATCTATTACCTTTTGGAGAGTGGTGTCTCCTAGATTGGTTAGATGTCACTTTGGAGCCTCCGTCAAGATTGTGGAGTTGAACCAAGGAGTTTGTACGGGCAAGGAGATCGCCTACTTCGTGAAGATCTACCCTAGCGAGGCAAGTCCTTCGTGGGCGATGGCCATGGTGGGATAGACAAGGTTGCTTCTTCATGGACCCTTCGTGGGTGGAGCCCTCCGTGGACTCGCGCAGCCATTACCCTTCGTGGGTTGAAGTCTCCATCAACGTGGATGTACGATAGCACCACCTATCGGAACCACACCAAAAATCTCCGTGTCTCCAGTTGCGTTTGCACACTCCAATCCCATCCCTTTACGTTCTTGCAATTTGCATGCTTTACTTTCAACTACTCATAAACTCTTGTCATGCTTGCTTGATATGTATTGTGAATGTTTAAACTTGTGCTTAAACTCCACCTCAACTTGAAGAACTTAAAAAATGCTAATTTTCTTGGTTGAGAGTCTATTCACCCCCCTCTAGACACCTCTTCTCGATCCTTTCAATTGGTATCAGAGCATTGGTCTCCATTGCTTTGGTTTAATCACCATTGGAGGAAGATGGATGAGTCTACGTTGGGGAGTCTTAGACATAGAGTGCCTATACTTGATGGAGAGTTCTTTAGTGAGTGGAAAAATGAGATGCTTAGAATTTTTCATGAATATCACTTGAACAAGTACATTACTACTCCTTTTGAACCCCTTGTTGATCCCTTGCATCCTACCCATGATGATTCTCTTGACTTGATTCACAATCTTAGAACTATCAATCTTATCATTAGAGGATTGCCTAGAAATTTGATTGGTCACTTGCCTACTCTTGATTGTGCTTATACTATATGGAGATTTCTTGAGGAAAGATTTCCAAACTATTCCTTGCAAAATCTAGATGAGATTCTTCATAAGTCAATTGCCTTGAATAAAATGAGTACTAGTGGTCCTAAGTTTGATGATTGTCTGTTTGAGCTTCGTGACCTTATGCGTGCCAAAGGAGATGTTGGAATCATTAGCAATATCATCTCCGAAGCCATTAGATTTCATAAAGATGATTATTGTCATGATCATTTATCTAATGAATCACTCTCTCTAGGAATTGATCCATCACATGACGATGTTGAACATGGATACTATGATGAGGATGATGATAGTGACTATGATCTTGATGATGCAATGAGACACTTTGGTCTTATGGCTAATCTTCGCGGCTACATGGCAGGAGGAAAGGAATGGGTCCTTGATAGTGGATGTACCGATCATATGATCGGAGACAAGGATATGTTTCACGAGCTTGCTGAAAATGACGGCCCTCGAAAGTATGTCACTTTTGGTGGTAACTCAAAGGGTAAGGTGGTTGGCCTCGGTAAGGTGGCCGTCTCACATGATAGCTCCATACAAAATGTCATGCTTGTTGAATCTCTTGGCTAAAATTTACTGTCTGTATCTAGACTTGCTGATTTTGGTTTCAATGTCCTATTTACTGAAGTAGATTGCCAAGTGTTTCGGAGAGATAATCATAAAACGGTCTTTACCGGTATACGTAGAGGTGATCATATCCTTGGAATAAAAGATGTTATATTTGACAAGGATAGACTTTGTAGTGCTTGTCAAGCAGGAAAACAAGTTGGAGGAAGCCACCCCGTGAAGAATATCATGACCACGAGAAGACCGCTCGAGCTACACCATATGGATGCCATTGGTCCCAATGCCTACAAAAGTCTCGGTGGAAACTCATTTGGTATAGTTATAGTTGATGATTTTTCAAGATTTACGTGGGTGTTCTCTCTTGATGATAAATCGCAGGTCCAAAAGATCTTCAAGAACTTCGCTAGGAAGGCCCAAAATCAATTTGAAGTGAAGATCAAGAAGGTTCGCAGCGACAACGGAACGGAGTTCAAGAACGCAAATGTGGATTCCTTCCTTGACGAAGAAGGGATTTCACACGAGTTCTCGGCTACGTACACGCCTCAACAAAATGGAGTTGTTGAGAGGAAGAACCAGACTCTTATTGAGATGGCAAGAACGATGCTTAATGAGTACAAGACACCAAAACACTTTTGGGCGGAAGCGGTTGAGACAACTTGTCATGCAAGAAATTGCTTGTATCTTCACAAGCTACTCGGCAAGACGGCATACGAACTCCTCAGCGGTAACAAACCCCAAGTTGGATACTTTCGAGTATTCAGCTCAAAGTGCTACATTCTTGATAAGCACCATCATTCTATATTTGCTCCCAAATCTCATGAAGGTTTCCTACTGGGTTATGGCTCAAACTCTCACACTTACCGTGTCTACAACAATTTCACCCGAAAGGTTGAAGAGACGGTAGATGTGAAGTTTGATGAATCTAACGGCTCGCAAGTAGAGCAATTTCCAATTGATGTAGGAGACAAAGACCCTTCGGAAGCAATCCAAGACTTGTCTATTGGCAAGATCCTTCCAACGGAGATGAAGGAGAGTACCTCGTCCGTCCAAGTGGAAGCTTCTACCTCATGACAAGGTCAACCAAGAGTTGATATGGAAGCATCGACAAGTGGGACACACCAAGAAGAAGAAAACGAGGAAGTACACCAAGTGAACCTCATCAACCTCCTTCTCCACCACGACAAGAGAACGACAACGTCAACAATGAAGAAGGCCAAGAAGAAGAACAAGATGATGAAGAAGATGTTCCACCCCAACCAAAACAAAAGCTCTCACGAGTTCGAGCAAGAGTCGCCAGAGACCATCCCATCAAGAAAAATCTACAATGATATCCAAACCGGGAGAATCACTCGCTCTAAAACTAGTTTGGCTAATTTTTGTGAACATTATTCATTCATCTCTAGCATTGAACCCATGAAGGTTGAAGAAGCATTGGAAGATCCGGATTGGATAAATGCCATGCATGAAGAGCTACACAACTTTGAAAGAAACCAAGTGTCACTACAAGAAATCTATTAATCCATGACGGATTTATGTTGACGATCCCGAAAACTGTCACGAAAACCGTCACGGGTCGGCAAAAGGCGGATGCCCGTGAAAACGGTAGCACCTTCATGACGGACATCAAGGAACTGTCACGAAAACTGTCATGGATCAACTAGCTCGGCCTCGCCTTTTCTTTGTTTATACACTGTCCACACGGTCACGGGTGGCTCTTGTTGATGTGTCGTACGCATTCTTTATTTGGCTCACATGTTAGTCAGATGATTGATATATAAAAACTAAAGCAATGGAAGGGCGCACTTGAATTTGGCGGGCGCGAGGAGGACGCACGCGAAGAAAGGAGGGAGGGCGCGCCTAGAATTCCGTTAGCACGCGCGGTGGTAAAAATTTCGAGCCCACTAAAGCCCATCCATTCACCGTATAAGACCTAACCCTAAGTCTCTGTCTCTCTTCCCCGTCTCTTTCTCCCTCCGCCGCCGCTGCCCCCGCCCCCATCCCCGATCTCCTCCTCTTCCTCCTCCGCACCCTCTCCATCTGGTGGTCGCTCCTTTCACCACCCCTCCCTCTACCTCCCGCCTACGCCCTTTCTCTTCCCCGACCTCTCCCGTGCCTCCGCCACTTCCACTCCCACTCCTAGTGGCACCTCTTCCTCCTCCACCCGTGCTCTACCTTTTCCGCTGACCCCTCACTCCTCCGCCACATCCTCCCTGACGATGGTTGATTCGCAGCCAGTGCTGCAGATCAACCGAGTTCAACGGCGGCAACAACCCTAGGAGCGATGGCAACGGCGTCTTGGCTGTGCTGGATCCACATGGAGCTCAACACCGACAGTAGCCTTGTCGGAGCAGAGTGGCTGTGCGGCGGCCGGTCTACCGCGACGACTCGCTGGAGCCGGCTGCGAACCCTAGTCGCCACTCGCCACTTGTTACCGGCTCGACGCGTTGGACTGGACGCAGAGCAATATGGTCAACAAGGTAAGGACCATGGCAGCTGCTGTGAGTGTGCATAGCGGCATATATGCATGGTGAGTTTGATCCCCTTCCATACCAACTTGTGGTTTTGTTCTTCCATGGCCGATGTGTTATACAGACGCTGGATCTAAATTCAGAACGTGCTACTTCTGTATTCCTTGATTTTTTGCACTGTACGCATGGTTACTAATAGCTTAACACAATGTTCTGATGTTTCTCTGGCAACATGCATTGAATTGATGTACTGGTGGTTGGTTGAGTGTGCGTACAGGACATATCTATGTTCAGTAACGATCCAGACCGCAAATTTAAGTTGCCGGATATATCTGCGTGTACAGAAGCTTCTCATGTATGCATGTTAATGTCAACTGCCGTGGTATATACTGGTGATTTACTTGATTGTTCAAAAAATTACATCCTGGAGGTGTGTTTGATTTATTGTCAACTGGTGGTGGTTGGCCATAATGCAAGTCATCCCTTTTCTGTTATTTTGTACAGATATGTGATTATTCGTACAGAGTTTTGTTCTTGCAATCTATCATACATGGGCTTCGTTAATTATACATGCCATACATGTTCATCGACATCATTAGTGAACAAATCATTTTGCCCTAGAAACAACAAAAACGTTTGAGAGTTCTATGTTCAGTTGTGTATGATTGTTTTTTTTTTGTTGTGCTATCTTTGGCTATAATTCATTCATACTCAAAATGATAAGCCCAGAGCATATTTTCTCTTTATCTTACTAAGAAAATCATTGTGTTTATACTTTATATGTTGAACAGTACTTGTGCTATGCATATTTCAATGGGTCATGAATTAAATTGAATGTGAATGTTGTTCATATGTGATCTTTTTATTTCAGCTGAGCGTGAAGTGTGTGAAATTTGCTCAAGGGCCATCCTGTCAAGGCCATTATGAAGAAAGGGAAGGTAATGCGCCGCCACCCGCTGTACCTTGTTCCTTCTTAGTTCTGTTTGTATGCATTTGGATAATTTTCATTTAAATCCAGTTAGTAAATTAAGATGCTTGGGGTGACATAGTTCTTTAAGGATTAGTTTCAATGTGGACTGTTTTATAGTTCCAGTAAAATTATAACTGCATGGTTTTGTAAATTATAACTGCGTGGTTTTTTTTGTATGCATAAAAACTACATTGTACCATGTCCCCGATATCATGCATTGCCTTGATACACTACTACAGTGCCATCCCCTTGTGTTCATGGATTCTGTTTCAGCCTTGTATCTTAATAACCATTGAGCAGTTGATTAAGCAATGTAATAAATTAAATTTGAAGTTTACTTGGCAAGCAAGTGTTGTTTACTATTGTCAGTGCTTTGAGATGAACTATAAACACTCAGTTTCATGTGTCCGCGTGGTGGATATTGTTTCATTGTCATGCCATTTGTTTGGCGGATTTATGTCCTCTACTGCTGCAGTACTTGGGAGGTCCGTGATGTGTATTTTGTGGCTTTGACACTTATATGTAAACTTGATTACATTTTCAGTTCACACATTTCTTTGGATTAATTTTAAGCAACCCAATGTTTATTCTTTGTTTTCTAGCACATACTTTGTTATTCTCTTTTATAGGCATTGCAAGATTTAAGAATTTTTGACGTGTAATTCATTTTTTTATGTTTGTTCTAAGTCTCTTATTTTTGCAATCTATTCATATATACAAATCAGTAGTGTTGTAACTATTTGTATAATTAGGTCCCATGCTACCTGTTGTTTCTTTTCACACGTTTAATTAAATTTGTTGCACTATGCACCCTGGGAGTGAAAAAATATAGAATATAAAAACATGTACTCCCTCCATAAAGAAATATAAGAGTGTTTAGATCACTAAACTAGTAGTGATCTAAACACTCTTGTATTTTTTTACAGAGGGAATACTAAGCTACTTCTAGTTTACCTACTGTCTATAATATTTTATGAAGTGACAAAATTTTCATCATCTGGCAGCTATTGATTTATGGGAGCATTTTCAGCAACAAAGATGTGTTTTGATGACTTCAGCATGGACGGGCGGACCTGTGGCTAGAAAAGTGGATTGATGGGGGCGGTGTTGGCTTTAGAGTAGCATAGTGTGCTCCAAAACATGCTTGTAAACTTAATGTTTTTTGGGTATTTTCTTTTTGGTCCTGTAGTTATGTGTTTTTGGTTGTGTTTGTGTAATTTTCATTTTTAGTGACATGAGCGTATATTTTCTGTAAAATTCTTATTGGCTTAAAGTTTCAATGGACGCACAGAAATGAGAGATGAGCTAATTTTCTAGACTGAAATTAATCGGCCTTAAATGAAATTAATGCTCTTATATTCTAATTGGGTTGATTACTATATGGGCCGCTACTCTTACATCTAGCTGAAATTTAGTGGGCCAAAATTTAAATGGGCTGAGCACTACATGGGCCGCCATGTCAGATCCATGTCACATGTCGACGTGGCAGACAAGTTAACGATGTTATGAGCATGTCCGTTAAGTTCAATCCATGACAACCAAGATCCGTCATGGAGTGTACAGTGATCAGATTATGACGCGATATACATGACGGATTTTAAGTCCGTCATGCATGCCCTGCCACAACAGTTTAGTGAAGGTCTGTGATGGATTCACTCCGTCATGTATTAACAGGATTCTTATAGTGTGTGGACATTGGTCGAGAAGCCCGACAACAACCACAACATCATCGGTACCAAATGGGTGTTTCGCAACAAGCAAGATGAAGATGGACAAGTAGTTTGCAACAAAGCATGTCTCGTCGCCCAAGGCTACACTCAAGTCGAAGGTATGGACTATGGTGAGACATATGCCCCTGTTGCTAGACTTGAGTCCATTCGCATATTACTTGCCTATGCTAATCACCATGATTATCACCTTGTACCGAATGGACATTAAAAGTGCTTTTCTAAATGGTGAAATTGAGGAGGAAGTTTATGTTAAACAACCTCCCGGCTTTATTAACCCTAAGAAACCCGACCATGTGTACAAACTTCACAAAGCTCTTTATGGTCTCAAACAAGCTCCTAGAGCGTGGTATAAATGCTTGACCAAGTTCCTTATTGAAAAAGGCTTTGAGATCGAAAAAATTGATTCTACTCTCTTCACTAAAAGGGTTAATGGAGAATTATTTGTATGCCAAATTAATGTTGATGATATTATATTTGGTTCGACTAACCCTCATTTTAGTGAGAAGTTTGGAAAGCTAATGTCGGAGAAGTTTGAGATGTCCATGATGAGTGAACTCAAATTCTTTCTTGGTTTGCAAATCAAGCAAACTAAGGAAGGTACCTTTGTCTCTCAAACAAAGTACACCAAGGACTTATTCAAGAAGTTCAATATGCAAGAATGCAAAGGTATGAATACACCCATGCCTACTAGTGGACATCTTTATTTGACTAAAGATGGTGAACCCGTTGATCAAAAAGTTTACCGCTCTATGATTGGTCCATTGTTATATCTATGTATGTCCCGTCCGTGTCCCATCCCGATATTATGCTAAGTGTGTGCATGTGCGCACAATATCAAGCGGCCCCTAAAGAATGTCATCTTAAGGCCGTGAAAAGGATAGTGAGATACTTAATACATACACCAAATTTTGGAATTGGGTATCCAAAGAGGTCTTATTTTGATCTTGTTGGCTACTCCGATTCAGACTATGCCGGAGACAAGGTCGATAGAAAGTCTACTTCGAGTACTTGTAAATTTCTTGGCAGATCTCTTGTGTCTTGGTCCTCCAAGAAACAAAACTCGGTATCCTTATCCACCGCCGAAGCGGAATACATTCCCACCGGTTCATGTTGTGCTCAGTTACTTTGGATGACCCAAACTCTTAAAGATTATGGGATATATGTGAAACATGTTCCATTGCTTTGTGACAATGAAAGTGCTATTAAGATTGCTCACAATCCCGTGCAACATTCTCGAACTAAGCATATTGAGGTTCATCATCATTTCATTTGAGATCATGTTGCTAAAGGAGACATTGACCTTAAGCATGTTTGTACCGATAAAAAATTGGCAGATATATTCACCAAACCGCTTGATGAGAAATATTTTGCCGGTTGAGAGGTGAATTGAAAATCATTGATGCTTTAAACTTGGAGTAGGAACTCCATTTGGATACATGCAAGGCATGAGCCTTTGACTAATCCTTGATATTTCTCTTATGATGATAATCATATGTCTTTGATATATTTGCACCCTTACCTGTTATCTAACCCTTGTAGGTACTTGGATGAATCTAATCTATGAGATTGCAACTCACTCGCATCTTGAGCAATCTCTACATCACCAAGTCTCTACAATACGATGGTTGAAGACAAGGAAGCATCAAACCCTTCAAACATATCCTTTGACAATTTATATATATATCAAATTTCTTTTGGTATCATATTTCATGACTGACACTTTGGATACACAAGTGCTCCTCCTTGCAAAACTAACTCATGTAGGTAGATGAACTCCAATTACAAGTGGTGCTCCCAATGAACTACATCAACCTTGAGCATCCCACACAAGTTCAACTACATGATCAAGATCAACACCACCACCCAAGGTATGTTATTCCATCTTAGAGAAGCTTTACCCCAAGTCATGGGTCAAAGCAGCTCAACAAGATGTGAATACATCAAAATGCTTAAATGAAAAATGGCATCCCCATTTTGAGCTTAAACGATGAGTATGACCTATGATCAAGTGTCTTCACTTGACTCCTAAGTCAATATGCTCTAACATAGGTGACTTTGTCGCCGACCAATTCTAGATGAAGTTCTATAGTGTTCTTGCATTTGTCTCTTGCATATTTGTTACCCTTCTTTATTCATCTAGATCTCTTCTCTTTTTAATTTTTTGTTCTGCATTCCCTGCATCCTATTCATTGCAAATCCTTTAGTTAATTCCCTGCAAATCCCTGTGAGATCTTATTTGCTTAGTGAGCTGAGGTGACAAGTGCTTTATCTCTGTAGTGAACTCGGACACACCGGTTTGTCTCTTTCGGTCAAACCGAAGCACCTCGGTGCCACCGAAGACAACAACTCGGTGTTACCGATTTCAAATGCTGAGGAGACACTTCGTCATTTGCATCCTGCACATTTTGTTCCATCTCCACCCGATGATTCTTATCCTCTACCAGCACCTTATTGTTTCCTGCTACTTTGCTATGTGACTCAAGGACCAAACCTATTTTGACTCACACTCCAGAAGACCCCTGAGGGAGTCCTGGACTAGGGGGTGTCCGGATAGCCGGACTATCATCGTCCGCCGGACTCCAAGATTACGAAGATACAAGATTGAAGACTCCGTCCCGTGTCCGGATGGGACTTTCCTTGGCGTGGAAGGCAAGCTTGGCGATACGGATATGTAGATCTCCTACCATTGTAACCGACTCTGTGTAACCCTAGCCTCCTCCGGTGTCTATATAAACTGGAGGGCTTTAGTCCGTAGGACAACATACATTACAACAATCATACCATAGGCTAGCTTTAGGGTTTAGCCTCCTTGATCTCGTGGTAGATCCACTCTTGTACTACCCATATCATCAATATTAATCAAGCAGGACGTAGGGTTTTACCTCCATCGAGAGGGCTCGAACCTGGGTAAAACATCGTGTCCCTCGTCTCCTGTTACCATCCGCCTAGACGCACAGTTCGGGACCCCCTACCCGAGATCCGCCGGTTTTGACACCGACATTGGTGCTTTCATTGAGAGTTCCTCTGTGTCGTCACCGATAGGCCCGATGGCATCTTCAACCAACGACGTTGTCCAGAGTGAGACTTTTCTCCCCGGACAGATCTTCGTATTCGATGGCTTCACACTGCGGGCTAATTCGCTTGGTCATCTGGAGCAGATCGAAAGCTACGCCACTGGCCGTCAGGTCAGATTCGGAAGCCTTAACTTCACGGCCGATGTCCGCGGAGACTTGATCTTCGACGGACTCGAGCCATAGCCAAGCGCGCCGCACTGTGACGATGGGCATGATCTAGCTCTGCCGCCGAACAGTGCCTTGGTGGCTGCACGCGAATCCGCTTCGGCCATTAGTCCGGAGCCGATTGCCCAGATAGAGGATCGGTGGATGGACACCGCCTCGGGGGCTTCAACTTCCACGGCGATGGAGCCGAACACTAATCTTGTCCCTCGCAAAACTCGTGATTCCGAGGTGCCGGACTCCTTGCCGGACTCCGAACCTCCCACGCCCCTACCAACCAAATCGGATTGGGCGCCGGTTATGGAATTCACCGCCGCGGACATCTTCCAATACTCGCCTTTTGGCGACATCCTGAATTCACTAAAGCATCTCTCGTTATCACGAGAGCCCTGGCCGGACTATGGCCAGGATGGTTGGGGTACGGATGATGAAGAAATTCAGAGCCCACCCACCACCCACTTTGTAGCCACTGTCGACGATCTAACCGACATGCTAGACTACGACTCCGAAGACATCGACGCTATGGACGACGATGCCGGAGACTAACAGGAACCAGCGCCTACAGGGCACTGGAAGACCACCTCGTCATATGACATATACATGGTGGATACTCCAAAAGACGGGGACGGCGAAGAAACATCGGAGGCAGATTCTTTAAAGAAACAGCCCAAGCGCCGGCTTCAGCGGCGCCGCTCTAAATCCCGCCACAGCAAGAATGGAGATTCCGGCACAGGAGATAATAATACCCCAGAAAGTGCCGAAGACAACCCCCTCCAGCAAAGACTTAGCGCAGGAGGATGCAGAAGCAAGCCCTCACGAGAGGGCAGCAGACGAAGAGGTTGAGGATTACAACTATATGCCTCCCTCCGAAGACGAGGCAAGCCTCAACGATGACGAATTCGTCGTGCCCGAGGATCCCGGCGAACAAGAGCGTTTTAAACGCAGGCTTATCGCCACGGCAAACAGCCTAAAGAAAAAGCAGCAGCAGCTTCAAGCTGATCAGGACCTGCTAGCCGATCGATGGACCGAGGTCCTCGCGGCCGAAGAGTATAAACTCGAACGCCCCTCCAAAAGCTATCCAAGACGCAAGCTGCTCCCCCGATTAGAGGAGGAAGCATACATACCTCCATCACCAGCGCACGATACGGCTGACCGACCACCCCATGGTCGTGACAAAGAGGCATCCAGGCCCCCAACCAAGACCATACCCCGGCATCGCTCCAAAAGTACGAATCCAAGAGGGAACATGCCGGACTTGCGAGATATATTGGAGGACAAAGCAAGGCAATCCAGATCCATCTACGGATCACGTGGGCGCCCCACGACCCATGACGAATACCGTCGCACCGGATATAATAAGCCCGGCCGGGCCGAACACGGCAGACAACACTCTCTCGAGCTGCGCCGTGATATTGCTCAATACAGAGGCGCCGCACACCCGCTATGCTTCATTGACGAAGTAATGGATCATCAAATCCCTGAAGGGTTTAAACCCGTAAACATTGAATCCTACGATGGCACAACAGACCCCGCGGTTTGGATCGAAGATTATCTTCTCCACATCCATATGGCCCGCGGCGACGATCTCCACGCCATCAAGTACCTCCCACTCAAGCTTAAAGGACCAGCTCGGCATTGGCTTAACAGCTTGCCCGCAGAGTCAATTGGGTGATGGGAAGACCTGGAAGCCGCATTCCTTGATAACTTCCAGGGTACGTATGTGCGACCACCAGACGCCGATGACCTAAGCCACATCATTCAGCAGCCAGACGAATCGGCCAGACAATTCTGGACACGGTTCTTGACGAAGAAAAATCAAATCGTCGACTGTCCGGATGCAGAGGCCCTTGCAGCCTTCAAGCATAACATCCGCGACGAATGGCTAGCCTGACACCTGGGACAGGAAAAGCCGAAATCTATGGCAGCCCTCACATCATTAATGACCCACTTCTGCGCGGGAGAGGATAGCTGGCTAGGCCGCAGCAACAATCTCCGTAAAAATTCTGGCAGTCCGGATACTAAGGACAACAACGGCAGGTCACGTCGAAACAAAAACAAACGCCGTGTTAACGGCGACGACAAGGAGGATACGGCAGTCAACGCCGGATTCCGAGGCTCTAAAGCCGGTCAACGGAAGATGCCATTCAAAAGAACCACTCCGGGTCCGTCCAATTTGGACCGAATACTCGACCACTTATGCCAAATACATGGCACCCCTGAAAAACCAGCCAATCACACTAATAGAGATTGCTGGGTGTTCAAGAAGGCAGGCAAGTTAATTGCCGAAAACAATGACAAGGGGCTAAACAGCGATGACGAGGAAGAGACCCGACTGCCGAACAATAGATGACAGAAGGGTTTTCCCCCACAAGTGCGGACGGTAAACATGATTTACGCAACCCATATACCCAAAAGGGAGAGGAAGCGCGCACTAAGGGACGTCTATGCGATGGAGCCAGTCGCCCCGAAGTTCAATCCATGGTCCTCTTGTCCGATCACTTTCGATCGAAGAGACCATCCGACCAGCATACGCCATGGCGGATTCGCCGCATTAGTTTTAGACCCAATCGTCGATGGATTTCACCTCACGAGAGTCCTGATGGACGACGGTGGTAGCCTGAACCTGCTTTATCAGGATACAGTGCACAAAATGGGCATAGACCCCTCAAGGATTAAACCTACAAAGACAACCTTTAAAGGTGTCATACCAGGTGTGGAAGCCAACTATACAGGCTCAGTAACACTGGAGGTGGTCTTCGGATCCCCGGACAATTTCCGGAGCGAGGAGTTAATCTTTGACATAGTCCCGTTTCGCAGCGGCTATCACGCTCTGCTCGGACGAACCGCGTTTGCAAAATTCAACGCGGTGCCGCATTATGCATACCTCAAGCTCAAGATGCCAGGCCCTCGTGGAGTCATCACGGTCAACGGGAATACGGAACGCTCCCTCCGAACGAAGGAACATACAGCGGCCCTCGCGGCAGAAGTACAGAGCAGCCTCTTAAGGCAATTCTCGAGTCCGGCCGTTAAACGGCCGGATACAGTAAAACGCGCCCGAAGCAATACCAACCAAGACCACCTGGCGCGATCAGAGCATGCGTAGAAATGCGGCCCCAACCCCCGCCTGCGCATGATCGCAAGAATAACACTCCGCGTACATCATTACGCTTTGGAGATACCATGGGCGCAGGGGAAGGGGCACGATCGCAATGGACCCAGAGTACGGTTCGACCACACCAGGGGCTCGCAAGCGTGCCCCCCTTTTTTTATATCTATTATTTTCCTTCTTTGTGTACACAGGACTCCGGTAACCAGAGGCCCTGTCCGGCGGCGAACCTGCCGAACTCGTGATGCAACAGTCAGGGACGAAAGAAGGCTGCGACGAACACTCAGGTGGTCTCAATTACGAGCATTAAATTCGATTATATACACCAAGTCTGCAGCTCACCCCTGGAGGGGGACATGTTTACTTAGTCCAAATCCCTTGCTTACCGCACTATTTGTATCAGTCCGCACTCATAGCAGACTTCCTTTAATAAATAATGCAGCACTTTTCGACTGCAATCACATTACCTTATATATATATATGTTCATTATATGACATCTTGCACCCGTATATTTTGGTACGGCCGAATACACCAGGGGCTTATGTTCCCCGCATTATGGTGTGATAAGTCCGAACACTTTCACAAGTGCGGCACCCCGAACTTATAGCATTATATGAATCGGCTCCGAATCATGTCTTGGGTCAATAGTTGGGTTTGCCTGGCTCCCACGTTTTGGTGCCTTACGTTCCATTCTGTCGGCTAAGGTGGCACTGGGAGAACCACTGCGATTGCGCCCCGGTTGAGCCGGGCGAGCGCCTCAGTGGAGAAAGCTAAAACTGACTGGCATGATAAGGCGAGAGACTGGTCGCTGTTCGTGAGGTTTTTTCGGGTCCTTAAAGACCCACGCCGCTTCGAGCGAAGTTCCGGACAATGTCCGACGAAGGCGTGGATAGCGCCCCGGATTCGGCCTTCCGAATACCAGGGGCTTCACTGAAATTTAAAATTATAGAATTCTATGGCTAAGTGAGAGTGTTCAAGCATTATAAGTCCAGTTGCCTTGTTCGCTGTGTTGAGCGCCTCCCTAGATGGACCCAAAGATGGGAACAAGAGCGCTCAAGGTTATCTCGAACACCCCAGCACTCGTGGCTTGGGGGCTGAAGCCAACGACTTGCCATCTCTCAGATTTTATAAACGGCTGCACAGAAGGTAATATTTTAAATTAAACAGGCGTTGCTTAATGCACACATGAACAAAGTTTCAGCGCACAGGATAATACATAACGAGTTTACTCAAAGATTACATTTCTGGGGCACTCATCCGCAATATCGTGGGCTCCCTTCAGGACAGTTTTATAATACATTTCGGGCGTACGATACTCCTTGCCCGGCGGCGGTGAGTCCGTGAGAAGCTTCTCCGCATCCAACTTGCCCCAATGCACCTTTGTGCGAGCAAGGGCCCGACGAGCACCTTCAATACATGCAGAGCGCTTGACGACCTCCACCCAGGGGCATGCATCCACCAGCCGCCGCACGAGGCCAAAGTAGCTCCCAGGCATGGCCTGTCCAGGCCACAGCCGGACTATAAGGCCCTTCATGGCCTCCTCAGCTACCTTGTGGAGTTCGACCAGCTGCTTCAGCTGGTCGCTTGGGGGCACCGGGTGTCCGGCCTCAGCGTACTGAGTCCAGAAGACTTTCTCCGTCGAGCTCCCCTCCTCGCCACGATAGAATGCGGCGGCATCGGACGCACTACGCGGCAGATCTGCAAACGCCCCTGGAGAGCTCCGAATGCGGGTAAGTGTCAGGTATTTTACATTAACATGCTTGCTTTGCATGAAAAATGCCTTACCCGCCGCTATCTTCTTCACATCTTCAACCTCCTGAAGGGCCTTATGGGCCTCGGCCTTGGCGGACTTGGCACTTTCGAGAGCCGAGGCAAGCTCAGACTCTCGAGTCTTGGAGTCAAGCTCCAAACTCTCATGCTTCTCCATGAGAGCCTGGAGCTCTTGCCGTACTTCCGCCACCCGCGCCTCCTGCTTCTCTCGCTCTTCCCGCTCCGCGGCCGCATTGCGTTCGTCCGAGGACACAGCCTCCTTCAGGGCTACCACCTCGTTCGTGGCCCCTGCAATACCCATATTATCCTTGTTAATTTTATTGCAACAAAAATCCTTTTCTGTAAGGTAACTATTCAAAGTGGTGTGACTCACCTTCTTTGTCCTCGAGCTGCTTCTTGGCATGGCCGAGCTCTTGCTCGGACCGCTCGAGATCCTTCTTTAACACATCGACCTCTGCCGATAGTGCGGCAGAGGTCAGCAGCGCAGCCTGCAAGCCCATATTGACATATTTTAAGCAACCCTGCGTATATCTTGTTAGATCCTCAGTCCGGCTTTTCTTTCCGAACACCGAACTGAGCATCAGGGGCTACTGTCTATGCGGTATTACATTACATAATTTTAACTTCTTACCTCAAAACCTGTTAGAAGGCTGCTGCAGGCTTCGGTCAGCCCGCTTTTGGCAAGCTGAACCTTTTGAATCACCGCACTCATGATAGTGCGGTGTTCTTCCTCGATGGAAGTGCCTTTAAGCGCCTCCAGCAAGTTATCCGGCGCCTCCGGTTGGACGGAGGTCGCTGGTGTCACGGTCTTGCCCTTCTTTCGAAGGGGCCGCCCACCGGACTCTAGAACCACTGCGGGTTCTGACGTAGAGTCCGGCACAAAGTCCGGGAGGCAGCCTGACGGCGCCTCCGGAGCCTCCTCCTGATGGGTCCTTCTCTGGGATCCCACCTCGGAGTCCTCGTTGGCGCGGGGAGTAGAGGCAGTCGGAAGTGAATCCACATCCGACGGGGCCAACGACCCGCACGATGAAGCGGGGAGATCATCATCGGCCGGGCTACGGAAAGAACGCGGCATTAGAAGGACACTACGCGACACGAAAGAAATTGCACATCAAGGATCCGGATACTTACGATCTTGCCGGACGCCTGACCCTTGGAGGCCACTCATCCTCGCCAACGATGGTGTTGGCGAAACTGTCCGGGGGGATAGTCCTCCCCCTCTTGGACCCTTCGGCCTCCCCTATTGGGGAAGCCTTCCTCTTCTTCTCTCCCTCATCCGGGAGAGAGTCCTCCTCCTCCTCCTCTTCTTCGGGGGAGGAGTCCGCCTCGTCGTCGGACGCCTGATTGCGGGAACTCTTTCGAGTCCCCGCGGCCACCTTCTTGGCCTTCTTCTCCGGCACCACGTGCGGTGCCGGAACCAGCAGGCCTGCTAAACGGGCGTTCTCTGGTTCTTCTGGCATGGGAGCCGGGCTAATGAGCTGCTTGGCCTTCTCCATCCATTCCTGTCAAAGGAAAAGAGAGATTGAAACCCTCTTAGAATCGGTTTAATTACCACAAGTGTCCCGTAACGGGGTTGAATCACTTACCTCGTCAGCTGGATGCTGCGAGCG
Organism: Triticum timopheevii; assembly: GCA_963921465.1. Lineage (NCBI taxonomy): Eukaryota > Viridiplantae > Streptophyta > Magnoliopsida > Poales > Poaceae > Triticum > Triticum timopheevii. The sequence goes on along the minus strand of OY997262.1, from coordinate 463,577,432 downwards.
AAATCCGCGATCTTCCGTCGCGGATGCGGGGGCTTCGGCGCCCTTAAACAGCACCCTCCAGGCGCCTTCATATGTCGTATCGAAGAGCCTGCTCAGCGCCTGGTGCTGTTCCGGATTGAACTCCCACAGATTGAATGCCCGTTCTTGGCATGGGAGAATCCGGCGAATGAGCATGACTTGGACCACGTCAACGAGCCTAAGCTTATTGCTCACCAGCTTCTGGATGCAGGCTCGGAGTCCTGTCACCTCCTTCGGATTGCCCCACAGCAAGCCCTTCTCTTTCCAGGAGGTGAGCTGCGTGGGGACGCCAGATCTAAACTCAGGGGTCGCATCCCATGTGGGCTTGCGCGGCTCGGTGACGTAGAACCACCCCGATTGCCACCCCTTGACGGAGGCCACGAAGGCCCCTTCGAGCCAAAGGACATTGGGCAACTTACCCAACATGGCGCCTCCGCATTCCGCTTGCGTGCCCTTCACAACCTTCAGCTTGGCATTGAAGGTCTTGAGTCACAGGCCGAAGTGGGGCCGGATGCAGAGGAAGGCCTCGCACATGATGATAAACGCTGAGATGTTGAGGATGAAGTTCGGCGCCAGATCGTGGAAATCCAGGCCGTAGTAAAACATGATCCCCCGGACGAATGGGTGCAGTGGAAAGCCCAGTCCGCGGAGGAAGTGGGGAAGGAAGACGACCCTCTCATGGGGCCCAGGGGTAGGGACGAGCTGCCCCTCGTCGGGCAGCCGATGCGCGATATCGCCGGAAAGGTATCCGACGTTGCGCAGTTTGGTGATGTGCTCCTCCTTAACGGTGGAGGCCAACCATTTGCCTCCTGCTCCGGACATATTCGGAGAAGGTCGGGGCGAGATGCGCGAGCTTGGGCGTTGGAGCTTGAGTACAAAGGAGGAAGAAGGCGTAGGTGAGAAGGTAAATCCTTATCCCTTATATATAGGCGGACGAAAACTATGCGTCCCCACCGGCCTGATAAAACTCGCTTATCTCCCAAGCGCCACCATCAATGGCGCGGTTGGGTTACTCATGTCTGTATTGATGAGAATCCCGGAATAAGGGGAGCACGATCTCTGCTTCGACAAGACGTGCCAAGGAAACCGCTTCGCTAAACGTGCTGAGGTGGTATAATAAAAAACGATTCAAACAAAGGCTTGGTAGCGGCGTGATGTCACGCCGCATAATACGTCAGCAGATTGGACTGGTGTACATTTTATTCTCTCTACGGTGGAATGTGGAATTTGTTTTGCAGAGCCGGACACTATCCTGGTGTTCATAATCTTCTCTGGATTATTCGAGGGAGGAACCCGCCTTGCAATGCCGAACATTATGCGCGCCGGACTTATCGTCATTGAAGCCTGGTTCAGGGGCTACTGAGGGAGTCCTGGACTAGGGGGTGTCCGGATAGCCGGACTATCATCGTCCACTGGACTCCAAGACTACGAAGATAGAAGATTGAAGACTCCGTCCCGTGTCCGGATGGGACTTTCCTTGGCGTGGAAGGCAAGCTTGGCGATACGGATATGTAGATCTCCTACCATTGTAACCGACTCTATGTAACCCTAGCCTCCTCCGGTGTCTATATAAACCAGAGGGCTTTAGTTCATAGGACAACATACATTACAACAATCATACCATAGGCTAGCTTTAGGGTTTAGCCTCCTTGATCTCGTGGTAGATCCACTCTTGTACTACCCATATCATCAATATTAATCAAGCAGGACGTAGGGTTTTACCTCCATCGAGAGGGCCCGAACCTGGGTAAAACATCGTGTCCCTCGTCTCCTGTTACCATCCGCCTAGACGCACAGTTCGGGACCCCCTACCCGAGATCCGCCGGTTTTGACACCGACAACCCCTTCTTGGAAATTGATGTCAAAGGGGGAGAGAGAGCTCACATCAAAGTTTAATCATATCGAAGGGGGAAAGAGAGATAAATAATCACATCAAAGAGAGACCTCAGATGCTTGGTAATCAAAGAGGAGAGAAGTCACGTGTCTTTAGAGGGGAAAGACATGTTCATGTTGTTTGTGTGTTTGCTTTGCTCTGATTTTCTATTCCTTATCTTCTCCCAGTATCCTAAGATTCGGGGGGAGCAAGACATCAAAGGGAAGAAAATCTTTGAATTCATTGCATATCTTAACCTTTGGGGACATGTCTACACTCAAATAGAGTACCTAGTACTCACTCTCTACATGTCATCCCACTCTTGGTACTCTTGTAGTTTGCTGCTCTTGCTCTGTTTAGTAGATGTTTCTGTGTTTTCTAACCTTGTTTACTCGGGTTCATCTCTTCCAAAGCTAGCTCAAGACCACAAGGTGAGTATATGCATCACACTCATGTGCATGCGGATCTCTTGCTGGTGTACATATTGTTTGCAAGAAGGACTCATGAGCATGAAGGTACATTTCCTATATTCACACCATTTGCTCTGATGCATATAGCCAAGATACATGTAACTCATTGCTTGCTCTGTCATGATTATGCACTCACATGCTCTTATGTTCCATATTTACATGATTGCATACATGTAAGGGGAGCCTATGCATGTTACATGTCCTTCCAAAGCTTTACCTGCCTTTCTCTATATCTTTATCTAAAGCTTTAATGTATGTTGTCATCAATTACCAAAAAGGGGGAGACTGAAAGCACAACTACTCCCTGTGTGATTTTGGTAATTAATGTTAACATATCTCTTGTTGGACTAATACTTTTATCTATTATATTTCAGATAAGTCCAACAGTGGAGTGGCATGGACAAGAGGATGTGGAACCCCTTCAAGATGCTAAGGATAAAGGATTGGCTTAGCTCAAAGCTCAGGACTCTACATTTTCTATTTTAGTGATCCAAGATCTCATTGAGTCCAAAGGAAAGCCAATACTATTAAAAGGGGATGAGGTGTTGCTTAATGGCTTGCTTGCTCAAAGTGCTTAGTGATATGCTCCAAAGCCCTCAACAACTTTCTCATATCCACATATGTCCCATACGAAAAGTCCAACTTGGCCCCACCGATTTGATCTATCCGGCGCCACCGAGTTCACATGACATAGCCACTACGAGAAACCCTAATCAATTCGGTCTCACCGATGGGCTCTCGGTCTCACCGAGATGGGCTTGCAAACTCTCTGTTGCCTATTGCAATAATTTCGGTCTCACCGAGATATGAAATCGATCCCACCGAGTTTTCCTGACCAAATCTCTGTTTCGCTTATTACCAAAATCGGTCCCACCGAGTTTGTGTAATTGGTCAAAATCGGTCCCACCGAGTTTGTGTAATCGGTCAAACCGAGATGAGGTTTTACCCTAACCCTAGCACATCGGTGCTACCGATTTGATCATATTGGTCCCACTGAAATGCCTAACAGTCACATTATAAACTAAATCGGTCTGACCAAGTTTTCTGATTCGGTGTCACCGGGTTTGGTAAATTGTGTGTAACGTTTAGATTTTGTGTGGATGCTATATATAACCCTCCACCCTCTCTTCATTCATGGAGAAAGCCATCAGAACGTGCCTACACTTCCAGCATTCATTTTCTGAGAGAGAACCACCTACTCATGTGTTGAGGTCAACATATTCCATTACAACCACATAAATCTTGATCTCTAGCTTTCCCCAAGTTGCTTTCCACTCAAATCATCTTTCCACCAAATCCAATCCTATGAGAGAGAGTTGAGTGTTGGGGAGACTATCATTTGAAGCACATGAGCAAGGAGTTCATCATCAACACAACATCTATTACCTTTTGGAGAGTGGTGTCTCCCAGATTGGTTAGGTGTCACTTGGGAGCCTCCGTCAAGATTGTGGAGTTGAACCAAGGAGTTTGTACGGGCAAGGAGATTGCCTGCTTCGTGAAGATCTACCCTAGTGAGCAAGTCCTTTGTTGGCGATGGCCATGGTGGGATAGACAAGGTTTCTTCTTCGTGGACCCTTCGTGGGTGGAGCCCTTCGTGGACTCGCGCAGCCGTTACCCTTCGTGGGCTGAAGTCCCCATCAACGTGGATGTATGATAGCACCACTGATACATCTCCAATGTATCTATAATTTTTGATTGCTCCATGCTACTTTATCTACTGTTTTGAACTATATTGGGCTTTATTTTCCACTTTTATATTACTTTTGGGACTAACCTATTAACCGGAGGCCCAGCCCAGAATTGCTGTTTTTTGCCTTTTTCAGTATTTCGAAGAAACAAAATATCAAACGGAGTCCAAACGGAATGAAACCTTCGGGATCGTGATTTTCCGACCGAGCGTGATCCAGGAGACTTGGACCCTACTCCAAGCAGTGCCAGAGGCGGTCACAAGGGGGCGCGCCCCCCTGGGCGAGCCCCCTACCTCGTGGGCCCCTCGACGCTCCACCGACATACTCCTTCCTCCTATATATACCTACATATCCCAGAACGATCAGAACAGGAGCCAAAAATCTCACTCTCGTAAGTGACCGTGAAGGGATTGACAACCCCTAAGCGTTGGTTGCGAGTTGCTATCATTTTGTGTAGGTACGAGGGACTTGTGCGTGGTCTCCTATTGGATTGATACATTGGTTCTCAAAAACTGAGGGAAATACTTACACTACTTTGCTGCATCATCCTCTCCTCTTCGGGGAAATCCAACGCAGTGCTCAAGAGGTAGCAAGAAGAATTTCTGGCGCCGTTGCCGGGGAGGCTCACGCAAGCAAGTCAACAATACCAAGTACCCATCGCAATCCCTATCTCTCGCATTACATTATTTGCCATTTGCCTCTCGTTTTCCTCTCCCCCACTTCACCCTTGCCATTTTATTTGCCCTCTCTTTCCCAATCTCCTCCTCTCTTTTCCGTTTGCCTTTTTCCCGTTGCCTTTCTGTTTGCTTGTGTGTTGGATTACTTGTTTCCATGGCACAAGATAATACCAAATTGTGTGATTTCTCGAATACCAATAATAATGATTTCCTTAGTACTCCAATTGCTCCTCTTAATAATGATGAGTCTTGTGAAATCAATACCGCTTTGTTGAATCTTGTTATGAAAGATCAATTTTCCGGCCTTCCTAGTGAAGATGCCGCTACTCATCTAAACAATATTTTTGATTTGTGTGATATGCAAAAGAAAAAAGATACGGATTACAATATTGTCAAATTGAAGTTATTTCCGTTTTCGCTTAGAGATCGTGCTAAAGTTTGGTTTTCATCTTTGCCTAAAAATAGTATTGATTCTTGGAACAAGTGCAAAGATGCTTTTATCTCTAAGTATTTTCCTCCCGCTAAGATTATCACTCTTAGGAACGATATCATGAATTTTAAACAACTTGATCATGAGCATGTTTCCCAATCTTGGGAAAGAATGAAATTAATGCTTCACAATTGCCCTACTCATGGTTTGAATTTATGGATGATCATACAAATTTTTTATGCTGGATTGAACTTTGCTTCTAGAAATCTTTTAGATTCGGACGCGGGAGGCACGTTTATGGAAATTACGTTAGGGGATGCAACCAAATTGCTTGATAATATTATGGCTAATTATTCTCAATGGCACACCGAAAGATCTTCTAGTAAAAAAGTGCATGCTATAGAAGAAATCAATGTTTTGAGTGAAAAGATGGATGAACTTATGAAGATGTTTGCTCCTAAAAATACTCCTCTTGATCCCAATGATAAGCCTTTGTCTACTTTGCTTGAGAATAATAACGAATCTATGGATGTGAATTTTGTTGGTAGGAATAATTTTGGAAACAATGCTTATAGACGGAATTTTAATCCTAGGCCTTATCCTAGTAATCCTTCTAATAATTATGGAAATTCCTACAACAACTCTTATGGAAATTTTAGTAAGATGCCCTCTGAATTTGAGAGTAGTGTTACAGAGTTCATGAATTCACAAAAGAATTTTAATGCTTTGCTTGAAAAGAAATTGCTTAAAGTTGATGATTTGGCTAGGAACGTTGATAGAATTTCTCTTGAAATCGATTCTTTAAAGCTTAGATCTATTCCTCCTAAGCATGATATCAATGAGTCTCTCAAAGCCATGAGAATTTCCATTGATGAGTGCAAGGAAAGAACCGCTAGGATGCGTGCTTCCAAAGATGCCTTTATTAAAGCGTGTTCTTCCAATTCCTATGAAAATCAAGATGAAGATCTAAAAGTTATTGATGTATCCCCCATTAAATCTTTGTTTTGTAATATGAATCTTGATGAAACTAAATATGATCTTCCTTTACCTAGAAGGCGTTCTAAGAATTCAGAGTTTCTAGATCTTGATGATGACATTGATGAAAGCGGGATTGAAATAAATAAAAACCATGATGTTGCTAAACCCACTATTTAATTATGAAAATTGCTCTTTGATTGGTTGTATTTCCTTGTTGCAATCCGTGCTAGATTCTCCTCATGATTATAGCCAAAATAAGGCCTTTACCGAACACATTGTTGATGCCTTGATGCAATCTTATGAAGAAAAACTTGAGTTGAAAGCACTGTTCAAGAATTCACCCGATTAATCAGTTAATGGGCCAGTTAATCGCTACTCATAGCATGGCCGAATCGAATAACACCTATTCGTCGCGTTAACTTGTCAGGCCGATTAATTGGCCAGTTAGACCGATTAATCAGTTGTCATGCCGATTAATCCCTGCTGGCCCATTAACAGGTGGGCAAACAAAGGCCAAAATTTTGGCCCATAACCCCTTCCGGCCCCATGCCGCTCCTTAATAGATAGGATTAATAATTTTACCTCCTCTCTATGCTTTTCATATGTGTATGGCAGCATATTTTGGTATACTACATAGCTGGGAGCATGAGAGTATGGTATAATACATTAAAAAAATCTAGATATATGTTGGCAAGTTTCTATTCAATCTACCGATTAATGGTCGACTGATTAATCCAGTTAATAGGCCGATTCACCGATTAATCGCTACTCCTAAACTGACCGAGCAGCTACTAGTTAACGATTTCTTGAACATTGGTTGAAAGTTTCTATCCCTAGAAAACTCAACGATGAGTGGGAACCTACTATTAAAATTAAAATTAAAATTAAAGATTATGAGTTTCATGCTTTGTGTGATTTGGGTGCTAGTGTCTCTACTATTCCCAAAGCTTTGTGTGATTTGCTAGATTTCCGTGACTTTGATGATTGCTCTCTAAACTTGCATATTGCGGATTCCACTATTAAAAAACCTATGGGAAGAATTAATGATGTTCTTATTGTTGCAAATAGGAATTATGTGCCCGTATATTTTATCGTTCTTGATATAGATTGCAATCATTCATGTCATATTATTCTTGGTAGACCTTTCCTTAGAACGATTGGTGCAATTATTGATATGAAGGAAGGGAATATTAGATTCCAATTTCCCTTAAAGAAGGGTATGGAACACTTCCCTAGAAAGAAAATAAAATTACCATATGAATCTATCATGAGAGCCACTTATGGATTGCCTACCAAAGATGGCAATACCTAGATCTATCCTTGCTTTTATGCCTAGCTAGGGGCGTTAAACGATAGCGCTTGTTGGGAGGCAACCCAATTTTATTTTGCGTTTTTTGTTTTTGCTTCTGTTTACGAATAAATAATCCATCTATCTTCTGTTTGGATGTGGTTTTATCTTTTAATTAGTGTTTGTGCCAAGTAGAACCTATAGGATAACCTACGATGATAGTTGATTTGATTCTGCGGAAAAACAGAAACTTTGCGCGCACGAATTTAGTTATGATAAATCACATAAATGTGCTCTTGCGCTGATTCTTTTTGTTGCTGTTCAATAAACAAATTGTACATGATTTCCTATTTTGGTATAATTTTTAGAGTTCCAGAAGTTTGCGTTAGTTACAGATTGCTACAGACTGTTCTGTTTTTGACAGATTCTGTTTTACGTGTGTTGTTTGCTTATTTTGATGAATCTATGGCTAGTAAAATAGTTTATAATCCATAGAGAAGTTGGAATACAGTAGGTTTAACAAAAATATAAATAAATAATGAGTTCATTACAGTACCTTGAAGTAGTCTTTTGTTTTCTTTCTCTAACGGAGCTCACGAGATTTCTGTTGAGTTTTGTGTTGTGAAGTTTTCAAGTTTTGGGTAAATTCTTTTGATGGATTATGGAACAAGGAGTGGCAAGAGCCTAAGCTTGGGGATGCCCATGGAACCCCCAAGATAATCCAAGGACACCAAAAAGTCAAAGCTTGGGGATGCCCCGGAAGGCATCCCCTCTTTCGTCCACTTCCATCGGTAATTTACTTGGAGCTATATTTTTATACACCACATGATATGTGTTTTGCTTGGAGCGTCTTGTATTATTTGCGTCTTTGCTTGTTAGTTTACCACAATCGTCCTTGCTGTACACACCTTTTGATAGAGCCATACATGAATTGGAGTTTGTTAGAATACTCTATGTGCTTCACTTATATCTTTTGAGCTTGATAGTTTTGCTCATAGTACTTCACTTATATCTTTTGAGCGTGATAATTTTTGCTCTAGTACTTCACTTAGATCTTTTAGAGCACGGTGGTGGATTTGTTTTAAAGAAACTTTTGATCTCTCATACTTCACTTAGATTATTTTGAGAGTTAATAGCATGGTAATTTGCTTAATGTTAATATACTTGGTGTTCAAGATATGTGAACCTTTCTTTTGAGTGAATTGAATACTAAGATAAGTTTGATGCTTGATAATTGTTTTGAGATATGGAGGTGATAATATCAAAGTCGTGCTAGTTGGGTGATTATGAATTTGAGAAATACTTGTGTTGAAGTTTGCAAGTCCCGTAGCATGCACGTATGGTTAAAGTTGTGTAACAAATTTGAAACATGAAGTGTACCTGGCTTGTGCATCCTTATGAGTGGCGGTCGGGGACGAGCGATGGTCTTTTCCTACCAATCTATCCCCCTAGGAGCATGCGCGTAGTACTTGATTTTTGATGGCTTCTAAATTTTTGCAATAAGTATATGAGTTCTTTTGACTAATGTTGAGTCCATGGATTATACGCACTCTCACCTTTCCGTCTTTGCTAGCCTCTTCGGTACCATGCATTGCCCTTTCTCACCTTGAGAGTTGGTGCAAACTTCGCCGGTACATCCAAACCCCGTGATACGATACGCTCTATCACACATAAACCTCCTTATATCTTCCTCAAAACAGCCACCATACCTACCTATTATGGCATTTCCATTGCCATTTCGAGATATATTGCCATGCAACTTCCACCATCATCATCATGACATACATTACTTTTGTCATATTGCCATTGCATGATCATGTAGTTGACATCGTATTTGTGGCAAGGCCACCATGCATTATTTTTCATACATGTCACTCTTGATTCATTGCACCATCCCGGTACACCGCCGGAGGCATTCATATAGAGTCATATCTTGTTCTAAGTTTCGAGTTGTAATCCTTATGTTGTAATCAATAGAAGTGTGATGATCATCATTATTAGAGCATTGCCCAAAAAAAGGCCAAAAAAAAGAAAGGCCCAAAAAAAGGAGAAAGGCCAAAATAAAAAAAAGAAAGGCCCAAAAAAAGGGCAATGCTACTATCTCTTTTCCCAAACTTGTGCTTCAAAGTAGCACCTTGTTCTTCACGTAGTGAGTCTCATATATTGTGCTTCAAAGTAGCACCTCGTTCTTCATGTAGTGAGTCTCATAAGTTGTCTTTTTATACTAGTGGGAATTTTTCATTATAGAACTTGGCTTGTATATTCCTACGATGGGCTTCCTCAAATGCCCTAGGTCTTCATGAGCAAGCGAGTTGGATGCACACCCACTAGTTTTCTTTTGTTGAGCATTCATATCTCTAGTGCATCCGTTGCATGGCAATCCCTACTCCTCATGTTGACATCAATTGATGGGCATCTCCATAGCCTGTTGATTAGCCTTGTCAATGTGAGACTTTCTCCTTTTTTGTCTTCTCCACACAATCCCCATCATCATATTCTATTCGACCCATAGTGCTATATCCATGGCTCACGCTCATGTATTGCATGAAGGTTGAAAAAGTTTGAGATTATTTAAGTATGAAACAATTGCTTGGCTTGTCATCGGGGGTATAGAAGTTGGGAACATCTTTGTGTGACAAAAATGAAGCATAGCCTAACTATATGATTTTGTAGGGATGAACTTTCTTTTGCCATGTTATTTTGAGAAGACATGATTGCTTTGATTAGTATGCTTGAAGTATTATTATTTTTGTGTCAATATGAACTTTTGTCTTGAATCTTTCGGACCTGAATATTCATATCACAATTAAGAATATTTACATTGAAATTATGCCAAAGTATCACTCCCAATCAAAAATTCTTTTTTATCATTTACCTACTCGAGGACAAGCAGGAATTAAGCTTGGGGATGCCTGATACGTCTCCAACGTATCTATAATTTTTTATTGCTCTATGCTACTTTATCTACTATTTTGGACTATATTGGGCTTTATTTTCCACTTTTATATTACTTTTGAGACTAACCTACTAACCAGAGGCCCAGCCCAGAATTGTTTTTTTTGCCTTTTTCAGTATTTCAAAGAAATAGAATATTAAACGGAGTCCAAATGGAATGAAACCTTCGGGATCGTGATTTTCCAAGCAAACGTGATCCAGGAGACTTGGACCCTACTCCAAGCAGTGCCAAAGGCGGTCACGAGGGTGGAGGGCGCACCCCCCTAGGCACGCCCCCCTGCCTCGTGGGCCCCTCGACGCTCCACCGACGTACTCCTTCCTCCTATATATACCTACGTATCCCCGAACGATCAGAACAGGAGCCAAAAACCTAATTTCACCGCCGCAACCTTCTGTATCCACGAGATCCCATCTTGGGGCCTATTCCGGAGCCCCGCCGGAGGGGGCATACACCATGGAGGGCTTCTACATCATCACCATAGCCCCTCCGATGAAGTGTGAGTAGTTTACTTCAGACCTTCGGGTCCATAGCTAGTAGCTAGATGGCTTCTTCTCTCTTTTTGGATCTCAATACAATGTTCTCCCCCTGTCTCGTGGAGATCTATTCGATGTAATCTTCTTTTTGCGGTGTGTTTGTTGAGACTGATGAATTGTGGGTTTATGATCCAGTATTATCTATGGAAAATATTTGATTCTTCTCTGAATTCTTTTATGTATGATTGAGTTATCTTTGCAAGTCTCTTCGAATTATCCTTTTTGGTTTGGCCAACTAGATTGGTAGTTCTTGCAATGGGAGAAGTGCTTAGCTTTGGGTTCGATCTTGCAGTGTCCTTACCCAGTGACAGAAAGGGTTGCAAGGCACGTATTGTATTGTTGCCATCAAGGATAACAAGATGGGGTTTTTATCATATTGCATGAATTTATCCCTCTACATCATGTCATCTTGCTTAAGGCGTTACTCTATTTTTACTTAATACTCTAGATGCATGCTGGATAGCAGTCAATGAGTGGAGTAATAGTAGTAGATGCAGAATCGTTTCGATCTACTTGTTTTGAACGTGATGCCTATATACATGATCATTGCCTAGATATACTCATAACTATGCTCAATTCTATCAATTTCTCAATAGTAATTTGTTCACCCACCGTCGAATACTTATGCTCTCGAGAGAAGCCACTAGTGAAACCTATGGCCCCCGAGTCTATTCTCATCATATCAATCTCTATCACTTTATTTACTTGCTTTGTTTTTACTTTGCCTTTTACTTTTTACTTTGCATCTATCTATCAAAAATACCAAAAATATTATCTCTATCAGATCTCACTCTCGTAAGTGACCGTGAAGGGATTGACAACCCCTAAGCGTTGGTTGCGAGTTGCTATCGTTTTGTGTAGGTACGAGGGACTTGTGCGTGGTCTCCTACTGGATTGATACCTTGGTTCTCAAAAACTGAGGGAAATGCTTACGCTACTTTGCTGCATCATCCTCTCCTCTTGGGGGAAATCCAACGCAGTGCTCAAGAGGTAGCAACCACCTATCGAGACCACGCCAAAAATCTCTGTGTCTCCAATTGCGTTTGCACACTCCAATCCCATCCCTTTACATTCTTGCAATTTGCATGCTTTACTTTCCGCTGCTCATATACTCTTGTCATGCTTGCTTGATATGTATCGTGAATGTTTAAACTTGTGCTTAAACTCCACTCAACTTGAAGAACATAAAAATTGCTACTTTTCTTGGTTGAGAGTCTATTCACCCCCCCTCTAGACACCTCTTCTCGATCCATTCACTCATGCTCGGGATTTGCTGTGCCGAGGAGGGGTCGGCGCCGGAGGGTGACGGCGAGGCCGCGACGCGAGGAAGGGGCGGCGAGGGGGAAGATATAGGGGGCGGCCGAGAGGCCGGGCGGCGTCACGGGGGGAAAGACGACAGGGGCGGCGTGTGGGTTGGGTCGGGGTAGAGATCAAGATTCATATGGTTGGATTGGAATATCTTGGTATCAACACATGAGTAGGTGGCTCTCTCTCAGAAAATGGCTAGTGGAAGTGTAGGCACGTTCTGATGGCTTCCCTCACGAATGGAGAGAGGGTGGAGGGGTATATATAGCCTCCACACAAAATCTAACTGTTACACACAATATACCAAACTTAGTGGGACCGAATCAGAAAACTCAGTCTGACCGACTCTGTACATAATGTGACCGTTAGGCAATTTCGGTGGGACCAACATGTCAACTCAGTGGGACCGATATCATTAGGGTTAGGGCATAACGTAATATCGGTTGGACCGATTACACAAACTCGATTGGACCGATTTTGGTAATAAGCTAACCAGAGAGTTGGTCAGGCAAACTCGGTGTGACCAATTCGCTCGTCTTGGTGGGACCGAAGCGTTACGAAAAGGAAACAGAGAGTTTGCATTACAGAGTCGGTGGGACCGATTGCCCATCCAGTTAGGCCGAAACGTTATGAAGGGAAACAGAGAGTTTGCAATCCCACCTCGTGAGACCGAGATCCCTATCAGTGAGATCGAATTGACTAGGGTTTCTGGCAGTGGCTATGTCAAATGAACTCGATGGCGCCGGATGGATCAAATCGGTGGGGCCGAGTTTGACTTTTGGTTTGGGACATATGTGGATATGAGGAAGTGGTTGAGGGCTTTGGAGCATATCACTAAGCATTTTGAGCAAGCAAGCCATTAAGCAACACCTCATCCCCTTTTAATAGTATTGGCTTTCCTATAGACTCAATGTGATCTTGGATCACTGAAATAGAAAATGTAGAGTCTTGTACTTAGAGCTTGAGCCAATCTTATGTCCTTAGCATTTTGAGGGGTCCACAATCCTTATCCATGCCATGCCATGAACTTTCCTGAAATATTTATCTTGAAATGGCATTAGTTCAATGAGCTATATGTTGTTAATCATTAACAAAACCACCCAGGGATAGTTGCACTTTCAATCTCCCCCTTTTTGGTAATTGATGACCACATATAGATCAAAGCTTCGACAAATGATAATAAGATTTAAATACATCATCGCTTTGAGAAGTATGTGATAAGCAAGAGCTCCCCCTAAATTTGTACATTATTTAAAATTTGCTTTGGACTGCAAATGCACAATGTGTTAGGATCATGGGTCACTCTTCCATGTCACATACATCTTGGTAGAGCGCTCAAAATGATAATAATTGAAAACATGCACTCATAACCAAGCAAAGTGAATGATCATAAATGGATATAAGGGATAATATCATTCAAGCACACATTAAGGTAGCATATGATCAAACACATGATCATCCAAGTATCTCACAAAAGACATAATGTATCAAGCAAACACACAATAAAGTTCAACCAAATAAAGTGCAAAGAGAGACAAAAAACAACACTCTCTCTCTCGAAGACTATGATCTATACATATTTCTCCCCCTTTGGCAACAAGTTACCAAAAAGTTAAAAATATGCATAGTGCTACGCGTCTCTTAGGCTTGGTCTTCATGAGGTGGTGTAGAGATGACTCCAAGGACGAAAGCTTCTGTAGATGTAGCTGGAGCTGGTGGAGTGGCTGCTGGAGGTGGCACTGAAGCTATGGCTGCTGGTGCAGATGTAGTGGCTCTTGTATCTGGAACAGGCACTATAGCAGACCTCTAACCTCTTGTGAAATCATCTGTAGTAGACTTGCCTTTATTCTCCTCTACTTCCTCCTGGAGTTGCTCAACCACTGACTGAATCTCAGTTACTTTGACATCAAGATCATAGAATTTCTTTTCATTGATCCTCTCCAAACTCTCCTGATTTTGGGCCAGGGTGGCCAAGCCCTTGTCAATCCCCAAGGTGGATTGGATCAGATATCCAAGTTGATCTTGCTTACTCTTTAAGAACACCTGAGATGCCTCTTCAGCACTTGGCATCTTTGCAGCTTTCTCTGCCCTTGCTTTCTCTCTCTGCTCATGTGCTTGCACCGAGGAAGGATCTTTCTCATCCATAACAATAGTGTTATCCTCAAAATATGGTTTGAGAGGTAAATGCTCCTTGTCCAACAAATAGGTGCCTATGCCCATCTTGGAGTTGATGAGAATATGAATTTGTGGAGCATATCCATGATGTCTACTACACAACCTTCTTCTTGTAGACGTTGTTGGGCCTGCAAGTGCACAGGTTTGTAGGACAGTAGTAAATTTCCCTCAAGTGGATGACCTAAGGTTTATCAATCCGTGGGAGGCGTAGGATGAAGATGGTCTCTCTCAAGCAACCCTGAAACCAAATAACAAAGAGTCTCTTGTGTCCCCAACACACCTAATACAATGGTAAAATGTATAGGTGCACTAGTTCGGCGAAGAGATGGTGATACAAGTGCAATATGGATGATAGATAAGGGTATTTGTAATCTGAAATTATAAAAACAGCAAGGTAACTAATGATAAAAGTGAGCGTAAACGGTATTGCAATGCTAGGAAACAAGGCCTAGGGTTCATACTTTCACTAGTGCAAGTTCTCTCAACAATAATAACATACTTGGATCATATAACAATCCCTCAACATGCAACAAAGAGTCACTCCAAAGCCACTAATAGCGGAGAACAAACAAAGAGATTATGGTAGGGTACGAAACCACCTCAAAGTTATTTTTTCGGATCGATCTATTCAAGAGTTCGTACTAGAATAACACCTTAAGACAAAAATTAACCAAAACCCTAATGTCACCTAGATACTCCATTGTCACCTCAAGTATCCGTGGGCATGATTATACGATATGCATCACACAATCTCAGATTCATCTATTCAACCAACACAAAGTACTTCAAAGAGTGCCCCAAAGTTTCTACCGAAGAGTCAAGACGAAAACGTGTGCCAACCCCTATGCATAGGTTCATGGGCGGAACCTGCAAGTTGATCACCAAAACGTACATCAAGTGGCACTTGATATCCCATTGTCACCACAGATAAACACGGCAAGACATACATCAAGTGTTCTCAAATCCTTAAAGACTCAATCCGATAAGATAACTTCAAGAGGAAAACTCAATTCATCACAAGAGAGTAGAGGGGGAGAAACATCATAAGATCCAACTATAGTAGCAAAGCTCGCGATACATCAAGATCGTGCCATAGAGAGAACACTAGAGAGAGAGATCAAACACATAGCCACTGGTACATACCCTCAGTCCCGAGGGTGAACTACTCCCTCCTCGTCATCGATAGCGGCGGGATGATGAAGATGGCCACCGGTGAGGGATTCCCCCTCCGGCAGGGTGCCAGAACGGGCTCCCGAGAGGTTTTTAGTGGCTACAGAGGCTTGCGGCGGCGGAACTCCCGATCTATCTTCTTTTTCGATGTTTTTAGGGTATGTGGACTTATATAGGCGAAAGAAGTCGTTCAGGGGAGCCTCAAGGGGCCCAGGAGACAGGGGGCACGCCAGAGGGGGTGGGCGCGCCCTCCTATCTCCTGGCTTCCTCGAGCCTTCCCTTGCTTGAACTCCAAGTCTCCCGGATCATATCCTTTCTAAAAATCACGGTCCCGAAGGTTTCATTCCGTTTGGACTCCGTTTGATATTCCTTTTCTTCTAAATACTGAAACATGCAATAAAACAGCAATATGGGCTGGGCCTCCGGTTAATAGGTTAGTCCCAAAAGTAATATAAAAGTGTATAATAAAGCCCATAATCATTCAAAATAGATAATAAAATAGCATGAAATCCATGCAGACATACGATCCTGGTCATGTATATCTTTGCTAACTTAGCACTGCTATAAGTGGTCTTCACTGGGATGAAATGAGCTACCTTCATCAAACCCATATCGAGTCATAGCCTGCGCGAGTCCTGGGCAATCCCGTGATAAATTCCATGCCTGGCTTATCCCACTTCCGTTCGGGTATCGGCAATGGCTGTAGCAATCCTACTGGCTTCTGATGCTCTGCCTTTACTCGCTGACATACATCACAAACTGCTACATACTCCGCAATATCCTTTTTCATTCCGGTCCACCAGAAATGGTCCTTCAAATCTAGATACATCTTAGTATTTCTTGGGTGAATCGAATACGGCGAATCATGGGCCTCTTGCAGAATCAACTTCCTGATCACCAGATCATTAGGCACATATACACGGTCCTCAAACCATAAGGTATCGTGCTTATCCTCATGAAATCCCTTAGCTTTACCTTTGCTCATCCTTTCCTTTATCTCGGCAATCTCCTTGTCCGTCTTCTGAGCTTCTCTGATCTTATCCATCAAAGTAGGCTGAATCTCCAATGCTGCTACATAGCCTCTCGGAACTATCTCCAAACATAGCTCGCGAAGCTCCTCTGCTAACTCCTTGGGTAACTCTCCGGTTATGAGTGTATTAACATGACTCTTGCAGCTCAACACATCGGCTACTACGTTAGCCTTTCCTGGATGATAATGCAACCTCATATCATAATCCTTAATGAGCTCCAACCATCTCCTTTCTCTGAGATTCAACTCCTTCTGCGTGAAAATATACTTCAAACTCATGTGGTCCGTGTACACCTCACAATGGTTTCCGATGAGAAAATGTCTCCATGTCTTCAATACATGCACTACGGCTGCTAACTCCAGATCATGTGTAGCATAATTTAACTCATGAGGTTTAAACTGTCGTGAGGCATATGAAACAACTCTTCCCTCCTGCATAATCACTGCTCCAAGTCCTCGACAACAAGCGTTGCAATATACTTCATAATCCTTGCGCTGATCTAGCAGAATCAACACTGGTGATGTAACCAAACGTTTCTTCAACTCCTGGAAACTGGCCTCACATTCCTCAGTCCATTTGAATTTTGTGTCCTTCTTCAACAACTCCGTCATGGGTTTTGCAATCTTCGAGAAATTCTCAATGAACCTCCGGTAGTATCCTGCGAGTCCAAGAAAACTCCGGATCTCTCAACTGATGTGGGTGCTTCTCAGTTTGTCACAGTGACAACTTTGGTGGGGTCTACTGTTATCCCTTCTCCGGATATAACATGTCCGAGGAATCCAACTTCCTTCAACCAAAACTCACACTTGCTGAATTTGGCATATAACTGATGTTCTCTGAGCTTCCCAAGTACTAAACACAAATGTTCCTTATGCTCCTCTTCATTCTTCGAGTAGACCAAAATGTCATCAATGAATACCACGACGAATTTATCCAAAAACTCCATAAACACCTTGTTCATCATGTTCATGAAATAGGCAGGTGCGTTAGTCAGACCAAATGACATAACGGTATACTCATATAGCCCTTACCTTGTGGTAAAAGCTGTCTTAGGTATATCCTGCTCTCGAATCTTCAGCTGGTGGTATCCTGATCACAGATTGATCTTGGAAAATACTTTAGCTCCTTGCAACTGGTCAAACAGATCATTGATCATCGGCAATGGGTACTTGTTCTTGATCGTTACTTCATTCAATCCTCGATAATCAACCACCATCCTCAACAATCCATGCTTCTTCTCCACTAGAAGCACGGGTGATCCCCAAGGTGACGAACTTGGGTGAATATAGCCTTTATCCAGTAACTCCTTAATTTGCTTCTTAATTTCTTCCAGATCCTTTGCGGGCATCCTGTACGATCTCTTAGATATTGGCCCTGTGCCTGGCAAAAGCTCAATCAAAAACTCAATGTCTCTGTCTGGTGGCATGCCTGGCAACTCTTCTGGAAATACATCAGGGAAATCCTTTACCATTGGTACTTCCTCCTGTACAACTCCTGATAAGGAATTTACTTGAGTCCTCTTCGGCACATGCCGGGATACATACTTAATCCTTCTTCCTTCTGGGGTGGTGAGCAAAATCGACTTACTGGCGCAATCGATGTTTCCTCCATACATCTATAGCCAATCCATACCCAGAATCACATCCAATCCTTGCGACTCCAATATTATCAGGTCTGAGGGGAAAACATGCCTACCTATGGCCAATGGCATCTGAAAACATCCTTGGCTTGCCATATATTCCGCTCCTGGTGAGCTTACTAACATAGGTGTTCTAAGAACTTTGGTGGGCATTTTATACTTATCCACAAATCCCCTTGATATGTATGAATGCGATGCACCAGTATAAAAAAGAACGATTGCAGTAAATGACTTAACCAAAAACTTACCTATTACTGCATCTGGCTGGGCTTCAACCTCGTCCACGTTAACGTGGTTAACCTGTCCCCTGTTGAAAGGGTTAGGCTTCTTCCTAGAGCTTCCATTGCCATTTCCATTCTTAGCTTCAGGACATTCATTGGCATAATGTCCAGTCTTCTGGCACTTGTAGCAAGTAATGTGACTTAGATCCTTCTTGGCGGGCGTTGCTGGGTTGGAACGGTTCTGTCCGTTGCTCCCTCCATTACCATTCCCATTCTTGGGGCCACTATGGTTGTGCGAACTTCCTCCATTGTGATTGTGACCTCCATGGTTATGCTGAAATGGTTCTCCCGAGTTCGGGGTAAAACGAGGCTTCTGATGAGCTCCAGAATTGTACTTCCCTTGTCCATACTTCCTCTTGCGGTTGTCAATCTGCTGCTGCTTCCCTTCAATCATGAGAGCTCTATCTACCAACTCCTGGTAGTTGTTGAAGGTTGCCACCATCAACTGCATTCTCAGCTCATCATACAGTCCTTCTAGAAACTTCTCCTGCTTAGTTGCATCCGTAGCAACGTCATCTGGGGCATAGCGTGCTAACTTACTAAAGTCATCCACATACCGGCCAACTGTACGTCCTCCTTGGCATAACTTGCGAAACTCATGCTTCTTGATGGCCATAGCTCCTGCTGAAACATGGGCAGTACGGAAAGCCTGCTGAAACTGATCCCATGTGACAGTGTCGATGGGGTAAGTGGATGTGAAATTCTCCCACCATGATGATGCGGGTCCATCAAGCTGATGTGCGGCAAAACACACTCTCTCCGCATCTGTGCATCCTGCAGTGGTCAACTCCCTTCCAATCATGCGGAGCCAATCATCTGCAACTATCGGCTCGGTGCTACTAGAGAACACCGGCAGATTAAGCCTCAAGAAACGGGTTAAGTGATCAACAGGTGGTGGTGGTGGTGGGTTGTTGTTGTTATTATTCCCCTGATTCTGATTCTAGACTAGTATCTGCATCAATGCATTCTGTTGCTGGATCAACTGAGTGAGCTCCGGTGGGAAAGCAAATCCATTGTCGCGTCTCAGAGGCATCTGAGGGTTTAGAAAGGATGAGAAAATAGAATAAAATGAGGTCTAGAGAGAAAACACTACCCATATGCACATGAGACAAACTCAATCATATCACTCCAATCAATTCAAACAAGGGCATACAACGGTCTAACTATCGTTACAAAAGTGCTCGGACTATGCTATATACATGTGGAAATACTACTACGGATATGGTGGTCGACTAGAAAAATTGATCGGTCGAAGACTCCATGATATCTGCTCCAGCTTCATCAACATAGTCATCATCACTATCGTCAGGGTCCGAGTCGGTGTCGTCGATGATGATGTAGTTCTCTGGACAAGTGGAATCATCGTCTTCTCCTCCTGGCGCGGGGTCTCCCATGAATACTCCTAGCTTCTTCTTCAGATCGTCATTCTTCTCCACGAGTATCGCCATTTCCTCCTCATATCCATCGCGTTTAGACTTGAGTTCTTCCTCCAGCTCTGTGATCCTGGTCATTGCCTTCTTCAGATCTATCATGCCTGCGCACATCTGGTTCTCCTGGCGTCGAATGTGCTGGTTTAACTCCTGGATGAAAGATGCAATTGATCTATCCTTCCTGGTACTGATCATTTCCCATTGCTCATCTCGGCGCCCACAAATCTGGTAGATAGTATCCTTGAGATCCTTGTGGTAAACTTCTCCAATACGTCCCATGGTGATGTGGGCTGCCATGCTCTTTCCTAAACTCCAGGTTGGTGCATCAAAGGAAAACTCTATGGGCTCAATGACTGGCATGAACGTCCTTGCTAGAACTTGAACTCGAATCATCCAACGCTCCTCTTCTGGTAAAGTGGCGATGTAGGTCCCGGTGAAGCTTGGTACTCCGATGTTCAGGTATCTAGTGACTTCCTTCAAGTGGCGTCCGAAAGGTGTATATTCATCCGGTTGCATGAACTTGTTCCTTGCATCCGCCATCCTAAAGAGTAGAAAAGGGAGAGGAGTCAGAAATGAGAAGAGGTAGTAATCTAGGGCTTTAGCTTAGTGGTCGTGTCCTATAGTCAGCGTGTGCTCTGATACCATCTTGTAGCGACCAGACCTCAAACAGTCTGATCTCTATGCATCAGTGTCATCCCTGGATCGGTAATGCTGACACGCACAGTACTCGAATGATTTATAACAAAGTAGCAATCACACACTTATTACATCGAATGTCTCAAAAGAGAACTTATTACAATAAATATGGCCTACAACCATCTAAAAACGATAACAGTGACAGGCTTGGAAGATAAAGTGGGTACATCAACTCCAACGGCATTACTGAGTGAAAGATCACGACCTAAGGCACCTTACTCGTCGTCTGAAAAGTCTGCAACATAAACGTTGCAGCCCGAAATGGGTCAGCGCATGGAATATGCTGGCAATGCAACAAAAGAGAGTAATGAACAGAGTAATGCTATCACTACATGCATATATGGCTGGTGAAAAGCTCTATGGTTACAGTTTTTGCATAAAGCCAATTTTTCCCTACAACAAAGGAATAAATTTTATTTAACTATCATGGTGGTTGTTAAACATTGAGAAGGTTCACCCAACTCAATCCCAATTAAGCATCAACATTAAACCTAATCAAATTATATTTAAGAGTGCTGAGATCCACATGATAATCCAGGAAACTAGATACTCAAAACATCCATAAATGGGGACACGGCTAACCATGATTAGTTTATACACTCTACAGAGGTTTGCACACTTTTCCCCACAAGACTCGAATACATCCATGGTCGGAGAAACGAGACATAGTCTTTCTAAAACAATAACTCTTTACTCTGGGTGGACAGTTACACATACTTTCCCCTACATCTGCTAGCCCACCACTGAAAGAGGTCTTGCAACGTACTCAACTATGCTAGAGCCCATAATAGCTTGTGGTTGCACACAGAAGTTTCTAGCATGAATAATCTTATGATCCCTTCGAGCCTGGGTGGCGGTCCATAGGAGAATCACACGGTACCCAGGGATTTCCAAAAAATACAGGCATCACTGGGTTCCCCAGGTGCCTCAATCCATCCAGATGTGTATTAAAGTTGCCACCTTAAGTTAACCATTAAGTAACAATACTCAAATCTGTCATGGATAGACTCACCCAATCCACGTCTACAAGCATAGCATGGCAATATAAGCAACGTAGAAGTAACATCCCAAAGGTTCGATAATAAACAGGACAATATATAGGTACTACCTCATCTACTTCCCAAAACCCACATATTAATCAGATCCTAACTATGCAATTGCTTGAGGATTGATCTAATGCATTAAAACTGGGTAGTAAAGAGGTATGATCAAAGTGTTACTTGCCTTGCTGATGATCCGTGAAACCTAGAGACTCGTAGTAGCACGCTTCGCACTCCGGGTACTCTATCGCAAACAAACAAGCATACAATAAGCACTCAACTACAAGCACGAGTAAAACTCAAATAAAAGATCTAATCAGAAAGTTCAACATAAGAACTCCGGTTTGCAAAAAGAATCAAACCAAACGAAACAACGAAACTCAAACTGCGAAAGAAACAAGCTCCGTTTACTAATCTGGACTTAAGTCAAATTTTACAGTAGCAAAAACTTGTTTAAGTTGGTTAAACGGAAAGAGGGTTTCGAGACGAAACACTAGGCCCTTGAATCGCCTGATTCCGATAAATGAGCGAAAAGAAAAACTAAAACGAAAATCAGGGCAGAAATCGCAATCGAAAATAATTGTGGAAAATCTCTGGAAAAAGAAAAACTGACGAACAGGCTAACGAACGAACGTTCATTGTCTGCAGCTAAATGGTGAAAATCTTTCGTTAAAATGAACGAACGAACGGGCGTTCGCTAAATAACTAAACCGAAAAAAACCAATCTATAAAAAAATCACGGTTTCTAAAACAACCGACGGTTTTCGTAAAGAATACAGCGGCGGCGGCGGCTACCTCCGGCGGGTCCGGTGAGGCGGCGGCAGCGGGTCCGGCGGGGCGGCGAGGCGATAGCGAGGCGGCGGGGCTCCGGCGGGGCGGCGACGTCGGCGGCGAGGGGCGGCGGCGGCGTGCGCAGATCGAGGCGGCGGCTAGGGTTAGGGTTTGGGTGGCGGCACGGGCTGGGGTGGGCTGGGGCGGCTCGGGCGGCTTATAAGAGGGCCGGCTGGGGGAGTCCTGGCTGGTTACGGCCCGGAGTCGGTTCATTTTTTTTAAATAAATCCACGTATAAAAACAATTAAAAGAAATACTAAACGGACTCCAAAAATCCTGAAATTAAATTTTCCCGTCCTCTAAAAATATAGCGGACAAGGTGAACATTTATTTGGGCCTATTATGCAATTTTGAAAAACGCATAGTTTTCCTAATTCAAATAAAATAGCAATAAAACTCCGAAATAAAATCTTTATTTGATTTTAATATTAAATCTCCAATATTTCTTTATTTTGGGAAAGTCATCTTGTTCCCTCTCTTTTATTTTTATAAAAGAATTATTCGAAAAGAAAATAATTAAAATCAAACAATCCTCTTTTTAAAATTTGAGAAAATCTCAAATATGAAAATAATGAAATCCCCAACTCTCTCCGTGGGTCCTTGAGTTGCGTAGAATTTCTAGGATCAAACCAAAATTCAATAAAATATGATATGCAATGATGATCTAATGCATAACATTCCAAATTGAAAATTAAGGATGTTACATAGCATGAATAATAAATATTTATCATGAAATAATAATAACTTTATTATTGCCTCTAGGGCACATTTCCTTCAAGAAATATAAGAACAAGGGAAAATTATCTGATGATGAGTAGGATGAAAATCCTCATGAAAGGACGGATAGGCAAAAGAATTGCAAAGAGAGGAAGAGGCATGTATAGGTGCCGGCGCCTAAAGAGGAGATTCATGCTACAATTGATACGAAGAAATCTTACGCGAAGAGGACAAGTCAACAAGGTGGAACGAGCTCAAGTTGATGGAGGATGAGAAGTGAAATGCAAAACTGTCAGCCCAAGCAAAGAAGGAGGAGCGGAGGAGGAGAGGATGGATGTCGAGGTGGATGTGGAGGTCAGCCGTGGTGGTGGGGTGGTCGTGGTGGATGTGGAGATAGTGACAATGGTGATTGTGGTGATGGTGAGCATGGGAGTGTTTGAGTTCGTGTGGTGTGAATTTGGGAGGGCTTGATCCATTACATAAGACATGCTACGTCGTGGTTTTTATATCAAATTAAACTTGATCAATTTGGTGGCTTTTGGATATGCATGTTCTAATTTGACTTGTTTCATTGGGTGAACTATATGTATGCTTGTATGTTGAATTGTTGCATGTGGCCAATTTGCATCATCCAAGCGATCGATGACATATCATGCAGTTATTTGAAATGTATTTGACAAAGGTGGGAAAAACTAATCAATTTTTTAGGGAGTTAAATATAGGGATTCAGTCAGGTCCGACCACTTTCCTAACCCCTTAGTTTCGAGGAGTTAAGATTTAGGAGAGCATTTGAGAAGTTATAGGATAGGGACTCGGTTAGAGATACCCTAAGGCGAAGAATATAATCTGTCACCAACTTGCAGTCTAGGTGCCTAGTATATTTATATGACAATACATGAAATTCACATATATTTAGCTCATATAGGTGTATTTTCGCTAGGAAGAATTTCGAACCAACATCTCATTTTGGCCTGTTTACTAAGATCTCAGATCGTGTTAGGGCATGACAAAGGGAGACCCGCAAAACACAGTATATATTCGATCGGACACATTTGTTCATTTTGCAAACCAATAGAGACCCGTATCCGTCCGTGAAGAAAATTCTGGTATTTTGGAGACGAGTGTGAGGAAGTTTTGCCGGAGTCCGGACATGCACTTGACAGATCACTCGTGTGTCCCTTGTTGGAACCGTAGCCCTCTCTCACTCTCGGCTAGAGGTAGAAGAAGACACAAGACACAAGAAATTCCGGGCCGGCGCACGAACGCCGCCGTGGCGCACGCACGCCGTAATCTTCTTTATCTTTTCAATGGCTACATCGCTGGCTCTACTGATTACAAGCATCACACGCACGTATATATAGTCCGGCCACCATACCGGCCACTAACAGCACCTACGCACACCCACTAACAACCCTGGGAAATCTCCACCATGACGCGACCATGCATGCACCAACAGCCCGTCGGGCCATGCAGGCACGAAACACAGCACCCACGCATATCCGTCCTGGTGATCCGGTCTTCTCGCACGGTGAGCAACCTGCTCCTCCGCTATACCTGGTCACCATCATGCATCTGCTGCGCTCGCTGCAACTAACCACCATCGCTGCACGACCAAGCCACTTGATGGACACAGACATGAGCTCGGACTCACGCGCCATCCAGGCACATGCGCACGCGACTAACCCTGGCACACACGCCATAACACACTCGTGGTTTATTTCCTAACATACTCTCCCTAAACCACGACGTCGTCGTCGTCGTCGAAGTTGGTGTAGCTCCCGTTGTTGATGTCGCCACGATCGTGATCCAGCCCACGGACCCAACCTGGCGCACCGACGCCGGTCGCACCGCCACGGACCCGACCTGGCGCACTGACGCTGGTCCCACCGTGCTCTGTCACGTCTCCGGCGACATACACCGAGCTCCTTCTCCGCCGACGACACACGCCTGACGTCCTTCTGCGCCCCGCACGTCCCGCGCGCACCCCGACGCGCCCGACGAGCCCGACCGCACCATTGCGTCCCGCACGTCCCGCGCGCATCTGACGCGCCCGACGAGCCCGACAGCACCAGAAGCTCACCGCGTGCCGCCTCCGCGTCCGCCATGGCAGCCGCCAGCGACAAACGCTGGAAGGATGTAGCTGAACTCGAGCACGGACTCGAGCACCATGGCGACATACGCCTCCTCTCAACGTCAACCGCACGCTTGTACGCGCGCCCGCGGTCCCGACGCGCCCGACGCGTCCAGTGCGCACCCATAACACGCACCGGTCGCGCCCGGCTTGCCGCCACATCTTATTGCCCTGCACCGCCGCGGCCTCCATGCCGCCATGCAGTGCCTCCACACCGCCGCGCCACCACGCAGCGCCTCGGCGGCCTCCGCGGTCGCCGCACGTACGACGTCACCATCCGCCGCCTCCGCCACGCGCCATGGTAGCCACAGCGCCGGCCATGTTCATGGGCCGATACACGGCCCGGAGCTCCGTCGTGGCCACCGCGCCCCCCGCACGCACGACATCACCTTGCTCCACCGTCGTATCGGACGAGCGCCATCGCCGACGAGCTCCTCCGAACCCGATGCTCTGATACCAGTTGTTGGAACCGTAGCCCTCTCTCACTCTCGGCTAGAGGTAGAAGAAGACACGAGACACAAGAAATTCCAGGCCGGCGCACGAACGCCGCTGTGGGCGCACGCACGCCGTAATCTTCTTTATCTTTTCAATGACTACATCGCTGGCTCTACTGATTACAAGCATCACACGCACGTATATATAGTCCGGCCACTATACCGGCCACTAACAGCACCTACGCACACCCACTAACAACCCTGGGAAATCTCCACCATGACGCGACCATGCATGCACCAACAGCCCGTCGGGCCATGCAGGCACGAAACACAGCACCCACGCATATCCGTCCTGGTGATCCGGTCTTCTCGCACGGTGAGCAACCTGCTCCTCCGCTATACCTGGTCACCATCATGCATCTGCTGCGCTCGCTGCAACTAACCACCATCGCTGCACGACCAAGCCACTTGATGGACACGGACATGAGCTCGGACTCACGCGCCATCCAGGCACACGTGCACGCGACTGACCCTGGCACACACGCCATAACACGCTTGTGGTTTATTTCCTAACATCCCTCTCTTCTCTCTCTTTCCAATCACACTTGCATGGTCTCCCTCTTCTCTCTCCTCCCAACCAGACACTAAACCATAAATATCCCACCACATGCATGATCCCCCACCTAGTTTTCCTCCTCCTAGGTGGATACTTTGTAATTAGCGTTGAATGACTCTCTCCCGTATCATGTCCGCGGACCATGCCCAGACATAAAAACAGACATATACCGAAGGAATTTGCGGGTCAACGTTGGAGATGCCCCTATCACTATTTTCTTTCTTTTGCGAAAGCAGACTTGTAATAATTAAGCATTGGCAATAGAGTCCAATTGGCATAAGGAGCCAATCTCAACGGGTGTGTTACGAACCCTCACCAGCGTTCTGAGCACAGATGACAGAACGCCCTGTTGAGCTAGAAGGGGGCTAAGACCTCCTCCAAGGCCCCAACGCATTGGTGCTAAGATGAGGTGCTAAGCACATTAAAGAGCTAAGCAACTAAAGTCCCCGATGCAAAGATGTTTAACTTGTTGTAGCTAAGCATCTTTCATTTAATAATTTAGCAACTAAAGTTATTCATGCATTGATGGACTTATTTCATTTAAGTGTTTCCCCTAGGTTCCGCGCTTGACATTGTTTCTTCCTACGGTCACTACACCCATCTCTTCTTAATTATCTTGCCACATCATTTTTTTGCCTACATGACAGCCTTAACACATGTATAAGGTGGAGCATTGGGAGGGGCCACATTTCTGTCTCTGCTAACATGCACTATCACATGCTCTGTTAAGGCTACTCTTCGTTTTTTGTACGTAGACTGCCGCCGGAGATCTGTTAATCTACATCACATTTAACATTGGTCAGCTGCTACTGCACAATCCGTCTCCACCATAAAAAAAAAAAGGTCCTCTCCATCCTAACGCTATAGCCACCCCTTCCATGTACGTGGCAAGCTCCGCTTCTAGAGCACTAGAGCAAGACACAGAATGTCGCGGCAGGACAAAAAGATCACCTCACCCGCATGTTCCGGAGGATCATGCCTGCTCCTCCTGTGTTCTTAGCTTCGACATGTGATCCATCAATATTTAATCTGTTCCACCCCGGCGGTGGCTTCGTCCAGCGCTCCGGCGACCTCATATAGGTGAGTGGAAGACCCTTCGGCTTCTTCCCGCGGAGCATATGATCATGAGAGATAACTGATTTGCCCTTGGCAAGATCGGCTTTCGGGTGTGTCGTATGCGATCGGCAACTCGATGTAGCTTGTCAGGAACCGATACGAAGATTCTGCGCTTGACGCTGGCTTGTGGTGACTGGTGAGTGATCTCGTTTCTTACATGCCAAGACCGACACATCATCATACGCATAGGGAGGTGCTCGTCCTTCGTGCAGTTCTGCAGCAGCTCGAGCAGCCGGTCGGGTTCGGTATTGGAGACGTTCTCCACGTCTGTCATGTTCTAGTGCTCTCCCATGGCAATCCAAAGCGCCGGTGCTCTCGGACAGTTGGAGAATGTGTGGCAGGTATCCTCACATTCCAAACCACAGAGTTCACAAATATTAGATTTCATAATGGACTGTGCTAACGACCAGTGGTCGTTAGCAACAGATCCGCATGACCGTAATCCAGCTTCCTCTCGCGACCTGCACGCTCGGTTCCACCGATTTTTCTTCTTCTCTCGAAAACCGTATACGTGAATAGTAAATTCCTAGTGGTTTTTCTGCTTTTTTGGCTACACAATATGAAAAGAAAATAAAAGTGGTAGAAAGGGGACTCAAACCCAGGTCTATTCATTAGACTTTGAGGCCAATAACCAACTAAGCCACCTTTAGTTGTTGTCTATTGTATATAAACAAGGTTATTTGAACCCTTATTTTTCTGTCATACCAGCAATAATAGTTTTTTTTTGCTTGGTAACTTTGGCACGACCAACGTGATAACTATGACTTGTAAAGAGTTATCAAAATATGTTGTATGTAAGTTATCGGGTGTCTGATGCGTAAATTACCGTGCTATTTGCACTAGGTTATCAGGGCATATTTCTAGAACTTTTCGCCCACGGTGAAAAATTATCAATGCGTTTATATGTAAGCTATCAGGTTAATTGCACGTAAGTTATCATCTTATTTACATGGAAGTTATCGGGTGGTATGTTTTAACAAGTTTTTTCACCTCGGATGGTAAAAAAGTGATATTTTGTTTGAACTTGTCAAGAGCCAAATAGTGGGTGAGTTGGCTAGTGTGTTAAGATCTCAATATTGAAGTCTTGTGTTCAATTCTTAGCTTCAGCATGAATTTTTAGGCTATAAAACTACAATATGGAAACTATTAGCATCAAGATTTATTTCCACATCTTTTTCTCCCATTAATTATCAGGCCTGCGATGTGTGACTCATCAAGCTATTCGCACAAAAAATAACTAAGGGTATTGATCAACGTGCCTCCCTCCACCTAGTCGCCAAATTTACCAAGATCTAGGTACATAAGTCATCAGGTCAGCGATGTGTGAGTTACCGTGATATTCACATAAAAGTTATCGGGGGTATATTTCATCACCTCTATTCGTCAAAGTTATCATGATCGGGTTGCATAAGTTATCAGATCTCCGATGTATGGGTTACCATGCTATTCACACCAAAAGATACGGGGGATATTTCTTCAACACCCATCCCTACGCCAAAGTTATCAGGACTGAGTTATATAAGTTATCAGGTTGTGATATGAGAGTTATCCTGATATTCACACAAAAGTGACCGGGGGGTATCCCACCTGGTCGGCAAAATTACCACGGTGTCATCAACTGTAGATGAGTTCGTAAAAATAGTCTACTTAAGTGCAGAAAACATTGGACATTGCATTAATTGTTGTGCAAACGTAGAAGATGAGACAAGTTAATAAGCTATTGTTGTGTTTCTTTGGACTGTGGTTTTCTTTACGTTAGATTAGTAGATCTAGAAATAGTACCTAACCTCAACATAAACAGAAGGACTTGATCTAGTTCAAGTGGTAAAGGATGGGTGTGGTGTAGCATGAGGTTGTAGGTTCAAATCCCCACCTCCTCAGTTTTTTAGCACTTTAAAAGTCATCGAAAAAACAGAATCAGAGGAGGCGCTGGCGCGTTGCCAAACATCGTCACATCCCGAAAAAAACGGATCATAATATCTCGCAAACCACCAGCCGACTGGTGGTTAGATTTCTCGTTTCATAATATTTCTCCTTGGTGCAAAATTTGTTAACATCTTCAGGTATTATTCTCCTTGGATTGACACGGGTAAAAGTGCGTTGAGCTTCAGAGACCAGGGCAAAGGGACATCACCGGCTAGGGAGCCGCCCTCTTGCCCTGCTATGGGAGCCTCTTCATTTCTTCCTTGCGCCCGGCGATGCGTCGTTGTATCCGGCCCTTGCGGCCATGTATCGAACCTTATTTACCGCAAATTTTTCGTGCGGAATTCCATTTTGTAGTCTGCTGATCTGTTGGTACCTTTGTAGCTGTGGACCAAATAACTTTGTGAGGGCCTCATCCTAAGGCCGGACAAGTGCCTCCGTTCTAGAAAAAGAATCATTAGTCTCCTTGGTGCTCCTTTGAAAGTTGATGCGGCACTGGAGGAAGCAACCAATGCATTATGAATTGATGCTGGATCGGACAAGGTTGTTCCTATATATCATGTCGTTGTTGCGGCCGGCTCGTTTAGATGTGGTGTGATAGAATGAGGATGGTGGTGCGGTAGTGGCTCAGGGTCATTGTTGGGTACAAAACATTTAATTTGAGTATGTTTCTGGATGAGACTTTCGAATTTGAATACTTGCCACCACTTTGTTTCCCCATCCATAGCAATTCGTGTGTATAATATTCAAAAGACGAGTACTAGGCGTCGGCTGGCCGGCCAGCTGAAATTTTTCGTTGGCCAGACCACCCACCGTCCGATTGGCACGCGTTTGACCATTAGACAACGCGACCCCCTTCCACCCCATCCTTCTTCCTGCACTCGCCACTGTCTCATCGTCGCGCACGTTGTCCGCTGCGCCGCGAGCGCCCGTCCAACCGTCCTGCAATGTTGGAGTCCCACCCCCTAACCGCATCTCCACCATGCCTTCGTGGCATAGTCAGCTTGCCGCCCCTCGTCATGCAACAGCCAAAATTACATCATGACCTTAGTTGGATCCCAATGCCTTTCATTGACGATTGTAGCTCTCACACCGCCGGTTCAAGAACAGGGTCGCCATGGTTGCAGCATCGCACTGTCACCGCCACCACCATCCTTCGCTCGCTGTCGTAGGCATGCATCACCTTGTGCGGCAACAAAACAGAAACATGACAAAAAATCGGGTTTGTTGATGGTGGTAGCAAAAGAAATCGCTGGTGCCAGCAAAACAAAATCATGGTTCCAGCAAAAACCCAAAATGCTTTGCCGTTCGCCGTCTCAACAAAAAAAATCACCACAAAACAATGTGTTACCATGTTCCTCGGTTGCAACTCCACCTATGATCATTACAGCTCACGGGGAAGCCAGCTCCATCAATTAGCGCAGCCGGTTCCAGCAAGGAGAACACCGCCGCTTGGCGGTCGTAGCAGTTGCCGCCGGTAGTAGAAAAAAAGCTTGCCGGTCCTAGCATTTTTTTTGCCGGTCCCAGCAAAATGATTTTTGATGTCAGCCAGTTCCAGCATCGGTCCATGGTGGTTGCAGCTTTTTTGCTAGGTGGTTCCAGCAAAAACTCTCTTTGCCTCATCCCACCGTCTTCACCGCTGGCACTGCTGGTTGGAGCAACCATGGTTATTGGTTCCAGCATCGCAGGACTTGACTCTAGGACCCCGGGTCGTGCCAATTGCAGCAGTCATCGAGTTCCGGTTGCAGCTTCCCACCGCAGACGCCAACGCTTGCCGTTGCAACACCGTGCCCCCCCCCCCCCCCCCTGTTGCAGCTCTGATTGTCTGGAGCAGTGGCAGATGCGAATGAGAGAGGAAAAACCGATGGCAAGGCGCTGGCTCCATGGTAGGCTTCGTGGTGCTCACCGGATAGGAGGAGAGGACGGCGAGAGAGAGAGACGGAGAAGAGGAGGGGATAGCTGGGGCAAAACTGTGGATGTAGAGAAAGCGCGTGCATGAGAACGACTTGCAGGAGAAGATAAGGCAGAAAGAAGAGCGGTTTGCAGGCCCATGAGAAAAGTGGCGATGTGTAGTTCGTCTCAAGACATATGATATGTTTTGATCGACGCACACCGCTCGACCGGCCAAAGGCTCGGCCGACCCAGGACAGCGGTATACAAACGTTCCCCTATTCAAAAGCTATATATTTCCGTTGAGAAATTAATGGAAAAGGGGTTGCCCCGTGAAAAAAAAAAGCAATTCGTGTGTAATATTCCATCCCAGTTCGCACAACCAGTTCTCTTTTACAATGGACGAGCTGTCTGGGCTTGGGTTGGGCTGCATCCCAGTTCTCTTTTTTTCTCTGCTCGCTCGTATATATTCCATCCCAGTTCGCACAAGACCAAACCCTGGTTCGCCTTCGCCGTTCAACATTCCCAATCCGCTCCCCGGCCGCCGCCATGGAGGAGCCACCGGCGGCGGTGATGCGCGCTCCCAAGAGGCCTAGATCCGTTGGAGCCCAAGACCAGCGAGTACCACCGGGGGGCGGCAGCGGCGAGGGGCAGGGAAGCCTCGACGACCCAGACCTCATCAGCCGCCTCCCCGACGAGGTGCTCGGCACCGTCGTCTCCCTCCTCCCCACCAAGGACGGAGCGCGCACGCAGGTTCTCTCCCACCGCTGGCGTCCCCTCTGGCTCTCATCCAATGCGCCGCTCAACCTCGAGGTTGACCTCGGCCGCAGCCTCCCGGTCTCCAAGATCCTCTCCGACCACCCGGGCCCGGCCCGTCGACTCTGGCTCGATGCTCCTCCCGACCTCGCCCCCCTGGACTACTGGATTTGCTCCGGAAGCCTCGTCGGCCTCCAGGACCTCGAGGTCACCATCTCGCTATCGACGGTGTCGGACTCGGAATGGAGGTACTTCCAGCCGTGGTTTCCGTGGGACGCGCTGATCCTCTTCGCGCCCACGCTCCTCATGCTCAGCCTCACCCGCTGCGGATTACTCCACCACGATGGCGTGCCACCGAGTTTTCCGCACCTGAAGCAGCTCTTCCTCTGCGATGTCGGCATCTCGGAGGACTATCTGCAGAGCATGATATCCAGCAGCCACTTTCTGCAAAGCGTCTCGTTGGACGCCATTAGATTTGATCGTCTTTGCATCATCTCGCCGACTCTCAGGAGCATCAGCTGCACCTGCATCGGCTGGGAAAGTTACGTCACTTCACCGGAGCTGGTCATTGAGGATGCCCCTTCCCTTGAGAGGCTAGTAATAACACTTCATCAAGACCGTGGTCCGGTGACCATCCGAGTAATCCGGGCACCTAAACTGGAGATACTTGGTTCGTTATCTGAAGGCATATCCACTCTCCACATTGGAACCACGGTTTTTCAGGTTAGCTGCAAGCCCAATCATCTATTCACAATTCCTGTATGCAGGTATATTATTCTCATATCACACCTTGGTGTCCTTCTCTCCAGAAAATGGTTGCTGTCAGCTTGACAACCAAAATGCACACGATGAAGATTTTGGTTCTGGACTCTGTTGGTCCTAATTTGGATTCGGTTGTTAGCTTCCTCAAGTGCTTCCCTTGCTTGCAGAAGCTGTATATCTTTGTGAGTAGTATTCATATCTACTGTTGGACTTAGCACTACGTCAGACTTATGTTCTAGTGAACTAGTATTTTATTCCTAATTTGTTAGCAACTGCCTTTATATTGGGGTTTCATTTTTCTATCCGCAGTCGCATCCAAGGAACTATGTTAATAATGTGCGGGAGTATGACCCACTTGATCCAATTGAATGCCTTGAACTCAATTTAAAAAAGGTGGTGCTGAAGAACTATGATGGTAACAAGACCCCAGTAATTGATTTTGCCAAGTTCTTTATTTTGAATGCAAAAGTGCTAGAGAAAATGGAAATCGGAGTCCTCAACCAATGCAACGACGAATGGATGCGCTATCAACATGGACAGCTGCAAGTGGAGAATAGAGCTTCTCGAGATGCAAACATTGAACTGAAGAAGGATGCAGAAGGGAAATTCAAACACCACAGGCATACCCATGATTTTTCAATGGCTGATCCTTTTGATGGGCCCCATTGACGCTAGCCACACATGTTCTATGTAGCCTTTCCGTTATTGTGTCACCGGCTGCCCTTGTTTTGTCTGTCTAATGTAGTAATGTTCTCTCAAGCCGCAAAATGATCTGCTTCATTCAGAAATGGAATGCTTATGTCACCCACTTTTGAAGCAAACCAGGGTTCAGGAGGCGGTCCCTAAGGCCAAGGTTCAAATCCAAACTTTCAAATGTACAAGAACGTATGTGTTATGTTTAGTTGGTACTTGTTGTTTCTGTCCTATTTAGTGTTATATGTAAGTTGGTAGAACTGCAGGCTGCAGCTAATATATCTGCGTATGCAGCACTTGATGAAAAACATCTGTGTTTTATTTCTTTGCATGGAAGTCATTCAACTTTGTGAGCAAGTCATTAAGGTCACTATTTCAAATTGAAACCTTGTTCTGCTGTTTATCCAGGGATCTATGTTCGTTTTACAAGATTCATTTCTTTCACACATTTGAACTTGCATTTATGGTTACATATTGTTTGTTAAAGAAAAGATAAATTTAGTTTGAATGGTGATTTTATTCTGTGTACAATTAGGTGGCATTAGACCATGTACTTTTCACCTCTGTTTTTAATGGTTTCCTGACCTCATTCTGACACAAACCTCAACATGGAAAAGGAATTATACTTGATTTCTGTACATGGTTTGATTTGATACCATGTAGCAATTGGTTAGTAAGTTTTGATGAATGATTGTTACAGTACATGGATGCATCAACATTTTAGTTACTCATAGGGAAAGAAATTAAATCTGAAACTAGTCAGCATTCCATTCAAATACATTTTGGTGATGAACTATATAGCATGTTCAGTCCCTGCTTAGTGCTGCAATGATATGTAGTTGTGCGCCTGAATGCCCACGTGCCAAGAGCCATCTACCCAAAGTAGTTGTGCAATGATATGTAGTTGTGCATCTACCCAGTAGATTAAGAAATTAGAAGCTTATGCATCTCATTTGCATGCATGGCGGTTTACAGTACATGCGCGGGGTGGAGTTCCCAAAATTCAGTTGAGATGACATCTTCTTGATGACTTGATGCCATCTTCTAGAGAAACAGAGCTTATGCAGTCAGGAGCAGGAGACCATTGATCACCTCCTCATCGCATGCGTGTTCGCCTGCTCCGTGTGGTTCGAGGTGCTCTCGGCCTTGGATCTTGGGGACCGGTCTCCAGGGCCGGATGATTGCCTACTACAGTGGCGCTCGACGTTCGCCGCAGGCCAGCGGAACAGCAAGGACCTTAACACCCTTGCAGTTTTGGTCCTCTGGGAGATGTGGAAGCACTGAAACACGGTCGTGTTCGATCGCGCCTCTCCATAGCTGCAGGACGTGCTACGACTCATCAGGAATATAGGGAAGGAATGGGCTCTTGCAGGGCTCTTTCGGAGCGACATGAGCGCTTGGTATGCTAGGGTGGATAGGCGGGCGAGCAGGGAGATGTAGTTTTTGTTTTTTCGGCCTATGGCCTTCGCCCGTGCTCGGGCTGTAACATGCTCCTCTGCGGACGGGTATTCTTCTACCCTCTTCTTCTTTCAATCGAAGATACGCATACTCATGCGTATTCCACAAAAAAATTACAGGTTAACTTAGCAGGCGGAAGATATATACTAGTAGTAGTTTGTAAGCTCCAGCCCGTCAGGCTGGCTTTATGCAATAAGCACAGCAGGGCCTAATACGTACATGGCCAAAGTCATAGACTCCACAATGACAGAGAGCTAGAAAGCCTAGATGCCCGCTCAAATCAAACACAACCCCATCAAATGCACATTGTATATGCATCATGTTCTTGTTATTTTGGAGACTTGCGGTAAAAACAGGAGGATTGGGCGACCGTCTAGCTCTTCACATGCTGTACAAGATGAATATAGAGCTCAGCACACTGTATGCAACATGTCTTGTTTTAGAACGATGATTATAGGACATAATTTAGATAATTGTTTCTTGTGGGAGTGAATTACCAGTGCAAATGGAAATTGAATTAATCAACAGCGGCAACAATAAATGGCTGCCCAATCATCGTAGACAACTGCAAGTGAGGAATTGAGCTTGTCAAGATGCATAAATTGAACTAAAAAGTGGTATACAACAGGATTTCAAACGTGATCGGCATATCCATGATTTTTCAATGTCTGGCCCCTTTGTCCAGTTGTAGTGTGGAAACATGCTATATAGATGTTGTAGGTACCCTTTTTGGAGATTGTGTCACCGGCTGCCCTTGTTTGTGTGTCTAATTTATCTCACCCTTGTAATGCTCTGCAAAATGATCTACTTCATTCAGCAATGGAATGCTTTGTTACCCACTAGGAAGCAAACCAGGATTCAGGAAGATGCTTGAATGTTACTAGCAGGTCTGTGTTATGTTCAGTTGGTACTGGTTTTTCTCTCCTGCTTGTTGTTATATGTAAAGCTGGTAGTAAAAAACCGCGTCCGTAGCACTGCAAGCTGTAGCCAACATATCTGTGTATGCACCGCTTGCTTTAATGAAAAGCAGCTGTGTTTTTGTCTAGAAGTTTGTATTATGAAATTTCATGCAAGTCATTCAACTTTATCAGCAACTCATTAAGATCACTAGTTCAAATTGAAATTGAAATAGCCGGCCAGGGTACAAAGAATATAGGGCAAGTTCTGTGCCCGCTACTGCTGCTGCTGCACTCATCATGCTAACTCGTGTGGTTTTAGAGAAAAGGCCATAGCCCGACTCGTGTGGTACTCCCTCCGTCCCAAAATTCTTGTCTTAGATTTGCTTAGATACGGATGTATCTAATATTAAAATGTGACTTAATACATCCGTATTTAGACAAATGTAAGACAAGAATTTTAGGACGGAGGAAGTACGATATATGTGTTGAGCTGAGCAAGCAAACAAATGACCTGATGCATGCATGAAGAATCTGCATGCCATGAACCATGCATATGTGCTGAACAAGTAGCTTACGGAATCTGTGTGCCTTAATCAGTATACAAGAAATCCCGCGTCAACATTTTAGTTACTCGAAGGGAAAGAAATTAAGTCTGAAACTAGTCAGCATTCCATTCAAATATATACATTTTGGTCAGGACACATAAACCATGCTCAGTCCCAGGTTAGCGCTGCAATGATTTGTGGTTGTGCGCCTGAATGGAACCTCCTTCCACCTGATGGCTGAACCCTTCCACGTATCAAGAGTCATCTACCCAGCAGATTTAGAAATTAAAAGCTCATGCGTCTCATTTGGATCTACGCCGCCAGTCTCTCCTCTCGCGACCCTCTCTCGCGCCGCCACCCGCGAGGAGGCCGGGGAGGGGCCGAGGGCCTCCCGAATCCCGATGTACGCTGCCAGTCTCCCTCCTCCCCCTCCTCCTTCCTCGTCGTGCCAGAGGGCGCGGCCGGGCGAAGCCCGACCGACTACGGTGGCGGCGGGGCTTGATCTTCCCCTCGCGTGACAGGGTGGAGCGGACCGCTCTCGTCGGGTCAGGGCGCGGCACGGGCGCTGCTGCGCACCGGTTCAGCTGCTGCACGGGGGCATGAAGGGCTGCATGGTAGGAGGGGCGTGCCTCGAGGCGGGGGCCGGATTTGGTCGGCAGGTGGCGCCGGCTGGAAATTACTGCGCCCCTTCCGGTGGCAGTGGCTGAGGCAGTGGCGGAGCACTACCTCGTTCGCGTGTCTCACGTGGAGCGGTGGCAGCTGGCAGATCGAATCTCTGGGCAGCAGGTGGCGGCGGTGGCCATGCTGCAGTCGCTCAACCTCATGTTCGGATTCGGATCGCGGTGGTGGTCATCTCCTCCGTCGCCTTAGATTGGGTGGTCGGATCTCGAGATCCATCATCTAGTCCCGGCCGCGAATTGGGGAACCATAGTTGCCGGTGAAACCGAGCCGACAGCGGGCGATGGCGGCGTTCTGCGTTGTTACCTTGATGACACTACTAGGGAAAACCTTATACACAGAATCTTAGCAGCAGCGTGGTTTAAAAACAAACGCTACTGCTAATTAGCAGTAGCGGGCTTTAGGAAACTGCGCTACTAAAAGCTCAGTAGCAGTAGCGCTCTAGGTGAAACAAGTGTTACTACTACAATTGCCACGGCGCTGCCCCCAAGCTAGATATAGTAGTAGCACCCTTCTACCGGACGCGCTACTGCTAAAGTACTTAGTAGCAGCGTTTTTCCCCAAAACTCATTGCTGCTAAGTATCACCCCTAGCGACTAATTAAGTTTAGTCCCATACTGCTAAGCGAACAAGATGTCTACCACCTTAAATATGTTACTTCTCAAACTATCTCGAGCACTTGTTCTTCATTGAACTATATGTGTAGGATTTGTGGCTGCAATATGAATCCTCGCCTGTACCTATACACGTACAGTGAGGATTCATGTTGACTATTTAGATTCTACACAAAAAGATTAATGATGACCAATGTATATTTTGATGTTTTTACATGCTTAGACATGGCAGTAGCGGTTTTTCTTGACAAAGCATTGTTGGTATAGGTCTTAGCAGTAGCGCGCTCCCCGTACCCGCGCTACTGCTAAAGAAAAACAAAACACACGGCTCCCCCCCCCCCACGCTCATCTCTCAATCGTCCCCCTCCGCCCGACGCCGGCAGCTGCGGTTAGGGTTTCTCCTCCGCCACCGCCGCCGCAGGTAATGCTCCTCCCCCCCTCTTGCCGCCCCTTCGCTGCTCCTCCACCCTCTCGCTGCCCACTCTGTCGCTGCCCGTGAGCTCTGCCCAGGAGCCTTTGGCCGACCGCCCTCGATCCCCTTGCCGGCCGCTATCGTCGCCCCCTCTCGTAGGGAAGTCACCGGCCTTCCCCTCGTCAACACCCCCGACCGAGGTCACCGGCCTTCCCCTCGTCAGCACCCCCGACCGAGGTCACCATGCCATCCCCCCTCCTCGACAGCACCCCCCAAGGGCTGCCCTACCTAGATGCAGCGAGGGCTTATGAATTTCATATGGATAACTAGATGCTTTTGTTTTTCTGTAATAAGTTATTTTTTGCAAAATGTAGGTGCCAATTTAGTTGAAATGCTTTGTTAGGTGGTACCGTGATCTGCTAGATATTGGTTTTGATACAAGTATTTAGTTTGCAAGTGCTAAGTTAATCCCAATTAAATTTGCCACTTGTTTTTTTAATCAGTTATCTTAGGAAATAGGGGCCAAATTAGATGAAATCTGTCTTGGTAGGTGGTACCTTGATTTGGTAGATAACTTATTACAAATCTTAGGATTATACCAAATAGTTTTTTCGACAATAGGTGCCACTGAAATGCTTTCGTAGGTGATACCTTGTCATCTTGTATGTTACTAGATCTTAGGATTATAATTGTCCATCAAATTGCTTCTCGCAGAAGAATCTCTTCATCAAATTGAGAGCTTGTTGTTTACTTTTTGGGATCGGGTTCCACTATGAAAATATAACTGAAGAAGTACCAAAAATAGCACATGCTATTGTTTTTCTTTCCTATGAAGATCGTTAATCCTCTAATCATATTGCTTTAGGAAAATGGTGCATGCCACCACCACCACCACCATGTCGACTGTGCAAGTCAAGGTGCGCCAGTAGCCTTGCAACTGGCAAGCTGTTCGACATCTACTTCCAGCCGATTTTTTGTCATGTGTTGGCATTACTGCATTGTGTCATTTTGCTTATTTTACACAGATCGTCCTATGCAATGTGAGGTTGAAATTCAACAAGCTGACAGGAGACACTGTGACATTTGAGGCTCCTGGGGGGCCGTACACTATGGAGGTCAAGAAAGAACGCAATATGTCACGGATTGGAGGAGATTGATGGGCCCGTTTCCTTGCCCGCATGCGTCTTACTGGTGATGAGTTGATCAGCTTCTCCTTCAGAGCAGAAAGACCCAAGCTGGCTGTCATTTATATCAACCTAGTGGAAGATGATGAAGATGAGGAACATAATGAGGACCCACTCGATGAAGATGATGAGGACCCACTCGATGAAGATGATGCGGACCCACTTCATGAAGACATCGTAGCTCAAAGAATGAGGCTGAGCGAGGAGGAGGTGTCCAACCTGTGGGACATAATTCCGCCACGTGCTGACTTTGTTGGGGTGTCATTCGTGACCCGCTTGACAAGTACCGTGGTTGATCGACATGATATGGTATGTTATACTTACAAATGCAAATTATCTGATGAAATACTTAGTGTAGAGTCCAATGATATGGTATGTTGTGTGGAATCTAGTCGATGATATGTTTTAGTGTAGAGTTCGATCACATGCTTATTAATGTAGAATCTAAGGAACTATTAATAGTGTAGATAATCCATATATACTTATTTGCAAGAGTATGTGCGAGGCTATTTATTAATTGATATGTTTTTCTTATTCAGAAATTGGCAAAAAGTCTATCTGTGAGTTATGGTATCGAGCCTGATGAAGAAGGCTCAGCTGGACTACGCCTTACCGCAAGGGCTCTGTCACAACCTGTACTTACCGCGTGGACACGGACGGTCGCACACACTTAAACTCGGTTGGGTGGAAGAAATTCCTCGATGGCAAGAATCTTCGTGTTGGACAGGCCATCCTAATTACTATCAGGAACACCAACCGCCCAGGCTTGAGGATGATGTCTTCGATATCATCTAGAACTACATATGTGTGTGTGGCTATATCATCTAGAACTACATATGATGATCGTCGTCGATATCATCTAGAACTACATATGATGATCGTCGTCGATATGCCCTTGTACTGCTTGAGGATGCATGTTGACTATGCATGAAATTGTTATCTAGTACCCCCTTCGTTCCAAATTACTCATCGTGGTTTGAACTAAAACCATGACGAGTAATTTGGAACGGAGGGAGTACTACCTAGTACTTATAATGGTTTATGAATTTGATATCTAGTAGTACCTAGTATCTGAAAATTGCAGTTTATTGGAACCGAGAGGGAAAGGGTGCAAGGGGAAAATGATGAAAGATATAGCAGTAGCGTGGGACAAGGAAACCGCTACAGCTAACTGATAGTAGCGCGTTCCGCAAAAGCACTGCTGATATCGTCAACAGTAGTAGCGCGGGAGCAGACCGCGCTACTACTATAAGTTAGCTGTAGCGCCTTATTAGTAGCGCGGCCACCCGCGCTGCTGCTAGCCTCAAAACCCGCGCTACTACTAGGGTTTTCCCTAGTAGTGTGAAGGCATCGTTGTGTAACTATTGTCGACTCACTCGTGCTGCTCCGGGGGAAACCCTAGGATCTGGTCTTCCAGATCAGATGATGGCGTCACTGCAGCTTCGTTTCTCTCTTGTGAGTATCGTTTGTGGAGCAGCACTGGATGATGGAGGCAGGAGGTGGAGCGGCTTCGTCTTGCACGGAGCTTCGGTAGAGATGTCAAGTCATCCCTAGCCGACAGGTGCTACGCTTTGTCAAGCTTGTTCGGCAGGTGCTACGCACAACAAATATTCCAAGGACTTCAAGCTGTGTCGGCTGGTGGTACTTTGTAGCATGGTGCGCCGGTGTACCGACGGGGGCCGTGACGTGCTCAGCAGTTTGCATGCAGGGAGGTGGTGCCGTTGGGCGTCGTGGTGGCGTCTGAAGGAAATATGCCCTAGAGGCAATAATAAAGTTATTATTTATTTCCTTATTTCATGATAAATGTTTATTATTCATGCTAGAATTGTATTAACCGGAAACATAATACATGTGTGAATACATAGACAAACATAGTGTCACTAGTATGCCTCTACTTGACTAGTTCATTAATCAAAGATGGTTATGTTTCCTAGCCATAGACATGTGTTGTCATTTGATTAACGAGATCACATCATTAGGAGAATGATGTGATTGACTTGACCCATTCCGTTAGCTTAGCACTTGATCATTTAGTATGTTGCTATTGCTTTCTTCATGACTTATACATGTTCCTATGACTATGAGATTATGCAACTCCCGTTTACCGGAGAAACACTTTGTGTGCTAACAAACGTCACAACGTAACTAGGTGATTATAAAGGAGCTCTACAGGTGTCTCCGAAGGTAAATGTTGGGTTGGCGTATTTTGAGATTAGGATTTGTCACTCTGATTGTCGGAGAGGTATCTCTGGGCCCTCTCGGTAATGCACATCACTATAAGCCTTGCAAGCAATGTAACTAATGAGTTAGTTACAGAATGATGCATTACGTAACGAGTAAAGAGACTTGCCGGTAACGAGATTGAACTAGGTATTGGATACCGACGATCGAATCTCGGGAAAGTAACATACTGATGACAAAGGGAGCAACGTATGTTGTTGTGCGGTTTGACCGATAAAGATATTCGTAGAATATGTGGGAGCCAATATGAGCATCCAGGTTCCGCTATTGGTTATTGACCGGAAATGTGTCTCGGTCATGTCTACATTGTTCTCGAACCCGTAGGGTCCGCACGCTTAAGGTTTCGATGACAGTTATATTATGAGTTTATGAGTTTTGATGTACCAAAGGAGTT
The DNA here is from genome assembly GCA_963921465.1 of Triticum timopheevii. Taxonomy (NCBI): domain Eukaryota; kingdom Viridiplantae; phylum Streptophyta; class Magnoliopsida; order Poales; family Poaceae; genus Triticum; species Triticum timopheevii. The sequence goes on along the minus strand of OY997262.1, from coordinate 463,535,460 downwards.
CGGAGTCCTGAGATCGGGGACATGACGAGGAGTCTCGAAATGGTTGAGACGTAAAGATCGATATATTGGACGACTATATTCGGACTTCGGAAAGGTTTTGAGTGATTCGGGTATTTTTCGGAGTACCGGAGAGTTACGGGAATTCGCCGGGGAGTATATGGGCCTTATTGGGCCATACGGGAATAGAGGAGAGAGGCCAAAAGGAAGGAGGCCTGCGCCCCCCCTCTGGTCCGAATTGGACAAGGGGCGCAGCCCCCCTTTCCTTCTTCCTCTCCCCCTCTTTCCCCTTCTCCTACACCAACAAGGAAGGAGGGAGTCCTACTCCCGGTGGGAGTAGGACTCCCCTTGGCGCGCCCCCTCCTAGGCCGGCCACCCCCTCCCCCCTTGCTCCTTTATATACGGGGGCGGGGGGCACCTCTAGGCACAACAACAATTGATCCCTTGGATCTCTTAGCCATGTGCGGTGCCCCCCTCCACCATAGTCCACCTCGATAATATCGTAGCGGTGCTTAGGCGAAGCCCTGCGACGGTAGAACATCAAGATCGTCACCACGCCGTCGTGCTGACGGAACTCTCCCTCGACACTCGGCTGGATCGGAGTTCGAGGGATGTCATCGAGCTGAACGTGTGCTAGAACTCGGAGGTGCCGTAGTTTCGGTACTTGATCGGTTGTTCTAACGCGTTGTTCTAACGCTTCCGCTTTTGGTCTATAAGGGTACGTGGACACACTCTCCTCTCTCGTTGCTATGCATCACCATGATCTTGCCTGTGCATAGGAGAATTTTTGAAATTACTACGTTCCCCAACAGTGGTATCAGAGCCAGGTTTTATGCGTTGATGTTATATGCACGAGTAGAACACAAGTGAGTTGTGGGCGATACAAGTCATACTGCTTACCAGCATGTCATACTTTGGTTCGGCGGTATTGTTGGATGAAGAGGCCCGAACCGACATTACGCGTACGCTTACGCGAGACTGGTTTTACCGTCGTGCTTTGCACACAGGTGACTAGCGGGTGTTTGTTTCTCCAACTTTAGTTGAACCGAGTGTGGCTACGCCCGGTCCTTGCGAAGGTTAAAACAGCACTAACTTGACGAACTATCATTGTGGTTTTGATGCGTAGGTAAGAACGGTTCTTGCTCAGCCCGTAGCAGCCACGTAAAATTTGCAACAACAAAGTAGAGGACGTCTAACTTGTTTTTGCAGGGCATGTTATGATGTGATATGGTCAAGACGTGATGCTATATTTTATTGTATGAGATGATCATGTTTTGTAACCGAAGTTATCGGCAACTGGCAGGAGCCATATGGTTGTCGCTTTATTATATGAAATACAAACGCCCTGTAATTGCTTTACTTTATCACTAAGCGGAGCGATAGTCGTAGAAGCAATAGATGGCGTAACGACAACGATGCTACGATGGAGATCAATGTGTCGCGCCGGTGACGATGGTGATCACGATGGTGCTTAGGAGATGGAGATCACAAGCACAAGATGATGATGGCCATATCATATCACTTATATTGATTGCATGTGATATTTATCCTTTATGCATCTTATCTTGCTTTGATTGACGGTAGCATTTTAAGATGATCTCTCACTAAAATTATCAAGAAGTGTTCTCCCTGAGTATGCACCGTTGCGAAAGTTCTTCGTGCTGAGACACCACGTGATGATCGGGTGTGATAGGCTCTACGTTCAAATACAACGAGTGCAAAACAGTTGCACACGTGGAATACTCAGGTTAAACTTGACGAGCCTAGCATATAACAGATATGGCCTCGGAACACGGAGACCGAAAGGTCGAGCGTGAATCATATAGTAGATATGATCAACATAGTGATGTTCACCATTGAAAACTACTCCATCTCACGTGATGATCGGACATGGTTTAGTTGATTTGGATCACGTGATCACTTAGATGACTAGAGAGATGTCTGTCTAAGTGGGAGTTCTTAAGTAATATGATTAATTGAACTTAAATTTATCATGAACTTAGTCCTCGTAGTATTTTGCAAATTATGTTGTAGATCAATAGCTCGCGTTGTTGCTTTCATATGTTTATTTTGATATGTTCCTAGAGAAAATTGTGTTGAAAGATGTTAGTAGCAATGATGCGGATTGGATCTGTGATCTGAGGTTTATCCTCATTGCTGCACAAAAGAATTGTGTCCTTAATGCACCGCTAGGTGACAGACCTATTGCAGGAGCAGATGCAAACGTTATGAACGTTTGGCTGGCTCAATATGATGACTACTTGATAGTTTAGTGCACCATGCTTAAACGGCTTAGAATCGGGACTTCAAAGATGTTTTGAACGTCATGGACCATATGAGATGTTCCAGGAATTGAAGTTAATATTTCAAGCAAATACCCGAGTTGAGAGATATGAAGTCTCCAACAAGTTCTATAGCTAAAAGATGGAGGAGAATCGCTCAACTAGTGAGCATGTGCTCAGATTGTCTGGGTACTTCAATCGCTTGAATCAACTAGGAGTTAATCTTCCAGATAAGATAGTGATTGACAGAATTCTCTAGTCACCATCACTAAGTTACTAGAACTTCGTGATGAACTATAGTATGCAAGGGATGAAGAAAACGATTCCCGAGCTCTTCGTGACGTTGAAATCGACGAAGGTAGAAATCAAGAAAGAGCATCAAGTGTTGATGATTGACAAGACCACTAGTTTCAAGAAAAGGGCAAAGGGAAAGAAAGGGAAACTTCAAGTAGAATGGCAAACAAGTTGTCACTCCCGTGAAGAAGACCAAAGCTGGACCAAAGCCTGAAACTGAGTGCTTACAATGCAAAGGATATGGTCACTGGAAGCGGAAACGCCCTAAATATTTGGTGGATAAGAAGGATGGCAAAGTGAACAAGGGTATATTTGATATACAGGTGTTTGATGTGTGCCTTACTAGTGTTTATAGTAGCCCCTGAGTATTTGATACTTGTTCAGTTGCTAAGATTAGTAACTCAAAACAGGAGTTACATAATAAACAGAGACTAGTTGAGGGGAAGTGACGATGAGTGTTGGAAATAGTTCCAAGATTAATATAATCATTATCACACACTCCCTATATTTTCGAGATTGGTGTTACACCTAAATAAATGTTATTTAGCGTTTGCGTTGAGCATGAATATGATTTGATCACGTTTATTGCGATACGGTTATTCATTTGAAGTTAAAGAATAATTGTTATTCTGTTTACACGAATAAGACCTTCGATGGTTATACACCCAATAAAAATAGTTTGTTGGATCTCGACCGTAGTGATACACATATTCATAATATTGATGCCAAAAGATGCAAAGTTAATAATGATAGTGCAACTTATTTGTGGCACTGCCGTTTGGGTCATATCGGTGTAAAGCGCATGAAGAAACTCCATAAAGATGGATTTTCAGAATCACTTGGTTATGAATCATTTGATGCTTGCGAACCGTGCCTTTTGGGCAAGATGAATAAAACTCCGTTCTCCGGAACAATGGAACAAGCTACTGACTTATTGAAAATAATACATACCGATGTATGCGATCCAATGAGTGTTGATGCTCGTGGCAAGTATCGTTATTTTCTGACCTTCACAAGATGACTTGAGCAGATATGGGTATATCTACTTGATGAAACATAAGTCTGAAATAGTTGAAAGGTTCAAAGAATTTCAGAGTGAAGTGGAAAAATCATCTAACAAGAAAATAAAGTTTCCGCGATCTGATCGCGGAGACGAATATTTGAGTTACGAGTTTGGTCCTCAATTAAAATAATATGGAATAGTTTCACAACTCACTTCACCTGAAACACCACAACGTTATGGTGTGTCCGAACGTCGTAACCGCACTTTATTGGATATGGTGCGATCTATGATGTCTCTTACTGATTTACCACTATTGTTTTGGGGTTATGCATTAGAGACAGCTGCATTCACGTTAAAAGGGCACCATCTAAATCCGTTGAGACGACACCGTATGAACTATGATTTAGCAGTAAACCTAAGATGTCATTTTTTTTAAGTTTGGAGTTGCGATGCTTATATGAAAAAGGTTTTCAACCTGATAAGCTCGAACCCAAATCGGAGAAGTGCGTCTTCATAGAATACCCAAAGGAAACTGTTGGGTACACCTTCTATCACAGATCCGAAGGCAAAACATTCGTTGCTAAGAATGGATCCTTTCTAGAGAAGGAGTTTCTCTCGAAAGAAGTGAGTGGGAGGAAAGTAGAACTTGATGAGGTAACTGTACCTTATCCTGAATTGGAAAATAGTTCATCACTGAAATCAGTTCCAGTGATTCCTACACCAATTAGTGAGGAAGCTAATGATGATGATCATGAAACTTCTGATCAAGTTACTACAGAATCTCGTAGGTCTTCCAGAGTACGGTCCGCACCAGAGTGGTACGGTAATCCTATTCTGGAAATCATGTTACTAGACCATGATGAACCTACGAACTATGAGGAAGCGATGGTGAGCCCAGATTCCGCAAAATGGTTTGAGGCCATGAAATCTGAGATGGGATCCATGTATGAGAACAAAGTGTGGACTTTGGTGGACTTGCCCGATGATCGGCAAGCCATAGAAAATAAATGGATCTTCAAGAGGAAGACGAACGCTAATAATAGTGTTACTATCTACAAAGCTAGACTTGTCGAAAAAGGTTTTTGACAAAGTTCAAGGTGTTGAATACAATGAGATTTTCTCACTCATATCGATGCTTAAAAGTCTGTCCGTAGCAATTGCCACATTTTATGAAATTTGGCAAATGGATGTCAAAACTACGTTCCTTAATGGATTTATTAAAGAAGAGTTGTATATGATACAACAAGAAGGTTTTGTCAATCCTAAAGGTGCTAACAAAATGTGCAAGCTCCAGCGATCCATCTATGGACTGATGCAAGCATCTCAGAGTTGGAATATACGCTTTGATAAGTTGATCAAAGCATATAGTTTTATACAGACTTGCGGTGAAGCCTGCATTTACAAGAAAGTGAGCGGGAGCACTACAACATTTCTGATAAGTATATGTGAATGACATATTGTTGATTGGAAATAATGTAGAATTATTCTGCAAAGCATAAAGGAGTGTTTGAAAGGAGTTTTTTCAAAGAAAGACCTCGACAAAGCTACTTACATATTGAGCATCAAGATCTATTGAGATAGATCAAGACACTTGATAAGATTTTCAATGAGTGCATACCTTGACAAGATTTTAAAGTAGTTCAAAATGGAATAGTCAAAGAAAGAGTTCTTGCCTGTGTTGCAAAGGTATGAAATTGAGTAAGACTCAAATCCCGACCACAGCAGAAAATAGAAAAGAGAATGAAAGTCATTCCCTATGCCTCAGTCATAGGTTCTATAAAGTATACTATGCTATGTACCAGACCTATTGTATACCTTGTTCTGTATTTGGTAAGGGAATACAATAGTGATCTAGGAGTAGATCACTAGACATTGGTCAAGAATATCCTTAGTAAGGACTAAGGAAATATTTCTCGATTATGGAGGTGATAAAAGAGCCTGTCGTAAAGAGTTACATCGGTGCAAGCTTTTACACCAATCCAGATGACTCTAAGTCTCAATCTGGATACATATTGAAAGTGGGAGCAATTAGCTAGAGTAGCTCCGTGCAGAGCATTGTAGACATAGAATATTTGCAAAATACATACAGCTCTGAATGTGACAGACCCGTTGATTAAACTTCTCTCACGAGAAAAACATGATCATACCTTAGTACTCTTTGGGTGTTAATCACATAGCGATGTGAACTATATTATTGACTCTAGTAAACCATTTGGGTGTTGGTCACATGAAGATGTGAACTATGGGTGTTAATCATATACAGATATGAATATTGGTATTAAATCACATGGCGATGTGAACTAGATTATTGACTCTAGTGCAAGTGGGAGGTTGAAGAAAATATGCCCTAGAGGCAATAATAAAGTTATTATTTATTTCCTTATTTCATGATAAATGTTTATTATTCATGCTAGAATTGTATTAACCGGAAACATAATACATGTGTGAATACATAGACAAACATAGTGTCACTAGTATGCCTCTACTTGACTAGTTCATTAATCAAAGATGGTTATGTTTCCTAGCCATAGACATGTGTTGTCATTTGATTAACGAGATCACATCATTAGGAGAATGATGTGATTGACTTGACCCATTCCGTTAGCTTAGCACTTGATCGTTTAGTATGTTGCTATTGCTTTCTTCATGACTTATACATGTTCCTATGACTATGAGATTATGTAACTCCCGTTTACCGAAGGAACACTTTGTGTGCTACCAAACGTCACAACGTAACTGGGTGATTATAAAGGAGCTCTATAGGTGTCTCCGAAGGTAAATGTTGGGTTGGCGTATTTCGAGATTAGGATTTGACACTCTGATTGTCGGAGAGGTATCTCAGGGCCCTCTCGGTAATGCACATCACTATAAGCCTTGCAAGAAATGTAACTAATGAGTTAGTTACGGAATGATGCATTACGTAACGAGTAAAGAGACTTGCCGGTAACGAGATTGAACTAGGTATTGGATACCGATGATCGAATCTCGGGAAAGTAACATACCGATGACAAAGGGAGCAACGTATGTTGTTATGCGGTTTGACCGATAAAGATCTTCGTAGAATATGTGGGAGCCAATATAAGCATCCAGATTCCGCTATAAGTTATTGACCGGAAACGTGTCTCGGTCATGTCTACATTGTTCTCGAACCCGTAGGGTCCGCAGGCTTAAGGTTTCGATGACAGTTATATTATGAGTTTATGAGTTTTGATGTACCGAAGGAGTTCGGAGTCCCGGATGAGATCGGGGACATGACAAGGAGTCTCGAAATGGTCGAGACGTAAAGATCTATATATTGGAAGACTATATTCGAACTTCGGAAAGGTTCCGAGGGATTCGGGTATTTTTCGGAGTACCGGAGAGTTACGGGAATTCGCCGGGGAGTATATGGGCCTTATTGGGCCATACGGGAATAGAGGAGAGAGGCCAAAAGGAAGGAGGCCTGCGCCCCCCCCTCTGGTCCGAATCGGACAAGGGGTGCAGCCCCCCTTTCCTTCTTCCTCTCCCCTCTTTCCCCTTCTCCTACTCCAACGAGGAAGGAGGGAGTCCTACTCCCGGTGGGAGTAGGACTCCCCTTGGCACGCCCCCTCCTAGGCCGGCCGCCCCCTCCCCCCTTGCTCCTTTATATACGGGGGCAGGGGGGCACCTCTAGGCACAACAACAATTGATCCCTTGGATCTCTTAGCCATGTGCGGTGCCCCCCTGCACCATAGTCCACCTCGATAATGTCGTAGCGGTGCTTAGGCAAAGCCCTGCGATGGTAGAACATCAAGATCGTCACCACGCTGTCGTGCTGACGGAACTCTCCCTCGACACTCGGCTGGATCGGAGTTCGAGGGACGTCATCGAGCTGAACGTGTGCTAGAACTCGGAGGTGCCGTAGTTTCGGTACTTGATCGGTCGGGCCGTGAAGACGTACGACTACATCAACCACGTTGTTCTAACGCTTCCGCTTTCGGTATACAAGGGTACGTGGACACACTCTCCCCTCTCGTTGCTATGCATCACCATGATCTTGCGTGTGCGTACGAGAATTTTTGAAATTACTACGTTCCCCAACAGACGGAGGACCTGACTGGCAATGATGATGAAGATCTCTTCCTGAAGATGGGTTAGCGGTTTGATGATTATGGTGGCATCTAAAAACGTGTACATGTGGGCATGCTTTAGGTTTGCTGCACCGGTTGTAGGTTCCAATATATTATGTGGATGGATCGACGATGACACCAGTTTTAGATATGAGGAGCGAGAGCACTTTACATCACAGATCGGTATTTGACAGGCCAACTTACCAGGCTGAAGATATATACGACAAGTAGTTTGTAAGCTCAAGCACGTCAGGCTGGCTTAGAGCATCACCCACCCTGACTAACACCAACCTGTATACAAAAAACATCAGGGCCAACTTGGTAACAACAGAAAACAAGAACAAGATAGCCTGGATGTCTGACCAATGAAGAGAGATATTACAAAACAACTATATACTACCTCAATCTGGTTTTGTATAGATCGCATGCAAACAATAACAGAGTCTTTGTACGAGTACGACAGGCAAAGCGTTGATAAAATCGAGGGAGGATGTTATGAGCCATCTACCCAGAAGATTTATAAAATTGAAAGCTCATGTGTCTCATTTGGATGCGCGGCGGCTACCAGTTACAGACTTACAGGCGCGGAGTGGAGGTCCACAAAATTCACTTCAGATCACATCTTCTTGATGACTTGGTGTCATCTTCCGGAGAACAGAGCTGATCAGCATTTGACAGATCTCTTGATTATCAGTGCCCTCGCGTCCCTCGCGTCGCCCCCGCCCTGGGCGACTCGGGGGCCTCCAACCCTAGGAACCGCCGCCACCCTCTCCTTCTCCCCTCCTCGCGCCGCCGCTGGGTGACGCCGCCGGGTGAAACCCGCGTGGCAGACGGCGGCGGCGGGGGGACTCCCTCTCCCGACTCCCCTTCTTCTGCGGGCGGCGGAACTAGGCGGCAGGTGGCGGTGTCCTGCGGCGGCAGGCCTCGGCGAGCGGCGGTGGGGCGCGGGGCACGCGGCGGCGAGCCTCGGCAGGCGGTGGCGGCTGCGCGCGGGGCTGACTCCGGGGCGGCGGCGCGGGCTTGGATCCATTGCGGATCTGATCCTGTGGTCGCGGCCTCGGCCTCCCCTGCTCGGCCGGCGGGTCTCGGTGGGGGGGCTTCTCCGTGCTGAGATCTGGCAAGCGGGATCATCCAGATCCCGCCAAGGACGGCAGCGACCCGTGCACGAGAGATGGAGGTCTTCATTCAGATCTGGGTGAAAACCCTGCTATTGGCTATTGCCAAGGCCGGCGATGGTGACGCTGTCTGCGTCGTTCCCTTCCTGAAGGCATCGCCGTTGACATGTTCAAGGCCACTCTCTGCTACCTCCGGGGGAAACCCTAGATCAGTAGATCGGATGACGGCGGCTCTCTAGTGTCGTTTCCCCCCTGGGGGCGTCATTCTTGGAGGTGCACACGGACTCGAGGGACTAGAGGACGGCGACTTTGGTGGAGCGGTGCTTCATCTTACACATTGATGGTGGCGGATCTCAACGGCATGGTGCTGTGGAGACTTGGCGTCTGATGCGCGGAGATAGACTCGTGCACGAGGAGGAAGCTGTCTGGCGTCATGGGGGCGTCGATGGCAGAGTGGCCAGACAAGGTAGAAACCTCAATATGATCTGAAGACGGACCTGTGGAAGATGGCGGCGACGACACACGAGTGCGTCTGACCAGATTGTGCCCCAGACCAGGTATGTGGCTCGGCTGGGGCTTCCGGCTTTTGATGTTAGGTTTAGGTGAGTGGTTTGGGTAGTGGCCCAGCTAGCACCCCTTCATCATATGGATATGAGTAATGGCATGTATTGCCAAGATGGTGGATTCAGGTATATTGTTTGTAATACTTTGTAAGGTCCTTGAGAATAATCAATAAAGTGGTCGTATGAATCTCCCAGATGCAGAGGCCGGGGGTCATCCTCCTCTAAATAAAATAAAATTTGTAAGCTCAAGCACGTTAGGCTGGCTTAGAGCATCCTGAATGACCAACCTTTATGCAACAAGCAGAGCAGAGCGTGCATCTAGGTTTTCTACGTGCACGCTCAAATCAAACACAACCCCATCAAATGACCAATCTTGATTGTTTAAATCATACGCAAATAATATCGGAGTTTCGCTACAACTAGAGTTACAAAATTCAGGGACGGTGATATACACAGCCAAAGCAGCAAACTGAACACTTCTAATCAAGCAACTCAACGGGAAGGGAGGCTTGCAAAATATATTTGTTTATGAAACTGCTCATACTAGAGGAAAACGTTGCACCTGTATTTGTCTTTTTAGAAATTTCAAATGGACTACCACATACGGATGTATATAGACACATTTTAGAGTGTAGATTCACTCATTTTGCTTGTATGTAGTCACTTGTTGAAATCTGTAGAAAGACAAATATTTAGGAAAAGAGGGAGCAAATAGTAGGAGGATTGGACGAGCGTCTAGCTCTTGACATGCTGTACAAGATGAATACAGAGTCAACACAGTGTAGATGCAACATGTTCTTGTTTTAGAACGATGACTATAGGACATAATTTAGATAATTGTTTCTTGTGGGAGTTAGTAAAACCACTATCGTTTGAATTACCAGGATAAAGCAGCTAGTTTCCGGTGACCAGACGGTCATTCTGCCGTGTCCTTTCTTCCTCCTGTATTTTAGCTATATATATTTTTAGTTCTTCCCTCTCCTTTCTGTCTTTTGCGACGGCCTCTTCCCACTTCATATCATCCTCAAACATGCAATGTTCCCAGATTCTGCTGACATGGATTTTATGGCCAGGGTGCAACTCGATTGCCCTTTCACTGTAAGACTCCATAGCCTCCACCTGGCCTCGAGCTGCTCTGCCGCAATCAATTTCGACCTGGAGGTGTGTAAGGCCTGAAAAATGCTCGATGCCCAAGTTGGCAAAAAATTCAGACAGCACCACCATTGGTCTCAGTTGAAGATGGAGCTGTCGGAGTGCTGGCACAGCGCCTAGTGAGAATGTTAGCTGCAATCCGTCTGTTGGTTCAATACTGTACAGTAATAGGTACGCGAAGCGGAACTCCATTAGGAGGTTGAATCCGTTAGTACCGATCATCAACTTTCCTTTGACTACGCTTGTAACCTTCAGCTGAAGATAGGCCAGAGAAGGCATGCTCATGAGGATATGGAGACCCTCCTTATCAAATTCAGCTACTTCTAAGTATAGATTCGTCAGATTTTTTAGGGAGCCCATTCCCTTCGGAACTTCTTCAACTCTTGTCTCAATTCTAAGAACTTGGAGGTATGGATAGGTGCAATGTGGGTCTCGAAATAGATGCCAGCAAATCTCTCTATTTGTGTTAAGATCTCGAAGGTTGCATTTGCCCAACTCACGTATAGATAACACCAAAAGTTCTATTATTCTTCCTCTTATTGCATATTCCTTGCACATCATCGTGGGAACTATAGACAGTCTTCTCAATTTTGTTAGATGCCCAAGCTCTTCTGCAAATCTCATTGGGTTGCTAGTTCTCCAGATGTCTACCTGCTGCAAGACCTCCAAGGCTTGCATACCCCTGAACGCATCTGCAGGCAACCTGACATTGGGGCTGACAAATAAGCGCACCAATTTATGCAAATGCACCATAGTAGATGGCAGTGTTAAACCTGACACACTGCCATCCAAATCGAGAGTCTCTAGGTGTTGTAGATTTCCAATTTCCGAAGGAATCTCAGTAATTTTATTACTATGAATTCGCAAAAACCTCAGCTGAGGTGAACTTCCTATATTTTTTACATGCTTGTTTTCCAACCATTCATATCCCTCGAGATCCAACACCCGCAAAGCATGGAAGCCCGCAATATTTATTTTCTGCTCGCCTCTCTGAAACATAGTCAGCGAGCGAACATGTGACTTGGTTTCTGTAATTGCACGAACTGTCCCATTGCACTTTCCGCCACAAGATTGCATGGACAGACGACGAATCTTGTTTGGAGCAGATTTGCAGATAAATCCATTCAAAACAGTGGCAAAATTCTCTTCATTTGATAAAGATATGATAAGGTCAAGCACCATATCATGGACCCGACAATATTGCACACTGCCATCACACTCAATTGGTTGGATCAAATTTGAGTTTACAAGTTCGTTAAAACAGTTCTGTGCTGCTTGATCCAAATGTCCACATTGTCTTTTAAGGAATCCTTCAGCCATCCATTTCCACTTCAATTCTTCACAGCTGATATTATAGTCCTCTGGATATATACACAAGTACAATAAACAAGTCTTCAAGTGGTGTGGGAGATTCCAGTAACTAAGTAATAATATATCTTTCATCACCTTTAAGTTCCCATCTTTTTCAAGCAAAGAACCAATACCAATGGAATCTTGGAGTCTCTCCCATTCATCCTTGTCATGTGCCTTACCGGCAAGCAAACTTGCAAATGTAATTATAGCCAATGGCAGACCACCACATTTTTTTAAGATCCTGGTAGCAACTTCTTCCAGATCAGCAGGACAAGGATCACCCGAATAGAAAATCCTCTTACAAAACAATCTTCGAGAATCAACACCATTTAGAGGTGCCATTTGATAAGGTTGACCACCAGAGTTGGAACAACACAGATTAGCTACACCAGTAATGCGTGTTGTAGCAATTATTCTGCTACCATTATTATTCTTAGGAAATGCTGCCTTGACCATTTTCCAATCTTGTTCTTTCCATACGTCATCAATAACAATGAAGTATCTGCATTCAATGATGTGCATTATCATAACTGTATAACTGTGATAACTTGCACTAGCAATCAATTTGGTATTCGCAACCTGATACAAAAATTGTCCATACTTAATTTTCTAGTAGTAAATTATTTGTTTGCAGCAATAAAAATACTAGAATTAACTCATTCATCCCATTGGCAAGTGGATATTATTTTTACTTTTGAAGCTTATCTTGGTACTAGATGACTTTCATTGATAGAAGAAAGAAACAAGACTACTTTGCCCCGACTAAACTATTGCCCAAGTTTAAGTTTCAACCATGAACTCTAATACTACTCTCTCAAACACAACCCTCAACTATATTGGCGCATATTTTACCTTCTACTCCCTCCGTTTTCTAAATATAAGTCTTTTTTAGAGATTTCAATATGAACTATGTACGGATGTATATATACATATTTTAGAGTGTAGATTCACTCATTTTGCTCCATATCTAGTACGTAGTGAAACTTCTAAAAAGACATATATTTAGAAACGGAGGGAGTAGACCCTTAACATGGTGGTTTGGGTGGTGTGGCTTTAGTGATTTATAGATATATTACAACAAATATGGTATTCGGTCAAAAAAGGTTGTCACTGATTAATATAATACCTGACGTTTGGGGCCTTGCGCCATGAATTATAGGAATTAATTAATATTACTTGTTCATGGCATAAATAAATAAATTAACAACATCATAGGAGTACCTCTTTCCAGTCAAGATCTGTTTGATTTTACGGATTAGTTGCTGAAATCTCCAACCCTCTGATTGACACTCTCCATACGCATCTTTGTCAATTTGAGACAAGATATCCTTCAAAAGATTCTCTAGATCAAGTGTACGTGACACAGACACAGAAGCTCGGTACTGGAAGTCTCCTTCGATCTTGCGATAGACCTCCATGGCTAGGGTCGTCTTCCCAAGTCCTCCGGATCCCACAATGGCCACCACTTTCAGCTGCATTTCTTTATCATCCATCAACAAGGAAGTGATGTCCTTCACTGGGCCATCTATTGCCACCAAGCCGCTGACATCCTCATAGAGTGCAGTTATCCGCGGGTCAATGTCCACAACTGTCGTCCAAGTGTAGCAACTCTCATCAAGCTTGTACCTGTCACGCCGCTGGCTCTCCTCGATGACGCGAGCTTTGAGGTCCTTGATCTGGGTCGCGATGTCATGACGCGCCCACAGCGTTCTAAGCCGGTGAGCGGTTCTCTTCATAAATCCCCGCTTGGCTTCTCCGCTTCCAAGCCGGTCCATGAAGCGGTCGATGCAGTCTTTTATGTCGTAGCTGAGGTCGCGCACTTTGCCTCTCTAGTCCTTGGCCATGGCGTCGAGTTTCTCCTCCATGTCCGCCAGTCTCTCGAGCAAGACTTGCATGCTGCTGAGCTCGCGCTGGAGGAACTCGATCTGCTTGCGAACCCCCGCAAGCAGCTTGTACTCGTTCGTGAGCAAGGTGGCGAGGTTGCCGAGGAGGGAGCTTATCGCCCCCGTCGCAGTGCTCACCCCTGACATCTCTCTCTGGATCCTCCGATCGGTTGTTTAGGAGGAGAAGCTGATGAACAAGTTCTATGATTAGTGTTTGGTGGAAAAGGAGAAATGGCGCTGGGCACGCATCACTAATATATATGGACTATGGAGGGATTTTTCTACCGTGTAGGCTCCGCCTCAATCTTGTTGCATGACATATTGCTGTTGGGGCTTGGGAAGCAACGAAGCTGGCTGATTGGAAGCCGGGTCGTTGTCCGAGGCTGCAGAGCAGGTCCAACTCGGCAGCAGAAATAATACACAACATCGTCCTAAAAAAGAAGATAAACTACTACGTACATCGTCGTAGCGATAATACCGATAATTATTTGGTCGACAAAAATACTACTCGTGACTGAGATGGCATTAGTCTCCACGCAGACGCGTGAGTGGATCGTTGGTTCCTAAGGTTGAGGTTCAAAGAATCGCATGCGATCTTAGCGATAATTTGTTGTATTTTTCTTTCTCTCTTAGTTTATTTTTTGTATTTTGTTTTTGTTTTATAAATCTTTTGTGGTTTCAATACATAATGCATTGAAGTTATTTTCCAAATATGTTGTTCCACCTGCTTGCTACGCGTCGGCCCGTCATGAGGGCCCTCTGGTGGCATTGTTACCCCCAGTGCCCCCGTCCCGCCTAACCCTGTAGCGTTTGACCACGGGATCTAACCCTTTCCCTTTGCACGGATGGGCTTTGACCAGTGGACCTCCCCACCCGGTTTGTTAGGTCAGCCCATAGGAACACTCTGGAGCAACATCCGGGCCAGACCCACAGCAAGATCCCCTCCGTGTAGACCCGACGCGTCCGTTTCCCCCTCCAGGTGCCGGCGGTGGCGCCGTCCGTGAGGGGGGGGGGGGGGGGGGCGCACCCCGGACACGCGTGTCGCCTCTTCGGACATGCCACCACACCACCCCGCATGTATGAGGGCCCGGTGCGACGCTCCGGTGGCATTGCTACCCCGGCCCCAGTGCCCCCATCCCGCCTAACCCTGTAGCGTTTGACCACGCGATCTAGCCCTTTGACTTTGCACGGACGGGCTTTGACCAGTGGACCTCCCCACCCGGTTGTGTTAGGTCAGCCCATAGGAACACTTTGGAGCAACATCCGGGCCAGACCCACAGCAAGATCCCCTCCGTGTAGACCTCACGCATCCGTTTCCCCCCTGCAGGTGCCGGCGGCGGCGCCGTCCGTGAGGGGGGGGGGGCACACCCCGGACACGTGTGCCGCCTCTTCGGACATGACACCACACCACCCCGCATGTATGAGGGCCCGGTGCGACGCTCCGGTGGCATTGCTACCCCCCAGTGCCCCCGTCCCACCTAACCCTGTAGCATTTGACCACGCGATCTAGCCCTTTGACTTTGCACGGACGGGCTTTGACCAGTGGACCTCCCCACCCGGTTGTGTTAGGTCAGCCCATAGGAACACTCTGGAGCAACATCCGGGCCACACCCACAGCAAGATCCCTTCCGTGTAGACCCCACGCGTCCGTTTCCCCCCTCCAGGTGCCGGCGGCGGCGCCGTCCGTGAGGGGGGGCACACCCCGGACACGCGTCCTGCCTCTTCGGACATCCCACCACACCACCCCGCATGTATGAGGGCCCGGTGCGACGCTCCGGTGGCATTGCTACCCCCCCCCCAGTGCCCCCGTCCCACCTAACCCTGTAGCGTTTGACCACGCGATCTAGCCCTTTGACTTTGCATGGACGGGCTATGACCAGTGGACCTCCCCACCCGGTTGTGTTAGGTCAGCCTATAGGAACACTTTGGAGCAACATCCGGGCCAGACCCACAGCAAGATCCCCTCCGTGTAGACCCCACACGTCCGTTTCCCCCCTGCAGGTGCCGGCGGCGGCGCCGTCCGTTAGGGGGGGCACACCCCGGACACGTGTGCCGCCTCTTTAGACATGCCACCACACAACCCCGCATGCATGAGGGCCCGGTGCGACGCTCCGGTGGCATTGCTACCCCCAGTGCCCCCGTCCCAGCTAACCCTGTAGCATTTGACCACGCGATCTAGCCCTTTGACTTTGCACGGACGGGCTTTGACCAGTGGACCTCCCCACCCGGTTGTGTTAGGTCAGCCCATAGGAACACTTTGGAGCAACATCCGGGCCAGACCCACAGCAAGATCCCCTCCGTGTAGACCCCACGCGTCCGTTTCCCCCCTTCAGGTGCCGGCGGCGGCGCCGTCCGTGAGGGGGGCACACACCGGACACGCGTGCCGCCTCTTCGAACATGCCACCACACCACCTGCATGTATGAGGGCCAGGTGCGACGCTCCGGTGGCATTGCTACCCCCAGTGCCCCCGTCCCGCCTAACCCAGTAGCGTTTGACCATGCGATCTAGCCCTTTGACTTTGCACGGATGGGCTTTGACCAGTGGACCTCCCCACCCGGTTGTGTTAGGTCAGCCCATAGGAACACTCTGGAGCAACATCCGGGCCAGACCCACAGCAAGATCCCCTCCGTGTAGACCCGACGCGTCCGTTTCCCCTCTCCAGGTGCCGGCGGCGGCGCCGTCCGTGAGAGGGGGCACACCCCGGACACGCGTGCCGCCTCTTCGGACATGCCACCACACCACCCCGCATGTATGAGAGCCCGGTGCGACGCTCCGGTGGCATTGCTACCCCCAGTGCCCCCGTCCCGCCTAACCCTGTAGCGTTTGACCACGTGATCTAGCCCTTTGACTTTGCACGGATGGGCTTTGACCAGTGGACCTCCCCACCCGGTTGTGTTAGGTCAGCCCATAGGAACACTTTGGAGCAACATCCGGGCCAGACCCACAGCAAGATCCCCTCCGTGTAGACCCCACGCATCCGTTTCCCCCCTGCAGGTGCCGGCGGCGGCGCCGTCCGTGAGGGGGGGCACACCCCGGACATGTGTGCCGCCTCTTCGGACATGCCACCACACCACCCCGCATGTATGAGGGCCCGGTGCGACGCTCCGGTGGCATTGCTACCCCCAGTGCCCCCGTCCCGCCTAACCCTGTAGCGTTTGACCACACGATCTAGTCCTTTGACTTTGCACGGATGGGCTTTGACCAGTGGACCTCCCCACCCGGTTGTGTTTGGTCAGCCCATAGGAACACTTTGGAGCAACATCCGGGCCAGACCCACAGCAAGATCCCCTCCGTGTAGACCCCACGCGTTCATTTTCCCCCTGCAGGTGCCGGCAGCGGTGCCGTCCGTGGGGGGGGCACACCCCGGACACGCGTGCCGCCTCTTCGGACATGCCACCACACCACCCCGCATGTATGAGGGCCCGGTGCGACGCTCCGGTGGCATTACTACTCCCCCAGGGCCCCCGTCCTGCCGTGTAGACCTCACGGCCGTGGTTGCCGCCGTGTCCCGGAGGGGGGAAACGGCCACGTCGGGCCGACACGGAGGGTATCTTTGGGTGGTTTGGGCCGAAATGGTGTTGGGGGTGCAGCACATGCCGTAACAAAAAAATAATTAAAAAAAATGTCGTAACAAAAAATTAAAAAAAAATGCAAAGTATCTATGCCGACGGCTTAGCTGTCGGCACAGCAGCGCACATGTCCACGGATCGATGACGTGGCAAAGGGCGGGCCTATGCCGACGGCCAGGCCGTCGGCATAGGGCCGACATTATCCCCTTGCGGTTCGCCCCCACCACCCACTCGCCATCCATCTCCCCCTTCCTCCCCGACCCACACCCGCGCCGCCGACCACCACCTCCGTCGCCCGCCCTGAGCACGCAACTGCCGGCCCCGAGCCCGCCGCCCCGCGCCGCACCAACCCTGGGCCGCCCCGCCCCGCGCCGAACCTGCCATCGCCCGCGCCTCTCCCGTCTCTCCCACCCACCCGTGGTGCACCGCCGTCCTCCCCGCCCCGCGCCGCACCGCCGTCCTCCCCGCCCCGAGTCGCGCCGCCGCCTGGATCCGCCCACGCCGCCGTCGTCTCCGCGCGGATCAGCCCGCACCGCCGCTGTATTCGCCCGTCCCGGCCTCCCTCGACACATCCCCGCGCGGCCGGCCCTCCCTCCCACGACCTCCGTCCCCGCCCCGACCTCCATCCACCCCGCCCCGACGGCCACTTCGTCCGTGCCTGCCCCTCCCCCACCTGCTCTGGCTCGTCGTCCGTGCCTGCCCCTCCCCCCGAGCCGGCCCTCCCCCATGGTGAGCTCCCTCCCTCCCTCTCTGTAGATTTTTTTTGATAATTTTGTTGTTGTTCATAGTTATGTAACTAGATGGATGGATGCATAGTTAGTTGATAGATGATTTGATGATAGTTACAAATGTGAGAAATGCAAGAAAAGCAATTTTTTTTAACAAGGGGCATGACGTTAGATGATAGATTTTTTGATGATAGTTGCAAATGTATGATGATTGTTACATGATAGATGATGATGTTAATGATGATAGATGATGATGTTGATGATAGATAATGATTTTTTTTTTTTGCAGAAGAGATGATATAGGATGCTGATTTTTATGATTCGATGATTGTTAGATGATGATGATGAATATATTGTGATGTACTTAATTATTGTCACGGTGCAGGTTCTGTGGTGTTCCATCTCGGTGGAGTGATCGTCGTAGGAGCTGTTGGTCCCCGGTTGTCCCTCCGGTGTTCGACTACTTCCTCTACAGCCGAGGGTGAGCTACGAATCATGTGACTAGATTTCATTATCAAGTCAACTGATGTAACCTAGGCGTCTCCCGTCCGAAAGGGTTGCATCGATAAATATGCATTCAATTGCATATTTATCACCGCAGCTCTTTTGGATTGTCTAGCGTTTTCCATGGACAGCCCGAGGATGTGTAGATTGGGTATGTTCTCCATGTTCTACCCCGTTCCGAGACAGGATTTTGGCGGCGCCTCCCCATTGTTCTTCGGAGCACATTCTCTCGGCTATTTGCCGAGACGTGTATCTGGAGAACAGCGGGGAGGTGCTGCCGAAATTTTGTCTCGGAACGGGGTAGAATGGAGAACATACTCAATCTACACATCCTCGGGTGGGATTAGGACCCATCTTTACCTATTAGAGATGTAGGTGGATTAAACGCGGTAGAAACTGAAAATTTGATGTGATTAATTTAAGTGAATCCTTAATTATGTTGTGTGGGTTGCAAAAAAGCAGAGGATGGCAGATAATCAGTGGATGTACAGTGGTTTTATCCGTCGGAATCGAGTGACATCAGAGTGGATCGCGAAAACCGATGTGTATTTGAAGGAGATATTCCGTCGTCCAATGAGAATTATCACACCATGCCCCTGTGCGAGATGTGCCAGACGTCACCGTAGAAATCAGACGGACATGAGTGAGCACATTTGCACGCACGGATATATGCCTAACTTTGACATGCCACCGATAAACATAGCCGAGCAGGACCATGGTAGAGAGGAGGTGATGCGACAATGCATCGATGGATATGAGGACGACGGGGTCAGGGACATGCTAGATGATGTCATTGTTGCAGAAACGGCAAATGCGACACCTTTAGAGAATGAACCGGAGGAGCCGGAGGCAACCGCAAAGGCCTTCTTGGAGGTCTTGGCCTCGTCGAAGAAACCTCTTTATGCGGGTGCGAAAATATCTCAGCTGGATGCCATCTCGCAACTGATTGCAGTCAAGGCTGAGTACGGCTGTAGCCAGAAATGCTTCGAAGCATTCCTGGGAGTATGGGCTAACAGCCTCCCTGAGGGTCATGAACTGCCGAAAAGCATGTACGATACAAAGAAAATCATGAAGGCACTCTCTATGGATTATGAGAAAATAGATGTTTGCCCGAAGAATTGCCTTTTGTTTAGGCACGAGTATGCGGATGACAAGTACTGTAGGAAGTGCGGTTCGTCTCGGTACATTGAGGTGGTCGGTGAGGATGGTGAGAAAAAGCAGCTAACCATCCCCGTTAAGGTTCTTCGGTATCTTGATTTTATAAAAAGACTGCAGCGCCTTTTCATCACGAAGGAGTTTGCCAAAATGATGAAGTGGCACAAGGAAGGTATAAGGTACAATCCAAAAAAAATCGTACATCCATCGGGAGGGGAAGCATGGAAGTCATTCGATGAAGAATACCCCGAGGAAGCAGCCGAGGCTGGGAATGTCAGAATAGCCATATCAGGTGATGGGTTGAATCCATATGGTATGTCGTCCAATCCATGCAGCTGCTGGCCTGTGTTTGTAATTCCGCTCAATCTTCCTCCCGGTGCCCTAATGCAACGGAAGACCATGTTCTTGTCGCTCATCATTCCGGGGCCTGACTACCCGGGGAAGCAATTGGGTGTGTTTATGCAGCCGCTTGTGGATGCTTTGCACCATTCTTGGTACTTTCCGAGGTTGACATACGACCGGATCTGCAGAGAAATTTCTTGATGAAAGTTTGGTTGCACTATTGCATGCATGACTTTCCCGGCTATGCTCTATTCTGCGGATGGTGTACAAGTGGTAAGATGCCATGCCCAGTGTGCATGCAGGCTCTGCGAATGATTTGGCTGAGTAAGGGTGGCAAGTATGTAGCCTTTGACCTGCATCGACAGTTCCTCCCTCCAGACCATCCAGATAGGGAAGACAAGAAGAACTTCACGAAAGGCCGAGTTGTTCATGAAGTAACCGAGATTCCAACATTTTCGGGGGCAAATGTTCTTGCTCAGCTAAAAGCTCTCAAGCCTAAAGTCAAAGGCAAAGCCAAAGCCAAAGCCAAAGGCTTCGAGGGATATGGTGAGACGCACAACTAGACTCACATTATCCCCTTCTCGCAGCTTCCCTATTTCAAGGACCTCAAACTTCCTTACAATATTGATGTGATGCACACCAAAAAGAATGTGGCAGAGTCCTTTTTCCACACGATCCTCAACATTCCTGATAAGACGAAGGATAACGTAAAAGCTAGAGCCGATCAACAGAGAATTTGTGATAGACCACGCCTGAACATGAAGCCTCCCACAGGCGGTCAAAAAAACTGGTTCAAGCCAGATGCTGACTTTGTCCTTAAACCGCCAGAAAAAAAAGAAGTACTTATCTGGCTGAAACAAATTTTGAAGTTCACCGATGGTTATGCATCGAATATAAGTAAGGGAGTCAATCTTTCAACGGGCAAAGTGACCGGCCTGAAGAGTCATGACTACCATGTATGGATTGAGCGGATAATGCCGGTGATGGTTCGAGGCTATGTCCCCGAGCATGTCTGGTGAGTGCTTGCCGAGCTTAGCCATTTCTTCCGCACGCTCTGTGCTAAAGAAGTAAGTAAAGAGGTGATTGAAAAATTGCATAAGAAGGCATCGGAGTTGATAGTCAAGCTAGAGAAGATCTTTCCGCCAGGCTTCTTTACTCCGATGACACATCTCATTTTGCACCTCGCGAACGAGGTATTGTTGGGGGGGCTTTGCAAAATCGGTGGCAGTACGGCCCTGAGAGGCAGAACAAGCATCTCCGACGGAAATGTGGAAACAAAGCTAAGATTGAAGCTTCCATAGCTGAGGCAGTTATCCTAGAGGAGGTGTCAGACCTCAGGACATCATACTATCCAGACCACGTTCCCCATCTTCATAACAAGGTGCCTCGATACAATATAGAAGAGCCCAAGTATCAACCCAGGCTCGATCTATTCAACGCGCAAGGTGGGAGGGCTAGGGCCTCGAAATCTTATAACATGCTACGACAAGAGTGGGAGGACCTCATGTTCTATATCTTGCACAACATGAAGGAAGTGGAGGAAGTGTGGATGAGGTAATACCACTACACCGTTCCTTTATGTCTTCCACATCATCCTGTTTCATGTTCACTTAGTCCCGGTCTAACACTGCTTATCTTTTTTTAGTGATTTCGTTCAAGAGGAATGGATGGGAGTGAATCCTCCTGCTGAGGCGGAGGCACTTACTCTTCTCCATCATGGAAACCCTGGACGTAAAAATTTTGTTGCTTGGTTCATGGAGAAAGTAAATTTCCACACTCCCCTATTAAATACCTACTTCAACATTTATTAGTTAACCAAACTAATGCACGCAACAATTTCCATTATACTTGTAGGGAAAAGATCCGAACATATCTATGGATGATGAATTGAGATGGGTTTCCATGGGTTTTGATCCTGCCGTCATGACATGTACAAAGTATGATGTGAATGGGTATCGCTTCCATACAGAGGAGCACCAAAACAGCCGCCCCGATCCGAAAACTATAAATACTGGAGTGTACACCCCCGGTCAAAATTCAGTAGACTACTACGGAAGGGTACAAAATATATACGAGATTAAATTCCGCCAGGGGCGTGAGACCCTAAGTCTGCCTGTGTTCAAATGCCGATGGTTCGATCTGCGGGAGGGGGTAAAACATACGCCTTCCATTGGTTTGGTCGAAGTTAAACCATCAACCATCTATGCCGGAGCCGGTCTCTTCATTGCGGTTACCCAAGCTACCCAAATATATTATCTGCCTTACCCATGCCAGAAAGTGTATCTAAAGGGTTGGGAAGTTGTGTTCAAGGTGTCGCCACATGGTAAGCTACCAGACCCGAATGAAGACGATTACTACAACATTAACCCCATGACATACGAGGGAGTGTTCTATCAAGAGCAACCTAATGATGATGATGATGATGATGATGTGGTTAGAAACGATGACGCTAGACCATTGGGTGATGATGATGTGGACACAAACGTCGACGATGCACGGAATGATGGTGAGACCATTGTCAATGAAAATGACATACTTATGCTAGAAAAGTTAAAGGAAGACACTGACGATGAGGAAGAGCCTCCACCTCCGTCGGACAACGAAGATGATATGATTGATAGTGATGATGAGACGGACCGAGAAAGAGGTTACAACAGTGATGATTCATATGGGTTCTAGCAGATGTACGTTTCAAGTCTTTTTTCTATAGTTTAGGAATATGCCTTTTTATGCATTTTTATTAATGTGTTTATTATCATGCCTTTTTATTCATTTCATTAATTTACTAATTGCTTTTTCTCTTTTCAATGCAGGTTCGTGGAACATGGGCAAGGGGAAGGCCGACGGCATGGGTTTCCTACGCAAGGTCGTCGGCCTGTCTAGTCGGAGTGGTCGAGCACGTAATCCTCCCCCTCGGCTACTTGACGATGACTCCTCACAGGGAGGTCGAGGGAGAGGTGCCCCTAGAGGAGGAGGGGGCGGGGGGAGAGCCTCTAGAGGACGAGGTGCTGGGGGTCGCGGCCAGAAAGAGCGCACCCTCACCGACTTAGGGGTGTTGTCTTCGAGGCCCTCCTCTAGTGAGGTACCCTCCTCTAGTGAGGTACACTCTAGGGAGGAGGAGGAGGAGGAGGAGGAGGAGGAGGAGGAGGTGGTGGAGGAGGAGGCACGCGAGGAGGAGGAGGAGGAGGAGGAGGAGGAGGTTGGGGAGGGGGAGGCAGACGAGGAGGGGGGTGGCGGGGATGATGGTGGTGACGGGAAGGGGGTTGACAACAAGGAATGGCTGCGTGGCAACGCAAAGCTACCAAAGCAGGTTCCTGCTACTGAGGAGCAGAAGTGGCTCATTGAGCCCACGGGAAAAGAGTAAGTGGTTCATTATTTTGCTTGTCACATGCATATTCCGGTTGTTATTTATTTTGCTTGTCACATGCTAATAGTTCATTCTTTTGCAGCAACTGGATATATTCTAAAGGGGTCCGTATTCCCAACAGCCTCATCACCGTCTTGTTGAAGTTATACTGGCCGGGGTTGTACTGTCCGGATCCAGTCAGGCAGCCGGACCATCGGGTTTTGGTCACGAGCTGGGACCACTGGGAAGCGGCCCTCCACGCGGACCATGAGACCCATGCCAAGGCCGTGATCACTACTTTCTGGGTGAGTTCTCTTCAGAAGCACAAGTCCTTTCTAGTTTCATGAATGATTTAACTCATGGCTTCTTCCATTCTTGTTTCATGCATGATTGTAGAAATTCTATCGAGTTCTTCCGGAGCACAGGGCTAGAGCGGACCAGATCATGCTGCGCCAATGCAAGAAGAAGGCCCGCCAGATGCAGTACGAGGTGCGCTATGTGGCCATCTCGACATACTACCACGACGTTCTTGGTGTGAAGATGACCAAGGAAGAAGCACGGAGGACGGGCATTACCTTGGAGAGGCCCGAGCACTTGGCGGTAAGTATAAAAGATTTTTCATTATGCTTTCATATATTATGCTTTCATTATGCTTTCATTACCATGTGGTACATTTCACCGTTTCATGTTGACATGCCATTATGCTTTTATTATCTAGGTGTGTCCAAATTGGTGTTATGGAAAAGACGAGTCCTGGGCGGCATTGGTGGATCTTTGGTTTGATGGGGCTGGAGCCTGGGCAGCTATGAGAATCAAAAATAAGGCTAACCGAGGGAAGGAGGGAGTACATGCTCAGGGAAACCGAAACCACTATCTCCACACGGCAGTTAATGTATGACTAACCGCATTAAACATTCTTCTTCTTCTATTTACCATCACTTTCTTATGTATGACTAACCTCTGTTTGGTGGTGCAGGAGGAGAAACTGAAGCGGCCGCTCTCAGACATGCAGGCGTGGGAGATCGCCCATATGCGGAAGGACTCCAAGCCTGGCGAGCCCAAGTACTACGGCAAGAAGACCGCGTGGAGGAAGGAGGCCTACTCCGCAGCGTATCTGAAGTTACATCCTGACACACCTGACCCCATTGCGGCGGATCTGGATGACAGGGCGGTGGTGAGCATGGGGCCCAAGGAGCACGGTCGGGAGGCGGTTCTCGATGCTGTGGTCACTCCGACTATCTCCTACACACAGCTCCGTTGGATCGACCCGAGCCTAAGCTAGCGCACGAGCCAGCCAGTGTCCAGTTCACAGTCCCTCTTTCAGGAGCAACAATCTGTAAGTATTTTCCTTCTTATCTTCATCGCTCACTTTATTTTCCACATCTAGTAGTTTTATGAGTTCCATCATGTCATACCGTAGGCCTACCTGGAGTACACACGCCAGGAGACCATGGCGTGGCATCTGAGGCTTCATGAACACCAAGTGTAGAGGGATCGCTAGTTGGAGCAGGCTTTTCAAGAAATGGCGGCTGGCAGGTGTCCTCAGTTGCAGCCAGCACAATGCCCTCCAGCACAACCAGTGCTGCTGACCTTTGAGGAGTTTGTGGCACAGAACGCTGGCCCCTCGCCGGTTAGTTCATCCCCAATCTATTCACCCAAAGCATGTCATGCCTTTCAACACAGTCATATATCCCATCAATATGTCTTTTCAACATCCAGGGAATAGGTGGATCTACCGTTGGCGGTGGTCTTCGCAGCACTCCGGAGACACGGAGCCCGACCACTCCGATCCACGGAGGCGGAGGCGGAGGCGAAGGTGGAGGCGGTCTTAGCGGTAGCGCTGGCGGAAGCACTGACGACCTGGGCTTCGGCGCTCTTGGCGGTGACGACCTCCGCGGTGCTCGACGTCCTGGCGCTTAAGCCTTTGGGTCACATTGTGGCAGTTCTCGATGTTGTGATACTTATATGCTTGCGATGTTTCTTATCTTATTGTTGTTTGTGAGATTCTTATATGCTTGGTGGTGATGATACTTATATGTTTATGCTTTGCGATGTTTCTTATGATGTGTGATGATGAATTTGTTGTGTGATGCTGCTCCTTACTGTTACGTGATGTTGCTTCTTATATATGATGCTTCTTATATATGCTGTGTATATTCAAATGAATTGAGCTGAAAAGAAACAGAAAAAAGAAAAAAAAACTGGGCATAAACTATGCCGACGGCCTAGCCGTCGGCATAGGCCTGGCGTGAGCTCCCAGTGGCTGACACGTGGCAGGTCTATGCCGACGGCCTGGCCGTCGGCTTAGTTCTGCCCCAGGAGTGCCCAGTTGCCGACACGTGGCATGTCTATGCCGACGGCCTAGCCGTCGGCATAGTTCTAAACTAAGCCGACGGCTAGGCCGTCGGCATAGGCAAGCCCCAGGAGCAACGGCTTCTCGCCACGTGGCACCTCTATGCCGACGGCCAGGCCGTCGGCATAATTCTAAACTAAGCCGACGGCCAGGCCGTCGGCATAGATGTGCCACGTGGCGAGAAGCCGTTGGTCAGCAGTTGACGGCAGCCGCCGTTACGCGATGGCGTTGCCGACAGACAGGGTCGTCGGCATAGATGTATGGCCACCGTCGGCATATCCGTCGGCGTAGCCAGGATGACCGTCGGCATAGGCCTGTCCCGACGGCCAGTCAGGGCTATGCCGACGGCCCTGGCTGTCGGCATAGAGTGCGATTCCGGTAGTGAATGAAACCCTTCTTGCACCTTATAGTGATAAAGAGGTAAAGGAAGCGTTGTTTCAAATGTTCCCCACAAAATCCCCGGGTCCGGACGGCTTCCCAGCACACTTCTTTCAGCGGCATTGGGATATTTGTGGAGAGGTGGTTACTAAATCGGTGCTAGCAATTGTGAAAGGAGAAGAGAGCCCGACATGCATAAATGACACTCTATTGGTTCTCATCCCCAAGGTACAAAACCCCACGTTGCTTTCTCAATTCCGACCAATAAGTTTATGTAATGTTTTTTACAAGATTGCCTTGAAAGTTCTGTCAAACGGACTGAAGCTGGTTTTACCGGATATCATATCCGAGGAGTAGTCGGCGTTTGTGCCAGGACGTTTGATAACAGACAATATAATTTCAGCCTATGAATGTCTGCACTTCATGAAAAGGAGTAGATCAAAAAACAATAGCTATGCTGCACTGAAACTTGATATGATGAAGGCTTATGATCGAGTGGAGTGGACATACTTGAGAGCTATAATGCACAAGTTGGGTTTTGCACCTGCATGGGTTGATATTGTGATGACCATGGTTAGCTCAGTAACCTTTTCAGTCATGTTCAATGGTGTTAAGTCTGAGGTGTTTACACCCTCACGAGGTATACGACAGGGAGATCCGATCTCTCCATACCTTTTCCTAATAGCAGCAGAGGGCCTTTCGTGCCTCTTAAAATCCCAGAATCAGTCATCCTAGCTTAGCGGCATTAAGGTGGCACCGTCTGCGCCGGCGGTCAGTCATCTTTTATTCGTGGATGACAGCCTGCTGTTCTTTAGGGCGAGTGTTGATGCAGCAGAAGTAGTGTCAAACTTGTTGGATAGTTATTGTATGGCCTCGGGGCAGAGAATTAATAAGGAAAAATCTTCCATCTTTTTCAGCAAGGGGTGCCCAGAGATAGTACGCAATGCTGTTAAAGGCTACCTATAGGTACCAAATGAATCTTTGAGTGACAGATACCTTGGCATGCCAACTGATGTAGGTCATTCAAAGAAGGGAACTTTCAAATACTTGAGTGATAGAGTTTGGGACAAGGTGAAAGGGTGGATGAGTAAGTGCCTCTCAGCTGGTGGGAAGGATGTGTTAATCAAATCGGTAGCCCAAGCTATCCCAGTCTATTCTATGTCTTGTTTCAAGTTGCCACGAGGTTTATGTTATCACATAAAATCTATTATCCGGAAATTTTGGTGGGGCTGCAAACAAGGTGAACGGAAGCCTGCATGGGTTTCTTGGGACATCATGACACGACCAAAGCATTTGGGAGGCCTCGGCTTTAGAGATCTTGAACTATTTAACTTGGCCCTGTTGGCACGCCAAGCTTGGAGATTACTACAAGAACCAACGAGCCTGAGTGCAAGAATCTTGAAAGCTGCTTATTACCCGGAGGGAACTATTTTAGAGGCAGAGGTGGGTTCTAAACCATCACAGATTTGGCGTGCAATCATAGAGGGGCGTGATCTGCTAAAGCAAGGAATCATTCGCCGGATCGGCAATGGCCAAACAACGGAGATTTGGGTGGACAACTGGATACCAAAAGAGATGACTCCACGACCGATAACTTTGCTCGTGGCCGACCCTCCCAGGTATGTTTCAGAGTTAATGCTACCGGCTGCAGCTACTTGGAACGAAGAAGTCATTCGAAAGGTATTTCTACCAATCGACGCCGAAGCTATTTTGAGGATACCAGTTTGCACACGCAACATAGAGGATTTCTGGGCTTGGTATCCGGAGAAGAAGGGAAATTTCACGGTAAGCTCGGCGTATAAGTTCTTGCAACCAACAAAAATGCAGAGGGAGGAATGGTTGGAAGGTCGGGGAGGTTCATCTACCACCGATAGAGATGAGAAATCATGGAGCATGCTGTGGAAAATCAAGGTTCCCTCAAAGATAAGAATCTTTTTATGGAGGTTGGCACACCATTCACTGCCAACTACTGATATTTTGAACCGGAGGAACATGTCTACCCGAGACGCTTGTCCGATGTGTGGATGCGAGGATTCATGGAGACATGCGCTTGTCGCCTGCACTATGTCGAGGTGTGTGTGGGCGTTAACTGAAGATACCATCGTAACCAGCATGACCGAGAACGAGGAAGCTGATGCGAGGATCTGGCTATTTCAGCTACACGAGTCGATGGGCCATGTCAACTTCACACGTATGGTCATCACTCTATGGTCGATCTGGTACGCTCGGCGGAAAGCTATATATGAATCGATCTTCCAAAGCCCACAGCAAACTGTCAACTTCGTTAACAACTACATCAGCGACCTTGGCCTAATTACCGCACAGGAGCAGGTTACAACGCCTATACCACCCACCCAAGCAAGGCCATTGAGGTGGCTTCGACTGCCGGCTGGCAGCGTCAAGATCAATGTAGATGGGGCCGTGGCAAGGCGAAGCAGAGGAGGAGCAGTGGCGGTTCTTTGCCGGGACCAGGATGGTGTCTACTTGGGATCGTCGGCGGTGATTTATCACCACACACAGGATCCTCTTCTTTTGGAGACTTACGCTTGTCGGGAGGCACTAGCACTCGCCGATGACCTTGGGGAAAGAAACATCTATGTGGCTTCGGACTCACAGGAGGTGATCAACGACATCAACAGGGGCACCGGAGGCCCAAATGCATCCATTGTGCATGAAATATTGAGTCATTGTAATAATTTTAGCTCTTGCTCTTTTGTTCATGAGCGCAGGAATTTCAACTTCGAGGCCCATAATCTCGCAAAATATGCTTGTAAGCTAGGTATAGGTCGTCATGTTTGGTTGGGCACACCGCATGACCCAACATCTGTACCTATGACTGTTTCTTTGATTGAATAAAGTTTGCGAGATTCCTCAAAAAAAAAAAGACCAACTGAATCCCCACTACGCCCAAAATACCGGACCACAACGCCACCAAACCCTGGCCGCCGGCCATGGAGGACGGAGAGGCCGCGGCGGCGGCAATGCGCGCTTCCAAGAGGCGCCGATCCGCCCAAGCCGACGATCAGCAAGTACAGCCGGGGAGTAGCAGCCAGCAGGAGGCGCAGCAGAGCGACCTCGTCGACCTCATCGGCCGCCGCCTCGGCGACCTCATCAGCCGGCGCCTAACCCGTCTGCACGAAGACGCCGTGGGCGCCATCCTCTCCCTCTTCCCCACCAAGGATGATATCATCAGCCGCCTCCCCGACGACGTCCTCGGCGCCATCGTCTCCCTCCTCCCTGCCAAGGACGGCGCCCGCACGCAGCTCCTCTCCGGACGGTGGAGGCCCCTCTGGCTCTCATCCATGGCGCCTCTCAACCTCGTGGCCGACTGCAACCTCGTCAACGGGGACATCCACAAGAGCATCGCCGTCATCTCCAAGATCCTCTCGGACCATCCTGGCCCTGCCCGCTGCTTTTCTCTCCACAACATCATCGTCCCAGAAAGCTTAGGCGACATCGACGGCTGGTTCCGCTCACCATCCCTCAACAACCTGCAGGAGCTTGAGGTCACCTACCACGGGACGACATTGTGCCCCCTGCCGCCGTCTGTGCTCCGCTTTGCACCAACACTCCGCGTGGCTGAATTTGGCAGCTGCCAATTCCCGGACTTGATCGCGTGGCCGTCTCTGAAATTTCCGCACCTCAAGCAGCTAGCCCTTTGTTGGGTCTCCATTTCAGATGACTCTATCCACAGCCTGCTCTCAGGCTGCAGTGCCTTGGAATGCCTTTCGTTGCATGATATTGACTTCGGCTGTCTCATATTAACTCACCGACTCTTAAAAGCATCAGCTTCTATACTCCATTCACTCCTTGGAATCAAGACCAAGAATCCCAGGAACTGGTGATTGAGGACACCCCTTGCCTTGAGAGATTAGTACCACTTAATCCAGACTGTGGTCGGGTGACCTTCCGAGTAATCCGGGCTCCTAAACTAGAGATATTAGGTCTGTTATCTGAAGGCATATCCACTCTCCACATAGGAACCACAATTTTTCAGGTTAGCAGCAAGTTCATCTTCGCATTCGGCATTCTTATACGCAAGCTATTATTCTCATCTTGCATGTTTTATTTTCCAGAAAATGATTGCTGTCAACTTGACAACCCAAATGGGCACAGTGAAGATTTTGGTCCTCAACTCTGCTGGTCCTAATCTGAGTTCAGTTGTTAGCTTCCTCAAGTGCTTCCCTTGCTTGGAGAAGCTGTATGTCAGCATTGTGAGTATTCATATTTGTTGTTTTAACTGTCAAACTCAACACCATGTCAGCTTTATTTTATTGCTAACCTGGTAGCAACTAGCAACTGGTATTTTATTGCTAACCTGTTAGCAACTGCATTTATATCATTTTCTTTCTATCCCCAGTCGCGTCCTCAAAAGGATATGAATAATGTGCGCAAGTATGATAAACTTGATCCAATTGAATGCCTTGAGCTCCATCTAAAAAAAGTGGTGTTGAAGGATTATGATGGTAACAAGAGGCCAACAATTGACTTTGCCAAGTTCTTCATATTAAATGCGAAAGTGCTAGAGGAAATGGAAATCGGAGTCCTCAACCACCGCAACGACAAATGGATGAGCTATCAGTCTAGACAGCTACAAGTGGAGAATAGAGCTTCTCGAGATGCAAAGATTGAACTAAAGAGGGATGCACAACGGAAATTCAAACACCACAAGCATACCCATGATTTTTCAACGGATGATCCTTTTGATAGGCCCTATTGATGCTTGCTACAGATGTTCTAGGTAGCCTTTCTGGAGATTGTGTCACCGGCTGCTCTTGTTTGTCTGTCTAATGTAGCAATGTTATCTCATCCTTGTGAAGTTGTGATGAACTGCAAAATGTTGTACATCATTCAACAATGGAATGCTTTGTTACCCAGTATAAAGCAAACCGGGATTCAGGAGATGATGCCCAAGCCCATGGTTCAAATCCAAACTTGCTGAAGTACAAGAGACTTACTTATGATGTTGGTGCTAGTTGTTTCTCTCCTGCTTGTTGTCATATGTAAGCTGGTAGCACTGTAGGCTGCAGCTAATATATCTGTGTATGCACACCACTTGCTTTAATGAAAAAACAGCCTTATGTTTTTATGTCTAAAAGTATGTAGTATCAAGCTTGTCTCTCCATGCAATTCATTACAACTTTGTCAGCAGGTTATTAAGTTCCCTTACTTCAAACTGAAACAACCAATCATTCTATTTGCAACCTATTTTCTGCTAGTTTAACCAGGAGTGTATGTTTGTTTTACAGAATACAGTACTTTCACACATTTGAAATTTGTTGTCAACATGCATGTTTCGGTGTTTCTTTTATTCTAATATACAAAGAAGGTAAATGAAGTTTGAATGCTGATTTTTCTGTCCATAATCAGGTGGCATTAAAAGGTATACTAGTTTTAACCTCTGTTTTAAATAGTTTCCTGGCCTCATTTTGACACAAAATGTGAATTTGGAAGGGAAAAAAGGGGTATTTGACTACATGGTTTGATTGATACCATCGAGCAATTGGCTACTGTGTTTTGAGGAATGATTGTTATTTTCTAGTGGTTGCCCAGTGCCACATATCAAGTCTCTGTTTCTGCAATTCCATGAATGCCTTAGCTTTTCAGGGAAGGTTGTGTGCTGTGGTTGATTTGAATATATAAACCATTTGCGCAAATTTTTACAATTAGAGTGAGGTCTTTGTGAGTTACCTGATTGATTTGTTATGAGCTCTTCATGAGGAATCTGCTCGTGCCCGATTCAGAGTTATCAGCGTGCACTGGCTGGGCATTAGTCTCCACCACAATATGAACGGCGCCCACAAGCTCGGTTCAACGCTTCCTCCATTGCCTTAAGTTCAGCGGTGAAGCGCACGGCCGGCCATATACTAACCTATAGCAGCAGTCATCACTCTCCTGGGTGATCTCGGACAATGACTCCCCAGCCTCCAAAGTTCTTCTGCCCTGCTGTGATATGCCTCCATAAGAGGACAGAGGGGACGGTGGCCGTCAGAGTCGTGTTGTGGTTGTACACTTGTACTGGCAGCCATCCGCGTACAAGAAATCCCCAACCAATATTTTAGTCGCTCACAGGTAAAGAAATTCATTCTGAAATTAGTGCATTCCGTTCAAATACATTTTGGTCACGAAAAGATAACAGAGTGTTCAGTCCCAGGCTCCCAGCCTAGTGCTGCAATGATATGTAGTTGTGCGACTGAATGGAACCTCCTTCCAACTGATGGCTGAATCCTTCCACGTGCCAAGAACCATCTACTTGGTAGATTTAATCAAAAATTAAAAGCTCATGTGTCTCATTTGGATGCATGACGGCTTACAGTTACTGTACATGCGCGGAGAGGAGATCCTCAAAATTCAGTTTTTTTTTTAGAGAAAAGGCGAGAGCCCGACTTTATAGATAAAGCCACCAGGCAGAGTAAATGACCAACAACTAGCACCCAACAAAGTATCACACGAGGAAGATAAAATATCATTACAAGGCCAGCGGCCTCACATGGCACGCAGGCCAGCCTAAACCAGACACCAAAAGAACATTCAGGAAGCCGTCCTCAAAGAAAGCCGAAGAAGCCCAGACGCCGTAGATTTCATCTTGGATAGCATG
Source organism: Triticum timopheevii (assembly GCA_963921465.1). Classification (NCBI taxonomy): domain Eukaryota; kingdom Viridiplantae; phylum Streptophyta; class Magnoliopsida; order Poales; family Poaceae; genus Triticum; species Triticum timopheevii. The sequence goes on along the minus strand of OY997262.1, from coordinate 463,502,756 downwards.
GCGTCGAAGGCCTGGAGGTCCCCTTCTTTAGTCAATAATCTCCACTGCTACAAGAAACCATTGGCTTTAAATAAGCAATTGACAGGAGTAGCCGGAAAAATACGTTCAATCGAGAACTTATTCCTAGTAGTCCACAACGACCAACCAATCGCAGCCCATCCAACTAAGAATACTCTTTTAGAATGGCCAGAGAGCAGATTGACACAATGCCTCAGGTCTTCAAAGGAGGAAGGGGACCAATTTACATGTAACCAAAGTCTGATGCAACACCATATAAGTTTAGCTAGAGAGCAGTGAAAGAAAATATGCTCGGTGTTCTCCAGTGCCCCACATAGCACACACCTGTCGGACCCCGGCCTGTTTTTTTTCTTAATCTGATCGGCCGCCGGAAGCTTACCCCGGACAGCTTGCCAGAGAAATATCTTGATCTTAGGAGGAATTCGAGCCGACCAGATATGCTTGAACTTGACCGGGCGCCCCCCAGGAATAAGTTTGGAGTAAGCAGATTTAACCGAAAAGCGCCCCGAAGAGGAGAGGGGCCACACCACGGCATCCTCTTCCTCCGAGAGCAGGGGGAAGCAAGCAGTAAGGCGCTGCCAATCTTCCAACTCTTCAGGAGAAAGAGAACGACGAAAATCCAGAACCCAACCTCTAGCCGAGAGTTCAGAGATAGAAACCTCAGTATCATCGCAATATGAAAATAGAACCGGAAAAGCAACGGCCAGCGTGGAGTCCCCGACCCACCAATCAAGCCAGAACCGAGTAGACTTACCGTTCCTAACTACAAATTTAACAAGGGACCGAAAGATCGGCCGGACTTTAACCAGTTGATGCCAAAATTGCGACCCACCCGCAGCCGGCGCGAACATAGGACTCGAGGAAGGGAAATACTTAGCTTTTAGAATAGAGAGCCAGGGTGGCAGTTCCTCAAGAGTCATAATCTTCCACCACCATTTGATCATAAGACAATTATTCATCACTCGCGTATTAATAATGCCCAGACCCCCTTTGGCCTTGGGGCGACATATGATGTCCCATCTGACCATCCTGCACTTACGTTTATTGTCCGCTGCGTTCCAATAGAAAGCACCCCTATGCTTGTCAAAACCATTATGAACCCCACTAGAGAGAAGATAGAATCCCATTAAGAACATAGGTAACGAAGACAGACAGGAGTTAGTAAGGGCGACCTTGCCCGCTTGCGTATTGTATCGCCCTCGCCAAGGGAGAACTCTGTTGCCAACTTTGGTAACCACCGGTGCGAAGTCTTTAGCCAGAAGTTTAAGCGGAGAAATGGGAAGGCCCAGATATTTGAGAGGATAGGATCCCAAAGAACAGTTCAGAAGATGGGCCACCCGCTGTGCCTCTTCACCCGAGACCCCAGTCACTACAACCTCACTCTTAGAGAAATTGATTTTAAGACCTGAGAGCGCTTCGAAACAAAGCAGAAGGAATTTCAGATTGGTGAGACTGTTTTCGTTAAGCTCCATCAGAATGATAGTATCATCCGCATATTGGAGATGAGAGATACCATTAGGGATAAGATGAGAGCTCACCGGAGTTATATGACCAGCCAAGGCAGCTCGAGAGAGAATGCGAGATAAAGCATCAGCCACAAAGTTGAAAAGTAAAGGAGATGCTGGGTCCCCTTGCCTGAGACCCCTACCATTAGCAAAAAACTGGCTAATTTGGCCATTGACAGCCACAGCCGTGTGCCCCCCAGAAACCAATTGCATCAAGCGCTGCATAACAGGCCCCTCAAAGCCCTTAGCCAAAAGAACTTGCCGAAGGAATTTCCAGCTAACCGAGTCGTAGGCCTTTTCAAAGTCAAGTTTGAGGACCACATCCTTGGTCCCTCGCACCCGCAGATCATGAACAATCTCATGTAAACAAAGTACCCCGTCCAAAATGAACCTCCCTTTGATGAAAGCAGACTTGAAAGGGCTAATGGTCCGATGTGCAATGGGAGATAGTCTAGTAGCCATGCCCTTTGCAGGCATCTTTGCGAAGTTGTTGATTAAAGCAATCGGCCTAAACTGAGAGATCATATCCGCACCCTTGACCTTTGGTATGAGGGAGAGAACCGCGTAGTTAAGTCTAGAGATGTCAACCGATCCCAGCCAATACCCTTGGATGACTGCAGAGATTAAACCTTTTAGTTGGGGCCAGAACTGTCGAAAGAACGGAATGGAGAAACCATCAGGGCCTGAAGCCGCATTAGAATTAGCCGTCCGAATAGTATCAAAAATTTCCTCCTCAGAAGGAGGAGTCAACAGAAGCTCATTATCAGCGTGAGAAATCCTATCAAGGGGAGCCCAGAAGCCCGGGGCCAGCGCGAATCCGAGGTCTGGTTTACCCGAAAGCAGGTTAGAGAAGAACCGTACTACGTGACGGAGAATGATCGGCGGTTCCGAGACCCTAACACCATCAATAATGAGGCTGTTAATCAAACATCTACGCCGTCTGCCATTCGCAATGGCGAAAAAGTAAGCCGTGGGAGAATCACCTTTGAGGGTCCAATTAATCGTACCCCTTTGCTTCCAATACACTTCCTCTTGGCGATGAATAGCCAGAAGCTCCTTCTCAAGGCCATATCGAACTTGCCACTCAGAAGCCGAGAGCCCACCGTTGTCCGCACGGGAGTCGAGGGCACTAATTTGAGCACTCAGCCTAGATTTGTCGCGCCTCGCCTCAGCAAAGTGATTTTTGGCCCAGCCTCTAAGAAACTTGCGCAGGGAGTAAGAAACATAATGCCAATCATCCATAGGGCCAAATGAACGATGAGGGGAGGTAAGAAAACCTAAGATCTTCTGAGCCAGCATATCAGGGACCCCTCCACTAAAAGCCAGGACGCGTCAAATTGAAATCTTTGGCAACCATTTGGGCAGAGACCATCGTCAAGGATAAGAGGAGCGTGATCGGAACCGACGATGGGGAGGGCCCGAAGTGAGCAGCGAGGAAAAAGGCCATCCCAAGCAGGACAGATAAAAACTCTATCAAGAACCGAACGAATAGGACAAGTCTGTCGGTTGGTCCAAGTGTAGCGGGCCCCAACCCTCGGGATCTCACGGATAGCCGTGTCCCTGATGAAAGCATTAAAAGCCTCGGCCAGCACCCAGGAAAAATTGGCAGAACTCTTATCAGAAGGATACCGAAGCAGGTTAAAATCACCCCCAATCAAGAGTGGCAATTGGCAAGCATCAATTTTAGAAAAAATCTCATCCAAGAAAATTTGTGACAAAGAATGATCAGCCGGACCATAGACTACCATAAGCTCAAGGAGGGTGTTATTGGAACGAAGGGAAACTACCATACTTGCCCAGTATACACCATGATCAAAAGCCACAAAATCAAAGGTGTCATTATTGGTGCCCAGAAGAAAGCCGCCAGACTGACCAATGGAGGCCACGAAATTCCACCTAAATCTATCAATCCCAGCAATCACCGATAGTTCAGAAGGAGAAAAGGAAGGTTTAAGAGTCTCAACAAGCCCGATAAAATCAATTCTTTCAGCGCGCATTAGGTCCTTCAATTGGTCTCTGCGCCCCCTAGCGCAGAACCCTCTAATGTTCCAAAACAGGGCCTTCATCTTAGGGAAAGGTTTTTAATTCTCAAGCTCGACCTGCACGGAGCCTTGCAGGTTTTAGCACGTTTCCCGGCCCCGCGTTTCTGCCCCGGAGAAAGCTGCCCCCTAGCAACCTCGTCCGGTTCCCCTCCGGCCACAACCAGAGGGGCAACCATCCCATTCCCGGCCTCCTTGGCCTTGGCAATATCAGCCTGAGCACGTTCATTAGCACGAATCAACTACAACAGAGAGGAGGGAGAACCCACGCTAGCGTCTAGACATATCCCCACATCAGCTAATATCGAAAAGAGATGTTCATCGGAATGAGAGGGTAATACTAGCCTAACAGGAGACTGAGCCAAAGGGGGGGAAGGAGGTGAGGGTGTATCCAAACCTGAGGGGGGAAGATCATGCACCGCCGCATGCCGAGCCGCCCGATCCACCACGCGCTCGCAACTGTTGGAGACGCGGCCACTCTTGCGAGCGGTCGAGGCAGGAGAGCGCACAGGGACCGGAGGGGCCCGACCAGGTGAAGCCGCCGCCGAAGAAGGACCCGAAGCCGCCCCCAGGTCCACCTCCAGACGGCGGCAGAGCCCAGCCGCCGACTGCCTGGAGTCCCCCGAGGCCTGACTCTTCGCGGAAAACTTCTTCACCGAGGACTTCTTCCTTTTCTTGGCCGCCGAAGGTCCCACAGGAGGTAGATCTTCAATGCCGGACAGCGAGGGGGAGGTGGGGCACACGGGCATGTTGGAGCATGCCCCCGACAAGGGGGTGCCCTTCGAAGCAGCCGCGGCCGCAGGACCAGCCACCATACCAGACACCGTGCCCTGAACCCCACCACCCGCCGGAGCCGGAGCACAATCCTTCATCAACTCCTGCTCAGCAGGAGAAAGCCCATCCCAAGCAGACTGGGTGAAGCGGGGATCCGTGCCATTCAGCGAGTCCTCAGGACCCCCCCCCCCCCCACCCTCCCGGCTCTTGTCATCGTCACCCGAGGTCGGGGGAGGAGGGGGGGAGGAGGAGCGGCCGCACCAGGAGCGCCTTCCACCCGGACTCGAAGACGAAAACCACCAGCCGCCGGAAAAACATCAACGGAACCACGGATGCAGATCGGATCCACCACCCACACACGAAGGCGAGCAGGGCCAAGAACCGACAGCGAGGCAAGATCGACCTCAATAGGTTTCCCGATAAGCACCCCAAAGGCCATCAAGAAGGATGCGGTGCGCAAGCTGGGAGGCACATCATCAACGAGCACCCAGACATCAGATAGAGGAGGTATGTTCTTGGATCTGTTGGAAGCCTCTTTGACCGACACAACAAGTTGATTCACAGGGAGAGTGAAACTGGTACAGGAAGACATCATGCGAAGACTCTCTTTGGAAGGGAAAGTGGCCGCAAATTCGAACTCAGAGAGCTGGCTGATCTGCCAGTCCCAACCACCTTCATCCCACATACGAAGTTCATCCAAGAGGGCTTGTGGAGAGATACGCTTGTCTTGGACAGTAATGACACCCACACTGGACAGGGAGGGGATGGGCGCGGCTGCGGGGACATCCTTGTCCATGGCAAAAAAGGAGCAGCCCGGGAGGCCAATCCCATAATGGATGAAGGAGGGGGGCTTGATCCTACTTTGACAGTCCACCATTAGGTGTCCATCCTCCCTACAGATGAGGCAGAAAGGGGGGTTCTCGCACCGAGACTGGAAATGGCCAGGGCAATGACACGCGAAGCAGGTGAGGATGGGATTGGAAACCTGGGAGTGAGAGGAGTTACGATTCGCACCACGAGAAGGCGGCGGAGGGAGGATGCCATCTCCAGGAGAAACACTGACGGCACCCGCGCCAGCACCACGGCCCGCCGCAGGGCCAACCGGACGCCGAGCCGGAGCCCCGGAGCCACCACGAGGAACGAAGCGAGACGGCCCGCCGCCGCCCGCCGTCGGCGCCCGCGGCGGCCCACCCATGCGAGCAAGCGAGGAAGGAGACGAGGAGGGGCCTGAAGATCCCGCCCGGCTCCCCCGCGCCGCCTGTTCCCAAGGGTCGACCACAGGCGCCGGAGCAGCGGGCGCCAGGGATGGAGAAGCCACCGGCCCGGATCCAGACGCACGCGGCGACGCGGCGCCCGCCTCCGACCGCGAAACCTGGAGCTTGGCACGGAGCGACGCCTCGTACTCCAGATCCGCAGCGGCGTCGCCAGAACCGTCCCGCCCCCGCTTGAGGCCGGAGACAGTCTCGCTGGAGGACCCACGGGAGCGGTCCATCGCCACCACCGACGAGAAGGGGGGAAGGAGGGGAGGGGGAGGCTTGGATCTGACAAAGCGGCGGATAGGGAGACGACGCCGTCGCAGATCAGTAGCGGAGGCAGGAAACCCTAGAAAGGGGGGAACCGACCCCTTCCGGACCCATAAATGGCCGGAGCAAGCCAGGCCGGGCTCTTTCAAAATGGCCAAAGGGGGAGACGGACGCAGCTGGGCCGGCCTAGGCCCAACAGGATCAGACACGAGGGGGGGAAGTCAACCGTGTAATCCAGCAAAGGGGCCGACACAGGCCCACACGGCCCGCCACCGACCAGAGGGACCCGGCCCACGGACCAGGGCACCAACGCAAGACCCGATCCCGGATCTAGGGTTTGCGCCGGCGCCGCCGACGACGGGGAAGGGAGGAACCTGGACGGCGGCGAGCCGGAGGGCACCGCCGCCGAGGGGGAGGAGACGGGCGAGGCCATGGCGACCACCCCCGGGCTTACCAAAGAAGGATCCGCCGCCCAGGGAGCGGCGCGCCGGCGTCCACGACCCACACGCCGCCATCCATCTGGGCCCGCATCAAGCACACATAGCCGGCCCCGACCCCCCGGAGCAAACTTGCGCCGACGACCCGCCACCAGCAACGGCGGCAACCCAACCACCGAGGCCGAGCGAGGAGGAGGGGGTGTCTCAAGATCAGAATCGGAACCAGAGTCGTCGGAATCAAGGGCCCGGAACTTGTTGCACTACAAGGAATATGTCAACTTATGACCTTCTGTTAGTGACCCTCGAAGAATTGGTCATAAACTTACGACCATTTCAGACCAATTGGTCAAAAGCTGTTCGGGGGGCTCCAAACCCTAAACCATTGCGATCATTTTGGTCAGAAAGGTCGTAATTTCCTCACACGAAAAGGTCATAAAGCAAACAGCGCTAGTCCGCTGCCTTATTTCTAGTTGTTAACGACCAATATAGATGGTCATAGCCTTGTAAATTGTGGTGGGTTGCTATGACTAGGCGCCACCTCATCAGTTTTGCCTATGTGGCATGTCCATGTGGCAGTTTTTGCCCTAGGTTGTGAAGCAACCTATATTTCTGTCATTCCCAAAATTCCCAAAAAAATCTCATAAATTCTTTGGGTCATATCTTCGTCAAATATGTAAAAACCTTCCTTGCCTAGTTCAAAAATAATTCAAAAATATTCATTTTCCTATTCTGTTCAGAGTAACAGTTTGTGAAGGAAGTACCACTTTGGCATGTCCAAATAGTATCCATTTTCTACAGTGCTTTCCTATGCCCAAATAACCATCCTCCACCAAATGCCAGCTCAATCCATTCATTATTTTGAGCTGAGCTTCAACATTCGTATTTATGTCCAGTGTGGTGGTTTGCAAAGTAAGTACCACCTAGGCTCCTCCTTTTGAGCTAAAAATTTGTGAAGACGGTCTTCTTAGTAACTGATCATCCTCAGCCAAAACTCACGCCCATTAGCCATGTACATTTCCCGTACCGCTAATCAAACACTTGGCTGCTTATTCATGTTTGAGCATCGATCGGTCTCCTCGTGAGAATCTTATGTTGTGATTTTCTTCCTAGCACCTACCTGAGGAGTGCCCAGCCCACTAGACATGCCTAGGCCGCGCAGAACACATGGCAACACCATAGTCACGCGGTGACCACGCGGCGGGCATGCGAGCTTACGCGCTCTAGAGTTGGGGCCCTCAGCCACCGTACAAACCTCGATGTCTCTCCATCAAACCATGTATTTCTGATTAAATAGATACTTATTTACCTAGAAATGATATTTGAAAAAAATAAAGAGCAAACTATGACGCAGCTGCAGTTCAAATTTGACCCGCTTCCAACTGAATCGACGGGAATTTGTCTTTTTCACCAGAGGTGGATCAAAAAATTTGATACCCAACCATTTTGTCAATTGTGCATTAAATATGTCCTAGAATTTTAGAAAATTAATTTGGTCCAATGTTGCAACAAATATATGGTAGGTCCTTCACAAAAAAAACTCATTTCAGGCACTCGGAAAATGGAAAATGGTTTTTTCGTCCAAAGAAAATGAAAACTTCCTTAGGCAACATTGTTTGCCATTCCAATATGCACCCTTGTGCACAATATGAGATCATTTGAACAAACTATGCCATGAATGTGGCCATAAGATTGATGGTTTGACTTGAAAGCCATGAATCTTCACACTTGATAGCTCATTTCTAAGAACACTTTTTTAAAATAATTTCCGTATCACAAGTTTGTTATTTTTCCTAGGAACTTGGCCACATATAATGACACAATGCGAAGGTTTTCTAATTTTTTGATTTTTTTTGAATTTTTTATGCCCGTTTCAAAATGCTGTCAAAACGACGGGCTTGACCGTTCCTAGCTAGTGGTTGAATCTTGGAATTTTTTTGGTGTTTCTATGATTAAATAGATACTTATGTACCTAGAAATGATTTTTGAAAAAATAAAGAGCAAACTATGAGGCAGCTACAGTTCAAATTTGACCCGTTTCCAGCTAAATCGACGGCAATTTATCTTTTTCACCAGAGGTAGATCAAAACTTTTTTCACCCAACTATTTTGTCCATTGTGCATTATATATGGCCTAGTATTTTATAAAAATGATTTGGTCCAATTTTGCAACAATTATTTGGTAGTTCCTTCACAAAAAACCCTCCTTTCAGGCACTCGGAAAATGAAAAATGAATTTTCTGTGCAAAGAAAATGAAAACTTTCTTAGGAAACATTGTTTGGAATTCCAAGATGCACCCTCGTGCACAATATGAGATCATTTGAACAAACTATGCCATGAATGTGGCCATAAGATTGATCGTTTGACTTGAAAGCCATGAATCTTTACGCATGATAGCTCATTTCTGAGAACACTTTTTTAAAATAATTACCATATTGCAAGTTTATTATTTTTCCTGAAAACTTGGTCACATATAATGACACAATGCGAAGGTTTTCCAATTTTTTGATTTTTTTTGAATTTTTTATGCCCGTTTCAAAATGCGGTCAAAACGGCGGGCTTGACCGTTCCTAGCTAGTGGTTGAATCTTGGAATTTTTTTGGTGTTTCTATGATTAAATATATACTTATGTACCTAGAAATGATTTTTGAAAAAAATAAAGAGCAAACTATGAGGCAGCTACAGTTCAAATTTGACCCGTTTCCAACTGAATCGACGGCAATTTGTCTTTTTCACCAGAGGTAGATCAAAACTTTTTTCACCCAACCATTTTGTCAATTGTGCATTATATATGGCCTAGTATTTTATAAAAATAATTTGGTCCAATTTTGCAACAATTATTTGGTAGTTCCTTCACAAAAAACCCTCCTTTCAGGCACTCGGAAAATGAAAAATGAATTTTCCGTGCAAAGAAAATGAAAACTTTCTTAGGCAACATTGTTTGGAATTCCAAGATGCACCCTCATGCACAATATGAGATCATTTGAACAAACTATGCCATGAATGTGGCCATAAGATTAATTATTTGGCTTGAAAGCCATGAATCTTCACGCATGATAGCTCATTTCTGAGAATATTTTTTTAAAATAATTACCATATTACAAGTTTATTATTTTTCCTGAAAACTTGGTCACATATAATGACACAATGCGAAGGTTTTCCAATTTTTTGATTTTTTTTGAATTTTTTATGCCCGTTTCAAAATGTGGTCAAAACGGCGGGCTTGACCGTTCCTAGCTAGTGGTTGAATCTTGGAATTTTTTTGATTTTTCTCTGATTAAATAGATACTTTTGTACCTAGAAATGATTTTTGGAAAAAATAAAGAGCAAACTACAAGGCAGCTACAGTTGAAATTTGACCTGCTTCCTACTGAATCGGCGGGAATTTGTCTTTTTCACCAGAGGTGGATCAAGGCATTTGACACCAAACCATTTGGTCAATTGTGAATCAAATATGGCCTAGTATATTATAAAATTGATTTGGTCCAATTTTGCAACAAATATACTGTAGGTCCTTCACATAAAGAACTCAATTCGGGCACTCAGAAAATGGAAAATGAATTTTCCGTGGAAAGAAAATAGAAAGTCCCTTAGGCAACATTGTTTGCCATTCCAATATGCACCCTTGTGCATAATATGAGATCATTTGAACAAACTATGCCATGAATGTGGCCATAAGATTGATCATTTGGCTTGAAAGCCATGAATCTTCGCGCATGATAGCTCATTTCTGAGAACACTTTTTTAAAAGAATTGTCATATTACAAGTTTATTAATTTTCCTGGTAACTTGATCACATATAATGACACAATGCAAAGGTTTTCCATTTTTTGATTTTTTTTGAATTTTTTATGCCCGTTTCAAAATGCGGTCAAAACGGCGGGAATGACCGTTCCTAGCTAGTGGTTGAATCTTGGAATTTTTTTGATGTTTCTCTGATTAAATATATACTTTTGTACCTAGAAATTATTTTTGGAAAAAATAAATAGAAAACACTGAGGCAGCCGCAGTTCAAATTTGACCTGCTTCCAACCGAAACGGCGGAAATTTGTCTTTTTCACCAAAGGTGGATCAAAACTTTTGACACCCAACCATTTTGTCAATTGTGCATTAAGTATGTTTAAATATTTTAGAAAATTGTTTTGGTCCAATTTTGCAACAAATATATTGTAGGTCCTTCACATAAAGAACTCAATTCGGGCACTCAGAAAATGGAAAATGAATTTTCCGTGGAAAGAAAATAGAAAGTCCCTTAGGCAACATTGTTTGCCATTCCAATATGCACCCTTGTGCATAATATGAGATCATTTGAACAAACTATGCCATGAATGTGGCCATAAAATTGATCATTTGGCTTGAAAACCATGAATCTTCACGCATGATAGCTCATTTCTGAGAACACTTTTTAAAAAGAATTGTCGTATTACAAGTTTATTAATTTTCCTGGTAACTTGATCACATATAATGACACAATGCAAAGGTTTTCCATTTTTTTGGTTTTTTTTGAACTTTTTATGCCCGTTTCAAAATGCGGTCAAAACGGCGGGAATGACCATTCCTAGCTAGTGGTTGAATCTTGGAATTTTTTTGATGTTTCTCTGATTAAATAGATACTTTTGTACCTAGAAATGATTTTTGGAAAAAATAAACAGAAAACTCTGAGGCAGCCGCAGTTCAAATTTGACCTGCTTCCAACCGAAACGGCGGAAATTTGTCTTTTTCACCAAAGGTGGATCAAAACTTTTGACACCCAACCATTTTGTCAATTGTGCATTAAGTATGTTTAAATATTTTAGAAAATTGATTTGGTCCAATTTTGCAACAAATATATTGTAGGTCCTTCACAACAAACTCATTTTCGGCACTTGAAAAATGGAAAATGAATTTTTAATCAGCCATGACCAATTTTTTAGTCAACTACGACCAATTTAAATGGTCATGACATCGTACCCGTGTGCTGCATTTTGATTGGTCTGTGGGCGTTTCACGCGGATCGTGGATCGAACACCGTCGGATGCTCGCAGATCCAACGGCAGTCCTCACCCTAAGCCCACCTAAGCCGAAACCTAGTCCTTGTGGACATTTTCCAGCCACCCCCTCGCCTCCTTTCTTTCTCCCTCCCTCCCACGACCCCAACCCCTCCCTCCCGTGACCTCCTCTCCCCCGATCCCAACGCCGGCGCGACCTCCGCTCCACCAGCCCCACCAGCGACCTCCTACCCCAACGCCGGCGCGCGGCAGATCAACCCAGCAGCTGCCCCTTCTCCCCTGTCTCCTCCTCCCATCAGATCCATCACCGCCGCCACCTCGTCATCTCCTCCTCCCTTCAGATCCATCCACCCGCTGCCGCCCCTTCTCCCCCGTCTCCTCCTCCCATCGGATCCATCGCCGCCGCCACCTCCTCTTCTCCTCCTCCCTTTAGATCCATCCACCCACTGCCGCCCCTTCTCCCCCAGACCAAGCAACCTCCTCTCCTCACGCAACGGAGACAACAGCACTGACGCCCAGCCACAACAGCGGCGCGGCTGGCTTGCTCGCCGGCGCGCGCGTGCGTGCTTCGATGCGCGGCGCTCCGTCGAGCTGGCCGGACCATGGCGCGCGCATGGCTTGCTTAGGGTTTGCGGTGGCAGCGCAGCACGCCGTGTCTCTGGCCACCAGGACGGCAATGGCGCGAATCTCAGAGACCTCTCGGCCTCTCCAAGCCTCAAACGCTCACATGTAGCCCTCCCTGTGGCTAGGGCGGCGGCGCCTCAATCGTCAACACGGCTCCGGCGACATTGGCGACTCCTCCCCGACATCTGTCGCGCCCCCACACGTGGCTCAGCCCCTGGATGGTGCTATTCCGCCCGGTGGCCATGGGGTACTCGAGCTCCATCCCCTCCTATCTCTCTCTCTCTCTCTATCTAATTTCTGCTCTGTTCTTTGACTGTAGGTATGTAGGAGGATGTTGTAGATAGACTGGGCGGCAAGGATGGATGGCACCTGAGGAGGGGGTGCTCAACCATGGCTGCTGCTCGGGATGCATCAGCCATGGATCTTACTCTCTGGCCGTAGGTGAGCTCGTCCCCTCCTCTCTGCTCGATTGATTTGCTAGTACTAGGATAGGCCATTGCTTCTCTGGTGTTAGAATTTGGCACTGAACCTCATGTGGGTTGGATTGATTTTGCACAAAGATCCTAACAGCATATCAGAATAGAATCATCTTTTTAGGTTCGCCGGAATGCATCAGTACAGCAAACCGAACACATCATGCATCACAACAAAGAGCCTAATAGAAGTTTTGCTCTACTCCTTGCTAGTTCTATAATTAGATGCATTTTGTAGATAAATTGTTGGCCATGTATGATGGATTTACAGTGCTAATTTGGTTGTATAGCCTTTCCGAGAACCGGCAAAGATACTTCAAACATTATTTCTATTACAATGGTTTCATTAATTTGGTCTCAAAATTCAGTTTAGTTGGTTCAGTGTTGTAGTTTAACTGATCTCATTTGCCCCATGCACTGTCTTATAATGATTTACAATTCACCGATATGCTCACAAATGGACAGCATCAATGATATGCTCTCAAATTTGTTTTCCAAAATATTGACAGGAGCATTGCTCTTTCTGTTAGTAGAAAAGAGGAAGTTTAAATACAATTTCAGTACAGGGGCCAACCCCTAGCACCTTGGTACACAACTCAGATCATCAATGAGTATTCTGCTCACATTTTGACATGCATAAATGACCTGCTCTTAAATTGATAACATAAAGTTACGATCTCAGATAAATTTGAGTTCTAGATTCCTCACAAAATACAAATTCAGTTTCTAAAACTGAAACTTCACTTCAGGTTCTTGCTGCTCAGCTACTGCCTGCTGCCTCCTTCATCGGTTTAGAAATTCAGTTTCTAAAACTGAAACTTCACTTCAGTATTTCTTGCTTGCATGTTTGCTTCTTCTTTAATGGTTTGCGATTCGGATCAACTAAACTGAAAGTGAGATGCTGAGATGTGGATCACACTAGTACTATTTCAGTATTTCTTGCTTGCATGTTTGCTTCTTCTTTGTACTGAAGTAGGCGAGTTGATTTTCTGCTCTTAGTTTCTGTAGCAATTGGAGGAGGAGTTGGTGCCGAGAACTGGACCAGATGTGCTTTGATTCGTGATCTACAGCGCCCTTGATCTCAGGTGCGTGATCTCCAGTGCCCTAGCTTGTTTGTTCTGACTAAATTCAGTTATAACAAGTTAAGCTTCAGACTGCATATAAGAAAAGAATAAAAACAGACTCCTAAATTCAGTAAGAACAAGTTGAGTACTTGGTGTATATTCAACGCCCTTTGCTTGCTTGTTCTGACTAAATTCTATTGCCTCGCATGACCATGAGCGGAGGCTGGAGCAGATCCGGAGGGCGTTCCAGGGCCTCGAGGGCTCCCACGTCTGTCCCTTCCAGGTCAAGCCTCGCTTTGCTATTTGTTTCTCCTGTAGTGTACATTACATTACTTGGTTTGCTATTTGCAACGCTGCCTGCGTGCTATTGTCTAGTTTGCTGCTGCTTTTCGTGCTTCACTGAATTTCAGGATTGGGGTGTGTTTTCTAAATTTTCGTGCTTGTTATGGTGCAGTATGCTTCGACGAGAGCATCTGCGGAGAGGGTCAAGGAGTGGGTCTCAGAGCTGGCTCATCCACTTGGAGGTATTCACCTTGCTAGATCTTGGTGCAACTTATCATCAGATTTTCTTTGAAACTTGGCGTTGATTGGTCTGAAGATGAAACTATAGTACTATACACACGACATGCAGCAGCCACTTATATCAAACAGTGGAACAGTGCTGATGTCCTGAATGGAACGACACGATATTTAGCATCGTTGATAAATCGTTTGTGTACTATCGTGTGTATAGCAGGGTTTAGATACTTGGAATTAATGTCTGCGTACATATATAACCGATTGGATTCTGTATGTATGCTTAGATGATTGTTTGGCTCTATATAATTGTTGACATGAATATCTTAACTTTCCAAACAAGTATAGGACTATGCCTATGCATATAGATTATCCAAACAAAACTTAAAGTAAAAATTTAAGTATGAAATAAGCAATAAGTGTCTGATTTTTAACTACATGTTAAGCGGAAAATTGCAGCCAAGGCTTATATATTACAAAATATTGTCTCATATTTGAGCTTCTACCGTTGTTAGGGACATTGTAGTGTGATCTTCATGATTTTTTGCTTGAAGATGTACTGATTCATTAGTCAAGCAGAGACAGAAGTCATATTTTGTGTCTATTAAGTCACGTAAAAATCACATAACTTTATCAGTGCCTAACATTATATTTAAGCTATACTTTGTTGTAAGTTCTTGCTTATATTAGTGTCATTCATTTCTGTTCTAATTAATGTAGAACCGAGAATGAACATTTTTCTCTCTTTTTAGACTACTAGATTGTACAAGTTGAAAAATCTGCTCTAGTTTAAACAAGTTGGGATCCATCAATACAATAGGACTTAGTTTACGTTTCATCTTGCTTGTAATCAATATCCTCACTTCTAATTTACCTCAAGTTTACCGTTTACCGAAAGTTTCAAATTAGAAGAAGTTTCAAATTCTTATGTTGGTTTATGTTCTCTTTGTAGGTTATGAGATGTGCTGCTGGAGACATGCCGTTAGCAAACTGGAAGTGATGCAACCAAATCTAATCGGAAGCATGGCCTTCTTGTAGGTTTGCACATAAGTGGAAGTTGTAGTGTATAAGTAGTCGCTGGAGCTGTGATGGTGATCTTTCTTTTGACTGGCTGTCGTTTGTTATAGATGACAATCTTTTAGTTGCTGCTTCAAATAATGTAACTGCAAGAAATGATGTATGATTGTACAGTGAAACAAATGTTGCTTTGATAGCAAAATTGAAAAAAACTGAATTGTTTCTCTGTTGTCCAGTCCTTTGAATTAGTGGGCTGAAAATATTGATGGGCTAGAAGAGGCCTTAGCCCAAACAATATTGGACAAAAAAATGAAAGGAAAAACATCTTAAAAAATTTTAAAAATTAAATGGACCGCAGAAAGGCCGAGGCCCAGAAAAATGGAAGAAGCTCAGAAAACAAAAAAGGCCAAATTGTTGGGCCAGGCCCATGTACCTAGCGAAAATTAACAAAAAAATATATATATTAAAAAGGCTGAATTAATGGGCTCGGCCCATCTAAAGCACCGAAATGGACCGGGCCGATTCTAATTTTTGACCTTCTGTTTTTGGTCACAAAAAGGTCGTAAATGGAAAGTTGTGACCTTTCAGTGACCAATAGTGGTGGTCATAAGTTGACATATTTCTTGTAGTGTTGGCCCGTGGCGCTGCCAGGGCCACCGGACAGGGAGGGGGAGACGCAGGTGGGAGGGGTTCGGGTCCCGCCGCCGGCGGGAAGCCCGGAGGGGAGCACGAGGGGAAAGGGGAGCAGGGGAGCGAAACTGACTTGGACGCCGGGGACGAGGGGGGACCGCAAGCCGACGGCGTCCCGCGGGGAGGAAGCGAGGGGCTCAAAATTCAGTTGACATCACATCTTCTTGATGATCTGATGCCATCCTCTAGAGAACAGAGCATCCCACCCTAAATTTAGTTGAGATTACAGGCTGTCTAGATTTGTCTAGACACATTTTAGTGTTAGATACATCCGTATCTAGAGAAATGTAAGACAAGTAATTTAGGACGGAGGTAGTATGTTTTTTGGTCAGTTGGTACTGTTTTTTCGCTCCTGCTTGTTGTTATATGTAAAGCTGGTAGCACTACAGGCTGCAGCTAATATACCTATGTATGCAACACTTGCTTTAAAGAAAGGCAGCTGTGTTGTATGCACCATTTGCTTTAATAGAAAGCAGCTGTGTTTTTGTCTGGAAGCATGTAGTATGAAGTTTCATGCAAGTCATTCAACTATAACAACAACTTCCTAAGATCACTAGTTCAAATTGAAATAGCTGGTCATAATTTGCAACCTTGTTTCTGCTGGTTTAGCCAGGGACCTATGTTCATCGTACAGTTTAAATGCTGATTTTTTTTTCTGTGTGCATTTAGGTGGCATGAAAAGGTATACTACTTTTCATCTATGCTTTTAAATAATGTTTTCCGGGGCTCATTCTGGCACAAACTGTGAATTTGGGAAAAGAT
Organism: Triticum timopheevii; assembly: GCA_963921465.1. Taxonomy (NCBI): domain Eukaryota; kingdom Viridiplantae; phylum Streptophyta; class Magnoliopsida; order Poales; family Poaceae; genus Triticum; species Triticum timopheevii. The sequence continues at coordinate 463,486,329 of OY997262.1, read as the reverse complement.
ATTCTTGATTTGTCATTTTGTTTACATGATTTGGTTGCAGGTCGACCAGCCTATCATCGAAGTCCATCCTGTGATGCCAGATCACTGTCTGCGTAATTCGACGAATGCTTGAACTTGTCTCGAGAAAACTGGTTGCGATGCCCTAGTAGCTTTCCAGGGAAGGGAAGGTTGTGTGATCTGGTTGATTTGCATATGCAAGACTGTTTGTGGAACTCAGTATAACCAGAGCGAGGTCTTTATGAGTTTCATGATTCATTTATTATTCCGTGAAGGTTCATTGTGGTTCTCTCCATTATGCCTTCATTTCTCTCTTGTGAAAATTTCAGTGCGTTGAGTGAGCTCGTCTCGCCGGTGCATCATACTCCAGGCCCCCGCCACTGCCTTGGGGCTTACACATTGAACAGCAAACAACTGGGCTAAATTTCGCAGGTCGAAAACCCCAGGCGAGAGAGAGACTCTCTTTCTGATTCAGAATTCAGAAAGAGCGCCATGTACTAGCTGGGCGTCAGTCTCCACCTCATTTTGCCTTTAGTTAAGCTGTGAACGCGTCATAGATGACATTTTATCTGACCATGGTAATTGGATAAAAAAAAGAGTGCTTGATTATATAGGAGGGATCGACAGATCGAGGAGACGATGGTCGTCGGAGTCGTGCTGCTGTGTGTGGCTTGATTATCAATTCCAAACCTGCTTCTGTACATGTTTGTAGTCTCGTCAACATTTACCAGTAAATACATAGTTTTTTTTTAGATTCACTAAATGACGATAAAGGGTTTCCCCTCGCTTTATATTATAAAGCAACGACCAAACACATGATACAACAAGTTTGCTGGGGCGGCAGCGCAACCAAGCTCAAAGAAAAATGAGAGAACGAAGAGAGAAACAAATGCCAACATCGGCAAATCCATGAAGAGAAGATGACCAGAACCGTTGCGCCCTCCGCAGAAGTCCCACCGCGCTCCACGCACTCTGAAGCACCGTGTATCGAGCAACACCTTCAACAAGGAACGCGATGACGACGCCGCTGCTACCCGAACGAGTCCAGGGGTTTCCTACAGTACGCGGAGGGCAGTGGGGAAGGGGTACACTAAGGCCCTTCAGTAAGGAAGGGCGACACCCGCAGGCGTCACCGCGTCGGTGCCGGACGAGCCGACCGGGACTTCTCCCGACCCCAAAAAAACACCACCGCCACTGACAATCCGGATTAATTTAAGTAATATCCATACGGAAAAATGACAGATCGGTCAGGGTACAAAGAATATATACTGTCATGTTCTGTCCCAGCGAACTCTGTGATTACATGGGTACGATATAGGTAACCAAAGTCCTGAAAGAATCTGCATGCCAAGAACCATGCATATGCGCTGAACAAGTAGCATACGAAATAAAGAGTTGACGTGTCTCCCGTTTGCATGAGCACAAAATTCAGTGGAGATCGCACCTTGCTTGATGCTCTGAATTTAGTCGAGATTACAAGAATGAATGAACATGGTGTCCGACAGGGACGAAGCTAGAAAAAATTGTCATTGGGGTCAACCAATGTCCAATGCCTACTACAGCACATGCGTGACTCGTGCTAAGATCAATATAAAGAGGAAAAACCAAAAATATGCCCACTATAACACAAATAGAAATAACATCCAAGGGCGACATGAAGAGCGAAAATATGCAATGAGCCAATGATAAACTAGTATCATAATAATAAGACTGTCATACCAAGTACTTCCACAAAGTCATAAAATCATTTGTTTACATATCCAGGGAAAATAAGCAAAAAAAGATGACTTCTAACAATTTTATTTGTAACTTCCTGAAAAGGATGAACAAAAGTAATATATTATATTCACAACAATGGTGTGTAAGAAATAATATAGAGAAGAAATAGCATAAATAGAAAGTTAGAGTGATGTTAGACTCACATTTTATAACTTGCCTTCTCGATCTCCCATCTTCTTAAATAGATCAATTACGGCATCATTCGTAATGGTAGCAAATATATCTTTCTCCACATAGCAAATCAAACAATCACTCATGAACTGGTCACCCATTTTGTTGCGTAAAACACTCTTCACAATATTCATTGATGAAAAGCATCTCTCTACTGACGCTGTGGCAACCGGCAAAATTAGCACTAGCTTTAGAAGTTCATACACCAAAGGGAAAGCAAGATGCTTCTTAGTGTCCACCAACTTTTTAGCAAGATCCGCAATGCCATCCAAATTGGCAAATTTTTGGTCTGCTCGGACATTGTCAACGTAAATCCGAAGTTCATGTCCAAGATCAATCAATTTTGATGAATCAAAATCCTCAGGATAAAACTCAGCTAGCTTCAACAAACTCTCCAAGTTAAAAGCAACGAAAGAGTTTTCTGGGTTGAAAGAAGCCATGTGAATAAGCAATGCATAATTTACTTCGTTGAATCTGTCATCAAACTCTCGAAGTTGCCAATCAATAACAGTGTTAAGACACTCTATTTGATAATGATGCAGGTTTGTTATATTGGTTCTTTTTCGTGTATTATGTCGATTGACATATTCATCATGCATGTTTAGCTTTGGAATGTCATGTTCTTCACAGAATGAATATACCTTCTCCAAGAGTGATTCCCACCCATTATCTCTTAGTTGTTGTAGATCATTCCTTGTTGACTTCACACATGACATTGCATTCAAGATATCTTGATTCTTTTGTTGCAATGCTTGTGACAGAGTGTTGGCACTCCCTAATATATGGAACATCATGTGCAAATAGAACACAAAATCAAAGGTTCCAAAATATGATAGAAGACCACGTGCTTCACTTTTCTTGGAATCTTTCTTGCCTTCTTTTGATACATACTTGAGGACACTGACAATTGATGGGAACAACTGAATTAAGCTTGAGAGGGTTCTATAGTGAGAACCCCAACGGGTGTCTCCCGCCCTTTGAAGTGATTGATCTTGATTCAACCCTGTGCCGGTACTAATTCGCCCACTACTTATGGCTTTTTTTACATTCTCTCTATTAGTCTCTCTGATCATGTCTTTTCTTTTGCAAGAAGCTCCAACCACATTAAACAAAAAAGAGATCATGTAAAAAAATCTGCAATATCTTCATTCTTCTTTGAAATCGCTACGATAACCAATTGGAGTTGGTGAGCAAAACAGTGCACGTAATATGATGACCTATTCTCTTCCAGAATTTTAGCTTTCAAACCATTGAACTCACCCCTCATATTGCTCGCCCCGTCATAGCATTGCCCTTTAACTTGTTTGAAGCTTAATCCAATATCGACAGGCAATTTCTCTAGGGCTGACTTGAGACACGTTGCCGATGTTTCCTTCACATGTACTACCCCAACTAGTCGTTCTAGGATTAACCCAAGCTTATCAACATACCTCAACACAACAGCCATTTGTTCTTTGTCTGACACATAGGAAGCCTCATCAATCAACAAACTGAAAACATCACCACAAATTTCTTCAAGAATAGAATTCAATGTTATCTGTAACAAACAAGATAAAATATATTTTTGGGTGCTCGGAGAGATAAATCATATGAAATAAATTAAGAATAGCGATGCTAGTAAGTAGTAATTTACCTTCGCAATATAATTTGCAAGTTCCTTTTGAATATCTGGAGACACCCATTTGCAATTTTTTGGAGCATTCTTAAGAACTACATTCCTCACATCCTCATTCTGATTTGCTAATGTTTGTATCAACTCTCGAAAATTCCCCTTATTTTTGGATTCCTCTGATTCATCATTGCCACGGAAAGCTAAACCTTGATGTAACAAGTATCTAACAGATTCGACGGAAGAATTCAACCGAATACGATTTTTCCTTTTTGTGATATCAGTTTGCTTGTTGAGGGCAACTTTAATGGACTGATCTTGATTCATCAAGGCATCACACCTTTTAGCAGCTACATTGTGATAGCTATTAACCTCACCCACATGAGTATCCAATCTGTATGTCTTATTCCAACCAGAGAAACCATTGACAACAAATGCATCATTCCCACCTTGACTATCGATCGATGCAATCTCTGAACAAATAGCAACATTGGCAAAATGCCTTATGCACTGTATCACTGTACTCTAGCCAATGATAATCTTTAAACCATTCTGGCTTGAATCTTCTTTCGAATCCTCCGATGGTCTTCTGCGGATATACAAAGCCTTCTTTTGGCCTATAAGGTCCTCTAGTTAAATATATTCTTCTAATCTCATCTTGCTTCTTTGGATTCTTAGTGTACTGTGATATTCTTTTTCGATTGGCCGGATCAAAAGGAAGTTCATCTAAATTAATATCTGCTGTAGTAGTAGTACCAATATTTGATACGTGATCTTGCCTTAGTCTAACTGGCCTTGAAGTCCCTGCCGGATCAGTCTCTGGTGCCGTTCGTTTCAGCAGAAATCTGTCCATATCCTTCTAGCCCTAGCCTCCTAGATGCAGCAAAAAAACATAAACGCAAATTTAGTAATTAGCCATCCGGAGAGACAGAGTTGTTAGTGCGTGAGACCAAGAGAAACCGAGAAAGAGATTGGCGTACCTGCGTCAGAACAGCGTACGAGGAGGGCAAGTGCCAAGTGGGCAACCAACACTCGGGAGATTAAGGATTATACGGCGGCGGCCGGCCGGCCGGCATCACCCTTGAAGATTAGGGATCGCCGCTGTTCGTCGCCGTTGCAAATTGGGGATTAGGGATTGAGAGTTGGGGTGAGGAAAGGATTAGGCGAAGGCGATGAGACGGAGAGGCGACCTGACGATGACGGAAGAGACGAAGAGGCGACCTGGGCTGTTCACGAAACGTCAAACGTGTACGTGTGTGTGTTATGGTGTATAAGCATAAGAGTAAAGTCTAAAATAAACCTTGACTTTGTAGAGGCTGGTGTAAATGAACCCTCACCTCTAAATCCCTGAAGTTGATACCCTAACCTCTTAAATCCCGGTCTATTCTAACCCTAGGCATGTTTGGCTCACTGGGAAAGAAACAATCCCAGCCAGGTTAAGCCGCTACGCTCACTGACGGTATGGGTCCACAAATCACTTTAATCTCTCTCCTTTTATCTTCTTCCTCTATCCTCTCCTCTCCCGATCCCCTCTCCCTCTCCACTGTCGGTCCCTCATTCCTCTTCTACTAGGTTGGCCGAGCCGCGCACTGGTTGGCCCCGACAGCCGAGATGACCCTGTCCGGGCCGACGACTGGAGGTGGCGGCTGCTGGAGACCTTCGGACTCGTGGCCAGACATGGTGGTGGCGGCGGGCAGCTGGGTCTTGGCGGAGCGCGACACTGGCCAGCAGGCCCCTCACACGACGCGCGATGCGGATGAGGCTGTGACGGCAAGCGGGATAGCACGCGGGCGAGCTGTGGGCGGCATAGCCAGCCTATCACACTACACGCGCATCTCATGACGCAGTGAAGACTTGGCGTGGCGGCGAGGACTCACACAGCTCGGACATGGAGCTGGCCATCTAGCAATGGGTCGTGATGTTGGCGCCCAATCGGTGACCGCTGAGAGCGGCGACGCGCATACAAGCGTGGAAACGGCCGAGGGCGCGCAGCTGCGAGTAAATGCATAAAGCAGGTGGCGTCGGGCAGGAAACCAAAGCACGGCTCCGTGGCTTCAAACGGTGGCGCGGGCAACGCAGCGGCCGACGGTGGAACGGACCCATGGATGCGTACGTGCATGCGTGTGCACAGACGAACGTGAGTGCAGCCTACCGGACGTCGGCTTGGGAGCGGCAAGGCTTGATGGCGTCGGCGACCTCTGCCTCCAGCTCGTCCGGAATGGCATCGATGGTCGAGCCGACCTGTCCGGCGTGCTCATCTGGTCGGAGGTACGAGTCCGGCTGCAGCACGCTGTAGAGCTCGGTGAGAAGAACCCCCCAGGCATCGATGGTCATGTCGCTGACCACGGTCTCCGTCGGTCCGGGCTTGTCCAGGTACAGCACACTTTTGAGCAGCTCGTCAGCGCCGCCGTCGGTCGCCGTTGCACATGGTTGGCCAGTGAACTTGTAAACAGATGCATATGGCAGGTGGGCCTACGTAGTAAGTCAGCGTAGAAACTAATCCCGGCTGGGATCGTGCCTTTCCTGTTACACCAAACAAATTTTTAGTCATGCAGGGTTGGGATTGACAGGGATTCATAAATACAAGGTACCGAGTTCAGGGATTCAAAGGTTAGGGTCTATTTACATCGGCCTCTACAATCTCAGGGTTTATTTCAGACTTCACTCTAAGCCTAAGCCACGTATTATACATTGGGCCTTGTGTGCTAACACTGTGTGGAGCTATACGCCACATTCTTTTTTGGCCCAATTCTTTTGCCAGAATTGGGCCTTTATCTTTTACTAGAATTTACGGATGATATGGGCTGAGACTGAATAATTGGACATTAGCTATTGGGCTGGGGTCAACACATATTTTGGGCTGGGGTCAAATACTCGAAGGCATTGGGGTCAATTGACCCCATCGTCCATGCTAGAGCTTCGTCGTCCGAGGCTGCCGATCGGGCAGGAGGTCCAACTCGCCGCACAACTAGAACAAATCCCACTTGGTAGATCCATGATAGCAACCAACAGAACCCTACCTAAACACGAAGAGGCAGCTATCAAATCCCACCCGATCTCTCCTCTCGATCGCTGCGTACGACCATAAAATCCGACCCGATCTCAGAGGTACCCACCATAACAGAGTTGGACACTTCTCAAGGCCGCCTCCCGCCCTGGATCACCCTTGACACGAGGGCAACTCCACCACGGCCATGGAGGAGGAAGCCCCCAAGAGCCCTACATCCGTCGGAGCCGGCGACCAGCAAGTACAGCCTGGGGCTGGCGGCGGCGAGGAGCATGGAGGCCTCAACAACCTAGACCTCATCAGCCGCCTCCCCGACGAGGTACTCGGCACCGTCATCTCCCTCCTCCCCACCAGGGACGGGGCGCGCACGCAGGTCCTCTCGCGCCGGTGGCGTCCCCTCTGGCTCTCGTCCAATGCGCCGCTCAACCTCGGTGCTGACTTCGCCCTCCGCGGGGAGGAGTGCACCCTCTGCGGTGCCACCCACGAGTGCATGCACAAGCGCATCGCCTTCGTCTCCAAGATCCTCACCGACCACCCAGGCCCGACCCGACGCTTTGCGCTCCACCTCGTATACTGGCCCAACATCCCGGGCGTTGTCGATGGCTGGTTCCGCTCCAGGTCCCTCTCCGGCCTCCAGGACCTCGAGGTCGTCAACAAATCGAGCCGCTACGTGCTGCTGCGGTCGCACGCGCTGATCCGCTTCGCGCCCACGCTTTCCCTGCTCAGCCTCAGCCAGTGTCGATTTCCCGACCTGGGTGTGCCACCGAGTTTTCCGCACCTCAAAGAGCTTATCATGTACGATGTCGGGATCTCGGAGGACTCTTTCAAAACCTTCATCTCCAGGTGCTCTGTTTTGCAAAGCGTTTCACTGCACAACATGGAATGTGGTCGCGTTTGCATCAACTCGCCGACTATCAGGAGCATGAGCTTCTACGGCCGTTGGAGAAGTGTCATCACTTTTCAGGAGCTGGTCATTGAGGATGCCCCTTCCCTTGAGAGGTTGGTACCACTTGATCCAGACTGTGGTCCAGCGACCATCCGCATAATCCAGGCACCTAAACTGAAGATACTTGGTTTGTTATCTGGAGGCATATCCACACTCCGCATTGGAACCACGGTTTTTCAGGTTAGCTGTAAGCACAAACGGTCGGGTCATTCATCGTTTTCTCTATGCATGGTATTATTCTCATATCACACTTGTTTTCCTTTTCTCCAGAAAATGGTTGCCGTCAGCTTGATAACCAAAATGCACACAGTTAAGATTTTACTTCTTGACTCTATTGGTCCTAATCTGGACTCGGTTGTTAACTTCCTCAAGTGCTTCCCTTGCTTGGAGAAGTTGTATGTCATTGTTGTGAGTATTCATATCTAATGTCAAACTCAGCAGTAGCTTATGTTATAGTGCTAGTATTTTGTTCCTAATTTTTTAACAACTGCCTTCATATCGGGGTTTCTTTTTTCTGTCTGCAGTCATATCCAGAAAGGGATTCTTTTTTCTATCTGCAGTCACATCCAAAAAGGGATTCTTTTTTCTATCCGCAGTTGCATCCAGAAAAGGATATTAACAATGTGCGGGAGTATGACCCACTTGATCCAATTGAATGCCTTGAACTCAATCTAAAAAAGGTGGTGTTGAAGAATTACGATGGTATCAAGAGGGCAATAATTAATTTTGCCAAGTTCTTTATTTTGAATGCCAAAGTGCTGGAGGAAATGGAAATCGGAGTCCTCGGCCACGGCAATGACACACGGATGCAGTATCTACATGAAGAGCTACAGGTGGAGAATAGAGCTTCTCAAGATGCACAAATTGAACTAAAGAGGGATGTACGACAAAATTTCAAACACCATAGGCGTACCCATGATTTTTCGGTGGCGGACCCTTTTGATAGGCCCTGTGGACGGTTGCTATAGATGTTCTAGATAGCCTTTCTCGAGATCGTGTCACCAACTGCCCTTGTTTGTCTGTCTAATGTAATAATGTTATCTCACCCCTTGTGACGAACTGCAAACTGATATGTACTTCATTAGCAATGGAATGCTTTTGTGACCCACTATTGAAGCAAATTAAACTAGGATTCAGGAGGTGGTCCCTAAGCTCATGGTTCAAATCCGAACTCGCAGATGTACTAGTACGTATGTGTTAAGTTCAATTGGTACTGGTTGTTTCTATCCTGGTTCGCATCTTATGTAAGCTGGTAGTACTGCAGGCTGTAACTAATATATCTTTGCATGCACCTGTTGCTTTTATAAAATATAAACAGTTGTATTGCTTTTCTAGTAGTATGCAATTGTGAAGTTTTATTTCCTTGCATAAAAGTTGTTCAACTTTTTCAGCAAGTCATTAAGATCACTATTTCAAATTGAAAGAGCCAGTCATAATTTGCAACCTTGTTTCTGCTAGTTTAGCCAGGGATCTATGTTGGTTGTACAGGATTCATTTCTTTCACGTATCTGAAATTGCGTTTGTTGTTACTTAATGTATTCCCAATTTCCCATAGAGAAAAGAAAGTAAAGTTTAAATTCTGTTTTTTTTTCTGTGCACAATTAGGTTGGATGAAAAGGTACACTACTTTTTAAAAAAATTTAAAAGACAACACACAGCACAACATACAAACAGGGGAGAAACAAAGAGGGAAGACACACCCCGACACAATACAAAGCACCACCGGTGAGATCAAACGGCATTGGTCAACCGGGAGCCATGGCACTGCACCATTGATGCAATCAGAGGCTTCATGCATCCGAGATTGCACAACGCCATGACACCACCTGCGTCGGGGGTGCATTCGAAAGGACGAGGCCGAGCCGACGCCACGGCGCCTGTGTGCCCCAGGCGAAGTCGGCTTCGCCAAGCAGACAAGCCCATGCCACTGTACCGTCGACGCAATCGAAAGGCTCTGCGCATCCGAGACTGCACAATGCCGCTACTTTTCACCTCTGGTTTATGTGTTTTTCTGAACTCATTCTGACAGAAACAATGAAATTGGAAAAAGATATACTTGATTTGTCTGCATGGTTTGATTTGATACCATGGAGCTTGATGGTTGTGTTTTGAGGAATGGTTGTTATTTTCTGGAGGTTGACCAGCCCATTATCAAAGGTCCATTTTGCGCTATCAAGTCTCTGTTTGTGATATTCGACGAATGGTCGTTGATGTTGATGCGTGAACTTGTCTCGAGAAAACTGGATGCAGTTGGTAGTTTTCTAGGGAAGGTTTGTGTGCTCTGTTATTTTGCATATATAGATCATTTGTGCAATGCATTGTAATGAGTTTCCTGATTCCTTCCTTGTGAGTTGTTTCTCCCTGAAGGTCTGCTGCGGCTCTCCATCATTTCTCTTGTAAGCAGTGTGTTGAGTGAGCTCATCTCTGGTATACACATCATAGTCTCCTTGGTAGAGCAGGAACTTCTGATTCTCTGCCTTGAAATTTGCAGCGGGGTGACAAAGTTACAGGGCAAGAGTTTTAAGACTGAGAGCAGTCGGCATTCCCCTCAACTAGTACTACAATTTAGTCATGAAAATGACAGTGCACAAAGAATATATAGCATGTTCAGTCCTAGCTAGTACTGCACCGGTTTGTAGTTGTGTGCCTGAAAGAGTGTTCCAGGATTCCCTGAGACAGATAAACCCAATTTTTTTGAGAGAAAAAGCAGGGCAATCTTCCTTCATAATCTTTCGAAGCGCTGTTCGAGGGGTCAGATGGAAATGTTGAGCATAGATGCGAAACGGAGTCGCAAGTTTCCGTGAGAAACTGAATTTCGTTCTTTGCATTGATTTCTGTCAGTCAGTCTATCTGAAGATCTGAACCTCTGAAATTTCTTCCATACCAATACTTAGGTGAATATTTCTTGGTTTCTACGGATGCAGCATCCATGCTTGGTTAAATACATTGCTTGGCTGTGTATTTGGTTACTTTCTACTCTCAGATATTTGAAGCGCACACGATATTTGGAGCTGATAATATTGTATAGCAGAGATCTGGTTTTTGATTGGTGTGCATGATTCTTTCATTAACTATTTAGCTCTAGCCTATTAATAAACGGTTGGAGGATCAGCATGCTGTAATAGCCACAAGGAAAGCTATCCGGAAGTCCGGGGACTTGATCTTGTCTGAGCTTGATTTGTTGATTGAGCTTAATTTCATGAACCTTATAAAGGGGTTTCGTATGGTCATCATTGGCAACTGGTGTCTGTGCTTCTGGAGATGAGCATGCAAACTCCAGGCAAAGAAAGGTGTGCCGCGTGACAAAGATGGTGATGAAGGTGTCTCTGGGATACGACGCTATGTGAATAAATGCTAGTCATCCCACCCTGTATCAGAGATGGAGAGGGAGAGGAAGCAAAAGATACCTCAACAATGTTGGGAGGAGCAGAATCTGTTTGCTTGTGCCGCTGCTAACTGACACAGCGTGTACTGTAATGCCATATTCAGTCTTCATTTTCCCCACAAAAAAGAAGTATTCAGTCTTCATTTCAGGGGCAGGATTTGCGTGCTCCACTATGATGCATAGCAAGCCCGAGACAGTCTTTTTTCTATCAAACAATCACGAGGGGAGAGTGTCCCCACCTGAATATATTACTCAAAGGGCCAAAGGGCAACTTACATCAAGGATTACAACGAGAGGAGAGGTACAGGCGCCAAGACATGGCAGCCTCCCTACTAACGGGGTCCTTAAATCTGAAGGCCCAAAGCGTAAAGTCGAAGATGTGTTATGAAGAGTATCTAGGGGTGAGTGGAGCTCGTCACAAAAGCAACGAGTGTTCCTGGAGTCCCCACAACTTCCAGAGGATGGCGAGGGCAACGGTGGGCCAAATGTTGATGTCGAGGCCAATCGGCGTAGGAGTATCCCAAATGTTGCAATGTAAGTTTCCCATCGTGCTCAGCCTTTCACAACAGATAAGCCAGCCGAAGATCTTGACCTTGATAGGTGCGTGCGAGCTGCAGATATGCCCGGCGTTGCGATTGATCTCGTGGTCAGAGGAGAGCAACGAGTAGGGGCACCTTGAGGAGAACGAGGAGCCGTGGGTGAGGAACCTGTTGTCGGTCATGTCCTACAACAAAGACAAAATAGACGCAAGCTCTAGAGAAGCAACATTGGTAGGCGGTTCTGCAGAGTAGCCAGTAAACCATTATGCAAGACATGAGAAATCAGGACAAAGGGGGAAGTGGAGTGGGAGAAGATGTGTGGGTAACTGTCTGAAAGTGGTCTCGAAAGAAGCCAAGCGTCGAGCCAGGGTGCGATTGTTGGCAAGGACGAAGGAGATTTTGCAGAGGGGCTGGAGTTAGTCGTTTGCGATTCTTCAAAGATAGGATGGGTCATGAGGTTTATTCGTGAAGTCAAGGGAGTAGAATTGGAAGAACCAGTTAACCTAAGGTAGGTCTGGTTTTTGGAGAAGTTTGAAGGAAAATTTCATGAGGAGGTAGTTGTTTTGGAGAAGCAGGTTTTTGATGACGAGACCACCAGCAGGTTTAGGTCTGCAAAACGTTTTTCCAAGTGATAAGGCATTTGGCCCCGAAGCAAGTTTCATTGGTAGCCTAGAAGAAGGATCTACGGATAGCATCTAACCTTTTTATAATGTTCTTGGGAAGCCTAAAGATGCATATGAAGTGAGTGGCAAGGGCTTCGAGTGTAGAGGAAATAAGAGTGAGTTTGTCACCACAGGATAGGAGCTTGGCCGCCCAACCGGAGGAAGGAAGAGAGGGAGGCCTAGGTAAATTTGGGGGAATGAAGAGAGGTCACAACCGAAGGTGTGGGTGATGTTGTGGCTAGTGAATGTATCCGTGTTGATCGGTACAAAAGTAGGTTTGTGGAAGTTGATGGCAAGACTGGTAACGAGGGCAAACTTGTGTGTTTGGTTGTTTTTTTTTCGAAAAGGGGGAGCCTCCCCGGTCTCTGCATTAGAGTGATGCATACGGCCATCTTATTAACCAAATAAAAAGGTTCCAACAAGGTGCCAAAGTCTCCAACTGTAAAAACTGAAAAGAAAGCTCACACAGAGCCAAAATGGGCTAGAAACACAAACTAGCCAATAAAAGACGCCACAACCGGCTGGCTAAAGATAGATAGGTAAACTAATTGCCTATCCTATTACATGACCGCCATCCAAACCGGTTGAAGATATCCCGAGCTACCATCTCCCAGCGGATAGATCCAGTAACCAAATGCTCCCTGGCGGCCTCCATCGGAGTGAGTAGCGACCACGAACGGATCCCTGTCGTGGCTCAGAAAATAACCCGCAAAAAGTGAATACGTGATGTTCTATTAAAAACCAAATCATTTCTGCAATTCCAGTCAGTCTACAACAAAGCGCAAACTCCAACACGAATGTCTCGCTAAGTCAGGATCAATCCCATTAAGTCATGTCCCAAATAACGTGTTGACAGAATTCGGTGGAGTAATATTAAAAGCAATGTGGACCGTCCGCCAAAGGACTTTGGCCAACGGGCAATCAAGAAAGAGGTGTTTGATCATCTCATCCCGATCACAGAAACTACACCTAGTAGGTCCTATCCAATTACGCTTTATCAAGTTGTCCTTGGTTAAAATAACTTGTTTATGGACAAACCACATAAACACTTTTATTTTCAATGGAACTTTGACAGCCCAAACATGTTTGGAGGTAGGAATGAAGTTCGAATTAATAACATCAATATACATTGATTTAACTGTGAATACTCCAGACCTAATTAGTTTCCAGCGTAATTTATCAGGTTGTTGAGAAAGTTGAACCTCCATCAGTCTTCTAACTAGAAGGAGCCATTCTTCCCAACGATTGCCCGCTAGCGACCATCTGAACTGAATATAAAGGGGGATAGATTAAAATACCATTGCAACGAACACCTCACGTCGTTGAACAATACGATATAAAGACGGATATTGAATGGCCAAGGGTGTCTCGCCGAGCCAAGTATCCTCCCAGAAACGTGTACTAGCGCCGTTGCCAATAACAAACTTTGTCCTATTAAACAAGGATTGTTTGACTTTCATCAGTCCTTTCTAGAAAGGAGAGTCAGTCGGCCTGACTGTGACTTGGGACAAGGATTTTGTCTGTAGGTACTTGCTGCGAAGGATTTGCGCCCATGTGGCATCAGTCTTAGATGACAGCTTCCACAGCCACTTACTGAGAAGGCATCTGTTCTTTACTTCAAGATTCTCAATACCAAGACCCCCTTGGTCTTTCGGTCTACATATGATATCCCATTTAGCAAGCCGGTATTTTCTTTTTAGTTCATCACCCTGCCAAAAGAAACGCGATCGATAAAAGTCCAGTCTTTTCCTGACACCAACTGGGACTTCAAAGAACGATAAGAGAAATATAGGCATACTCGTGAGCACCAAATTTATTAGAATTAATCGTCCTCCGTATGACATGAGCTTGCCCTTCCAGCAACTCAGTTTCTTCTCAAATCGGTCTTCGATGCACTTCCATTCTCTATTTGTCAGCTTACGATGGTGGATTGGAATACCTAGGTAAGGGAAAGGTAAATCCCCCAACTCCTGTTCGTCTTTGGCTCTACCAAAGCAGAACAACTCGCTCTTATGAAACTTAATCTTTAACCCGGTCAATTGTTCGAAAAGGCATATATTTCTCGCCTTGGCCAAGTCATGCTCCATAAAGATGATTGTATCATCAGTGTACTGAAGGATGGATATACCTCCATCAACAAGATGAGGTACCAAGCCACCTACTTGACCATTCTCCTTAGCCCTTCCTATCAAAATCGCTAACATACCAACCACAATGCTAAATAGGATAGGGGACATCGGATCTCCTTGTCTTAGGCCTTTATGTGTCTGGAAGTAATGACCAATATCGTCATTCACTTTAATTCCCACACTCCCTTTTTGCGTAAATGATTCAACCTGGCGGCGCCAGGCTTCATCAAAACCTTTCATACGCAATGCCTGTTGGAGGAAAGGCCATTTGACCTTATCGTACGCTTTCTCGAAATCCACCTTAAAAATTACTCCATCTAATTTTTTAGAATGGATTTCATGGAGCGTTTCATGAAGGACAACCACCCCTTCAAGGATGTTTTTGTCTGGCATGAAAGCAGTTTGGGATTGTTGCACCATAGAATGCGCAATCTGTGTGAGCCTATTAGTCCCGACCTTGGTAAAGATTTTGAAACTAACATTGAGAAGGCAGATCGGCCTGAACTGCTCAATTCTCACAACATCCATTTTCTTAGGAAGCAATGTGATAGTTCCAAAATTCAAGTGAAATAAGTGAAGCTGTCCAGAGAACAGATCATGAAACAAAGGTAGCAAATCCCCCTTAATAATGTGCCAGCACTTTTTGTAGAACTCGACCGGGAATCCATCTGGTCCGGGAGCCTTATTGTTTTTCATCTGTGCAATAGCATCAAACACCTCCTTCTCTGAGAACAGGGTAACCAGAATATCATTATCAGCAGCCGATAGTTGCCTATAATACTCGGTTATATAGTTTTTTAGGTTGTCCTGTCCTAAAATTGTGCCCTCATCTTGTTCAAGTTGGAAGATTCTCTTCTTTCTGTGCTTACCATTAGCAATCAAGTGAAAGAATTGATTATTCGTGTCTCCTTGGACCACTTTGTGGACCTTAGCCCGCAAAGCCCACTTCAATTCTTCTTCGCGGATAAGTTCTTTCAACCTCTTCTCTGCCTCAGTTTTAAATTGAAGCTCAGCTGGTAGCAAAACCGTGGATTCGGCCTTTAAGTCTAGGGTCTGTGTCGTGGATTTGTCACGATAGATGTCCTAGTGAAAGGACTTAGTCGTGGAGCCATCGCTACGAGTTTACTTGAAGGGGTTAAAGCGAACACAAAGACACGAGGGTTTTATACTAGTTCGGCCCCTTCGATGAAGGTAAAAGCCTACGTCTAGTTGTGATGGAATTGATGTAGTCTTGATGGCTAGGGAGCAAACAAGCTTTGCCTAGGCTCGAGTTGTGGTTGTCTCTCCCTGAACCGCCGCCGGGCCGTCCCCTTATATACACGGGTGACGCCCGTCGGTCCTTAGAGTCCCAACCGGTTCATACTCGTATTCCGGTTGGTATCTCTCTATTCCTAACTTACAATACAAGTTATACATCAGGCTGGTTTACGGCTACACGTTCTAAACCGACTACAGGCCTTGGGCCTTCATCCGCTTATACCACTAATGAAGTTAACCCGGCCCAAGTAGGCCGGTTTACGCCTAGTGGTAATATCCCCAACATTAGGCCCCAGATTGATTTGAACTGGTTCATGTCAATCCTTCACAAAATCTTGTGTCTTGGATATCTTCTGGTAATTGGTAAACCGCCATGTCGTCATTATTTTTGGTTGCTGTAAATCGCCATGACGTCATCATTTTTGGTTGCTGTAAACCGGCATGACGTCATCATGAAATTTATAACGCCCTCTTTTAATAATAGCTCCTGGATCCGCGCGCTTGACCTAGCTCGGTTGCCTTATAAATAAGACCGAAGGGTCATTTCTTTTCTTTCCCCTTCGTCCCTTCTTCTTCTTCTTCCTCACGCCGCCAGCTTTGGAGTTCCGCCACCGCCGTCGACCTCTGCCTCGTCTCGGGCCGCTGCATCAACCTGAACGTACCAGAGTATTGCGGCATCTCTCCGCACCTTCTTCGTTCCCGGTAAGCTTTCTCCTCTTCTTGACCTAGATCTATTCTTAGGGTTCCATGTTCATGCTGTGTTCATCGCGCGCTCATATCTGTTCTCTGACCTTGAATGAATCCGTGAACTCCTGCTGTGTTTAGTAGTGATCTCTAAGCATCCGCTTGTAATTTCTCATCTAAGCCCATAGATCTCCCGCACATATCCGCTCAATGGTTCACTTCCGTTTCTGCCTTACTCTTCGAAATATTTTCTGTTTTTGTGAGCTCGCTGTAGATCCGCGGCTGTAACAAGATTTTGTGAAACTTGTTTCTGCATACCTAGTTATCCATAGCTTCAATTGCTTTCGATGCTTAGGTCAGGCGGTTTAACTTTACCATAGAAAAAAATTGCTAAACTGGTATATATCATTAGTCCCCTGGTTGAAACGCCAGAATCCATATGATGCCGCGTTGTAGAAGACCGGTTTATAGGTATTGCCTCCGGTTTATCGTAGTTAGATCAACACCTTTTTATCCGGCATGTCCTTAAACCGGATCACCTATTTCTTGTAGATCTCGTCATGGCCAAACAAGTGTATGAGTGCAATTGGGTTCCCTCTCGCGTCACAGAATCACAGTTGGACGATCTAGTCCTGATCGGCGCTTTGGATGGTAAAGATACGATCCACTGGAGGGTTCCTGGAGATGAATGTCCTCCCACACCCCAGGAAGGAGAGGTCGTGGTCTTCGCAGATCACTTGGCCCGGGGCTTCAAACCGCCCGGTTCTAAATTTTATCGGGATGTGTTAGCCAACTTTCAGCTCCGTCCACAGGATATTGGCCCCAACTCTGTCACCAATCTATGTCACTTTCAAGTACTTTCTGAGGCATACCTTCAAGAGGAGCCTTCAGTCGAGCTGTTTAGAGATCTCTTTCATCTGAACCGTCGCACTGAATTCACCGACGGTCCTAATACTGAACTGGGCGGTATGGCCATTCAGAAGAGGAAGGAGATCACCTATCCCCACGTCAAACTCCATACTCACCCCAAGGAGTGGAATGCAACTTGGTTTTATTGCAAGGATACCTCCCCTGATAATGAAAATCCCTTGCCTGGCTTCCGTCCGGAACGACTCAGCAACACTCACCCTTTTCCACAAAGGCTAAGCGCCAAGGAGAGAATTAAATATGCTCCTCAACTGTCCAAGCTCCGAGCCTTTATGGCCAACGGTTTAACAGGAATAGACCTTGCACGCTGCTGGATATCATGGAGCATACTGCCTCTGAGCCGGCGCCCCGGTTTGATGTGCAAGTACACTGGTAGCGTCGATGACCCACTCCGACATATTAAAATCCAAGTCTCCGACGACGAAGTCACAGAATCTGTAAAGAAGATGTTGAATGAACCGGAGCACCTCTGTGCTCAAACCGGTCTGCTTCCTTACTACACCACCAACAAACCGCCAGCGGTAATATTTTAATTGCTCTATTGTTGAACCTGTTACTGCTTTATCTGCCTGACCTTTAATTACTGCTGATCCAGAGTGATAATCCGTTTTGGAGCAAGAAGCTTCCACAAGATAAAACGGAGAAGGCAGGGCGGCCAACCCGGCCCAAGACCAAGGTTATCAAGAAACCAGCTCGTAAGAGAAAAACCACCGCTTCATCTGACCCAGCTATTGATGATGATGTGGGTAATCCGGATCTTGAGGTAGAACTTGATTCACTTGGCTTACTTTTTACACGCCTTATTGATGATGATGCTTGTCAGGATGACGCTGAAGCCAGCAATGCGGGATTCGTTGAGGTAACTATTCTCTCTTCCGATTCAGAAATCTTGCCTTTGCCAAAATTTCGCCAGGCAAACCGGAAAGTTAAATTTTCTCATCCTCTTGCTTATTTGGATCCCAAATTTCTTATGAAGACCCAGCAACACGAAGCTCGCCGCACAACCCGGCACAGCGGCCAGGTAGTTACCTCTGCCGGTTTACCGAACAGTCCGGTTCGAAAACGCCGCTCCGAGGTCTCCGACCTTTTTATTGATTTAAATCCTAAAGCGGGTTTCTTCCGTCAACCACTTAATCCATCCGACTGATTATCAGGTCACTTCTCATTCATCGTCTGGTGAATCGTCGGCCACTCAGCTACCACCATTGAAAATAGTTGCTGGGTAAGCTAAACTGAACATATGCTTCCAGTATACTGTGTAATGGCTTATGCTTTTCCTTGACTCTTTGTTTTCCTTTCAGGGCCAAACCGAAACCAAGCAAGAAAGCCCGCCTGGACAAAGCGGCTGAAGAAGATGTAGCCCCAGAGCATGACCCAGCGCCGGATCTTGAAATGTTCGCTCCTGAGGATATTCCCAATGATCCTCCTTTGCAAGGCGATGTTATTCCCGAAGAAGGGCCTATTAACACTTCAGTCTCTGCTGATCCGCCTGCCAGCTCCGTCCGGATTGAGAAATCCCACACTCCTGCTGACAAACCGGCCGCACCAACACAAACCGGCGAGTCCAAAGATGATGACGTTGTGATTACCGGTGTGGGCCGCTTTGAACCCGGGAATCCTGTCACCCTTACCAAGCATACCATAAAAGAGGATTTTTCCACTTTGAACAAAGGAAAATGGGATGTTGAACTAGAGACATATGCTGCTTTGAGTGCCCAAGATCTTCATTCCGGCTATTTAAACCGGCTTTACACTAGCCGTGACTGTGAAGCTGGCCTGGTCAAGATGATGAGGGATAAATTTGAGGTAATTTACTTCTTTTCTTGCTGCCATTGTATCCATCCTTCTAGCCCCCAAGGGCCGGTTTGTAACCTTGGTCAAACCGGGACTTGATCCTGAGCATTTTTTAAATCCATCGGTATAGCCCTCAAGGGCCGGTTTAACTTAGCATAAGTAAACCGGGGCTCCAATAGAAAACTGTCCTTAGAACATAACTTGATCAAATAGCCATTAGCCCCCAAGTGCCAAGTTGAATACTTGTATTGAGCTTGGGACTTTGTAATCTAGTAATATATAAAAATTGAAGGTGCATTAGCCCCCAAGTATCAGGCATATAACTTTGTTATGTGGTTGATACTTCAATTTCTTGGATCGCTTGTGTAAAGCTTAAACGCTGTCTATATGCAGGCTGAGGTGAAAATCAAGGAGGACCGGATTGCCGATTTGCAGGAGGCCTTGAAAACCCAGCAGGCTGAAACAGATAAGGCAAAGCAAGAATTAACCAGCGCCTTGAGCACTGCTGAACAGCTGAAAGAAGGCTTCAAGAAAGAGCGGGCTGACTGGGCCACTGAGAAGGCCGCTTTAACCAAAAGAGCGGAAAATGCAGAAGCTGCCCTTAAACCAGTGGTGGATGAACTGACGGCCGTACAGCGGCAAATACACTCCATGACTGCTGCGATTTTTGGTAAGCTCCTTTTAACTTCTGTGATAATTTGAACCTGCTGTAGCGTAAATCCGGTTTGAGACCATTCCTATCTTGTTGTAGGCACACGCATTGGGCACTTAGGAAATGATGCGCGGAAGAAACTAAAGGCTGCCTACACCTTGGTGGAACAATTGTATACCGGAGCCCAGCGGATCATCACCACAGCTTCTCATAACAACCCGGCACCCTCTTTAATCTAGGACACTCTTAACAAGTTGTCAATGCTTCCAGCCCGGATTGAGGAGCTGAAAAAATCCGCTGCCCGAACCGGAGCCATTAATGCCTTGATCCGGGCAAAAGCATGGGTGCCAGATTTTGATCCTGTGGAAGCATCTCAAGGCTATCCCAGCCTGAAGGAAGATGGCTCCGAATTCAACGAAGAGGATTTGAGGGCAATAAACCGTGCAGTACACACTCTGGCTTGTCAGCTAGCTGAAGAAGCAGACTTGACGCATTATCAAGCACAATATAATGATCAGAACAAGCGAGTGCCTGCCCCAACTCTTGAAGCGGAGAATCTGATCCCTCCAATCTGTAAGCACACTTACGCTCCTGATATTGAACCGTCTTCCCTGATCCATGAAGAGGCTGTTTTCCAAGCTTTAATGGGAATCGACTGGACCACTATTGATTTCCAGCCAATGGGTAGAGACGAGGAAGCTGAAGCGGCGGAGGATGAGGAGCAAGCTTGAACCGGAAGCCGGTTTGGATAGTTGTCTTTGGCATCTTCCCAAAAGAACAATGATCTCGTTTGGGCACCGTGCTGCCTTGTAATAGGATAGTTAACACTTCTGCCTGGAATATGCCTTCGTGCATAAGTACTGAAGCTTTTGTTTGAAAAACTTCAATTCATATTTGCTGCCATGTTTGGGCATGAAGCTGGCTTAGCCAAGCCTGAAGCGGCGGTTTTAAACCGTTACCGTCAAAAAAAGGGGGGGAGAAAACAGCTCCCGTACAAACCGTACTGAATCAATACGAGCCCCCTGTTACTCCATGATGTTAACAGGAAAAGGTAAACCGGGCATACTCCTCCGGATTAAAGGGGAATCAAATCCATCGGCTGAACCGGAAAAAGGTGTTTGTTGACATAAAAGAAATCCAACAAAAACAAAGAACAAACAAGCCATGAAAATAACATGGAAGCAAAGGCAATGATAAAAACCGTTTGCAAAAATATGCTATACTGAGCTGATCAGATGGTGTTACCATGGTCGGACAGGACCAAGCCCCCAATAGGAGTGACAATGATTCAAGTCAGCCAGGTCCCCAAATGATTCGTGGCATATATGCCAGATCAAGAGGCGTGACTGGTTCAGACTTGACCATGTCCCCAAATGATCTGGAGGCTGTCGCCTATCAAAGGGTGTCGCGTTGGTTCGGACACGACCAAGGCCCCCAGTGATATATAAAAAGCAAATGTCAAGGGCTAAACCGGAGGCCGCTTTAAACAGAGCCACTCCATGTAACCACGCATGATAAGAAAGACAGAGACCCCGCTTTAGCTGAGGCTCCGGTTTTATATATCAAAGATAATATATACATTGTCATGATATGTACATAGATAGAGCCGATGGCTCAAGCATAGTAAGGCCGAAGATGAGCTATGTTCCACGGCCTGTTGGTCTCCTCCTCTGATGTACGTGAGTCTTGATGCTCTCGAATATCAATCAGATAGTACGATCCGTTGTGCAGATTCTTGCTGACCACGAAAGGTCCTTCCCAAGGTGGGGATAACTTGTGCATATCAGTCTGGTCTTGGATTAGTCGAAGCACCAAATCTCCTTCTTGAAAAGTTCTGGTTCTAACCCGGCGACTGTGATAGCGACGAAGATCTTGTTGGTAAATCGCCGAACGGGCAGCCGCTAGATCACGCGCCTCGTCCAATAGGTCCAAAGCGTCTTGCCATGCTGTCTCATTGCCCGCTTCAACATAAGCTGCCACACGAGGCGAATCGTGCCGGATATCACTAGGGAGAACTGCCTCTGCTCCATAGACCATAAAAAATGGTGTGTATCCTGTGGACCGGTTTGGCGTAGTATTGATACTCCAGAGCACAGATGGTAGCTCTTCAACCCAACATCCCGGTGTTCTTTGCAATGGGACCATAAGCTGGGGTTTGATGCCTCGCAAGATCTCTTGATTAGCTCGTTCTGCCTGTCCATTGGACTGGGGGTGCGCCACTGACGACACGTCAAGTCGGATGTGCTCACGTTCACAGAACTCCTTCATAGCCCCCTTGGATAAATTGGTACCATTGTCAGTAATGATACTGTGCGGAAAGCCAAACCGGAAAATCACCTTTTTGATGAACTGCACCGCTGTTGCTGCATCGCACTTGCTGACAGGCTCCGCTTCAACCCACTTGGTAAATTTATCAACTGCCACCAAAAGGTGGGTTTTCTTATCCTTGGATCTTTTAAAAGGTCCGACCATATCCAGCCCCCAAGTTGCAAAGGGCCATGTTATTGGAATCATCCTCAATTCTTGAGCCGGCACATGCGCACGCCTTGAAAATTTCTGACATCCCTCGCACTGTTTAACCAAGTCCTCCGCATCAGCATGTGCTGTCAACCAGTAAAACCCGTGACGAAACGCCTTTGCCACCAGAGACTTTGAACCGGCGTGGTGTCCACAATCCCCTTCATGGATTTCTCTTAAGATTTCACAGCCTTCCTCAGGAGAAACACAACGTTGAAACGCCCCTGATACACTGCAATGATGCAATTCACCATTGAGAATCGTCATGGACTTGGATCGCCAGACTATCTGCCTTGCTAGAATTTCATCCTCTGGCAACTCCCCCCGGGTCATGTATGCAATATAAGGAACCGTCCAATCCGGAATAGCATGTAATGCTGCCACCAATTGAGCCTCCGGGTCAGGAATAGCCAAATCCGCTTCACCTGGGAGCTGGACTGACGGATTGTGCAACACGTCCAAAAAGACATTAGGCGGGACCGGCTTGCGCTGAGAACCCAACCGGCTTAAAGCGTCCGCCGCTTCATTCTTCCGACGGTCCACATGATCCACTTGATAACCCTTGAAGCAACCCGCAATATTATCCACTTCCCGACGATATGCAGCCATGAGCGGGTCCTTAGAATCCCAAGTGCCAGACACCTGTTGAGCCACAAGGTCCGAGTCACCGAAACACTTAACCCGGCTTAAGTTCATCTCTTTAGCCATCCGGAGACCATGGAGCAAGGCTTCGTACTCAGCTGCATTGTTAGTACAAGGGAACATTAAGCGGAGAACATAACAGAACTTATCACCTCGTGGGGAAGTTAATACGACTCCAGCCCCCGAGCCTTCCAATTGCCTGGATCCATCAAAATGAATAGTCCAATATGTGTGATCCGGCTTCTCCTCTGGCTCTTGTAACTCCGTCCAGTCATTGATGAAATCAACAAGTGCTTGAGACTTCACCGCCGTCCGAGGTACATACTTCAGTCCGTGTGGCCCAAGCTCTATAGCCCACTTGGCAATCCGGCCAGTCGCCTCCCGGTTCTGTATGATATCACCCAAGGGAGCTGAACTGACCACTGTGATGGGGTGCCCTTGAAAATACTGCTTCAACTTCCGGCTGGCCATGAAGACACCATAGACCAGCTTCTGCCAATGCGGATACCTTTGCTTGGATTCAATAAGCACCTCGCTGATATAATAAACCGGCCGCTGAACCGGATATTCCTTGCCTGCCTCCTTGCGTTCCACCACAATAGCCACGCTAACTGCCCGAGCATTAGCTGCTACGTTTAATAATAGTGGCTCCTTGTCAACCGGAGCTGCAAGAACCGGCGGATTGGCTAACTGCCGCTTCAAGTCCTCAAATGCTTCATCAGCAGCCGGACTCCAGACGAAATTGTCTGTCTTCCTCAGCATTTGGTACAAAGGGATGGCCTTCTCTCCGAGGCGGCTGATAAACCGGCTCAGTGCAGCGATTCGGCCCGCCAAACGCTGAACATCGTTGATACACTTGGTGGCGCTAGGGAGGTAATAGCCGTAATCTTCTCCGGGTTAGCCTCAATTCCTCTGTTAGACACCAGGAAACCCAGTAACTTGCCTGCCGGAACACCAAAGACACACTTGGCCGGATTAAGCATCATCTTGTAAACTCGCAAGTTGTCAAAGGTCTCCTTCAAATCATCCACCAGCGTCTCCTTCTGTCTTGACTTCACTACAATATCATCCACATAGGCGTGCACATTGCGGCCGATCTGTTTATGCAGGCAATTCTGTACACACCGTTGATAGGTGGCTTGGGCACTCTTGAGCCCGAAGGGCATAGATACATAGCAGAAGGCTCCAAAGGGAGTAATAAATGCTGTTTTCTCTTGGTCCTTAACCGCCATCTTGATCTGGTGATATCCAGAGTATGCATCCAAAAAACTCAAACGCTCACAACCTGCCGTGGCATCAATGATCTGGTCAATGCGGGGGAGGGCAAAAGGATCCGCCGGACCGGCCTTGTTAAGATCTGTGTAATCCACACACATACGCCAAGTGCCGTTTTTCTTAAGAACCAGCACCGGATTAGCAAGCCACTCTGGATGGAACACCTCAACGATAAAACCAGCTGCTAAAAGCCTGGCCACTTCCTCTCCAATGGCTTTGCGCTTTTCTTCATTAAACCGGCGGAGGAATTGTTTCACCGGTTTATACTTAGGATCCACATTAAGAGTGTGCTCAGCGAGTTCCCTCGGTACACCTGGCATGTCGGACGGTTTCCATGCAAAGATGTCCCGATTCTCACGGATGAACTCGATGAGCGCGCTTTCCTATTTGGGATCCAGGTTAGCACTGATAGTGAACTGCTTGGACGAATCGCCGGGCACGAAGTCAACAAGCTTGGTCTCAGCTGCCGATTTGAACTTCAAATCTGAATCATGCTCTGTAGTTGGCTTCTTCAAAGGGGTCATATCCGCTGGATCAACATTGTCCTTATAATACTTCAACTCTTCCGTGGCACAGACCGACTCTGCATAAGTCGCATCACCTTCCTCACATTCCAAAGCGACCCTACGGCTCCCATGAACCGTTATCGTCCCCTTGTAACCCGGCATCTTGAGCTGTAAGTAGATATAACAAGGCCGCGCCATAAACTTGGCATAAGCCGGCCGCCCAAACAAGGCGTGATATGGGCTCCGGATCTTCACCACCTCAAAGGTTAATTTTTCCGACCGAGAATCGTGCTCGTCCCCAAAAGCCACATCTAGGGCTATCTTACCAACAGGATATGCAGATTTGCCTGGCACTACACCATGGAACACCGTATTAGACGGTCTGAGATCCTTGTCTGTTAGACCCATGCGTCGGAATGTCTCATAGTATAGTATGTTAATACTGCTTCCTCCATCCATGAGTACCTTGGTGAACTTATAACCCCCCACCTGAGGGTCTACCACTAATGCTAGCTGGCCCGGATTATCAACCCGGGGCGGGTGATCCTCTCTGCTCCACACGATAGGCTGCTCTGACCAGCGTAAGTAACGTGGTAAGGCCGGTTCAACAGAATTCACCGCTCGCTTGTGGAGTTTTCGGTCGCGCTTATCCAAGCTAGTTGTGAAAACATGGTATTGCCCATTGTTCAACTGCTTTGGCTGGCTCTGATAACCCGACTGCTGCTGCTGCTGCTGCTGGCCGTTCTGACTATTCTGGTTGTTGTGACCGCCCTGATTGAGACCTGAACCGGAAGCTCCATCGTGACCCGGTCCATGGAAACCGGATCCTGAACCGCCACCTGACCCATGGTCATACCGGAAGGCATTAGAGTTTTTAAACTCCTGCATAATATAACAATCCTTCCAAAGGTGGTTAGCCGGCGACTCCTTCGTCCCGTGCTTTGGGCAAGGTTGATTCAACAAATAGTTCAAATGGCCTGCGTTAGGATTGGGAGCCCCATTACGATTTGCCGCTTTACCTCTGCGCCGCTGCCCCCTGTCCTGTGCATTAGTGTTGGCCACAAAATCCATACTGCTATCCACCTTGCGCTTGCCTCCGTTCCCATGACCCGCCGGTTTGTACTGCTGCTGTTTGGAGTTGCTATTCTTCCTTCCCTTCCCTGCTTCATCATCATCAGTCTCGGGATCCTTGGTACTGTCCGAATCAGCATATTTCACTAAAGCGGCCATGAGGGTTCCCATGTCATTACAGAACCGCTTCATGCGTCCCAATTTCAATTTTAAAGGCTCAAACCGGCAGTTGCCTTCCAGAGTTAAGATCGCAGAGTCAGCATTAATCCTGTTAGACGAGTGCAAAATTTCCGAAACGTGGCGCACCCAACGGGTCGTTGATTCTCCTTCCTCCTGGACACAAGCCGCCAGGTCTACTATGGACTTGGGCTGCTTACATGTATCCTTAAAATTCTATATAAACCGGGCCCGCAACTGGGCCCATGAGCTGATAGAATTGGGCGGTAGGCTCTTCAACTAAGTACGAGTCGTGCCCTCAAGCATCATGGTGAAGTATTTTGCACACGCGGCCTCATCCACGTATAGCATCTCCATGGCCATCTCATAACTCTCTACCCACGCTTCAGGGGATAAATCCGCGGTGTAATTCGGCACCTTGCGTGGACCCTTGAAATCTTTGGGCAGGCGCACATTGCGTAAAACGGGGATTAAGCAAGGCACTCCCAAAGCGGATGCGACTCCTGGTCCGGCGAAGGTGGTAGAGCGAACCGGTGTAAGTTGACCCGCATCATCCTGTGCTGCTAACTCGGCCTCCCTTCGTGCCCGGGCCCGGTCCACCACATCCTGCGCATCGCGGACACCACCTGCCGGGTTATTGCCACGGGCCGCTTCACGGCCTCGCGCATTGCTCGATATGGCCGGTTCATCCATGCGCCTGCTATAGCTCCGGTTTGGACGGGGCGTAGAGTGAATCCGATCACGGCTGTACAAATATGCTTCCTGCTGAATCAGCGCAGTCTGGAGAAGCTCCTTAACCCGGCGCGTCTCTATCGCTTGCGGAGAGTCCCCTTCGACCGGGATAGCCTCTAATCGCGCGGCGGCTGCAACAAGGTTGTCCATAGGATTCGAATAATGACCCGGGGGCGTCTGGACCGGCGGAGGGGCCACAATATTCTGTTGAGGAGGTTCCATCAGGCGGGGCTGGACCGTCGCTCCTGGCCCTGGTGCCTCAATCCGGTTTGCCTCCAGGTACTGCGGCGGATTACTGGGTCCGGCTCCTGGAGTGTGAAAGAGATTTCAGGGGTCAAACCCTAACGGCAGGCGTGATATGTGCTTCCGCTTCAAGACCTCCTGTGATGCATTCTGGTCAAGCATGAGTTTATAGGCCTGGGCGTCCAAAGCGGCCCGCTCTGCAGCCATCCTGTCCTTCTCTGCTGCCAGATCCGCCTTGGCTTGCACGATCTGCTCTTTCACCTTTGCAATCTCTGCATCATGAGCCTCCTGATCCGCCGGATTGGCTTCTGCCATAAGCGCGTCTAGTGCACCAAATAGATCGGATAGGACTTGAACCGGCGGGCGCACAGGGCCTCCTACCCCTGTTGCCGCTGCCGCTGCTGATCCGGAGAACATTGCTGCGGCGGTCGAAGAATGATTCACCGCCTGGGTGCCGGCCATGAATATTCCAACCCGGTTGATCTGGCCCGGGGGGTCCGGAATACTGTCGCCATCGGAACAGCCCCTAACCTGGTCGTCTTGCAACTGGTATAGCGATTCGGTCTCTCCGGTCGAGGACTCGTCGTCGGAATAGACGACGGTCTCGCTACCGTGTTCTGACTCGTCCTCACGCTCTCCTCCGTGGATGACTCCAACGAAGGCACGCTTCATGGCCGGTTTAGCCTGGATAGATCTCGCACGCTGAGCCGTCTCGACGAGGTCGGTGCAGATGTCCGGCTCAGGCCCAGGCTCACCGATCTTGCCAATGAAAACATGTATGCCGCCGAAGGGGACCCGGTACCCGTACTCGATCGAATCGGCCTCGGGACCCCAACCTGCATCGTCGATGTAGATCCTGCCGCGACGACTCTTGGTCATCCGGCCCACAACATAGCCTTCGAGTCCCTTGAGCTTGCCCTCCAAGATCGTCAAACCATCGTGCGATAGCCCCACGGTGGGCGCCAACTGTCGTGGATTTGTCACGGCAGATGTCCTAGTGAAAGGACTTAGTCGTGGAGCCATCGCTACGAGTTTACTTGAAGGGGTTAAAGCGGACACAAAGACACGAGGGTTTTATACTAGTTCGGCCCCTTCGATGAAGGTAAAAGCCTACGTCTAGTTATGATGGAATTGATGTAGTCTCGATGGCTAGGGAGCAAACAAGCTTTGCCTAGGCTCGAGTTGTGGTTGTCTCTCCCTGAACCGCCGCCGGGTCGTCCCCTTATATACACGGGTGACGCCCGTCGGTCCTTAGAGTCCCAACTGGTTCATACTCGTATTCCGGTTGGTATCTCTCTATTCCTAACTTACAATACAAGTTATACATCAGGCCGGTTTACGGCTACACGTTCTAAACCGACTACAGGCCTTGGGCCTTCATCCGCTTATACCACTAATGAAGTTAACCCGGCCCAAGTAGGCCGGTTTACGCCTAGTGGTAATATCCCCAACAGTCTGTATAAGAGAAAGGAGCCTATCCTTTTCAATCTTATACACCCCACTAAGGTGCTTAGCCCAACCCCGTAAGAAACTTCCCAAATTCCTAATCTTATTCTGACAACGCTCGACCGCAGTCCTACCTCCTGCACCCTTAGCCCATTCCCTGGCAATCAGGTCCAAGAACCCTTCGCGTTCGAACCAGGCCATCTCGAATGAAAAGGTATTTTTGTTTCCCACGTGGTTCGGCTCCCCTGAGTCGACGAACAAGGGTGTGTGATCGGATACGCCCTGCGAAAGAGCTTGAACTGTAACAAGAGGGAACTTCTGTTCCCACTCCACGCTTGCGAGAACTCGATCAAGCTTTTCGTAAGTCGGATTTGGCATAGCATTAGCCCAGGTAAACTTTCTACCAGAAAGCTCTATCTCCCTCGGATCCAATCTTTCAATAATGGTATTGAACATAAACGACCACCTGCCGTCAAAGTTATCATTATTCTTCTCCTCTCTCCTCCTAATGATATTGAAATCACCCCCAACTAAAATTGGAAGCTGCTCGGACCCACAGATTCGAACAAGGTCCGCCAGAAACTCCGGTTTAAACTCGGGCTGTGCGGCACCATAAACCGCCACCAAAGCCCAGTTGAACCCATCAACTTTAGACCTGACTCGAAACTTAACCGCGAAGTCGCCCATCACTACACTTCGGACTTCAAGCGAATAGCATCTCACACCCAGCAAGATACCACCCGATCTTCCTCGCGGAGGGAGGCAATGCCAATCGAAATCAACACCACCCGCAAGAGAGGAAAAAAACTGGGGCGCAAAGTTATCTCTACCAGTTTCCGATAGAGCAATAAAATCTAAATGATGCTCCAGAGATGCCTCAACAAGAAACCTTCTTTTAGCCAAGTCTTTCAGACCTCTGCTATTCCAAAAGATTCCTTTCATAATTCATCATGAAATTTTTTAGTGGTCCGAATCCTAGCACTCCTACGAACTGCAGAGTCGGAATAAATCTTTCGTTTCCACTTGCGCTTTGGTTTACTAGGTTCTATCACCCGGTCCTCATAACCGGGCTCAGCGGTACTAAAAACTGCATTATCTAGGGGCACATCATCGTTCTCAGACTCATGATTGGAGGGTGCTAGATCCGCACACAGGTTATCGAGCACTCTGACCCCTAACGCATCAACCTCATCATCATTCATGGGTTTTACCGCTGCGAGATGACAAATAGTTTCTAAGGCACGCTCCGCCTCCAAATCTAACAAATCATTCACCGAATTGGAAATCTCACTATCAGTAGCCCCTAGTGAAACTCCTAATTGGTTTGCATTATTTATAATCTCCTCATTAAAAAATGCAATAAAGAATTAGATATGTTGACGAACATACCAGTAGAGATCTCAGCATCATGAAGCTTGGCCGCCCTCATAGCGCACCTCTGCTGCATGTCATCAACCTCCGGAAGCTCCTGAATGCGTGCACTCATCCGTCTCCACGTCGAGACCGGGTCCGGGATCCCGCCAAAAGCAACGACCTCCTCCCTAGTAAAGCCTCGCGTGGAATCTCGCAAAGGGTCAACCGAGGTTACCGGAGGAGGCGGCTGAGGGCTCCCATGCCCCTTGGACAAGTGCCCCACACCGAGGCCCAGGGCCACGGGCACGTCGGGAGAGAGGATGACAGGGCCGCCTGCCCAAACCCTCCTCCTGCCCCACCCCTCGGCGCAGAGTGGAGCGCCGTCATCGACGGAGACGCGGTCCTCCTGACCGCCGAAGAGGGAGGAGGAGCCAGGGCCACCTGCCCCAGACACCCCCCCCCCCCCCCCCCCCCCCAGCGCCACTGGAAGCGCGGGCGCCGTCGCCACGACCGGAGGAGAAAGAGCAGGTCCAAGGATAGTGTGTTTGGTTGTTGATCGACAGTGAAATAGCAGAGATGGAAATGGTAACCAGGTCCAAGGATAGTGTGTTTGGTTGTTGTTCCATTTTTTCCTGCCGCATACAATATGGCCAGATAGAGCCTGCATGGGTGTATGGACTCCGTACGGACTCCGGCAAGCACCGAGGGCGTAGACCGTTGGACACGATCTTTTCATCGCTCGGTTTCACCCGTAGCGTCTCTAAGCACGGCGTGTACGCACGTGAGACTGAGGACACGATGCTCATCATCAGTGTGTACGTCGATGACCTCGTCATGCATCATCAGTGTCGAGAACACAGAAGTGCTCGTGCTTCGAGGAAATGAAGCGGCTCTTCAGCATGAGCGACCTCGGGTTGATGCGGTATTACCTTGGGCTGGAGGTGAGCTAGGAGCATGGTCTCACCACGATCAGTCAGGCAGCCTACGAGGGAAAGCTACTCGAGAAAGCTAGCATGGCGGACTGCAACGCCACACACACCAATGGAGACGCGGTGCAAACTCAGCAAGGAAAGCAAGGAGACGCCGGTGGACACTACCTTCCTCTACCGGAGCGTCATGGGCAGCCTCAGACCCCGCAAAATTCGACCCGCAAAACCCGTTTGCGGTTTCACGAAAATCGCGTTTGCGGGTCGAAAATATGCGCGGCCGAGATACCTAAATCTGCATAATTTAAAAAAAAAAACACTTTCACAGGAGAAATTGCACAAACATAATTCATCACATCACATACTATAGAGTTCATACATACTACATGATCAACAAATTAAGCATAGATCATACTACATGCTACGTTAACTAGTAGTAGAGGGGGGCGGATTTGACGGCGGCGAGGTCGCGGCAAAATGGACGACGCCGTGGAGGCCGAGCGGCGCTCAATCCTCCTCGCCGGAGCTGCACAGGTGGACGTATTTCGCTGCGTGCTCCGCGCGGATGCGGCGCCACTCCTGAGCCTTCTCGTTGGCGGCGACGTTGTCGGCGACCGCCTGCCGCCACTCGAGGGCTTCGAGCTCCTCGACATGGCGCCATCGCTCCGCCTCCTCGCGCACGCTCCGCTCGGCGATGGGGCAGCAACGGCGTCGAAGTCCGCGACGTAGTCCTTGGGCCCGACGACTCCGCGGCGGCCGAGCGGAGCGGGCTCCTCGGGCTCCTCCTTCACCGGGACGAAAGCGAACGGCACCGGCTCCTCCGTCTCCTCCTCGTCTTCCGACCACTCCCTCTTCACGGGGAGAAAGCCCGCGCCGGAGGACGAGGAGGATCCGGCGTAGGAAGACCTCGCGGAGAAGAAGGACGCGCGCCGGCGGTCGTACTCCTCCGTCTCGCGACGGTTGAAGCTCGCCGGCGGCGACATCCCGTGGTTGGTCCACCTCCGGGCGCCGCGCTTCCTCGCGCCGTCCGACCGGACGCGCCGCTCGCGCTCCGGGTCCCTCTCACGGCTGGATCTGCTGCCGGAGCCGCGTCCGGAGCTCCACATTCGGCCCCACATGACGGCTAGAGGCGGGGCGGGTGGTCGCCGGGGGCGAGAAATGTGAAGAGGGGAAAGGGGAATCGGGTGGCTCGCGGCGGCGGGGGTAGGGTTTGGACCCGCAAAAGGGTCACGGAACCGTAGTTATAGTGCTCGGGGCGTGCGGTTTGTGGGCTGCGGCAAAAAAATTTGCAGCCCGGGCGTGTATGCGGGCTTTGTTCTGGGCGGAAAATTGGGCCGAGCCCGCATACTCACCGGAATTTTTACGGGCCTGGCGTTTTGCGGGGTAACTTGTGCATGCCGGACATGACATCTCGTTCGCCATTGGGTTCTTGAGTCGATTCATGGAGGCGTCGGCCGACAATCATCTCGTGGCCGCCAAACACCTTCTATGCTACGATGACGACAAGACCTTGTTCGGCTACAGTCACTCAAACCATGCCGGTGACGTGGACTCTAGGAAAAGCACCTTGCACATGCTGTTTTTTTTTTCCGGGAATAGTCCAGTCAACTGATAATCACAAAAGCACTTCATCGTGTGAGTCGGAGTACACAGCAGCGACATGGCAAATAATCTGGTTGGCTCATCTCTTCAGCGAGCTGCTGAATCGAGATGTTGCTCCTATGATCCTCTATCTCGACAACAAGTCTGGATCTCACTCTGCAAAAATCTGGTACTTCACGACCGAAGCAAGCACATTAATCTCCGCTATCATTTCATTCATGGCAGTGGAGTTCATCAACACTGACAAACAGACGGCGGATATTCTGACCAAGCATGTTGGTCTTGTTGGTTTTCAGGAGCTGCGTGGGAAGGTAGGGATCATCGAGGTCAAGCCTCTTCGACATGGCTGGGAGAGATTGTGGGCTTAAAGCCTTAAACCATGTCTATAAGCACAATAAATCTATGGTACTCAGCGTGTATGTCCTTAAATTCTGGCACTTCATGACAGTTGTGACAAAGTAGTCAAACAAGTTGGCAAGTCGGCAAGGAGCCGTAGCTTGTTAGTTAAGGTAGTACACTGTGACGTAACTGATCACCTTACAGCCAGCAAATATTTTAGTACAAGTTGGTTTAGAACTCCTATATAAGAAGCAGCTCCTCATCATTTGTAAACAAGCATTCAGCTTCAATCCTGTAGTAGCACACGCTCAGTTCATGGGTGTTTTTTGTGTGCGTGTGTGCGCGTGTGTACACTCAGTGGCGGATCCAGCCCAAAGGGTCAACAGGGCCAACAATGAAAATGAAAATGTTCATATAAATTTAGGATCCTGATAAGTGCCACACGTCAGGTACAAGCACATTGCAACTTTGAACATTTTCGATTGCAAGTTTAATTATGCGAGGATGGCAACTTTATTTGGCAAGCATGACAACTTTTGTGCTCCAGCTTACCGTGTGTCACTGGAATTGCACTCGAAAAACGGCAGGACCGGAGTGTCACGCACCTGACATGACACTTATCATTTGGACAAATTTTGAAGCTTCGCCGCTGTGTATACTATATATAGGGAGCTCCGCCGTCCTATCATTACATTGCTGCTAGCTCTTGCATCATCTTTGGTTGATCCTCGGAGAGCTATATACTCTGTAGTTAGGCTAGCATGAAGGAGTTCCACAAGGAACAAAATCGAATATGTCTATGCCTAACTGGTTGCACGCGCAACTCCAATCGTCTCCGTCGCTATGTCGTGTGGATCCGTGTGAGCGTGCCCCACCTGGTCACACCCAACAACCCATATCCTAATTTTCCGGCAGGAATACAGTCACATCGTATCTCTCTCACTCGTCTGTTCCCCACCCCTCATTCCTTCTCTCCCTCGTTCCCCATCCAGATGTCTATCGAATTCGGCACACTGCCGGCTCCCTTCTCCCTCACCATGGCCACGCATCGCCGGCTCCCTCTTCCCTCACCATGGCCACGCACCGCAGGGTTGCTTCTCCTTCACTGGTAGGCGATTGTGCTCCTCCCACGCCCTGCTGCTCTGTCGCCAGATACGCCATCGAGGTAAAGATGGAGAAGCGTGTCGGCCCCATCTCCATGGTGGGGGGTGGTGAGAGGATGCCGGGAATTGACGAACCACGAGGAACACCATCACCACTTTGAGCAGCTCGGTGGTGGTCAGATCTAGAGTCCAGCGGCTCGGCGGCAAGGCCCGGTGAGGAGTCCGGAGCACCTCCTCATCTTCCCCGTTGTCTTCCTTAAAGATTCTAAGTAGCAGCGATTCCTCTCCCTGTTTTTCTTAAAAAGATTTTTATTCTTTTCTCAATCATTTAAAATGCATCTGTTTTCGTGTGTGATAGTGGCTTCTATCTGATGTATTTTTCATCCAGCAAGCTTAGGAATATGGATTGATCTTATTTTGTTTCCTCTCCGATCCTTCGGTTTTTGGATAGAAGACTGCACTTGTTTTGTCCCTCTCCATACTCAGGAATTTTTTTATTGATCTTAATGTGTATCTTGTAATCCTTACCTTGAACTCTAATGGAAGAAACGGGGACCTTTCTACTGCTATCTCGGAACTGTTTGGTCACTGTAATTATTATTGCCTTAGTTTTGTACATGAAACATAATAATTTACTTCGAAAATATTTCTCAAGAACCATACTAACAATACATGAATAATTTCAGAAGAACTTTATCAAAAAATCTGAAGGACTTAAGAAAACTTGAATCAAATAGCATATTTGTACTGAGTGCGGCTAATCTGCACCCGGGCTCATCTGCACCCACACCTAGAAAAAAATTCAAAAAAAATACTAGAAAAATTCAAAAAATTCCAAATTTTTTTGTGGTGGTAGATAATTTGACGCGTGAGGTGCGCCCCAAAAATCAGCTCATTTGAGCATCTGAGCAGCTCTCGGCAAAAAAGACAAAATCAGGGTCTGTAAAAATGTATACTGTTCACGCACTGTTTTGACCCGATTTGTCTTTTTTGCCGAGAGCTGCTCAGATGTCCAAATGAGTTAAATTTTGGGGCGCACCTCACGCGTCAAATTATCTACCACCACAAAAAAGTTTGGAATTTTTTGAATTTTTCTAGTATTTTTTTGAATTTTTTGCTGAGAGGGAGCAGATGAGCCCGGGCACCGTTTTGAGTTTTCCATTTGTACTGAACTTTACGAAAGAAACTCAACGGACTTTCTAAGATATGAAGAACTTATCTCATTAATTTTATAAAGTTCTTTAATTGTCTCAATCAAGTTCTTGGATGGTCAACATAAAGTTCTTTGTTGCTCAGTTGAAGTTTTTTATTGAACAGGAGGCGACTCTGTTAACACGGTATCCGAACTTTGCCATAAAAATCAAAAGAACTTTAGAGAAAACTTTGCGATTGCTAATAATTACTTTGTATTTTGTAAAGTTTTGTGGGATTTCCAATAGAGTTCTCAACATCCATCTAAAAACTCCCTTGGTATTATCCAGTAATTAATTTCATTATTTTTTCTGACAATAAGTTTGTTATTTTTTCTCTAAACTATTAATCACATTTAGGTAAACACATGATTAATCATTCAAAGCATGTAATTTAATGGTCCATTATCCATCGAAGCCCTTCTGTCTCTCGTGCAGATGTAAATTTAAATTGTACAGTCAAAACAGAGAGATTTCTTGTGCCGGTCTGGTGTTGATTTGACGCTAGATGTACCTGCAATACGGAGAGAGCGAATGTTACAGAAACTGATATACGCTAGAATACAGGGAATCTTTGTGGGACCTGGCTGCATGTTGATTTGACGTGCATGCTAGATGTGTGGAAGAGATATGTGTTACTTGCGCAATGCATTAGGAAAAATCCATGCCTGAACAAAATTATTTGGTAATCCATCTAAAAAATCTGGTAGAGACGGATGGATGCAAGGTACTGTACAAAATTCGAAATTTCAAAAAGTGGAAGCAACCGCCTCCCGAGCAAACTGCCAGCCCCACCATTTGCGCAAGCAATCACCCAACGAATACCGCGCTGCCTTTCTTCCTTGAGTCCCCCTCCCCATATTGTTGTCCACCGTGCTCCTCCCCATACTCTCCCTACCAGAACCCATAGCTGGCGCGGCAGCGGACAGCGGACGGCCCGATCTATTGCTGCCGCAGGCAGCATTACTACGCTCCTCGGGGGCCGGGGGTTGTCATCGGAGTGCTCACGCTCGCGGAAGATGGCGCCGGCGCCGCGTGACCTGGTGGTGATCAGCTCCGACGAGGAGGAGGAGGAGGAGGTGACCAGCTCCGACGACGAGGAGGGGGAGGAGGAGGAGGAGGTGGAGGACGCACTACCAGACTCGCCCTCTAAGCCGACGGCCACGGGCCATCGGCATAGGCCATTTGCCATCGGTTTAGGTCTATGCCGTCGGCATAGATCACGTCAGCGTAGTCTTGTCAGACCGTCGGCATAGAAAAGCTGTCGTCATAGGTTCATATGGTGACGGCATCCGTACGGCCGTCGGCATATCATCGCCGTCGGCAGTGATTTTTCACCTGACGGCAACGGACGGCGCCGTCAACCGCACTAACAAACCAGGGGCTGCCATGTCGCAGAGATATACCGACGGCCAAGCCATCAGCATAGACAAGACGTCGGCATATCTCTGCCACGTAGCAGCCTCTGGGATCTCCTGGAAGCAGGGGCATGCCGACGGCCAAGCCGCCGACGGCTTGGCCGTCGGCATACCCCTACCACGTGGCAGCCACTGGGCTATTCTGGCATATCTATGCAAAATATGAGATTACGCACAAATATGACATTTCATCATCTAAAGATACTCAAGATCATCATCATCATCTAAACATACTCAAGTTCATCATCTAAAGATCATCATCGGTGAAACTTTATAAACATAAGTATCGCAAGACATGGAACATCATCATCGTCATCTAAAGAAACTAACAAGTAGGAACATGAAAGGTATGGCATGACGGCCACATGCACGGGTATCAATACCGACATCAGGCAAGACCACCGCCGCCAAGACCACCGCCACCAAAACCACCACCGCCAAGACCACCGCCGCCAAAACCACCACCGCCAAGACCACCTCCGCCAAAACCTCCACCGCCAAGACCAGCACCACTCTGCCAGATCGGAGTCACTGGGGTCGACGAAGCAGGAGTCAAGCCACCGGTCCCCTACATGTTTGAGAGAAGATTCTAACGGTAAATATGATATGATAGTGTTGAATGACCGAGAACTAGTTTGTTAGTAGTTAGGAAAATGTACTAACCAGACTATCACTGCCTAGTGCCACCCATTCATCGAACATGGGCACGTGTGGGGGTTCTCCCGCAGGTGGTGGTGGGGGTCCCATTTGTGGTGGATACGTGCAATTACTCCAAGACGCCAACATAGCCTGGATGTTAGTTAAACAAGCAAACTAGAAGGTCAGAAGGAATGAAAGTGCAAAAATTTAGCTTGGTTTTAAGAGGGCAAAACTAACCTTCATCATCTGACGGTTGTAATCGCCGTTTCCCTTCACTCGTTAAAAGTACTCCCGCACCTCGAGATTCCTATGCTCGACAAAGGCCTTATATGCCTACAAAATTTAGGTTGTTTCGAAGTGAGCAATGCTGAAAATAAAGTGAGGAAGTTAGAGAGAAAGAAGATAAAAGGGGAAGTACTTACAAGGGAAAATTTTGTTTTTGCCACTCTAGATTTTGCGAATTTTTCTTATGCCACTCTAGATTTTGACATTTCATTTTTGCCACTCTTAGTTTTTGACAATTATCACAATTGCCATTCCCGTGGCAAAAACAAAATTTTCAGAGTGGTAATTGTGATAATTATCAAAAGCTAAGAGTGACAAAAATGAAATAAAATTATTTTGCTTTTGCCACAAAATGGCAATTGTGATAATTGTCAAAAACAAAGAATGGCAAAAGTGAAATGTCAAAATCTAGAGTGGCATAAGGAAAATTGGCAAAATCTAGAGGCAAAAACAAAATTTTCCCTACTTACAACATGTTGGCGGGCTAAGGGAGGTTGCGAACGCCCCGTACTCTCTAACGGGCTCGTGTGGGAAGCCTGAAGCTGTGTGTACGAGACCGAAGGAGTGATCAAGCTATCGAAACATGGATACCGACCATGGGGCTTCCCCTGTATGGCCACCACCGTCGTGTCGTTGATCTGAGACTGGGCGACGTCAGGAACATCCGGATGCAACTGCTACGTTTTGAGCTTGCGTTGGTTTTCCTTGAAGAGGAAAGGGTGATGCAGCAAAGTAGCGTAAGTATTTCCCTCAGTTTTTGAGAACCAAGGTATCAATCCAGTAGGAGGCTCCTCAGAAGTCCCACGCACCTACACAAATAAACAAGAACTCGCAACCAACACAATAAAGGGGTTGTCAATCCCTTCACGGCCACTTGCGAAAGTGAGATCTGATAGAGATAATATGATAAGATAAATATATTTTTGGTATTTTATGATATAGATTGGAAAAGTAAAGATGCAAATAAAAGTAGATTGAAAGCTTATATGATAAAAGATAGACCCGGGGGCCATAGGTTTCACTAGTGGCTTCTCTCAAGATAGCATAAGTATTACGGTGGGTGAACAAATTACTGTCGAGCAATTGATAGAAAAGCCCATGACAAGTAGACCGATCCTGCCTACATCTACTACTATTACTCCACACATCGACCGCTATCCAGCATGCATCTAGAGTATTAAGTTCATAAAGAACAGAGTAACACATTAAGAAAGATGCCATGATGTAGAGGGATAAACTCAATGCAATATGATATAAACCCCATCTTTTTAGCCTCGATGGCAACAATACAATACGTGCCTTGCTGCCCCTGCTGTCACTGGGAAAGGACACCGTAAGATTGAACCCAAAGCTAAGCACTTCTCCTATTGCAATAAAGATCAATCTAGTAGGCCAAACCAAACTGATAATTCAAAGAGACTTGCAAAGATAACTTAATCACACATAAAAGAATTCAGAGGAGATTTGAATATTTCTCATAGATAAACTTGATCATAAACCCACAATTCATCGGATCTTGACAAACACACCGCAAAAAGAGTTACATCGAATAGATCTCCAAGAAGATCGAGGAGAACTTTGTATTGAGATTCAAAGAGAGAGAAGAAGCCATCTAGCTAATAACTATGGACCCGAAGGTCTGTGGTAAACTACTCACAACTCATCGGAGAGGCCTTGGAGATGATGTAGAGACCCTCCATGGTCGATTCCCCCTCCGGCGGAGCGCCCGCGAAGGCTCCAAATGGGATCTCGCGGATACAGAAGGTTACGGCGGTGGAAATAGTTTTTCGTGGTCCCCTGGATGTTTTCGGGGTCCGTCGATATATATATATAGGAGGAAGAAGTAGGTCGATGGACGCTCGAGGAGCCCACGAGGGTGGGGGCACGCCCACTTGTAGGGGGCGCGCTGGGCACCCTCGTGGCCGCCTTGATTGTTTCTTGACTTCCACTCCAAGTCCTCTGGATCACGTTTGTTCCAAAAAAGATTGCTCCCAAAGGTTTCATTCCGTTTGGACTCCATTTGATATTCCTTTTCTTCGAAACACTGAAATAGGAAAAAAAACAGCAATTTGGGTTGGGCCTCCAGTTAGTTGGTTAGTCCCAAAAATGATATGGAAGTGTAAAGTAAAGCCCATAAGTATCCAAAATGGGTAATATAATAGCATGGAACAATCAAAAATTATAGATACGTTGGAGACGTATCAGC
The DNA here is from genome assembly GCA_963921465.1 of Triticum timopheevii. Taxonomy (NCBI): domain Eukaryota; kingdom Viridiplantae; phylum Streptophyta; class Magnoliopsida; order Poales; family Poaceae; genus Triticum; species Triticum timopheevii. The sequence goes on along the minus strand of OY997262.1, from coordinate 463,447,121 downwards.
AACCTCTGAAACTGCTGAGTGTAAGACTCTAGGTGCTCCTCGGTCTTGTCGTAGTAGTGGCTCTCGCCGTCCTTGCGATCACTCCGCTCGCGGGCCAGCTTCCACGACTCAATGTCTGAGAGCTGCCTCTTCAACTTGTCCTCCTGTAACATCAAACAGAAGTTAGCCATACATAAAGAACATGACGGTAAAGAAGAACAGAAATGCATCATGCATATAGATATACGTTGATGGCCTTGAAGCCCCAGTGGTTCTTGTTTCCTTGGCTGTGTGTCCCGTCTTTTCCACGGTTAGCCGGGCCTTCTTGGCAGCAAACTCTACATCGTCGCCGAGCCACCTATCCAACAAACTCGTGCATCCGTCATCCTTTCCATAGCACCAACAAGGAATAACCTATGCAAATTTTGGAAGCATGACATGTGAGCACGAAACATATAATTGACTTCTTGAAACAATGAAAGTCAGTAATAGTTACCTTCAGAACTGCTCCCTGCTCAAGGTAAGTCGTTGCCTCTTTTTTGGTCATCTTTTGATGAAGGTAGGTGTGGTATTGCTGCAAGACAGCAACCCAGTGCACCTCGTACTGCAACTGATGAGCTTTCTTCTTTGTAGCCGCAAGCAAGACCACGTCGGCTATGGCCTTGTGCTCGTCAAGAAGTCTATAGAGTTGCTGCAATCATGCATAAACCAGAAGCAAACAAGGCATGAGTTGAGTGATTCAATGATAAAGTATAAATGAAACTGAAGACAAGTGATTCAGAAGAGAACTTACCCAAAATTTGGTGATCACGGCCTTAGCGGCCGCCCCGTACTCCGCGTGGCTGCAAGCCTCGTAGTGGGCCTAGCTCATGGCCAAAACCCGCAGCTCCGTGTCCCTGACTGGTCGCGGGCCGAATAGGCCCGGCCAAAACTCCTTCAACAGCACAGTGATAAGGCCGTTCGGTTTATGGCCCTTTCCGTGAAGGATCCAGTTCCTCCAAAACAATCAAAGGATTGACATGTGTACAATAAGAAAATATTGTCATGTGTTGAAAATATGATTGAGAGGCACTTACTCTGTCCCCACAGGTTCAATGAGCCACTTGTGCGCCTCGATATAAGGTGGTGTAGGTACTCCGGCAGTACCACGCAGCCACCCCTTCGGAGCACCCGGTGGCAAGTCACCCCACAACTCAGGGTCAACCTCCCCTCCACCACCCTCCTCGCCCTCCTCCTCCTCACCTTCCTCGGCCTCCTCCTCCTCGCCCTCCTCCTCCTCGCCATCCGGAACATACTCCTCCTCCTCAGACTCAGAAGGTGCCTCAGTATAGGAGGGCATCGAAGAAGACCCTCCTATTACGGACACGGCCCGGAGTTTATTTGCCTCGGGTGCCTCTCCCCCCACCACCTCCTCCTCTAGGGGATCTCCCCCACCCCCTCCTTGTCTAGGGTCTCCTCCCCCGATCCCTCGACCTCCCTGTGAGGTGTCATCATCGCGTAGTCGGGGGTGAGGGAGTCCTGGATAAGGGGGTATCCGGACAGCCGGACTGTGTACAACGTTCGAACTATTGAAGCGTGAAGATACAAGACTCAAGACTTTGGCCCGTTTCCGGATGGGACTTTCCTTGGCGTGGAAGGCAAGCTTGGCGATCCGGATATTATGTTTCCTTCCTTGTAACCGACTCCATGTAAACCCTAGCCCTCTCCGTTGTCTATATAAACCGGAGAGGTTGGTCCTTAGAAGGCCGACCACAATTACAATCATACCATCATAGGCTAGCTCTTAGGGTTTAGCCTCTACGATCTCGTGGTAGATCTACTCTTGTACTACTCATATCATCAATATTAATCAAGCAGGAAGTAGGGTTTTACCTCCATCAAGAGGGCCCGAACCTGGGTAAACATCTGTGTCCCTTGCTTCCTGTTACCATTAGCCTTGACGCACAGATCTGGACCCCCTACCTGAGATCCGCCGGTTTTGACACCGACATTGGTGCTTTCATTGAGAGTTCCTCTGTGTCGTCATTGTCAGGCTCGATGGCTCCCTCAATCATCATCAACGATGCTGTCCAGGGCGAAACTTTCCTCCCCGGGCAGATCTTCGTGTTCGGCCGCTTCGCACTGCGGGCCAATTCCCTTGCTTCAGGTTCGGAAACTTGAACTACACAACGGATACTCGCGAGGACTTGATCTTCGACGAATTCGGGCCAGCGCCAGGAGCGCCGAATAGTCATGATGAGCACGGCTTAGACCTGCTGTCAGACGATGCTCGGGGTATCACCCCGGCAGAAGCCTCGGATCTAAATCCGGGGCAGGTTGCGTTGCCTAAGGACGGAGGGCTGGACCCCGCCCCGTAGGCCGTACCCTCATTGGTGATGGAGCCGAACACAGGCCTCACTTCTGAGGGAGCCTGTGACTCCGGACCCCCGGATTCATATCCGGAGGTAGGTTCCAGTCCGCGCGTCCCCGAGCCCGCCAATCCTGGTTGGGCCCCGGTGATGGAGTTCACCGCGGCGGACGTCTTTCAGCACTCGCCCTTGGGCGACATGCTGGACTTATTGAAGTCTCTCTCTTTGTCAGGAGACTCTGGGCCGAACTATGTCCGGCTTGAGTGGGAAGCAGACAACGATGGAATTCGCCGCCCACCCACCACCCACTTCATTGCCACGATCGACGATTTAACCGACGTGCTTGACTTCGACTCCGAAGACATCGACGGTATGGACCACGATGTAGGAGAATTACAGGAGTCATCGCTCATACGGCGGTGGACGGCCACCTCCTCATACAATATATATATATGGTGGACACTCCGAAGGAAACCAATGACGACGAGGTAAGCCTCGGCAATGACGAATTCGGCGTACCTGAAGATCCAGTAGAACAAGTTCGCTTCAAGCGAAGGCTCATGGCCACGGCAAGGAGCCTGCAAAAGAGGCAAGAGCAGCTTAAAGCTGACCAAGACTTGCTAACGGATAGGTGGACCAAGGTACTGGCCACTGAGAGGCACGAACTCGACAGCCCCAATAAAAAGCATACACGGCACAACTAGCTACCTCAACCCAAGCAGGAGAACCCAAGGCGCACACCCCGACGCCCTCACATCATTACGGTCCAAGATAGTAAGAAGGATACGCCAGGAGACACCCTCAAGCCTCGGCGAAATGGCAACAAACGTCAAGTCAAGGAAACGGGTGCCAGGTCCAGTAAATACAAGTTCGGTCAACGGACAAAGAGCAGCTCAAGCATGTCCGGCCCGAGCCACACGCTCGATCAACCATGCGAAATTCATGGTACTCCTAGAAGGACGACAAATCATACCAATAGAGAATGCAGGATCCTCAAAACAAAGCGGCTGGTCGCACGCCGGAAGCAATAAGGGGAGGCGCCTCGTCAAGACCCCTCTCCCCAGAGCGTAACAGTACGGCCGATCGCCCAGGATCACATAAACCACAGCAAGTCAATTGCAGTACCTCTAGACCTAGTAGTCCGGGGGCTCCATAACACGCAAAGCCCACAAGGGTATGAAGCCACGAATAACATCTCCTAAAAGATGTAAGGCGCAAAGGCCAAGTTTTATTGGCCCACCACTCTAACAGTTATCTTCGGATCACCCAAAAATGCTACGCCAAAGAATAAATCTCCAACACTTCCCACCATATGGTCGTTTACCGTATGCCAACAGGATAAACCACGTCGACTAGATTCCGCGTGGTAAATCACCTAGGCCAACCATCCGAACACCCATTGCGGAGTTCGCACTACCTCACGGTATAACAGCTTGGCACACCAGGGCCCGATTAGGGACCCTGGGACCAACAACAAGAGGACGCCCAGCTGCCTCCAAGCATTTTGCATTTACAAACTAACTATTGACGCAGAACAGGATTGGCGGCATGGAATTAGCCCGGACACACAATGGCAGGAACATGCAGGTAGAAGGCAGTCTGGATTCATTCTTGATCCACTCGCAACCCCCTCCAGTCCGGCCACCACAGGTTCCGCCAAACAACACATCTTTTCATACATCATACTCATATGCATAGACATATCATCCTACTACAATGCATGGACTTAGAAAATACTCACCAGCCGTCGCGTATCGTCACGCCCATTTGCCGAAAATGACAGCCACGCTTCGCGTTCGCCTGGTTATACCGGGGGCTTCACAGTACGGCAATAAAGTCCGACCACCTTTTCGGTCGCTCGGCACCCCGAACTTATAGCACTATATGCATCTGCTCCGAATCATGTCTTGGGACATTGGTTGGGTTTGCCCGGCTCCCATGTTTTGGTACCTTACGTTCCGTTCTATCGGCTAAGGTAGCGCTGGGAGAAGTACTGTGATTGTGTCCCGGTTCAGCCGGACGAGCACCTCAGTAGAGAAAGCCGAAAACCGACCGTCATGATGAAGCGAGAGCCGGTCCGCTGTTCGAGAGGTTATAAAATCCTTAAAGATTTATTCCGCACAACGCCATTATAAATGCTGAGTGCGGCGGATCGGTCTTCTGATCAAGCACCAATAGAGCCCCCAGTTCGGCCTTCCGAACACTAGGGGCTGTGCCGACCATACTCGAGTTCCTATGGCTAAGTGAGAGTAATAAAGCCTTATAGTCCGATTGCCTGGTTCGCGGAAAGACACATCTCCTTAAAAGGACCCAACTATGGGATAAAGAGCGTTCAGATATATCCCGAACACCCCCGTACTCTTTTTACGAGGGGCGAAGCCGACGACTGGCCAACTCTCAGGATTTGCATACAATAAACAGCCGCACAAGAAGAACATATGTTTAAACAAAACAGGCAATATATAATAAACATGCCATTATCCAACATTACAACAAGCGGCACAAATGCCCTCAGGGAAATATAATGTCTTTAGCACACTTGTCCGCCGCAAGGCGGGCCCCTTTCATTACACCTTCATAGTACAGCTCGGGCTTGCGGTGCTCCTTACCCTCCGGTGCCCCCTCAGTCATCAGCTTCTCCGCGTCAAGCCTCCCCCAATGCACTTTTGCACGGGCAAACGCCATGCGCGCTCCATCTATACATACTGAGCGCTTGATAGCATCAAGCCGAGGACAGGTGCCCACAATCCGCTTGACGAGTCCGAAGTAACTGCTTGGAATCGGCTCTGCAGGCCACAGCCGGACAACTAAGTCCTTCATGGCTAGTTCGGCCGCCTGGTGCAGTTCGACCAGTTGTTTCAGCTGATCGATAAATGGCACCGGATAGTTCGGCGCCAGATACTGCGACCAGAAATCCCTCTCCGTAGTCTTCTTCTCCTCGGTGCAGTAGAATTGGGCGGCATTTGATATGCTGCGAGGAAGATCCGCAAAAGCCCCTGGAAAAATAAGAATTCAGCTTGCTGCTTAGGATTCTTCACATTCTCACATATAAAGAGCTAAGAATACAGAAGGCCTTACCTGCCGCAACTTTCTGGGCCTCCTGAATGTCCCGCACAGCACCTCGGGCTTCTTCTCGAGCACCTTGCACAGCCTCGAGAGCTTGGGCGAGTTCGGATTCTTTCCATTTTAAACCCTGCTCCAAGCCCTCGCTTTTGTTCGCAGCTTCCTGGAGCTCTCGCTCAGCCGCGATAACCCTGGCCTCGTGTTTCTCACGAAGTGCCTGTTCAGCCTCAGCCTTCTTGTTGGCATCAGCCAAAGCTTTCTTTAGTGCCTCGTATTCGGCACCCGCTCCTAGGGAACACAATACAAATATTTTTCATTATGCACAACTATTCGTTCGTGCCAACTTCAACACAAATGTTTTCAACATACCTTGCTTTTCTTCCAGTTGCTTCTTCACACAGCTGAGTTCCTCCTCAGCCCGTGCAAGGCTCTGCTTCAGTTTGGACAATTCTGAATTATAAGCAGCCGTCCTCTCTGCTGATGCCTGTTTTCACACAAAAGGACATACGTCATTCACATAGGCCCCTGCGAGTACAGGGGATTTGATCCCCTGCCCGGCTTTGTCTCCTCCGCCGGACAGTGCATCAGGGGCTACTACTCATATTATGACGATTTCTCAAAGGTTTCCTAGGAAACATACCTCAAAAGCCTTCATAAGGCCAAGGCAGGACTCGTTCAGCCCGCTCTCGGTGGACTGAATCTTCTCGACCACCGCGCCCATGAGGGCCCGATGCTCATCGACAATAGACGCGTTCTTCAATGATGTCGATAGACCGCCAGGCAGCTCTGCTCGAACAGAGAACGCCGGCGGGGTAGGCAGATCCCCCACCATCGGGGGTGGCTGCTCGCTTGATCCCGGAACCTTAGAGGTCCTGGGGGCCGTATCCATCCCCGCGTGTCCGGCACCAGGGATATGTCCTCCCTGGTCCGGGTCTTGTCGAGATGACACCTCAGTGTCGCGCCCGGACTTTGGGGAAGGGGCCTGCGGAGGCGTCTCGCTTGCCAAGGCGTCTGAGCCCAGTGAATCCTCCGACGAGGACCGGCCGGCGCAGGACATTGCCGGACTGTGCAATATGCAGGCAACAGTCAAAACTACTATACCCAAAAACAATCCCGGACACATATGCGTGTTCGGATACTTACGACTTCTCCAGGGGCTAGGCCCTGGGATCCCACTCCGGGCTGCTATCGGCAGCCGTGGGGGATGCCCCTGGGAGGGAATTTTTTCCCCCTCTTGGGCGATCCGGCCTCCAGAGATGTGTAGGCCGTCCTCTTCCTCCCGCCATCAGAGTAAGGCTCATCCTCCTCTACTTCCTCCTCTTCGTCCTTGGATGAAGAATCGTCGCTGGAGTCTTCGGATTTGGCGTCCGAAGCCTCGCAACGGCGAAGGCCACCCCGGGTCTTCTTGAGCTTCTTGGAGGCCTCTTTCTTTAGCGCCTTGTAAGGCGCGGGGACCAGCATCTTCGTCAGAAGAGGTCCGGCCGGTTCCTCCGGCAGGGGGGCTGGACAATGTATCAGCTCCACCTTCTTTATACATCCCTGAGGTCACGATGAAACATGATTAAGGTGTCTCCCTCATGACATACCAGCTGAAGCATGAATAGACAGAGCATGGTTGTGACTTACCGAGCTTGGAGAATGGGATGATTGCTACCCACGGTCCTCGGCGGGGCCCGGACACGATTTGCCGGACTTAAAGAGCACCTTCCAGATATCCTTGTGGGAGGAATCATAAAGCTCCCGAAGGGTTTGGTGCTCGGCTGGATCGAACTCCCACAGAGTACAAGCCCGGCGCTGACAGGGGAGAAGCAGGCGAACTAGCATCACCTGGACTACGTCAACGAGTTTGACGTCCCTATCAACCACACCCTGAATGCGCGTCCGGAGCAGTAACAACTCATCGGACGAGCACCAGTTCGGGCCCTTCTCGGGCCAGGACGTGAGCCGCAGTGGAGCTCCGGATCTGAACTTTGGAGTTGTCGCCCACTTTTTGCCGCGTGGTTCGATGATATAGAACCACTGCTGCTGCCACTCCTTGATGGAGTCATTGAAAGCGCCTTTCGGCCAAACAGACTTGGGCATCTTGCTTACCATGGCGCTACCGCACTCGGCGTGTTCGCCACTCACCACCTTGGGCTTCACATTGAAGATCTTCAGCCATAGGCCGAAGTGAGGTGGGATCCGGAGAAAAGCCTCGCACACGACGATGAACGTCGAGATATTGAGGAAGTAGTTGGGGGAAAGATCATGAAAATCGATCCCATAGTAACACATGACTCCCCAAACGAACAGGTGAAGGGGAAACTCGAGCCCACGGACGAAATGAGGAAGGAACATGACTCTCTCGTGAGATTCTAGAGAGGGGACGACCTGTCCTACCGGTGGAAGACGGTGGTCGATCTTTTGGGCCAGATACCCGGCTCCCCGGAGCTTCTTGATGTCCTTCTCCTGGACAGTTGAGGCCATCCATCTGCCTCCCGCTCCGGATCCGGACATCTTTGGAAAACCTCTCTTTGATGGAGAAGAAGAGTGCTTGGGCATTAGGGCTCGAACAGAGGGGAATGAGCTAGCGGGAGGAGAAGGCGTGGGTAAAAGAGAAAGAAACCTTACCTCTTTATAAAGGCGGTAAAAGCTTTTTGTGCCTCCCCACTTGCTTGCTGGAACCCGTCTACCTCCCACTCGCCGCGATTAGTGGCATGGTTGGATTACCCATACCCGTATTGATGAGAATCCCGTGATAAGGGGACACGTTCTCTGCTTTGACAAGACGTGTCAATGAAACTGCCTCGCAATATGCGATGTAGCTGGTTGTGGGAAAACAGTTTGAATAATGATCCGACCGTAATAACATGTCACGTCATCAGGAAAGGTTGTCAGCAGATTGCATTTGTGAAATATCATTCTCTCTACAGCGGTGTGTAAAGATCATCTTGTGAATCCGGACACGATCTACGTGTTCGCTAACTACTTTGGAGTATTCGGAGAAGGAACCCGCCTTGCAATGCCGAAGACAATACTGCGCGCCGGACTCATCGTCATTGAAGCCTGGTTCAGGGGCTACTGATGGAGTCTTGGATAAGGGGGTATCCGGACAGCCGGACTGTGTACAACGTCCGGACTATTGAAGCGTGAAGATACAAGACTCAAGACTTTGGCCCTTGTCCGGATGGGACTTTCCTTGGCGTGGAAGGCAAGCTTGGCGATTCGGATATTATGTTTCCTTCCTTGTAACCGACTCCATGTAAACCCTAGCCCTCTCCGTTGTCTATATAAACCGGAGAGGTTGGTCCTTAGAAGGCCGACCACAATTACAATCATACCATCATAGGCTAGCTCTTAGGGTTTAGCCTCTACGATCTCGTGGTAGATCTACTCTTGCACTACCCATATCATCAATATTAATCAAGCAGGAAGTAGGGTTTTACCTCCATCGAGAGGGCCCGAACCTGGGTAAACATCTGTGTCCCTTGCTTCCTGTTACCATCAGCCTTGACGCACAGATCGGGACCCCCTACCGGAGATCCGTCGGTTTTGACACTGACAGGGGGGAAACCTTGTGGGCTCGTCCACTCCGAGTAAGTGATTTGAATTTGTTGAGGAAACCGGCGCCGTTGGACTTGCCCATGGTTAGCAAACCTGCATTAACAAGAGAATAAACAATTAGTAAGAATATCAAATAAACAAGCATACGGAAAAGAACATTAGTAACAGAAGAGCACATTAAGCATACAGAAAAGAACATTAATAACAAAAGAGCACATTAAGCATACTATTGTAATCTACCTCAATCATCATTAAAAGAACTTACATTTTCTAGAACCCATTTGAATCATCACTATTGTAATCTATTTGTCGACCGGTCTATTTATCACTATCACGCATATCTTCTTCATTGTCTGACGGAAGTGGAGGCTCTTCCTCATCATCAGCATCTTCATTTAACTTTTCAAGCATAATTATGTCTCTTTTATTCACAACTGCCTCACCATCAATCCGTGCGTCGTCGTTGTTTGGGTCTAGGTCAACATAACCAAGTCATCATCCTCCTTGTTTCGGACCACATCATCATGTTCCTCTTGAAAGAACACTCCCTCGTATGTCATGGAGTTTATGTTGTAGTAATCATCATCGTTCGGGTCCGGTAGTTTACCATGTGGCGACACCTTGAACACAACTTCCCAACCCTTTAGGTACTCTTTCTAGCATGGGTAAGGCAGATAATATACTTGTGTGGCCTGGGTAGCGGCGATAAAAAGATCAGCTCCAGCATAGACGGTTGATGGTTTAACTTCAACTAAACCAACAGAAGGTGTATGTCTCAGACCCTTTTTGGGGTCAAACCATCGGCATTTGAACACAGTGAGACTTAGGTGTTCGCGGCCACGTTTGAGGTCCTTAAAATAGGGAAGCTGTGTGAAGGGGGTGGTAGGACGTGGATCGATCATGACGAGAATGGACTTCTTCGTCATGTATGTGAGTCCAGTTGTGCGTCTCACCATATCCTTCAAAACATTTTTTCCATTTGCCTTTTCCTTTGCCCTCGCCCTCGTCTTCGCCTGTGGCTTTGCCTTTGCCTTTGCCTTTCCTTTCGCCGGCAGGCTTAAGAGCTTTTAGCTGGAATCTCGTTTACTTCATGGATGACTAGGCCTTTTGTGAAGTTCTTCTTGTCTTCCCTATCAGGATGGTCTGGATGGAGGAACTGTCGATGCAGGTCAAAGGCAACATACTTGCCACCCTTCTTCAGCCAAATGAAACGCAAGGCATGGATGCACACTGGGCAAGGCATCGTCCCACTTGTACACCATCCGCAGAATAGGGCATAGCCGGGAAAGTCATGCATGCAATACTGTAGCCAAACTTTCATCAAGAAATTTTTCTGCAGATGCCGGTCGTATGTCAACCTCGAGAAGTAGCAAGAATGGTGAAATCATCCACCAACGGTTGCATAAACACACTCAAATTCTTCCCTGGATATTCAGGCCCCGGAATTATAAGCGACAGGAACATGGTCTTGCGTTGCATTATGGCGCCGGGAGGGAGATTGACCGGAATAACAAATACGGGCTAGCAGCTGTATGGATTAGACGACATACCATATGGATTGAACCCATCACCTGATATAGAAATTCTGACATTCCCAGCCTCGGCTGCTTCCTCCGGGTATTCTATATCGAATGACTCCCATGCTTCACCTTCTGATGGATGTACAATTTTATTTGGATTGTACCTTTTCCCTTCCTTGTGCCACTTCATCATTTTGGCAGACTCCTCGGTGATGAAAAGGTGCTGCAGTCTTTTTATAAAATCAAGATACCGAAGAACCTTCACAAGGATCTTTAGCTACTACTTCTGACCCTGCTCATCGACCACCTCAATATACCGAGAGGAACCGGACTTCCTACACTAGTTGTCATTCGCATACTCATGCCTAAACAAAAGGCAATTCTTTGGACAAACATGTATTTTCTCATAATCCATGGAGAGCGCCTTCATGATTTTCTTCGTAGCGTACATGGTTTTCGGCAGTTCATGGCCCTCAGGCAGGCTGTTAGCCCATACTCCCAGAAATGCTTCGAAGCAACCTCTGCTACAACTGTACTCAGCCTTGACTGCCATCAGTTGTGAGATGGCATCCAGCATAGAGAGGTTGGCACCTCATAAAGATGTTTCTTTGACGATGCCAAGATATCCAGGAAGGCCTTTGCGGTTTCCTCCGGCTCCTCCGGTTCATTCGCTGAATGTGACGGAGGTGTCGGCTGTGCAGCAAAGACATCATCTAGGATGTCTCTAACGCCATCGTCCTCATAACCAACGACATGTTGTCGTATCACCTCCTCTTTACCACGGTCCCGCTGGGCAAAGTTTGTCGGCATATTAAGGTTGGGCATAAATCCATGCGTGCGAAGGTGCTTAGTCATCTCACTCTTATATCTGCACATACGTCTCTTACATTTGGCACACGGGCGTTCTGGCACAATCCTCATTGGACTACGGAATATCTCTTTCAAAAACACATCAGTTTTCTCGACCCACTCTGTTGTTACTTGATTCCGACGGAAAAACCCACTATACATCCACTGATTATCTACCATCACTGCTTTATTGGAAGCCACACAAAAAAATTAAGGATTCATTTAAACTACTCACATCAATATTTTATTTTTTACAGGGTTGACGAGAAACGACATTTAATCCACCTACATCTCTAATAGGTAAAGATGGGTCCTAATCCCACCCGAGAATGTGTAGATTGAGTACGTTGTCCATGCTCTACCCCATTCCGAGACAAAATTTTGGCAGCAACTCCCCGCTGTTCTCCAAATACACATCTCTGCAAAATGCTGAGAGAATGTGCATCCGGAGAACAACGGGGAGGCGCCACCAAAATCCTGTCTCGGAATGGGGTAGAGCATGGACAACGTACCCAATATACACATCCTCGAGCTGTCCGTGGTAAACGCTGGACAATCCGAGAGAGCTATGGTGATAAATATGCAATTGAATGCATATTTATCGATGCAACCCTTTCGAACGGGAGATGCCTAGGTTACGCGACTTGATGTGAAAATTTAATCTACTGACATGGAAAAAAGCGGACGAGGTCATGGAATTGTTGCTCACCCTCCGATGTAGTCGATCAAAGGAGAGGGACGATCGTGGACCAACACCTCCAACGTCGACGATCACTCCACGAAGATGGAACACCACAAATCCTGTTAATTCCACCAAGTGAAAAAAAAATTAGGTCATCACCTCACATTAACCATTGGCACAACATTATGAATCGACATGAAACAACATGTCAAATTGCAAAAAAAAGCTTTATTAAGTATTTTAGAAACCAAGTGCCTCAATTTGCTTCTTATATATGAACATAACCAAAACACTAACTTGACCAATATCCATCCATCTATCACAAACTTGCCCAACATCTATTCATCTATATTCACAAACTTAGTAAAAACTATCTAGTATGTATCTAAATACCTAATAAAACTACACAAAACAAACAAAAAATACATTTTATTCATCTATCTAGCATCCATCTATCTATTCATCTAGCATCCATCCATCTATCTAGCATCTATCTATTCATCCGGCCACCATGAACACGAGCAGCGGCAACAAGGGTTTGTGGGAGGGGGTGCTCACTGGGGCTGGGGGGACAGCGGCAGTCGGCGGTGGAGGGGGTGCTCACTGGGGTGGGAGGGCACGGCGGTGGACGAGCAGGGCCGGCCGTAGCCGCGGGCACGCATGCTCGTCGGGGCGGCCCGCGGGCTCCGGGAGGTCGAGCCGGGGTCGGGGAGCCCTGCGACCGACGGCGGCACGAGGCGGGGTCAGCGCGGGATGGGTGGACGGCAACGGTGTGGGTCGGGGTGGGGTTGGGAGGCCGGGCGGGGCCGGCGCGGGGCGGGTGGACGGCGGCGGCGCGAGGAGGGGGCGGACAGTGTCGGGGCGGAGGCGGGGAGGGGTGATACGTCTCCAACGTATCTATAATTTTGGATTGCTCCATGCTACTTTATCTATTGTTTTGGACTATAATGGGCTTTATTTTCCACTTTTATATTATTTTTGGGACTAACCTATTAACCGGAGGCCCAGCCCAGAATTGTTGTTTTTTGCCTTTTTCAGTATTTCAAAGAAACATAATATCAAACGGAGACCAAACGGAATGAAACCTTCGGGAACGTGATTTTCTCATCAGATAATATCTAGGAGACTTGGACCCTCCGTCAAGAAAGCCACGAGGCGGTCACGAGGGTGGAGGGCACGCCCTCCCCCCTGGGCGCGCCCCCTGCCTCGTGGGCCCCCCGAAGCTCCACCGACGTACTCCTTCCTCCTATATATACCTATGTATCCCCAATAGACCAGAAGGGGAGCCAAAAACCTAATTCCACCGCCGCAACCTTCTGTATCCACGAGATCCCGTCTTGGGGCCTGTTCCCGAGCTCCGCCGGAGGGGGCATCCACCATGGAGGGCTTCTACATCATCACCATAGCCCCTCCGATGAAGTGTGAGTAGTCTACTTCAGACCTTCGGGTCCATAGCTAGTAGCTAGATGGCTTCTTCTCTCTTTTTGGATCTCAATACAATGTTCTCCCCCTCTCTCGTGGAGATATATTCGATGTAATCTTCTTTTTGTGGTGTGTTTGTTGAGACCGATGAATTGTGGGTTTATGATCCAGTATTATCTATGGAAAATATTTGATTCTTCTCTAAATTCTTTTATGTATGATTGAGTTATCTTTGCAAGTCTCTTCGAATTATCTGTTTGGTTTGGCCAACTAGATTGGTAGTTCTTGCAATGGGAGAAGTGCATGGCTTTGGGTTCAATCTTGTAGTGTCCTTACACAGTGACAGAAGGAGTTGCAAGGCATGTATTGTATTGTTGCCATCGAGGATAACAAGATGGGGTTTTTATCATATTGCATGAATTTATCCCTCTACATCATGTCATCTTGCTTAAAGCCTTACTCTATTTTTAACTTAATACTCTAGATGCATGCTGGATAGCGGTCGATGAGTGGAGTAATAGTAGTAGATGCAGAATCGTTTCGATCTACTTGTGACGGACGTGATGCCTATATACATGATCATTGCCTAGATATACTCATAACTATGCTCAATTCTGTCAATTGCTCAACAGTAATTTGTTCACCCACCGTAGAATACTTATGCTCTTCAGAGAAGCCACTAGTGAAACCTATGGCCCCCGGGTCTATTCTCATCATATCAATCTATATCACTTTATTTACTTGCTTTGTTTTTTACTTTGCCTTTTACTTTTTACTTTGCATCAATCTATCAAAAATACCAAAAATATTATCTCTATCAGATCTCACTCTCGTAAGTGACCGTGAAGGGATTGACAACCCCTAAGCGTTGGTTGCGAGTTGCTATCGTTTTGTGCAGGTACGAGGGACTTGCGCGTGACCTCCTACTGGATTGATACCTAGGTTCTCAAAAACTGAGGTAAATACTTATGCTACTGTGCTGCATCACCCCCTCCTCTTCGGGGAAAACCAACGCAAGCTCGAGACGTAGCAAGAAGGATTTCTGGCGCCGTTGCCGGGGAGGCTTAGGCAAAAGTCAACATACCAAGTACCCATCACAATCCCTATCTCTCGCATTACATTATTTGCCATTTGCCTCTCATTTTCCTCTCCCCCACTTCACCATTGTTGTTTTATTCGCCCTCTCTTTCCCAATCTCCTCCTCTCTTTCCGTTGCCTTTTCCTCGTCCTTTTGTTTGCTTGTTGCCATGGCGCAAGATAATACCAAATTGTGTGATTTCTCGAATACCAATAATAATGATTTCCTTAGTACTCCGATTGCTCCTCTTAATAATGATGAGTCTTGTGAAATCAATAGCGCTTAGCTGAATCTTGTTATGAAAGATCAATTCGCCCGCCTTCCTAGTGAATATGCCGCTACTCATCTAAACAATTTTGTTGATTTGTGTGATATGCAAAAGAAAAAAGATACGGATAGCAATATTGTCAAGTTGAAGTTATTTCCGTTTTCACTTAGAGATCGTGCTAAAGTTTGGTTTTCGTCTTTGCCTGAAAATAGTATTGATTCTTGGAACAAGTGCAAAGATGCTTTTATCTCTAAGTATTTTCCTCCCGCTAAGATCATCACTCTTAGGAACGATATTATGAATTTTAAAAAACTTGATCATGAGCATGTTGCCCAATCTTGGGAAAGAATGAAATTGATACTTCGCGATTGTCCTACTCATGGTTTGAATTTATGGATGATCCTACAAAATTTTTACGCCGGATTGAATTTTGCTTCTAGAAATCTTTTAGATTCGGCCGCGGGAGGCACGTTTATGGAAATTACGTTAGGAGATGCTACAAAATTGCTTGATAATATTATGGCTAATTATTCTCAATGGCATACCGAAAGATCTTCTAGTAAAAAAGTGCATGCTATAGAAGAAATCAATGTTTTGAGTGAAAAGATGGATGAACTTATGAAGATGTTTGCTCCTAAAAATACTCCTCTTGATCCCAATGATATGCCTTTATCTACTTTGCTTGAGAATAATAATGAATCTATGGATGTGAATTTTATTGGTAGGAATAGTTTTTGGAAACAACGCTTATAGAGGGAATTTTAATCCTAGGCCTTATCCTAGTAATCCTTCTAATAATTATGGAAATTCCTACAACAACTCTTATGGAAATTTTAATAAGATGCCCTCTGAATTTGAGAGTAGTGTTAAAGAGTTTACGAATTCACAAAAGAATTTCAATGCTTTGCTTGAAGAGAAATTGCTTAAAGTTGATGATTTGGGTAGGAATGTTGATAGAATTTCTCTTGAGATTGATTCTTTAAAGCTTAGATCTATTCCTCCTAAGCATGATATCAATGAGTCTCTCAAAGCCATGAGAATTTCCATTGATGAGTGCAAGGAAAGAACCGCTAGGATGCGTGCTTCCAAAGATGCCTTTATTAAAGTGTGTTCTTCTAAATCCTATGAAAATCAAAATGAAGATCTGAAAGTTATTGATGTGTCCCCTATTAAATCTTTGTTTTGCAATATGAATCTTGATGAAACTGAATATGATCTTCCTTTACCTAGAAGGCGTTCAAAGAATTCTGAGTTTTTAGATCTTGATGATGAAATTGATAAAAGTGGGATTGAAAGAAATAAAAATCTAGATATTGCTAAACCCACTATTTTAGATCTCAAGGAATTTAATTATGAAAATTGCTCTTTGATTGATTGTATTTCCCTGTTGCAATCCGTGTTAAATTCTCCTCATGCTTATAGTCAAAATAAGGCCTTTACCGAACACATTGTTGATGCCTTGATGCAATCCTATGAAGAAAAGCTTGAGTTGAAAGTTTCTATCCCTAGAAAACTCCATGATGAGTGGGACCTACTATTAAAATTAAAATTAAAGACTTTGAGTTTCATGCTTTATGTGATTTGGGTGCTAGTGTCTCTACTATTCCCAAAACTTTATGTGATTTGCTAGATTTCCGTGATTTTGATGATTGCTCTCTAAACTTGCATCTTGCGGATTCCACTATTAAAAAGCCTATGGGAAGAATTAATGATGTTCTTATTGTTGCAAATAGGAATTATATGACCGTAGATTTTATCGTTCTAGATATAGATTGCAATCCTTCATGTCCTAGCATTCTTGGTAGGCCCTTCCTTAGAACGATTGCTGCAATTATTGATATGAAGGAAGGGAATATTAGATTCCAATTTCCCTTAAAGAAGGGCATGGAACACTTTCCTAGAAAGAAAATAAAATTAACATATGAATCTATCATGAGAGCCACTTATGGATTGCCTACCAAAGATGGCAATACCTAAATCTATCCTTGCTTTTATGCCTAGCTAGGGGCGTTAAACGATAGCGCTTGTTGGGAGGCAACCCAATTTTATTTTGTGTTTTTTGTTTTTGGTTCTGTTTAGGAATAAATAATCCATCTACCTTATGTTTGGATGTGGTTCTATGTTTTAATTAGTGTTTGTGCCAAGTAAGACCTATAGGATAACCTACGATGATAGTTGATTTGATTCTGCTGAAAACCAGAAACCTTAGCGCTCACGCGATTAGCTGCCATTATTTACTGGAGAGTGATTTTGCGTTGATTCTTTTTTCTGCTGATCAATAAACAAATTTGCCAGGACTTCCTATTTTGGTAGAATTTTTAGAGTTTCAGAAGTTTGCGTTAGTTACAGATTACTACAGACTGTTCTGTTTTTGACAGATTCTGTTTTTCGTGTGTTGTTTGCTTATTTTGATGAATCTATGGCTAGTAAAATAGTTTATGATCCATAGAGAGGTTGGAATACAGTAGGTTTAACACCAATATAAATAAAGAATGAGTTAATTACAGTACCTTGAAATAGTCTTTTGTTTTCTTTCTCTAACGGAGCTCGCGAGATTTCTGTTGAGTTTTGTGTTGTGAAGTTTTCAAGTTTTGGGTGAATTCTTTTGATGGATTATGGAACAAGGAGTGGCAAGAGCCTAAGCTTGGGGATGCCCATGGCACCCCCAAGATAATCCAAGGACACCAAAAAGTCAAAGCTTGGGGATGCCCCGGACGGCATCCCCTCTTTTGTCCACTTCCATCGGTAATTTACTTGGAGCTATATTTTTATTCACCAACATGATATGTGTTTTGCTTGGAGCGTCTTGTATTATTTGTGTCTTTGATTGTTAGTCTACCATAATCATCCTTGCTGTACACACTTTTTGAGAGAGCCATACATGATTTGAAATTTGTTAGAATACTCTATCTGCTTCACTTATATCTTTTGAGCTTGATAGTTTTGTTCATAGTGCTTCACTTATATCTTTTTGAGCATGATAAATTTTGCTCTAGTGCTTCACTTAGATTTTTCAGAGCACGGTGGTGGATTTGTTTTAAAGAAACTTGATCTCTCATGCTTCACTTAGATTATTTTGAGAGTCTTTAATAGCATGGTAATTTGCTTAATGTTAATATACTTGGTATTCAAGATATGTGAAACTTTCTTTTGAGTGCGTTGAATACTAAGATAAGTTTGATGCTTGATAATTGTTTTGAGATATGGAGGTGATAATATCAAAGTCGTGCTAGTTGGGTGATTATGAATTTGAGAAATACTTGTGTTGAAGTTTGCAAGTCCCGTAGCATGCACGTATGGTTAAAGTTGTGTAACAAATTTGAAACATGAAGTGTACCTGGCTTGTGCATCCTTATGAGTGGCAGTCGGGGACGAGCGATGGTCTTTTCCTACCAATCTATCCCCCTAGGAGCATGCGCGTAGTAATTGATTTTGATAACTTCTAAATTTTTGCAATATGTATATGAGTTCTTTTTGACTAATGTTGAGTCCATGGATTATACGCACTCTCACCTTTCCGCCATTGCTAGCCTCTTCGGTACCGTGCATTGCCCTTTCTCACCTTGAGAGTTGGTGCAAACTTCGCCGGTGCATCCAAACCCCGTGATACGATACGCTCTATCACACATAAACCTCCTTTTATCTTCCTCAAAACAGCCACCATACCTACCTATCATGGCATTTCCATAGCCATTCCAAGATATATTGCCATGCAACTTCCACCATCATCATCGTGACATACATTACTTTTTTCATATTGCCATTGCATGATCTTGTAGTTGACATCGTATTTGTGGCAAAGCCACCATGCATTATTTTTCATACATGTCACTCTTGATTCATTGCACCATCCCGGTACACCGCCGGAGGCATTCATATAGAGTCATATCTTGTTCTAGTTTCGAGTTGTAATCCTTATGTTGTAATGAAAGTGTCATGATCATCATTATTAGAGCATTGCCCAAATAAAAAAAGAAAAAAAGAAAGGCCCAAAAAAAGGCCCAAAAAAATAATAAAAAAAGGGGCAATGCTACTATCTCTTTTCCACACTTGTGCTTCAAAGTAGCACCTTGTTCTTCATGTAGTGAGTCTCATATAT
Organism: Triticum timopheevii; assembly: GCA_963921465.1. NCBI lineage: Eukaryota > Viridiplantae > Streptophyta > Magnoliopsida > Poales > Poaceae > Triticum > Triticum timopheevii. Next base: position 463,428,270 of record OY997262.1, on the reverse strand, counting down.
TGTGCTTCAAAGTAGCACCTTGTTCTTCATGTAGTGAGTCTCATAAGTTGTCTTTTTATACTAGTGGGAATTTTTCATTATAGAACTTGGCTTGTATATTCCTACGATGGGCTTCCTCAAATGCCCTAGGTCTTCATGAGCAAGCAAGTTGGATGCACACCCACTAGTTTTCTTTTGTTGAGCATTCATAGCTCTAATGCATCCGTTGCATGGCAATCCCTACTCCTCATGTTGACATCAAATGATGGGCATCTCCATAGCCCGTTGATTAGCCTCGTCAACGTGAGACTTTCTCCTTTTTTGTCTTCTCCACACAATCCCCATCATCATATTCTATTCCTCCAGTAGTGCTATATCCATGGCTCACGCTCATGTATTGCGTGAAGGTTGAAAAAGTTTGAGATCATTTAAGTATGAAACAATTGCTTGGCTTGTCATCGGGGGTATAAGTTGGGAACATGTTTGTGTGACGAAAATGAAGCATAGCCTAACTATATGATTTTGTAGGGATGAACTTTCTTTTGCCATGTTATTTTGAGAAGACATGATTGCTTTGATTAGTACGCTTGAAGTATTATTATTTTCGTGTCAATATGAACTTTTGTCTTGAATCTTTCAGATTTAAATATTCATACCATGATTAAGAAGATTTACATTGAAATTATGCCAAAGTATCACTCCGCATCAAAAATTCTTTTTTATCATTTACCTACTCAAGGACGAGCAGGAATTAAGCTTGGGGGTGCTTGATACGTCTCCAACGTATCTATAATTTTTGATTGCTCCATGCTACTTTATCTATTGTTTTGGACTATAATGGGCTTTATTTTCCACTTTTATATTATTTTTGGGACTAACCTATTAACCGGAGGCCTAGCCCAGAATTGCTGTTTTTTGCCTTTTTCAGTATTTCGAAGAAACAGAATATCAAACGGAGTCCAAACGGAATGAAACCTTCGGGAACGTGATTTTCTCATCAGATAAGATCCAGGAGACTTGGACCCTCCGTCAAGAAAGCCACGAGGCGGTCACGAGGGTGGAGGGCGCGCCCTCCCCCCCTGGGCGCGCCCCCTGCCTCGTGGGCCCCCCGAAGCTCCAACGACATACTCCTTCCTCCTATATATACCTACGTATCCCCAATAGCCCAGAAGGGGAGCGAAAAACCTAATTCCACCGCCGCAACCTTCTGTATCCACGAGATCCCATCTTGGGGCCTGTTTCGGAGCTCCGCCGGAGGGGGCATCCACCACGGAGGGCTTCTACATCATCACCATAGCCCCTCCGATGAAGTGTGAGTAGTCTACTTTAGACCTTCGGGTCCATAGCTAGTAGCTAGATGGCTTCTTCCCTCTTTTTGGATCTCAATACAATGTTCTCCCCCTCTCTCGTGGAGATCTATTCGTTGTAATCTTCTTTTTGCGGTGTGTTTGTTGAGACCGATGAATTGTGGGTTTATGATCCAGTATTATCTATGGAAAATATTTGATTCTTCTCTGAATTCTTTTAAGTATGATTGAGTTATCTTTGCAAGTCTCTTCGAATTATCCGTTTGGTTTGGCCAACTAGATTGGTAGTTCTTGCAATGGGAGAAGTGCATGGCTTTGGGTTCGATCTTGCGGTGTCCTTACTCAGTGACAGAAGGAGTTGCAAGGCACGTATTGTATTGTTGCCATCGAGGATAACAAGATGGGGTTTTTATCATATTGCATGAATTTATCCCTCTACATCATGTCATCTTGCTTAAAGCGTTATTATGTTTTTAACTTAATACTCTAGATGCATGCTGGATAGCGGTCGATGAGTGGAGTAATAGTAGTAGATGCAGAATCGTTTCGATCTACTTGTGACGGACGTGATGCCTACATGATCATTGCCTAGATATACTCATAACTATGCTCAATTTTGTCAATTGCTCAACAGTAATTTGTTCACCCACTGTAGAATATGCTCTTGAGAGAAGCCACTAGTGAAACCTATGGCCCCCGGGTCTATTCTCATCATATCAATCTATATCACTTTATTTACTTGCTTTGTTTTTACTTTGCCTTTTACTTTTTACTTTGCATCTATCTATCAAAAATACAAAAAATATTATCTCTATTAGATCTCACTCTCGTAAGTGACCGTGAAGGGATTGACAACCCCTAAGCGTTGGTTGCGAGTTGCTATCGTTTTGTGCAGATATGAGGGAATTGCGCGTGACCTCCTACTGGATTGATACCTTGGTTCTCAAAAACTGAGGGAAATACTTACGCTACTGTGCTGCATCACCCCCTCCTCTTCGGGGAAAACCAACGCAAGCTCGAGACGTAGCAAGGGAGAGGGAAGGGGAGAGGCGCGGGCTGCGGCGGCGGGCCGCGAGGAGCGGCGCGGGTGGAGTGGGCGGCAGGGAGCGGCGTATAACGCGGGTCGAGGCGGGATGGGGGAGAGGTTGCGGGTGTGTGTGGGAGAGAATGAGTGGAGGAGGGGGTGCCCGCGAGTGGATAAGGCACACTATACCGACGGCTTAGCCTCCGGCATATTTTAATCATGCCACGTGTCATATATGACGACGGCTAAGCCGTAGGCATAGGTATATTTCTTTTTTTTATGCATCAACTTTGTTCTTTTTCTAAAAAAGTTATGTTTCCACTATGTTAATTACAGACTAGCCTTCCTATACCCTCCGTGAAGGGGGTGCCAGCAACGGCACCGTCTGTGAGGGGGTGCAGGGTCGTGGTGGCGCTGAGGCCGAGCAGGAGCGGACGGAGGGCGCAGGGTCGGGGCGGCGTGGACCGGCCTGGAGAGGTAGCAGGGCGGAAAGGGGGTGGTGGTGGGGTGAGGGAACGAAGAGGGTGGTGGCAGCGGCGGGGCGCGGGTGGGGGAAGGGTAGGCGAGATGGGAATGAGTGTGGAGGGGGCCGGCGGTGGCGCCGTCCGTGAAAGGGGCCACACCCCGGAGGCGCGTCTCGCCTCTTCAGACATGCCACCACACCACCTGGCATGTATGAGGGACCGGTACGACGCCCCGGTGGCATTGCTACCCCCAGGGCCCCCCTCCCGCCTAACCCTGGAGCGGTTGACCACGAGATCTAGCACTTTGACTTCCCGCGGACGGGCTTTGACCAGTGGACCTCTCCACCCGGTTGTGTTAGGTCAGCCCAGAGGGGCACCTGGGAGCAACATTCGTGCCAAACCCATAGCTACATCCCTTCCGTGTAGACCCGACACGTCCGTTTCTCCCCTCCAGGTGCCGGCGGCGACGCCGTCCATGAGGGGGCCACACCCCGGAGATGCGTGCCGCCTCTTCAGACATGCCACCACACCACCCCTCATGTATGAGGGGCCGGTGCGACGCTCCAGTGGCATTGCTACACCACCCCCCCCCTCCCCCCCGAGGGCCCCCGTCCCGCCACACCCTGGAGCGGTTGACCACGAGATCTAGCCCTTTGACTTCCTACGAACGGGCTTTGACCAGTGGACCTCTCCACCCGGTTGTGTTAGGTCAGCCCAGAGGGCACCTGGGAGCAACATCCGGGCCAAACCCACAGCTACATCCCCTCCGTGTAGACCCGACAAGTCTGTTTCCCCCTCCAGGTGCCGGTGGCGGTGCCGTCCATGTGGGGGGCACACCCCGGAGACGCGTACTGCCTATTCAGACATGCCACAAACACCATCCCGCGTGTATGAGGGGCCGGTGCGATGCTCCGGCGGCATTGCTACCCCCTCCCCCCAGGGCCCCGCCCCGCCTAACCCTGGAGAAGTTGACCCCGAGATCTAGCCCTTTGACTTTCCACGGAGGGGCTTTGACCAGTGGACCTCTACACCCGGTTGTGTTAGGTCAGCCCAGAGGGGCACCTGGGAGCTACATCCGGGCCAAACCCACAGCTACATCCCCTCCGTGTAGACCCGACACGTCCGTTTCCCCCTTCTAGGTGCCGGCGGCGGCGCCGTCCGTGAGGGGGGCCACACACCAGAGACGCGTGCCGGGCGTTTGCAACCGCCACAACACTTTCAAACTTGTGAGAGGTCGCGTACGCAAGATTGGCGGCATGCTAGCCCCCGGAGGCCACCGGCCACAGTCGTAGACATGCGAAGGGCAATCCGCGTAGAGGGAAGTGTTCGGATACTTCTCCATCATCAAAAAATATGAAAAATTACCATCATTCCTATAGCACATGTGCCCATGTCGTGTAAAAAACTCATGATTTTATCGTGCGCCGAGTATTTAATAATATTCACGCCGCACCGTTACCGCAAAACGTCTACTATTGTGTCATCGCCATCCGTGAGGGGGGCCACACCCCGGAGACGCGTGCCGCCTCTTCAGAGATGCCACCACACCACTCTGCATGTATGAGGGCCCGGTACGACGCTCCGGTGGCATTGCTACCCCCCAGGGCTCCCGTCCCGCCTAACCCTGGAGCGGTTGACCACGAGATCTAGCCCTTTGACTTCCCACGGACGGGCTTTGACCAGTGGACCTCTCCACCCGTTTGTGTTAGGTCAGCCCAGAGGAACACCTGGGAGCAACATCCGGGCCAAACCCACAGCTACATCCCCTCCGTGTAGACCCGACGCATCCGTTTCCCCCTCCAGGTGCCAGCGGCGGCGCCGTCCGTGAGGGGGGGCACACCCCGGAGACGCGTGCCACCTCTTCAAACATGCCACAACACCACCCCGCATGTATGAGGGCCCGTTACGATGCTCCGGTGGCATTGCTACCCCCACCCCCTAGGGTCCCGTCCCGCCTAACCCTGGAGCGGTTGACCATGAGATCTAGCCCTTTGACTTCCCACGGACGGGCTTTGACCAGTGGACCTCTCCACCCGCTTGTGTTATGTTAGCCCAGAGGGACACCTAGGAGCAACATCCGGGCCAAAACCACAGCTACATCCCCTCCGTGTAGACCCGACGCGTCTGTTTCCCCCATCCAGGTGCCGGCGGCGCCGCCATCCGTGAGGGGGGCCACACACCGGAGACGCGTGCCGCCTCTTCTGACATGCCACAACACCATCCCGCATGTATGAGGGGCCGGTGCGACGCTCCGGTGGCATTGCTACCCCCCCCCCCCCCACCCCCCCTCCCCCCACCCCCGGGCCGCCGTCCCGCCTAACCCTGGAGCGGTTGACCACGAGATCTATCCCTTTGACTTCACATGAATGGGCTTTGACCAGTGGATCTCTCCACCCGGCTGTGTTAGGTCAGCCCAGAGGGACACCTGGGAGCAACATCCGGGCCAAACCCACAGCTACATCCCCTCCGTCTAGACCCGACGCGTCCGTTTCCCCTCTCCAGGTGCCGACGGCAGCGTCGTCCGTGAGGGGGGCACACCCCGGAGACGCGCGCCGCCTCTTCAGACATGCAACAACACCATCCTGCATGTATAAAGGGCCGGTGCGATGCTCCGATGGCATTGCTACCCCCCAGGGCCCCCGTCCCGCCTAAGCCTGGAGCGATTATGACCACGAAATCTAGCCCTTTGACTTCCCATGGACGGGCTTTCACCAGTGGACCTCTCCACCGCATCTATGCCGACGGCCGCCCGTCCCGGCTGTCGGCATAGATCGGACGCCGTTAGCCGCACGTCACGGGCGGGCCGCCGGGCCCGCATCTATGCCGACGGCTAATATATGCCGACGGCGGCCGTAGGCGTTGGCTGGGTCTAAGCCGACGGTGGCCGTCGGCATAGCTCGGGATAGCCCGACGGCCTCTATATGTCGACGACCTGGGTCCGGCTGTAGGCATATACAGGAGTAGGCCGACGGTGGCCGTCGGCATACATTTGGCCGTCGGCACCGGCCCCTGTTCCGATAGTGACGAGGAGGAGGAGGAGGAGGTGATCAGCAACCGGGAGTGGGTTCTCTCATGCGGCACCCTCGGGTGGATCACGTGGATTGACAGCTCTCCGGTTCTGGTAGCGCGGAGGAAGCCCGGCGGTGTCCGCGTCGGCAAGGACGAGGAGGGCTCCGGTGAGTTTGCCTCCTCGTGTGCCCCCTCGGATGGGTCACGAAGCTCGGGTACTCGCCGGTGCCAGTACCGCAAAAGATGAAGAATGGCAAGGATGGCGACCACGACTCCACGACGACGACGACTGCGTTGTCCTGGACGGCGACCCTGATAAGTCGGCTGCCGTTGCAGGTGCCAAGGCGAGGAGCGCGTCGTCGTCGGACGGTGGAGATTGTTGCTGTGAAAGGCGAGGTATATATATTTGGGTTTGTTCCTTCCAAGAAAAATTATCCGTTTAGCATAGCATTGCATTGCCGTTTGTGGGTAGCGAATTGCTATGGTGGAGGCATTTGTAGAATCAGACTGCTAATTTCATAGTTCATAATGGTGACTTCAGAATCGAACCGCCAAATTTTGGTTTGTAGAGCATCATACATCAAGGGAAAAATCCCCTTCTCACTGCTGCAGAATATACTTTCTGATTCCAATAATACCTTAATTGGTTAAATTTGCATCATCAGTTTTTCAAAAAGAAAATAAAAGAAGAAGCATATGCACTTTTCAAACAGAAAAGAACAGAAGAAGCATATGCACTATTCAACTTGTAACATGCAAGTACTCTGCTCAACTGCATATATCTGGTTCATTGCTTACCTGTCCTAGCTGTTTATGAGTATCTGCAGTTTTTGTTATCGAATTCGACAGAGATAAGGGGAGGAGCTTTTTTCGCAGAAACTATACTGCTGCAGTTTACTTGTGGAGTTGTGCGTGTTAGCATTCCTTTATCAGCTAGGTGATCAGTGATCACAACTGGATGGTATGATTCTGCAGATAGCATGCAAGGATTTCCCACACTCGCGCCATTTATGTTCCGAACTGCCTTTCAGCACCACTTCTCACGTCAAGCATTGTAGCATGGTAAGTGACAAAGCATTTTCAACTCCCTGTCCCTGATGTCTTGTGGCAATATGATACAGTGATTCTAGCGCATTGCTGTCTTTCGAATGCAGTGCTGCTGCTTTGTATGCGAATTGGGGCAAAGGGCTCTTGAATGATGATCATTGCCATGCCACTGACAAGGAAACAAAGTGGAAAACACTGAGGCAAGCATTCAAGTGCACAAGTGTGCCCGCATCTTATCCAGAGGAACACCCAAATGTTGTGTACCCCGTAACTCCATCATCTAGACAGCATCTATATTACGAGGGGCATACACCTGAGCCGGAGGGGTGCTTCGAGACGGACGAGGAGGCTAGGGTGTGTCAGAAACCTACCCTTTGACATTGACAACAAGGACCTTACCCAGCTCTTCGAGTATGCCGGAACCGTCGTGTTCTCCGAGGTGAACCTTCTTAGCTCTTCATTGTCCTTGTCCGGCAACCTGTTGTAGCTTCTTCATAAACCCTGAAATAATATAAACATGTTTTTTATCAGTACTGAATGCATTATTTCCTCACCTTCTCTAGGATATTCTTGCGGTATGCGATATCTGTTTTGTCGGTGCTGTTGGGACTTGGGAGTTGGGAGGCAGTTAAACAATACAATTACCAGGACATGTATGGGTTTCCCTTTGTTCTAAAACAAAGTTTCTACTCTATGTCTCTGCAGATCATTTACAATGGGGAAACAGGCCAGAGCTGTGGATATGGATTTGTCACCATGAGTAGTGTTCAGGAGGCTGAGGGCATCTCCAGCCGTTGGCCCCCCAGGAGGGGCGAAAAATCGCCCCCTGGGGGCGCACCGGCGCTAAACCGCACTGGGGGCGTGATGCCCCCCAGTCGCGGCGCCCACGGTTCGAGCAAAAAAGTCAAACACGGCGCAAAACGACTCAAATTTAACGCAAACATCGGCGAGTTCGTTCAAACTTAAACATATTTTACAAAAAAAAAACTGTCGCGGGCTACCCCTGCCGTCTCCCTCGCCGCCCGCCTCGCCGCCCGCCCACGCGGTTCTACATGCCGAGGAGGCTATAGAACCGCGTGTAGTCGCCGCCGCCGCCGTCGTCGTCGTCGTCGTCGTCGTCGTCGCCGCCGCCCCCGCCTAAGCCTCCCCCGTCCCTGCTGCCCCTCCCCCGGTTGGCGCGACGGGTTGGAAGGTCCGGGGGCGTCGTCGTCGTCACTGTCGAGGATCACGACGCCGTGCTCGTCCTCGCGCCCACGCTTGCGGGCGGCGATCTCCTCCAGGGCCCGGCACTGCCGGACCGCCTCGTCGCGGAGGTAGTCGTCCCGTGCCCACTGCATGGCGTCCTCGTCGGAGAAGCCGCGCCGGGCTATCTCCTCGTACTCCGCGGGGAGGCCGGGCTCCGGCTTGGGCTCGACGAGGACGAAACGGCCGGTGGGCGGAGAGGCGTTGGCGCCGATACGGACGCCGGAGCTGCGGGTGCGCGTGGCGACCGGCGTGTCCTGGGGCTCCGGCTTGACAGGGCGGAGGCAGGGCGAGCCGCCGGACGAGGAGGAGGACCCCCCGGTCTCCATGCGCCTCGGGGTCTAGGAGCTTCCCCGGCGGCGTGAGAAGGAAGGGGGAGCGGGGTAGTCGAGGCGCGGCGTGTTGCCGCCCTCGATGTACTCGAGGGCGGCCTCCAACGTGCGCCCTGGCACGCCCCACCACCGACGCCGGCCGGCGGAGTTGAGCCTGCCGGAGGGCACGACGCCGTTGGTGGCCTCGAGCTGCTGGGCGTGACGGCGGCGGAAGTACGGTTCCCAGAGCGGGCTGTCGGGGACGTACCGTGGCCCCTCCCTCGCCGCACGCGGCAGGTTCGAGCGGATGCGTGCGATCTCCGCACGCCGCGCCGCGCCGGTGGGTATCGGGGGTACCGGCACGCCGTCCGCGCTGATCCTCCACGCCCCGGGCACCCGCATGTCCGGCGGGACCGGGTACTCGGCCTCATAAAGGAGGCGAGCCTCGTCTTCATGAAGATGGCGGCGGCCGAAGCCGTTCGCCGCCGCGCCGTCGCCTGGGAAGCGCTCGGCCATGGGTTTTGAACTGGAGACGGCGAAAGGGAGGAGAGGAGAGGGAGGAACGACGGCGGCGGGAAGTGTGAGTCGCCGAGTGCGCCGGGGCGCGTCATATATAGGCCGAGGCGCCGCCCACACGCGTGGCACCGTGCGTACGCGTGGCGGGCGAGGCGAGGGCGAGGGACGCGCATCGTCCGGCCTTCACTGCGCCGCCCATGAGGCATCAATGGCGCAGGCTGACCGGCGCGGCAGCGCGACAGGTTTGGCATTGATTCGCCGCGGGAAACGAGGCGATGAGGACGACGAAGGGCCGAGAAGAGAGCCGTGTCGCTGACGCGTCGGGCCCGCGGTTTCTTCGCGCCAAAAAAGTTCGCCCGGCGCCCCCGAGCACCCCCCAGCGCGCCGGGTTCGGGCTGGGTCCGCCGGCGCTGTTTTTGGCCCAAGCCGGCGAAAATCGGGCTCCTGGGGGCGCGACTGGGCCGTTTTTTCGGCGCCGGCGCGAAAAAAACGCCTGGGGAGGCCTTCTTGGGGGCGCGGCTGGAGATGCCCTAAGAAGGCTGTGAGGATGTTCCATCACAGTGTGAGGAGTAAATTGAAAAAACCACCACAATTGGGGACTCTAATTCAAAAACAACCACCATTCGATTTTTTTTCAAAAAACAGCCAACATTGCGCTGACAGTTTTCAAAAAACACTGATCTGTCGCTAAACGCATGTTGACATTGGTTCTGACAGATTGGGCCCGCTGTAAGTGCTGATGTGGCAAAATTAACATGACACCGTTGCACCTGCCTGTTACACTAGCAGAAGGGGCACCTCGTCAGTGTCTCATGCGTCTCACGGGTCACGGCATGGACGCTGGTGCCCGACGAGGGAGGCAGACGAGGTCAACGGCGAGCAGCGCCGCTCCAGCTCCGGCGAGCGCCGTCGCTGGATCCAACCCAAATCCAAGACGAGGTCAAAATCCCCCAAGCCGTGCACCACGCAGGAGCCGCATCAAGCGAACCCGCAGCCGGTGTGTGACGCCGCCCCATCTGCGTCAGCCGCCTCCCGCGCACGGACTGGCTCCGGTGCCGCGGCTGAGATCCGGCGTTCGCCGTCAGAGCAGCAGCTAGCCTGCAGCGAGGCACCTCCTGTTTGGGGTGGTGGCGCAATGGAGCAGAAGCCGCTCCCAGGTCGCCGGAGTCGCCCTCGCCCACCTCCTTGACCCGCTCCAAGGTGGCGGCGCCGGAGCCCCTCCGTCGAGGTCGCCATGCCGGCGGTGCACGTGCCCGGCGAGGCGTGCCCGGAGCCCGAGCTGCCGGAGGGATTCCCGCCAGCTACGCGCCCAATCTGTGCCCGCCATCAGGATCCTGCGCACGCACGGGCCGGCTCCGGTGCCCGCAGCCGAGATCCGGTGACAGCGGCCAGGATCCGGCGTCCCGCATCCCCAGCTGCGGCCGGTCCTGCGAGCCCCAGCGACGCACGCTATCTACTCGCCGGGATCCAGCGCACGGGCTGCCACTGCCTGGATGTGCTTTTTTTCCTTTACATATTTTTTGTTTCAATGACAGTCGGACCCCACTTGTGTAATAAAAGAGGTACTTGTTCAGCAACAATTACGTCTCCCATGTCCGTCACCGTCACGCCATGTCATCAGATGCAGCGGGCCCTACTTGTCAGATTCAGCCTCAACGCTGGAAATCATGCTATTAGTGTTTTTTGCAAAATAATTAGTGAATACCGGATGTTTTTTGAAGAAAAAAGCCGAATGATGGTGGTTTTTTGAATTAGGGTCCCCAATTGTGGTGGTTTTTTGCAATTTACTCCAGTGGGAGTATATCTGATAAATAATAACTTGATGTCATGTGTAATTCAGTATGTTTAAGAATGTATAAAATTTCGTATTTGGCATTTAGAATTGACAGGAGCTGGATGGCAGGCCTATGACAGTGAACAAGGCGGCTGCTACTAGGGGTGCCCGGGCAGAAGAAAGACCGTCGCCCTGTCGAACGGTGTCTTCTTCATTCAAGCCCTACGTGAGCAATCTGCCTTGGGAAGTGGATGGCCCTATGCTGAAGCAGCTGTTCAGCGGGTATGGCCAAGTGGTTGCTGCTAAAGTCCTCTACCACGGAAGAGGAGCTCGGAGGCGCTCGCGGGGATTCGGTTTTGTCACAATGGGGACACCGGAGGCATCGCAAGACGCCATTTGGTACCTCGACAAACAGGTCAGTCAGTGTGTAGTTCGGTGGTTTCCCTGGACATTTTGTACCTGGTTTTACCGAGATAACATATTTTGAATTTAGTTTAAAAAAACATGTTTTGGTTTGAGTTTGTAGGTTTGCAAAGCGAGTGCGGGTCGCAAGAGAGGAAGGGACACGCTGAGGGTTTTAGGTGCTGGATTTTGCCGGTTTATGCTACTGGTCTAGATTATCGCTAGCTTTCTTTCCATATTCTTTTTTATTTTCTGTTACTACCCCTGTAACCGACGACGTCCTAAAGAAATATTACCTCCATTCAAAAATAACTGACGTGGTTTCCGCTCGGAAATAACTGATGATGGTTTCCAACTATAACCACGTCAGTTATTTCCGAACGGAGGGAGTAATAAGCATTAGGTTTGGTTTCAGCTGAATAGTACTTTATAAAAATGGACCGGTCTAGCTGGTGGCCGGGCGTTCGCTGCCGCTCACGAGCGGCCGGCCCCTGGTCCCAGACGTTTAGTCACTGCCACATATTAAAAAAAAGCAAAATTATTGTAATCCAAAATTGCTAAAAAGAACACTTTTAATTAATCACCCTATGTGGTCTTTTCTCACGTGATGGATGCATGTTCTTTCATGTTCGTCCCTAGTGCATTAACTTTTGGTTTTTAAAATTATAAAAGACATATCTTCTAAACCGCGTGTCGAAATTCAAATCTATTTTCATCGTTGAAACCCTCGCGACGTGCTCTTCAAAAGTAGATCCCGCATGAGGATGTTTCGATGAACTAGTCTTTCTGCCAACTAAACATCAATGTGTGTGCAACTAGACTACATTGCCGCGCCAACTGAGCATATATGTCTACCAGTAGTCCTGCCAACTAAATATCAATGTGTCTGCAACTAGACTACATTGCCGCGCCAACTGAGCATATGTGTGTGTCAATAGTCCTGCCAACTAAACATCAATATGTGTGCAACTAGACTATATTGCCGCGCCAACTGAGCATATATGTGTGTAACTAGTCCTGCCAACTAAATATCAATATGTGTGCAACTAGACTACATTGTCGCGCCAATTAAGCATACGTGTGTGCCAATAGCCCTGCCAACTAAACATCAAAGTTGTCATGGTTGCTAGACTGCAATCTCATAGGAAGTTGAATCATGCAGATCCAAAAACTGGTTTTACAAAAAGTTACACGATGTAATACTAAAGTTGCACAATACAGTACTAAAGTTGCACTATATAGCATCAAAGTTGACATCAAAAAATTTCGTCGAAACATACTCATGCGGGATCTAATTTCGAAGATCTTGTCCCAAGAGTTCTAGTAGTGAAAACGGATCTGAATTCCGACGCGCGGTTTGAAAGATATAACTTTTTAAAATTTAAAACTCTGAAATGAATATGCGTGGATTTGTTCTGTTCGGAATGGAGTAACCAGTGTGAATGCATTTAATGCTAACAGCCACATGCACTAGAAGACAAAAGAATTAACAGCCACATGCATGTGAGACGCCGCTCCATTCAACCAAATAGTGCGTATGCACTTTTCAGATTTTAGGCATAAAAATTTACAATTTTTATCATCTTGGTGACTGTATTCACGGCTAAAACAAAGTTTGCTACCTGTTCTTGCCTAGCTACACATACACTGAAATACTGAACGCACACATTCAGACATCCTACACTATACCAGGTGGCTTGCTCTGCTGCCCTCCTGCTGCTCCCGATGGCGCCACCACTGTCGTCTCCCCCGCGCCGTCGATCTTGTGGATCACCAAATGCAGGCCAGGGTTCAGGAACGCCCATATCTGGATTCTGTCCATCACTTTCAGGCCACTCCCGCGGACGAAGCTCTGGCTGTTTCCGTATTTCAGCACCGTGTAGTCGTTAGAATCCCATCGTGTCAGCCGAGCATCCATCCGGTCGCCGGCACGGTTGATGTAGAGCGGCACGACCAGCCCGCCGTGCTTCCTCCCCTGCGCCTTCCCGTTGCCGGACGCCTGCGGTTTCGGCTTCTCCCGGGGCTTGAGATTGTCTAGGTTGGCGGCGTGACGCCCCTCGTCGGAGAGGAGCGGGCGGAGACGGTCGATGGCGGCGCTCGGTATCCTGAAGCGGCTCTGCTGCGCTTCGAGGTCTGAGCACTCGACGCGCTTCTGGGCGATGAAGTAGAGCGCGTGGCCTGGCTGGAGGCCCAGCGCCGTGCGTATCCAGGCCGGCTCCAGCGGGGCGGCGCCGGCGGCGAGAGGGATGTGCGGGCTCGGCGCCGCCCGTAGCGGAACGGCGTTAATGGGCTCAATGGAGAACGGTGCCGCCGCGGCGCTGCCTGAAGTGGACGCGACATCGTTCGTTGTGATCTCTTTGACGCCGTGGCTCGGCCTTGACAGGTGCGAGACTATTCCGGCATGGCCGCGGTACACCGCCCGCAGAGGGACGGCGTCGATGGGTTGGCCGGTCATTGCTGCCGGGGAACGCTTCTCGGCGTCGCCGCCGTGTGTCCTAGAGGATTCCGTGACCTTGTTGTCTCCGTGGATCACTATCGCCAGCGATGCTTCTTGGTAAACACGAGCTGCTAGCTTTCGCTTCTTGGGTGGCAGCGTCGTTTCCGCCGCGCCGCTGGAGGCAACCGAGGCGACGAGGGAGCCGCCAGCGCCGGTGCTTGGTTCATCTCCATCCGGTGGCGCGACGGAGAGCTTTAGGTAGTCACGCGGCGCGTTTATGTGGTTCAGCGTCACCTCCCCGGGTTGTTCCGGCCGCGGCCATGCTTCCCCGGCGGGCGTGAGCGACAGCGTCAGGTACTCCGGCGGCGCCGCGTCAGGCCCCTGCAGCAGATGGGCCAGGGACACCGCCGGCAGACGGGGCTCGCCGCTCACCGTCGTCGACGCCGGCAGCTGCGCACGAAGCGGACGTCGATGCCGAGCAATGTCGCGCCATCATCAATCGTCGCAGGTGCAATGTCGATCGCCGTCGAATGTAGATTCAGGGCTTTGATTCCTCGTGGTGTGAGAATATATAATATATATTGGGATATGCATTTGGAGTCGAATTAGGATTCTCATTCAAGTGTCCGTCTCGCGATGATTTTTTTTTTTTTTGAGACATCCGTCTCGCGATGATGAATTAGGACTCCAGCAGCAGTAAAATTTCTCGTGGCGAGCGGCCCTAGATGAGGCCCGGCCCACACGTCCTTCAGAGGCGGCCCAACGCACACAAGGAAGTCCCCAACTGGGCCGGCCCGTTCAGGAGGGGGTGCAGCGAGCCGCCCACTTCGCGACCCGGGTACTGCCCGTTTCAAGCGTTTTTTAAATTTGTTTCTATAAAATATGGGGATATTTAAAATATATATATATATATATATATGAGAATTCTGAAATTTGAGAAAAAAATTAAATGTTATGCGACTTTTAAACATTTTCCCAAAAAGGCCAACATTTTTTCAACTCGGCCAATAGTTTAGCGGGGTAAAGTAGACTTTTTTTATTTCTAGTATCAATGGAAATTCTAGTCGGAGGAATATATTCTTAGTTATTTTTGTTTTTACTTGCCATGAGGATGCAATGACTAGCTCCTAACAGCTTGATTGATGCAAAAAAACAATTACTACAAAAGTTAAGTAGGAAACAATTATGTATTTGTTTGCACATATCAAATGGAGTGCTAGTGCCAGTCATCACAATTACGTCAATGCTTAAAATGAATAATATTGAGTGCCGGTACTTCATCGTTATCGATGATATATGGAATGAACAAGATTGGAAATTGATCGACGCATCATTTCCTGATAATAATATTGGTAGCAGAATAATTGCTACAACATGCATTATCAGTGTAACTAATATGTGTTGTCCAAACTCTGGTTAAACCTATAAACAACTTTGTAGCATGAACCCATCCTTTGTAAATGAAGCCCAAAGTCACAGTCACATGCCGCATGTGTGTGTGCATAAAAATAAACACAGGCTGTTAGCATGTCAAAGAAAAATGCAACATTGAAAAAAAGACAATATTACTGACATTCCAGGGCCTACCTTGTTGTATTGGGCTCATCAACAATAATTTTGACTCGGTGAGACCTTACTGTCAACAGATCTTCCCTGGTTTCAGCTCCAACTTGGTTCCATTAGACCATTACTGGTCTACTGCCCCACAACCAAAGTTTTCATATTTTCACCGCTCATGGGTTGCACATCAATACTCATGGGTTGGAAATTTTGTGAAGACAATGCACACATAGTTGATCAAGGTGCGGAATTTCACAAGGTAGAGGTTTTAACCAGGTTCGGGCCCCTCATTCTAGGGGTAACACCCTACTCCTGCTGGATGTTCTCTCTTGTATGAACAATGTGATTACAATGTGTGATCTTGTTGATCCTATTGAGTCGGTCTAGATTTTACCCTGGCTTCGCATTATATAGGGGTGATAACACTGAAAGTACTGAGTCTTCGGAATCTTTCGATATTCATATTCATTTTCAGAACCGAATCTTTGGACTAGGGAATTTGGTTAGGGAATCAACTTGTGCCACTGGGGACAGCTAGCCTATCATCAGCCTGGCAAAAACAAAAAACACAAAAATTCCTTCGGAACATAGGGAAAATCAGGAAAAAATTGAAAAGCCAAAAAATCCCATCTAAACACCTGAAAACGCGTACAGGAAACTAAAAAGACCGAAATATAGAGAGATCGCCCAAGATGCGGCAGGTGGCAGTGGTTGGGCGCACCACTTGACGCGCTCTCAGGCAATAAAAGTGACCCTTGTGGGAGGCCCCCAAGGGGTAACCGTTACTTAGCTTTCTCGCTCGGGCGCGTCTATACATCGCCTCAGACGAGTCAGATGCTAGCCTCGCCTCAAACAAGCAGAGCAGGCCAACCCAATTGGACGGTTTAGGTTCGGTATGCAGGTGTTTTTTCTTTTTAATTTCTTTTTTACTTTTATTTATATTAAAAATATTATAAATACAAATATTCTACAAAACTAATTTACTTAAACTTTAATAAACATTCACCACACATTTAGAAAATGTTCATGCTGTGTGAAAGGAACGTCGACGGAACTTTAAAAAAATGTTGATATCATTCAAAACAATGCTCATGACATTTAAAAATGGTCATGTATTTCAAATGAATGTTCGCGATAGTTTTTAAAAAATATACAATGTAGAAAAAAAGTCAGTGTAGTTAAAAAATGTACATGACATTTTTTAAATATGTTCACGAGTTTCCAAAATATGTTCATGACATTTTCAGAAAATGTCTATACAATATAAAAAATGTACACTACACTGAAAAATAGACGTGTAGAGAATAAATGATGTAAAAACACAGAAAAACGGAAAAACATAGAAGCTACTAAAACCAGTCCGAACAGATCATGAAAACTTCCTAAAACTGCTTCAGAAAAGCCGATGTTGGGTCAGCCGATCTAGCGATCGCCAGAGGCGAAACAAATCGGTACTGGTGATATATAACCCAGCGATCTCACTCTCACTCCACCAGCTCCACATCTAAGAAGACTGGAAGAATCTCCCAAAAGTCCACTTTTTGATCAATGATTCACCAGTTTGTACATTCTTGGAGCTCTGAGGATGATCAGGAGCTCGCTGACGGTGTCCTGGACTAGGGGGTATACATCACGTCGCCTTCCGGCCAGGTGGGTCGGGACGAGGACCCCCATGACGGTTCATTAATGGGCCACTTTAGGCAGCCCGTGCCGCATACAAGTAAGACTCCATAAGACTTGGCGGTCAAGCCAAGGACTCTCCTAAAACCCTAGGCCTCCGGTGTGTTATATAAACCGGGCCAGGCTAGTCAATAGATGATCTCATATTCATTAGAACAATCTCGTGGTAGACACATGTACTCTGTACTATCCTCGTATGAATAAGATCAAAGGCAGGACGTAGGGTTTACCTCCATCAAGAGGGCCCGAACCTGGGTAAAACATGTGTCCGTGTTACCATCGCTTCAAGACGCCTAGCTTAGGATCCCTACTACGAGATATGCCGGATTTCACACTGAAACTCGCCCTCTATCGGTCGTAGGGGGAGAACCACGGCCAAATGGAAGGGCCTCCGAAGAAAGGTCAATAAGCGAGGCGCATCCAACTCGCACCGGCGCGGGTTGAGCAACGGCAACAGGCGGTCGCTACGACCACCCCAACAATGGTGCCCTGCACACACCCCGGCCTATGACAAACGTGGAAGAAGGAGAGGGTGTCCAACTTGGGTGAATTTACTATCCACAGAAAAGAAACACCATAGTTTGGAAAAGAAAAAGCACAATATAGGCGTACAGACGGAAAGAACACTCAATAGCTAAAAGGTGAAGTAAGACAAAACTTTGAGAAATCAGAAAAGGCACTTATTAGGTAAACTATGTCTCCAAAGAGTTACAAGACTGTTTTGCTCCGCGCATATAGCTCGACCAAAAAACAAACACATCCGTCTGACAACACCGACATGATAGTACTTCGCCACAAGCTTGATTGATGCAAAAGAACAATTGCTACAAAATTAAAGTAGGAAACAATTATGTATTTGTTTGCATATATCAAATGAATTGCTAGTGTCGGTCAACACACTCACGGCAATGCTTAAAATGAATAATGTTGATTGCCAGTACTTCATCATTTCGATGATATATGGAATGAACAAGATATTAATTAAAAACAAGAAAAGGAAAAGGAAAAAAGACAGGTAGAACTTTCCAGAAGGTTCAAAAAAACAAGAAAAACTCAATACCCAGTCTATTCTTGGGCCGGCCCGTTACCTTCTAGGATGCGCATTTCGTACGAATATCAAATTACTCTGCGCCTTTTGCATTAAATAGGATATTCACATTAGCTGGTAGGCTTCTTTTCGTTGTTCCTCTAAAACAAGGCCTTTATTGTAATTATTATAAATATTTTTTAATAGCAGAGTGAATAGACGTGCAAAATTACTGACACCTAGCAATATTTCAAACGCAATGTAGTGTGTAACTGTAACAAAATCACCACTAGTTCCAATTGATCTTTGAGAGAATTGATCACAACGTATGCAACACAAAAACCAACTCATGCCATAACATTACAAACAACTTTGTAGGATGAACCCAACCTTTGTAATTAAAGCTCAATGTCACAGTCACATGCCGCATGTGTGTGTATAAAAAGAAACACAGGCTTGTAGCATGTCATAGAAAAAAGGAACATTGAAAAATCTCAAAAAAAATATTATTACCGACATTCCAGAGCCTACCTCATTGTCTTGGGCTCGTCAACGATAATTTTGACTCGTTGAGACCCTACTCCTACTATCAACAGATCTTATGAGCACATCATCTATTTGTTTGATGGCATGATTAACTCCCTGGTTTGAGCTCCAACTTCAGATCCATTAGACACTGATCTACTGCCCCACAATCAAAGTTTTCATATTTCAACCGCTCATGGGTTTACACCCTGTCGTGGGGATTGCGCGGCAATACTCATGGGTTGAAAATTTTGTGAAGGCAATGCACACATAGTTGATCAAGCTGCGGAATTTCACATGGTGGCGGTTTTAACCAGGTTTGGGCCCCCCATTCTAGGGGTAACACCCTACTCCTGCTGGATATTCTCTCTTGTATGAACAATGTGGTTATGATGTGTGATCTTGTTAATCCTATTGAGCTGGTCTAGATTTTATCCTAGCTTCGCATTATATGGGGGTGATGAAGCAGAAAATATTGAGTCTTTGGAACCTTTCGATCTTCATTTTCGGAACCGAATCTTTGGGCTATGGAATTTGGTTCCAACTTGTTCCACTAGGACAGCTAGTCAATCGTCAGCTAGGACAGCTAGTCTATCATCAGCCAGGCAAAACCGAAAAACTAAAAAAAATCCTTTGAAACTTAGGGTAAACCAGGCAAAACATGAAAAGCCAAAAAGAAGAAGAAAAAGACATCTAAAGACCTGACAACGCATACAGAAAAATAAGAAGACCGAAATCCAGAGAGAGCAACCAACATGCGACATGTGGCGGCGGTTGGGCGCACCACTTGACGCGCTCTTAGGCAATAGAAGTGACCATTGTGGGAGCCCCCCAATGGGTAACGTTAGTTAGCTCTCTCGCTCGGGCACGTATATATATCGCCTTAGACGTCTCGGATACCTCGCCTCAAGCAAGGCTAGAGAGGGCCAACCCAATAGGACGATCTAGGTTTGGTATGCAGGTACTTTTTTCTTTTGGATTTCCTTTTTTCCTTTTATTTGTATTTAAAAATATTATAAATAAAAATATTCCACAAAATTAATTTACTTAAACTTTTAGAAACGTTCACGGTGCATTTTAAAAATGTCCATGCTGTGTAAAAGGAACGTCCACGGAACTTCTAAAAAATGTTGATATCATTAAAACAATGCTCATGAGTCATGACATTTAAAAATGGTCGCATGTTTCAAAAGAATGTTCATGATAGTTTTTAAAAACATTTATACAATGTAGAAAAAAATCCATGTAATTAAAAAATGTACTTGACATTTTTTTAATATGTCCACGTGTTTCCAAAATATGTTCATGACATTTTCAGAAAATGGTTATACAATATAAAAAATGTACACTGTACTACAAAAGTAGATGTGTTGAGAAAAAACTGATGAAAAACACATAAAGGCGGAAACAGAAAAAAAACACATAGAAGCTTCTAAAACCTGTCCAAATAGGTCATGAAAGCTTCCTAAAACCGCTTCAGAAAAAGTGGATGTTGGGTCAGCCCGTCTAGCGATCGCCAGAGGCGAGAGAGATCAGTACGGATGAGATATAGCCCGACGATCTCACTCTCACTCCCCCGGCTCCAGATCTAAGAAGTGGAAGAATGTCTCAAAAATCTGTGTTTTGACCAGTGATTCACCAGACTCTACATTATTGGAACTCTGGGGATGACCAGGAGCTCGCCCTCCATCGGTCATAGGTGAAGAACCGCGGCCGTATGGAAGGGCCGCCCAGCACAGGTCAATAAGCGAGGCGCATCCAGCTCGCAACGGCGCGTGTTGAGCAACGGCAACAGGCGGTCCCCGCTACCACCCCAACAGTGGTGCTCTGCACACGCCCCGGCCTATGGCAAACATGGAAGAACGAGAGGGTGTCCAACATGGGTGAAATTGCTATCCACATTAAAGAAAAAACTTAGTTTGAGAAAAAAACAAGCACTATATAGGCATACTGACGGAAAGAAAGGTCAACATCTAAAAGGTGAAGTAAGACAAAGCTTTGAGAAATCAGAAAAGGCACATGTTAGGTAAACTATGTCTCCAAAGAGTTAGACCGAAAAGCATACGCATAAGTTCGAAAACACCGACATGACACACGCAACACGTTAAAACGGTCTGTCGAGACACGGACCCTCTCCTCAGCGAGCCACAAGCTTGATTGATGCAAAAGAACAATTACTACAAAATAAAAGTAGCAAACAATTATGTATTTGTTTGCATATATCAAATGAATTGCTAGTATCGGTCATCACATTTACGGCAATGCTTAATATGAATAATATTGAATGTCGGTACTTCATTGTTATCAATATATGGAACGAACAAGACACTAAAAACAAGAAAAGGAAAAGTAAAAAAGACAGGCGGAACTTTCCAGAAGGTTCATAAAACATAAAAACACAACATTGGAGTCTATTGGGCCGCCCCATTACCTTCTATGGTGCGTGTTCTGTACGACTATCGAATTACTCAGTGCCTTCAGCACTAAATAGGATATTCACATCAACTGGTAGGCTTCTTTTCGTGGTTCCTCTAAAACAAGGCCTTTCTTGTAATTGTTATAAATATTTAATGCCGGTACTTCATCGTTACCGATGATATATGGAATGAACAAGATGTTAAAAACTAGAAACGGGAAAGTAAAAAAGACACGCGGAACCTTCCAGAAGGTTAATAAAACATGAAAAACGCAACATTGGAGTCTATTCTTGGGCGGCCCGTCACCTTCTATGGTGTGCGTTTTGTATGAATATCGAATTACTCAGTGCCTTTAGCACTAAATAGGATATTCACATCAATTGGTAGACTTCTTTTCATGGTTCCTCTAAAACAATGCCTTTTTATAATTTTTTTATAAATATTTTTTCATAGCAGAATGAATAGACGTGCAGAATTACTAACACCAAGCAATATTTCAAACACAATGGAGTGTGTAACAAATCACTGCTAGTTCCATTTTGTCTTTGAGAGAATTGATCACAACGTATGCAACACAAGAACCAACTCATCCCACAATGCTACAAACAATTTTGTAGCATGAACCCATCCTATGTAATTGAAGCTCAACGTCACACTCACATCCCCCGCAAAAAAAAGTCACACTCACATGCCGCGTGTCTGTATGTATAAAAATAAACACAGGCTGTTAGCTGATAACCCACAAGTATAGAGGATCGCAATAGTTTTCGAGGGTAAGTATTTGGGACAATTGCATTTCTGCCCTTAACTTGATCCCACTACTCAAATTTACCCCTAATTCCGAAGTGTGCTCAAATTTGCCATATAGCTTGAAGAAGCACAACTACCATCTGAGGCAGTTGTATAGAAAGGAAGGTGTCAAAGAATACCTAGAGGAACATCATAGTAAGTTGTGGGCCACGGCACTATTCAATGAGACTTGCAAACTAGATTATGTTAATAACAATCTTGCTGAGTCTTTCAATTCCAAGATTAAAAAATGGAAAGGTTTGCACATTGTGGATTTGCTTGACAAGATAAGGCAGTATCTTATGGAGAAGTTTGCTCTAAGACAACAAATTGCATCTGCCACATTCATTGGGCACATTATAATTCCCAAAGTCATGAAGTTGTTACATGCAAAATCTAAAGACCTAGACATGACTATGGTGATGAGAAGCACATATGAAGCAGAGGTGACAACAATTGACAAGGAAAAGAGAGAGTGGAGATATCATGTTAATTTGGAAACTGGAACTTGTAGTTGCAGAAAGTGGCAACTAACTGGACAACCATGCATACATGCTTTATTTTTATTACTTCACTGAGAGGTCCAGTTAGTGAAATAGATCAGTATGTGCAAGATTATTTCTCAGTTCAAAGATTCAATGCAACCTATGCTGAGAATTTGCCTGCAATGGAGGGAAAGCAACAGTGGGATGTGATTGACCCAGGTTTCAAACTATGTGCACCACTGCAAACAGGGCACCTGGAAGACCAAGGAAGACAAGAATTAGAGCAAAGTCTGAGGGAAAAGGACTTGGGGGGAGGAAACATAAATGTGACAGATGTGGCAGACTTTGACATCATGGCAAAAACTGCAAAGAATCAGTAGACCCTGTGTGACACCCCAAAAATTTAACCATGTTTTGAATTATTAAAAACTTTGCCAAGAGTTTAAAAAAAAATTGCCTTCTGGATTTTCTGTTGATTTCAGAACCACCCTTCTTTAATATTGAGGAGTTTTTACCCCAAGTGGGAACTTTACAAAAATATTATTGGACTTCTATACTCTCTCAATAAAACAATTCTTAATCAGTGGTTTTAATTTCATAATTGTTTTTCCTGAGCTTTATTCTTTTAAAATGACTTTTCATAAGTTTTGGAGCCTCTTTTGCACTGCAACCATTTGATAAATGCATCTAAAATTTTCACCAACATTTGGGGATGATGTATGATGTCCCTAAATCACTTTTATGCAAAAACATCTCCTGTCCATTGGAGATTTTGAGCTCTACACCTAATTTTCAAATCTGGTCCAGTGGGCAATTTTGCACTACAACCTATTTAAATATTTCTTTAAAACTCCCACCAAAATTAGGGGAGGTCAGTAGGAGTATATTATCCACCTTTATGCAAAAACCCAGTTATGTCCTTTGAAAATTTTTAGTGAATCAACCTCATTTCCATTCTGGTCCAACTTGAGGATTTGTACTGCAACCATATTTTTACTTGCTCTTTTGCCCATGGTTCTTTTTCCTACTTGTAGTACTTCCTACAAGACCCTTTAGCCCAAGAGCATGAACCAATTGGAATAGTTTTGGTCCATGAAATGACAGCCTTTAGTTTCTGCCCAAAACTGATTTTCTCAAATATTTGCACTAACAAGTTTCTTCCCTTGGCAAACTAACCTGGCCACCATCACCTACAACTAAAGAGACCCCAATATGGAGATTTTGACCACTCCAAGAAATGCCTAGGTGCCCTTGGCATTTTGTCAAACACCTTGTGGGCATGGCCAATTTTGGCATGGTTTTTGGTTAGCATTGCAAGCTTGGTCTCCTGGCCTAACCCCCTTGTGCATTATCTTTCTTGCAAACCCTAGCCTAGTCCTGTTAGTTGCCAGCCTCACTCGAGCGCTCTAGACCACCATGGCATTTTGTCGAGCATGTCGTGTGCGTGCTCTGGGCGCGCTCAGAGCGCACGTTTTGCACGCGCGTGCATCGAGCCGCCGCGTCGCGCCCCTAGCTTTTGCTCGCTCTGCAGAGCCGCGCCCCGCCCTCGACCACTCACCAGAATGCGCCAAGCTGCCCCTGGTGCCCTACAGCGTCGCCGTCAGAGCCCCTTGGCGGCACGCCGGCGTCCGTAGTGGGCTCCTGCCACGGTCGGCGCCGCCCGAGCCGCAATCGCGCGCTAGCTGCCCCTGGAGCAGTCCAAGCTTATCCTCACGCTCGTCTGCAAGCGCTCGTCGGCGCCACGATGCCCTGCCGCAGCAGAATTAGTCGGTCGGCGATCTTATCCTCGGCGATGGCGGAACCGACCTAGCTACACTATAAATGGTGACCCCGAGCTCCTCCTAGACCGCAAGCAGCCTCAAGCCACTTCCCTAGCGCTCCCCTAGCCCGCAATCGACCAGAGGAGGCCGTCTTCCCCGTCTCCGGCCAGCTCGGCCACCGCCGTCCTCCGGTCCGTTTCGTCGCAGCCAGGCCCTCCCTCGTCCAGCCAACGCCACCACCCGACTCCCCTTCGTCTTGCGGAGCCGCCCAGCTGCTCAAACACGATCGGAGGCCACCAGAGCTCAAACCCCTTTTTCATCCCGAAGCTATCGCCGCCGCGAAGCTCGCCGCCGGTGACTCCCTCCGTCCCCACCTGACTAGCGACCACCGGGAGGACCGCCCTGGACTGGCGGATCCATCCCCACCCTTTGTTTCTCGAACGGTGCCGCCGTTCGCCGGCGAGCGTCGCCGGAGTCCTGGCTCCGCTCGGGCAGAGAAAGAGGAGGGAGAGAAGACCAGTCAAACCTGACCAGTGGGCCCGCTGGACCCACTGTCAGTGACCCACGCGCCGTCCACGCTGGATAAGTGGAGATGTAAAATCAGAGTACGTGTTCGACGTGTGCATATTTTCTAAGCGTTTTTCCTTTTTTCTGTTTTATTTTAAAAACAGATTTTGACCAAAACTTTGACTGTCTATATCTTTTTAAATATAACTCCAAATGATTTGATTCTTTTTCCTACCTCTCTCAAATATTGTCTAGTTTATTTTAGGATTTATTTCAAAATAATTCAGACAACTTTTTTGTACTGTTTTTGAAACTATATATTGATTCAAAAATATTTTTAAATAGGATTTTTGAACAGAGAAGAAAACTTTCAAAGTTTTGGAATGCACCCTGCCTCCCTACAACTTGAAGGCAAGCATTCTGAACCCTGGCATAATATTGTCTTGTGTTGCTTGATACGGTTACAACACCTCTCGTCTCGAAATTTCGTTAATTTCTTTTGTGATGAAATGTTCAAACTCACGAGTGCATATTGATGATTCATGTTGTTGGAGTTTGATGTGTTGAGATAGTAGTCACCATCACATGCCTCTCATGCATACCGGAAGGAACCCGAGAAAGCCTCTGTCTTGGGTAGACACGAGCTTGTCTCCGGTCGTTGAGATGATTGTGTCTGGTACGGCATAGTGAGACATGATGAGTGGTGGTTATGTCTATTGGTTGAAAATATAATTGTTATGCCAACCATGCAGGGAATGCTTAAACCTCCCGAGTCGACCATAGATTGAGTCTTGTTCCGGTAACCCCCACACTTGTTTCGTACTACCACTTGTCCCTGCCATAGGTAGGGTACGGTTCAGTAGGTTGACAACCCCTTTCTAGCACACACCGTACAGAGGGGTCGGGATGAGGGTTCCATGGCCATGGATTAAAGCCAGTCATCCGGTCAGGGGGTATGGGTGTTTCGGTTGTAGCCGAGGGGGTAGCTCCCCCAGTTTGCGCGCGGTATAAATTTTGTGATCCCATGCTAATCGAGGTTGTAGCCTCCCCACTTAGAGTTTTGCTTAACGAGTGTCGTGGGTGACTCCAGACACCGATGAGTCAACCTGGTGTGTGCGGTTGGGTGTGTTTTCAACTAAAAGACCGCAAGCGGAATTAGTCCGGATGGACTAACGGAATCCGTTACTCGTGGGTAAAGAGTACACCCTCTGCAGAGATTAAACCTATTCGAGTAGCCGTGTCCATGGTTAAGGAGCTCAGTCTAGGTTGGGTCAAGTGTCGGTCTTCGGAGGAAAAACAACTAAGTTAGAACATCGATCTTTGACCGGTGACACATGATGATTATTATTATTGTGGACTAACTATTTTCATTACCTGATTTATGGAGTATCCCTGGGACGGTTCTACCTCCTGAATATTCACTGTGATCATTCTGTTATAAGCCCTTTATGTGGTGTCGCATAGACGTCCGACTGTGGCATGTTTGTTATTTAATTACCATATACGCCCTTTATGTGGTGTCGCACAGACGCCCGACTGTGGCATGTTTGTTATTTATTTACCATATAAGCCCTTTATGTGGTGTCGCTGAGACGCCCGACTGTGGCATGCTTGCTATGTATTCACTTTATAAGCCCTTTATGTGGCGTCGCACAGACGCCCGACTGCGGCACATTTGTTACTTATTGCACTTATGAGCCCTTTCTGTGGTGTCGCTTAGACGCCCGACTGAGGCATTCTATTATTACTCTCTAATTGCATTATTCATGCGTTACGTGAATAACTTGCTTGCGTGCATCATGGATTTTATTTCTGTGACTGACGTTGTGATCATAGAATATTTCAGAGCATGATTATTGTTTGTTATATTATACCTGTGTTCATAATGTTTGCGAGTACATTCAAAGTACTCACTGGCTTGTCCCTGGCTATTGTCTTGGCCAGATTTCTTGCGCGGAGAGAAGCAACGAGATGTCAACCCCGGAACCTAATCAAGGGTGATAGCAGCCTCGCGAAGATAGGAGTTATCCAGGTCAGCTGTTCCTGTGGAAAATGGAGTTCCACAGACGCTGATGACCACAAACCGCTTCCGCCATCAACCACTAGAAACCTTGTGTTGTACTCATAGGCCAGAATGGTCTTGTACTACATATTATGTATTTTGCTTGGAGCTATTGTATCAAGTTTGTGTCTCGCTAGCTAACAGTAATCCTGGGGCTGGTGAGCATAAGGGCCATTATCTGGGAAATTAAAATCCCGAAAACCCGGTCCTGACAGACTTGGTATCAGAGCCAGGCTGACCATTGGCTAATCCTATCTTAGCCAGGTCGAAAAACCTAGGTTAACCAAACCACCAGACCTTAACCCAACCCCGGCCAAGCTTCTCGCGTAAGATAGCCACACAGTGACCCCGACACCTCTGGCAGTCGGTGCCCAACCTATCACCTAGCCTGTCGATCACGCGCCAGTGACCGACACCTAAATTGTCTCATTCGCAAGCGTGCGAAGGAATACTCCGCCCTCTTTTTCTATAAGAAGGGCACGCTAACCTCAACATAGCACAACACAGCCTCTTCTGCAAACCGAGCCATAATGCCTGGCCCCGTCGTGCACAATGAGACCATAGCAAACAACCTTGGAGGATTTGTGACCGTGCTAGCAAACCTCACCCGCCGTGCCTTTGCATTAGAGGAGCCTCCAGAATATGTTGTGTACCAAGGACCCATGAGCGGTGAGAGTCGTCAATTCTGGGCCACTGTACACATCTATGGTAGGGGTCTATCGCCAGAACACCCCTACAAGTTCACCGGAAGGACAACTTCCTTTGAGCCACAAGCCATTCAACTAGCTGCTCGAGAGGCTATAGTTCAACTCCGGCACTTGCCGCCCAGAGTTAACTGTCGCTCGTTCTACTACTACCCCAGCCGTGACGGGTATGGTAGGCCACCCCAGGTTGTCAACGGAGATCGCGAGACGGATCCTGCATTGTTGCACCTAGTGCGCTATGTAGGTGCACTAGAGGAGCTGTTCGATCAAATCACCCTTAATCTGATCGCAGCTCATGGAGAGCTGGTTCGCCGAGCCCCGGCGAGAGGACAAGATGAGCCCGATGCCGACAGCCCTGTCGTGCTGTTCGGACACCCGATCGAGTCCTTGAGGTCTGCCCCAGCCATCGACCACAATACTTTGGTGTCCCCAGAAGTGCTTCGTTGCCTTTTGGGAACACGCTCCAGCGGTATTGTGGCCAACAATCCCCGGGATGGTCATCATCGCTACCCCGACCCGGCAGCTCCTCAACCCCCTCCCGCTAATCCCGATGGCGAAATCCGTGGAGAAGCCTCGACGTCCACAAGACAAGCTCGTTTAGATATAAACGAGGTAGACTAAGTCACCCGAGTAGTGCCGAGTCTCAGTATGCCCACGCCCTGTTTAATAATCGCAGCCTGCTTGTGTGCCTCTGTTTTAAATAGTAGCCTTGCATTAAATATGTTAGCATGCGGTTGCATTTTCTCGGGCACAGCTACCAAAATCACGCCGACGACTCCCACAGTAATACGTCACTTTTACGAGATGTGTGTAGCTGTAGCATTGACCCCGACCCCATGGAGCAGACTCGATCGACTAGTTACCCTTCACCACGGTAAATAACCCAGCCCCAATGCTATATAAAAAGGCCACCTCGTGACCTTACCAGGTACCTCTCACCTTGAGCACCACTCGCACAACCATTTCCATTGCCATGTCGAGCCCTAGTATCTATCTGAGAACTCCAGATGCAACCCCAGGTAGCTTTGTTAAAGTTTTGTGGGACTTTACCAGCAGTACCATGAGTGCTACCCATCCACCCCAGTATGAGTTGCTCAAATCGAGGATCACCCCATCCACCTCGAAGTATTGGGCAGTGGTGCACGTCCCTCCCGCAAACCCAAACCAAGACCCCACGGTAGCTTCCTTCGTGGGGAAATCTATGCCGACTCCGCATATGGCCATAGAAGCTGCTGCGTATGAGGCACTTTTCCCGAGTTGTGCAGCACCCGGAGAAGTAACATCTTTTCCCGGTGGACGAATCGAGAGAGACCCAGTACTGGCCAATCTTGCCCAGTATGTCATCGCTCAAGAGCGTTTGACCCAGCGAGTAATGGGCTATCTCCAGAGCCTCGCTGATTTGAATCCTCAGATCGCCATCGGCAGACCGCTGAGGCCCAACCAGGAGAGGCACATTCATCGACTGGTCAATCCACTTCCCCCGATAGAAGAAGAGTGTGCCCCGATTCCAGAGACTTTTTCACAGGACCCTGTCCAATTACCATTATCGTTGTAAATGTCACTGCTGTGTTTATTGTCCCTACAGTTATTTATGTATTGCAACTTGTGTGTGGTATCCTAAATTTGCGCGATGAATTTAATCGATAGTTTCAGTCAATATGAGTGATTTTACTACGGTAAAAAAAATTATTAACTGTTTTCACTCTCAGTAAATCCTGAAGTGAAATTTTTCTCGAGGTTGTTGTAGCATACATTTCTTCACGACATAGATTTTTATTTCATGCAGCACCATACAGCAGACTCACGACCCCAACCACTCGACCTAGTGCAATCCTCGTGCACATTTTCTTTGCACCAAACTAATCGCCTCCCTAACACCCCCACAGTCTCAGAAGGAGAGATTTATGAGTAATTACTCAGGTACAAGTTACCTCCGGCACCCTGATAGCAGTTAGCACCTTACACCGCACCTAATCATCGTGATCACCACCACCGCGGAGAGCTAACACTCGAGCGGCCGCATCACGACGACCATCGAGGATCATCACGCACAGGAGCACGGAGAACCCCAGCAATGCCGCCAACCCTCCGCACATCAGGATCATGTACCAGTCCGGCATCATCTCTGCCATTACAGCCTCGTCTCGAGCTCCTGCAGACAGAAATGAAGGAGAAGGGAGGAGGAGGAGAAGCAAGGTCAGATGGAGGAAGAAGAAGGAGCACGGCGGTCGTTTTATAGCTCGAGATCGGTGTACGGTGGGCGAAGTCCACCAGCGCCGCTCATTGCTCGATCGCCGGTGTTCGGAGGCGAATCCGCGAGCAGTGCCGACAGCGCACTAGCCCGCGAGGTGAGTGCACGCTGCGCCGGCAGCTAGCACGCCGCACACTACCGCAGTACGGCCTAGATGCCCTACGAGCTAGACATCACCGGTGGAGGAAGCGCGGGAAAGCGCGCGGGAGAGAGGAAGAAGAGAGAACCAGAGGTAGAGGAAGAGACCGACAGTGGGCCCCGGGTCCACCTGTCAGCCACAGAGAGCACTGTGCTCTCGGGTACGACCAGCGTATATTTTCAGTAATTTAGAAGTTTGTTCTAAATTTACTGTAACCGATTGTAGAAACTGACCGTAAGTTTTTCCATGCATCGCCAGTGTGCCACCCTGTAGTTTTGCACCACTTATTGCCCACTCACTGTAGCTATGTTGGTTATTTTTGTGGTGTTAGGAATAAATTTTTTTCAAAACAACCTTTATCAAATCTCGAGGACGAGATTCCTTTTTAAGGGGGTAGTGTTTGTGACACCCCAAAAATTTAACCATGTTTTGAATTATTAAAAACTTTGCCAAGAGTTTAAAAAAATTTGCCTTCTGGATTTTCTGTTGATTTCAGAACCACCCTTCTTTAATATTGAGGAGTTTTTACCCCAAGTGGGAACTTTCCAAAAATATTATTGGACTTCTATACTCTCTCAATAAAACAATTCATAATCAGTGGTTTTAATTTCATAATTGTTTTTCCTGAGCTTTATTCTTTTAAAATGACTTTTCATAAGTTTTGGAGCCTCTTTTGCACTGCAACCATTTGATAAATGCATCTAAAATTTTCACCAAAATTTGGGGATGACGTATGATGTCCCTAAATCACTTTTATGCAAAAACATCTCCTATCCATTGGAGATTTTGAGCTCTACACCTAATTTTCAAATCTGGTCCAGTGGGCAATTTTGCACTACAACCTATTTAAATATTTCTTTAAAACTCCCACCAAAATTAGGGGAGGTCAGTAGGAGTATATTATCCACCTTTATGCAAAAACCCAGTTATGTCCTTTGAAAATTTTGAGTGAATCAACCTCATTTTCATTCTGGTCCAACTTGAGGATTTGTACTGCAACCATATTTTTAGTTGCTCTTTTACCCATGGTTCTTTTTCCTACTTGTAGTCCTTCCTACAAGACCCTTTATCCAAAGAGCATGAACCCATTGGAATAGTTTTGGTCCATGAAATGACAGCCTTTAGTTTCTGCCCAAAACTGATTTTCTCAAATATTTGCACTAACAAGTTTCTTCCCTTGGCAAACTAACCTGGCCACCATCACCTACAACTAAAGTGACCCCAATTTAGAGATTTTGACCACTCCAAGAAATGCCTAGGTGCCCTTGGCATTTTGTCAAACACCTTGTGGACATGGCCAATTTTGGCATGGTTTTTGGTTAGCATTGCAAGCTTGGTCTCCTGGCCTAACCCCCTTGTCCATTAGCTTTCTTGCAAACCCGAGCCTAGTCCTGTTAGTTGCCAGCCTCACTCGAGCACTCTAGTCCACCATGGCATTTTGTCGAGCATGTCGCGTGCGTGCTCTGGGCGCGCTCAGAGCGCATGTTTTGCACGCGCGTGCACCGAGCCGCCGCGTCGTGCCCCTGGCTTTTGCTCGCTCTGCAGAGCCGCGCCCCGCCCTCGACCACTCACTAGAACGCGCCAAGCTGCCCCTGGTGCCCTACAGCGCCGCTGTCAGAGCCCCTTGGCGGCACGCCGGCGTCCGCAGTGGGCTCCTGCCACGGTCGGCGCCGCCCGAGCCGCAGTCGCGCGCCAGCTGCCCCTGGAGCAGTCCAAGATTATCCGCACGCTCGTCTGCAAGCGCTCGTCGGCGCCACGACGCCCTGCCGCAGCAAAATCGTTCGGCCGGAGATCTTATCCTCGGCGATGGAGGAACCGACCTAGCTACACTATAAATGGTGACCCTGAGCTCCTCCTAGACCGCAAGCAGCCTCAAGCCACTTCCCTAGCGCTCCCCTAGCCCGCCAGAGGAGGCCGTCTTCCCCGTCTCCGACCAGCTCGGCCACCGCTGTCCTCCGGTCCATTTCGTCGCAGCCAGGCCCTCCCCCGTCTAGCCAACGCCACCACCCGACTCCCCTTCGTCTTGTAGAGCCGCCCAGCTGCTGAAACACGATCGGAGGCCACCAGAGCTCAAACCCCCTTTTCATCCCAAAGCTATCGCCGCCGCGAAGCTCACCGCCAGTGACTCCCTCCGTCCCCACCCACTACTAGGGAAAACCTTATACATAGAACTTTAGCAGTAGCGTGGGTCAAAGAAGCACGCTGGTGCTAAATAGCAGCAGCGCGCCTGGCGAAACCGCGCTGCAGATAACGTCG
The DNA here is from genome assembly GCA_963921465.1 of Triticum timopheevii. NCBI lineage: Eukaryota > Viridiplantae > Streptophyta > Magnoliopsida > Poales > Poaceae > Triticum > Triticum timopheevii. The sequence continues at coordinate 463,396,596 of OY997262.1, read as the reverse complement.
TAGCAGTAGCGCGTCTCGCTGCATAAACGTTACTACTAAAATTCTCACAGCTTAGCCGATATGGTACACATAGTAGTAGCAATCTATATGGAACCGCGCTACTGCTACTTTCTTTGTAGCAGCGCGTTTTGCTATAAACTCGCTACTACTAAAGGATATAAAATTAAATGAAAATCAAATAGAAAGGTAATTGAAAATGAAAGAAATAGAAGAAGGTGAAAGGAAAAAAATAAAATTTGAAGAAAAATAAATGAAAAGGGGAAAAAGGAGAAAGTAGTAGCAGTAGCGCGTATCCCAGAACGCGCTGTAGCTAATCTAGCAGTAACGCGCTTTCGGGGACGCGCTACTGCTACTTCTGACTTAACCACCGCGTTCGTCCTTCCCCACGGCCACTTCCCCCAAATCGAACTCCTCCGCTCTCGCCGCCGCCGTCGCCCATCGGTCGCCGCGTGCTCTCCGCACACCCTCTACGCCGCCCCCGACCCCGGATTCAACGCCGCCCCCGCCCCCGACCTCAACGCCGCCCCGGACGCCGCCCCCGACCTCAACACCGCCCCGGATGCCGCCCCAAGCCCGACCTCGACGCCGTCTGCCCCTCTCTCGCCGCAGGCACCCGATCGAGGTGAGCACGCCTGCTCCTCCCCCTCCCCTACCTCTGCCTAGATAGGGTTCTTCAAATTTTAGTTGCATCAAATAGTTAGGGTTCATCTATGGGTGGAAATGAATTGGATACAGATGCGGCTGGGATTTTTTCTTAGGTGATGTTTTCTTAGATGATGAATAAACACTAGTGTAATGCATAATAAAACGAGTAAAATTTGACCTTCTTCTATTTAGTTAGTAAGAACTAGTTAGTAAGAACTAGGTACTAATTAGGTGATTTTTTAGTTAAAGCAATTTTTCCCGCCTCGACGTGGACGATGCCTATCCCGCATCCTCGTCGTCGAGTCGGCGGAGGACGACACCTGCTTGACCAGATCGTCCATGTCCGGGACTGGGCTCCGCTGGGGTGGTACTGGGAGGCGCTACCTACCGGGGGCGCAGGTTGGTGAGGAGCCAGCCTGTTGTTGACCCGAACCTTCTTTGGTGGCGGTCGCGTGGGCCAGTGACGATCCAGAGGCTCGAGGACTCCGCGGAGGTGGTGCGTCACTGTGTCAGTGAGGAGGACGCGCACGTCCGTCGCTACTTGTTTGCGTTGGAGCACAAGCCGTTAGCCAATACCTGGCAGGTTCTCCGGGAATCTCACTGGAGCTATGATCCCGTGATGGTGCCTTCTCTGTGGGTGTCCACCGCCCGCGCCGATACCCGTCGTGTGCTAGAGTTTTAGTTGTATTAGTGATGGTATATGTATGACACTATTCGTGATGAATTAGTGATAATATTCGACGATGTACTGACGCATGAGATGATTTACTTTTGCTTATTGAATGCATGCTAATTTGAGTCCTATAATATATTTTGAAATGTATATCTTGTGTTGCTCAATATCCAAGTGGCCGGTCATGTTTGTAGGTTACACCTTCGAGTGGCCTATGTTTTGCCGGAGTGTTGATTCATTTCCATTCCGGCAAATTTCAGGCACTCGATATGTCCTATTTTAGCAAAGGTCATGCCGGATTTTTCCGTGAATTTTGGCATGACTTGTGCCAGAATATGTAGGAAATATCGAGTGCCCCGGATTTGTGTGTTGAGTATCTTGGTAGTTGTCTTCGATCGATTTTCAATTAATGTTTTAACTATGAACATAGGAAATGTCTGACGACGAGAAGGATTTCGGTATTTGCAAATACTACGAAGACGAGCGCGGCATGTGCGACGGAATTTTCCTAGATGATGATAGGCGCTTCAGCATCAAGCTGGACGAGAACTTCGAAGTGGATACAGTAAGTCACAACGACAAGTCTTTTTTCGTAATTAAGCATGACATCTGCTTCATTTGCTTCAGCTTATATTTTTTTTACTATTCTACTAACGTATCCCCTGCCATGCAAGAGTTTTTGTATTGGATAAGATAGGTTTCAGTCATAGTATGGACGAAAAGAAAGTTTACTTGAAGACCGAGCATGGTTATATTTTCCATGCAAAGTTATACAATTCAGACGACTACACCTATTTTGGATGCAAAACATGGCGAGCACTATGCAAGACTTATGCATTTGAGCCTGATATGGTTATCACATTTGATATTCATCCGGAAGATGATATTGAAGGTAATACCGACATCTGGGTCGATGTGCAAATGCCTCCAGTTATACCATTATGTAAGTTTCTCAACCATATTTATGTCTCTGATATTGTTTATTCAAAAATAGTTGACAACTAATTTGTATTATCAGCTTATTTCGGTGCAAGCAAACATGTCCAGCGCTTGGTAGACAGGACCGTATACTGTCCTGGGGCTGAACTCAACTGCGAGGAGCTCAGTCATTATGTTTCATGGCTTGAAGATCTTGATACTGTCAAGACAAATTTTCTTCCTGCATTTAGAAATGTTAGTACTGAAAATGTGCGACCAATAGTGTTCGTAATGAACTACGATCACATCTATTTAGGAAGGATGGTAAGATTTTTACTATTTGTCATCGGTGCATCTTTTCCATACATTATTTTTGAAGCTAAACTTCATTGCTAAGTATGTTACCGTACGATGTTCTTCAATAGGGACTCCCGATGAATGTTGTGCCTTATGGGATCGAGACTAAAGGTACCATGAGTATTATCAGCTTACGGCCAAGATATCCTACAGATTACTTTAGTGCATTCAAGATTAGCGACGGATGCTTAATAGTGCAAGACTGGACCAAATATGTGATGGGGGAGCGCAGAGAAGTACTAGGGGCAGCAAACAGATGCGCTACCCACGATTAGGAGACAGGTTCATTTGCATGCTCCAGTTTGATCGAGGAGGACAGTTATACATGTTTTATGTTATTTTACCTAAGAGAGAGCAGCAGGAGTGATTAGCTAGCTAGAAATGAGTTTGAGGATGATGATGTGCTACACTATTACTATGATGATAAAATAGCTAGTGTTGGTGGTAATGACTATGATGATTATTATTAGCTACTGTTAGTGCTAATTAAATAAATATTGTTGGTGGTAATGACTATGATGATGATTAAATAGCTTGTGCTGGCGGATTAGATTCAAGTGGAGGCAACATGTGGTGCACATCGAAAGTACTACTAGTCCAAACTAGATCAAGTTTGGATTAGTAGTATACTTTTGACATGCACCACATATTGCCTCCACTTGAACCTAATCCACCTTCATTTAATACACTGTTATGGACATAATGATGTAAACCTCATAACAGCTGGTATTGTACCAATATTTGTATGATGGCGCATAAATACACTAAAAATAAAAAAAATACTAGTAGCGATGGAAAGAAAACACGCTGCAAGTAGATACCTTAGCAGTAGCGTGCTACTGAACAAACGCTGCAGCTATTTGTCCTAGCAGTAGCGCGTGCTGGCACGCGTTACTGCTAAGCAATAGCTGTAGCGCCTTATTAGTAGCGCGGCCCCCCGCGATACTAGTGGGCACAAAACACGCGCTACTGCTAGGGTTTTCCCTAGTAGTGACCTGACTAGCGACCACCAGGAGGACCGCCCTGGACTGGCGGATCCATCCCCACCCTCGATTTCTCGAACGGTGCCGCCGTTCGCCGGCGAGCGTCGCCGGAGTCCCGTCTCCGCTCGGGCAAAGAAAGAGGAGGGAAAGAAGACCAGTCAAACCTGACAGTGGGCCCGTTGGACCCACTGTCAGTGACCCACGCGCCGTCCACGCTGGATAAGTGGAGACGTAAAATCAGAGTACGTGTTCGACGTGTGCATATATTCGAAGCGTTTTTCCTTTTTTTTTGTTTTATTTTAAAACAGATTTTGACCAAAACTTTGACTGTCTATATCTTTTCAAATATAACTCCAAATGATTTGATTCTTTTTCCTACCTCTCTCAAATATTGTCTAGTTTATTTTAGGATTTATTTCAAAAAAATCAGACAATTTTTTTGTACTGTTTTTGAAACTATATATTGATTCAAAAATATTTTTAAATAGGATTTTTGAAGAGAGAAGAAAACTTTCAAAGTTTTGGAATGCACCCTGCCTCCCCACAACTTGAAGGCAAGCATTCTGAACCCTGGCATAATATTGCCGTGTGTTGTTTGATACAGTTACAACACCTCTCGTCTCAGAATTTCGTTAATTTCTTTTGTGATGATATGTTCAAACTCGCGAGTGCATATTGATGATTCATGTTGTTGGAGTTTGATGTGTTGAGATAGTAGTCACCATCACATGCCTCTCATGCATACCGGAAGGAACACGGGAAAGCCTCTGTCTTGGGTAGACACAAGCTTGTCTCCGGTCGTTGAGATGATTGTGTCCGGTACGGCATAGTGAGACATGATGAGTGGTGGTTATGTCTATTGGTTGAAAATATAATTGTTATGCTAACCATGCAGGGAATGCTTAAACCTCCCGAGTCGACCATAGATCGAGTCTTGTTCCGGTAACCCCCACACTTGTTTCGTACTACCACTTGTCCCTGCCATAGGTAGGGTACGGTTCAGTAGGTTGACAACCCATTTCTAGCACATACACCGTACAGAGGGGCCGGGATGAGGGTTCCATGGCCATGGATTAAAGCCAGTCATCCGGTCAGGGGGCATGGGTGTTTCGGTTGTAGCCGAGGGGGTAGCTCTCCCAGTTTGCGCGCGGTATAAATTTTGTGATCCCATGCTAATCGAGGTTGTAGCCTCCCCACTTAGAGTTTTTCTTAACGAGTGTCATGGGTGATTCCAGACACCGATGAGTCAAGCTGGTGTGTGCGGTTGGGTGTGTTTTCAACTAAAAGACCGCAAGCGGAATTAGTCTGGATGGACTAACGGAATCCGTTACTCGTGGGTAAAGAGTACACCCTCTGCAGATATTAAACCTATTCGATTAGTCATGTCCGTGATTAAGGACTTCAGTCTGGGTTGGGTCAAGTGTCGGTCTTAGTGTCAGTCTTCGGAGGAAAAACAACTAAGTCAGAACATCGATCTTTGACCGGTGACACATGATGATTATTATTATTGTGGACTAACTATTTTCATTACCTGATTTATGGAGTATCCCTGGGACGGTTCTACTTCCTGGATATTCACTGTGATCATTCTGTTATAAGCCCTTTATGTGGTGTCGCATAGACGTCCGACTGTGGCATGTTTGTTATTTAATTACCATATACGCCCTTTATGTGGTGTCGCACAGACGCCCGACTGTGGCATGTTTGTTATTTATTTACCATATAAGCCCTTTATGTGGTGTCGCTGAGACGCCCGACTGTGGCATGCTTGCTATGTATTCACTTTATAAGCCCTTTATGTGGCGTCGCACAGACGCCCGACTGCGGCACATTTGTTACTTATTGCACTTATGAGCCCTTTCTGTGGTGTCGCTCAGACGCCCGACTGAGGCATTCTATTATTACTCTCTAATTGCATTATTCATGCGTTACGTGAATAACTTGCTTGCGTGCATCATGGATTTTATTTCTGTGACTGACGTTGTGATCATAGAATATTTCAGAGCATGATTATTGTTTGTTATATTATATTTGTGTTCATAATGTTTGTGAGTACATTCAAAGTACTCACTGGCTTGTCCCTGGCTATTGTCTTGGCCAGATTTCTTGTGCGGAGAGAAGCAGCGAGATGTCAACCCCGGAACCTAATCAAGGGTGATAGCAGCCTCGCGAAGATAGGAGTTATCCAGGTCAGCTGTTCCTGTGGGAAATGGAGTTCCACAGACGCTGATGACCACAAACCGCTTTCGCCATCAACCACTAGAAACCTTGTGTTGTACTCATAGGCCAGAATGGTCTTGTACTACATATTATGTATTTTTCTTGGAGCTATTGTATCAAGTTTGTGTCTCGCCAGCTAACAGTAATCCTGGGGCTGGTGAGCATAAGGGCCATTATCTGGGAAATTAAAATCCCGAAAACCCGGTCCTGACACCCTGCTTTTGGAGAAGATGAACATTGGGGTGCAGAGAATGCATCTGAAGAACCTATTGAAACAGAAGAAGATACAGCAGATGAAGGAGCACAAGATGCAATTGCAGATGAAGATACAAGAGATGTTGCAGATACAGGAGCACAAGATACAGTTGCAAATGAACATGTCAGGTATATTATTTACTACTACATTCTGAAGAACATGTCATTTTTGCTTGCTAACTTCTCATTTGTCTGAATCTTTAAAGCCCAAGAACAATTGATCCTATAGCAGAATCAGGAAATGATGCAGCTGATCCTGTACCAGAACCAACAACTGATGCAACTACAGTGGCTAGTGCAGTCGGGTATAATATGTGGGGCAACATGTCATGCTAAATTCTGATGAAACTGTTCTTTCTGCTTGCTAACTATCATTTTCTTTACCTTGACAGCCCAAGAAAAATTTATAAGAAACCAGCTATGAGAGGAGCATCACCAGCAAAGAAGAAGAAGCTTTCATTTTCTATGGAGACCACAATTGGCTCTGTTACAGGTAGCAACCAGCTTAGCAAAATAGTTCCTCCTCAGAAGGAACTAAAGAAAGTTGTCAACAACTGGAGCATCAGTTCTAGGCTATCTACAAACCCAGCTTGCAACACCAGGAGCGAGAGGGCAAAGTTGCAGTGAAACTGATAGTGTTGGTGTTTATTGTGCTAGTGTTCTATGTAGTTCTCAAACTGAGAGTTTATTATGTTCTTAATATGTGAATTTGGTGTGAACTGCTAGTTATTAGTGCTGGTGTGCACTATATGCAAGTTTGGTGTGAAGTGCTAATTATTAGTGCTGGTGTGCACTATATGCAAATTTGGTGTGAAAAAACATGTTATCTGTGCTTGATGTTGTGTGCTTGCTCACACTACAATATATCTGTGCAATTGTTTTGAATGATTAATTTGGCATGTGTTGCCCCATTATGTATGTTGGTATAGTGAATGGTCAAACCACATATTTAAGAGCATTTTGGCATGTCAAACCATATGTTACTCATTTGGTCATTTTATCCACATACTGCTGTCATTTGGTCATGCCACAACAACAATTTTATTCTCATTTTTTCACCAGGACACAACAACTAGTTCACAACCAACATAACTCGGTTCATCTGCTACCAAATCAGTTCTTCAGATCAAACCCAACAAGAACTCAGTTCACACCCATCTTCATTTCACACAACAGTCCACAACAGCAACTAAAGTGGCCAAAACAACTACATCAATATGAATTCTTAGACCACATAGAAACAATAGTGGCCAAAACAACTACCACTAGAACTATGAGAAATCCACTAGTATCCAGCAAAACCTTGTTCTTCTTCAACTTCATCTTCAGTTGCTTGTTTTTCTTAGTTAAATGCATCACCCTCCTATCCAAACGATGAGCTTTAAGCCAGCTTGCTTCTAGACCAGCATGCATCTCCTCGAAGGCACGACCAACACGATCTAACGGAGGTGGGTCAATCCAAACAATGCACTCGCATTCATCGGGCAGCTGCAAAATCAAACAAAAATCAGGCCCAAAATTATAGCTTGATACAAATCTAAATAACACAATTTAAGTTCCCAATCAATTACATCAAGTTGGCAGCCCAAAAATCGCCTCCCTGTACTAGCTCCTCCCCAGGCGACACGACGAGCATGAACGAGTCCATGCCCCGGGTAGCGGTGCTTCATGCGCTCCTCAAGTCCACAGAACGTTGGATCGGGGAGGAAGAACTCAGATGACCACTGAACTATGCCTACACCATCAACCTAAACAACAACAAAAGAATCCCCACTTTGGATGAACGAACCCTAATTTTGCAAAATCCCCAAATTGACGAGCAATACTTACCTCGTCGGTTGCCGATGAGCTCGATGAAGCCATGCCCGACATGCACATCACACTCCTCTGCTGATTCCAGCTTCCTCTGGTGCCAATCGCCTCTGTGAAGTGTGTGTGTGCTCAAATCCAGCGCATGCGTCGGGAGGTTGAAGAAAAAGAGTGAGAGTGAGAGTGAGAGAATGATTCAAATAGGGCCCACATGTAAGCACCAGGCCCAAAGTGACAAGCATCAAGCATAGCAAAGTCATAGCAACATCAATCTAAGAACATAGTGGATACTAGGGATCAGGCCCTAACAAAACTAACTCGATTATGATGAATCTCATCCAACTCCTCACCGACCAGCGAGCCTACGAAGGAATTACTCACTCCCGATGGGGAGCATCACGGGATTGGCGATGGAGATGGGTTGGTGATGACGAAGAACGAAGATCCCCCTCTCCGGAGCCCCAAATAGACTCCAGATCTGCCCTCCCAAGGAAGAACAGGGCTTGGTGGCGGCTCCGTCTCATGGATCATGATAATTCTTTCTTCTTGATTTTTTCTGGAATAATGTGATTTTATAGTATCAGGGGGATCGTCAACGGGGCCACCAGGTGGGCACAACCCACCAGGACGCGCCAACCTGGGTGCACCAGGAGAGGGGGGCGCACCCTAGTGAGTTGTGCCCACCCAGGGGCCCCTCTCTGGTGGGTCTTGGCTCCAAAAATCATCTTTTATTCCATAAAAATTCCTCGCAAAGTTTCATTCCATTCTGAGAATTTTTATTTCTGCACAAAAACAACACCATGGTAGTTCTGCTGAAAATAGCATCAGTCCGGGGTTAGTTTCATTTAAACCATGCAAGTTAGAGTCCAAAACAAGAGGAAATGTGTGAGAAAAAGTTGATACGTTGGAGACGTATCAACTCCCCCCAAGTCTAAACCTTTGCTTGTCCTCAAGCAATTCTGTTGATAAACTGAAAGTGAGAAAGAAAAACTTTTACGAACTCTTTTGCTCTTGTTTGCATAAATAAGCTTAAACAGCACCCCAGGTTTTCAGCCAACATTATAACTAACCATGTCAACAATAACATTTAAAGATTATAATGACTCATATCAATGACATAATCAGCTAGCGGGCAATAATAAAATATCTCAAATAGCAACACGTTGTCAAAACAACCCTGATATAATATGACAATAATGGTATCTCGCTAGCCCTTTCTGAGACCGCAAAACAGAAATGCAGAGCACCTCTAAAGTTCAAGCAGCGACTAAACATTGTAATTCATGGTAGAAAATATCCAGTCATGATGCACCCAACATTAGCTACACATAATGCATAAATCATGACAGTTGTGCTCTACTCAGTTTCTGGCGCTTGTTTTAGAAGGTGGTGACACAACATAAAAGTAAATCGACAGTCCCTTCGCAGAGGGAAGCAATGATTTGCAGAGGTGCCAGAGCTCAATTTTTAAAATGGAAATAAATGATATTTTTGGATATGCACCCTTCTTATTCACTTCACAACCATCAGTTATCAATATCTTCCATGCTAAGCATGCTAGTGGAGGTTCCCAAGCGGTAAAAGTAAAGGTTTACTCCCCCTCCACCATCAATCACACTCCACAGCTTTTTCGAAACAACGGGTGTCGTCCATACCAACATCAGTCCCGGGGGAGTTTTGTTTAATTATTTGCATTTTTTAGTTCGGGACTGGGAATCCCCATTACCGCCCATTTTATCGTGCGATGGCGAGTGAATAAACACTCGACCTGAGAATAACCCGCTTAGCATAGAAGATACTGACCACCTCCTGTCGTTCCACGAACAATCGAGGCACACAAAAAGGATAATTTTTAGAAGTTTTTAGAGGTGGCACATGCAAATTTACTTAGGACGGCAGGGTAATACCGTATATAGGTAGGTATGATGGACTCATCTGGAATAACTTTGGGTTCAAGGTTTTTGATGTACAAGCAGAGTTCCTACTTAGTACAAGCGAAGGCTAGCAATTAAGATTGAGAAGCGGCCAGCTAGAGAGCAACAACGATCATAACAATGCATTATGCATAAGTAACATTGGACACTAGCATGAGTAGAATATGAACACCATGAACATAAATATCATAGTGGCTATGTTGGTTTTGATTCAACTACATGCATGAACATGTGCCAAGTCAAGCCACTCGAACATTCAGAGGAGGATACCATATCATCATACTACATCACAATCATTTTAACGCTATGTTGATATCCAAGATAGATCATTATGAACTTCCAGCTACTTATGCATGGCATGAGAAACTATAATCTCTAATTGTCATTGCAAACATGTTTAATCATAATGGGCTGAATCATGGATACTAGGTTAAACATATTTACAAAAACAGAACAAGTCGAGTTCATACCAGTTTCTCCCTGCCACGGCCAGTTCATCGGATGTCGTTATTATTGCCTTTCACTTGCACGGCTGAATGATATGAAAATAATAATAGTGCAAGAGTGCCATGGACTAAGCTGGAATCTGCAAGACATTTTATTCAACAGGAGAAGACAAGGTAAAATGTGCTCTTATTAGTTCAACAATTATTCATATGAGAGCCACTCAACATTTTCATCGTGGTCTTCTCCTTGGTAAGACTCGAATAAAAAGAAAAGAATTTCAAAGAAACACACTGAAATATTTTTGGAGTTTTTAGTCTTTTAGAACGGGCAAATAAAAGGGAAAAGCAAAAACGAGAAAACCTATTTACACGGGAAAGCTCCCAACAAGCAAAAGAAGAACAAGGAAATATTTTTGGATTTTCTTTTTAATACTACTACTAAGCATGCATAGGAAGTAAATTACTACAACTAATTTTATGGGTTTTCTAAAGTTTTTCAAATACACAAGAATAAAGCAAGAAAAAATCTATGCATGGATAATACAATGAAAGAATGTGAACACCGACAAAATGAAGTATGTGGACATAAATACAAGGTCAGTGGGAACACGTACTCCCCCAAGCTTAGGCTTTTGGCCCAACTTGATAGTCGATCAGTAGCCTGGAGGATAGTGGGGGTGCTAAGGAGCGGGCATCCACTCATCCCACTGTTGAGGCTCCTCTTGTGCTGCCTCTGCAGCAGCCTGAGCATTCCGGTAGGCGATGATGTCTACGGGCTCAATTTTATATCCGCCCTGGCAACAGGATCAAACAAAGCAGGAGCAGGCAACGGAATAATATCACGAGCCTTTACACTAAAAACCAGGTTATACAGAACAAGGATGTTAGGAGATTTGTCATCAGTAAAATGGTGGTGATCCATGGCTGCTTGGTCTAGGTAAACCCTGGTCAGAGGATAGTCATGAGGGCGTATCTCAACCTCAAAGTGAGCCGCCAAACGAGTAGCAAAAATCCCACCATGTATTTGACCCTGAGATTTATTAAGATGCAGGCCACGAGCCACAATAGCTCCCAAGCTATAAGTGTTGTCACCCTCCAGTGCCCGGCGTAAAACAGCAAAGTCTGGTGCATTGAGCGCGCCTACTTTCTTTCTAGCAAGCAGACACTTAGCAACAAATAAATCAAAATAATGTGCAGCAAGAAAGTGTAAGCTAGCAGCCGTGATGGCCGGCACTCCTCTCTCATCTCCCACCGTCAAAGTGCGATAAAAGGCCTCAAACTCGGCCGGCCTAGGCTCAGCCAAGCTCCCATCAGAAGGGATCATGCATATGTTGCAAAATTTAGTAAGTGGTATCTGACGGTTTTCAGCATATAAATTAAAGCTCACTTCAGGAGGATTATTCCTAGGTAGGAAAGTAAAACTTTGAACAAAGATGTTTGTGAGGATTTGGTGCTGATCACACTCATCTGCAATGAAGTCGGTGAGACCGGCATTAGCAATATATTGCATGAACTCCTCAAAAACTCCAGCCTCTTGTAGGAACGGGATGTGCGGCCATTCGCACGGCCGTACTTCCGCCAACCTCCGAGGATGGAGATCATTGTCAGAAGACTCCCCAATAAAACCCTTGGAATTCTTCTTCGAGCCAAACTTCCTGAAGATGTTCATGTTCGCGTACAATTTCTGAAAAAATAAAAATTTTGAGGTGACAAAAATTTGTCAATAAAACTTCACAAAATTGATAGCAACTACTCCTAGGGATACATAGAGGCCATATCAAGCATTCAAACTACTTAGAACACTAAGAATTCATCATTGCAAGCTCATCTACAGCAGCACCAAGAATAGCTAATTATTCAAAGTATAAACCACTAAAAAAACTAATTGGACAAATGGTGGAGTCACATACCAAGCAACAATCCCCCGAAATAGTTTCGGAAATGGAGCTTCAAGCTAAGAGGTCAAAATCCGCGGGTTTGAGCTCAAGAACACAGGAGAGAGAGCAATGGGGATTTTTTTCTGGAGGTAAGTGATGATGTGGGCTAAAGAGATAAGTGAGGGGGCCCACGCGGGGACCACAACCCACCAGGGCGCGCCTGGGGGTCCTGGCGCGCCCAGGTGGGTTGTGCCCACCTGGTGCACCTCCCTCTGGTATTATTTGCACCAAAAATTCTTAAATATTCAGAAAAAAAATCGTATCAGGTTTTCAGAGCATTCTGAGAACTTTTATTTTTAGGTCATTTTTTATTGCACTGGAAATTCAGAAAACAGACGAAACATGGCATTTTATTTTATTTAACTTAATAAAAACAGGAAACAGAAAGTAGGGACAGAAGGTAGTGCTTACTAAATTCATCAGCTTCATACCGCTCAAAAATGACTCATTAATAAGGTTGATCAGGTCTTATTAACAACCACTTTCGATTAGCATGAAACCGAAGAACTTTCATAAATCACTAAGTTACCTCAATGGGGATATGCATTTCCCCAACAATAAGCATTTCATATTTCTTTTTGATAGTAGGTAGAGGTATTTGTAAACTTCCAATAGTGATTGTCGAAGATTTTTCAATAACATTAATACCATTCACTTGGAATTGTTTCTTAGGAAAGTGCACCGTATGCTCATTACCATTAATATGAAAAGTGATCTTGCTTTTATTGCAATCAATAACAGCCCCTGTAGTATTCAAGAAGGGTCTACCAAGGATAATCAACATGTTTTCATCCTCTGGCATCTCAAGTATAACAAAGTCAGTCAAAATAGTGACATTAGCAACAACAACGGGCACATCCTCACAGATACCGATAGGTATGGCAGTTGATTTGTCAGCCATTTGCAAAGATATTTCAATAGGTGTGAGTTTATTTAAGTCAAGTCTTTTATATAAAGATAAAGGCATAACACTAACACCAGCTCCTAAATTACACAAAGCAGTTTTCACATAATTCCTTTTGATAGAGCAAGGTATAGTTGGTATTCCTGGATCTCCAAGTTTTTTAGGTACTCCATCTTTAAAAGTATAGTTAGCAAGCATAGTGGAGATTTTAGCTTCCAGTATTTTTCTCTTATTTGTGATGATGTCTTTCATATACTTTGCATAAGGAGGCATTTTAAGGATGTCAGTCAAGCGAGTACGCAAAAAGACTGGCCTCAACATTTCAGTAAAGCGTTCAAATTCTTCATCATCTTTCTTTTTAGTTGACTTGGGTCGAAAAGGCATAGGTTTTTGAACCCACGGTTCTCTTTCTTTACCGTGTTTTCTAGCAACAAAATCTCTTTTATCATATCTTTTATTCTTAGGTTGTGGGTTATCAAGATCAACAGGTGGTTCTATCTCAACATCATTATCTGGTTGCTTATCCATATTTGGTTGAGTGTCTTCATGAACCTCGTCATTATCTTTTTCATTATCACTAGGTGGATGTTCATTACCAGATTGAGTTTCAGCATCAGAGATAGAAGTTTCATTTTCATTATCAGGAAGTTTGTCTACTTCAGGTTCACTAGAAGCATGCAAAGTCCTATCATTTTTCTTTTTCTTTTTCCTTTTAGGAGGACTAGAGCATTAGCATTAGCTCTTTGTGAATCTTGTTCAATTCTTTTTGGGTTTCCCTGAGGATAAAGTGGTTCTTGAGTCATTTTACCTCCTCTAATTGCAACTCTAACAGCAAAGTCATGTATATTATGATTCATTTCATCAAGTAATTCTCTTTGTGATTTAGAAACTTGTTCTAACTGGGTTTGAACCATAGAAGCATGTTTTCCAACACCTCTAACATCATTTGAAATTCTAAATAACAAGTCACTCAAGCGAGCAATCATATCAGAATTATATTTCAATTGTTTCATAACATTTGCATGAAGTGGTCTTGTTTTCTAATGTAATTGTCAAACTCATAAAGGCATTGACTAGGATGTTTATTATGAGGATCATCACTATCATTGAATTTCATTAAAGATTTTACCTCTACCACCTTGGGTGGTGGTGGTGCTTCAAGCCCATGTATTACTTAAATAGGTGGTAAATTTTTAACATCCTCGGCCTTAATACCTTTTTCCTTCATAGATTTATTTGCCTCTTGCATATCTTCAGGACTGAGATATAATATACCCCTCTTCTTCGGAGTGAGTTTAGGCGGTGGTTCAGGAATAGTCCAATCATCATAATTTTTCAGTATGTTATTCAATAATTCTTCAGCTTGAGCAATAGTTCGTTCCTTGAAAACACAACCAGCACAAATATCGAGGAAGTCCCTAGAAGCATCGGTTAGTCCATTATTGAAGATATCAAGTATTACATTTTTCTTAAGAGGATGATCAGGCAAAGCATTAAGTAACTGGCAAAGCCTCCCCCAAGCTTGTGGGAGACTCTCTTCTTTAGTTTGAACAAAGTTAAATATTTCCTGTAAGGCAGCTTGTTTCTTATGAGCTGGAAAATATTTTTTAGAGAAGTAGTAAATCATATCCTCGGGACTACGCACACAACCAGGAGCAAGAGTATTGTACCAAGCATTAGCATCAACCTTTAATGAGAAAGGAAATAATTTGAGTATAAAGTACTAACGAGTTTTCTCATCGTGAGTAATAAGGGTGGCTATATCATTCAACTTAGGAAGATGTGCCACAACAGTTTCAGTTTCATAACCATGGAAAGGATTAGATTCAACCAAAGTAATTGACTCTGGGTCGACAGAGAATTCATAATCCTTATCAGCAATAGCAATATGTGAAGTAGCAAACTTAGGATCACATTTCATTTTAGCATTCAAAGATTTTTCTTTATACTTGTGTAATAATTTCTCTAGATCATCTCTATCCTTACAAGCAAGAATATCTAGGAGGTCTAGCTCTAGCAAGTGTTTCAGGAGTTTCAGTTTCATGCTCATCATCAAATTCAACAACATCATGTTGTATTACTCTAGCAATTTGTTCATCAAGAAATTCACCAAGTGGCACATCATCATTATCGAGCATGGTACTAGCATCATCATAAGCATCATTCATAGTAGAAGTAGCATCATCAATAACTTGCGACATATCAGAATTAATAGCATGTAGTGGTGGTGTTGCAAGTTTATTCATAACAGAGGTGAATCTAAAGCAGAACTGGATGGCAGTTCCTTACCTCTCCTCGTCCTTGAGGGAAATATCTTAGTCTTTGGATCCTTCAGATTCTTCATAGTGATAAATTGATAATAATCCTAAGTGACTCAACAAATATAGCTATGCTCCCCGGCAACGGCGCCAGAAGAAGGTCTTGATAACCCACAAGTATAGGGGATCGCAACAGTTTTCGAGGGTAAGTATTTAACCCAAATTTATAGATTCAACACAAGGGGAGCCAAAGAATATTTGAAGGTATTAGCAGCTGAGTTGTCAATTCAACCACACCTGGATATTAATTATCTGCAGCAAAGTTATCAGTAGCAAAGTAGTTTGGTAGTTTTGATAGTAGTGACAGCAGCAACTGTAACGGTAACAATGATAGCAGTGATATTGTAGCAGTAACGATAGCAGTAGCAACAGTAGTAACTTAGCAAGAACAATATATGATAAATTCGTAGGCATTGGATTGGTGACTTGTTGGATGATATTCATCATGAGACAGTTATAACCTAGGGCGATACGGCACTAGCTCCAGTTCATTGATATAATGTAGGCATGTATTCTGTAAATAGTCATACGTGCTTTATTAAAAGAACTTGCATGACATCTTTTGTCCTACCCTCCCGTGGCAACGGGGTCCATATTGGAAACTAAGGGATATTAAGGCCTCCTTTTAATAGAGAACCGGAACAACACATAGTGAACATATGAACTCCTCAAACTACGGTCATCACCGAGAGTGGGCCCGGTTGTTGTCACTCCGGGGTTGTCGGATCATAACACGTAGTAGGTGACTATAACTTGCAAGATCGGATCTAACACATGGATATAATGATAAATTCATAAACAGTTCAGATCTGAAATCATGGCACCCGGGCCCAAAGTGACAAGAATTAAGCATAGCAAAGTCATAGCAACATCAATCTAAGAACATAGTGGATACTAAGGATCAGTCCCTAACAAAACTAACTCGATTACATGATGAATCTCATCCAACTCCTCACCGACCAGCGAGCCTACGAAGGAATTACTCGCTCCCGGTGTGGAGCATCATGGGATTGGCGATGGAGATAGGTTGGTGATGACGAAGAACGAAGATCCCCCTCCCCGGAGCCCCAAACAGACTGCAAATCTGCCCTCCCGAGGAAGAACAGGGCTTGGCGGCGGCTCCGTCTCGTGGATCACGATAATTCTTTCTCCCTGCTCTTTTTCTGGAATAATGTGTTTTTATAGTATCAGGGGGATCGTCAACAGCGCCACCAGGTGGGTACAACCCACCTAGGCGTGCCAGGAGAGCGGGCGCGCCCTGGTGGGTTGTGCCCACCCAGGGGCCCCTCTCTGGTGGGTCTTGGCTCCAAAATCCTCTTTTATTCCATAAAAATCATCGCAAAGTTTCGTTCCATTCCGAGAACTTTTATTTCTGCACAAAAACAACATCATGGTAGTTCTGCTGAAAATAACGTTAGTCCGGGGTTAGTTTCATTCAAATCATGCAAATTAGAGTCCAAAACAAGAGGAAAAGCATGAGAAAAAGTCGATACGTTGGAGACGTATCATTAGCATGTCAAAGAAAAATGCAACATTTAACAATCTAAAAAAGACATTATTACCGATATTCCAGGGCCTATCTTGTTGTCTTGGGCTCGTCAACAATAATTTTGATTCGCTGAGACCCTACTATTAACGGATCTTATGAGTCGCATCATATATGTGTTTGATGGCATGATTATCTCCCAGGTTTAAGCTCCAACTTGGGATCCATTAGACCATTACTGATCTACTGTCCCACAACCAAAGTTTTCATATTTTCACAGCTCGTGGGTTTACACCCTATCGTGGGGATTGCGTGTCAATACTCATGGGATGGAAATTTTGTGAAGGCAATGCACACATAATTGATCAAGGTGCGGATCTCACATAGTGGAGGTTTTAACCAGGTTCGGGCCCCCCATTCTAAGGGTAACACCCTACTCCTGCTAGATGTTCTCTCTTGTATGAACAATGTGATTACAGTGTGTGATCTTGTTGATCCTATTGAGCCGGTCTAGATTTTACTCTGGCTTCAAATTATAAAATACTGAGTCTTTGAAACCTTTCGATATTTATTCTCGGAACCGAATCTTTGGACTAGGGAATTTGGTTAGGGAACCAACTTGTGTCACTGGGGACAGCTAGTCTATCATCAGCTAGGCAAAACCGAAAAATGAAACAAAAATCCTTCGGAACTTAGGGAAAAACAGGCAAAAAGCCAAAAGCCAAAAATACATCCATCTAAAGACCAGAAAATGCGTACCGAAAAATAAAAAGACCAAAATCCAGAGAGAGAGCCCAAGACGCGGCAGGTCGTGGCGGTTGGGCGCACCACTTGACGCGCTCTCAAGCAATAAAAGTGACCCTGGTAGTAGCCCCCCAAGGGGTAACCGTTAGTTAGCTTTCTCGCTCGGGCGTGTCTGTACATCGCCTCAGACGAGTTGGATGCTAGCCTCGCCTCAAGCGAGGCTCGAGAGGGCCAACCCAATAGGACGGTCTAGGTTTGTTATGCAGGTACTTTTTTTATTTTTGATTTCCTTTTTGCTTTTCTTTATATTAGCAATATTGTAATACAAATATTCCACAAAATTCATTTACTTAAATTTTAATAAACATTCACCACAAGTTTAAAAAATGTTCATGCAGTGTAAAAGGAATGTCCACGGAACTTTTAAAAAATGTTGATATCATTCAAAACAATGCTCATGACATTTAAAAATGGTCACGTCTTACAAACGAATGTTCATGATAGTTTTTAAAAAAAATTATGCAATGTAGAAAAAATGACAGTTAAAAAATTGTACGTGACATTTTTTAAATATGTTCACGTGTTTCCAAAATATGTTCGTGATATTTTCAGAAAGTGTTTATACAATATAAAAATATACATTGTACTGAAAAATAGACATGTAGAGAAAAAATGATGTAAAAACACAGAAAGGCAGAAAAAATCATAGAAGCTTCTAAAACCTGTTCGAACAGGTCATGAAAGCTTCCTAAAACCGCTTCAAAAAAGCCGATGTAGGGTCACCCTATCTAGCGATCGCCAGACGCGAGACAGATCGGTATTGGTGAGATATAACTCAGCGATCTCACTCTCACTCCCCCGGCTCCAGATCTAAGAAGCTGGAAGAGTCTCCAAAAAGTCCGCTTTTTGATCAATGATTCATCTGTCTCTACATTCTTGGAGCTCTGTGGATGACCAGGAGCTCGCCCTCTATCGATCGTAGGTGGAGAACCACGGCCAGATAGAAGGGCCTCCCAGCACAGGTCAATAAGTGAGGCGCATTCAACTCGCACCAGCGCGTGTTAAGCAATGGCAACAGACGGTCCCTGCCACCAGCCCAACGGTGGTGCATTGCACACGCCCCGGCCTATGACAAACGTGGAAGAAGGAGAGGGTGTACAACATGGGTGAAATTGCTATCCACAGAAAAGAAACAACATAGTTTGAAAAAAATGTAGGCGTGCTGACGGAAAGAACACTCAACAGCTAAAAGGTGAAGTAAGAGGAAACTTTGAGAAATCAGAAAAGGCACCGGTCAGGCCCGTCCAGGGGGCTGTGCGAGCAGTGCGATCGCACTGGGCCCCCAAATCCCAAGGGCCCCCAATTTTGGGCCAACGTTGTATATTTTTTATCAGGCTATTTCCTTTCTTTGCTCTGTTTTGGGCATGCGGCCTGGTCTGACCGCCCTAGCGCTTCCTCCCAATCGATCGATCGTACGCCCCGAGCCTCTCTCCAACTCCCTCTCGATCAGCCTTCTGCCCAACTATTCTTTCCAGCCTTCCTGAATTCGCCTAACAAATTCGAGCAAAAACGAGCCCCAGCAAGGTCCAACATAGACAGGAAAAGCATAAGGCAGCCGCTGCTAGCCGGCGGTCAAGCGCTCGGGCTTAGGCCGGATTGATTTGGAGATTTATTTGATGAATCACCGACCAGTCCATGTCCATCAGGTGGCCCCAAGACCAAGAAGTATTATTTAGGACATTTTTCATGTTCAATAATTAATGGTTAATGGGTATACTGTATATGTGCATCAGTTCTAAAGTAAGTTACTTAATAAACCGTTCTATGTTTATTGCTACACCGATGTATTCTTTATAGAAGATAGTTGGTGTATTTGATACATTCCATAATATTGTACAAAATACCACATATTTAAAGGTAATGGCTTAAACGAGAGTGTTCTTTAGTTGTATATAAATATTTTAGTTACAAGAATTTTTAAAATTTTAGGACTTCATTTTGCATTTCGCACCGGGGCCCCGAATTTCTGGAGACGGCCCTGGCACCGGTTATATAAACTGTGTCTCCAAAGAGTTACAAGACTGTTTTGCTCTGCGCATATAACTCGACTGGAAAACAAACACATCCGTCTGACAACACCGACATGACACACGCAACACGCTAAAACGCTCTGCTGAGACACAGGCCCTCTCCACAACAAGCCACAATCTTGATTGATGCAAAAGAACAATTACTACAAAATTAAAGTAGGAAACAATTATGTATTTGTTTGCATATATCAAATGAATTGCTAGTGTCGGTCATCACACTCACAGCAATGCTTAAAATGAATAATATTGAAAGTTGGTACTTCGTCGTTACCGATGATATATGGAATGAACAAGATATTAAAAACAAAAAAAGTAAAAGTAAAAAAGACAGGAACTTTCCAGAAGGTTCGGAAAACAGGGAAAACGCAATATTGGAGTCTATTCTTGGGCCGTACCTTCTAGGGTGCGCGATTTGTACGAGTATCGAATTACTCGGCGCCTTTAGCACTAAATAGGATATTCAATTCAGATGGTGGCCTTATTTTTGTGGCTCCTCTAAAACAAGGCCTTTTTGTACTTATTATCAATATTTTTTTCATAGCGGAGTGAATAGACATGCAAAATTACTAACATCTTGCTATATTTCAAACACAATGGAGTGTGTAACAAAATCACCGTCAGTTCCAATTGATATTTGAGAGAATTGATCGCAACGTATGCAACACAAAAACCAATGCCACAACATTACAAGCAACTTTGTAGCATGAACCCAACCTTTTTAATTGAAGCTCAAAGTCACAGTCACATACCGCATGTGTGTGCGTATAAAAATAAACACAGGCTTGTAGCATGTCAAAGAAAAATGCAACATTGAAAAATCTCAAAAAAAAACATTATTACCGTTATTCCAGGGCCTACCTCATTGTCTTGGGCTAGTCAACGATAATTTTGACTCACTGAGACCCTACTGTCAACAGATCTTATGAGCCACGTCATCTATTTGTTTGATGGCATGATTAACTCCCTAGTATGAGCTCCCAACTTGGGATCCCTCCATTAGAAATTTTGCGAAGGCAATGCACACATAGTTGATCAAGGTGTGGAATGTCACATGGTGGAGGTTTTAACCAGGTTTGGGCCCCCCATTCTAGGGGTAACACCCTAATCCAGCTGAATATTCTCTCTTGTATGAACATGTGGTTACAATGTGTGATCTCGTTAATCCTATTGAGCTGGTCTAGATTTTACCCTGGCTTCGTATTATATAGGGGTGATGGAGAAAAAAATGCTGAGCCTTTGGAACCTTTGGATCTTCATTTTCGGAACCAAATCTTTGGACTAGGGAATTTGGTTAGGGAACCAACTTGTGCCACTGAGGACAGCTAGTCTATCATCAGCCAGGCAAAACCGAAAAACAAAAAAAATCCTTCGAAACTTAGGGAAAACCAGGCAAAACCCGAAAAGCAAAAAAAAAGGCATCTAAAGACCTGAAAACGCGTACAGAAAAATAAGAAGACAGAAATCTAGAGAGAGCGACAAACACGCGACATGTGGCGGCGGTTGGGCTCTCACGCAATAAAAGTGACCATTGTGGGAGCTCCCCAAGGAGTAACCGTTAGTTAGCTCTCTCGCTCGGGTGCGTATATACATCGCCTCACACGAGTCGGATGCCTCGCCTCAAGCGAGGCTAGAGAGGGCCAACCCAATAGGACGGTCTAGTTTTGTTATGCAGGTGCTTTTTTTATTTTTTATTTCCTTTTTCCTTTCATTTATATTTTAAAACATTATAGATACAAATATTCCACAAAATTAATTTACTTAAAATTTTATAAACTGTCACTGCACATTTAAAAAATGTTCACACAGTGTAAAAGAATGTCCACAGAACTTTTAAAAAATGTTGATATCATTCAAAACAATGCTCATGACATTTAAAAATGGTCATGTGTTTCAAAAGAATGTTGATGATTGTTTTTAAAAATATTTATACAATGTAGAAAAAAATCTCTATAATTAAAAAATGTATGTCACATATTTTAATATGTCCACGTGTTACCAAAATATGTTCGTGGCATTTTCAGAAAATATATACCTACTAATAAAGCAAGGTGCGTTTCGCCAATTTTCTCATCCATTCACCGCCGAAAAGATTTTTTTTCTATCCGAGGTGGTACTAAATTCTTATGCGTTCATCTGATAAAAAAGGGCTTTCCCAGAATTGTGTACTTGGGCCGCGTGCTGTGGCCCAGCGAAGCCAGCCCACTAATATTTTTTTGCCCTTGCAGTTGAAAAAATTCTATTTTCCGCACAGGCCGGCAAATAGTCAGAGCTTCGCACAGAACAACCAATAACAAGCTGGGTTATTTTTCTCTGTTTCTATGTTTTACTTCTATTTTTATTCTCCTTCCCCTATCTCTTTTTTCCCTTCCAAGTTTATATTTCTTCCAGGATTTGTTTCATAAATTCAAAATTCTCAAAATAAAATCAAATTTTGGAAAATGTTCATAATTCAAAAATTGTTTCTATTTTGAAAAATATTTGGAAATTGAAAAAAGTTTCCTGATTTTCAAAAAAATTGTTTTTAAAATTGTTCGATATTTCTAAAAATAAAATGGCATTTTAAAAATGCTCCAAATTCGAAATATATTCTTGGCTTACTGAAGTTTTCACAATTCAAAATAATGTTTGCATATAAAAGATAAACATTTTCGAAAAATGCTATGAATTTTCAACACATGTTCCCATTTTAAAAAATGTTCACAAATTCAAATAATGTCCATGTTTTTATAAAAATTGGTGTTTTCAAAAGTGTTTGTGAATTTTAAAAGATGCTTTGTTTAAAATTTTGTTCGCATTTTTATGAAAGTGTACATTATTTTCAAAAACCTGTTCATGATTTAAAAAATGGTTCACGTTTCCTACAATATTTAGAAACTTCATTGCTTATTATCTCCTCGATTGAAAGGAAAAGTAGATTGAATAATTCATGGGCCTTCTCTTGCATACGATGACGTAACAAAACGCTTAAATGCCCTCGATCAATGAATGGAAAAATAGCGGCTTGATTACTTTTCACCCGGTGAAACCAAGGAGCTAAATGTTCCCTTTTCACATGCACGTAGGTTACTTTTTGCACATATAATCCTCACTAACTTCAAATGCATGTTATTTTTGTTGGAAATATGCCCTAGAGGCGATAATAAATTGGTTATTATCATATTTCCTTGTTCATGATAATCATTTATTATCCATGCTAAAATTGTATTGATCGGAAACTCAGATACATGTGTAGATACATAGACAACAACGTGCCCCTAGTGAGCCTCTACTAGACTAGCTCGTTGATCAAAGATGGTTAAGGTTTCCTAACCATAGACATGAGTTATCATTTGATAATGGGATCACACCATTAGGAGAATGATGTGATGGACAAGACCCAACCGTAAGCTTAGCATTCGATCGTATCAGTTTATTGTTACCGCTTTCTTCATGTCAAGTATCTGTTCCTAAGACCATGAGATCATGCAACTCCCTAGCACTGGAGGAATACCTTGTGTGTATCAAACGTCGCAACGTAATTGGGTGACTATAAAGATGCTTTATAGGTATCTCCGAGGGTGTATATTGAGTTGGCATGGATCAAGACTGGGATTTGTCACTCCGTGTGATGGAGAGGTATCTCAAAGCCCACTCAGTAATACAACATCACAACAGGCTTGCAAGCAATGTGACTAAGAAGTTAGTCACGGGATCTTATATTACGGAACGAGTAAAGAGACTTGCCGGTAACGAGATTGAACTAGGTATGAAGATGCTGACGATCGAATCTCGAGCAAGTAACATACCGCTGGACAAAGGGAACTGCATACGGGATTGATTGGATCCTTGGCATCGTGGTTCGACCGATAAAGATCTTCGTGGAATATGTGGGAACCAATATGGGCATCTAGGTCCCGCTATTGGTTATTAACAAGAGAGGTATCTCAGTCATGTCCACATGATTCTCAAACCCGTAGGGTCCGCACGCTTAATGTTCGGTGACGCTAGAGTAGTATTGGGATATTCACGTTGGTGACCGAATGTTGTTCGGAGTCTCGTATGAGATCTCAGATGTCACGAGGAGCTCAAAAATGGTCCAAAGGTAAAGATTTATATATGGGAAGTCATATTTTGGCTATCGGAAAAGTTTCGAGTTTTACCGGTATTGTATCGGGAAGCTTTCCAAAGGTTATGGAAGGTTCTAGAAGATTTCGGAGGGTTTCAGAGGAGTCCGAAAGGGTCCCTCCAGCACTTAGGGCGTGCATGGGCTGCAGGGGGCGTCCTAGCCTTATTGGGCCAGGGGCACCAGCCCCAAAGAGGCCCATGCGCCTAGGGGAAGGGAAACCCTAAATGGGAGGGCCCTCCACTTGACTTGGAGGGCACTCCTCCCCCTTGGACGCCTCCCCTCCTTGGAGGAGGGGCTAGATCTGCGCCCCAGGCCTCCCACACCCCTATATATAGTGGGGAGGGGCGTGGGGGCTGGGCACACCAATTCCCACGCCCTGGAGGCAGCCCTACCTCTCCCATTACTCTGTTTTCTCCTCAGGTCGCATCTACGGTAGCGCTTGGCGAAGCCCTGCTGGGATTGCTCCACCACCATCTCCACCACGCCGTCGTGTTGGTTGAGATCCCATCTTCACCTTCCTCTCTTGCTGGATCAAGAAGGAGGAGACAGCATCGAGCCGCACGTGTGCTGAATGTGGAGGTGCCATTCGTTCGGCACTTGATCGGGAGTTCGTGGGAGAAAAAATAGACGTGTTGAGAAATAAACTGATGTAAAAACACATAAGAGTGGAAAATGAAAAAAATACATAGAAGCTTCTAAAACCTGTCCACACAGGTCAAAAGCTTTCTAAAACCGCTTCAGAAAAAGCGGATGTTGGGTCAGCCGATCTACCGATCGCCAGAGGCGGGACAGATCGGTATGGGTGAGATATAACCTGATGATCTCACTCTCACACCCCCGGCGGTGAGATATAACCCGGTGATCTCACTCTCACTCCCCTGGCTCCAGATCTAAGAGACTGGAAGAATCTCTAAAAAATCGCTTTTTGATCAGTGATTCACTCAGTCGGTCGTAGGTGGAGATTGGAGAACCACGGCCGCGGATGTAAGGGCCTCCAAGCACAGGTCAATAAGCAAGTGAGCCTTGTGCTCTGCACACGCCCCAGCCTATGACAAACGTGGAAGAACGAGAGAGTGTCCAACATGTGTGAAATTGCTATCCACGGAAAAGAAAAACTAGAGTTTGAAAACATAAGCACAATATAGGCATACTGACAGAAAGAGCACTCAATAGCTAAAAGGTGAAGTAAGACGAAACTTTAAGAAATCAGAAAAGGCATCTGTTAGGTAAACTATGTCTCTAAAGAGTTACAAGACTGTTCTGCTCCGCACATATAACTCGACCGAAAAACAGACACATCAGTCCGACAACACCGACATGACACACGCAACACGTTAAAATGCTCTGCCGAGACACGGACCCTCTCCTCAGCGAGCCACAAGCTCAGCTACTCTGAGTTGCTTTACTCTGCAGCGAGTCCCGCCACAGTGAGCTATTTGATGCGCCATCATCTTCGTCAACGCACGCGCATGAGAGAATTCTTTTGCATCTCGCCACTCCCTTCTATCTCGCCGGTCGCACCTTTTGCACCTCGGCGGCCGTCTTCGTCGCCTGTTTCACACATGCTCTCAAGCATCCCCCGCCTATGGGCACACAGGAGCTGCAATGTGTCGGGGGGACAGATGTTGCAATGGCGATGGACGGGTGCAGCGACTAGCAATGAGCGTCGATGCATGACTGAACCGAGGCAAGGCTTGAACCTTCGCACACCCCCTATGTGGCGAACGCTAGAAAAAATAGCTTCGAAAAGCTTCAACCGACACAGGGAAAGATACAATCGCTGACACAAAATGCTTCAACTTTAGATGAAAAAAGTTGCAACCCGATGATAGAGAGAGCTTAACCAAGCGTTGCTCAAAACAAAAAAAGATTCAATCGCCTACAGAAAAGCTTCCACCA
Organism: Triticum timopheevii; assembly: GCA_963921465.1. NCBI lineage: Eukaryota > Viridiplantae > Streptophyta > Magnoliopsida > Poales > Poaceae > Triticum > Triticum timopheevii. The sequence continues at coordinate 463,370,873 of OY997262.1, read as the reverse complement.
TGGACGGAAAAGGCTTCAACCGTGTATGAAAAGGCTTCAACCGTTAAGAAAAAAAAAGCTCCAACCAAACACCGCAACCAGAGAAAAGTTGCAAACGTTGATGGAGAAAGCTTCTACCGTATATGGGAAAAGCTTCAACCGGCTACCGGCGACAGAAAAGCTGTGGTTGCAGCCCGCGGTCACCTTGATCACCACCGTCACGCATCCCCCGCCGCCGTGGGGTTGCGGCACATGGACATCGCCATGGTAGCACCGCGTCACCCCAGTTGCAGCATCTCCTGTGGTCAGCTCGGTCATCGCCGTCAGGCGCACCAGCTGCCATGGTTGCAGCAGGTGGTCACCGTCATGGTGCCACCCGTCGTCGCAGTTGCAGCACTCGGTGCACCCCCCCCCCCCCCCCCCAGTCACCTTCGGAGTTGCGTTGGTGGTCTCTGCCGCCGCCGAAGGAACTCCTTCGCATCGAATTCGGCAGCGTCGATGCCGGCAGCTAATGTCTAAGAAGAGATAAGGCTTAGCTGTATGGAAGGAGAGGGGTGAGCGTTTGCTGGGTCCCACGAATCCTAGCCATAGATCACAAAGCGACCGAACGTGCGCGGAGCGACCGGCCCAAGCTTCGGCCGGCCCTCTGGCCCCAAACATTATCCTTCTAAAAAAATGTATATGAAAACTGTTCAACATGTATTAAAATTATGTTTCACATGTATACGTATATTCACACTGAGCTGGAAAAAATGGACATGTGTAGAGAAAAAGAAGACAAAGAAAAATAACAAAGATATAAAAAACTGATGTAAGAACACATAGAAGCGGAGGAAAAGAAAGGAAACATGGAAGCTTCTAAAACCTGCCCATCTGGATATATTCTAGATCTTCTTTTTTGTATTATATTTTTCGGTACGGATGAAATATAGCTGGGCACTCTCACTCCCCTCACGTCCGGCTCAGAGACTGGGAGCTTTTAGCGAGGATCTAAGGGCATCTCCAGCCGCGCCCCCAACAGGCCCCCCCAGGCCACTTTTTCGGCGCCGGCGCCGAAAAAACGGCCCAGTCGCGCCCCCAGGACGCCGAAAATCGCCGGTTCGGACCTTTATTCCGCCCGGCAGTCACAGGCCGAACTCGGCGCGCTGGGGAGCCGTTGGGGGCTCCGGTGCTAGGGAAAAGCACGCCTGGCCCACACCGACAAGGGAAAAGTCAAGGTTTTCTTCCCCCGACTCGCCTCGCACCCCCCGCGCCCTCGGCCACCACTAGCTATATCCCGGCGACGGCCGCCGGCCTACTCCGCTAGATAGCCATTCCCCGCCGGAAAATAGCAGCGCTTCACCGCGGCAGCCCCTCCCGCAGCAGCTGGGCGTTTCCGGCCACCGTTTCCGGCCGCGGAGGCGCGGTTTAATGGCGGGTACACGCCCACCGAGCGCAAGGTGTTCGGCGTTTTGACTGTCTCGGCGATGGACTCGGATGAGGAGGAAGAGCTCGCCGCGCTGCTGGAGGAGGAAGCCGCGGCCGACGTCCAGGAAGAAGAGCATCTGATGGTGCTCGCCGCCCTCGCCCAGCTGCTGGCGAGCAATGAAAAGCCGCGTCGAGGTGGCTCGGCGCCGGGGCGGGTGAAAGCAAAGAACCGGCATCGTCTGCAAGGCTACTGCATGCTCTACTCCGACTACTTCGCCGATGCTCCACTTCATGGCGAGAGAACATTTCGGCGCCGTTATCGGATGAGCCGAAAGCTCTTCCTCAGGATTGTGAATTCCATCCGGGAGTTCGACAACTACTTCAAGTGCAAGATGGATTGCATTGGCGCTCTTGGATTCACCTCCATCCAGAAGTGCACGACAGCGATGAGGATGCTTGCATATGGAGCTCCCAGTGATTCACTCGACGACTATGGGCGCATGGCCGAGTCCACCAGCATAGAGTGTTTCTACAAGTTCTGTCGGGCAGTGGTGGCAGTGTTTGGGCCACAATACTTGAGAACACCCAATGCGGAAGACACTGCTCGGATCCTAGCCCAGAATGCAGCAAGAGGATTTCCTGGGATGCTTGGAAGCATCGACTGCATGCATTGGAAATGGAAGAACTGCCCATTTGGTTGGCAGGGGATGTACAAAGGCGCCAAAGGCGGTTGCAGTGTGGTGCTTGAGGCGGTAGCCACACAGGACCTCTGGATTTGGCACTCCTTCTTTGGTATGCCAGGAACTCACAATGACATCAACGTGCTGCAGTGCTCTCCTGTTTTTGCCAAGCTCGTTGAGGGACATTCTCCTCCGGTGAACTTCGAGATCAATGGGCACCAATACAACAAGGGGTACTATCTAGCTGACGGCATCTATCCGAGATGGTCGACATTTGTGAAGACGATCTCAAACCCTGTGGCAGGAGGCAAGAACGTCTGGTTTGCGAAGCTTCAGGAGGCTTGCAGGAAGGATGTCGAGCGGGCATTTGGTGTGCTCCAATCTCGATCCGCTGTTGTTCGGTAGCCCGCTCAGACCTGGTCGAAAGATCAAATGTGGGAGATCATGACTTGTTGTGTCATCTTGCACAACATGATCATCGAGAGCGAGCAAGAAGACCCAGTGTTTGACACTGAACCATACTACAGGCAGGGTCCTCTAGCCGAAGTTGATCACCAGCTACCGGCAACTTGGACTGCCTATCTCAGTATGCGTCAGGAGATCCGAGACCCACAGGTGCATCATCAACTGCAGAAAGATCTGATTGAGCACCTATGGAGGCTCAAGGGGAACGCCGCGTGATGAAATACGAGTTTTTATTTGTTGAACTATATAATTTGTATTGAACTATTTGTTGTTGTAGTATTTTGTTGAAGTATTTGATTTTTCTGTGATGAAATATGTGATAAGGAATAATTGTGTTGATAATTGAACGCCGAGACACGGCGAAACCACACCAAATATGGGCCCTATTCTCGACCATATGGGCCGTTTATTCGCCGAAATTGAGCTGCAAAGTGGACCAATTTCGGCACCTGGGGGCGACGACTGGGCGCAAAACCACCCCCAGCGCCGAGTGTATCATCGACTCGCCCCCAGGGGGCGATTTGTATGCGTCCTGGGGGGGGCCAACGGCTGGAGATGCCCTAAGAGGAATGGGAGCTCTGAGGACGACCAGAAGCGTCAGTACTGGGTAGAGAACCCCGGCCGGATGGAAGGATCCCCAGCACAGGTCAATAAGCGATGGCGCGTCCAACACGCACCGGCGCGTGTTGAGCAACGGCAACAGGCCGTCTTCACCACCACCCCAACAGTGGATATCGAACACCTGTGCAGCTGTGCTCTGCACACGCCCGGCCTTTGACAAAGGCGGAAGAACGAGGGTGTGTCCAACATGGGTGAAATCTCGTAAAACCAAAGTTTGAAAAGAAAAAGGAAAAAAAATAGGCATACTGACGGAAAGAACACTCAACAGTTAAAAGGTAAAGCAAGACGAAACTTTGAGAAATCAGAAAAGGCACCTGTTAGGTAAACTATGTCTCCAAAGAGTTACAAGACTGTTGTGCTCCGCGCATATAACTCGACCGAAAAACAAACATCAGTCCGACAACACCGACATGACACACGCAACACGTTAAAACGCTCTGCCGAGACACGGACCCTCTCCTCAGCGAGCCACAAGCTCAGCTACTCTGAGCTGCTTTACTCCGCAGCGAGTCCCGCCACAGTGAGCCAGCACCACAACAAGAGTGCGGGGGTGCTCAGTAGTTGGCGTGCTGCTGCCAGCTCTGGTGAGATGGCTGCTGCTGCTGCTGCTGCTGCGGTGCCGCCTGGTAGCCATTCAGGGCTCCGTCGGCCGGGTTCTGGGGGTGGTGCTCCTGCGCCATGCCACCCTGGGAATGGTAGAACGCCGGGTATCCATGGCCCCCGTATTGAGAAGGCTGCTGGGGCTGCTGCGCCTGGCGGAAGGCGCCCTGCTGCTGGTTCTGTCCCTGGTAGCCGTAGAACTGGGTAGGAGGAAGTGCTGACGCTGTTCTTGAACCAGCCCCATGAAGCCACATCGCAGAGTTGTCGCCCTGACAAGAACAAAATCAAACACCATTCTCTACCAAGTAAACAGCAATCAACACAAGATTCTGAAATATACACAAAGGGTTGCTCGCAATGGTTACCTGCTGCTGGAGAGCCATGTATTGATTGGCCTCTTTGTACTGAGCACTCAATGCTTCATCAAACCCAAGATTGGCCGACGGAGGGGCAGCATTCTGGTTGAGGGCAAAATTTCCTGGAAGGTTACTTGAGCTACCAAAGCCTGCATAACCAGATATAACCGACGAAGGTTGTTGTTGTTGCTGTAAGTTTGCGGCTGACATGTTGTTCTTGTATTGTGGCATCGAGTACTTCATGCCAGCTCCAGGTACAGCGGCGGCAGACTGATGGAACTGTCCATTACTCGAGTAAGCTTGCTGGAAGGCGGTTGATGGTAGGTAAGCAGGGTAGTTTTGTGCCAAGTATGGATTATAGCCAATCATATTTGCGCCAATCATATTTGCGAAAGGTGCAATAGGTAAAGTGGGCTGTGAGTAAGGATGGACTAATTGCTGAGGAAGAGAGGGGGCCATCTGAATGCTGGTACTAGGAAGATTTTGTGTGGATTGAGTGTTCGAGAAAACTCCTGGCTTCATTGGCTGCAAAGCATAAATATAAAATATAATGTCAAGGAAAGGAAAGCCAGACAAAGCAACATATGCAACAACAAATTATCAGCACCATGATGTCAATAATATTCAACGATTAAGTTAGAAAATTACCAACCCCACATAAAAATTACTCCCTCCGTTCACTTTTATAAGGTATTCCAACTTTTTTCTAAATCAGATATATTTTAGTCTCATTTCAGTACATATGAAGTCCATATATATTATTAAAATATCCAAAACATCTTATAATAGTGAAGATAGGGCTAACAAGGAAAGTTCAGTGTATACTGTATGTAGCTGAACGATCTCACATGAAAAGGATTTTTTTTCTCAACGCTAGCACACCTACATACATAATTCAAGTTTACACATACAATAAAGAATGACACGCTTTTTGTAGCTTCCAAACTGACTCTGTGAAATATGAATCAGAATGAAGCACGGAAAGATAAATGGATTCAAAGGTTTTTACCTCCTGCATGCCAGTAGTAGTTGGTGCAGCTGAGTTATATCTTGCACCCATTGATTGTGCTTGTGCTGCCAACAAAGGTGATAAACCGAAGTCCAAGTCCCGAAGAGGTGCCATATTAGAGCCCAACAGGTTGTGTTGTTGTAACGTATTTGATTGCTGGAGAAAACATTTGTAAAAGATTATGCCAAAGTTATACAGGCTGGAATAAATAGATAAGCATGCAGAAGATGATAAATTCATCATAATCCTCTTCAGCAAAGAAGTTTATCTATCATCAATTGGAACAAGGCATGGACAATCCAGAAAATTTCAGTCAGTCTTTTTAAGACTTCCAAGATTTTAAAAAACATGATCTAGGCAGAATAACTATTCCAATGCAAGTTATTGCACCATTTTAAGATAACTTAGCATCAGTTTGTTCCTTCCAAATAGGCATCTCTTTGGATCTCTCATTGTCAGTCATAACCATGGAAAAGGGTAAAGCATCAAAGGCTAAAAAAGTGGCATAATCAAGAGGGCTCATACGGGTTTTTTTCCTGAAGATACTGTAGTAAGAAAAAGGAGCAATGAGCTACTTTTGAAAATAAAACACAACCAAACGTATTAGTGTTCGATGCCTAAAAGAACCAATCATGATCACCAGCTAATTACTGTTATACTTGACCTAAATAATCTGCAATAAGGTCAACAGCCCCACAATTTGTCATGTGGTACATTGGTAACGACTGCAACATTACATTGAAACCATCAATGTTCTGATGCCTTCTCACAATTTGGCTATTACTTCATATGATACTCCAAATTTGTATCAATTTTGATACATTATATTATGCCTAGATATACAGGTATGCAGGCTACATCTGTTGGCAGTTGTGAATTACAGGGGCAAGTATTTAACAAACCATGCACAAACTAAAACACTAGCCTGAACAGGACAAGGTATGTATTTAACATGTGATGACTACATACAGAACCATATGGAAATGCAATCTGGCTTTCCTATATGTGCTGTGTAGGCACCTATGGGCTGAATTCAACTCCAGGTATGTGCATTACCATTTTTGGGAGAAGCCTTGAGTTGCTAATTTAAGTTGTTATCTTCCAGATGCAATAAGCACATAGATGCGAGAGACATGAAAAGGTGTTATTTCACTAGAAAGATGAGAAAGGGGAACACCGTACCAGCAAGCTTGACAGGTGTGAAAGAGTGTGCGCTTGGTTACTTCCTTGCATGGCATCCATTGCATTTGGCTGTGCTGGGTTCGCATACGTGTGGCTCGAGACTGATGGCAGATTATATTGAACACCTGAAGGATCATCCAGTATTTCTTGTCCCAGGACATCAGGCTGTTGAACAGAAGGTACATCAAGATTCTCAGTGTTAGCTCCCATAATTTCCTCAAGGTTCTCATTTGGTGGCGAATTCGGAGGAATTTCGTAGAAATCTTGATCCCTGCAAGAAAAAAATCATTCCAGTCATGTCACGAGTTCACAAGATGTGACCTGTCCAACAAAATAAAGGAGGAAAACGCTTAACCTCGTATCTGTATGATCTATAGGTTCAGATTCCTCCACAATAGGCAACTCCACATTGTTTTCAGTGCTCTTTGGCGGTGGGAGGAGCCCAGAAAATGCACCAGATCCGAAACTGCCAAAGCTCAATCCGGCACAGCCTGTGTTGGCAACTTGGAGATGGTCCGGAATTATAACTGCTGGGTTATCTTCGGCAAACTTTGTGGCAGCTAGCTCTTCATCATGTAGGCTCAGACCCTGGAAGTTTGCTGCTGCTGATACATCAGCGTTGGACTCTTCAGCTGCAAAAAAATTCCATAATCAGAACATGGGATGCAAAACCATACAGAACAAGAGAGAGAATATATATTCATGTGCAGGTCGTGTGCAAAAAAAAAAACTGATGCAACTTCCAGAACAAAAACCAACCAACCAGTCGAAACAGGGTTCACAAATATATTTGTTATGCACAACATGTGAAGCAAATCATGATACAAAACCGGAAGCACTGAACATGCCAGTCTGAAGTATATTCACTATTCAGCAAAACAGGAGGAACTGAACATGCCAGTCTGAAGTACATTCAGAAAGAAACATACTATCTGGCTTCTTTCAATCTGCTGTGGCAATCTATTTTTTTCAAAATTGTCAGTCCAAAGTTTATGCAGACAGGAATGGACAGTGTGCTTTCTGGGTTGTTTAAAATATGCGTTAAGATGTCTATTTAAAAAAATAGCACCAAGTAATAATAGTCATCTGAAGTCATCCGTATATGTTGCTAGTACCTTTCCAACACAGATGCATACAGGCAGACTAACATAAAAGTTGAAAATAATTGCATCAATTGGACAAAGAAATTTGTCTTTCATCTCTAGAACGGTTAGATTATTCTGCCATATAAAAAATATAGCTCAAACAATTTTACAACGGTTGTGATTAAGCAAGAATACTGGATACACACACATTATCTTTTAATGAGATGTCAAAACAATAATTCATAAACGATGATGTGTTGCCTATTCAAAGCATTAAAGTTCACAAAAGATATACAAGATCCTCACATCGAACGATAATGCATGGATGTTTCGAAAACAAATGTTGGACCTCAAAAGTATAACTATAACCAGCAAAGAACTAGATACTTTGAACTTAGTTTAGCACTCACCTTGGTCCTCTACGTGAGAATGCGTCTGAGCCAGATAGGTACTCGAGTTCTGCAATAATCCATCATTATATTCAGAATTCCCTCCATAGTGATCCAAGTGTCTCTCAGAAGCATTTCCTGATCTCATTGCAGCAGAGATGTTATCATCCAAATAAGAATTTTCATGCAAGTAAACCGCATCAGCAACATGCGTCGATGGATGTAATGGTGCCTCAAATAATGATGGGTCCCCAGATGTCTCAGGGAGGGAGGATAGATTCCCTGCTGGCGGGTCATCTTGTGGAGACCAATCATTATCATATTTCTGCTTGTTATCAGCAGCTGTGTGACTGTGGTCCTTAACCAGAACAGAATCTTGCGCAGAAGGTAACCCTTGGTCAAGCTCTGTTGGTGCAACTGTGCTCGCAGATTGTTTTGCATTCTGGTTTACAGTGGTGGGCAAAGATGGGTATTGTCCGGCATATCCTTTGTCCGCTGTGACCACAGTCTTGGTAGAAGGCTTCCCCTGAGCCTGTGGCCTGCCACCCATTTTCACAATATCAGCCATTGACAACTGACCTGGCGTCCCAGACCAGCCATGCTGAAATCCAGATGATGTTTGTGGTGGTACTGATGGTGCATCAGCAACCAGATTTTTGTTCACGGAGGAACTACAACAGACAAAACAGAATATGTATATCAGAACAGGTGAAAAGAAAACTATCTGAAATCACCAATACATCAGACAATTTGTATGATACTGAGATGAGTGCATTGTTTGACTCAGATTTAACAACAGTGCATTTTTTAATGGAATCGAATAATTCTCCTCAACCAGAAAACTGGAGAAAGCACACAACTCCAACCATGAGGATAGGCAGGGATGAATAGGCTGATAAACCAAACTGATCATTCATTGCTTGATCAATTGATGGATACAAAATGCCCCTTATATGTCAACTTAGAAGTATGCTGATCGATCTCCACCTCTAGGCTTGTTCTTTCTTATTAAAACAACATTGTACCTCTAAGATGGCTGCCCCTTTATCCCTATACATGACAGAAGAACTATTGTGTTCCAATCTTCTAACAAAATAATTGTTTGTATAACTCATGCGGTTTTTACAAATGTTTGAACAACATCGCAGGGGCATCAATAGTTACAATGCACCTCAGGGGACAACAGATGAGGGTTGCAGAAAGGCACAATAGATTTCTAATCATAAGTTGTGCTTACTGAAAAAGCAGGCTGAGCAGTTGCCATTCAGGTAAGAAGCAAAGGTCCTTACCTTTGAACTGTTTGCTTCTGGGTGGAATTGGTTGATGGCATACCAGATCCTGAGACGGATGACCTTGAGGTCATGTTATCTGATTTTTTTAAAGCAAAAGTAAATGGTGACAAAAGAATTATAAACAAGAACAGCCTCAAAGATACAGATGGTGTTTTTTCTATTACCAATGGAGCTGTTGTAAGCAGAGTTGTTTCGCCCACCTCGATCTGGACCGCCTCTTACACCTCGACTGGTAGCATTATTTGCCGCTCGAGACCTTGGCTCAGGAGTCTCTTTAACCTACAAAAGCACACATACCTATCTGTTATTTCCATCACTGCTTGTATTTTGAAACAAGAACCAAAGGAATAACTCAACATGCTAACTATTGGCAGAAAAATCAAACGGAGCAAAATAACTTATGCATGGACAAAGTATATTCTGTATGGGTACTTGGATGTTCATGGTAATGAAGTACGATCAGGAGAAAAAGGTTAGCTACAATTCATTGGCAACCCAGGTAAAACCCGATCACCAGTTATGAGACAAACTGAACACTTAACGAATACAGGGCACATATATTTGAGGAACATGGTTGACTGACCTCTTTTTTCTTGTCACGCTTGCTCTTTACCTCTTGAAAGGTATCTGTAAAAAGAACAGTGGTACATGAGATATTTACACTACTTCAACTGGTAGCTAATTCGCATAATCTATGGTTACCACCACATAAAGGTAATGTAAGCTGGTGAGTAGAATCTAAGATGATAAAATGCAAAGCAAATGTACGAAATGAGAAAAAAAATTGTATGGCAGGAACTGAAATCATGTCTACATTCACAAACTATATATGTGTACACAAGTACTCACTTAAACTCTAACCAAGAGACAGTGTAATCATTAATTCCAAAATCACACCATTCCGACCATGTCAGGTAAGTTCAAGAATGTACTTTACGACCTTCACATCCACACATAAGGCAGTATTTGGATTATCATTTTGCTTTTAAATAACCCTGTAAAAAATACAGGTCTCGCCCCGTCGTTTTGTTTCCAGCTGAAAATCACTCAGTGGCCGTTAAGATACAGCATAAGTTAAACACCTCCGCAATAGATTACACCAATCCCAAGCGCGGCCTAAGAGATCATACAATTACAGATCCCACTCCTTATCCATTCACTAACCCTCATAAAGTAAGCAACAGCACGTTATAGGGAGGCAAATGGTGTTCAGAGAGAACATCTCATCTGCCAAATTATAGAAGATCAAACTAAGCAACCATCAACCAAGGGGAGACGAGCAAAAAACTTTATGCATGGAATGCTTCTCTGGAACAACTTTAATGTATACACAGGCAAACAGAAATTATAGTAATCAAAGGAGCGCAAGGAAATCCCTTCCATGCTTTCTCAACAAAGAAAACATCAAAATACCTTCTCTAAGATAAGCACACAAGCTACTCAAATTTACAGAAGTAGCAAATCTGACTGTGCCACTTTTCCTCCTGCTGTACAATAGAGGTATAACGAAAATGACCATTTCCCAATCGATATAGCAACACCTAACCGATTTCAGACAAGCAAACCTGATAAAAACAAGCAGATCAGAAGTGTTTTCACTTTTCAAAGTTTGGCCAGCAAGACAAGCATCCATCTATTTTCCCAATCCATTTTCCCAATCTAAATGCCTCCAGCCGAGGAGCCATATCTATCAGAGCACCCTTTTTGCAATCTCGTTGCTAAATCGGCCCACATCAAAGATAGCAGTTATCCCCTTTCTCCCGAAGACCCATGCTCCCCGATTCCCCTCCCCATATACAACAATAACAAAACGAGAGGACGAACAACAGAAAACAAACAGAATCAGCCTACCCTCTAACCCAAAACGGGAAGCGCTGGCCATTAATTGCATTCCGCAGGTGGTCTAAACAGGAATCCTAAAAATGTAGAAGCAGGCCGTGATTTGAACGAGACTTAAACAACTGCTAAGTCAACCTATAACCTGATGAACAGCTATGTCGCCAGTAATCCGCAGGAAGCCCAAAAGGGAAACCGAACGGGCTCATCTGGTTCCAGCTAGTCGGTAGGGGACACGGCCCGCACGGGGCGCGGGCGCGGCTGCAAGGACTGACGAATCACTCCGCATCGGGCAGAACCTCCTAAGAACCCTAGCGGCGAGGAACCGCTCACCAATCGCGCATCGAGGGGGCCCGCGGAGGAGCGGCGAAACAGGCGCGGAATCACGGGCGCGCGGGGGAGGGGGAGGGGGAGGGAGGAGGGCGGGCGGACCTTGGGAGAGGAGGCGGCTGACGGCCTCGTCGGGGTCCATGGAGCACTCGCGCAGCGCGGCGTAGATCTCGGCGTCCGGGCGGTTGACGATCTCCTTGAGGCTCTGCACGAGCTTCCTCGAGGCCTGCGGGACGGGCCCCGCGGCCGCCGCCCCCTTCCCTCCGCCCCCCGCGCCGCCGCCGCTCATCCTCGCCGCCGGGATCCCCTCCTCCGCCGCCGCGGCCGCCGACCAGCAAGCCCCTCGGGACCGGGAGACGCGAGGCGCGGGCGCGGGGGCGGCGGTGGAGGGAGGCTGGCTTCGGTTTCGGCTGCGCGCTGCTGCGGCGGCTTCAGTCGGCTCTGTCTCTTCTCTCTCTCTCTCTCGCACGCAACGCGACGCAACGGCGGCCTCAGTTCCAAAACCCTTCCTCCCCCTCGCTCCTCCGCGCCCGGCTTTATATAGCTGGGCCGGCGGGCGGGCGGATGGACGGGTGGGTTGGGTTGGGTTGCGGTCTCGCCAGGAAGGAATAAATACGGGGACGGCGATTTGCTCTGCTTTACTTTACCATATCGAAATACCCTATATATGCTCTTTATGGCTTATTAAATTGATGAAATCATCAAAATACAAGTACACCATGTATGTATATATGTATTATTATATTATTATTAAAAAACAAAACCAGGTATTTTCGCGTGTATTCCAATTGAACGCGTATTTGTTCTTCGTGCTTATCTCTCTGTCACGGTGCTTATCTCCGCGCGCGGCGATTAATTGGTTTGACCGGGCGTTTGCGGGGGAGCGTTGGATGAGCGCGGCGCGCTCCTCGAATTAATTGCCTGCCGCGAGTAGAAGACGCGGAACGAGGCGCGGTGCTATCTCGGGAAGTGCGCAGCTGCGGGGGAGGACTATTCGCCGCATCGAGCGTTTCTTCCTAGCAATGCGACGTGTTTCACTCGAGGTTAGGAATACCTGGTCAAACAAAAAACATGGTAGACTGCCTCTTAGGGCATGTTCGGCAATGCTCCGGCCCGTAAACTCCTCGACTCTTGCTCATCAGTTAGAAATTTGGCTTCTCGAAAGAAAAGTGGGGATTCCATGAGCCGTTTAGCGGCCCGGATCCGGCCCTAGATCGATTTCATGGGCTGGCAACCCCTTTTGAGGAGATTTGGACCATTTGACAGGGAAACATCTGGCTCACCCGTCTCGTCTCACACTAGCCCAGCTCCAGCCGACCACACCACTATCTTTTGGCATGAATTGAGCATAGCCTTCCTGGACTCCAGCAGCCCCCACGATCTCTTCCCGGTGCCTCTCCGACAACAATGATGATCTCTAGAGCACCATGTACGCACCTCAGTGAGGCCTGGCCTGAGCTCCAACCAACCATGGGACCTATCTTTCGTGTCAACTGGGCTCCATCTGTAACGCCCCGGATTCGATGCGCCAGGTGTCTGCCAGTTATTTGCCGTCGTTGCCATGTCATTTGCTTGCGTGTTGCACTTTGCCATGTCTTCATCTGCATTTCATATCATGTCATCATGTGCATCTTATTTTGCATACGTGTTCGTCTCATGCATCCGAGCATTTTCCCCGTTGTCCGTTTTGCAATCCGGCACTCCTATGTCCTCCGGCGTCCCCCCCTTGTCTCTCGTTGTGTGCGGGTGTTAAACTTTCTCGAAATGGACCGAGGTTTGCCAAGCGGCATTGGTATAGCACCGGTAGACCGCCTGTCAAGTTTCGTGCCATTTGGAGGTCGTTTGATACTCCAACGGTTAACCGGGTAACCGTAAAGGCCTCTTTTGTGTGCAGCCCAACACCCCTTCCAAAGTGGCCCGAAACCCAGCAAACACCCCTCCATACTCTCGGTCGTTCGATCACGACCGCGTGGCCGAAAACCGTTCCTCATTTGGACTCTCCTAGCTCCCTCTACATATAAATAGGTGCCCCTCCCCGAAATTTCGGATCAAACCCTAGTCTTCTTCCACCTCTCGCCGCTGGACATGTCCATCCCGCGGCCGGACATGTCCACCACCGCCCAGCCACGTAGCCTAGCCAATTGTGCGCCGCCACCTCAGCCGCGTCGCCACCGCCAGCCACTCCCACGCCGCCACGTGTCTCCGCCGCCGTCCCCGCGCCCGCGGCCCGTCGAGCCCACGCGCGGCCCGCGGGGCCCGTCCGCCGCCGGCCACTGGCCCGCGCGCCGCCCGGCCGAGCCCGAACCCGTCGTCGGCGACCTCGGCCGCCGCCGCCGCGTCCCCGCCCGCCGGCGCTCCTCCGCCGCCCGCCGGACTCCACCGACCCCGCCGCCCGCTCCCTCCCCGCGCAGCGCCCCGCGCCCGTGCTCCGCTCCTCCGTCGTCGCCGACGCGCCTCGCCAGCCGCCCCGGGTCGCCGCCCGTGCCCTGCCCCGCGCCGGTGCGCGCCTCATGCGGCGAGCCTGACCCCGGTTGCCCCGTCTTCACCCGGATCCGCCCCTCTCCGTCTCCGGCGCCTCCTCCAGTTTTTTTTGTTTTCCATGCAACGATTCCCAGTAGTGTGTTGCTCGCCCCTTATCATGTCCATATTGGCTCCTACATATTCTATGAAGATCTTTATCGGTCGAATCGTTATGACCACATACGTTATTCCCTTTGTCTATCGGTATGTTACTTGTCCGAGATTCGATCGTCGGTATCTTCATACCTAGTTCAATCTCATTACCGGCAAGTCTCTTTACTCGTTCCATAATACATCACCTCGTGACTAACTCCTTAGTCGTAAGGTTGCAAGCTTATGATGTGTATTACCGCGAGGGCCCAGAGATACCTCTCCGATACTCTGAGTGACAAATCCTAATCTCGATCTATGCCAACTCAACAAACACCTTCAGAGATACTTGTAGAGCATCTTTATAATCACCTAGTTACATTGTGACATTTGATAGCACGCAATGCATTCCTCCGTTATCCGAGTGTTGCATAATCTCATAGTCGAAGGAATATGTATTTGACATGAAGAAAGCAATAGCAATAAAACTGAACGATCATAATGCTAAGCTAACGGATGGGTCTTGTCCATCACATCACTCTCCTAATCATGTGATCCTGTTATCAAATGACAACTCATGTCCATGGTTAGGAAACCTTAACCATCTTTGATCAACAAGCTAGTCTAGTAGAGGCTTACTAGGGACACAATGTTTGTTTATGTATTCACACATGTATTTAGATTTTCGATCAATACAATTATAGCATGAATAATAAACCTTTATCATGAATAAGGAAATATAAAATAACAACTTTATTATTGACTCTAGGGCATATTTCCTTCAGTCTCCCACTTGCACTGGTGTCAATAATCTAGATTACACTATAATGAATCTAACACCCATGGAGTCTTGGTGCTGATCATGTTTTGCTCGTGGAAGAGGCTTAGTCAACGGGTCTGCTACATTTAGATCCATATGTATTTTGCAAATTTCTATGTCTCCCTCCTTGACTTGATCACGGATGGAGTTGAAGCATCTCTTGATGTGTTTGGTTCTTTTGTGAAATCTGGATTCCTTCGCCAAGGCAATTGCTCCAGTATTGTCACAAAAGATTTTCATTGGACCCGATGCACTAGGTATTACACCTAGATCGGATATGAACTCCTTCATCTAGACTCCTTCATTTGCTGCTTCTGAAGCAGCTATGTACTCCGCTTCACAAGTAGATCCCTCCACGACGCTGTGTCTGGAACTGCACCAACTGACAGCTCCACCATTCAATATAAATACGTATCCGGTTTGTGACTTAGAGTCATCCAGATCAGTCACAAAGCTAGCATTGACGTAACCATCTACGATGAGCTCTTTGTCACCTCCATAAACGAGAAACATATCCTTGGTCCTTTTCAAGTACTTCAGGATGTTCTTGACCGTTGTCTAGTGATCCACTCCTGGATTACTTTGGTACCTCCCTGCCAAACTTATGGCAAGGCACACATCAGGTCTGGTACACATCATAGCAAACATGATAGAACCTATGGCTGAGGCATAGGGAATGACTTTCATTTACTCTCTATCTTCTGCAGTGGTCTAGCTTTGAGTCTGACTCAACTTGACACCTTGTAACACAGGTAAGAACCCTTTCTTTGACTGGTCCATTTTAAACTTCTTCAAAACTTTATCAAGGTGTTTGCTTTGTGAAGGTCCTATTAAGCGTCTTGATCTATCTCTATAGATCTTGATGCCCCATATATAAGCAGCTTCACCGAGGTCTTTCATTAAAAACTGTTATGCAAGTTTCCTTTTATGCTATCCCGAAATTCTATATCACTTTCGATCAACAATATGTCATCTACATATAATATCAGAATGCTACAGAGCTCCAACTCACTTTCTTGTAAATACAGGCTTCACCGAAAGTCTGTTTAAAACCATATGCTTTGATCACCTCGTCAAAGCGTATATTCCAACTCCGAGATGCTTGCACAAGTCCATAGATGGATCGCTGGAGCTTGCACACTTTGTTAGCACCTTTAGGATCAACAAAACCTTCTGGTTGCATCATATACAACTCTTCTTTAAGAAATCCATTAAGGAATGCAGTTTTGACGTCCATTTGCCAAATTTCATAATCATAAAATGCGCCAATTGCTAACATGATTTGGACTGACTTAAGCATCGCTACGGGTGAGAAGGTCTCATCGTAGTCAACCCCTTGAACTTGTCGAAAACCTTTCGCGACAAGTCGAGCTTTGTAGATGGTGACATTACCATCAACGTCAGTCTTCTTCTTGAAGATCCATTTATTCTCAATGGCTTGCCGATCATCGGGCAAGTCCACCAAAGTCCATACTTTGCTCTCATACATGGATCCTATCTCAGATTTCCTGGCCTCAAGCCATTTATCGGAATCTGGGCTCATCATAGCTTCTTCATAGTTTGTAGGTTCGCCATGGTCTAGTAACATGACTTCCAGAACAGGATTACCATATCACTCTGGTGCGGAACATGCTTTGTTCGACCTACAAGGTCCAGTAGTAACTTGATCTGAAGTTTCATGTGCATCATCATTAGCTTCCTCTCTAGTTGGTGTAGGCATCACGGGAACAGATTTCTCTGATGTGCTACTTTCCAAATTGACAGAAGGTACAATTACCTCATCAAGTTCTACTTTCCTCCCACTCACTTCTTTCAAGAGAAACTCCTTCTCTAGAAATGTTCCATTCTTGGCAACAAAGATCTTGCCTTCGGATCTGTGGTAGAAGGTGTACCCAATTGCTTCCTTAGGGTATCCTATGAAGACGCACTTCTCCAATTTGGGTTCGAGCTTATCAGGTTGAAGCCTTTTGACATAAGTATCGCAATCCCAAACTTTAAGAAACGACAGCTTAGGTTTCTTGCCAAACCACAGTTCATATGGTGACGTCTCAACGGATTTAGACGATGCCCTATTTAACGTGAATGCAACTGTCTCTAATGCATAGCCCCAAAATGATAGTAGTAAATCGGTAAGAGACATCATAGATCGCACCATATTATATATATATATATATATATATATATATATATATATATATAAAGAAAATAAAGTACGGTTACGACGTTCGGACACATCATTATGCTGTGGTGTTCCAGGTGGCGTGAATTGTGAACTATTCCACATTGTTTTAAATGAAGGCCAAACTCGTAACTCAAATATTCGCCTCCGCGATCAGATCGTAGAAACTTTATTTTCTTGTTACGATGATTCTCCGCTTCACTCTGAAATTCTTTGAACTTTTCAAATGTTTCAGACTTGTGTTTCATTAAGTAGATATACCCATATCTGCTCAAATCATTTGTGAAGGTCAGAAAATAACGATACCCGCCGCGTGCCTCAACACTCATCGGACCGCATACATCGGTATGTATTATTTCCAATAAGTCATTGGCTCGCTCCATTGTTCAGAAGAACGGAGTTTTGGTCATCTTGCCCATGAGGCATGGTTCGGAAGTATCAAATGATTCATAATCAAGTGATTCCAAAAGTCCATCTGCATGGAGTTTCTTCATGCGTTTTACACCAATATGACCTAAACAGCAGTGCTACAAATATGTTGCACTGTCATTATCAACTTTGCATCTTTTGGCATCAATATTATGAATATGTGTATCACCACAATCGAGATCCAACAGAAATAGACCACTCTTCAAGGGTGCATGACCATAAAAGATATTACTCATATAAATAGAACAACCATTATTTGCTGATTTAAATGAATAACATGAAGGAAATATGCCCTAGAGGCAATAATAAAGTTATTATTTATTTCCTTATTTCATGATAAATGTTTATTATTCATGCTAGAATTGTATTAACCGGAACCATAATACATGTGTGAATACATAGACAAACATAGTGTCACTAGTATGCCTCTACTTGACTAGCTCGTTGAATCAAAGATGGTTAAGTTTCCTAGCCATAGACATGAGTTGTCATTTGATTAATGGGATCACATCATTAGGAGAATGATGTGATTGACATGACCCATTCCGTTAGCCTAGCACTTGATCGTTTAGTATATTGCTATTGCTTTCTTCATGACTTATACATGTTCCTGTAACTATGAGAATTATGCAACTCCCGTTTACCGAAGGAACACTTTGGGTACTACCAAACGTCACAACGTAACTGGGTGATTATAAAGGAGTACTACAGGTGTCTCCAAAGGTACATGTTGAGTTGGCGTATTTTGAGATTAGGTTTTGTCACTCCAATTGTCGGAGAGGTACCTCTCGGCCCTCTCGGTAATGCACATCACTATAAGCCTTGCAAGCAATGTGACCAATGAGTTGGTTACGGGATGATGCATTACGTAACGAGTAAAGAGACTTGCCAATAACGAGATTGAACTAGGTATTGGATACCGATGATCGAATCTCGGGCAAGTAACATACCGATGATAAAGGGAACAACGTATGTTGTTATGCGGTTTGACCGATAAAGATCTTCGTAGAATATGTAGGAACCAATATGGGCATCCAGGTCCCACTATTGGTTATTGACCAAGAATGATTCTAGGTCATGTCTACATAGTTCTCGAACCCGTAGGGTCCGCACGCTTAACGTTACGATGACAGTTTTATTATGAGTTTATAAGTTTTGATGTACCGAAGGAGTTCGGAGTCCCGGATGAGATCGGGGACATGACGAGGAGTCTCGAAATGGTCGAGACGTAAAGATCAATATATTGGACGACTATATTCGGACTTCGGAAAGGTTCCGAGTGATTCGGGTATTTATCGGAGTACCGGAGAGTTACGGGAATTCGCCGGGGAGAAGTATTGGGCCTTATTGGGCCATACGGGAAAGAGAGAGGGGCTGCCTAGGGCAGGCCGTGCGCCCCCCAAGGCCTAGTCCGAATTGGACTAGGGGGAGGGGCCGCACCCCCTCCTTCCTTCCCTTCTCTCTTCCCTTTCCTTCTCTCCTACTCCTACTACATGGAAGGTCTCCTAGTTGGACTAGGAAAGGAGGGAATCCTACTCCCGGTGGGAGTAGGACTCCTCCCTGGCGCGCCCTCCCTTGGCCGGCCGCCTCCTCCCCCTTGCTCCTTTATATACGGGGGCAGGGGGCACTCCACAACAACACAAGTTGATCTACGGATCGTTCCTTAGTCGTGTGCGGTACCCCCCTCCACCATATTCCACCTCGGTCATATCGTCGCGGAGTTTAGGCGAAGTCCTGCGCCGGTAGAACATCATCATCGTCACCACGCCGTCGTGCTAACGGAACTCATCCCCGAAGCTTTGCTGGATCGGAGCCCGGGGATCGTCATCGAGCTGAACGTGTGCTGAACTCGGAGGTGCCGTATGTTTGGTACTTGGATCGGTCGGATCGTGAAGACGTACGACTAGATCAACCGCGTTGTGCTAACGCTTCCGCTTACGGTCTACGAGGGTACGTGGACAACACTCTCCCCTCTCATTGCTATACCATCACCATGATCTTGCGTGTGCGTAGGAAAATTATTGAAATTACTACGTTCCCCAACAGTGGCATCCGAGCCTAGGTTTTATGCGTTGATGTTATATGCACGAGTAGAACACAAGTGAGTTGTGGGCGATACAAGTCATACTGCTTACCAGCATGTCATACTTTGGTTCGGCGGTATTGTGAGATGAAGCGGCCCGGACCGACATTATGCGTACGCTTACGCGAGACTGGTTTCACCATTACGAGCACTTGTGCTTAAAGGTGGCTGGCGGGTGTCTGTCTCTCTCACTTTAGCTGAATCGAGTGTGGCTACGCCCGGTCCTTGCGAAGGTTAAAACAGCACCAACTTGATGAACTATCATTGTGGTTTTGATGCGTAGGTAAGAACGGTTCTTGCTAAAGCCCGTAGCAGCCACGTAAAATTTGCAACAACAAAGTAGAGGACGTCTAACTTGTTTTTGCAGGGCATGTTGTGATGTGATATGCTCAAGACGTGATGCTATATTTTATTGCATGAGATGATCATGTTTTGTAACCGAAGTTATCGGCAACTGGCAGGAGCCATATGGTTGTCGCTTTATTGTATGAAATGCAAACGCCCTGTAATTGCTTTACTTTATCACTAAGCGGTAGCGATAGTCGTAGAAGCAATAGAAGGCGTAACGACAACGATGCTACGATGGAGATCAAGGTGTCGCGCCGGTGACGATGGTGATCACGACGGTGCTTCGAAGATGGAGATCACAAGCACAAGATGATGATGGCCATATCATATCACTTATATTGATTGCATGTGATGTTTATCCTTTATGCATCTTATCTTGCTTTGATTGACGGTAGCATTTTAAGATGATCTCTCACTAATTATCAAGAAGTGTTCTCCCTGAGTATGCACCGTTGCGGAAGTTCTTCGTGCTGAGACACCACGTGATGATCGGGTGTGATAGGCTCTACGTTCAAATACAACGGGTGCAAAACAGTTGCACACGCGGAATACTCAGGTTAAACTTGACGAGCCTAGCATATACAGATATGGCCTCGGAACACGGAGACCGAAAGGTCGAGCGTGAATCATATAGTAGATATGATTAACATATTGATGTTCACCATTGAAACTACTCCATCTCACGTGATGATCGGACATGGTGTAGTTGACATGGGTCACGTGATCACTTAGATGACTAGAGAGATGTCTGTCTAAGTGGGAGTTCTTAAGTAATATGATTAATTGAACTTAAATTTATCATGAACTTAGTCCTGGTAGTATTTTGCAAATTATGATCAATAGCTTGCGTTGTTGCTTTCACATGTTTATTTTGATATGTTCCTAGAGAAAATTGTGTTGAAAAATGTTAGTAGCAATGATGCGGATTGGATCCGTGATCTGAGGTTTATCCTCATTAATGCACAGAAGAATTATGTCCTTAATGCACCGCTAGGTGACAAACCTATTGCAGGAGCAGATGCAGACGTTATGAACGTTTGGCTAGCTCAATATGATGACTACTTGATAGTTTAGTGCACCATGCTTAACGGCTTAGAATCGGGACTTCAAAGACGTTTTGAACGTCATGGACCATATGAGATGTTCCAGGAGTTGAAGTTAATATTTCAAGCAAATACCCGAGTTGAGAGATATGAAGTCTCCAACAAGTTCTATAGCTAAAAGATGGAGGAGAATCGCTCAACTAGTGAGCATGTGCTCAGATTGTCTGGGTACTTCAATCGCTTGAATCAACTGGGAGTTAATCTTCCAGATAAGATACTGATTGACAGAATTCTCTAGTCACCATCACTAAGTTACTAGAACTTCGTGATGAACTATAGTATGCAAGGGATGACGAAAATGATTCCCGAGCTCTTCGTGATGTTGAAATCGACGAAGGTAGAAATCAAGAAAGAGCATCAAGTGTTGATGGTTGACAAGATCACTGGTTTCAAGAAAAGGGCAAAGGGAAAGAAAGGGAAACTTCAAGTAGAATGACAAGCAAGTTGTCACTCCCGTGAAGAAGACCAAAGCTGGACCAAAGCCTGAAACTGAGTGCTTACACTGCAAAGGAAATGGTCACTGGAAGCGGAAAAGCCCTGAATATTTGGTGGATAAGAAGGATGGCAAAGTGAACAAGGGTATATTTGATATACAGATTGTTGATGTGTGCCTTACTAGTGTTTATAGTAGCCCTTGAGTATTTGATACTTGTTCAGTTGCTAAGATTAGTAACTTGAAACGGGAGTTACAAAATAAACAGAGACTAGTTGAAGGGTGAAGTGACGATGAGTGTTGGAAGTAGTTCCAAGATTGATATGATCATCATCACACACTCCCTATACTTTCGGGATTAGTGTTAAACCTAAATAAATGTTATTTGGCATTTGCGTTGAGCATGAATATGATTTGATCATGTTTATTGCGATACGGTTATTCATTTAAAAGTTAGAGAATAAATTGTTATTCTGTTTACATGAATAAGACCTTCGATGGTCATACACCCAATGAACATAGTTTGTTGGATCTCTATCGTAGTGATACACACATTCATAATATTGATGCCAAAAGATGAAAAGTTAATAATGATAGTGCAACTTATTTGTGGCACTGCCGTTTGGGTCATATCGGTGTAAAGCGCATGAAGAAACTCCATAAAGATGGATTTTTGGAATCACTTGGTTATGAATCATTTGATGCTTGCGAACCGTGCCTTTTGGGCAAGATGACTAAAACTCCGTTCTCCGGAACAATGGAACAAGCTACTGACTTATTGGAAATAATACATACCGATGTATGCGATCCAATGAGTATTGATGCTCGTGGCAAGTATCGTTATTTTCTGACCTTCACAAGATGATTTGAGCAGATATGGGTATATCTACTTGATGAAACATAAGTCTGAAATAGTTGAAAGGTTCAAAGAATTTCAGAGTGAAGTGGAAAAATCATCGTTACAATAAAATAAAGTTTCTGCAATCTGATCGCGGAGACGAATATTTGAGTTACGAGTTTGGTCTTCAATTAAAACAATGTGAAATAGTTTTACAGCTCACGCCACCTGGAACACCACAATGTTATGGTGTGTCCGAACGTCGTAACCGCACTTTTTTGGATATGGTGCGATCTATGATGTCTCTTATTGATTTACCATTATTGTTTTGGGGTTATGCATTAGAGACAGCTGCATTCACGTTTAATAGGGCACCATGTAAATCCGTTGAGACGACATCATATGAACTGTGGTTTAGCAAGAAACCCAAGTTGTCGTTTCTTAAAGTTTGGAGTTGAGATGCTTATATGAAAAAGTTTTTCAACCTGATAAGCTCGAACCCAAATCGGAGAAGTGCGTCTTCATAGAATACCCAAAGGAAACTGTTGGGTAAATCCTTCTATCACAGATCCGAAGGCAAAACATTCGTTGCTAAAAATGGATCCTTTCTAGAGAAGGAGTTTCTCTCGAAAGAAGTGAGTGGGAGAAAAGTAGAGCTTGATAAGGTAATTTGTACCTTCTCCCGAATTGGAAAGTAGTTCATCACAGAAATCAGTTCAAGTGATTCCTACACCAATTAGTGAGGAAGCTAATGATGATGATCATGAAACTTCAGATCAAGTTACTACAAAACCTCGTAGGTCTTCCAGAGTACGATCCGCACCAGAGTGGTACAGTAATCCTATTCTGGAAGTCATGTTACTAGACCATGATGAACCTACAAACTATGAGGAAGCGATGATGAGCCCAGATTCCGCGAAATGGCTTGAGGCCATGAAATCTGAGATGGGGATCCATGTATGAGAACAAAGTGTGGACTTTGGTGGAGTTGCCCGATGATCGGCAAGCCATATTGTATAAATGGATCTTCAAGAGGAAGATAGATGCTGATAGTAGTGTTACTATCTACAAAGCTCGACTTGTTGCAAAAGAGTTTTCGACAAGTTCAAGGTGTTGACTACAATGAGATTTTCTCAACTGTAGCGATGCTTAAGTCTGTCCGAATCATGTTAGCAATTGCCACATTTTATAAAATCTGGCAAATGGATGTCAAAACTGCATTCCTTAGTGGTTTTCTTAATGAAGAAGTTGTATATGATGCAACCAGAAGGTTTTGTCAATCCTAAAGGTGCTAACAAAAATGTGCAAGCTCCAGCGATCCATTTATGGACTAGTGCGAGCATCTCAGAGTTGGAATATACGCTTTGATAAGTTGATCAAAGCATATAGTTTTGTACAAACTTACGGTGAAGCCTGTATTTACAAGAAAGTGAGTGGGAGCACTACAACATTTCTGATAAGTATATGTAAATGACATATTGTTGATCGGAAATAATGTAGAATTATTCTGCGAAAGCATAAAGGAGTGTTTGAATGGAGTTCTTTAAAAAGAAAGACTTCAGTAAAGCTACTTACATATTGAGCATCAAGATCTATTGAGATAGATCAAGACGCTTGATAAGTTTTTCAATAAGTACATACCTTGACAGGATTTTGAAATAGTTTAAAATGGACCAGTCAAAGAAAGAGTTCTTGCTTGTGTTGCAAAGGTGTGAAATTGAGTTGGACTCGAATCCCGACCACGGCAGAAAATAGAAAAAGAGAATGAAAGTCATTCCTTATGCCTCAGTCATAGGTTCTATAAGTATGCTATGCTATGTACCAGACCTATTGTATACCTTGCACTGAATTGGGCAATGGAGTACAATGGTGATCTAGGAGTAGATCATTGGACATTGGTCAAGAATATCCTTAGTGAGGACTAAGGAAATATTTCTTGATAATGGAAGTGATAAAAGAGCTCATCGTAAAAAGTTACAACGGTGCAAGCTTTTACACCGATCCAGATGACTCTAGGTCTTAATCTGGATACATATTGAAAGTGGGAGCAATTAGCTAGAGTACCTCCGTGCAGAGCATTGTAGACATAGAATATTTGCAAAAATACATACGGCTATGAATATGACAGACCCGTTGACTAAGCTTCTCTCACGAGCAAAACATGATCACACCTTAGTACTCTTTGGGTGTTAATCACATAAGTGATGTGAACTAGATTATTGACTCTAGTAAACCCTTTGGGTGTTGGTCACATGACGATGTGAACTATGGGTGTTAATCATATACAGATATGAATATTGGTGTTAAATCACATGGTGATGTGAACTAGATTATTGACTCTAGTGCAAGTGGGAGACTAAAGGAAATATGCCCTAGAGGCGATAATAAAGTTATTATTTATTTCCTTATTTCATGATAAATGTTTATTATTCATGCTAGAATTGTATTAACTGGAAACATAATACATGTGTGAATACATAGACAAACATAGTGTCACTAGTATGCCTCTACTTGACTAGCTCGTTGAATCAAAGATGGTTAAGTTTCCTAGCCATAGACATGAGTTGTCATTTGATTAATGGGATCACATCATTAGGAGAATGATGTGATTGACATGACCCATTCCGTTAGCCTAGCACTTGATCGTTTAGTATATTGCTATTGCTTTCTTCATGACTTATACATGTTCCTGTAACTATGAGAATTATGCAACTCCCGTTTACCGGAGGAACACTTTGGGTACTACCAAACGTCACAACGTAACTGGGTGATTATAAAGGAGTACTACAGGTGTCTCCAAAGGTACATGTTGAGTTGGCGTATTTCGAGATTAGGTTTTGTCACTCCGATTGTCGGAGAGGTATCTCTGGGCCCTCTCGGTAATGCACATCACTATAAGCCTTGCAAGCAATGTGACCAATGAGTTGGTTACGGGATGATGTATTACGTAACGAGTAAAGAGACTTGCCGGTAACGAGATTGAACTAGGTATTGGATACCGACGATCGAATCTCGGGCAAGTAACATACCGATGACAAAGAGAACAACGTATGTTATGCGGTTTGACCGATAAAGATCTTCGTAGAATATGTAGGAACCAATATGGGCATCCAGGTCCCTCTATTGGTTATTGACCGAGAATTATTCTAGGTCATGTCTACATAGTTCTCGAACCCGTAGGGTCTGCACACTTAACGTTACGATGACAGTTTTATTATGAGTTTATAAGTTTTGATGTACCGAAGGAGTTCGGAGTCCCGGATGAGATCGGGGACATGACGAGGAGTGTCGAAATGGTCGAGACGTAAAGATCAATATATTGGATGACTATATTCGGACTTCGGAAAGGTTCCGAGTGATTCGGGTATTTATCGGAGTACCGGAGAGTTACGGGAATTCGCCGGGGAGAAGTATTGGGCCTTATTGGGCCATACGGGAAAGAGAGAGGGGCTGCCTAGGGCAGGCCGCGCGCCCCCCCAAGGCCTAGTCCGAATTGGACTAGGGGGAGGGGCCGCACCCCCTCCTTCCTTCCCTTCTCTCTTCCCTTTCCTTCTCTCCTACTCCTACTACATGGAAGGTCTCCTAGTTGGACTAGGAAAGGAGGGAATCCTACTCCCGGTGGGAGTAGGACTCCTCCCTGGCGCGCCCTCCCTTGGCCGACCGCCTCCTCCCCCTTGCTCCTTTATATACGGGGGCAGGGGGGCACCCCACAACAACACAAGTTGATCTACGGATCGTTCCTTAGCCGTGTGCGGTACCCCCCTCCACCATATTCCACCTCGGTCATATCGTCGCGGAGTTTAGGCGAAGCCCTGCGCCGGTAGAACATCATCATCGTCACCACGCCGTCGTGCTGACGGAACTCATCCCCGAAGCTTTGCTGGATCGGAGCCTGGGGATCGTCATCGAGCTGAACGTGTGCTGAACTCGGAGGTGCCGTATGTTCGGTACTTGGATCGGTCGGATCGTGAAGACGTACAACTACATCAACCGCGTTGTGCTAACGCTTCCGCTTACGGTCTACGAGGGTACGTGGACAACACTCTCCCCTCTCGTTGCTATACCATCACCATGATCTTGCGTGTGCGTAGGAAAATTATTGAAATTACTACGTTCCCCAACATAACAATCTCGCACTAAACAAGATCTAGATATAATGTTCATGCTCAACGCTGGCACCAAGTAACAATTATCCAGGTCTAAAACTGATCTCGAAGGTAGATGTAGAGGTAGTGTGCCGACAGTGATCAATAATCTGGGTCGACAGAGAATTCATAATCCTTATCATCAATAAAGATAGGCGAAATA
Source organism: Triticum timopheevii (assembly GCA_963921465.1). Classification (NCBI taxonomy): domain Eukaryota; kingdom Viridiplantae; phylum Streptophyta; class Magnoliopsida; order Poales; family Poaceae; genus Triticum; species Triticum timopheevii. Next base: position 463,344,491 of record OY997262.1, on the reverse strand, counting down.
GCAAACTTAGGATCACATTTCATTCTGGTATTCAGAGATTTTTCTTTATACTTGTGTAATAATTTCTCTAGATCATCTCTATCCTTACAAGCAAGAATATCTGTAGTTGCCTCTTCACTCATAACATAGCCTTCCGGTACCTTAGGCAATTCATATCTAGGAGGGCTAGCTCTAGAAAGTGTTTCAGGAGTTTCAGTTTGAAGCTCATCATCAGATTCAACAACATCGTGTTGTATTACTCTAGCAATTTGTTCATCAAGAATTTCACCAAGTGGCACATCATCATTATCAAGCATGGTATTAGCATCATCATAAGCATCATTCATAGTAGAACTAGCATCATCAATAACTTGCAACATATCAGAATTAATAGCATGTGGTGGTGTTGCAAGTTTACTCATAACAAAAGGTGAATCTAAAGCAGAACTGGATGACAGTTCCTTATCTCCCCTCGTCTTTGAGGGGCATATCTTAGTCTTAGCATCCTCCAGATTCTTCATAGTGATAAATTGATAATAATCCCAAGTGACTAAACAAATATAGTTATGCTCCCCGGCAACGGTGCCAGAAAAAGGTGTTGATAACCCACAAGTATAGGGGATCGCAACAGCTTTCAAGGGTAAGTATTTAACCCAAATTTATAGATTCGACACAAGGGGAGCCAAAGAATATTTGAAGGTATTAGCAGATGAGTTGTCAATTCAACCACACCTGGAGATTAATTATCTGCATCAAAGTGATTATAGCACAGTACTATGATAGTTTTGATGATAGCAGCAGTAGTAATAGTAACGGTAACAGTGATAGCAGTGGTATTGTAGAAGTAACGATAGCAGTAGCAACAATACTAACTTAGCAAAAACAATATAAGATAAATTCATAGGCATTGGATAGGTGACTTGTTGGATGATATTCATCATGTGACAGTTATAACCTAGGGCGATACGGCACTAGCTTCAGTTCATCGATATAATGTAGAAATGTATTCCGTAAATAGTCATACGTGCTTTATTAAAAGAACTTGCATGACATCTTTTGTCCTACCCTCCCGTGGCAGCGGGATCCATATTGGAAACTAAGGGATATTAAGGCCTCCTTTTAATAGAGAACAGGAACAAAGCATTAACACATAGTGAATACATGAACTCCTCAAACTACGGTCATCATTGAGAGTGGGCACGGTTGTTGTCACTCCGGGGTTGTCGGATCATAACCGTAGTAGGTGACTATAACTTGCAAGATCGGATCTAAAACATGGATATAATGATGAATTCATGAACGGTTCAGATCTGAGTTCATGGCACCCGGGCCCAAAGTGACAACCATTAAGCATAGCAAAGTCATAGCAACATCAATCTAAGAACATAGTGGATACTAGGGATCAGGCCCTAACAAAACTAACTCGATTACATGATGAATCTCATCCAACTACTCACCGACCAGCGGGCCAACGAAGGAATTACTCACTCCCGGTGGGGAGCATCATGGAATTGGCGATGGAGATGTGTTGGTGATGATGAAGAACGAAGACCCCCCTCTCCGGAGCCACAAACAGACTCCAGATCTGCCCTCCCGAGGAAGAACAGGGCTTGGCGGCGGCTCCGTCTCATGGATCGTGATAATTCTTTCTCCCTGATTTTTTTCCTGGAAATATGTGATTTTATAGTATCAGGGGGATCGTCTGCGGGGCCACCAGGTGGGGACAACCCACCTGGGTGCGCCAGGAGAGGGGGGTGCGCCCTGGTGGGTTGTACGCACCCAGGTGCCCCTCTCCTGCAGGTCTTGGCTCTAGAAATGCTTATTATTGATATAAAAAATCCTCGCAAACTTTGGTTCCATTCCGAGAACTTTTATTTCTGCACAAAAAAAACATGGTAGTTCTGCTGAAAACAACGTCAGTCCGGGGTTAGTTTCATTCAAATCATGCAAATTAGAGTCCAAAACAAGATGAAAAGCGTGAGAAAAAGTAGATATGTTCGAGACGTATCATCGTACTCTTCGCGATCCGATCACGATCCAACCGATATAGTGGCGAATGGATGTCACCTCCAAGTTTAGCACACGTGCGGCTCGATGACGTCTCCTTCTTCCAGATCCAGCAAGAGGGAGAGGAGAACTAGATGGGATCACAACCAACATGATGGCGTGATGGTGATGGTGGTGGTGGAGCACCGACAACGCTTCGCTAAGCGTCGCCGGGACGAGGTGGTGGAACTATGGAGTAACGGAGAGAGGGGCGAGAAGGGCTTTTTGTGTCCTCTTGGGGTGCACCTCCCCTCTATATATAGGTGGAGGGGCGTGGGGAACATCCCCTCCAAACCCTAGGGTGAAGCCAAGGGCGGAGGAGGTGGAATCTAGTCCTCCTTCCCTTCCATACAAAGGTGGACTTTCCACCTTTCCCAACTGCATGGGCCTTGAGGGACTTGTGTGCGCCTGACACAATATGGCCATGGCACCTCCCCTCAGCCCATGTTGACCCTTGGGACGTGGTGGAACCCTTGGTGGACTTCTGGACTCCTCTGGAAGTTTCTGGAACCTTCTGGAAGCTTCCCGGTACAACACGAAAAAACTGAAACTTTTTCCGGAACCCTGAAAATAACTTTCCATAAATAAATCTTTACCTCCCGACCATTCCAAGACTCCTCGTGGCATTCGAGATCTCATACGGGATTTTGAACAACATTCGGTTACCAATCATCAAATATCCCAATTCTACCGTAGCGTCAACGGACGTTAAGCGTGCGACCCTGCGGGTTCGGGATTCATGTAGTCATGATCGAGACACCTCTCCGGTCAATAACCAATAGCGGGACCTGGATGCCCATGTTGGTTCCTACATATTCCACGAAAATCTTTTATCAGTTGAACCACGATGTCAAGGATTCGGTTTAATCATGTATGAAGTTCCCTTTGTCCGTCGGTATGTTACTTGCCCGAGATTCGATCGTCGGTATCTCATACCTAGTTCAATCTCGTTACCGGCAAATCTCTTTACTCGTTCTGTAATACAAGATCCCATGACTAACTCCTTAGTCACATTGCTTGCAAGCTTCTTATGATGTTGTATTACCGAGAGGGCCTAGAGATACCTCTCCGTCAAACGGAGTGGCAAATCCCAGTCTCGATCCATGCCAACCCAACAGACACCCTCAGAGATACGTGTAGAGCACCTTTATGATCACCCAGTTACGAAGTGAAGTTTTATAGCACATAAGGTATTCCTCTGGTAACCGGGAGTTGCATGATCTCATGGTTGAAGGAACAGATACTTGACATGAAGAAAGCTATAACAAATAACTTAAACGATCTGATGCTGAGCTTTTGGTTCGGTCTAGTCCATCACATCATTCTCCTAATGATGTGACCCCGTTATCAAACGAGAACTCATGTCTATGGTTAGGAAACCTTAACCATCTTTGATCAATGATCTAGTCTAGTAGAGGCTGACTAGGGACACTGTAGCTTATATATTCACACATGTATTTAAGTTTCCGATCAATACAATTCTAGCATGAATAATAAACTTTTATCATGAATGGGAAATATGATAATAACCATTTTATTATTGCCTTTAGGGCATATTTCCAATAAAACACATTACCATTTATGACTTACGAAAAAACAAAATCAATATTGAGTAGTGTCGAAAAGTAATGTCACTATTTATTTCTATTTTTTTCCGTAGCTCGTAAATGGTAATGTGTTTGAACTAGGAATTCTGCATGGCAATAGAGCATCACCCTATAACATCCCATATTCTTTTTACATTTTTTTCGAAACTTTCAAACGTGGTTCCCACGAAGTTCTCTGTCAAATTTGGTTTCCATGTGATATTGTCTAGTAACATAGTACATATGATGACGGACGTTGCCAACAAATTCGCATTTGGATCATTCGTTCTATCATTTCTGCCTCGAGTTCATGTGGTAATCCAAGATGTAGTCTCGCTAGCCAGGCCAGCGCCCAAGATGAAGCCCATCCTACATATCCTTTACATGTAGTGATGGGCGTCCAGCCGATGGATCCTATTTCTTGCAAGTGCTCCTTTAAATTCGGGACATATTTTGAAATACAAGAAAAAAAAATTAAATTCATGAACATTTTACAAATAGATGAACATTTTCGAAATATGGAAACAATTTTCAAATTCGTGTTTATTTAAATCTAGTACCTTCTTATAAATTTGTGAACATACTCAGTATAATTATTTCAAATTCATGAACATTTTATGAAATCTAGGAAAAATTTCTACTTCGTGATCATTTTTTGAAAAAACAGGTATAAGTTTTAAATTCACGAACATTTAATTTAAATTTGGGATATTTTTCATATTCACAAACATTTTTTAATCTGCGCACAATTTTCAAATTCATGAACATATTCGGAACCCTTTTTGAAATACAGGAATAGTTTTCGAATTTTAGATTTTTTGGAAATTCAATTTAATAATCCAGAAATAGTATTTACGAATTTTTTTGTTATTTAGATTTTGTAAATCCTAAATTTTACTTTAAAAGTAAAAGACAAAATATATAAGGGAAACAAAAAAAGGATGAAAAAGTACCGCCCCTCCATGTAATGGGCCGGTCCAAAGCGCACAGGGTACGCGTTTGCTCGTTTTTTCGCCCGAACAGGTTGGTGGCATTCTATGGAAAATCCTATAGGCCGCACGTTGCGGCAAACTGCCGGCGCTTCGCACACAGCGAGCGACCGAGCGATGCTTTTGGGCCAGCCCACTTACGTACGTAGCATACAAACTGCCCACTCCGGTTTTATGAACCTTCTAGAAGGTTCCCGAACCGTTTTTTTCTTTTATTGGTTTTCCACTTTTTTTTCACTTTCCTGATTGTTTTTTCGTTTTCTGTTTCTTTTTCATTTTTTAATTTTTGTTACCTTTTCTTTTTCAAGTTTCTTTTTCTTTTTCAGAACATGTTTGCAGTTTTACAAAAAAAAATAGGATTTTCTTTGTTATTTCTTTTTCTTCTATTCTTTTTTTCTTCAAAAAAATAAAAATTTTGAAATTTTGTTCATGTTTTAAAAAATGTTCAACTTTTGAAAAAATGTTCTCAAAATTCAAAAAATGTTCTCGTTACACAAAAAAGTTCAAAACTTTCGATATTCAAAAAATGTAGCAGATTTCAATATTTTGTTCACTTTTTAAAAAAATGTTCGTGCTTCCAAATTTGTTCGGGACGTTTCAAAATTGTTCTTCATTTCAAAATTTGTTCTCAGGATTAAAAAAATGTTCGTGCTCTAAAAAATTGTTCGCGCTTTCAAATTTGTTCGGGATATTTCAAAATTGTTTTCCACTTCAAAATTTGTTCTCAATATTCAAAAAATGTCCGTGGTTGAAAAAATAGTTGGTGCTTCCAAATTTGTTCTCAAGATTCAAAATCGTTCGTGCTTTAAAAAATTTGTTCACAAATTCCAAAAATGTTCATGTCTTCAAAAAGTGGTTTGGGAAATTCGAAATGTTTGGGTTTTCAATTCTATTCTTTTTTTCAAAAAAGTGTTCGCAAATTTGAAAAATGTTCTCGTATTAAATTAATTTGTCCATTAAAAAATGAAATGACGAAAATGTTCTAATTTTAAAATTAGTGTTCACAAATTTTGAAGTGGTCGCATTTAAACAAAATGTTTGCAATTTCAGTTTTCTTCCTTTTTTATTCGAGAAAAATGTTCTCGGTTTCATACAATGTTCTAATTTTTAAATTTTTGTTCACAAATTATTAAATGGTTGGGTTTAAGAAAATATTTACTTTTTGCCAAAAGAATTCACGTTTGAATTTTTGTTAAGTATAGCCTTTGTCGCGGTTTATAGTTCATATTTTTTGGGCTACCTTTTTTGACACGAAATCTTAGAAACTATAGTGGCTAACTACTTGTGTTGACAGGTGCCTCGCTCACACCTTGGTTCATCGTAATTTTGCATATTCAGATTTTATGTTTTCTCGCTACTGTTAATTTCTTTATGTTCGCGCTGCCAATTTACCATAAGAAGTAGCTAGTTGGGGGGGCTAGCTCATCGCGCTTAGCAATAGGAAGTCTCGGGTTCGATTTCAGTACCCTTTTTCCTTTTTCGCGATTTTTAACCTACTAATGTGGCGCACCCGCAATATGGGCCGGCCCAGCCAAGCTGCCTGTGTGCGAAATGCCGACTGCTTGCCGCAGCGAGCGTCCAATAGGAGTTCCCGCATTCTATTTGCTGCCTGTGGGCGGCAAATAGTCGAGCCTTCGCGAAGGGCAGGCATTAATGGGCCGGCCCAAATGTCCTTCCTTCGCTAGCTGTTTTACTTTTTTGTTTTGTCATTTTTTTCCTTTTTCTTCTGCTTCGGTACTTTTTTTCATATTTAAGATTTTTTCTTTTTATTTTTGCACTTTTTTCTTTTTGTACCTTTTCAATATACGGTGAACGTTTTATCTAATATACGGCGATTTTTTTAATGTATTCCCCAATTTGGAAATCTCTTATGAAAGTTAAAGATCTCTTTATGGCCGGTAGAAGGGTAGTTGTCCATTCTAGGACAATTGCGTGGCTGTGGCATGATCCTCTGGGGTGATCAAACACCCTTATGTGAAAAATACCCCCTCCTTTTCGGTATATGCAATTACCCAGCAGTGTTGCTCAATATCGAGAGACATACACTGGCGATCTGTTTAGGCGGAGGCTGAACGTGGATCTGTTCAAGCAGTGGACAGAGATTCCGGATGTGATCAATAATCTTAGTTTGTCTACTAACCCTGACAAGGTTGAGTGGGCGTTGGGAGCTAAGTGATGTTACACAACTAACTCTATATATGACTATTTGGAAAAAGATTTGGCTGGCTGTGATTGTAAGTGGATTTGGAAAGCTAAGTTCCACTCTAAATCCAAAATTTTCTTTTGCAGCTTTCCCAAGATGCTGTTCTATAGGCAGACAAAGGCATTACAAATGCAACAACATAAGTATATGCATTCTTTAACCATATGTTTGAATTGGAAATGTTTAATGGTTCTATATAATTCATTGTAAATCAGAAACATTTATGAGTACACACCTTACAATGAACTAAATGAGGTCAAGATTTTTTTTTAAATTATGACGTACATGATGTTTATTTTGAGAATTAAAAATATTTAAAATGATAATATATAGATTATATATGAAATTGTAGATTAAAAATTTCTAGCCATGCAAAAGCATGGGTAACCTCGCTAGTTACATTAATAATAAACTAGCTGGCATCCATATTACACAGATTTGAACAATACTGTTCAAATCAGAAAATAACATCTAATTACAACTAATTCGTGCGCTCGATTCCTCTCCACCGGGATGCCGACGTGTCATCCTCCGAGATGTCAATGATGTCCTCGTGGTCGTAGCCACAACCGGCCCCATGCCAAACGTGGGATGGAGGAGCTGCCGGAGTAGGGGAGGTTGGCTCAGATGCTGCAAGATCTTCTCCTGCTCGCCGGGAGGAAGCAACCTAAATACGTCATGAACCTTTGGCAGCGCGTCCACCATCTACAACACCTTCGTGGATGGAGTAGCAGGCTGTGCAGGAGCCAGAGTCGGGGTAGGCTGCATCTCCTGGCGGCGCATGTCGTCCCTCTATTCCTCGTCGCCCCGAAGGGACTCGAAGGAGCGGTCAATGGCGAGCTGCTCTTGCACGTACTCCTGGTCGCCGCTGATTTGTGCCACGAGGTCCTCATCGGCGTGGTGTGTCTCGATTTGCGCCTCTACGGCAAGATGCTTTCGCCACGCCACATTGCCCACCATCTCGATGTCCCACGGTGGCGAGGGTGGCGGGATCCACATCGGCGATGGTGGCGGGATGTAGCCGGGGAAGGGATTAGGGAAGGAGCTGGCGACTCGTCCATCGGGAAGCCGGCGACGCGAGAGGGAGTGATGGTTTGTGTGGAGAGGGGGGAGTAGATAAGAGAAATCCACTCCCGGATGGATGCCTTCTATTTGTGCAGGGCCCCTTCAGCGGCGTTGGGTAGCGGTCCAACATCCGTACTATATCTCTAAAAAAAACATTTTGTATATATAGTGTGTACATTTAAAAGTACGTAAATGAACTATGTAAAACTTGAATCTTTTAGTACTCGTATATGAACTTCGTAACTTAATTAGCTTTACAATGTGATTTTCACATATATTATGTTTAACATTTCGTCTTGTCGTCCGAAAGCATTTACATGACGCCTTTCAAATTGTTGTGTGTTAATGCAAACTTTTGTATAGTGTTTAACATTATTTACACCACATGACAGTAACAAAGACTTATGCAAAATGGCAACAATACATGTAACTGGACATGGACATATTTAAGTTTTTTTGTGCAAAACATACTTAATTAATAGACTTATTAATGGCATCAATATCGGTAAAATGCCTATACAGATGGCACGCGGGCGGCTGGGTTGACGCCACTGGTAAAACATTTTTTTTTTGAGGGAGCCATTGGTAAAACATTTGTCGGTGGCATTTCGCGTCTCCAACGCCAGCAATAATGTTTTTTTCTTTCACTAGTAAATATGCCCGTGCGTTGCAACGGGAGAAAAAAATCATACAACCTAAAAAACATCATATCAAATGGGCTGCATTGCAACATATAGGGAATAATTAAATATGTACTTAACACCTATAAAAAAAATCTATATATACCTCTCAAATAGCACGATTCTACATTTCTACATTAGATATGAACAAAACATTACCCCACTTGTTGTGACTAAACATTACATAGTATGCAAGGACATATGCTATGTGATGCCATTTGATTGAAACAAAATGAGAAATACATATACGTGTCTAGCTCATGGCACCTACAACACTCTGATAGAAGGATTTATGTGATACTGTATGTTCAGCAAAAGTTTATTAAATTTGGGCATAACTATTCTCCTAAATAAACTTGTCACGAATCCAGCTTTTTTGCAAACATAGAGATAATAATTGAAAAATAAGAATTAAAATTATCAAAAAGAAATCAATAACAATGGAAGATAAGAAAAGATATGGCCGTTACAATATTTCTTAAGGAAAAAATAGCATATCAGTATAAGAAGTTTATCTTTTGCTAAATGCAACAATGACTAAGAAGTGAAATCAGGCAGTATAAAGAGGGTGAGGCAATTCAGACGGTATTACCATTGCACTCAGTTAACCAATGTAGTGGGATCATCAATTCACACTCCCGCACTGGGGTTGTTCATAAAAGAAGTTTTGCGTTAGGCATGCAGTAGTTCTGGACCCAGCTTTTGCTTACTCCACTGGGAAAATTAAGCGAGTGCAGGAGATCTTTAAGAAATTCAAGGCATGTGGACCTTGCTCCATCCAGTTCCTTCACAATAGAGGATATAGATAGTGCACAAACAGAGTTTTGAAACCATGGCCTCTTTTTAAGCCCTCACCAGTCAAGTATACGTCACACAGTAGGCCACCAAAATCATCTAGCATGTGAAGCAATGTAGATATATTTATTTATCAGTTATGACACTATCACAAGAAAAGCACCATCCAGGAAGGTGAACCCACAAATCCGTTATGCATTTTTTCAGAGCTACTGTGGTCGGATGAAATTGCTTCTTTATGAAGTCTAACTTTCAAAGAAGCAACATACATTATAATGGTCTGGACTTCAGTCTATGATATAATCCAACTGATAAATGTGCAATCTACATTGATGTTAGCCTGTGAGATCAACTCAGCCAATGAAATGACATTGAGACAGCCCACATACAGTGGTGCTTTGAAGGCTGCTACAGTAGGTAAAGTGTGGTGGCTAAATTGGTACTAATGCTGGATTCATGTAGAAGCACCTAAAAACAATATTGCAAATTCGTACCTCTACTGGAGCATGGGCGCACGACACTCCAGTGAAGTCGGCGAGATTGAAAACTTCAGATGCATCAACTTTCAAGCAGGGAGACTTGCGATTTAGTCAGGATTTTTGTCGAGGGAATCGGGTACCTTTTATGTCAAAGGAGGGCAGTTCGGGTGTAATCCACGTCAGGCACGCCATGCCTATGTGCTTGAGCAGTTCTCCTGCACTGACAAAGCAAGGGTCTGATCCGAATCTTGGTAATCTCAATCCCTTCAGGAAAAAGCCGACCACTGCATCAAAACAACCATGTAAAGATTTAGATTTTTCAACAACATTAGGTGAAAATCCACCACGAATTCTACAGGTAAAAATCTGTTAATATGCAGATCAAACACAAAGGCCTTTATATTGTTCTCCCTTAATTTCTTAATGGCTTCCTCAACGGATCCTGGAATCGGATAATCAAGTAGTGTGATCATCAGAGCTTAACATCTAAAAAATGATAAATGCATAATTAAGAAAGTTTAAGCGAGAGGCAATTCAAACTTGCATCATTTTGGTTAAACCTTCTTAGTTTGATGTAATTGATCTTTGAGCCATCCTCCGAACACAGAATCTCGCACATCATTGACCTCATTGGGTTTCAAGTATATATTTCTGTCCTGGCATCTACTTTGTATTAAACTAAGATGGATGGGCAAAAACAACTCTTCAGTCTCAAGTAAAAGAATGGAATCATTTCTTCTGAAGGAACTACAGAAGAATGGTGAGCAGGAGCTTACTTCAAAACAACATCTATGGTGTCGTCTCCACTGAGAATAGTCATTTACTTTGCTTCCTCGAGGACCCCTTGCAAGAATCAGTGCAAAGATTGTTGGGCACTAAAAAATTAAGTACACGACATTCAAGTAGAGACCGAAAAGATATCTAGGCACTTATCAGAAGACATGCAACCTTTAACTGTGATAAAGGAACACCCTTTCACTAACACTGCATTTGATAATGAAAATTATTGGTAATAGCCCGTGCATTGCAACTGGAGAAAATAAATAAATCATAGTCCGTTCCAGAATATAAGGTGTATTGATTTCCGTGGAAGTCAACCATTTAAATGTTTGACCAAGATTATAGAATAAAATAATAACATATGCTATACCTAATAGATAAAACATGAAACTACTTTTCATGATGGGTCAAATGATATAAATTTCATATTGTGAATAAGTATATGTTTTTCTAAAAGCTTGGTCAAACATGCACTCGTTTGACTTTTGAAAAAACAAATACACCTTATATAAAGGAATGGAGGGAGTATAACATAATGGGTAGTCAGTTAGGTATAAAAGATTTTCATTAACATAACAAATCATATAACATCTAGCATCATCATCATGAAGATAGTTCATCAAAAGTTCACACTGAAAAACTTCCATCTAAGCGAAGAATTCATCATCATAATCAGCGACAGAAGTGTTGCAGGCACACAACATCAGGCTTGTCAATATTTACATGTCGTTTTTGTTGTAATTTTTGTATTGAAGATTTGATATAATAAAACTTGATGGAAGAACTCAAGTTAGTTCATCCAAATTTATTTCAATATGCTATGCACTCACAACAAATCTAGCTTTATAAATTTTATATGTACCATCAATGTTTGGGCCAGGGTATTAGAGATAATATATTAATGCAAATCATCTGAGGCTTGGAATTGAAGGATATGGAGTTACTTGCCTGCTGAGTGGGCCTATGGGTGACTCATCACGAATGTCAATGATGTGAGTAGATGTGCTAACAGTCTGCCATGTCGCTCTGGAGTCTCATGGACGCCGGTGGCCACCCAATCTAATTGAAACTCCATACACCTTCCACTCCTCTGCATACACCATCATGTGATAATTTCATCTACTGGACAGAGAATAAAAGCATGAGCCTGGGTATTTTCATTGTCAGTCTGCTCCACACCACAACATTGGTCAGCTCTTGTACTCTATATGGACTACTACCATATTTCTGAAACTTAAGATTGTACAGATTAGGCCCTTCACGGCTCTCACTTAAACAGAACATCTTTACATCACGAAGCATCATTCTTGAACAGTAAGAAGTTCCAGTTGGATCAAACTAACAACACATAAATACAAATCACATAGTTACTACCTATCATAAATCCAGACCAGATTGTCAAGCAATAGTACAGTAGTAAAAGTACACGCTGAGAATTACAACAGCAAGGGAGCGTGCTACTTCCAGGTTATTTATTATTTGTTCATACAGAATTTAGTACTCATGTTGTAGGATGGCGTTCAAATACTAATTTCCTTTTTCTGAAAAAATAATAACATCTTCTCTGATCTAGAGAGGAGAGATAACAAATGGTCAGTTCAATTTGCAAGAATTTAGAACACACAAATCATCTTATATCTACTGTATAGGGAAGTCCTAAGCAGCGGCAAAACAATCAGTGTCACGAAGATGTTCTGGCTAGCAAGCCATACTTTCCATCAGCACACAGGCACACGCACGCGAGCCGGTACGCACGCAGCGGCAGGCTAAGCACACACCAACACGCACTCATAGCATGCGATCACCTCGGGCGTCCGGCTGCGTAGGTCATGGAGGAGGAGGTGACGGTGGAGGCGGCCGGCGCTGATCCGCCGGCCCGCAGGCTGCCGGTATGCACTCCGTTCGTCGGAGTTTCCATAGGTCGCGGCAGCGACTTACAGAGAGAGAAACCTCGCCCGATAGTGGATCCTACCGATCTCGTCCGGATTTGGCGACTGCGGAGCGAGGACGGGCGTCGTGGAGTGGAGGGATATGGGGTCGCGGCAGCGGCAGCGGCGGAGGAAACCCTCGCGTTCTCGTGCGGGGCAAAAATTCCAACGACGGGTGAGTCTGGGCTGCTTATGAAAACGTCAGGTCCAGCCCAAGAACAAAACGTTTTTCACGGACGGACGAATATGCTATTAGTACCACCTCGTTTATATTATACTTTTGTCTATACAAATCATAAAAGCGTATTATGGCATGAGAAGAAAGCGCATTGTGACGGTGAACCCGAAGACCCAATCCGTACTTTATTATTAGGGAGAGATTGCCCCGCAAGCATTCAGTTTGACAAGACGTTTGACGCTTCGCATTCTTCAATGGTGTGTACACCACATGCCATGCCGTCCGCTAATAAATCCCCCATCACAGTTTTCCCCTCCTGCCGCATCCACACCACCCCATCCCCCTCTCCAATCCGACCACGTTCCTGACGGTAGCCGCCGCACGCGCTAGCTAGCTACCCATATGCCGCCCTGCGGCTGCGCCGGCAAATAACCCAAACGTCATTACACGTGGTTCATGTCATGGAGCGCTATCAACGACGGCAACGACGACAAGCCACGGCCGGCTATGCTTGAATGGCAGTTGCGCAACGCCGCGCGTGACGGGCTGCTGCCCTACGAGCTGCCGGAGCGTGTGTGTCATCGACGCCGGGGCACGGCCACCTTCCGCCGCCCCGTGCAGTCCACAATGGATCTCGGCGACCAAGCGCTGCCGGGCACTACGGTCGACACCGCGCTCGCCATGGACACTCCGTCCAAAGTGCGTCTCGACAACGTAACGCCGAAGTTCGACTTCAACGCTTACCCTCTAGATGAGTACGGAGGATTTTGTGCGGTGATCGAAGGTGATGGGCGCCGGCCGCTCCCTGATCGCGTCCGTCAAAGCTCCCATGTTGTTTATGCATGCACGCATCATCCATCGTAGTAGTTTATTAAGTACTGTAGTTATTAGCTGGTAGTATGGTTTGCATGTGATCGAGAAGATGCGGTAGCTCCATGAATCCATCGTTTTCTCGGCGCGCGTCGTAGTTTCATTTTGGCGTCTGCGTGGTGCCGCCATTGAACTAACTAGGAAACATATGCCCGTGCGTTATAACGGGAAAAAATATCACACACTCCTAACCTCGTAAGTATGTTTTTATCTAGAGTTTTAATTTAAAATTATTTAAATTCAAACAAAATTTATGTTGATTTGTCCGAAAGAAATTATGTACATTCACTATGATATATTTTATTTTATCCAGATTATTCAAATTCAAACAAATTTTAGTTGATTTTTCCAAAATATTTACATACATTTCTGACCTATATTTTCTTTTATGTAGATTTTCAAATTTCAAATTATTCAAATTAAAAAATTGATTTGTCCAATTTTTTTACTTCATTCATTCTACACTATATTTTATTTTATCTAGATTTTTTAATTTCAGTTTATTCGAATTCAACCAAAAGTTTAGTTCATTTGTTCAAAAAGTTTATGCATATTCATTCTGCACTATATTTGATTTTCTCTAGATTTTGAAATTCGAAATTATTCGAATTCAAAGAAACAATTAGTTGGCTTGTCCGAAAAGTTTATCAAGAATATAAGTTATTTTCTTACGTAGAAAAAAAGAAAGAGAATACTTAAGATAACTTGTGTATACCTCTCTTAGAGCATCTCTAGCAGACCCCGCAAAATCCCGACCCGCATAAGTCTTTTGCAATTCGCGAAAAAGAGTATATGCAGGCTGGCGCGGACGAGGACAGACTCGGACCCCGTATAATCAACCCGTAAAAAGGAATATTCTTTAAATATACCGAACAGACTCAGAACTAGCTCTTTTTTTTAGTCGTCCTCTTCCTCGCGTCAATCCGGCGAACAGGCGGACGACGAAAAACAAGAGGCGAGCGCGGCGCGGGCGGAGGCCAGGGCGGCCGGGGCGAGCGCGGCACGCGCGGAGGCCAGGGTTGCCGGGGCGGCGCGAGCCGCGACGGGATCCAACGGCCGGCGCATCGAGCTAGCTAGCTAGCTCCGTTCGAATCCGTTGAGCTGCTAGCTAGCTAGCTCCGTTCGATTGGATTGAGCTAGCTAGCTAGCTCCGTTCGAGGGCCGCGGAGCTACCGGGCGAGCGCGGCGGCCGGGACGGAGGGCCGGCTATCGGACGGCCGGCGGGCGAGCGCGATGGCCGGGGCGGCCGGGAGGCGGACGTGCGCGGCGGCCGGGCGAGCTTTATGGCGTTGGCGGGAGCAAAAATTCCTCAACCGCCAACTTTGACCGGTATGCAGGGCCCTGCTAAAGTTGCCCTCAAAACTGTATATATCAGGGTTTCACGTTCGCGTTTGCAGGGCCCTTTAAATTTTTTTAAGGGTCGAACAATTTTGCGGGGTCTGTTCGGGCTCGTTTTTCCGACTGGAACTGCAAAAAAAGGGTTATTTAGCGGGTTTAACCTTTTATACGGGTTCTGCTAGAGATGCTCTTAGTGTCATTGTGGTCGGGTTGGCACCCCATACATGGCGGGTTTATCAGGAGGTCATAGGTTGTAACGGGGCATCCCCTTCTTTGCACA
This sequence comes from Triticum timopheevii, assembly GCA_963921465.1. Classification (NCBI taxonomy): domain Eukaryota; kingdom Viridiplantae; phylum Streptophyta; class Magnoliopsida; order Poales; family Poaceae; genus Triticum; species Triticum timopheevii. The sequence goes on along the minus strand of OY997262.1, from coordinate 463,329,295 downwards.
CACTTTTTCCATTTTGATTTTTACTTTAATTCGTATGGTCTCTATCTTATGCTCTCTCCGGCCATTTTTACTCTGCATATAAGTTTTGTCCGAAGTTAAAGTATCTCTACTTTGATCAAATCTATAAGAAAAAGTATCAACATTCACGATGCGAAATCAATACTTTTACATTCACTACGAAATGTAGTTTCATCGAATATATATTTGGTATTGTATGTTGATATTTTAAATATATATTTGGTCAAACCTTGTATAGTTTGACTTGACATAAATCTAATACGCGGACTAACACTAAGCGTCAAACATTAGTTGGCCGAGTGCTATGTACGCGAGGCGAATCTCCTGGGTTCAAGTCCTACCCCCTCATTCAGATTTTTTTTTCGTTTTAAGGATTTTCAGCCTAAATAAATTAAATACATGGGTGCTTTATGGAGAAAAAATATATTTGCACACGGATTAACCACCGCCTCAGCCACTGACAGTGGGCCCCCGCCATGTTGGCACACCACGCGTGCATGGGATATGACTGGATACGGTAGAAAGCACCATATATGAACAAAGAGGACAAGTTCAATGACTAGAAACACGTATTTTGCAAGTTTGTGCATCAAACTGACCGTCACGTGCAAGTTTTATGACTCCCGGTGTATTTACCTCTTTGGTGAAATACCACCGGCATCTGGAAAGATTGCCGTGCCGCTAACTAACTATTCCTATAAAGGTCTCCCTACTAGTGTAATAATGTGTTTAAGCTTGGAAAGAGGGTTGGAGGAGCGATGGATAGGAGGAGCGATGATACAACAGTGGGCTCTAAATTATCAGTAATCCTAGTACACACACTTCACTACTAAGCATTATATTCAAATTGATTATTTTTCATCTTAAGTACCAATGTTTTCTAAAAAAGAGATTTTGCACTTTGTAAAAAAGTGCAAAATCCACTTTTAAAGCCGCTTACACTTTTTTTTTGAAAAAAAGTGGAATTCTGGCTAACTAAACTTGGATGTTTTGAAAACTAATCCGAGCCTCTCGAAAAAGGATTGGCAAAACCGATATATTTAGATCTTGGCAATACCAATATATTATCTAGTTCTTAGGTCGTGCAAGACGGCTAGACATGCGCCAACAATAATAAGTCAAGTCCAGTTGATCGGCCACGTGTGGTGTGTGAGGCTCTTAAAGGTCGAATTGAAAAGTCCATGCAGATATAGCCAAACTCAGAATCTTTAATGTTTGTTTGCTAATGTAACATATCCTCTTTCTCTCAATCTGCCATGCTCATCACCCAAATATCAAGGGAGACGCCACTTCAGACTATCCCACTCTGTAAAGAACAACTATAAATATCCCTTTCACTTATGGGTCGATGCAATTGCTAAATTGTGATTGTTTGATTCCTGTTGCCCGTAGCAATGCACGGGCATTGTCCTAGTGATTATAGTGGGTCGGTAGTTCAACAGCTGGTGGAAAATCCAAAGGGGTGGACATATAACGACATAAATTGTGAATAAGAATGGCACAACTGAGAAATAAAATAAAAATGAAGTAAAAAGAGAATGCAAAAACTGAAAACAAAAATGGCAAAAAATAAAATAAAACCCCCCAGTGCTTAAGGCCTATGGTCCACCTGCGTCTTGGGCTGTCCCATTTTGTAGGCACTTCAGGCAAGATTTTATTTGGTCACGCAATCGGAGACACATAGTTGCGCCCCTATGGGCCATCTAAGTGTCGTGTGTGGCCTTGTGCGAGTCAGGAACAACCCAGTTACTCATGTTGGCTGACTACCTCCATATTCTACAACTACACAAGGCCCAATACTCTACAAAGCTTCTTCTTCTTGCCCACGCCAATCATTCTCTCCCGTTGGGCTTGTCCATTTAGTGATTAGTCCCACATCGCCTGGCTACACAAAATGGGGTTGGGAGCTTGGCTATTTATTAGGGTGGGGTGCCACGCATGGAGGGCATCCATATACTTGGTGAGCCCAACGCAGGGCATGCCATTGGGGGGCACCAGTAGCTCGACTTCCGATTCATTCAATCCAATGCAAGCAAATTGTGTGTCAAATGGATTGACTTTCAACCTCAACTGTTCTATCAACCAGATTCCAAACCAGTTTGCTAATCTTACAGACGGTTGTGGGCAATTCTTTGAGTTTGCTCAAAGAGAAACAATGCAAATAAACCAATTACATGATTTCTATGCTTGCATGCCAGATAAAACTGGTTTTCATGTCAATCAAATGCAGAATAACTCAGTTGATTTTGGCCATTATATGCATTCTTCTACAGAGAACACATCCACATCTGATGAGATGATTCATGGTCATATGATGCCAAAATATCCAGCTGCACATCTTCAACATAGCGAGAGGGTATCAGTAAGGCAAAATACCAAACCCAAAGCTTGATCAACGGAAGATATGACAATCAACCAAATTCTCCAAGCTCATAGGCTAGCGGAAAGTCTAATTACCCCTTGCATACATAGCGAAAGGGATGCAATGCGTAGTAGTCTGAATGGACTTTTTGTAAAGGGTGATTGTCTTTTCTGTATAAATTGAAAGCCGAATCAAAAAGGATATATATCAACACAAAAAATTACTAATACAAAGTTTGGTTAATACGAAATTATAGGGTTAGTCACTAGAGGTGCCCAACAAGAGCGCGGGATCGTCGAACGGCGATGCACAAGGGAAGCTAAAGGGGATCGAGGGGTCATGCATTGTGGCTCTCGCGTGACCTCGGGTAAGGCCCAAATCCCACCCGTCCCTTTTCTTACACTAGTAGGTGGGGCGCGCCCTGGGCCCGCCTCCTGTGCGTTCTTGTGCGCACTTGCCTTGGCTGTGCAGCTGTGCACGTGCATATGCAGGCCAGGGTACAGTTAACAAAAACTTAGAGAAAAATGTTCATTCAAGAGACATAGCAAGGTAATAGGTGCATATTATAAGATAGGTCACAATCTTACATGATGGATGATAGAGGACAACATTGAATTGAAATCAAAGGCTAACATGCTCTAAAAGAAAAACGACCTTCAAAAGAAAAGTAGGGTTCATATATATAGATAGCAGGTGCTGCTGATGACGATGTGTCTAGAGATTAGCTAAAGATGATAGCAGGTGCTGCTCACGACGTCGTGTCTAGTGACGATGGACGGTGAGGGAGAGGCGGCGCCCTTCCTTGCATATCATCTCTGAACTTTAAGTTTGCAATGAACTTAATACATTCTTTAAGACCAGCAAAACTTGTGGATTCTCGGGGAAAAAAAATCTGACCATAGTATTCAAACCTGTAGAAGTAGAAGGAACCAAATCAGCATCATATTTATTTGAACCGATTCGAGAACAAGCAGATCTATGCAGATAAGGGATGTATTGTGTTGCATGCATTAGGAACAAAATATTCAAGCAGCACCATTGAATTGCTAGTAAAAGGGGGTAGAGCAAAAGCATGTATTTAAGGAGAGCACCTCCTAATAAAAGTTTCAAGAGTATAGGATACCTCGGGTTCTGAAACTTGAACTAAGATTTTGAGCTTTCCTAGTACTCCCTCCGATCCATCTTACTTGTCGTTAGTTTAGTAAAACTTTAGTCGAAAGGAGTAATAGCTAACATCTTTGGAATCACAGAAAAACAATGGTATATTATGCCTAACGACATATGGTCCATCATAATTTTATCTTCCTCGAGTGTGTCACTGAGATTGGTCAAGGTAATGATCCCCGATTCGAATTTGAACCATTAAAACATAAGGATCAAAGACTGGGAGATGGGAGATATAAGCAGATCAATGATTGAGCTCTACTAAGGATACAAGGCACAAATATAAGAGATACTACATAAGATGGTAATGAGTTGGACTGCTCTACAAAGAAAAGTGAGCAAACCAGTATGTAAGGCTCGTTAATTTTGGTCTGGAAGCATCAGAATGGAAGTAACAAACATAAATAATAGTTAACAAATAAAATTATTAACAAAGACATATTTATATACATCAAACAGTACCAAGGGAAGTACATGCCGCTCCTCTGGTCGGACCTCCTCCACATCCAAAGACGCCCCGTTGTCCAGCTCGGGTGGCCTCATCCGTGACCTTCCGGAGGTAGCGGCGTCGATGGGCACCATCTGCAAATTGAACAGCAAGGTCATGCCTCCATATGAGGCCTCAACAATCACCTTGCCGTACGGAACGCCCGTTGCAGAATACGTTGGATTTCACAATTTTAAAGTTCTTTGTGTTCCGGTTATGCTAAACCTAATCAATAAAGCTTGGCTGATGATATTTTTTGTAAAACGTGTTCATTGGTGAAATGCTTGTCACAGCATGGAGTAGTGTTGCAGAATCAAACGTTGTCTAAGAAAAGGCTGTGAAGGCTAATACTAAACAGTAGTGCAGCTCCATTTTTGAAATTGTTCAATGATTTGTAGCTGCAATAGACGATTTCAAATGATCTCCTCTTATATCTGAACACTAATCATTTATCTCAGAAATGAAGTGGATCAGTGTATTTATTTTTATTACTGCACAGGCTATGTTTCTTTTCACCAAATAACATTTTTTCTACTATATAAGAGCGCCACAACTGCCAAGCTGCCTTTGTACGAGGTACATTCAGTTTTCAGGTTGTAAGATATGAGTCCTTCACATGCATGGAAGAAACAGGAAAACTGGAAGACCACAAACACAATCCGTGTCACACCATTAGAACTAACCTGTGAATCTAATCTTGTAAAATCAATACATGTATAAACCTTATGACTGAAAGAAGGGACATATAGCAGAACGAACAATGTTTGGGCAATGAGAAAAAAAGACATGAGACATGATCCAAGGCGCATTATGCTTTCCAACTCTAGTATTACTATTTCTTTAAACACTGTTATTGTAATAGAGAACATGAAATATTGATTATATGTAACTTTAGGCCATCGGTTGGTCCTCCGACTTTTTTTTAGAACACTTACACTGTTGACTACTGAAATTTATTCTGAAAGGGCCTAGAAGTTTGATATTTATCAAGAACCAAACATTTAGAACATTCCGAAAACAATTATAGTACAATGTCGTAGGTCCCTTGTACGATCCATTGGATTCACAGGCAGGACAATCCACTAATAGTTGATAAATACAAAGTTTGACCCCCCCCCCCCCCCCCAATACACACACATACACAAAAAGGTCCAGTTGGGCATTAATGATGCTACTCCATTACAAAACATTGGCCCTTCCACTTCTGATCATAAAAAATGTGTATCGAAGCATCCAAACAACCACATTATCAAATCATACCTACACCACATGCGAATACATGATTTATAATTTGCAGAAGCATATAAATATATATTGATTGCAAAAACATACCTACACCACATGCTTCTTCAAACTTCCCAATATCCAAGGATTCAGGGCCGACAGTGCAGCATCAAGCTATGCAGGGTTCTCAGTTGGCAAGAAACACTTCAGATTCACAGCATATAAGGAAACATAACAAATTCCTCTGGTATCCGGGAGTTGCGTGATCTCATGGTTGAAGGAACAGATACTTGACATGAAAAAAGCTATAACAAATAACTTAAACGATCTGATGCTGAGCTTTTGGTTCGGTCTAGTCCATCACATCATTCTCCTAATGATGTGACCCCGTTATCAAACGAGAACTCATGTCTATGGTTAGGAAACCTTAACCATCTTTGATCAATGATCTAGTCTAGTAGAGGCTGACTAGGGACACTGTAGCTTATATATTCACACATGTATTTAAGTTTCCGATCAATACAATTCTAGCATGAATAATAAACTTTTATCATGAATGGGAAATATGATAATAACCATTTTATTATTGCCTTTAGGGCATATTTCCAATAAAACACATTACCATTTATGACTTACGAAAAAACAAAATCAATATTGAGTAGTGTCGAAAAGTAATGTCACCATCTGCAAATTGAACAGCAAGGTCATGCCTCCATATGAGGCCTCAACAATCACCTTGCCGTACGGAACGCCCGTTGCAGAATACGTTGGATTTCACAATTTTAAAGTTCTTTGTGTTCCGGTTATGCTAAACCTAATCAATAAAGCTTGGCTGATGATATTTTTTGTAAAACGTGTTCATTGGTGAAATGCTTGTCACAGCATGGAGTAGTGTTGCAGAATCAAACGTTGTCTAAGAAAAGGCTGTGAAGGCTAATACTAAACAGTAGTGCAGCTCCATTTTTGAAATTGTTCAATGATTTGTAGCTGCAATAGACGATTTCAAATGATCTCCTCTTATATCTGAACACTAATCATTTATCTCAGAAATGAAGTGGATCAGTGTATTTATTTTTATTACTGCACAGGCTATGTTTCTTTTCACCAAATAACATTTTTTCTACTATATAAGAGCGCCACAACTGCCAAGCTGCCTTTGTACGAGGTACATTCAGTTTTCAGGTTGTAAGATATGAGTCCTTCACATGCATGGAAGAAACAGGAAAACTGGAAGACCACAAACACAATCCGTGTCACACCATTAGAACTAACCTGTGAATCTAATCTTGTAAAATCAATACATGTATAAACCTTATGACTGAAAGAAGGGACATATAGCAGAACGAACAATGTTTGGGCAATGAGAAAAAAAGACATGAGACATGATCCAAGGCGCATTATGCTTTCCAACTCTAGTATTACTATTTCTTTAAACACTGTTATTGTAATAGAGAACATGAAATATTGATTATATGTCACTTTAGGCCATCGGTTGGTCCTCCGACTTTTTTTTAGAACACTTACACTGTTGACTACTGAAATTTATTCTGAAAGGGCCTAGAAGTTTGATATTTATCAAGAACCAAACATTTAGAACATTCCGAAAACAATTATAGTACAATGTCGTAGGTCCCTTGTACGATCCATTGGATTCACAGGTAGGACAATCCACTAATAGTTGATAAATACAAAGTTTGACCCCCCCCCCCCCCCCAATACACACACATACACAAAAAGGTCCAGTTGGGCATTAATGATGCTACTCCATTACAAAACATTGGCCCTTCCACTTCTGATCATAAAAAATGTGTATCGAAGCATCCAAACAACCACATTATCAAATCATACCTACACCACATGCGAATACATGATTTATAATTTGCAGAAGCATATAAATATATATTGATTGCAAAAACATACCTACACCACATGCTTCTTCAAACTTCCCAATATCCAAGGATTCAGGGCCGACAGTGCAGCATCAAGCTATGCAGGGTTCTCAGTTGGCAAGAAACACTTCAGATTCACAGCATATAAGGAAACATAACAAATTCTTTGCTTCAACTCCCAGAAAAAAACAGATAATGCAAACTGTCTATTGAAAGTGAATTGAAAAATGAACAGGCGGCGGATATACTTTCACATGAACAACCTCTATCCTCCGCTCTCGCATGCCACATCGGATAGAAAGAGTAATGAGACCTAGTGATTAGTGGGGCTTACTGGACAGAAAGAGAATAGTATGATTCCCAGTTTGATTAGAAAAGAAGTAGAAGATCAATATGTTAGTTGAGGTACAGTATGAGGCACACCGCCATGAGCGCCGCCATGAGTTCCAGCGTCTCACCGGAGCTGCAGCAGGTGTACTGTCGCGGGCGAGCATGCTGATGAGACGACGAAGTCCACTGCAGCAGGTGTACCGTCTACCTCAAATCAACAGAATCAAAAGGAATTTTGAAATGATTTGATTCTACATAATCAACTTCCATGGATCAGATGCATATAGTATAATCTAATGTTATTTGTGAAACCTTTTGAACTACCAACTACTGAGTTGCATCCAAGCACGAAACTTCCTTGATAGTTTCGGTTGCATGTAGTTGGGCCAAACTTCAATCAAAAGTTTGTTCAACCCCTCCCAATGCTCTATTGGAGTTGTAAGGTACAATAGAGGTAAAATGAGCATGACTATCTCCATAAACAAACAATAATGTAAATAGAGCAAGGGAACAACACATACTGTACTGTTGTGTTCAGTATAAGGTGCTTCCATCTTTTGTTCAAATCTTCTACAACCCCATACTGCATCACGGATGCAAAAGGGTGAGAACTAAGTAGACAAACGGAACCATTAGGGGCCCGGATAAAATGTTGTTTGCTGCTAATCTCACTTTCAAAATCATTATTAGCACTTAACAAAACAAAACATATCAGAATTTCCTAACAAATAAAAAGCTATAGTTCACACTCTGTTTCTCTTTCAGAAATTACAAAGTATCATGTGAATGCCCAAGATGAGACATTATACATGCTATACTAAAAGTAAGATGGCATCAAACGAGCTATGAATCCATTTATGATCTGACCAACACAGGGGAAAGAAACAACAGCTACCTGAATGATCGCCCAGACGGCGGCCGCGAGGGGCACCCAGTTAGACAATGGCACGACCCATCACTCAACGAACCACGCGAAGAGGCCGAGCAGGATTAATTTTCTTGGAAGATACTGACTTGTCAAAAGTCAGATGCCATGACCAGATCTTGCCATCTTCAGATACCGATGCTAGATATGTCATGGTCCCTTGATACATGTTCTGGTTCGACTCTATATCAAGAAATTATTGAGTGTGAAGATTGCACATGTGTGAAATCCTGAGATTGTTTGCCGATGTTACAAAAAATAGATTCTAACTGCAGATCGTAGTAGCAAGAAAAGGGAAAAGATAAAGAACAGAAATAATTCACCTGCCCTCCAGAAGATCAGGTCGACGCCGTTCTGCTACATGAGCGACAGTAGCGCGTCCCGCACCGGCCGGAGCAGATCCCGCCGTCCCGCTCCCACAATTTCTTTATATGGGTAGGGATGGTTCAGAACATTTTTCTTGAATACGCATGAGCATGTGTATCATATATTAAAGAATAAGCGGCAAAGAAGCCGGATACAACGCCTTTCAGCTATTACAATGCCAATCACAGGAATTAGCAAACACACCCACCACGCGTACTAATATACTTGCTTCACCTAGGCCAACATCATGCCGATGGCGATGGGGCAAGCCACAGAGCAACCGAGCCGCGTCACAACCGCCGTCGAAGACCTCTACAACAAGACCAAAACTGGAGACCAACACAGACCAAGGTACCCCACCCATTGCGCCAAGAAGAAGTCGGCAAGTGGACGGCAGGGCCTGGACGGACCTAGAGACAACATCAAGGGATGGTTCAGAACATTCAGAGTGGCCATTCCCACAGAAGATTTTGATTTCCTCAGAGCGATGATTAACCTAGCCAGCTAGCCATTTTCAGGCTTTCAGAAAATCTCCAAGGATCCGTGATTCGAAGGTTATGTTCTCAAGACAGATTTGCATCAGTTTTTAGGAGATTCACGTCAGATTTCAAACTAAGAATCTCATAGGTCATCCCCACGCTGAGCAGAGCACTACTCACCAGTGACGAGATCGAACGCAGATGGAGGCGCAGGAGCGGGAGCACGGAGATCCCAACCAGGAGCATGACCCTCCTTCCGAGTCCCCTCCCGGAGGATGAGCAGCAAGACAGAGACACACGGGCAGAGGTCCCTGCTGCTGCAGACGAGGCCAAGGTCGGAGGCGGTGACGTCGTCTGTCAGGGGAGGAGAACCTCTCTCCCGTCGCGGCCCCCCTTCCGCTGCCGTACTCGAGGAAGAAAGGGAGAGGCGGAGTGCTAGAGATAGGCTAGGGCAGGGGAACGGGGAGGAGAAGACGAGAGAAATGGCTGAGGCGGCGGCGGAGGCTTTGGAGGTGGATTGGAGGTTGCGTGCGAGAGCTGATGTGACGATGTGGGGCAAAAGAAAAGTAGAGGCTACCGAAGGAAGGGATCCATCGCTAATTTTTTTTTACTTGGACACAGTAAAGACGGGGACGAGCGATGGGAGCCTGATGGATGTATTTTTTTTGTCGTACATGCGAACGCGCGAGGAGGCGCCATTGATGCGCACGTTAATGTTTTGGATGTGTGTTTGATGCCAGATGCTAGGGAGGGTTCCGTTATGTCTCAAGTGGCGGGGCGGATAGAAAATTTGTCATCATCCTAGAGGAAGTGGACCTTAGGATAGAACTTGCACGTTACAATGTAATCTTCTGTGAGGATATGGGGAAGACAGATCTCGGATTAGATGATGCGGTCACGTGTGTGTGGGAGGGTGTGGCCTTTTGCGAGTGGAGGGGGTGGATCTTCCCTAACATGATGTTTTTTGTTTCATTTTGTTAGTTATTTCCATTTTTTTAACCAATTTAGGAAACAAAATCTTATCCGTCTTGAAATATGGGAACAAACTAAGGACACATCTATGAAGTAAACATATACTTGCTAGTTGTGTGTGGCACACACAAAGAAACAATCCCCGCCCCCGTGAAGTTACAATGAGATTAAAATAAAAATATGCCACCAACCACACCACCTGGTCACTCCACACGTGTTACCCTTCCTAAATAGTGTACTTACATGGCTTCTTGCATTACGGTTAAAAATATCTCCTCCTTTTACACTTTATTTGCAAATATTTGGTTTATCCCATAGGCCAATGATTATCTTGTATGTCTTATACACAGTGACAACCTAATTACAAACAACCATCCCCTTTTGACCTATTGTGCACAACTTTATACATCTGGTAGGATGACAAGATGGATAAAGTATTGCACAGGAGGAATAAGTATGTGAGGAACATTTCATTACATGCCTTGCTTGAGCAAAACTGAACTTCTCTTGAATATGTTCTCACAAAGCATTACTATGGTCTCTATTGCTTTATCGAAGTACACTACACATCTGTCCACGTGATGTATGATTTCCTATTATACTTTGATCACAAGCAAGGTGTGGTAACAAGTCATAATGTTTTTTTTCATGCAAGTATGTAGTTTTGGGTGGAGTTCATTACATGAGGCGTTTCTGCTCGTGGTTAGGGATAAAATTTATTATCACACCAATGTGTACATATGCGTTCACAAGGCATTGATTTGTTACTTTGTGTTGCAGTAATAATGTGTATAAGTTTGAATAGAGGGTTGGAGGAGCGATTGATACGATAGTGCGATGTAAATTCAGCAAGCCTAGTACACACGTTTCAATACTAGGCATTGATATGCTCATATAGATTGTTTTTCGTCTGAAGTACCAATATTTTCATAAAAATGATTTTGCACTATGTAAATAAGTTCAAATTCCACTTTTTAAGTTCCTTACACTTTTTTCCAAAAAAGTGGAATCTACACTTCGGGCTAACTAAACTTGCACGTTATGAAACCTAACCCGAGACTCCCGAAAAAAGAAACCATTTGCTGAAGACATGGAAAAACCGACATATTATTTAGATCTTTGGTTGTGCAAGACAGCTAGACAAGCGCATGCCATAATAAGTCAAGTCGAGTTAATCGTTCACGAGTGTTGTGTGAGGCTCCGTTCAAAAACTGCATAGATACTACAGAAGCGGGATCAAAACCAGTTTGGGGGAGAAGTGTTCTTCATGAAAGTGAATTTGATTGTCGAATTGAAAAGTTCATGCTAACATAGCCAAACTCAGAATCTTCAATGTTTCTTTGCAGACGTGACATATCATCTTTTCTCCCAATCTGTCATGCTCATGACCCAAAAATTAACGGAGAGGCCACATAGGACTTGCCCCTCCGTAAAGAACAACCATAAATAACCCTTTCACTTATGAGTTGCTGCAATTGCTAAATTGTGATTATTTGATTCATGTTGCCTGTAGCAATGCACGAGCATTGTGCTACTGATTTTAGTGGGTCGGTAGTTCAGCAGTTGGTGGGAACGAAAGTGGTGGACATATAACCACATAAATTGTGAATAAGAATGGCATGACTGTGAAAAAGAATAAAAATGGAAGTAAAAAGAGACAGCAAAAACTGAAAACAAAAATGGCAAAAAAAAACAAGAAAACCCAGCGCTTAAGGCCTATGGTCCTCCTGCTTGCTGGGCTGTCCTATTTCGTAGGCACTTCAGGCAAGATATTGTTTGGTCTCGCAACAGGCCGCACATAGTCGCGCCCCTAAGGATCATCTAAGTGTCGTGTGTGGCCTTGCGTGAGTCAGGGATAACACAATTACTCATGTGGGTTGACTACCTCCGTATTATGCAACTAAACAAGGCCCAATACTCTACAAAACTTCTTCTTGCTTGCGCCAATCATTTTCTCCCGTGGGGCTTGTCCACTTAGTGATTAGTCCCACATCGCCTGGCTACGCAAAATGGGGTTGGGGGGTTGGCTATTTAATAGGGTGGGGTGCCATGCATGGAAGGTATCCATATCATTGGTGAGCTGAACGTAGGGCATGTCATGGGGGGGGGGGGGGGGGGGGTGACCAGGAGCTCAATTTTCTGATTCGTTCAATCCAAGCAAGCAAATAGTCTGTCAAATGTATTGACTTTTGACCTTAACTGTTCTATCTGCCGGACTTCAAAGCAGTGTGCTAATATTATGGACAGTTGTGGGCAAATCTTTGAGTCTGCTCCAAGAGAAACAATGGAAATAAACTAGTTGCAGGATTTCTATGCTTGCATGCCAGAAAAAACTGGTTTTCATCTCAACCAAATGCAGAATAGCTCAGTCGATTTTGGCCAATATGTACATTCTTCTACAGAGAACACATCCAGATATGCCTAGATGATTCATGATTATATGATGCCTAAATATCTAGCTGCACATCCTCAACATAATGAGAGGGTCTTAATAAGGCAAAATGACAACCTCAAAGCTTGTACAAGAGAAGCTGTGAAAATCAACCAAATTCTCCAACCTCACAGACTATGAGAAAGTCTAACAACCCCTTCCGTACATAGTGAAAGGGTTGTGACGCTTAGTAGTCTGAATGGATTTTCTATGAAGGGTGGTTGTCTCTTTGGGTATAAATTGAAACCCGAATCAAAAAAGAGAAACACCAAAATTTACTAACCGAAGTTTGGTTAATACCAAATTACAAGCTCAGCCGTGGGAGGTGCACAACAAGAGTGCGGGACAGTCGAGCACGATCCACGAGGGAAGAGAAAGGGGATTGAGAGCCCAGTATTGTGGCTCTTGATTAACCTCTGGTAAGGCCCAAGAGCCACATGTTTGTGTTTGATGTCGGATGTTGCGGACCGTTCCAGTATGTCTCAAGTGGCGGGGTGGCTAGAGAATTTGTCGTCATCCTAGAAGAAGTGGACCTTGGAATGGAACTTTCACAATACGACATACTCTTCTGTGATGATGTGGGGACGAGGATCTCAGGTTAGATGATGCGGTCTCTTGTGAGTGGAAGGGTGTGGATTTTCCATGACGTGACTTGATTTTTTTTCAATGTGATCTTGTGCGAGTGGAGGGGTGGATCTTCCCTGACATGATGTTTCTTGTTTCATTTTTGTTAGTTATGTCCATTTTCTCTTAAATAATTTAGGAAATAAATCTTATCCGTCTTGAAATATGAAAAAACTAGGGACACATATATGAAGCAAACATATACTTGCTAGTTGTTTGTGGCGCACGCACAAAGAAACAAACCCCGCCCCATGAGGTTCTAATGAGATTAAAATAGAAATCTGCCACAAACCACACCAACTGGTCATCCCACACATGTTGACCAATCTAAATAGTGTACTGAAGAGGCTTCTTGCATTACATTTAAGCAAATCACTTCCTTTTGCACTTTATTTGCAAATTTTTGGTATATCCCATAGGCCAATGATTGTCTTGTATGTCTTGTACAAAGTGACAACCTAATTACCAACAACCATGCCTCTATTCCCTATTGTGCCCAACTTTATACAGCTGGAAGGACAAGTGGATGGATGAATGTATTGTAGAGGAGTAATAATTAAGTGTGGGAGGGACATTTCATTACATACCTTGCCTGCGTAAAATTAAACTTCTCTTGAATATATTCTCACGCAGAATTACTATGGTCTCTATTGCTTTATTGAAGTACACCACACATTTGTCCATGTGATGTATGATTTTGTATTATACTTTGATTACAAGCAAGGTGTGGTAACAAGTCACAATGTTTCTTTTTCACGCAAGTATGCAATTTTGGGGGGAGTTCATTACATGAGGTGTTTCTGCTCGTGGTTAGGGATAATTTTTTTATCACACCAATGTGTATATATGCCTTCACAAGGCATTGATTTGTTACTTTGTGTTGCAGTAATAATGTGTGTAAGTTTGAATAGATGGTTGGAGGAGCAATTGATACGATAGTGCGCTGTAAATTATCAGCAACCCTAGTACGCACATTTCAATACTAGGCATTAATATGTTCATATAGATTATTTTTCATCTTAAGTACCAATATTTTATAAAAAACAATTTGCACTATGTAAAAAAGTTCAAATTCCACTTTTTAAGCTGCTTACACTTTTTAAAAGGTGGAATCTACACTTCGGGCTAACTAAACTTGCACGTTATGAAAACTAACCCGAAACTCCCGAAAAAAGAAACCATTTGCTGGAGACATGGCAAAACCAATGTATTATTTAAGTCTGTCGTCGTGCAAGACAACTAGACAAGCGCAAGCCATAATAAGTCAAGTCGAGTTGATCGGTCACGAGCAGTGTGTAAGGCTCCGTTCAAAAACTGCATAGAGACTAGAAAAGCGGGATCAAAACCAGTTTGGGGGAGAAGTATTGTTGACAAAAGTGAATCTGGTTTTCGAATTGAAAAGTTCGTGTTGATATTGTCAAACTCGGAATCTTCAATGTTTGTTTGCTAACGTGACATGTCCTCTTTCCTCCCAATCTGCCATGCTCATAACCCAAAAAACAATGGAGAGGCCACTTTGGACTATCCCCCTCCGTAAAGAACAACTATAAATATCCCTTTCACTTATGGGTCGATGCAATTGCTAAATTGTGACTATTTGATTCATGTTGCCCGTAGCAATGCATGTGCATTCTACTAGCGATTGTAGTTGGTTAGTAGTTCAACAGTTGGTGCAAAATTAAAGTGGTGTACATATAACGACATAAATTGTGAATAAGAATGACACAACTACGAAAAAGAATAAAAAGGAAGTAAAAAGAGACAGAAAAAACAGAAAACAAAAATGGCAAAAATAAAACAAGAAAACCCAGTGCTTAAGGCCTATATATGGTCCTCCTGCGTGTTGGGCTATCCCATTTCGTAGGCACTTCAGGCAAGATCTTGTTTGGCCTCGCAATAGACGACACATAGTTGCGCTTGTAAGGATCATCTAAGTGTCGTGTGTGGCCTTGTGCGAGTAGAGGACAACCCAGTTACTCATGTGGGCTGACTACCTCCATATTATGCAACTACACAAGGCCCAATACTCGACAAAACTTCTTCTTGCCCGTGCCAATCATTATCTCCCGTGGGGCCTGTCCACTCAGTGATTAATCTCACATCGCCTGGCTACGCAAAATGGGGTTGGGAGCTTGGCTATTTAATAGGGTGGGGTGCCACACACGGAAGGCATCCATATCATTGGTGAGCACAACGCAGGGCATGTCATTGGGGAGGGGGCACCAGCAACTCGATTTCTGATTCATTCAGTCCAAGCAAGCAAATAGTTCTTCTACAGAGAACTCATCCAGATATGGCAAAATATCTAGCTGCACATCCTCAGCATAGCGAGAAGGAATAAGTAAGGCAAAATGACATCTCCAAAGCTTGCACAAGAGAAGCCGTGACAATCTACCAAATGCACCAACCTCAAAAACTACCAGAAAATCTAACTACCCCTTCCATACATAACGAAAGGAATGTGACGCGTAGTACTCTGAGTGGATTTTCTGTGTAGGGTGATTGCCCCTTTCGGTATAAATTGAAACCCGAATCAAAAAGGAAATATAGAAACACCAAAATTTACTAACCAAAGTTTGGTTAGTACCATATTAGAAGCTCAGCCACGGGAGGTGCCAAACAAGAGTGCGGGACCGTCGAGCAATGATCCATGAGGGAAGACAAAGGGGATCGAGAGCACAGTAATGTGGCTCTTGAGTGACCTTTGGAAAGGACCGAGACCCACATGTCCCATTTCTTACATGTGTGTTTGATATCGGATGCTGGGGAGGGTTCCAGTATGTCTCAACAAGTGGCGGGTTGGCTAGAGAATTCGTCGTCATCCTAGAAGAAGTGGACCTTAGAATGGAACTTGCACATTACAACGTAACCTTCTGTGAGGATATGGGGAAGATGGATCTCGGTTAGACGATGCAGTCTCTTGTGAGTGGAAGGGTGTGGATTTTCCATGACATGACTTGATTAGTTTGATGTTTTAAACGCGATCTAGTGTGAGTGGAGGGGGTGGATCTTCCCTGGCATGATGTTTTTTGTTGCATTTTTGTTAGTTATTTCCATTTCCTCTTAACCAATTTAAGAAAAAAAATCTTTTCCGGCCTAAAATATGGGGAAAACTAAGGACACAGATATGAAGCAAACATATACTTGCTAGTTGTGCGTGGCACACACACAAAGAAACAAACCCCGACCCCATGTAGTTCTAATGAGATGCAAATAGAAATATGCCATCAACCAAACCACTAGTCAACCCACACGTGTTGACCCGCCTAAACTGTGTACTTAAGAGGCTTCTTGCATTACAGTTAAGCAAAATCACTTTGTTTTGCATGTTATTTGGAAAATTTTGGTATATCCCACAGGCCAATGATTGTCTTGTATGTCTTATACATAGTGACAGCCTAATTACAAACAACCATCCCCATTTTCTCTATTGTGCCCAACTTTATAGGGCTGGAAGGAAAAGTGGATTGATGAGTGTATTCTAGAGGAGTAATAAATATGGGAGGGACATTTCATTACATACCTTGCTTGCGCAAAACTAAACTTCTCTTGAATATGTTCTCACACGGACTTAGTATGGTCTCTATTGCTTTATTGAAGTACACCACACATTTGTCCATGTGATGTACGATTTCCTATTTTACTTTTATTACAAAAGGTGTGGTAAAAGGTCACAACGTTTTTTGTCACGTAAGTATGAAGTTTTGGGTGGTGTTCATTACATGAGGCGTTTCTGCTCCTTGTTAGGGTTAAAGTTTATTCTCACAACAGTGTGTATATATACCTTCACAAGGCATTGATTTGTTACCTTGTGTTGCATTAATAATGTGTGTAAGTTTCAATAGAGGGTTGGAGGAGCGCTTGATAAGATAGTGCGCTATAAATTATCACCAACCCTAGTACACACATTTCAATACTAGGTAATGATATGTTCATATAGATTATTTTTTGTCTTAAGTGCCAATATTTTCTAAAAAAATGATTTTGCACTATGTAAAAAGTTCAAATTCCACTTCTTAAGCTGCTTACACTTTTTTTTCAAAAAATGTAAAATCTACACTTCGGGCTAACTTGTTGGGGAACGTAGTAATTTCAAAAATTTTCCTACGCACACGCAAGATCATGGTGATGCATAGCAATGAGAGGGGAGAGTGTTGTCTACGTACCCTCGTAGACCGAAGCGGAAGCGTTGACGCAATGTAGAGGAAGTAGTCGTACGTCCTCCCGATCCAACCGATCCAAGCACCGTTACTCCGGCACCTCCGAGTTCTTAACACACGTACAGCTCGATGACGCACCCCGATCTCCGATCCAGCAGAGGCGCGGGGAGGAGTTCCGTCAGCACGACGGCGTGGTGACGATCTTGATGTTCTCCTGTCGCAGGGCTTCGCCTAAGCACCGCTACAATATGACCGAGGTGTAATATCGTGGAGGGGGGCACCGCACACGGCTAAGGAACGATCTCAATGATCAACTTGTGTATCTAGGGTGCGCCCCCGCCCCCGTATATAAAGGAGGGAGGGAGGAGGAGGCCGGCCTAGGGAGGAGGCGCGCCATAGGGGGGGCAAACCTACTCCAAGTAGGTTTGGCCCCCTTTCCTATTAGGAGTAGGAGAAGGAAGGAAGAGGGGGGAGGAGAGAAGGAAAGGGGGGGCCGGCCCCCCTCCCAATTCGGATTGGGCTTGGGGGGGGGGCGCCCCCTCCCTTGCTCCTTCTCCCTCCCTTCCACTAAGGCCCAATAAGGCCCATATACTTACCGGGGGGTTCCGGTAACCTCCCGGAACTCCGGTATATTTCCAATCTCACCCGGAACCTTTCCGGTGTCCAAATATATCCGTCCAATATATCAATCTTTATGTCTCGACCATTTTGAGACTCCTCGTCATGTCCGTGATCACATCTGGGACTCCGAACAACCTTCGGTACATCAAAATACATAAACTCATAATATAACTGTCATCGAAACCTTAAGCGTGCGGACCCTACGGTTCGAGAATAATGTAGACATGACCGAGACACGTCTCCGGTCAATAACCAATAGCGGGACCTGGATGCCCATATTGGTTCCTACATATTCTACGAAGATCTTTATCGGTCAAACCGCATAACAACATACGTTGTTCCCTTTGTCATCGGTATGTTACTTGCCCGAGATTCGATCGTCGGTATCCAATACCTAGTTCAATCTCGTTACCGGCAAGTCTCTTTACTCGTTCCGTAATACATCATCTCGCAACTAACTCATTAGTTGAAATGTTTGCAAGGCTTAAGTGATGTGCATTACCGAGAGGGCCCAGAGATACCTCTCCGAGATTCGGAGTGACAAATCCTAATCTCGAAATACGCCAACTCAACAAGTACCTTCGGAGACACCTGTAGAGCACCTTTATAATCACCCAGTTACGTTGTGACGTTTGGTAGCACACAAAGTGTTCCTCCGGTAAACGGGAGTTGCATAATCTCATAGTCATAGGAACATGTATAAGTCATGAAGGAAGCAGTAGCAACATACTAAACGATCGGGTGCTAAGCTAACGGAATGGGTCATGTCAATTAGATCATTCAACTAATGATGTGACCTTGTTAATCAAATAACAACTCCTTGTTCATGGTTAGGAAACATAACCATCTTTGATTAACAAGCTAGTCAAGTAGAGGCATACTAGTGACACTCTGTTTGTCTATATATTCACACATGTATTATGTTTCCGGTTAATAAAATTCTAGCATGAATAATAAACATTTATCATGATATGAGGAAATAAATAATAACTTTATTATTGCCTCTAGGGCATATTTCCTTCAGTCTCCCACTTGCACTAGAGTCAATAATCTAGATTACACAGTAATGATTCTAACACCCATGGAGTCTTGGTGTTGATCATGTTTTGCTCGTGGAAGAGGCTTAGTCAACGGGTCTGCAACATTCAGATCCGTATGTATCTTGCAAATCTCTATGTCTCCCACCTGGACTAGATCTCGGATGGAATTGAAGCGTCTCTTGATGTGCTTGGTTCTCTTGTGAAATCTGGATTCCTTTGCTAAGGCAATCGCTCCAGTATTGTCACAAAAGATTTTCATTGGACCCGATGCACTAGGTATGACACCTAGATCGGATATGAACTCCTTCATTGGCTGCTTCCGAAGCAGCTATGTATTCCGCTTCACACGTAGATCCCGCCACGACGCTTTGCTTTGAACTGCACCAACTGACAGCTCCACCGTTTAATGTAAACACGTATCCGGTTTGCGATTTAGAATCGTCCGGATCAGTGTCAAAGCTTGCATCAACGTAACCATTTACGATGAGCTCTTTGTCACCTCCATATACGAGAAACATATCCTTAGTCCTTTTCAGGTATTTCAGGATGTTCTTGACCGCTGTCCAGTGATCCACTCCTGGATTACTTTGGTACCTCCCTGCTAGACTTATAGCAAGGCACACATCAGGTCTGGTACACAGCATTGCATACATGATAGAGCCTATGGCTGAAGCATAGGGAACACTTTTCATTTTCTCTCTATCTTCTGTAGTGGTCAGGCTTTGAGTCTTACTCAACTTCACACCTTGCAATACAGGCAAGAACCCTTTCTTTGCTTGATCCATTTTGAACTTCTTCAAAACTTTGTCAAGGTATGTGCTTTGTGAAAGTCCAATTAAGCGTCTTGATCTATCTCTATAGATCTTAATGCCCAATATGTAAGCAGCTTCACCGAGGTCTTTCATTGAAAAACTTTATTCAAGTATCCCTTTATGCTATCCAGAAATTCTATATCATTTCCAATCAATAATATGTCATCCACATATAATATTAGAAATGCTACAGAGCTCCCACTCACTTTCTTGTAAATACAGGCTTCTCCAAAAGTCTGTATAAAACCAAATGCTTTGATCACACTATCAAAACGTTTATTCCAACTCTGAGAGGCTTGCACCAGTCCATAAATGGATCGCTGGAGCTTGCACACTTTGTTAGCTCCCTTTGGATCGATAAAACCTTCTGGTTGCATCATATACAACTCTTCTTCCAGAAATCCATTCAGGAATGCAGTTTTTACATCCATTTGCCAAATTTCATAATCATAAAATGCGACAATTGCTAACATGATTCGGACAGACTTAAGCATCGCTACGGTTGAGAAGGTCTCATCGTAGTCAACCCCTTGAACTTGTCGAAAACCTTTTGCAACAAGTCGAGCTTTGTAGACAGTAACATTACCGTCAGCGTCAGTCTTCTTCTTGAAGATCCATTTATTCTCAATTGCTTGCCGACCATCGGGCAAGTCAACCAAAGTCCATAATTTGTTCTCATACATGGATCCCATCTCAGATTTCATGGCTTCAAGCCATTTTGCGGAATCTGGGCTCACCATCGCTTCTTCATAGTTCGTAGGTTCATCATGATCTAGTAGCATGACTTCCAGAATAGGATTACCGTACCACTCTGGTGTGGATCTTACTCTGTTCGACCTACGAGGTTCTGTATTAACTTGATCTGAAGTTCTATGATCATCATCATCAACTTCCTCACTAGTTGGTTTTGACGTCACAGAAACCGGTTCCTGTGATGTATTATTTTCCAACAAGGGAGTAGGTACAGTTACCTCATCAAGTTCTACTTTCCTCCCACTAACTTCTTTCGAGAGAAACTCCTTCTCTTGAAAGGATCCATTCTTAGCAACGAATGTCTTGCCCTCGGATCTGTGATAGAAGGTGTACCCAACTGTCTCCTTTGGGTATCCTATGAAGACACATTTCTCCGATTTGGGTTCGAGCTTATCAGGTTGAAGCTTTTTCACATAAGCATCGCAGCCCCAAACTTTAAGAAACGACAACTTTGGTTTCTTGCCAAACCATAGTTCATAAGGTGTCGTCTCAACGGATTTCGATGGTGCCCTATTTAACGTGAATGTGGCCGTCTCTAAAGCATAACCCCAAAATGATAGCGGTAAATCTGTAAGAGACATCATAGATCGCACCATATCAAGTAAAGTACGATTACGATGTTCGGACACACCATTACGCTGTGGTGTTCCGGGTGGCGTGAGTTGCGAAACTATTCCACATTGTTTTAAGTGTAGACCAAACTCGTAACTCAAATATTCTCCTCCACGATCAGATCGTAGAAACTTTATTTTCTTGTTACGATGATTTTCAACTTCACTCTGAAATTCTTTGAACTTTTCAAATGTTTCAGACTTATGCTTCATTAAGTAGATATACCCATATCTACTTAAATCATCTGTGAAGGTGAGAAAATAACGATATCCGCCACGAGCCTCAACATTCATCGGACCACATACATCTGTATGTATGATTTCCAACAAATCTGTTGCTCTCTCCATAGTACCGGAGAACGGCGTTTTGGTCATCTTGCCCATGAGGCACGGTTCGCAAGTACCAAGTGATTCATAATCAAGAGGTTCCAAAAGTCCATCAGTATGGAGTTTCTTCATGCGCTTTACACCGATATGACCTAAACGACAGTGCCACAAATAAGTTGCACTATCATTATCAACTCTGCATCTTTTGGCTTCAACACTATGAATATGTGTATCACTACTATCGAGATTCATCAAAAATAGACCACTCTTCAAGGGTGCATGAACATAAAAGATATTACTCATATAAATAGAACAACCATTATTCTCTGATTTAAATGAATAACCGTCTCGCATCAAACAAGATCCAGATATAATGTTCATGCTCAACGCTGGCACCAAATAACAATTATTTAGGTCTAATACTAATCTCGAAGGTAGATGTAGAGGTAGCGTGCCGATCGCGATCACATCGACTTTGGAACCGTTTCCCACGCGCATCGTCACCTCGTCCTTTGCCAGTGTTCGCTTAATCCGTAGTCCCTGTTTCGAGTTGCAAATATTAGCAACAGAACCAGTATCAAATACCCAGGTGCTACTGCGAGCTCTAGTAAGGTACACATCAATAACATGTATATCACATATACCTTTGTTCACCTTGCCATCCTTCTTATCCGCCAAATACTTGGGGCAGTTCCGCTTCCAGTGACTAGTCTGCTTGCAGTAGAAGCACTCAATTTCAGGCTTAGGTCCAGACTTGGATTTCTTCTCTTGAGCAGCAACTTGTTTGCTGTTCTTCTTGAAGTTCCCCTTCTTCTTACCTTTGCCCTTTTTCTTGAAACTAGTGGTCTCGTTAACCATCAACACTTGATGCTCCTTCTTGATTTCTACCTCCGCAGCCTTTAGCATTGCGAAGAGCTCGGGAATCGTCTTATCCATCCCTTGCATATTATAGTTCATCATGAAGCTCTTGTAGCTTGGTGGAAGTGATTGGAGAATTCTGTCAATGACGCTATCATCCGGAAGAGTAACTCCCAGTTGAATCAAGTGATTACAATACCCAGACATCTTGAGTATGTGCTCACTGACAGAACTATTCTCCTCCATCTTGCAGCTATAGAACTTATTGGAGACTTCATATCTCTCAATCCGGGCATTCTTCTGGAATATTAACTTCAACTCCTGGAACATCTCATATGCTCCATGACGTTCAAAACGTCGTTGAAGTCCCGGTTCTAAGCCGTAAAGCATGGCACATTGAACTATCGAGTAGTCATCAGCTTTGCTCTGCCAGACGTTCTTAATGTCGTCAGTTGCATCAGCAGCAGGCCTGGCACCCAGCGGTGCTTCCAGGACGTAATTTTTCTGTGCAGCAATGAGGATAATCCTCAAGTTACGGACCCAGTCCGCGTAGTTGCTACCATCATCTTTCAACTTAGCTTTCTCAAGGAACGCATTAAAATTCAACGGAACAACAGCACGGGCCATCTATCTACAATCAACATAGACAAGCAAGATACTATCAGGTACTAAGTTCATGATAAATTTAAGTTCAATTAATTATATTACTAAAGAACTCCCACTTAGACAGACATCTCTCTAGTCATTTAAGTGATCACGTGATCCAAATCAACTAAACCATAACCGATCATCACGTGAGATGGAGTAGTTTTCAATGGTGAACATCTTATGTTGATCATATCTACTATATAATTCACGCTCGACCTTTCGGTCTCCGTGTTCCGAGGCCATATCTGCATATGCTAGGCTCGTCAAGTTTAACCTGAGTATTCTGCGTGTGCAAAAACTGGCTTGCACCCGTTGTAGATGGACGTAGAGCTTATCACACCCGATCATCACGTGGTGTCTGGGCACGACGAACTTTGGCAACGGTGCATACTCAGGGAGAACACTTCTTGATAATTTTTAGTGAGAGATCATCTTAAAATGCTACCGTCAATCAAAGCAAGATAAGATGCATAAAGGATAAACATCACATGCAATCAATATAAGTGATATGATATGGCCATCATCATCTTGTGCTTGTGATCTCCATCTCCGAAGCACCATCATGATCACCATCGTCACCGGCGCGACACCTTGATCCTCATCGTAGCATCGTTGTCGTTTACGCCATCTATTGCTTCTACGACTATCGCAACCGCTTAGTGATAAAGTAAAGCAATTACAGGGCGTTTGCATTTCATACAATAAAGCGACAACTATATGGCTCCTGCCAGTTGCCGATAACTTCGGTTACAAAACATGATCATCTCATACAATAAAATATAGCATCATGTCTTGGCCATATCACATCACAACATGACCTGCAAAAACAAGTTAGACGTCCTCTACTTTGTTGTTGCAAGTTTTACGTGGCTGCTACGGGCTTAAGCAAGAACCAATCTCACCTACGCATCAAAACCACAACGATAGTTTGTCAAGTTGATGCTGTTTTAACCTTCGCAAGGACCGGGCGTAGCCACACTCGGTTCAACTAAAGTTGGAGAAACTGACACCCGCTAGTCACCTGTGTGCAAAGCACGGCGGTAAAACCTGTCTCGCGTAAGCGTACGCGTAATGTCGGTCCGGGCCGCATCATCCAACAATACCGCCGAACCAAAGTATGACATGCTGGTAAGCAGTATGACTTATATCACCCACAACTCACTTGTGTTCTACTCGTGCATATAACATCAAACCATAAAAACCTGGCTCTGATACCACTGTTGGGGAACGTAGTAATTTCAAAAATTTTCCTACGCACACGCAAGATCATGGTGATGCATAGCAACAAGAGGGGAGAGTGTTGTCTACGTACCCTCGTAGACCGAAGCGGAAGCGTTGACGCAACGTAGAGGAAGTAGTCGTACGTCCTCCCGATCCAACTGATCCAAGCACCGTTACTACGGCACCTCCGAGTTCTTGACACACGTACAGCTCGATGACGCACCCCGATCTCCGATCCAGCAGAGGCGCGGGAAGGAGTTCCGTTAGCACGACGGCGTGGTGACAATCTTGATGTTCTCCTGTCGCAGGGCTTCGCCTAAGCACCGCTACAATATGACCGAGGTGTAATATCGTGGAGAGGGGGCACCGCACACGGCTAAGGAACGATCTCAATGATCAACTTGTGTATCTAGGGTGCCCCCCCGCCCCCGTATATAAAGGAGGGAGGGAGGAGGAGGCCGGCCTAGGGAGGAGGCGCGCCATAGGGGGGGGCAAACCTACTCCAAGTAGGTTTGGCCCCCCTTTCCTATTAGGAGTAGGAGAAGGAAGGAAGAGGGGGGAGGAGAGAAGGAAAGGGGGGGCCGGCCCCCCTCCCAATTCGGATTGGGCTTGGCGAGGGGGGCGCCCCCTCCCTTGCTCCTTCTCCCTCCCTTCCACTAAGGCCCAATAAGGCCCATATACTTACCGGGGGGTTCCGGTAACCTCCCGGAACTCCGGTATATTTCCAATCTCACCCGGAACCTTTCCGGTGTCCAAATATATCCGTCCAATATATCAATCTTTATGTCTCGACCATTTCGAGACTCCTCGTCATGTCCGTGATCACATCCGGGACTCCGAACAACCTTCGGTACATCAAAATACATAAACTCATAATATAACTGTCATCGAAACCTTAAGCGTGCGGACCCTACGGTTCGAGAACAATGTAGACATGACCAAGACACGTCTCCGGTCAATAACCAATAGCGGGACCTGGATGCCCATATTGGTTCCTACATATTCTACAAAGATCTTTATCGGTCAAACCGCATAACAACATACGTTGTTCCCTTTGTCATCGGTACGTTACTTGCCCGAGATTCGATCGTCGGTATCCAATACCTAGTTCAATCTCGTTACCGGCAAGTCTCTTTACTCGTTCCGTAATACATCATCTCGCAACTAACTCATTAGTTGAAATGCTTGCAAGGCTTAAGTGATGTGCATTACCGAGAGGGCCTAGAGATACCTCTCCGACATTCGGAGTGACAAATCCTAATCTCGAAATACGCCAACTCAACAAGTACCTTCGGAGACACCTGTAGAGCACCTTTATAATCACCCAGTTACGTTGTGACGTTTGGTAGCACACAAAGTGTTCCTCCGGTAAACGGGAGTTGCATAATCTCATAGTCATAGGAACATGTATAAGTCATGAAGGAAGCAGTAGCAACATACTAAACGATCGGGTGCTAAGCTAACGGAATGGGTCATGTCAATCAGATCATTCAACTAATGATGTGACCTTGTTAATCAAATAACAACTCCTTGTTCATGGTTATGAAACATAACCATCTTTGATTAACAAGCTAGTCAAGTAGAGGCATACTAGTGACACTCTGTTTGTCTATATGTTCACACATGTATTATGTTTTTGGTTAATACAATTCTAGCATCAATAATAAACATTTATCATGATATGAGGAAATAAATAATAACTTTATTATTGCCTCTAGGGCATATTTCCTTCATAACTAAACTTGTACGTTATGAAAACTAACCCGAGACTCCCATAAAAAGAAACCATTTGCTGAAGACATGGCAAAACCGATATTATTTAGATCTTTGGTCATGTAAGACAGCTAGACAAGCACAAGCCATAATAAGTCAAGTTGAGTTGATTGGTCATGGGCGGTGTGTGAGGCTCCGTTCAAAAACTGTATAGAGACTACGAAAGCAAGATCAAACCAGTTTGGGGGAGAAGTGTTGTTCAGGAAAGTGAATTTGATTGTCGAATTGAAAAGTTCGTGGTGATATAGCCAAACTTAGAATCTTCAATGTTTGTTTGCTAACGTGACATATCCTCTTTCCTCCAAATTTTCCATACTCATGACCCAAAAATCAATGGAGAGGCCACTTCGGACTAGCCCCCTCCATAAAGAACAAATATAAATATCCCTATCACTTATAGGTCAATGCAATTGTTATATTGTGTTTATTTGATTCATGTGGCCCGTAGCAATGCACGTGCATTGTACTAGTGATTGTAGTGGGTCGGTAGTTCAGCAGTTGGTGGAAAATGAAAGTGGTGGACATATAACGACATAAATTGTGAATAAGAATGGCACAACTGTGAAAAAGAATAAAAAGGAAGTAAAAAGAGATAGCAAAAAGAGAAAAATAAAAATGAGAAAAATAAAATAAGAAAACCACTGCTTATGGCCTATGGTCGTCCTGCGTGCTGGGTTGTCCCATTTCGTTGGCACATAGTCTAAGTGTCGTGTGTGGCCTTGTGCGAGTCAGGGACATCCCAGTTACTCATGTGGGATGGCTACTTCCATATTTTGCAACAACACAAGGCACAATACTCTATGAAACTTCTTCTTGCCTGCACCAATCATTCTCTACCCTCAGGCTTGTCCACTTAGTGATTAGTCCCACATCGGCTGGCTACACAAAATGGGGTTGGGAGCTTGGCTATTTAATAGGGTGGGGTGACACGCATGGAAGGCATCCATATCATTGGTGAGCCCAACGAAGGGCATGTCATTGGGGGGCACCAGCAACTCGATTTCTGATTCATTCAATCCAAGCAAGCAAATAGTGTGTCAAATTGATTGACTTTAGACCTTAGCTGTTCTACCAACAAGATTTCAAACTAGTGTGCTAATATTATAGACAATTGTGGGCAACTCTTTGAGTCTACTCCAAGAGAAACAATGGAAATAAACAAGTATAGGATTTCTATGCTTGCATGCCAGAGAAAACTGGTTTTTATCTCAATCAAATGTAGAATAGCTCTGTCGATTTTGGGCAATATGTACATTCTTCTATAGAGAACACATCCAGATATGACTAGATGATTCATGGTTATATGATGCGAAAATATCTAGTTGCACATCCTCAGAATAGCAAGAGGGTCTCAGTAAGGAAAAATGACAACCCCAAAGCTTGTACAAGATAAGCCGTGACAATCAACCAAATGCTCCAACCTCGTAGACTACAAGAAAGTCTAACTACCCCTTCTAGATACAGCGAAAGGGATAGTACTCTGAATGGATTTTCTATGTAAGGTGATTGTCCCTTTCGGTATAAATTGAAACCAAAATCAAAAAGGAAATATAGAAACACCAAAATTTACTAACCAAAGTTTGGTTAATACCAAAATACAAGCACAACCATGGGAGGAGCCCAACAAGAGTGCAGGACCGTCGAGCAACGATCCACGAGGGAAGAGAAAGGGGATCAAAAGCCCAGTATTGTGGCTCTTGAGTGACCACGGGTATGGCCCAAGACCCTTCCATCCCATTTCTTACATGTGTGTTTCATGAACGATGCCGGGGAGGGTTCCGGTATGTCTCAAGCGGCGGGGTGGCTAAAGAATTTGTCGTCATCTTAGAAGAAGTAGACCTTAGAATGGAACTTGCACATTACAACGTAATCTTCTGTGAGGATATGGGGAAGACAGATCTTGGGTTAGATGATGCAGTGTCTTGTGAGTGGAAGGGTGTGGATTTTCCATGACATGACTTGATTATTTCAGTTTTTTCAACGTGAACTAGTGCGAGTGGAGGGGGTCGATCTTCCCTGACATGATGTTCTTTGTTTCATTTTTTAGCTATTTGCATTTTCTCTTAACCAACTTAGGAAAAAAAATCTTGTCTGGCTTAAAATATGGGGAAAAACTTAGGACACATCTATGTGGTAACAAGTCACAATGTTTTTTTCATGCAAGCATGTAGTTTTCGGTGGAGTTCATTACATGAGGCATTTCAGCTCATGGTTAGGGATAAAATTTATTATCACACCAATGTGTATATATGCCTTCACAAGGCATTGATTTGTTCCTTTGTGTTACAATAGTAATGTGTGTAAGTTTGAATAGAGGCTTGGAGGAGCGATTGATACGATAGTGCGATGTAAATTATTAGCAACCCTAGTACACACATTTCAGTTTTTCCAGCGATCTCGTGCGAGTGGAGGGTGTGGATCTTCCCTACATGATATTTTTGCGTAATTTTTGTTAGTTATTTCCATTTTCTCTTAACCAATTTAGGATAAAAATCTTATCCGACTTAAAATATGGGAAAAAACTAAGGACAGATCTATGAGGTAAACATATACTTGCTAGTTGCGTGTGGCACACGCACAAAGAAACAAACCCCGTCCCCATGTATTTCTAACGAGATTCAAATAGAAATCTGCCACCAACCACACCACTTGTCATCCCACACATGTCGACCCGCCTAAATATTGTACTTAAGAGGCTTCTTGCATTACAGTTAAGCAAAATCACTTCCTTTTGCACTTTATTTGCAAATTTTTGTTATATCCCATAGGCCAATGATTGTCTTGTATGTCTTGTACACAGTGACATCCTAATTACAAACAACCATCCCTCCTTTTCCCTATTGTGCCCAACTTTATGCAGCTGGAAGGACAAGTGGATGGACGAATGCATTGTAGAGGAGTAATAAGTATGGGAGGGACATTTCATTACATACCTTGCTTGCGCAAAACTGAACTTCTCATCAATATGTTCTCACACGGAATTAGTATGGTCTCTATTGCTTCATCGAAGTACACCACACATTTGTCCATGTGATGTACGATTTTCAAGTATACTTTGATTACAAGCAAGGTGTGGTAAGAATTTGCAATGTTTTTTTCACGCAAGTATGCAGTTTTTGGTGGAGTTCATTACATGAGGCCTTTCTGCTTGTGGTTAGGGATAAAACTTATTATCACACCATTGTGTATATATGCCTTCACAAGGCATAGCTTTGTTACTTTTTGTTGCAGTAATAATGTGTGTAAGTTTGAATAGAGGGTTGGAGGAGCGATTGATACGATAGTGCTGAAAATTATCAACAACCCTAGTACACACATTTCAATACTAGGCATTGATATTGTCATATAGAATATTTTTTGTCTTAAGTACCAATATTTTCTAAAAAAATGATTTTGCACTATGTAAATTTTTTCAAAATCCACCTTTTAAGATGCTTACTATTTTTCTAAAATGTGGGATCTACACTTCGGGCTAACTAAACTTGCACGTTATGAAAACTAGCCCGAGACTCCCAAAAAAGAAATCATTTGCTGAATACATGGTCAAACCGATATATTATTTAGATCTTTGCTCGTGCAAGATAGCTAAACAAGCACACGCCATAATAAGTAAAGTCGAGTTGATCGGTCACGAGCGGTGTGTGAGGCTCCGTTCAAAAATTGCATAGAGACTACAAAAGCAGGATGAAAACCAGTTTGGCGGAGAAGTGTTGTTCACGAGAGAGAATTTAATTGTCGAATTGAAAAGTTCGTGTTGATATAGCCACACTCAGAATCATCAATGTTTGTTTGCTAACGTGACATATCCTATTTCCTTCCATTCTGCCATGCTCATGAACCAAAAATGAATGGAGAGGCCACTTCAGACTAGCCCCCCCCCCTCCAGAAAGAACAACTATAAATATCCCTTTCACTTATGGGTCGATGAAATTGCCAAATTGTGATTATTTTATTCGTGTTGCCTGTAGAAATGGACGAGCATTGTACTAGTGATTGTGGTGGGTTGGTAGTCCAACAGTTGGTGGAAAACGAAAGTGGTGGACATATAAGGACATAAATTGTGAATAAGAATGGCACAACCGTGAAAAATAATAAAAAATAAAGTAAAAGAGACAGCAAAGAGTGAAAACAAAAATGGCAAAAAATTAAAACAAGAAAACCCGGCGCTTTAGGCCTATGGTCCTCCTACATGCTGGGTTGTCCCATTTCGTAGGCACTTCAAGAAAGATCTTGTTTGGTCTCGCAATAGACGACATATAGTTGCGCCCGTAAGGATCATCTTAGTGTCATGCGTGGACTTATGCGAGTCAGGGACAACCCAGTTACTCATGTGGGCTGACTACCTCCATATTATGCAGTTACAATACTCTACAAAATATCTTCATCTTTCCCCCACCAATCGTTCCCTCCCGTGGGGCTTGTCTGTCGGATTTTGGGTTCCGGTAGACCCTTGAGGTTCGAACACTGGGGTGCGCGTGGAGATTCTACCCTCTACCGGCTCGATCCTCGCCGAATCGCTAGGACGTAAACTATCAAACTAAACAGCACAAGAGACACAAGATTTTTGCTGGTTCAGGCCACCATTGTGGTGTAATACCCTACTCCAGTGTGTGGTGTGGTGGATTGCCTCTTGGGCTTGATGATGAACAATACAAGGCAGAACAGCCTCGCGAGGGTCTATTCTTGGCTGGTGTGATGAACTGCTAGGAGGATCCCGATTGCTAGGTCAGGTCCAGATTCAGGATGCCCTACCCCGGGGGTGGCTAGTCCTATTTATAGGCAAAGGCCCTGGACCTCTTCCCAAATATTGAGCGGGAAGGGCGCCAACAATTGGCCATTTTGAAGGAGAACAGCGGGTACACTTATCCTAACTAAAGTTGGTCCTCGCCTGTCAAAGGCTCTGGTGGTGATGCCGGCTTGGGCTCCACAATGACTTCCTTCCGGCCGTTGGGCCGGTCTTGGTCTTGTTGCACCAAAATGGACGCCTTTGATTGATGCTCTCGCCTGCGCTTGCTCCCTTTCCACCAAAGAGGAAAGGAGGACACTGCGCGGGCTGGCGCTCGACTGGCGCCCTTGGTCGTCAGGGCTTGCGTCATGGGCACCTCGCGAGGTACCCCGCCTTGAACTCTCCGCCTCCTCATGAGCCAGCCTGACGAGGCCGTGCCTGAGGAAGCTCCCTGCCGTCCGCCCCGCGAGGCTTGGCCCCTCGCGAGGGTCTTGAGCTCGTGTTGATGAAGATGGGCTATGCTGGGCCTCCTTTGAGCCACGCCGCAGGCCGCAGGCAGGCAAGTCTGGGGACCCCCGTTCCCAGAACGCCGACAGTAGCCCTCGGGCCCACGGCGCACCCGAACTTGGCCGAGCAGAGAGGCGAAAGGGCAAGTGCGAAGCATCGCGGGCCCTAACAGCCTGCGGCCTTGGGTGCCGCGTGGCAGTTGATTGGACGTGGGCGCCTCTGCTTCCCCACGACGCCTTGGTAACCGCACGGATTCGACAAGTCTCTGCATGCAAAGCGGGTCATGATTACCTGTGATCGTGGAGGTCGATGGTTGGCCTCCGCTGGCTATAAGTACGGAATGGCGCACACCCTTCCGGTCTATCCCTCTGCTTCTCCTCCTTCCTGGGCCTTGCTTCGTCTTGCTGCAATGGCTCCGATCCGCCGGTTCTCCGTGGAAGAGAAGGGAAAAGCTCCCCAAGAGGATCCTGACCCGCTTCCCCTGAAGAAACGGCCTTCCCTCCGGTGTCAGGGCGAGGGCACTCGCCAGGAAGCGTCAAGACCCTGGTGTGAGCGGCCACCACCAGGGTTCCCTCTTCCCTTGTACGCGGGCATTGGCGGCTCTGAAGGAGTCGACGCCGAACACCACGAGCGGCGCTGCCGATGATGCCGGCGGGTCACGAAGGTGTGCGTCTTCCCCCCTGGAGTCCACGCCGAGGGCTCCTGCCGAGAGTTCGTGCTTCACACCGCCACGCCTCCTAAGTCTTTGATTCGTCTCCCCTCTTTCTTCGCCTCCGTCGTCCGGCGGGGGGAACCCCTCAGGCTTTGGTTGCAGCACGCCGGCTGCAGCACCCTCGCGACCGGGGCAGAGGTCGCGGTCGTTGCCCCGGGCAAGGTCTTCATGACTCGAGGCTGGGGCGAGGTCGCCCGGGTCTGCAGGACGAGGGGCGCCCTCACGATCCATCTGGAGTACGACGGTGCTTCGGTGATGTCCTTCAAGGTCTTCGATGCGGAGGGTCGCCGGCTGGAGTGCTGCCCCGGGAGAGGCGGTCGGGACCCTGCTGCGGTGAGACAGAGGCCGGCCGACCGCTCCCTTGGCCGCTCCTCAGGCGACGGAGGCGCCGGAGGATCCAGTGACTCCGCCGAGCTCTTCGCGACTCCGGAGACGAGCGACGACAGCTACGAGCCCCTGAGCCTGCGCCGTTCCCGGAGCAGGGCAGGCTCGTCAGGCCGTCGCCGCCTCTGATCTGGATGGGGTTGGCGTCGGTGCTGGGCGGCCCACTGTTGATGATGGCATCTGCCTTGATGCCCCCTGTAGTTAGGACTCCTTAGGATTCGCGCCTTTTGTTCCTGCGAGGGGCCAAGAATATACCCCACGGGGGCTTGTAAGATGTTTGTAGCTCCGTCTGTCAATATGATCCTTATTGTGAAGCGGTGCGAGATGCTTATTCCGTTTTAGCTTAGTTTCCTCCTTTCAGACCTCACGAGGGCTTGGTGCTCTGTGCCGACAGGTCCCAATCCTAAGGCGGCTTCAGCCGTCGCTGGTATGCCAGGTCGCGATGCCGTGGTCAAGGCCAGGAGGTGAGCAGCCTGAGATCCGGTAAGAGCCCCTGAGTCGTGATGCTTAGGAGGTCCCCCTTAGTGCTCAAGCAGCCATCATTCGGTGAGAAAGGAGAGTGACGTTGCTAACACGGGATCACACTTGGTGCGGGGGCGGTGCTGCGATAACCAATGCTTCCGGAAAGTGACTTATCTCGAGGGTCAGAAAAACGCTTCCTGGTGCAGCGCTAGATCCGTGCCTTGGCCGATGTGAGGTTGCTTGGCGACGCTCCTTGGAGGGACCCTGCAGGCTCATCACAGAAGGAACGAAGGTTTGTCGCGACAATCAACAGTCAGCCGTAAGTTGCTGTGGAGAGGTGTGAAAGGCCTGGCGAGGCGTATTGGGGTACTCGTGAGCCAGCGCGGGACTCACGGGGCCCTACCTCAAGGCGGGTTGCGCCTGGCTCTGGGCCTTATCTTCGAGTGTGTTCTTGCAAATTTGGCCAGATGCCGGTGCTCTACGTCTTCGGGTCCCGGCTCTCGGGCTGGTCTCAGCCATCGCTGGTATGCCAGGTCGCGATGCCATGGACAAGACCAGAGGATGAGGGCCGGAGAGCCGGTAGGAGCCCTGAGTCGCGATGCTCAGGCACCCCCCCTTTAACGCGCAAGCTGGGTTAGATGATGAAACTCTACGTCCTCGGGTCCCGGCTCTCGGGCTGGTCTCAGCCGTCGCTGGCATGCCAGGTCGCGATGCCATGGACAAGACCAGAGGGTGAGGGCCGGAGAGCCGGTAGGAGCCCTGAGTCGCGATGCTCAGGCACCCTCCCTTTAACGCGCAAGTTGGGTTAGATGACGAAACTCTACGTCCTCGGGTCCCGGCTCTCGGGCTGGTCTCAGCCGTCGCTGGCATGCTAGGTCGCGATGCCATGGACAAGACCAGAGGGTGAGGGCCGGAGAGCCAGTAGGAGCCTTGAGTCGCGATGCTCAGGCACCCCCCTTTAACGCCCAAGATTCCGACACCAAGGAGAAAAAGGGCACCAAATAACAAGGATGGTGGATCGAAAGTATGGCCCTAAGATAAACGCAAGAAGGATACATGCCACTAGGACAGGCCCGAGCGGCTTGGGGATGATGCAGCCCGAGGGGCGCCCCCAATAAGGTAAGCTAAGGACATGAAATAAAAGGGATACATGCCGCAGGGACGGACCCACACGGCCTGGGAATAATGCGGCCCTGAGGGCGCTCCCAGCTAGAAATTGAACTTAAAAGATGTCACTTGATGATGTTGGGGACGAAGGGGTGTTGGTGTAGCAGACCCGGCGGGCTGCGGGAGCCGATCCTCACGAGCCCCCAGGCCCAGGGGCCTCAGGAGGCTCCGGAGGCGCTGGCGGCTCCTCGCGGGCCATCTCCATCTCCGCCAGGGCTGCGGCACACCTGACCTCTTGCACCTCCAAGATGGCCCTCATGAGACGCTGGTGCGCAGCAGCCGCGTTCGGCAAGCCGTAAGGCATGCGCACGTAGCTGTGGGGCGGACCCTCGCAACGTCCCACTCGCGAGGGCCAGAAGCGCTCTTGAGACGCGGCTCGGTTGAGCCCCGATATGTCGATGCAGGCGCGCAGCCCACCATCCTCGCCTGGATGGGGGGACACGGCGGGTAGGCGGTGGCTGCCTCTCATGACCCTTGACTCCTGTAACTCCCGAATGGCCTTACTGATGAACTCCTGAGGGTTTGGCCCTCCTTGCCTTGCTCCTTCTTGAGGGAAACGTGCTTCGAAGCACGCCTCCACGTGGTGTCCAAGCGCCTCCCTCGCGACCTTGGCGAGGTCGGCGGCCCTCTAGGGGAGAGCCCCCGAGCCCTGCCTGAGGAGGGCGCCGGGCGCGCTTCCCTATGCGATGGAAGGAGGCTCCCCCTGAGCAGGCGCGGGCCCTGAGGGGCCTGCCTCCTGAGGGGCCGGGCCGGACGATGTCTTCTTCTTCTTGGGGGCGGCCTCGGGAGGCCTCCTGCTGCCGCGGTCTGGGTCTTCCAACGATGCGGCCTGAAAGGCTCGCTCCAGGGAGCACACTGCGTCTCTCTCTTCGCAGGGCACCGTGATGACCCCGCCGCTTCCTGGCATCTTGAGGATGTTGTAGCCGTGGTGGGTTACGGCCATGAACTTGGCCAGCGCAGGGTACCCGAGGATGGCGTTGTACGGCAGGCGAATGTGGGCGACATCGAAGCCGATGAGCTCGGTGCGGTAGTTGTCGCGTGCCCCGAAGGTGACAGGAAGGCGGACCTGCCCTATCGGGACCGTGGAGCCGTCGGTGACTCCAGAGAAGGGCTTGGTTGGCTGAAGCTGACTGTAGGGCACTTGAAGATTGTTGAACGTTTCCACGGACAGGATGTTGAGACCTGCCCCACCGTCGATGAGGGTCTTGGTGACTAGCACGTTGCTGATGATTGGGGAACAAAGCATCGGGAGGACTCCGGCTGTGGCCACGCACTTGAGCTGATCTGCTGAGCTAAACGTGATGGCGCATGCCGACCACCAGAGAGGGCGCGTGGCCTCGAGCTTGGGGAGGACTGCATTCACTTCGCGGGCGACTGCTTGAAGATGCGCTGAGAGGCTGGGGCTTGAGCTCCGCCCAGGATGCAGGCGATTGCGCGTGGTTCCTGGAAGCCCCCAGCCCCCTCGTCCTGATGACGGTCTTCATTTCTCCTTGGCTGCGGCGGCAGCGGAGGGAGGCCTGCGTTCCCTTGCGGGCGATCCTCGCGAGGCTGATCCCTCCAGCCTCCCTCGCGAGGTGGGTCCTGCCAGCGATCCTCGCGAGGTTGGTCGCGCCACCCTTGGTGCGGGCCGCGGTCTTCCCAACGTCCTGCATTCCTTCCTCCTCGTCGGCCGTAGCCCCGGTCACTGCGGTCGGGACGTCTGCCGACCCTTCCTTCATGCACGGCCCGGAGCTCTTGGCATTCATTGGTGTTGTGGGTGTGGAGATCGTGGTACACGTAGTACCGACTGCCCTTGGAGGATTCGGGATGATCTCTGCCCCGCTTGGTGTCTCGCTCGACCGCGAGTACGGCAGCTCCCTTGCGCTTCACGTCTTTGGCCTTGGGCTTCTTCTCTCCGGGGTCCGCGACAGGCAGCTCGAGGAGGGAGAGGCGCCCCTCCTCAGCCCTGGCGCACTTGGTCGCCAAGTTGAACAGCTCCAAGGAGGTGCAGAGGTCTTCATGCATCGCCAGCTCCTCCTTCATCTTGACATCGCGCACGCAGTCGGAGTAGGCTGAGATGATGGCCTCCTCCGTCACCCTGGGGATCTTGAGGCACGCGTTGTTGAAGCGCTGGATGTACTTCTGCAGGGTTTCCCCTGGTTGCTGCTTGATACGGCCCATGTCGCTCACGGCGGGTGGCCGGTCGCGAGTACCCTGGAAGTTGGCAATGAAGCGGGTGCGCATCTCGTCCCAGGAGGAGATCGTGCTTGGGGCCAGATTCAGGAGCCAGGTGCGGGCTCCGTCCTTGAGCGCCATGGGAAACCAGTTCGCCATGATCTTTTTGTCTCCGTTGGCAGCCACGATGCCCAACTCGTAGAGTTGGAGGAACTTTGCAGGGTCAGTCGTGCCGTCGTAGTGAGGAGGCAGGTCTGGCTTGAACTTGCCGGGCCACGCAACGCTGCGCAGCTCGGAGGTGAAGGCGCGGCAGCCCGCCGTGGCCACAGGGGGCCTTGGGCGACCGAGAGCTTGGTCCTGTGGGTCCCCATGTGCCGCGGCTGGGGACAGCGCAGGGTCTTGACGTGCTGGAGCAGGGAGCGCTCGGGCAGCTTCTCGAGGGCGAGGGACTTCTTGGCAGCTCTGCTCTTGCCGCGCTGGCGCTTGACGGAGTGGGTTCCGCCCAGGGGCCGCGCGCCTTGGGGCCAGGGCGCCTTCTTGAGGAGGAGGCGGCTGAGGCGCCCCAGGAGCTTCATTGCCCGCGCAGGGCGGGGTGCGGTGCAGTGAGAAGGACGGCGCGGGGGCGCCTCCGGCGGCGCGGACGAGCTCGGCGACTCGGTCGAGCCATTCTTCGTAGACGTCATCGATGGGGCGGTAGCGCAGGAGCTCGTTTGCCGCGATGAGCTCAGCTCGGGCCTCCATGGCCGCGTGGGGCGCGCGTGACGAAGAACCAGCGGGGGTGAGCGAGGGCGTGGCAGTGCGGCCGTCCCGCCTCATGGATGGATGCTGGGACGATGCTTGCTATTCGTTTCCCGCCGGGCCGGTGGCGGCGTTGACGGCAGGTGACGGGGAACGACGAGGGCGCCCGCTGACGGGAGCCGTATGGGCGACATGGGAAGCGAGGGCGGCTCGGCGCTCGGCGCGAGCCCGACGAGCGTTAGACATGGATGCGGTGGTCGGGGAAGAATGAGATGACAGAAGGCAAATTCTGGCGCACCCCTACATGGCACGCCAAATGTCGGATTTCGGGTTCCGGCAGAGCCTTAGGTTTGAAAACTGGGGTGCGCGCGGAGATTCAACCCTCTACCGGCTCGCTCCTCGCCGAATCGCTAGGACCTAAACTACCAAACTGAACAGCACAAGAGACACAAGATTTTTACTGGTTCAGGCCACCATTGTGGTGTAATTGAAGGAAATATGCCCTAGAGGCAATAATAAAGTTATTATTTATTTCCTTATTTCATGATAAATGTTCATTATTCATGCTAGAATTGTATTAACCGGAAACATAATACATGTGTGAATACATAGACAAACATAGTGTCACTAGTATGCCTCTACTTGACTAGCTCGTGACATAGACATGAGTTGTCATTTGA
Source organism: Triticum timopheevii (assembly GCA_963921465.1). NCBI lineage: Eukaryota > Viridiplantae > Streptophyta > Magnoliopsida > Poales > Poaceae > Triticum > Triticum timopheevii. The sequence continues at coordinate 463,291,670 of OY997262.1, read as the reverse complement.
TTAACGGGATCACATCATTAGGAGAATTATGTGATTGACTTGACCCATTCCGTTAGCTTAGCACTTGATCGTTTAGTATGCTTTCTTCATGACTTATACATGTTCCTGTAACTATGAGATTATGCAACTCCCGTTTACCGGAGGAACACTTTGGGTGCTACCAAACATCACAACGTAACTGGGTGATTATAAAGGAGTACTACAGGTGTCTCCAAAGGTACATGTTGGGTTGGCGTATTTCGAGATTAGGTTTTGTCACTCCGATTGTCGGAGAGGTATCTCTCGATTGTCGGAGAGGTATCTCTGGGCCCTCTCAGTAATGCACATCACTATAAGCCTTGCAAGCAATGTAACTAATGAGTTAGTTACAGAATGATGCATTACGTAACGAGTAAAGAGACTTGCCAGTAACGAGATTGAACTAGGTATTGGATACCGATGATCGAATCTCGGGCAAGTAACATACCGATGACAAAGGGAACAACGTATGTTGTTATGCGGTTTGACCGATAAAGATCTTCGTAGAATATGTAGGAACCAATATGGGCATCCAGGTTCCGCTATTGGTTATTGACCGAGAATAGTTCTAGGTCATGTCTACATAGTTCTCGAACCCGTAGGGTCCGGACGCTTAATGTTACGATGACAGTTTTATTATGAGTTTATAAGTTTTGATGTACCGAAGTTTGTTCGGAGTCCCGGATGTGATCACGGACATGACGAGGAGTCTCGAAATGGTCGAGACATAAAGATTGATATATTGGACGACTATATTCGGACACCGGAAGTGTTCCGGACGTTTTTCGGAGAAAACCGGAGTGCCGGAGGGTTATCGGAACCCCCCCGGGAGAAGTAATGGGCCTAGTGGGCCTTAGTGGAAAGAGAGAGGGGCGGCCAGGGTGGGCCGCGCGCCCCCTCTCCCTCTGGTCCGAATTGGACTAGGAGGGGGGCGACGCCCCCCTCTTTCCTTCCCCCTCTTCCCCCTTCCTTCCCCTCCTAGTAGGAGTAGGAAAGGAGGAGTCCTACTCCTACTAGGAGGAGGATTCCTCCTCCTTGGCGCGCCCTCTAAGGGCCGGCCGGCCTCCCCCCTTGCTTCTTTATATACGGGGGCAGGGGGGCACCCTATAGACACACAAGTTGATCTACGGATCGTTCCTTAGCCGTGTGCGGTGCCCCCCTCCACCATATTCCACCTCGGTCATATCGTCGCGGAGTTTAGGCCAAGCCCTGCGCCGGTAGAACATCATCATCGTCACAACGCCGTCGTGCTGACGGAACTCATCCCCGAAGCTTTGCTAGATCGGAGCCTGGGGATCATGATCGAACTGAACGTGTGCTGAACTCGGAGGTGCCGTACGTTCGGTGCTTGGATCGGTCGGATCGTGAAGACGTACGACTACATCAACCGCGTTGTGCTAACACTTCCGCTTACGGTCTACGAAGGTACGTGGACAACACTCTCCCCTCTTGTTGCTATGTCATCACCATGATCTTGCGTGTGCGTAGGAATTTTTTTGAAATTACTACGTTCCCCAACAGTGGCATCCGAGCCTGGTTTTATGCGTAGATGTCATATGCACGAGTAGAACACAAGTGAGTTGTGGGCGATACAAGTCATACTGCTTACCAGCATGTCATACTTTGGTTCAGCGGTATTGTTGGATGAAGCGGCCCGGACCGACATTACGCGTACGCTTACACGAGACTGGTTTTACCGCCGTGCTTTGCACACAGGTGACTAGCGGGTGTCTGTTTCTCCAACTTTAGTTGAAACGAGTGTGGCTAGGCCCGGTCCTTGCGAAGGTTAAAACAGCACCAACTTGACGAACTATCGTTGTGGTTTTGATGCGTAGGTAAGAACGGTTCTTGCTCAGCCCGTAGCAGCCACGTAAAACTTGCAACAACAAAGTAGAGGACGTCTAACTTGTTTTTGCAGGGCATGTTGTGATGTGATATGGTCAAGACGTGATGCTATATTTTATTGTATGAGATGATCATGTTTTGTAACCGAGTTATCGGCAACTGGCAGGAGCCATATGGTTGTCGCTTTATTGTATGCAATGCAATCGCCCTGTAATGCTTTACTTTATCACTAAGCGGTAGCGATAGTCGTAGAAGCAATAGTTGGCGAGACGACAACGATGCTACGATGGAGATCAAGGTGTCGCGCCGGTGACGATGGTGATCATGACAGTGCTTCGATGGAGATCACAAGCACAAGATGATGATGGCCATATCATATCACTTATATTGACTACATGTGATGTTTATCCTTTATGCATCTTATCTTGCTTTGATTGACGGTAGCATTTTAAGATGATCTCTCACTAATTATCAAGAAGTGTTCTCCCTGAGTATGCACCATTGCCAAAGTTCGTCGTGCCCTGACACCACGTGATGATCGGGTGTGATAAGCTCTACGTCCATCTACAACGGGTGCAAGCCAGTTTTGCACACGCGGAATACTCAGGTTAAACTTGACAAGCCTAGCATATGCAGATATGGCCTCGGAGCACGGAGACCGAAAGGTCAAGCGTGAATCATATAGTAGATATGATCAACATAGTGATGTTCACCGTTGAAACTACTCCATCTCACGTGACGATCGGACATGGTGTAGTTGATATGGATCACGTAATCACTAAGATGACTAGAGAGATGTTTATCTAAGTGGGAGTTCTTAAGTAATATGATTAATTGAACTTAAATTTATCATGAACTTAGTCCTGGTAGTATTTTGCAAATTATGTTGTAGATCAATAGCTTGCGTTGTTGCTTTCATATGTTTATTTTGATATGTTCCTAGAGAAAATTGTGTTGAAAGATGTTAGTAGCAATGATGCGGATTGGATCCGTGATCTGAGGTTTATCCTCATTGCTGCACAGAAGAATTATGTCCTTAATGCACCGCTAGGTGACAGACCTATTGCAGGAGCAGATGCAGACGTTATGAACGTTTGACTAGCTCAATGTGATGACTACTTGATAGTTTTGTGCACCATGCTTTATGGCTTAGAATCGGGACTTCAAAGATGTTTTGAACATCATGGACCATATGAGATGTTCCAGGAATTGAAGTTAATATTTCAAGCAAATACCCGAGTTGAGAGATATGAAGTCTCCAACAAGTTCTATAGCTAAAAGATGGAGGAGAATCGCTCAACTAATGAGCATGTGCTCAGATTGTCTGGATACTTCAATTGCTTGAATCAAGTGGGAGTTAATCTTCTAGATAAGATAGTGATTGACAGAATTCTCTAGTCACCATCACTAAGTTACTAGAACTTCGAGATGAACTATAGTATGCAAGGGATGACGAAAACGATTCCCGAGCTCTTCGTGATGTTGAAATCAACGAAGGTAGAAATCAAGAAAGAGCATCAACTGTTGATGATTGACAAGACCACTAGTTTCAAGAAAAGGGCAGGGAAAGAAAGGGAAACTTCAAGTAGAATGGCAAACAAGTTGTCACTCCCGTGAAGAAGACCAAAGCTGGACCAAAGCCTGAAACTGAGTACTTACACTGCAAAAGAAATGGTCACTGGAAGCGAAAATGCCCTGAATATTTGGTGGACAAGAAGGATGGCAAAGTGAACAAGGGCATATTTGATATACAGGTTATTGGTGTGTGCTTTACTAGTGTTTATAGTAGCCCCTGAGTATTTGATACTTGTTCGGTTGCTAAGATTAGTAACTCGAAACAGGAGTTACAGAATAAACAAAGACTAGTTGAAGGGGAAGTGACGATGAGTGTTGGAAGTAGTTCCAAGATTGATATGATCATCATCGCACACTCCCTATACTTTCAGGATTAGTGTTAAACCTAAATAAATTTCATTTGGCGTTTGCGTTGAGCATGAATATGATTTGATCATGTTTATTGCAATATGGTTATTCATTTAAATTCAGAGAATAATTGTTGTTCTATTTAAATGAATAAAACCTTCAATTGTCATACACCCAACGAAAATAGTTTGTTGGCTCTCGATCGTAGTGATGCACATATTCATAATATTGATGCCAAAAGATGCAAAGTTAATAATGATAGTGCAACTTATTTGTGGCACTGCCGTTTGGGTCATATCGGTGTAAAGCGCATGAATAAACTCCATAAAGATGGATTTTCGGAATCACTTGGTTATGAATCATTTGATGCTTGCGAACCGTGCCTTTTGGGCAAGATGACTAAAACTCCGTTCTCCGGAACAATGGAACAAGCTACTGACTTATTGGAAATAATACATACCGATGTATGCAATCCAATGAGTGTTGATGCTCGTGGCAAGTATCGTTATTTTCTGACCTTCACAAGATGATTTGAGCAGATATGGGTATATCTACTTGATGAAACATAAGTCTGAAATAGTTGAAAGGTTCAAAGAATTTCAGAGTGAAGTGGAAAAATCATCGTAACAAGAAAATAAAGTTTCTGCGATCTGATCGCGGAGACGAATATTTGAGTTACGAGTTTGGTCTTCAATTAAAACAATGTGGAATAGTTTCACAGCTCACGCCACCTGGAACACCACAACGTTATGGTGTGTCCAAACATCGTAACCGCACTTTATTGGATATAGTGCGATCTATGATGTCTCTTACTGATTTACCACTATTGTTTTTGGGTTATGCATTAGAGACAACTGCATTCACGTTAAAAGGGCACCATCTAAATCCGTTGAGACGACACCATATGAACTATGGTTTAGCAAGAAACCCAAGTTGTCGTTTCTTAAAGTTTGGGGATGCGATGCTTATGTGAAAAAGTTTCATCCTGATAAGCTCGAACCCAAATCGAAGAAGTGCGTCTTCATAGAATACCCAAAGAAAATTGTTGGGTACACCTTCTATCACAGATCTGAAGGCAAGATATTCATTTCTAAAAATGGATCCTTTCTAGAGAAGGAGTTTCTCTCGAAAGAAGTGAGTGGGAGAAAAGTAGAACTTGATGAGGTAACTGTACCTTCTCCCGAATTGGAAAATTGTTCATCACTGAAATCAGTTCCAGTGATTTGTACACCAATTAGTGAGGAAGCTAATGATGATGATCATGAAACTTCAGATCAAGTTACTAGAAAACCTCGTAGGTCTTCCAGAGTACGGTCCGCACCAGAGTGGTACGGTAATCCTAAGCAACTCAAGGACCTTCGGAGAGAGTTGGGGATTTTTCTAATTTTCATATTTGAAATTTTTATCAAATAATGAAGACGAGGATTTGGTTTTAATTATTTTCTCTCCGGAAATATTTCATTTTAAAATAATAAATGAGGGGAGATAATATGACTTCTCCAAAACAATTGAAATATCGGAGGAAAAATGTTGAAATCATTTTTTGGATTTTATTTGAGTTTATTTAGGATTTTTACTTGCCCTAGAAAAATTTGCATGTTTTAAAAGTTGCATTTTAGGGGCTAAGAAAAGTTTATCCTGTTCTAAATATTTTATTTAGACGGAGAAACCTTGTTTTGGAATTTTTAGATTTTTATTTATTTTTCTAGGAAATTTTCTTTCGGCGGAATGTTTTAAAAAAAAAACCTCGCGCCCGACTGGGCCAAAGGCCCAGCCGAACAGGCCGGCCCAGCCGCCACCGCCGCCGCCTCCCCGCGCGCTCCGCCGTGCGCAGCACGGACGCCGAGGGGAGTCCGAGCCGGACTCCGCCTGTAGCGACCCGACCTTAGATGGTCAAGTCTCTGTGCTCCGGTGTCATCCCTGGATCAGTAATGCTGACACCACACAGTACTTCGAAGGATTTATAACAGAGTAGCAATCACACACTTATTACATCGTTTGTCCAGAAGAGGACTTATTACAATAATCATGGCTTAAGGCCATCTAAATACGATAACAGCGGAAGACTTGGAAGATAAGTGAGTCCATCAACTCCAATGGCATCACTGAGTATAGAACCACGACCTAAAAGCACCTTACTCGTCGTCTAAAAAGTCTGCAACATGAAAGTTGCAGCCCGAAAACGGGTCAGCACATGGAATATGCTGGCAAAGTAACACATAGAGAGTAATGAATGACAAACCTATACTACATGCATATTTGGCTGGTGGAAAAGCTCTATGGTTACAGTTTTTGCATAAAGCCAGTTTTTCCCTACTGCAAAGGAATAAATTTATTTAACTATCATGGTGGTTGTTAAACATTGAGAATGGTTGACAGCATCCTCAATCCCAATTAAAAAGTACTCATTAACAAACCCATCAATATTAATTTAGAGTAACATGTTGAGATTCAACAGAATATTCAAGTACTAGATACTCAAGATGTCCATAACCGGGGACACGGCTAATCATGATTAGTTTGTACACTCTGCAGAGGTTTGCGCACTTTTCCCCACAAGACTCGATCGCCTCCATTTGGTTTCTCGCACTACATGGTGTTTGAGAAACGGATGACCGAGACACAGTCTGTCAGAAGCACTAGCACCTTATGATGGGTAGACCCGTACACCTACATCCCCTACATCTGCTAGTCCACCACTATAAGAGTTCGCGCAACTTAGTCAACTATGCCAGAGCCCATAATGGCTTGTGGCTGCACACGTAAGTTACTAGTATGAATTATCTTATGATCCCTTTGAGCCTGGGTGGCGGTCCATAGGAAAATCACACGGTACCCCCGGGATTTCCAAAAAAACAGGCAAGTCCTGGTAACCCCAGGTGCCTCAATCCACCCAGATGTGTATTTAAGTTGCCACCTTAGATAAACCATTAATTAACAATCTCACATCTGTCATGGATATTCACTCACCCAATCCACGTCTACTAGCATAGCATGGCATAATAAGCAAACGTAGAAGTAACTCCCAAAGGTTTCATAAATAAAACAGGTAATAGGTACTACCTCATCTACTTCCCATCCCCACAATTTAGTTTGATCCTAAACATGCAATTGTGTGAGGATTGATCTAATGCATAAAAACTGGGTAGTAGAAATGGTATGATCAAGTGTTACTTGCCTTGCTGATGATCCGCGAAACCTAGAGATTCGAAGTAACAAGCGGCCGCACTCCGGGTGATCTATCGCAGTCAAACAACAAGCATACAATAAGTACTCATCTAATGCACAGGTAAATCTTGAATAAAAGATCTAACCAATAAGTTCAACTTAAGAACCCTGGTTGCAAAAAGAATCAAATCAAATAAAGCAACGAAAGTCAAACGGCGAGAGAAAACAACTCGGTTCTAGCAATTTGAAACTAAGTCAAATTTTACAGTAGCAAAACTTTGTTTAAGTTGATTAGTCGGAACGGCGGTTTCGAGACGAAACTCCAGGCGCTTGAATCACCTGATTCCGATAAACGAGCGAGAAGATAAACTAGAAAGAAAATCAGATCTGAAATCGCGATCAGAAAAATAGCGGAATAAATCCGATTAGAAAGAAAACGACGAACGATTAAACGAACGGAGGTTCGTTAACCGAGGCAAACCGGTGATCATGTTCGTTAAGACGAACGGTCCGGCGAACGCTCGCTAAACAAAACCGGAAAGAAAAACCGGCGAGAAAAACCGATCTAGGGTTTCGGAAAGAAAACCGAAACGAAAACCGATCTAGAAAACCAGAACGGTTTACGAGAAAAACTGAACTGAGGGTAAGAAGTGATGCGGCGCGGGGCTAGTACCTCGAAGAGGCGAGGGGCTCCGGCGGCGGCGGCGGCAAGCGGCGGCGGCGGCGCTGGTGAGGGGCGGCGGCGGCGGCGCTGGTGTAGGGCGGCGGCGGCGGCGGTGGTGCTGTGCTGCTGCTGCTGCGGAGGAGAGGGCTTTGGTTTGATGGGTTTGAGGGGGGGGGGTGCTTGGGTATTTATATTGGGGAGGGGTGGGTTTTGCTTGGAGGAGGGATCAAGGAATTAGACTAGGATTAGGAATCCTAAAAACAAAAACGGAATAAACAAAACGGGTCCAAATCCTACTAGGATTTGTTAAAGAAAAGGAAACCGGGGCGGCTCCCTGGCTCCCTGGCGCGGCGGCCTTGCGCACGCGCGCGTGCGGCCAGGCGTGGCGGCTGGCTCGGCTGACTGGGCCTTTGGCCCAGTCGCGCTGCGACTTTTTTTTAAATCGGTTTCGTGCGCGGAAAAATACAGAAAATAAAATCTAAACGAACTCCAAAATTAATAAAGTAAATTTTCCCCAACTCCTAAAAATGAGTCGAACAAAATGAACTTTTACTCGGGCCTAAAATGCAATTTTTGAAAATACGCATTTTTCCCTAAGGCAAATAAACTCCGAGAAAAATCCAAAATTTGATATATTTATTAAATCCTCATTTTTCCTAAATTTGGGAAAGTCATATTATTCCCTCTCTTATTTTTGATATCGAAAAAATATTTGAAGATAAAATAAATAATCCAAATGATCCTCTTTTCATAATTTGAGAGAACTCAAATATGAAAATTTCGAAATCTCCAACTCTCTCCGTGGGTCCTTGAGTTGCGTGAAATTTCTAGGATCAACAAATGCAAGAAAATATGTAATGCATGATGATCTAATGTATAACATTCCAAATTGAAAATTTGGGATGTTACACCACCCCGGGCGCCCCCTTCCCCAAGCCGGTGCAGCCCCCCCTCCTTAAATAGCCGCCGCCCCGCCGCCTCACCACCACCCGCCACAACCCCGCCACCATCGCCGCCCCGGAGCCTGAGCCGAGCCCGAGCCGCCGCCGCCGAGTCGTCGTCGCCGCCCCAGTGCCGTCGCCGCCTCTCGCCGCCACCCCGCGCCCTCCCCAAGCCCCGCCGCCCCTCGCCAAGCCCCGCCGGAGCCGCCCGCCCCTTCGGTTTTATTGAAAACCCTAGTTCATTTTTTTTATTATTTATAGATCGGTTTATTTCTTTGGTTTATTTACTTAGCGAACGTCCGTTCGTCCGTTCGTTCTAACGAACGTGTTCACCGTTTAGTTTCTGCTAACGAACGTTCGTTCGTTTAGCCGTTCATCGCTTTTCTTTTTATCGGATTTATTCCGCGATTATTCTGATCGCGATTTCTCATGCGATATTCAAACCTGTTTATCTTTTCGCTCGTTTATCGGAATCAGGCGATTCAAGCGCCTGTAGTTTCATCTCGAAACCCTCTTTCCGAATAATCAACTCAAATAAGTTTTTGCTTCTGTAAAATTTGACTTAGATCCAGATTAGTAAAATGAAGTTGTTCTTTTGCCATTTGAGTTTCGTTGCTCCGTTTGATTTGATTATTTTTGCAAACCGGAGTTCTTAAGTTGAACTCTCCGGTCAAACTCTTTTATTTGAAGTTCTACTTCTGCATCTTTGATTGTTGCTTATGTATGTTATTGTTTGCTTGCGATAGAATTCCCGGAGTGCGAAGCGTGTTACTACGAGTCTCTAGGATTCACGGATCGTCAGCAAGGCAAGTAACACATTGATCATACTCTTTTCATACCCAGTTGTATGCATTAGTTTCAATCCTCAAACATTGCATGATTAGGATGTCTTTAACATGTGGGTATTGGGAAGTAGTTGCTGAGGTAGAACCTATTACCTGTTTTATTATCAAACCCTTGGGAGTTACTTCTACGTTATGCTTATATTGCCATGCTATGCTCGTAGACGTGGATTGGGTTTGAGTGATATCCATGACAGATGTGAGATTGTTAATTAATGGTTTACTTAAGGTGGCAACTTTAATACACATCTGGGTGGATTGAGGCACCTGGGGTATCCAGTGATTGCCTGTTTTATTTTTGGAAATCCCGGGGTTATTGTGTGATTCTCCTATGGACCACCACCCAGGCTCAAAGGGAACTGAGTCTATTCATGCTAGAAACTTCCGTGTGCAGCCGCAAGCTATTATGGGCTCTAGCATAGTTGAGGAAGTTGCGTGAAGCTCTTGAAGAGGTGGATCAGCAGGTAGTGGGTTTGTAGGTTTGGTATGGTCTGCCCGGAGTAAAGAGTTAATGCTTCTGAAAGACTGTGTCTCGGTCATCCGTCTCTCAAACACCATGTAGTGCGAGAATCAACGGAGGCGATCGAGTCTTGCGGGGAAAAGTGCGCAAACCTCTGCAGAGTGTACAATCTAGTCATGGTTAGCCGTGTCCCCAGTTATGGACAATTCTGAGTATCTAGTACTTGAGTATTCGCATGTATCTCAACACTCTTAATTAATCTTGGTGGGTTGTTAAATATTTTTAATTGGGATCATTGAGTTGGGGTTACCTTCTCAAATGATGTTTCAACCACCATGATAGTTAAACTAAAACTGATTCCTTTGTAGTAGGGAAAAATTGGCTTTTCGCAAAATTGTAACCATAGAGCTTTCCACCAGCCAAATATGCATGTAGTGGTAGCATTATTCTGTTATTTCTCTTTTGTGTTACATTGCCAGCATATTCCATGTGCTGACCCGTTCTCGGGCTGCAACGTATTATGTTGTAGACTTTTCAGACGAGGAGTAAGGTTTGTAGGTCGTTGCCGTGCAGCTCAGCTATGCCGTTGGAGTTGATGGACTCACTTTATTTTCCAAGCCTTCCGCTGTTATCACATTAGATGGCCTTAAGCCATATTATTGTAATAAGTTCTCTTTTGAGACATTCGATGTAATAAGTGTGTGATTGCTACTCTGTTATAAATCCTTCGAGTATTGTGTGTGTCAGCATTACCGATCCAGGGATGACACGGAAGCACAGAGACTTGACCATCTGAGGTCGGGTCGCTACAATATGGTATCAGAGCCAGGTTGAGTGTGGGACACGACCACTAAGATAAACCATAGGTCACACTTCTCTTCTCATTTCTGACTCCTCTTCTTTTTCCACTCTTTAGGATGAAGGAGATGAAGAACAAGTTTGCACAACCGGATGAAGACACACCTTTTGGACGCCACTTGAAGGAAGTCACTAGGTACTTGAATATTGGAATACCAAGCTTCACTGGGATGTACAACGCCACTCTACCGGAAGAAGAGCGCTGGATGATTCAAGTACGAGTTCCAGGAAGAACGTTCTCGCCAAATTCTAAACCCATAGAGTTTTCTTTCGAAGCACCCACTTGGAGTCTTGGCAAGAGTATGGCAGCTCACATTACCATGGGATGCATTGGAGAAATCTACAACAAGGAACTTGAGGATACCACCTATCAAATATGTGGGCGCCGAGATGAACAATGGGAGATGATCAACACCAGGAAGGATAGATCTGTCGCAACCTTTATCCAGGAGCAAAACCAGCACATTTGACGTCAGGAGAACCAGATGTGCGCAGACATGATCGAGTTGAAGAAGGCGAAGACTAGGATCCTCGAGCTGGAGGAAGAACTTAAGTCCACACGCGATGGATATGAGGAGGAAATCAAGACCCTATTGGAGAAGAATGACGACCTAGTTGAGAAGATCGGAATTTTTATGGGAAGACCAGTTCCAAGAGAAGACCCCATTCGTCCGGACAACTACATCATCATCGACGACACCGATTCAGATTCAAGCGATGATGATTACGAAGATGAAGCTGGAGCAGACATTATGGAGTCTTCCACCGATCAAAATTTCTAGATGACCACCATATGATAAATAGTATTTCCCCCATGTAACTAGTAGTAGTGGGCACTTTTGCGATAGTCCTAGACCGTTTTGTATGCCCTTGCTTGATTGATTGAATGAAATGCTTGTGTTTGCCACATATACATATGGGTAGTGTTTCTCCCCTAGATCTTTTTCCTATTCTAATCTCTTCCATCTAAACCCATCAGATGCCTCCGAGAAGAGACCCCGATTTTGTTTTTCCACCGGAGATCACCCAGTTGATCCAGCAGCAAAATGCCTTGATGCAATTGCTAGTTCAGAACCAGGGCAATGCCAATAACAACAATGCCAACAACAACCCGCCGCCAGTGGATAACCTCGCCCGTTTCTTAAGGTTACAGCTGCCGGTGTTCTCTAGTAGCATCGAGCCAATAGTTGCAGATGATTGGCTACGTTGTATTGGAAGGGAGTTAACCACCGCAGGATGCACAGATGCTGAGAAGGTGCGCTTTGCCGCACATCAACTGGATGGACCTGCAGCAGCATGGTGGGAGAATTTCATAGCCACCTATCCTATCGACACTGTCACATGGGCTCAGTTTCAGCAGGCTTTTCGCACTGCCCATGTCTCGACTGGAGCCATGCAGATGAAGAAGTGTGAGTTTCGCAATCTACACCAGGGGAACCATACTGTTGGCCAGTACGTGGATGAGTTTAGCAAGTTATCACGTTATGCCCCTGATGATGTGGCCACAGATGCCGCGAAGCAAGAGAAGTTTATGGAAGGGCTGAATGATGAGATGAGCATGCAGTTGATGGTAGCAACCTTCAACAACTATCATGAGTTGGTAGATAAGGCCCTAATGATTGAAGGAAAGCAGTAGCAGATTGATAATCGTAAGAGGAAGTATGGACAAGGGAAATACAACTCAGGAGCTCACCAGAAGCCTCGCTTAACCCCGAACTCGGGAGGACTTGTTCATAACCATGGAGTTCATAACCATGCTGGAGGAGGATCACATAACCATAATGGTGCGAAGAACGGGAATGGGAATGGAGCCAACAAAAATCAGAACCGCTCTAACCCATCTACACCCGCAAAGAGGGACTTAAGCCAAGTTGTTTGCTATAAGTGCGGGAAGACAGGCCACTATGCCAATGACTGCTCTGAAGGAAAGAATGGAAATGGAAATGGGAGCGCAGGGAAGAAGCCCAATCCATTCAACAAAGGACAAGTGAACCACGTTAACCTGGAGGAAGTTGAAGAGCAGCCGGACGCGGTAATAGGTAAGTTTTTGGTTTAGTCATTTACCGCTATTGTTCTTTTCGATACTGGTGCATCACATTCATACATATCAAGGGGATTTGTGGAAAAGTTTAAGTTACCAACCCAAACCCTTAGGACACCCCTCTTAGTGAGCTCGCCGGGAGCAGAGTACATGGCTAGCAGATGGTGCACCCAGATACCCCTAATCATTGGCACGCATGTATTTCCGTCCGACCTAATTATCTTGGAGTCGCAAGGATTGGATGTGATATTAGGTATGGACTAGATGTCAAAGTATGGAGGAAGTATTGACTGTGCTAGTAAGTCAATTTATCTTACCACCCCGGAGGGAAAAAGGATTAAGTATGTATCTAGGCATGTGCCTAGGAGGAGCCAAGTAAACACCCTCACGGGAGTTGTACAGGAGGAAGTACCTGTAGTAAAGGATTTTCCGGATGTTTTCCCCGAAGAGTTACCAGGTATGCCACCGGATAGAGACATCGAGTTTTTGATAGAGCTATTGCCAGGTACAGGACCGATATCCAAGAGACCCTATCGGATGCCAGCAAATGACCTAGAGGAAATTAAGAAGCAGATCAAAGAGCTGTTGGAGAAAGGTTACATTCGTAGAAGCTCGTCACCTTGGGGAGCCACAATACTTTTGGTGAAGAAGAAGGATAAATCCCTAAGGATGGTTGTTGATTACCGAGCTCTGAATGAAGTAACGATAAAGAACAAGTATCCCTTACCGATGATTAATTATCTGTTTGATCAGTTACAAGGAGCTAAGGTGTTATCAAAGATTGATCTACTATCGGGATACCATCAGTTGAAGATCCGAGAGAAGGATATACCCAAGACAGCATTTACCACACGGTATGGATTATATGAGTATACGGTCATGTCATTTGGACTGACTAACGCCCCTGCCTATTTCATGAGTATGATGAACAAGGTGTTCATGGAGTATTTGGACAAGTTTGTTGTGGTATTCATTGATGATATTATGATATACTCGAAGAACGAAGAGGGGCACGCGGAACACTTGCGTTTGGTTCTCGAGAAACTCAGGGAACACCAGTTATACGCCAAATTCAGCAAGTGCGAGTTTTGGTTGAAATAAGTTGGATTTCTTGGGCATGTTATATCCGGAGAGGGTATAGCAGTGGATCCCAGTAAGGTTCAGTCGGTCACTGAATGGTTGGCACCCACTTCAGTTGGCGAGATCCACAGTTTCCTTGGACTGGCAGGATATTATCGGAGATTCATTGAGGATTTTTCCAAGATTGCTAAACCAATGACTGAATTGTTAAAGAAGGATACTAAGTTCAAATGGACGGAGGAGTGCGAGACAAGTTTTCAAGAGCTGAAGGAGCGATTGACTACAACCCCAGTGCTGACCTTGCCAGATATACATAAGGAGTTTCAAGTGTATTGTGACGCCTCTCTCTTGGAACTTGGTTGTGTGCTTATGCAGGAAGGAAAGGTTGTTTCGTATGTGAGGGAGTCCTGGACTAGGGGGTGTCCGGACAGCCGGACTATCAATATCCGCCGGACTCCAAGACTACGAAGATACAAAATTGAAGACTCCGTCCCGTGTCCGGATGGGACTTTCCTTGTCGTGGAAGGCAAGCTTGGCAATACGGATATGTAGATCTCCTACCATTGTAACCGACTCTATGTAACCCTAGCCCTCTCCGGTGTCTATATAAACCGGAGGGCTTTAGTCCGTAGGACAACATACATTACAACAATCATACCATAGGCTAGCTTCTAGGGTTTAGCCTCCTTGATCTCGTGGTAGATCTACTCTTGTACTACCCATATCATCAATATTAATCAAGCAGGACGTAGGGTTTTACCTCCATCGAGAGGGCCCGAACCTGGGTAAAAACATCGTGTCCCTCGTCTCCTGTTACCATCCGCCTAGACGCACAGTTCGGGACCCCCTACCCGAGATCCGCCGGTTTTGACACCGACAGTATGCCTCACGACAACTGAAGCCACACGAGTTGAACTATGCCACGCATGATCTGGAGTTAGCAGCCGTAGTGCATGCGCTAAAGACCTGGAGACATTATCTTATTGGAAACCGTTGTGATGTGTACACGGATCATAAGAGCTTGAAGTACATTTTCACACAGAAGGAGTTGAACCTCAGGCAGAGGAGATGGTTGGAACTTATAAAGGATTACGATATGAGGCTACAATATCATCCAGGAAAAGCCAATGTCGTAGCACACGCTTTGAGCCGGAAGAGTTATGCTAATGTTCTTGTGAGCAAGGGAATGCCAAAAGAGTTAGCTGCGGAGATCATGGAACTTCAGTTGGAGATTGTTCCAAGAGGTTTTCCTGCAGCAATGGAGGTTCAGTCGATGCTGTTGGACAGGATTCGCGAAGCTCAGAAGGAGGACAAAGAGATTGCTGACATAAGAGAGAGGATGGGCGAAGGTAAAGCCAAAGGTTTTCGCGAGGATGAGCACGATACCTTGTGGTTTGAGGACCGAATTTGTGTGCCCAACAATTCGGAGATCAGAAAGTTGATACTTCAGGAGGCCCATGATTCACCATACTCGATTCACCCCGGAAACACCAAGATGTATCTAGACTTGAAGGAGCGTTTCTGGTGGACTGGTATGAAGAAGGATATTGCCGAGTACATAGCCGTATGCGATGTATGTCAGAGAGTGAAGGCAGAACATCAGAAGCCAGCAGGACTGTTACAGCCTATGCCAATACCCGAATGGAAGTGGGACAAACTTGGTATGGACTTTATTACCGGATTACCCAGAACCAAGGCAGGATATGATTCGATATGGGTAGTTGTGGATCGATTGACTAAAGTAGCTCACTTCATCCCGGTGAAAACAACGTATACAAGTGCAAAGTTGGCCAAGATATATATGACCAGGATCGTATGTTTACATGGAGTTCCGAGGAGCATCGTATCAGATAGAGGAACCCAGTTTACTTCAAAGTTTTGGCATCAGCTACACCAGACTTTGGGTACCCGATTGGAGTTCAGTACCGCTTTTCACCCGCAGACAGATGGGCAGACAGAAAGAGTCAATCAGATTCTGGAGGACATGTTGAGAGCCTGTGCACTAGATTATGGATCTAGTTGGGATGACAATTTGCCATACGCAGAGTTTTCTTATAACAACAGCTACCAGGCCAGTTTGAAGATGGCACCGTTCGAAGCTCTGTATGGACGCAGATGTAGAACGCCCTTGATGTGGGACGAGGTAGGAGATCGTCAGTTGTTTGGACCAGATTTGATCAAGGAATCAGAGGAGAAGGTTAAACTGATCAGAGACAGACTAAAGATTGCTTAGTCCAGACAAAAGAGTTACGCAGATTCAAAACGTAAGGAAGTAGCCTATGAAATTGGAGACAGAGCTTATCTACGAGTATCACCCTTGAGGGTAGTAAAACATTTTGGAGTTAAGGGAAAGTTAGACCCGAGATTTGTAGGACCGTATCGTATTTTGGAACGGATGGGAGAAGTTGCCTACAAGCTGGAGTTACGAGAAGGATTGTCAGGAGTTCACGATGTGTTTCACGTATCACAGCTGAAGAAGTGCCATGCTGAGATGGCCGATATACCATTGAATGATACAGTACCTTTGGAGGCGATTCAGCTGGATAATAACCTGACCTATGAGGAGAAGCCAGTAAAGATTCTTGAGTTTGATAGCTGAGTCACTCGCAATAAGGTGATCAAGTTTTGCAAAGTTCAGTGGAGTCATCATACTGAGGAGGAAGCCACCTGGGAGCGAAAAGAGGATATTCGCAAGGACCATCCGCACCTATTTTCTAGCCAACCCGAATCTCGAGGGCGAGATTCATCTTAAGGGGGGTAGGTTGTAACATCCCAAATTTCCAATTTGGCATGTTATACATAGGTCATCCATGCATCTCATATTTTAATACTTTTCGTTTGCAATCCTCGAGATCCTAAGCAACTCAAGGACCTTCAGAGAGAGTTGGGAATTTTTCTAATTTTCCTATTTGAAATTTTTATCAAATAATGAAGATGAGGATTTGATTTTAATTATTTTCTCTCTGGAAATATTTCATTTTAAAATAATAAATGAGGGAAGATAATATGACTTCTCCAAAACAATTGAAATATCAGAGGAAAAATGTTGAAATCATTTTTTGGATTTTATTTGAGTTTATTCGGGATTTTTATTTGCCCTAGAAAAATTTGCATGTTTTAAAAGTTGCATTTTAGGGGCCAAGAAAAGTTCATCCTGTTCTAAATATTTTATTTAGACGGAGAAAACTTGTTTTGGAATTTTTAGATTTTTATTTATTTTTCTAGGAATTTTTCTTTCGGCAGAATGTTTAAAAACAAAAACCCTCGCGCCCGACTGGGCCAAAGGCCCAGCCGAGCAGGCCGGCCCAGCTGCCACCGCCGCCGCCTCCCCGCGCGCGCCGCCGTGCGCAGCACGGACGCCGAGGGGAGTCCGAGCCGGACTCCGCCCCGGGCGCCCCCTTCCCCAAGCCGGTGCAGCCTCCCCTCCTTAAATAGCCGCCGCCCCGGCGCCTCACCACCACCCGCCACCATCGCCGCCCCGGAGCCCGAGCCGAGCCCGAACCGCTGCCGCCGAGTCGTCGCCGCCGCCCCAGCGCCGCCGCCGCCTCTCGCCGCCGCCCCGCGCCCTCCCCAAGCCCCGCCGCCCCTCGCCGAGCCCCGCCGGAGCCGCCCACCCCGCCGGACGACCTCGCCGGAGGTACCCGACCCCGCCGCCGGTTTTTTATAGAAAACCCTAGTTCGTTTTATTATTATTTATAGATCGGTTTATTTCTTCGGTTTATTTACTTAGTGAACGTCCGTTCGTCCGTTCGTTCTAACGAACGTGTTCACCATTTAGTTTCTGCTAACGAACGTTCGTCCGTTTAGCCGTTCGTCGCTTTTCTTTTTATCGGATTTATTCCGCGATTATTCTGATCGCGATTTCTGATCCGATATTCAAACCTGTTTATCTTTTCGCTCGTTTATCGGAATCAAGCGATTCAAGCGCCTGGAGTTTCATCTCGAAACCCTCTTTCCGAATAATCAACTCAAACAAGTCTTTGCTTCTGTAAAATTTGACTTAGATCCAGATTAGTAAAACGAAGTTGTTCTTTTGCCGTTTGAGTTTCGTTGCTCCGTTTGATTTGATTCTTTTTGCAAACCGGAGTTCTTAAGTTGAACTCTCCGGTCAAACTTTTTTATTTGAAGTTCTACTTGTGCATCTTTGATTGTTGCTTATGTATGTTATTGTTTGCTTGCGATAGAATTCCCGGAGTGCGAAGCGTGTTACTACGAGTCTCTAGGATTCACGGATCGTCAGCAAGGCAAGTAACACATTGATCATACTCTTTTCATACCCAGTTTTATGCATTAGTTTCAATCCTCAAACATTGCATGATTAGGATGTCTTTAACATGTGGGTATTGGGAAGTAGTTGCTGAGGTAGAACCTATTACCTGTTTTATTATCAAACCCTTGGGAGTTACTTCTACGTTATGCTTATATTGCCATGCTATGCTCGTAGACGTGGATTGGGTTTGAGTGATATCCATGACAGATGTGAGATTGTTAATTAATGGTTTACTTAAGGTGGCAACTTTAATACACATCTGGGTGGATTGAGGCACCTGGGGTATCCAGTGATTGCCTATTTTATTTTTGGAAATCCCGGGGTTACCGTGTGATTCTCCTATGGACCGCCACCCAGGCTCAAAGGGAACTGAGTCTATTCATGCTAGAAACTTCCGTGTGCAGCCACAAGCTATTATGGGCTCTAGCATAGTTGAGGAAGTTGCGTGAAGCTCTTGAAGAGGTGGATCAGCAGGTAGTGGGTTTGTAGGTTTGGTATGGTCTGCCCGTAGTAAAGAGTTAATGCTTCTGAAAGACTGTGTCTCGGTCATCCGTCTCTCAAACACCATGTAGTGCGAGAATCAACGGAGGCGATCGAGTCTTGCAGGGAAAAGTGCGCAAACCTCTGCAGAGTGTACAATCTAATCATGGTTAGCCGTGTCCCCGGTTATGGACAATTCTGAGTATCTAGTACTTGAGTATTCACATGTATCTCAACACCCTTAATTAATCTTGCTAGGTTGTTAAATATTTTTAATTGGGATCATTGAGTTGGGGTTACCTTCTCAAATGATGTTTCAACCACCATGATAGTTAAATTAAAACTGATTCCTTTGTAGTAGGGAAAAATTGGCTTTTCGCAAAATTGTAACCATAGAGCTTTCCACCAGCCAAATATGCATGTAGTGGTAGCATTATTATGTTATTGCTCTTTTGTGTTAGATTGCCAGCATATTCCATGTGCTGACCCGTTCTCGGGCTGCAACGTATTATGTTGTAGACTTTTCAGACGAGGAGTAAGGTTCGTAGGTCGTTGCCGTGCAACTCGGCTATGCCCTTGGAGTTGATGGACTCACTTTATATTCCAAGCCTTCCGCTGTTATCGCATTAGATGGCCTTAAGCCATATTATTGTAATAAGTTCTCTTTTGAGACATTCGATGTAATAAGTGTGTGATTGCTACTCTATTATAAATCCTTCGAGTACTGTGTGTGTCAGCATTACCGATCGAGGGATGACACGGAAGCACAGAGACTTGACCATCTGAGGTCAGGTCGCCACACCCATTCCGTTAGCTTAGCACTTGATCGTTTAGTATGTTGCTATTGCTTTCTTCATGACTTATACATGTTCCTGTAACTATGAGATTATGCAACTCCCGTTTACTGGAGGAACACTTTGGGTGCTACCAAACGTCACAACGTAACTGGGTGATTATAAAGGAGTACTACAGGTGTCTCCAAAGGTACATGTTGGGTTGGCGTATTTCGAGATTAGGTTTTGTCACTCCGATTGTCGGAGAGGTATCTCTGGGCCCTCTCGGTAATGCACATCACTATAAGCCTTGCAAGCAATGTAACTAATGAGTTAGTTACAGAATGATGCATTACGTAACGAGTAAAGAGACTTGCCGGTAACGAGATTGAACTAGGTATTGGATACCGACGATCGAATCTCGGGCAAGTAACATAACGATGACAAAGGGAACAACGTATGTTGTTATGCGGTTTGACCGATAAAGATGTTCATAGAATATGTAGGAACCAATATGGGCATCCAGGTTCCGCTATTGGTTATTGACTGAGAATAGTTCTAGGTCATATCTACATAGTTCTCGAACCCGTAGGGTCCGCACGCTTAACGTTACGATGACAGTTTTATTATGAGTTTATAAGTTTTGATGTACCGAAGTTTGTTCGGAGTCCCAGATGTGATCACGGACATGACGAGGACTCTCGAAATGGTCGAGACATAAAGATTGATATATTGGACGACTATATTCGGACACCGGAAGTGTTCCGGACATTTTTCGGAGAAAACCGGAGTGCCGGAGGGTTACCGGAACCCCCCCGGGAGAAGTAATGGGCCTAGTGGGCCTTAGTGGAAAGAGAGAGGGGCAGCCAGGGTGGGCCGCGCGCCCCTCTCCATCTGGTCCGAATTGGACTAGGAGGGGGGGGGGGGGGGGGCGGCGCCCCCCTCTTTCCTTCCCCCTCTTCCCCTTCCTTCCCCTCCTAGGAAAGGAGGAGTCCTACTCCTACTAGGAGAAGGATTCCTCCTCCTTGGCGCGCCCTCTAAGGGCCGGCCGGCCTCCCCCCTTGCTCCTTTATATACGGGGGCAGGGGGCACCCTATAGACACATAAGTTGATCTACGGATCGTTCCTTAGCCGTGTGCGGTGCCCCCCTCCACCATATTCCACCTCGGTCATATCGTCGTGGAGTTTAGGCGAAGCCCTGCGCTGGTAGAACATCATCATCGTCACCACGCCATCATGCTGACGGAACTCATCCCCGAAGCTTTGCTGGATCGGAGCCCGGGGATCATCATCGAACTGAACGTGTGCTGAACTCGGAGGTGCCGTACGTTCGGTGCTTGGATCGGTCGGATCGTGAAGATGTATGACTACATCAACCGTGTTATGCTAATGCTTCCGCTTACGGTCTACGAGGGTACATGGACAACACTATCCCCTCTCGTTGCTATGTCATCACCATGATCTTGCGTGTGCGTAGGATTTTTTTTGAAATTACTAAGTTCCCCAACAGTAATACCCTACTCCAGTGTGTGGTGTGGTGGATTGCCTCTTGGGCTTGATGATGAACAATACAAGGCAGAACAGCCTCGCGAGGGTCTATTCTTGGCTGGTGCGACGAACTGCTAGGAGGAGTTCAATCGCTCTATCTACTGGTTTCTTGGTGAGGATCCCGATTGCTAGGTCAGGTCTAGATTCAGGATGCCCTACCCCGGGGGTGGCTAGTCCTATTTATAGGCAAAGGCCCTGGGCCTCTTCCCAAATATTGAGCGGGAAGGGTGCCAACAATTGGCCATTTTAAAGGGGAACAGCGGGTACACTTATCCTGACTAAAGTTGGTCCTCGCCTGTCAAAGGCTCTGGTGGTGATGCCGGCTTGGGCTCCATAATGACTTCCATCCGACCGTTGGGCTGGTCTTGGTCTTGTTGCACCGAAATGGACGCCTTTGATTGATGCTCTCGCTTGCACTTGCTCCCTTTGCACCAAAGAGGAAAGGAGGACACTGCGTGGGCTGGCGCTCGACTGGCGCCCTTGGTCGTCAGGGCTTGCGTCATGGGCACCTCGCGACGTACCCCGCCTTGAAGTCTCCGCCTCCTCATGAGCCAGCCTGACGAGGCCGTGCCTGAGGAAGCTCCCTGCCGTCCGTCCCGCGAGGCTTGGCCCCTCGCGAGGGTCTTGAGCTCGTGTTGATGAAGATGGGCTGTGCTGGTCCTCCTTTGAGCCACGCCGCAGGCCGCAGGCAGGCAAGTCTGGGGACCCCCATTCCCAGAATGCCGACATTGTCTACTTAGTGATTAGTCCCACATCGCCTGGCTATGGGGATAGGAGCTTGGCTATTTAATAGGATGGGGTTCCACGCATGGACGACATCCATATCACTGGTGAGCCGAACGCAAGGCATGTGATTGCGGGCGGGGCACCGACAACTCGATTTCTGATTCATTCAATCCAAGCAAGCAAATAGTGTGTCAAATCGATTGACTTTCGACCTCAGCTGTTCTATAAGCCAGATATCAAACCAGTGTGCTAATATTTTGGACAGTTGTGGGCAACTCTTCGAGTCTGCTCCAAGAGAAACAATGTAAATAAACGAGTTACAAGATTTCTATGCTTGCATGCCAGAAAAAACTGGTTTTCATCTCAATTGAATGCAGAGTAGCTCAGTCGATTTTGGGCAATATATATATTCTCCTATAGAGAACACATCCAAATATGATTAGATGATTCATGGTTATATGATGATAAAATATCTAACCGCACATCCTCAGCATGGCGAGAGGGTCTCAATAAGGCAAAATGACAACCCAAAACCTTGTAAAAGAAAAGCCGTGACAATCAACCAAATGCTCCAACCTCACAGACTACCAGAAAGTCTAACTACCCCTTCCATACACAGCGAAAGGGATCTGACACTTAGTACTCTGAATGTATTTTCTGTGCAGGGTGATTGTCCCTTTCTGTATAAATTGAAACCCGAATTAAAAAGGAAATGTAGAAACACCAAAATTTACTAAGCGAAGTTTGGTTAATACCAAATTACAAGCTCAACCACGGGAGGTGCCCAACAAGAGTGCGGGACCGTCGAGCAACAATCCACATGGGAAGAGAAAGGGGGTCGAGAGCTCAGTATTGTGGCTCTTGAGTGACCTTCGGTAAGGGCCAAGACCCACATGTCCAATTTCTTACATGTGTGTTTGATATCGGATGCTGGGGAGGGTTCTGGTATGTGTCAACAAGTGGCGGGGTGGCTAGAGAATTTGTCGTCATCCTAGAAGAAGTGGACCTTAGAATGGAACTTGCACATTACAACGTAACCTTCTGTGATGATATGGGGAACATGGATCTCGGTTAGACGATGCGGTCTCTTGTGAGTGGAAGGGTGTCGGTGTCAAAACTGGAGGATCTCGGGTAGGGGGTCCTGAACTGTGCATCTAGGCGGATGGTAACAGGAGACAAGGGACACGATGTTTTTACCCAGGTTCGGGCCCTCTCGATGGAGGTAAAACCCTACTCCTGCTTGATTGATATTGATGATATGGGTAGTACAAGAGTGGATCTACCACGAGATCAAGGAGGCTAAACCCTAGAAGCTAGCCTATGGTATGATTGTTGTAATGGTTGTGTTGTCCTATGGACTAAAACCCTCCGGTTTATATAGACATCGGAGAGGGCTAGGGTTACACAGAGTCGGTTACAATGGTAGGAGATATACATATCCGTATCGCCAAGCTTGCCTTCCACGCCAAGGAAAGTCCCATCCGGACACGGGACGAAGTCTTCAATCTTGTATCTTCATAGTCTTGGAGTCTGATCGACGATGATAGTCCGGCTATCCGGACACCCCCTAGTCCAGGACTCCCTCAGTAGCCCCTGAACCAGGCTTCAATGACGATGAGTCCGGCGTGCATATTGTTCGGCATTGCAAGGCGGGTTCCTCCTCCGAATAATTCATAGAAGATTGTGAACACCAGGATAGTGTCCGGCTCTGCAAAATAAATTCCAAATTCCACCGTAGAGAGAATAATATGTACACAAGTTCAATCTGCTGACATATTTCGTGGCATGACGTCACACCACCACCAATCCTTTACTTGAATCGTTTTTTATGATACCACCTCAGCGCGTTTAGCGAAGCGGTTTCCTTGGCACGTCTTGTCGAAGCAGAGATCGTGTTCCCCTTATTCCGGGATTCCCATCAATACTGACGTGGGTAACCCAACCGCACCATTGATGGTGGCGCTTGGGAGATAAGCAAGTTTTACCAGGCCAGTGGGGACGCATAGTCTTCGTCCTCCTATATATAAGGGGATAAGGATCCACCTCTTTACCTGCGCCTCCTTCCTCCTTTGCTTATCCATCTACGCGCACTCGAGCTCCAGCGCCCAAGTCTGCACATCTCGTCTCAACCTCCTCCAGTCATGTCTGGAGCGGGAGGCAAGTGGTTGGCCTCCTCTGTCACGGAGGAGCACATCGAAAAGCTGCGCGGCGTCGGATACCTTTCCAGCGACATCGCGCACCGGCTGCCCGACGAGGGGAAGCTCATCCCCACCCCCAGGCCCCATGAGAGGGTCGTATTCCTTCCCCACTTCCTCCGCGGACTGGGCTTCCCACTTCATCCCTTCGTCCGGGGGCTCATGTACTACTACGGCCTGGATTTCCACGATCTGGCGCCGAACTTCATCCTCAACATCTCGGCGTTTATCGTCGTGTGCGAGGCCTTCCTCTGCATCCGGCCTCACTTCGGCTTGTGGCTCAAGACCTTCAATGTCAAGCCGAAGGTGGTGAAGGGCGCTCAAGCGGAGTGCGGAGGCACCATGGTGGGCAAGATGCCCAACATCCTCTGGCTCAAGGGCGCCTTTATGGAAACCATCAAAGGGTGGCAATCGGGGTGGTTCTATATCACCGAGCCGCGAGACCCTAAATGGGCAGCGGCCCCCGAGTTCAGATCTGGTGCCCCTATGCAGCTCACCTCCTGGAAAGAGAAGGGCTTGCTATGGGGCAGTTCGGAGGAGCTGACAGGACTCCAGTCCTGTCTCCAGACCTTGGTGAACAAGAAGCTTAGGCTTGTCAATGTGATCTAGGTCATGCTCGTCCGTCGGATTCTCCCCTGCCAACAGCGGTCCTTCAATTTGTGGGAGTTCAATCCGGCACAGCACCAGACTTTGAGCGGGCTCTTCGACACGACATACGAAGCC
Organism: Triticum timopheevii; assembly: GCA_963921465.1. Classification (NCBI taxonomy): domain Eukaryota; kingdom Viridiplantae; phylum Streptophyta; class Magnoliopsida; order Poales; family Poaceae; genus Triticum; species Triticum timopheevii. The sequence goes on along the minus strand of OY997262.1, from coordinate 463,267,115 downwards.
GTCTGGAGGGTGCTATTCAAGGGCGGAGAAGCCCCCGCGTCCACGACTGAAGATCGCGGATTCAGCACCAAGCGCTCGGCTGGTGTGGTAAGATATATCATCCTTTATGGGACATTCATTCCTTTCATAGTTTGACTCTATTGTGGGATCTAAAACTCCCTGATGCCTTTAACAGGACTGGCAGAGGACGTCCGGACAGGTGGACTGTCCGGCTCCCCTTCCCGAAGACCCAGCGGACGCCCGTTTAACAAGGCTGCTGGTCCCGACACTTTATGTGGTGTCGGAGAAGAAGGCCAAGAAGAAGGCCACGGGAACCCAAAGGAGTTCCTGGTGCCAGGTGGTATCAGACTCATCGTCGGATGGCTCCGAGGCGGAATCCTCCCCGAAGATGAGGAGGAGGAGAAAGAGGACTCTCCCCAGGAGGGGGGAGAGAGGAAGAGGAAGGCTTCCCCAACGGGGGAGGCCGAAGGGTCCAAGAGGGGAAGGACCCTTCCCCCGAACAGCTCCGCCAACGCCAACGTTGGCGACGAGGAGTGGCCCTCAAGGGCCAGGCCTCCGGCAAGATCGTAAGTATCTGATTCCTGAATGATTCATAATTTCTCTTTTGTCACATAGTGTCCTTCTAATGCCGCACACTACCTGCAGTCCGGCCGATGATGATCTTCCCGCTTTGTCGAGCGAGTCGTTGGCTCCGTCGGATGTAGATTCCATTCTGACTGCCTCCACCCCTCGCGACGCTGAGGACGCCGAGGTGGGATCCCAGGAAGGGACCCATCAGGAGGAGGCTCTGGAGGTGCCACAAGGCAGCCTCCCGGACTTTGCGCCGGACTCCATACCGGAACCCGCAGTGGTTCCGGAGTCCGGTAGGCGGCCCCTTCGTAAGAAGGGCAAGACCGTGATGCCGGTAGCCTCCGTCCAACCGAAGGCGCCGGACAACTTGTTGGAGGCTCTCAATGGCACTTCCATCAAGGAAGAACACCACACTATCATGAGTGCGATGATTCAGAAAGTTCAGCTCACCAAGAGCGGGCTGACCGAAGCCTGCAGCAGCCTTCTAACAGGCTTTGAGGTAAGAAGTTTAAAATATGTAATGTAATACCGCATAGACAGTAGCCCCTGATGCTCGGTTCGGTGTTCGGAAAGAAAAACCGGGCTGAGGACCTAAAAAAGATATACGCAGGAGTGCTAATAATTATGTCAATATGGGTTTGCAGGCTGCGCTGCTGACCTCTGCCGCACTGACTGCGGAGGTCTGTGCTTTGAAGCAGGACCTCGAGCGGTCCGAGCAAGAGCTCGGCCTCGCCAAGAAGCAGCTTGAGGACAAAGAAGGTGAGTAACACCACTTTAAAATTTGTACCTTATAGAAAAGGATTTTGGTTGCAATAGAAATAACAAGGATAACGTGGGTACTGTAGGGGCCACGAACGAGGTGGCGACCCTGAAGGAGGCCATGTCTGCGGCCGAACGCAATGCGGTCGCGGAACGAGTGGAGCGAGAGAAGTAGGAGGCGCGGGTGGCGGAGGTGCGGCAAGAGCTCCAGGCTCTCAAGGAAAAGCATGAGAGTTTGGAGCGCGACTCGAAGACTCGAGATTCCGAGCTTGCCTCGGCTCTTGAAAGTGCCAAAGCCGCTAAGGCCGAGGCCCGTAAGGCCCTTGAGGAGATTGAGGATGTGAAGAAAATAGCGGCGGGTAAGGCATTTTTCATGCTAAGCAAGCATGTTAATGTAAATTACCTGTTACTTACCCGAATTCAGAGCTCTCCAGGGGCGTTTGCAGATCTGCCTCGCAGTGTGTCTGATGCCACCGCATTCTACCCAGCCGAGGAGGGGAGCTCAACGGAGAAGGTCTTCTGGTCTCAGTACGCTGAGGCCGGACATCCGGTGCCCCCTAGCGACCAGCTAAAGCAGCTGGTCGAACTCGACAAGGTAGCTGAGCAGGCCATGAAGGGCCTCATAGTCCGGCTGTGGCCTGAAGAGGCCATGCCTGGGAGCTACTTCGGCCTCATGCGGCGGCTGGTGGATGCGTGCCCCTGGGTGGAAGTCATCAAGCGCTCCACCTGCATTGAAGGTGCCCGTCGGGCCCTTGTCCGTGCAAAGGTGCATTGGGGCAGGCTGGATGCGGAGAGGCTTATCACTGACGCGCCGCCAGCGGGCAAGGAGTATCGTACGCCCGAGATGTACTATAAGACTGTCCTGAAGGGTGCCCGCAAGATTGCGGATGAGTGCCCCAGAGATGTAATTATTGAGTAAACTCGCAATATGTTATCCTGTGCGCTGAAAACTTTGTTCATATGCGCTAAGCAACGCTTATTGATTTAAAATATTACCTTCTGTGCGGCCGTTTATTAAATCTGAGAGATGGCAAGTCGTCGGCTTCAGCCCCCATGCCACGAGTGCTGGGGTGTTCGGGATAAACTTGAGCACTCTTGTTCCCATTTTTGGGTCCATCTAGGGAGGCGCTCAACACAACGAACAAGGCAACCGGACTTATACTGCTTGAACACTCTCACTTAGCCATAGAATTCTATAATTTTAAATTTCGGCGAAGCCCCTAGTATTCGAAAGACCGAGTTCGGGGCGCTATCCACGCCTGGGCCGGACACAGCCGGTTCCTTGCTCGAAGCGGCATAAGTCTTTAGGGACTCGAAGCGGCAGAATTTGAGTTAGTTTGAACCCAAGGTTCAAGTTCAAATTGAAACTATGACTTAATAAAGTGCATTATCATGTTTTGATATAAACAGCAGGTTTAAGTTGCTTAAACATGCATGAAACCAGTGCAGATGGATAGATTGGATTTTTCTGATCATTTTTCATATATAACTTATTTCATTTGGAGTTACAGATTAATTTCTATGATTTTTAGAAGTTTAGGGTATTTTCTGGAATTTCCTATATAAGAATAAATCCAGAAAATAATTAACTGCGTCAGCACTGCGTCACTGTGACGTCAGCAGTCAACGGGGCCGGCCAGGTCAACCTGACATGTGGGACCCATACGTTAGTGTCTCAGGCTGGTTTGGTGGCTGACAGGTGGGACTAGTCAACGGCCACGTCAACGGAGTCAATGCTGACGGGTGGGGTCGGTCAAAGTGTGACGGGGCCAGGTCAAACTGAACTATGGGGCCCGTGGGGTTAGTTTAGTCTAAACAGGAGCTAAGCAGGGGTAATTAGTCCGTGGGGCCCGGTAGTCAGTGGCTCTAGGGAGGGTTAGCTGGTCGTGATTAACGCTAATCACGCGGCCACGTCGGCTCGCCGGAGTTCAGCCGGCGGCGACCCCGAACCATGGCGGAGCCCGCTCGGAACTCGCCAGAGGCCACGGGTCGACGCGCCAGGGGCACCAGAAGGAAGCCCGTGCCCCTGCGCATCCGGGGAGACCAACAGGAGGGCGCAGGGTGGCCGGAGATTGCCGGAACGAGGCTCGCAGCGGCGGCCGGAGTTCGGCCAGGTGCGCGCGAGGTGCTGTGGGGCACGGCAGGAGCTGTGGGCGGCGGCATTGGTCTTCTGGGAGGTTGCTGAGTGCGGTGACGTGCACAGGTGTGAGCTGCGGTGGCCATGGCCACGGCGGCGACATGGCCGGCGGCGTGGCGCTCGCGGGTTCGACAGTTAGCAGGGCTACGACACGAAATCGAGCACTAGGAAGGAGGAGAAACAGAGGAGAGCTCACAGCGATATCGATGGCGTCGTGCGCGAGGTCGGGGATGCACTGGTGCGGCCGGAACGATGACGGCGATCTTGGGCGGCCGGAGGTGCGGACGACGATGGTGGCGGCGATGCAGCGCGTCCCTGGTCGCTTGGCTCGTCGAGGATGACGCAGATGTCGAGGCGGAGCTTCTTGGTGCATCGGCGAGGCGTGGGGTGGCCGGTGGCCGTGGTGGCAGCGGTCGGCAGCGATGGTGGCACTCGGGCGGAGCTCGGAGAGGAGCTAGAGAGGAGGAGAGGGAGCAGCGAGTGGGGGAGAGGGGACAGGGGGCTTCGGGGCGTCTCCGTGGCACGCCTGGGGGGGGGGTCGAGGCTGAGCGGCTGAAGCAGGAGGTGGCAAGGCGTCGTCGGCGCGCTCGCCCCACACCTGTTTGTCCTCCTAGCAGGAGGAAGACGACAGGGGAAGGCTGGTGGGCTGGGCCAACAGTGCTGGGCCGCCAGGCTGGACAGGTAAGCGGCCCAGGTAGTTCCTCTCCCTCTCTCTGTTTTCTATTTTAATTACTGTTTTCTATTTTCTATAAAATTTAGGGCTTTTCCAAAAATACTTAGACCCTTTCAAAAATCACTAAACTGCACATGCCCACTGTATATAATATATCCAACATGGAACATTTCTGTTTAGGAGTATTTGGACATTTAAAATATTTTATAGAATTTAAATGTCCAAATTCAAATACTTATGATTTAATTCAGTGACCTTAGGATGACCTAGAAAATTGTGCACCATTTTTTGTCAGAGGTTTAAGACCAAGGCAAAGATGATGAACATTTTAGAAGGCATTTCAGGTTCATTGAAAATGATTTTATGTTGAACCTATTTGATTTGATCTGGTGCTAGGGTTTGATCAGTCCCCATTTCAAATTTAAGAGAAATTTAAACATGATGCAGCACAAGACTAGCTAACTCAGAGCAGGCCAGAACTAGGGATGTGACAGCTATGAGTGCAGAACGATACAAATAGTGCGGTAAGCAAGGGATTTGGACTAATTAAACATGTCCCCCTCCAGGGGTAGGCTACGAACTGGTGTATTTAACAAATTTAATGCTCATAATGGAGACCACCTGAGTGTTCGTCGTTGCCTTTGTTCCTCCCTGGCTGCTGCATCGTGAGTTCGGCAGATCTACTGCCGGACAGGTTCTCTGGTGAACGGAGTCCTGTGGATAAAAAGGAAAAAAAAGGGGAAAAAGTGACACACTTGGGAGCCCCTGGTGTGGTTAAGCCGCACTCTGGGCCTGTCGTGGTCGTGCACCTCCCCCTATGCCCATGGTATCTCTAGAGCGTAGTGATGTACGCAAAGAGCTGGTCTTGCAATCATGCAAGGGCTGGGGTTGGGGCCACATTGCTACGCGTGCTCGGAACATGCCAGGTGGTCTTGGTTGATGTTACTCCGTGCACGTTTGGCCATGTCCGGTCGTTTAACGGCCGGACTCGAAAATTGCCTTAAAAGGCTGCTCTGTACTTCTGCCGCGAGAGCCATTGTGTGTTCCTCCGTTCGGAGGGAGCGTTCAGTATTTCCGTTGACCGTGATTACTCCACGAGGGCCTGACATCTTGAGCTTGAGGTATGCATAATGCGGCACCGCGTTGAATTTTGCAAACGCGGTTCGTCCGAGCAGGGCGTGATAGCCGCTGCGGAACGGGACTATATCGAAGATTAACTCCTCACTTCGGAAATTATCCGGGGATCCGAAGACCACTTCCAGTGTGACTGAGCCTGTACAATTGGCCTCAACACCTGGTATGACGCCTTTGAAGGTCGTCTTTGTAGGTTTAATCCTTGAGGGGTCTATGCCCATCTTGCGCACTTTATCCTGATAAAGGAGGTTCAGGTTGCTGCCGCCGTCCATCAGGACTCTAGTGAGGTGGAATCCATCGACGATTGGGTCTAAAACCAATGCGGCGAATCCACCGTGACGGATACTGGTAGGGTGGTCCCTTCGATCGAAAGTGATCGGGCAAGAGGACCATGGGTTGAACTTTGGGGCGACTGGCTCCATCGCATATACGTCCCTAAGTGCACGCTTCCGCTCCCTCTTGGGTATATGGGTTGCGTATATCATGTTTACCGTCTGCACTTGTGGGGGGAAACCCTTCTGTCCTCTATTGTTCGGCGGCCGAGTCTCCTCCTCGTCGTCGTTGTGCAGCCCCTTGTCATTGTTTTCGGCAATTAACTTGCCTGCCTGCTTGAATACCCAACAATCTCTGTTGGTGTGATTAGCTGGCTTTTCGTGGGTGCCATGTACCTGGCAAGAGCGGTCGAGTATTCGGTCCAAATTGGACGGACCCGGAGTAGTTCTATTGAATGGCTTCTTCCGCTGACCGGGTTTAGAGCCTCTGAATGCGGCGTTGACTGCCATATCCTCATTGTTCTCGCCGTTAACGCGGCGTTTGTTTTTGTTTCGACGCGACCTGCCGTTGTGGTCCTTAGTATCCGGACTGCCAGCATTTTTGCTGAGGTTGTTGCTGCGAGCTAGCCAGCTGTCTTCTCCCGCACAGAAGCGGGTCATGAGTGATGTGAGGGCTGCCATGGATTTCGGCTTTTCTTGTCCTAGGTGCCGGGCCAGCCACTCGTCGTGGATGTTATGTTTGAAGGCTGCGAGGGCCTCTACATCCGGACAGTCGATGATTTGATTTTTCTTTGTTAAGAACCGTGTCCAGAACTGTCTGGCCGATTCGTCTGGCTGCTGAATTATGTGGCTTAGGTCATCGGCGTCTGGTGGTCGCACATATGTGCCCTGGAAGTTGCCGAGGAATGCGGCTTCCAGGTCCTCCCAACACCCAATTGACTCTGCGGGCAAGCTTTTAAGCCAATGCCGAGCTGGTCCTTTAAGCTTGAGTGGGAGATACTTGATGGCGTGGAGATCGTCGCCGCGGGCCATATGGATGTGAAGGAGATAATCTTCGATCCAAACCGCGGGGTCTGTTGTGCCATCGTAGGATTCAATGTTCACGGGTTTAAACCCTTCAGGGATTTGATGATCCATTACTTCGTCAGTGAAGCATAGCGGGTGTGCGGCGCCTCTATATTGAGCAATATGACGACGTAGCTCAAGAGAGCGTTGTCTGCTGTGTTCGGCCTGGCCGGAGTTGCTGTATCCGGCGCGACGGTAGTGGTCGTGGGTCGTGGGGCGCCCACGTGATCCGTAGATAGATCTAGATTGTCTTGCCTTGTCCTTCAATATATCCCGCAAGTCCGGCGCATTCCCCGTGGCTTCGTACTTTTCGAGCGGTGCTGGGGTACAGTCCTGATGGAGGGCCTAGATGCCTCTCTGTCGCGACCACGGGGTGGTCGGTCTGCCGTATTGTGCGTTGGTGATGAAGGTTTGTATGCTTCCTCCTCTAGTCGGGGGAGCAACTTGCGTTTTGGGTAGCTCTTGGAGGGGCGTTCGGGTTCATACTCTTCGGCCGCGAGGACCTCGGTCCATCTGTCGGCCAGCAGGTCTTAATCAGCTTGAAGTTGTTGCTGCTTTTTCATTAGGCTATTTGCTGTGGCGATAAGCCTGCGTTTAAAACGCTCTTGTTCGACGGGATCCTCTGGCACGACGAATTCGTTGTCGTTGAGGCTTGCCTCGTCTCCGGAGGGAGGCATGTAGTCCTCATCCTCCTCGTCTGCCCCTCTCTCTCTCGAGGGCTGGCTTCCCCGGCCTCCTGTGCTGAATCTTGCTGGAGGGGGTTGTCTTCGGCACTCTCTGGGGTGTTATTATCTCCGGTGCCGGAATCTCCATTTTTACTATGGCGGGATTTAGAGCGGCGCCGCTGACGTCGGCACTTGGGCTGTTTCTTAGAAGAATCCACCTCCGCTGCTTCTTCGCCGTCCCCATCCTTTGGGGTGTCCACCATGTATATGTCGTATGACGAGGTGGTCTTCCAGTGCCCTGTAGGCGCTGGTTCTAGATCGTCTCCGGCATCGTCGTCCATACCGTCAATGTCTTCGGAGTCGTAGTCTAGCATGTCAGTTAAATCGTCGACAGTGGTTACAAAGTGGGTGGTGGGTGGGCTTTGAATTTCTTTGTTATCCGCATCCCAACCATCCTGACCGCAGTCCGGCCAGGGTTCTCCTGATAACGAGAGATGCTTTAGCAAATTTAGGATGTCGCCAAAGGGTGAGTGCTGAAAGATGTCCACGGCGGTGAACTCCATGATCGGCGCCCAATCGGATTCGGTTGGCAGGGGCGCAGGAGGTTCGGAGTCCGGCAAGGAGTCCGGCGCCTCGGAGTCATGGGCTTTATAAGGGACAAGGTCGGTATTCGGCTCTATCGCCGTAGAAGTTGCAGCTCCCGAGGCGGTGTCCAGCCAACTGTCCTCGATCTGTGCGGTCTGCTCCGAACTATGGGTCAGAGCGGACTCGTGTGCGGCCTCCAGGGCACTGTCCGGCGGCAGAGCTAAATCATGCCCATCGTGACAGCGCAGCGCGCTCGGCTGTGGCTCGAATCTGTCGAAGATCAAGTCTCCACGGATGTCGGCCGTGAAGTTTAGGCTTCCAAACCTGACCTGATGGCCAGGGGCGTAGCTTTCGATCTGCTCCAGATGGCCAAGCGAATTGGCCCGCAGTGCAAAGCCGCCGAATACGAAGATCTGTCCGGGGAGAAAATTCTCACCCTGGACGGCGTCGTTGTTGATTGAAGAAGCCATCAAGCCTATCGGTGACGACACAGAGGAACTCTCAATGAAAGCACCAATGTGGGTGTCAAAACCGGTGGATCTCGGGTAGGGGGTCCCGAACTGGGCGTCTAGGCGGATGGTAACAGGAGACAAGGGACACGATGTTTTTACCCAGGTTCAGGCCCTCTCGATGGAGGTAAAACCCTACTCCTGCTTGATTGATATTGATGATATGGGTAGTACAAGAGTGGACCTACCACGAGATCAAGGAGGCTAAACCCTAGAAGCTAGCCTATGGTATGATTGTTGTAATGGTTGTGTTGTCCTACGAACTAAAACCCTCCGGTTTATATAGACACAGGAGAGGGCTAGGGTTACACAGAGTCGGTTACAATGGTAGGAGATCTACATATCCGTATCGCCAAGCTTGCCTTCCATGCCAAGGAAAGTCCCATCCGGACACGGGACGAAGTCTTCAATCTTGTATCTTCATAGTCTTGGAGTCCGGCCGACGATGATAGTCCGGCTATCCGGACACCCCCTAGTCCAGGACTCCCTCAAAGGGTGTGGATTTTCCATGACTTGACTTGATTAGTTTGATTTTTTCAACACGATCTATTGCGAGTGGAGGGGTGGATCTTCCCTCACATGATGTTTTTGTTGCATTTTTGTTAGTTATTTCCATTTCCTCATAACCAATTTAGGATAAAATATTTTGCGGCCTAAAATATGGGGACAACTAAGGACACAACTATGAAGCAAACATATACTTGCTAGTTGTGTGTGGCACACACACAAAGAAACAAACCCCGCCCCCATGTAGTTCTATGAGATGCAAAGAGAAATATGCCATCAACCACACCACTGGTCAACCCACACATGTTGACACGCTTAAATTGTGTACTTAAGAGGCTTCTTGCCTTACAGTTAAGCAAAATCACTTTGTTTTTCATGTTATTTGGATTTTTTGGTATATCCCATTGGCCAATGATTGTCTTGTATGTCTTATACATAGTGACAGCCTAATTACAAACAACCATCCCCCTTTTCTCTATCGTGCCCATCTTTATAGAGCTGGAAGGAAAAGTGGATGGATGAATGTATCATAGAGGAGTAATAAATATGGGAGGGACATTTCAGTACATACCTTGCTTGCGCAAAACTAAGCTTCTCATCAATATGTTCTCACACGGAATTAGTATGGTCGCTAATTGCTTCATCGAAGTACACCACACATTTGTCCATGTGATGTACGATTTTCAAGTATACTTTGATTACAAGCAAGGTGTGGTAACAAGTCGCAATGTTTTTTTTTTCACGCAAGTATGCAGTTCTGGGTGGAGTTCAATAGATGAGGGCCTTTCTGCTTGTGATTAGGGATAAAACTTATTATCACACCATTGTGTATATATGCCTTCACAAGGCATTGCTTTGTTACTTTTTGTTGCAGTAACAATGTGTGTAAGTTTGCTAGAGGGTTGGAGGAGTGATTGATATGATAGTGCTGAAATTATCAACAACCCTAGTACACACATTTCAATACTAGGCATTGATATTGTCATATAGATTATTTTTTGTCTTAAGTACCAATATTTTCTAAAAAATGATTTTGCACTATGTAAAAAAAAATTAAATCCCACCTTTTAAGATGCTTACAATTTTTCTAAAAAAAGTGGGATCTACACTTCGGGCTAACTAAACTTGCATGTTATGAAAACTAGCCCGAGACTCCCAAAAAAGAAATCATTTGCTGAATACATGGTCAAACCGATATATTATTTAGATCTTTGGTCGTGCAAGACAGCTAAACAAGCACATGCCATAATAAGTAAAGTCGAGTTGATCGGTCACGAGCGATGTGTGAGGCTCCGTTCAAAAATTGCATAGAGACTACAAAAGCAGGATGAAAACCAGTTTGGGGGAGATGTGTTGTTCACGAGAGAGAATTTGATTATTGAATTGAAAATTTCATGTTGATATAGCCACACTCAGAATCTTCAATGTTTGTTTGCTAACATGACATATCATCTTTCCTCCCATTTCGCCATGCTCATGACCCAAAAATCAAGGGAGAGGCCACTTCGGACTAGGCCCCCTCCAGAAAGAACAACCATAAGTATCCCTTTCACTTATGGGTCGATGCAATTGCCAAATTATGATTATTTTATTCATGTTGCCTCTAGCAATGGACGAGCATTGTACTAGTGATTGTGGTGGGTTGGTAGTCCAGCAGTTGGTGGAAAACGAAAGTGGTGGACATATAAGGACATAAATTGTGAATAAGAATGGCACAACCGTGAAAAATAATAAAAAATAAAGTAAAAGAGACATCAAAGAGTGAAAACAAAAATGGCAAAAAATTAAAACAAGAAAACCCAACGCTTAAGGCCTAAGGTCCTCCTGCATGCTAGGTTGTCCCATTTCGTAGGCACTTCAGGCAAGATCTTGTTTTGTCTCGCAATAGATGACAAATAGTCGCGCCCGTAAGGATCATCTTAGTGTCACGTGTGGCCTTGTGCGAGTCAGGACAACCCAGTTACTCATGTGGGCTGACTACCTCCATATTATGCAGTTACAATACTCTACAAAATATCTTCTTCTTGCCCCCACCAATCATTCCCTCCTGTTTGGCTTGTCTACTTAGTGATTAGTCCCACATCGCCTGGCTATGGGGTTAGGATCTTGGCTATTTAATAGGATGGATTTCCACGCATGGACGTCATCCATATCATTGGTGAGCCCAACACAAGGCATGTGACTGGGGGCGCGGCACTGGCAACTCGATTTCTGATTCATTCCATCCAAGCAAGCAAATAGTGTGTCAAACCGATTAACTTTCGACCTCAGCTGTTCTATAAGCCAGATATCAAACCAGTGTGCTAATATTCTGGACAGTTATGGGCAACTCTTTGAGTCTGCTCCAAGAGAAACAATGTAAATAAACGAGTTACAAGATTTCTATGCTTGCATGCCAGAAAAAACTGGTTTTCATCTCAATCAAATGCAGAATAGCTTAGTCGATTTTGGGCAATATATATAATATATTCTTCTACAGAGAACACATCCCGATATGATTAGATGATTCATGGTTATATGATGCTAAAATATCTAAGAGCACATCGTCAGCATGGCGAGAGGGTCTCAATAAGGCAAAATGACAAACCCAAAGCTTGTACAAGAGAAGCCGTGACAATCAACACAATGCTCCAACCTCACAGGCTACCAGAAAGTCTAACTACCCCTTCCATACAAAGCGAAAGGGATGCGGCACATAGTACTCTAAATGTATTTTCTATGTAGGGTGATTGTCCCTTTCTGTATAAATTGAAACCCGAATCAAAAAGGAAATGTAGAAACGCCAAAATTTACTAACCGAAGTTTGGTTAATACCAAATTACAAGCTCAGCCACGGGAGGTGCCCAACAAGAGCGCGGGACCGTCGAGCAACAATCCATGAGGGAAGAGAAAGGGGGTCGAGAGCCCAGTATTGTGGCTCTTGAGTGACCTTCGGTAAGGCCCAAGACCCACATGTCCCATTTCTTACATGTGTGTTTGATATCAGATGCTGGGGAGGGTTCCGGTATGTCTCAACAAGTGGCGGGGTGGCTAGAGAATTTGTCATCATCCTAGAAGAAGTGGACCTTAGAATGGAACTTGCACATTACAACGTAACCTTCTGTGAGGATTTGGGGAAGATGGATCTCGGTTAGACGATGCGGTCTCTTGTGAGTGGAAGGGTGTGGCTTTTCCATGACGTGACTTGATTACTTTGATTTTTTCAACGCGATCTAGTGCGAGTGGACGGGTGGATCTTCCCTCACATGATGTTTTTGTTGCATTTTTAGTTATTTCCATTTCCTCGTAACCAATTTAGGAAAAAATATTTTTCGGCCTAAAATATGGGGATAACTAAGGACACAACAATGAAGCAAACATATACTTGCTAGTTTTGTGTGGAACACACACAAAGAAACAAACCCCGCCCCCATGTAGTTCTAATGAGATGCAAATAGAAATGTGCCACCAACCACACCACTGGTCTACCCACATGTGTTGACACGCCTAAATTGTGTACTTAAGAGGCTTCTTGCATGTTATTTGGAAAATTTTGGTATATCCCATTGGCCAATGACTGTCTTGTATGTCTTATACATAGTGACAACCTAATTACAAACAACAACCCCCCTTTTCTCTATTGTGCCCATCTTTATAGAGCTAGAAGGAAAAGTGGATGGATGAATGTATTGTAGAGGAGTAATAAATATGGGAGGGACATTTCATTACATACCTTGCTTGCGCAAAACTGAACTTCTCTTGAATATGTTCCCACAAAATTAGTATGGTCTCTATTGCTTTATCGAAGTACACCACACATTTGTCCATGTGATGTACGATTTCCTATTTACTTTCATTACAAGCAAGGTGTGGTAAAAAGTCACAATGTTTTTTGTCACGCAAGTATGCAGTTTTGGGTGGAGTTCATTACATGAGGCGTTTCTGCTCTTGCTTAGGGTTAAAATTTATTATCACAACAGTGTGTATATATACCTTCACAAGGCATTGATTTGTTACCTTGTGTTGCAGTAATAATGTGTGTCAGTTTTAATAGAGGTTTGGAGGTGCGATTGATATGATAGTGCGCTACAAAGTATCGCCAACCCTAGTACACACATTTGAATACTAGGTAATGATATGCTCTTATAGATTATTTTTGGTCTTAGGTGCCAATATTTTCTGCAAAAACGATTTTGCACAATGTAAAAAGTTCAAATTCCAGTTTTTAAGCTGCTTACACTTTTGTTTTGAAAAAATGTAAAATCTACACTTCGCGCTAACTAAACTTGTACGTTATGAAAACTAACCCAAGGCTCCCATAAAAAGAAACCATTTGCTGAAGACATGGCAAAACCATCATTATTTAGATCTTTGGTCGTGTAAGACAGCTAGACAAGCACAAGCCATAATAAGTCAAGTTGAGTTGATCGGTCATGAGCGGTGTGTGAGGCTCTGTTCAACAACTGCATAGAGACTACGAAAGCAAGATCAAACTAGTTTGGGGGAGAAGTGTTGTTCACGAAAGTGAATTTGATTGTCGAATTGAAAAGTTCGTGTTGATATAGCAAAACCCAGAATCTTCAATGTTTGTTTGCTAACGTGACATATCCTCTTTCCTCCAAATTTGCCATACCCATGACCCAAAAATCAATGGTGAGGCCACTTCGGACTAGCCCCCCTCCATAAAGAACAACTATAAATATCCATTTCACTTATAGGTCGATGCAATTGCTAAATTGTGTTTATTTGATTCATGTGGCCTATAGCCATGCACGAGTTTGTACTAGTGATTGTAGTGGGTCGGTAGTTCAGCAGTTGGTGGAAAACGAAAGTGGTGGACATATAACGACATAAATTGTGGAAAACAAAAGTGGTGGACATATAACGACATAAATTGTGAATAAGAATGGCACAACTGTGAAAAAGAATAAAAAGGAAGTAAAAAGAGATAGCAAAAACCGAAAACGAAAATGAAAAAATAAAACAAGAAAACCACTGCTTATAGCCTATGGTCCTCCTGCATGCTAGGCTGTCCCATTTTGTACGCACTTCAGGCAAGATCTTGTTTGGTCTCACAATAGCCGACGCGTAGTCGTGCCCGCAAGGATCATCTAAGTGTCATGTGTGGCCTTGTGCGAGTCAGGGACATCCCAGTTACTCATGTGGGCTGGCTACTTCCATATTATGCAACAACACAAGGCACAATACTCTATGAAACTTCTTCTTGCCCGCACCAATCATTCTCTACCCTCGGGCTTGTCCACTTAGTGATTAGTCCAACATCGCCTGGCTTCACAAAATGGGGTTGGGAGCTTGGTTATTTAATAGGTTGGGGTGCCACACATGGAAGGCATCCATATCATTGGTGAGCCCAACGAAGGGCATGTCATTAGGGGGGCACCAGCAACTCGATTTCTGATTCGTTCAGTCCAAGCAAGCAAATAGTGTGTCCAATGGATTGACTTTAGACGTTACCTGTTCTACCAACAATATTTCAAACTAGTGTGCTAATATTATGGACAGTTGGGGGCAACTCTTTGAGTCTACTCCAAGAGAAACAATGGAAATAAACCAGTATAGGATTTCTATGCTTGCATGCCAGAGCAAACTGGTTTTCATCTCAATCAAATGTAGAATAGCTCTGTCGATTTTGGGCAATATGTACATTCTTCTATAGAGAACACATCCAGATATGTCTAGATGATTCATGGTTATACGATGCCAAAATATCTAGCTGCACATCCTCAGAATAGTGAGAGGGTGTCAATAAGGCAAAATGACAACCCCAAAGCTTGTACAAGAGAAGCCATTTCAATCAACCAAATGCTCCAACCTCACAGACTACAAGAAAGTCTAACTACCCCTTCCATACATAGCGAAAAGGATGCGATGCGTAGTACTTTGAATGGATTTTCTGTGTAAGGTGATTGTCCCTTTCGGTATAAATTGAAACCAAAATCAAAAAGGCAATATAGAAACACCAAAATTTACTAACCAAAGTTTGGTTAATACCAAAATAAAAGCACAACCATGGGAGGAGCCCAACAAGAGTGCGGGACCGTCGAGCAACGATCCACGAGGGGAGAGAAAGGGGATCAAAAGCCCAGTATTGTGGCTCTTGAGTGACCTCGAGTAAGGCCCAAGACCCTTCTGTCCCATTTCTTACATGTGTGTTTGATGAACGATGTCGGGGAGGGTTCCGGTATGTCTCAAGTGGCGGGGTGGCTAGAGAATTTGTCGTCATCCTAGAAGAAGTAGACCTTAGAATGGAACTTGCACATTACAACATAATCTTTTGAGTGGATATCGGGAAGATAGATCTTGGGTTAGATGATGCAGTGTCTTGTGAGTGGAAGGGTGTGGATTTTCCATGACGTTACTTGATTATTTCAGTTTTTTCAACGCGATCTAGTGCGAGTGGAGGGGGTGGATCTTCCCTGACATGATGTTTTGTTGTTTCATTTTTGTTAGCTATTTCCATTTTCTCTTAACCAACTTAGGAAAAAAAATCTTATCTAGCTTAAAATATGGGGAAAAACTTAGGACACATCTATGTGGTAACAAGTCACAATGTTTTTTTCAGGCAAGTATGCAGTTTTGGGTGGAGTTCATTACATGAGGCATTTCTGCTCGTGGTTAGGGATAAAATTTATTATCACACCAATGTGTATATATGCCTTCACAAGGCATTGATTTGTTACTTTGTGTTACAGTAGTAATGTGTGTAAGTTTGAATAGAGGGTTGGAGGAGCGATTGATACGATAGTGCGATGTAAATTATCAGCAACCCTAGTACACACATTTCAGTTTTTTCAGTGCAATCTCGTGTGAGTGGAGGGGGTGGATCTTCCCTGACATGATGTTTTTGTTTCATTTTTGTTAGTTATTTCCATTTTCTCCTAACCATTTAGGAAAAAAAAATCTTATCCGGCTTAAAATATGGGAAAAAACTAAGGATAGATCTATGAAGCAAACATACACTTGCTAGTTGCGTGTGGCACACGCATAAAGAAACAAACCCCGCCCCCATGTATTACTAACGAGATTCAAATAGAAATCTGCCACCAACCACACCACTTGTCATCCCACACGTGTCGACCCGCGTAAATATTGTACTTAAGAGGCTTCTTGCATTACAGTTAAGAAAAATCACTTCCTTTTGCACTTTATTTGCAAATTTTTGGTATATCCCATAGGCCAATGATTGTCTTGTATTTCTTGTACACAGTGACATCATAATTACAAACAACCATCCCTCCTTTTCCCTATTGTGCCCAACTTTATACAGCTAGAAGGACAAGTGGATGGACGAATGTATTATAGAGGAGTAATAAGTATGGGAGGGACATTTCATTACATACCATGCGTGCGCAAAACTGAACTTCTCATCAATATGTTCTCACACGGAATTAGTATGGTCTCTATTGCTTCATCGAAGTACACCACACATTTGTCCATGTGATGTACGATTTTCAAGTATAGTTTGATTACAAGCAAGGTGTGGTAACAAGTCACAATGTTTTTTTCACGCAAGTATGCAGTTTTGGGTGGAGTTCATTACATGAGGCCTTTCTGCTCGTGGTTAGGGATAAAACTTATTATCACACCAATGCGTATATATGCCTTCACAAGGCATTGCTTTGTTACTTTTTGTTGCAGTATTAATGTGTGTATGTTTGAATAGAGGGTTGGAGGAGTGATTGATACGATAGTGCGATGAAAATTATCAACTAGGACACATATTTCAATACTAGGCATTGATATTTTCATATAGATTATTTTTTGTCTTAAATACCAATATTATCTAAAAAATGATTTTGCACTATGTAAAAAAGTTCAAATTCCACCTTTTAAGATGCTTACAATATTTTCTAAAAAAAGTGGAATCTGCACTTCGGGCTAACTAAACTTGCACGTTATGAAAACTAACCCGTGACTCCCAAAAAAGAAATCATTTGCTGAATACATGGTCAAACCGATATATTATTTAGATATTTGGTCGTGCAAGACAGCTAAACAAGCACACGCCATAACTAGTTTGGGGAGAAGTGTTGTTCACGAAAGAGAATTTGATTGTCGAATTGAAAAGTTCATGCTGATATAGCCACACTCAGAATCTTCAATGTTTGTTTGCTAACATGACATATCCTCTTTCCTCCCATTCTGCCATGCTCATGACACAAAAATCAATGGAGAAGCCACTTCGGACTAGCCCCCTCCATAAAGAACAACTATAAATATCCCATTCACTTATGGGTCGATGCAACTGCGAAATTGTGATTATTTTATTCATGTTGCCTTTAGCAATGCACGAGCATTGTACTAGTGATTTTATTGGGTTGGTAGTCGAGTAGTTGGTGGAAAACAAAAGTGGTGGACATATAAGGACATAAATTGTGAATAAGAATGGCACAACCATGAAAAAGAATAAAAAAGAAAGTAAAAGAGATAGCAAAGACTGAGAACAAAAATGGCAAAAAATTAAAACAAGAAAACCCAGCGCTTAAGGCCTATGGTCCTCCAGCGTGCTGGGTTGTCCCATTTTGTAGGCACTTCAGGCAAGATTTTGTTTGGTTGCGCAATAGGCGACAGATGGTCGCGCCCGTTGAGGGAGTCCTGGATTAGGGGGTCCTCGGACAGCCGGACTATGTACTTGTGCCGGACTGTTGGACTATGAAGATACAAGATTGAAGACTTCGTCCCGTGTCCGGGTGGGACTCTCCTTTGCATGGAAGGCAAGCTTGGCAATTCGGATATGTAGATCTCCTTCTCTGTAACCGACTCTGTGTAACCCTAGCCCCCTCCGGTGTCTATATAAACCAGAGCATTTAGTCCGTATGACAAGAACAATCAGAATCATAGGCTAGCTTCTAGGGTTTAGCCTCTACGATCTCGTGGTAGATCAACTCTTGTAATACTCGTATCATCAAGATCAATCAAGCAGGAAGTAGGGTATTACCTCCATCGAGAGGGCCCGAACCTGGGTAAACATTGTGTCCCCGCCTCCTGTTACCATTAGCCTTAGACGCATAGTTCGGGACCCCCTACCCGAGATCCGCCGGTTTTGACACCAGCATTGGTGCTTTCATTGAGAGTTCCACTGTGTCGTCACAGTAAGGCTTGATGGCTCCTTCAATCCTCTACAACGATGCGATCCAGGGCGAGGTTTTCCTCCCCGGACAGATCTTATATTCGGCGGCTTTGCACCGCGGGCCAACTCGCTTGGCCATCTAGAGGAGATCGATAGCTACGCCCTGGTCATCAGGTCAGGCTTGAAGCCTGAACTACACTGCCGACATCCGCGGAGACTTGATCTTCGACAGATTCGAGCCCATGCCAGGTGCGTTGAACAGTCACGATGAACATGACTTAGATCTGCCATCGGACGGTGTTCGGGAGATCGCACCTGCGGCTGCCCCGGCCCTCAATCCGGAGCAGATCATGCCATCCGAGGACGGGTGGATGGACCCCGCCACGGAGGCTGCACACTCAGCGGCGATAGAGCCAAACACAGACTTCACCCCCTATGAGGCATGTGTCATCAGACTCTCGGACTCGTCCCCGACCATAAGCTCCAAACCGCGTGCATCCGTACCTATTGAATCTGATTGGGCACTGATCATGGAGTTTACCTCCACGGATATCTTTCAGCACTCGCCCTTGGGCGACGTACTAAATTCACTGAAATCTCTCTCCCTGCTAGGAGACTCTTGGCCGAACTATGTCCAGTTTGAGTGGGAAGCGGACGACGAAGGAATTCGTTCCCCACCCACCACCCACTTAATAGCCATTGTCGACGACTTAACGGACATGCTTGATTTAGATACCGAAGATATCGACGGTATGGACGACGATGCTGGAGAGGAACAGGAACCACCGCCCACAGGGCGCTGGACAAGCACCTCATCATATGATATATATATGGTGGACACACCCAAAGAAAGCCATGGTGATGAGGCAACGGAGGATAATCCCCTTGAGAAGCAATCTAAGCACTGGCGTCATCGGCGCCGCTCTAAGCCTTGTCATAGCAAAAATAGCGATACCGGCACAAGAGACAATAATGCTCCGGATAATGCCGAGGACGAAAACAATCCCGCCCAGCCAAGCTTCGAGAAGGTCGAACGGGAGAATGGGCAAGCTAGCCCTAAGGAATAGGCAATGGATGGAGAATCATAGGATGACAATTACATGCCCCTCTCCGAAGACGAGGTGAGCCTCGGCAACGAAGAATCCATCGTGCCTGAGGATCCCGTCGAGCAGGAGCGCTTCAAGCACCGGCTTATAGCCACTGCAAAAAGGCAAAATAAAAAGCAGCAGCAGCTTCAAGCTGATCAAGATCTGCTAACTGATAGATAGACTGAGGTCCTGGCAGCCGAGGAATACGGACTCGAGCGCCCAACCAAAAGTTACCCAAAGTGCAGGTTGCTACCTCAACTCAAGGAGGAGGCATTAAAGCCTACACTACCAGCACAGGATGCAGCTGACCGGCCACCTCGTGGCCGAGACAAAGCGGCGTATCAGCCCGAAGTCCAGCACACAGCCCGTCGCCAAACAAGCAAAAACACGAAGGCCCGGGGCTACACGCATGACCTGTGAGACAAATTGGAAAACAAAGCAGGACAGTCAAGATCGATCTACGGATCACAGGGGCGCGCCCTAACGCGCGACGATGACCATCACGCTGGATATACTAAAAAAATCTGGCTAGGCCGAATACAACAGACCAGACTCATTTGAACTGCGTCGTGATGTAACCCGGCATAGAGGGGCCACACACCCCCTATGCTTCACGGACGAAGTAATGGATCATGAATTCCCAGAAGGGTTTAAGCCCGTGAATATCGAGTCCTACGATGGGACTACAGACCCCGTGGTATGGATAGAAGATTTCTTTCTCCACATTCACATGGCCCGCAGGGACGATCTACACGCCATCATGTACCTCCCACTAAAACTCAAGGGACCGGCTCAGCATTGGCTGAATAGTTTGCCGACAAACTCCATTGGAAGTTGGGAGAACCTGGTAGACGTATTCCTGGATAACTTCCAGGGCACTTATGTGCGACCATCGGATGCTGACGACTTAAGTCACATAACCTAACAGCCCGGAGAGTCAGCCAGGAAATTCTGGACTCGGTTCCTAACTAAAAAGAACCAAATTGTCGACTATCCGGATGCCGAAGCCCTAGCGCCTTTAAGCATAACATCCGTGACGAGTGGCTTGCCCGACATCTTGGCCAAGAAAAGCCGAAGTCCATGGCAGCCCTCACGACACTCATGACCCGCTTTTGTGCGGGCGAGGATAGCTGGTTGGCTCATAGCAACAGAACAGCAAGCAATCCTGGCACATCAGAGACCAGAGATAGCAACGGCAAGCCCCGATGCAACAAACACAAGCGTCACAATAACGGCGATAACTGCGAAGACACGACCGTCAATGCCGGATTTAGTGGATCTAAGTCCGGTCAGCGGAAAAATCCATTCCAAAAGAACATTCTGGGCCCGTTGAGGGAGTCCTGGACTAGGGGGTGTCCGGATGGCCGGACTATCATCGTCGGCCGGACTCTAAGACTATGAAGATACAAGATTGAAGACTTTGTCCCGTGTCCGGATGGGACTTTCCTTGGCGTGGAAGGCAAGTTTGGCGATACGGATATGTAGATCTCCTACCATTGTAACCGACTCTGTGTAACCCTAGCCCTCTCCGGTGTCTATATAAACCGGAGGGTTTTAGTCCGTAGGACAACACAACCATTACAACAATCATACCATAGGCTAGCTTCTAGGGTTTAGCCTCCTTGATCTCGTGGTAGATCCACTCTTGTACTACCCATATCATCAATATCAATCAAGCAGGAGTAGGGTTTTACCTCCATCGAGAGGGCCCGAACCTGGGTAAAAACATCGTGTCCCTTGTCTCCTGTTACCATCCGCCTAGATGCACAGTTCGGGACCCCCTACCCGAGATCCGCCGGTTTTGACACCGACATTGGTGCTTTCATTGAGAGTTCCTCTCTGTCGTCACCGATAGGCTTGATGGCTTCTTCAATCAACAACGACGCCATCCAGGGTGAGAATTTTCTCCCCGGACAGATCTTCGTATTCGGCGGCTTTGCACTGCGGGCCAATTCGCTTGGCCATCTGGAGCAGATCGAAAGCTACGCCCCTGGCCATCAGGTCAGGTTTGGAAGCCTAAACTTCACGGCCGACATCCGCGGAGACTTGATCTTCGACGGATTCGGGCCACAGCCGAGCGCCCGCGCTGTCACGATGGGCATGATTTAGCTCTGCCGCCGGACAGTGCCCTGGAGGCCGCACACGAGTCCGCTCTGACCCAGAGTTCGGAGCAGACCGCACAGATCGAGGACAGGTGGCTGGACACCGCCTCGGGAGCTGCAACTTCTACGGCGATAGAGCCGAATACCGACCTTGTCCCTTATAAAGCCCGTGACTCCGAGGCGCCGGACTCCTTGCCGGACTCCGAACCTCCTGCGCCCCTGCCAATCGAATCTGATTGGGCGCCGATCATGGAGTTCACCGCCGCGGACATCTTTCAGCACTCACCCTTTGGCGACATCCTAAATTCTCTAAAGCATCTCTCGTTATCAGGAGAACCCTGGCCGGACTGCGGTCAGGATGGTTGGGATGCGGACGACAAAAAAATTCAAAGCCCACCCACCACCCACTTTGTAGCCGCTGTCGACGATTTAACCGACATGCTAGACTACGACTCCGAAGACATTGACGGTATGGACGACGATGCCGGAGACGATCTAGAACCAGCGCCTACAGGGCACTGGAAGACCACCTCGTCATACGACATATATATGGTAGACACCCCAAAGGATGGGGACGGCGAAGAAGCAGCGGAGGCGGATTCTTCTAAGAAACAACCCAAGCGCCAACGTCAGCGGCGCCGCTCTAAATCCCGCCACAGTAAAAATGGAGATTCCGGCACTGGAGATAATAACACCCCAGAGAGTGCCAAAGACAACCCCCTCCACCAAGATTCAGCACAGGAGGCCGGGGAAGCCAGCCCTCGAGAGAGAGCGGCAGACGAGGAGGATGAGGACTACATGCCTCCCTCCGGAGACGAGGCAAGCCTCAACGACGACGAATTCGTCGTGCCAGAGGATCCCGTCGAACAAGAGCGTTTTAAATGCAGGCTTATCACCACGGCAAATAGCCTAAAGAAAAAGCAGCAATAGCTTCAAGCTGATTAAGACCTGCTGGCCGACAGATGGACCGAGGTCCTCGCGGCCGAAGAGTATGAACCCGAACGCCCCTCCAAGAGCTACCCAAAACGCAAGTTGGTCCCCTGACTAGAGGAGGAAGCATACAAACCTTCATCACCAATGCACAATACGGCAGACCGACCACCCCGTGGTCATGACAGAGAGGCATCTAGGCCCTCCATCAGGACCGTACCCCGGCACCGTTCGAAAAGTACGAAGCCACGGGGGAATGTGCCGGACTCGCAGGATATATTGAAGGACAAGGCAAGACAATCCAGATCTATCTACGGATCACGTGGGCGCCCCATGACCCACGACGACTACCGTCGCGCCGGATACAGCAACTTCGGCCGGGCCGAACATAGCAGACAACGCTCTCTTGAGGTATGTCGTGATATTGCTCAATATAGAGGCGCCACACACCCGCTATGCTTCACTGACGAAGTAATGGATCATCAAATCCCTGAAGGGTTTAAACCCTTGAACATTGAATCCTATGATGGCACAACAGACCCCGCGGTTTGGATCGAAGATTATCTCCTTCACATCCATATGGCCCGCGGCGACGATCTCCACGCCATCAAGTATCTCCCACTCAAGCTTAAAGGACCAGCTCGGCATTGGCTTAATAGCTTGCCCGCAGAGTCAATTGGGTGTTGGGAGGACCTGGAAGCCGCATTCCTCAACAACTTCCAGGGCACATATGTGCGACCACCAGACGCCGATGACCTAAGCCACATAATTCAGCAGCCAGACGAATCGGCCAGACAGTTCTGGACACGGTTCTTAGCAAAGAAAAATCAAATCGTCGACTGTCCGGATGCAGAGGCCCTCGCAGCCTTCAAACATAACATCCGCGACGAGTGGCTGGCCCGGCACCTAGGACAGGAAAAGCCGAAATCCATGGTAGCCCTCACATCACTCATGACCCGCTTCTGTGCGGGAGAAGACAGCTGGCTAGCTCGCAGCAACAACCTCAGCAAAAATGCTGGCAGTCCGGATACTAAGGACCACAACGGCAGGTCGTGTCAAAACAAAAACAAACGCTGCGTTAACGGCGATAACAATGAGGATACGACGGTCAACGCCGGATTCAGAGGCTCTAAACCCAGTCAGCGGAAGAAGCCATTCAAAAGAACTACTCCGGGTCCGTCCAATTTGGACCGAAGACTCGACCGCTCTTGCCAGATACATGGCACCCCCGAAAAGCCAGCTAATCACACCAACAGAGATTGTTGGGTATTCAAGCAGGCAGGCAAGTTAATTGTTGAAAACAATGACAAGGGGCTGCACAGCGACGACGAGGAGGAGACTCGGCCGCCGAACAATAGAGGATAGAAGGGTTTCCCCCCACAAGTGCGGACGGTAAACATGATATACGCAACCCATATACCCAAGAGGGAGCGGAAGCGTGCACTTAGGGACGTATATGCGATGGAGCCAGTCGCCCCAAAGTTCAACCCATGGTCCTCTTGCCCGATCACTTTCAATCGAAGGGACCACCCTACCAGTATCCGTCACGGTGGATTCTCCGCATTGGTTTTAGACCCAATCGTCGACGGATTCCACCTCACTAGAGTCCTGATGGACGGCGGCAGCAGCCTGAACCTGCTTTATCAGGATAAAGTGCGCAAGATGGGCATAGACCCCTCAAGGATTAAAGCTACAAAGACGACCTTCAAAGGCGTCATACCAGGTGTTGAGGCCAATTGTACAGGCTCAGTCACACTGGAAGTGGTCTTCGGATCCCCGGATAATTTCCGAAGCGAGGAGTTAATCTTTGATATAGTCCCGTTCCGCAGCGGCTATCACGCCCTGCTCGGACGAACCGCGTTTGCAAAATTCAACGCGGTGCCGCATTATGCATACCTCAAGCTCAAGATGCCAGGCCCTCGTGGAGTAATCACAGTCAACAGAAATACTGAATGCTCCCTCCGAACGAAGGAACACACAGCGGCTCTCGCGGCAGAAGTACAGAGCAACCTTTTAAGGCAATTTTCGAGTCCGGCCGTTAAACGACCGGACATGGCCAAATGCGCACGGAGTAACATCAACCAAGACCACCTGGCACGTTCCGAGCACGCGTAGAAATGCGGCCCCAACCCCAGCCCTTGCATGATTGCAAGACCAGCTCTTCGCGTACATCACTACGCTCTGGAGATACCATGGGCATAGGGGGAGGGGCACGACCACGACAGGCCCAGAGTGCGGCTTAACCACACCAGGGGCTCCCAAGTGTGTCACTTTTTTTCCCCTTTTTTCCTTTTTATCCACAGGACTCCGTTCACCAGAGAACCTGTCCGGCAGTAGATCTGCCGAACTCACGATGCAACAGCCAGGGAGGAACAAAGGCTACGACGAACACTCATGTGGTCTCCATTATGAGCATTAAATTTATTAAATACACCAGTTCGTAGCCTACCATTGGAGGGGGACATGTTTAATTAGTCCAATCCCTTGCTTACCGCACTATTTGTATCGTTCTGCACTCATAGCAGAATTCCTTGAATAAACAATGCAGCACTTTTTGCCTATAATTGCATTACCTTTTTTTACATATATGTTCATTAATGACATCTTGCACCCGTACATTTTGGTACAGCCGAATACACCAGGGGCTTATGTTCCCCGCATTATGGTGTGATAAGTCCGAACACTTTCACAAGTGCGGCACCCCGAACTTATAGCATTATATGCATCGGCTCCAAATCATGTCTTGGGTCAATAGTTGGGTTTGCCCGGCTCCCATGTTTTGGTACCTTACATTCCGTTCCGTCGGCTAAGGTAGCACTGGGAGAACCACTGCGATTGCGCCCCGGTTGAGCTGGGCGAGCGCCTCAGTGGAGAAAGCTAAAACTGACTGTCATGATAAGCGAGAGACTGGTCGCTGTTCGAGAGGTCTTTTCAAGTCCCTAAAGACTTATGCCGCTTCGAGCAAGGAACCGGTTGTGTCCGTCCCAGGCGTGGATAGCGCCCCGAACTCGGTCTTCCGAATACTAGGGGCTTCGCCGAAATTTAAAATTATAGAATTCTATGGCTAAGTGAGAGTGTTCAAGCATTATAAGTCCGGTTGCCTTGTTCGTTGTGTTGAGCGCCTCCCTAGATGGACCCAAAAATGGGAACAATAGTGCTCAAGTTTATCCCGAACACCCCAGCACTCGTGGCATGGGGGCTGAAGGCAACGACTTGCCATCTCTCAGATTTAATAAACGGCCGCACAGAAGGTAATATTTTAAATCAATAAGCGTTGCTTAGAGCATATGAACAAAGTTTTCAGCGCACAGGATAACACATTGCGAGTTTACTCAATAATTACATTTCTGGGGCACTCATCCGCAATCTTGCGGGCACCCTTCATGACAGTCTTATAGTACATCTCGGGCGTACGATACTCCTTGCCCGCTGGCGGCGCGTCAGTGATAAGCCTCTCCGCATCCAGCCTGCCCCAATGCACCTTTGCGCGGGCAAGGGCCCGACGGGCACCTTCAATGCAGGCGGAGCGCTTGATGACTTCCACCCAGGGGCATGCATCCACCAGCCGCCGCATGAGGCCAAAGTAGCTCCCAGGCATGGCCTCTCCAGGCCACAGCCGGACTATGAGGCCCTTCATGGCCTGCTCAGCTACCTTGTGGAGTTCGACCAGCTGCTTTAGCTGGTCGCTAGGGGGCACCGGATGTCCGGCCTCAGCGTATTGAGACCAGAAGACCTTCTCCGTTGAGCTCCCCTCCTCGGCTCGGTAGAATGCGGAGGCATCAGACACACTGCAAGGTAGATCTGCAAACGCCCCTGGAGAGCTCCGAATTCGGGTAAGTAACAGGTAATTTACATTAACATGCTTGCTTTGCATGAAAAATGCCTTACCCGCCGCTATTTTCTTCACATCCTCAATCTCCTGGAGGGCCTTACGGGCCTCGGCCTTAGCGGCTTTGGCACTTTCAAGAGCCGAGGCAAGCTCGGACTCTCGAGTCTTCGAGTCGCGCTCCAAACTCTCATGCTTTTCCATGAGAGCCTGGAGCTCTTGCCGCACCTCCGCCACCCGCACCTCCTGCTTCTCTCGCTCCGCTCGTTCCGCGGCCGCATTGCGTTCGGCCGCGGACACGGCCTCCTTCAGGGTCGCCACCTTGTTCGTGGCCCCTGCAGTACCCACGTTATCCTTGTTATTTCTATTGCAACCAAAATCCTTTTCTGTAAGGTACAAATTTTAAAGTGGTGTTACTCACCTTCTTTGTCCTTGAGCTGCTTCTTGGCAAGGCCGAGCTCTTGCTCGGACCGCTCGAGGTCCTGCTTCAAAGCACCGACCTCCGCAGTCAGTGCGGCAGAGGTCAGCAGCGTAGCCTGGAAACCCATATTGACATAATTATTAGCACTCCTGCGTATATCTTTTTTAGATCCTCAGTCCGGTTTTTCTTTCCGAACACCGAACCGAGCATCAGGGGCTACTATCTATGCGGTATTACATTACATATTTTAAACTTCTTACCTCAAAGCCTGTTAGAAGGCTGCTGCAGGCTTCGGTCAGCCCGCTCTTGGCGAGCTGAACTTTCTGAATCATCGTACTCATGATAGTGCGGTGTTCTTCCTCGATGGAAGCGCCATTGAGCGCCTCCAACAAGTTGTCCGGCGCCTCCGGTTGGACGGAGGCTACCAGCGTCACGGTTTGGCCCTTCTTACAAAGGGGCCGCCTGCCGGACTCCGGAACCACTGCGGGTTCCGGTATGGAGTCCGGCGCAAAGTCCGGGAGGCTGCCTTGTGACACCTCCGGAGCCTCCTCCTGATGGGTCCCTTCCTGGGATCCCACCTCGGCTTCCTCAGCATCGCGAGGGGTGGAGGCAGTCGGAATGGAATTTACATCCGGCGGAGCCAACGACCCGCTCGACGAAGCGGGAAGATCATCATCGGCCGGACTGCAGGTAGTGTGCGGCATTAGAAGGACACTATGTGACAAAAGAGAAATTATGAATCATTCAGGAATCCGGATACTTACAATCTTGCCGGAGGCCTGGCTCTTGAGGGCCACTCCTTGTCGCCAACGTTGGCGTTGGCGGAGCTGCCCGGGGGAAGGGTCCTTCCCCTCTTGGACCCTTCGGCCTCCCCCGTTGGGGAAGCCTTCCTCTTCCTCTCTCCCCCCTCCTGGGGAGAGTCCTCTTTCTCCTCCTCATCTTCGGGGGAGGAGTCCGCCTCGGAGCCATCGGACGATGAGTCCGATACCACCTGGCGCCGGGAACTCCTTCGGGTTCCCGTGGCCTTCTTCTTGGCCTTCTTCTCCGGCACCACATAAAGTGCCGGGACTAGCAGCCTTGTTAAACGGGCGTCCGCTAGGTCTTCGGGAAGGGGAGCCGGACAGTCCACCTGTCCGGACGTCCTCTGCCCGTCCTGTTAAAGGCATCAGGGAGTTTTAGATCCCACAATAGAGTCAAACTATGAAAGGAATGAATGTCCCATAAAGGATGATATATCTTACCACACCGGCCGGGCGCTTGGTGCTGAATCCGCGATCTTCAGTCGCGGACGCGGGGGCTTCTCCGCCCTTGAATAGCACCCTCCAGACGGCTTTGTACGTCGTGTCGAAGATCCCGCTCAAAGTCTAGTGCTGTGCCGGATTGAACTCCCACAAATTGAAGGCCCGCTGTTGGCAGAGGAGAATCCAGTGGACGAGCATGACCTGGATCACATTGACAAGCCTAAGCTTCTTGTTCACCAAGGTCTAGAGACAGGACTGGAGTCCTGTCAGCTCCTCCGAACTGCCCCATAGCAAGCCCTTCTCTTTCCAGGAGGTGACCTGCATAGGGGCACCAGATCTGAACTCGGGGGCCGCTGCCCATTTAGGGTCCCGCGACTCGGTGATATAGAACCACCCCGATTGCCACCCTTTGATGGTTTCCACAAAGGCGCCCTCGAGCCAGAGGACGTTGGGCATCTTGCCCACCATGGCACCTCCGCACTCCGCTTGAGCGCCCTTCACCACCTTCGACTTGACATTGAAGGTCTTGAGCCACAAGCCGAAGTGAGGCCGGATGCAGAGGAAGGCCTCGCACACGACGATAAACGCCGAGATGTTGAGGATGAAGTTTGGCGCCAGATCGTGGAAATCTAGGCCGTAGTAGTACATGAGCCCCCGGACGAAGGGATGAAGTGGGAAGCCCAGTCCGCGGAGGAAGTGGGGAAGGAATACGACCCTCTCATGGGGCCTGGGGGTGGGGATGAGCTGCCCCTCGTCGGGCAGCCGGTGCGCGATGTCGCTGGAAAGGTATCCGGCGCCGCGCAGCCTTTCGATGTGTTCCTCCGTGACGGAGGAGGCCAACCACTTGCCTCCCGCTCCAGACATGACTGGAGGAGGTTGAGACGAGATGTGCGGACTTGGGTGCTGGAGCTCGAGTGCGCGGAGATGGATAAGCAAAGGAGGAAGAAGGCGTAGGTAAAGAGGTGGATCCTTATCCCCTTATATATAGGCGGACGAAGACTATGCGTCCCCACCGGCCTGGTAAAACTTGCTTATCTCCCAAGCGCCACCATCAATGGCGTGGTTGGGTTACCGACGGCCGTATTGATAGGAATCCCGGAATAAGGGGAACACGATCTCTGCTTCGACAAGACGTGCTAAGGAAACCGCTTCGCTAAACGTGCTGAGGTGGTATAATAAAAAACGATTCAAGTAAAGGCTTGGTGGTGGTGTGACGTCATGCCACGAAATACGTCAGCAGATTGAACTTGTGTACATATTATTCTCTCTACGGTGGAATGTGGAATTTATTTTGCAGAGCCGGACACTATCCTGGTGTTCACAATCTTCTATGAATTATTCGGAGGAGGAACCCGCCTTGCAATGCCGAACAATATGCACACCGGACTCATTGTCATTGAAGCTTGGTTCAGGGGCTACTGAGGGAGTCCTGGACTAGGGGGTGTCCGGATAGCCAGACTATCATCGTCGGCCGGACTCCAAGACTATGAAGATACAAGATTAAAGACTTCATACCGTGTCCGGATGGGACTTTCCTTGGCGTGGAAGGCAAGCTTGGCGATACGGATATGTAGATCTCCTACCATTGTAACCGACTCTGTGTAACCCTAGCCCTCTCCGGTGTCTATATAAACCGGAGGGTTTTAGTCCGTAGGACAACACAACCATTACAACAATCATACCATAGGCTAGCTTCTAGGGTTTAGCCTCCTTGATCTCGTGGTAGATCCACTCTTGTACTACCCATATCATCAATATCAATCAACCAGGAGTAGGGTTTTACCTCCATCGAGAGGGCCCGAACCTGGGTAAAAACATCGTCTCCCTTGTCTCCTGTTACCATCCGCCTAGACGCACAGTTCGGGACCCCCTACCTGAGATCCGCCGGTTTTGACACCGACACCCGTCTAGTATGGACCGCATACTCGACCGCCCATGCCAAATTCATGGCACCCCAGGAACACTTACCAATCATACCAACAAAGATTGTTGGGTCTTCAAACAAGCCGATAGGTTAGGTGCCGAAAATAAGGAGAAGGGGTCACAAAGCAATGACGACGACGAGGAGCCCCGATCACTGAACACAGGAGGGTAAAAGAAATTTCCCCCGCAAATCAAAACGGTGAATATGATAACCGCCACCCACATTCCCAAACTGGAACGGATGTGCACCCTTAGGGATGTCAATTTAACGGAGCCAGTTGCCCCACAATGTAAACTATGGCCGATCACCTTTGACCTTACGGATCGTCCGACCAATACCAATCAAGGCAATTCAGCCACACTAGTCCTTGACCCAATAATTGACGGATTTCACCTCACACGAGTCCTTATGGACGGAGGCAGCAGTCTAAACCTGCTGTATCAGGACACAGCGTGCAAGATGGGTATTAATCTTTCAATAATCAAGCCCACTAAAACCACCTTCAAAGGTGTTATACCAGGTGTGGAGGCACGTTGTACAGACTCCATCACTCTGGAGGTAGTCTTCGGATCACCGGACAATTACCGTACCGAAGAGTTAATCTTCAACATTGTCCCTTTTTGCAGTAATTATCATACACTGCTCGGACGAACCGCGGTCGCTCTATTCAATGTGGTGCCACATTATGCCTATCATAAGCTCAAGATGCCCGGTCCACGCGGCATCATAATGGTTAATGGCAAGGCCGAACTCCCCCTCTGTGCCGAAGAGTATACCGCCGCTTTCACAGCAGAAGCAACGACTGGCATCTTTCAGTTGAACCTCGAGTCGAAGTCTAAGCTCCCGGACACCGTCAAGGGAGTCCGAACTACTTCGCGGCAGGATAGCCGGCTCGTCTAGAGCTCAATTAAAACACTCCGGCAGTAAACAGAGGCAAAGCTAGGATAGGCCACACACTGCGGCTCAACCGCTCCGTGGCACACAAACGTTTCTTGCATTTTCTTTGCAGGTTCACTTTTGCGTAGGCCCGGACCGGCGACATGGAAACAGCTCGAACGCGTAAGGGAATCCTTAGATATTCCCCTCGATGACAATCCGACTACACTCCAGATCCGCACACAGTCACCTCCCGCCTGGTCGCAGCAGGTTCCGAAATCATATTTCTCTTTATCACATTACCCGTACTCGTACGCATCGATGTACTATTCAATTACAACATGTGGCTTTATATGACGCTTATCTGCTATTATTTCTTATTGAAACTCTTTGTCAAATGGCATCTGTACACCACGATATGCCTTAATACGCTAGGGGCTTCATTGTACCCATAATACGACAAAAAAGTCTGAACACCTTCACGGTCGTTCGACACCCCGAACTTATAGCATTATATGCATCAGCTCCGAATCATGTCTTGGGTCAGTAGTTGGATTTGCCCGGCTCCCATGTTTTGCTGCCTTACGTTCCGCTATATCGGCTAAGGCGGCATAGGGAGAACTACTGCGATTGTGTCCAGGTTCTTCCGGACGAGCGCCTCAGTAGAGAAAGCCAATAACTGACTGTCACGATACGGCAAGAGCTGGTCAGCTGTTCGAGAGGTTGTAAAATCTTTAAGGATTTCTTCCGCATTATGCGATAACTAATGCAGCATGCGATGGATCAACTTTTCTTCCGATCAGGTGCTTATAGAGCCCCTCGCGCGGTCTTCTGAACACCAGGGGCTGCGCCTACCTTCCTTTTGTCAAGCTCCTATGGCTAAGTGAGAGTGATAAAGCCTTATAGTCCGATTGCCTGGTTCGTTGCATTGAACACCTCCTTCAAGGACCTAAAACTGGGATAAAGAGTGCTCAGGTTTATCCCAAACACCCCCGTACTTTCTACGTGGGGGCAGAAGCCGGTGACTGGCCAACTCTCAGCATTAATATATAAAACGGCCGCGCAGGAGGAAAAACTTTCAAATAACAGGCAATCAATAATAGAAACGACCTTGTTTAACATTACAAAGGGCAACATGACTGTATTCATGGAAATATAATGTCATTGGTGCATCGCTCCGCCGCAAGGCGGGATCCTTTCAGGACACTATCATAATATAACTCAGGCCTGCGGTGCTCCTTCCCCTCTGGCAGTCCCTCGGTCATCAGCTTTTCAGCGTCCATCTTCCCCCAGTGCACCTTTGCACGGGCGAAGGCCATTCGCGCACCCTCCATACAGACCGACCGCTTGATGACATCAAGTCAAGGGAGGCACTCACAAGCCACTTCACGAGCCCGAAGTAGCTTCTTGGAATTGGCTCGGCGGGCCATAGCTGGATAATTAAATCCTTCATGGCTAGTTCGGCCGCCTTATGCAGTTCAATCAGCTGTTTCAGTTGATCAGCAAAAGGCACCGGATAATTCGGTGCCAGATACTGCGACCAGAAGAGCTTATCCATAGTGTTCCTTTCTTAGACTCGGTAGAATTGGGCGGCATTAGATATGCTGCGTGGCAGCTCCACAAATACCCCTAGAGATATCCGAGCTCAAATTAGAAACATGATTTTCTCCTCAAATACTTGCTTTACATAGAAAAAGCCTTACCCGCCGCGATCTTCCTCTCCTCCTGGATCTCCTGCAGGGTGCCTTGGGTTTCCCCCCGGGCATCGCATGTGGCTTGATGAGCCTTGGTGAGTTCCGATTGTTTTTCCGTTAAACTCTGCTCCAGGGTCTCGCATTTCTTTACGGCCTCTTGAAGCTCTTGCTCAGCTTCAATAACCCTGGCCTCGTGCTTCTCACAAAGAGCCTGCTCTGCGGCTGCCTTCTTCTCGGCCTTGGCCACAACCTTTTTAAGGGCCTCGGATTCGGTGACCGCCTCTAGAGCAAACAATGAACATATTTTTATCATACTAAATATTCATTCGCGCTGAATGCGCGCAAGGTATTTTGCATACCTTGTTCATCCTCCAACTGCTTTTTCAATTGGCCAAGTTCCCCTTCGGCCTGCTCCAGACACTGCTTCAGTCCCGAGACTTCCGCAGTATGAGAGGCGGCAGGCGCTACAGACGCCTGCTTCCAAAGAAAGAGAGAAATGCCATAAAGTGGGTCTCCTGCGAACATATATTGGATCCTCTGTCCGGTTCTTTCTTTCACCGAACAGTGTATCAAGGGATACTACCTATACTATGACACTCTTCGAAACCTCACAAGACATACCTCAAAGCCCATTATAAGGCTGATGTAGGCTTCATTCAGTCCACTCTCCGTAGACTAGATCTTCTCAATCACCGCACCCATAAGGGCACGGTGTTCTTCAATGATGGAGGCACTGTTTAGCGCCGCCAGTAAAGTATCTGACACCTCTGGTTGAACAGAGGTTGCCAACGGAACAGGCACACCCCCTCTAGCCGAGGGAGGCTGCCTGTCTGATTCTGGAGCCGTACCGGTCTCCGGAATTGTGTCCGGCCGGGGGCCGAATTCAAGATAGCCCCCGTCGTCGACGTCCATGGGAGCCTTTTCTCCCGTGTGTCCGGCCCCTGAAGTTTAACCTCCTGGTGCCGCCTTGACGATCTTTTCCCCCCTTCTTGGCGTGGGTCCCTCTGCGACGATACCTCGGTGTCGTTCACGTGTTTTGGGGAAGGGGCCTTCGGGGGAGTCTCGCTGTCCATAGCATCCGAACCCAATAAATCCTCTAATGAGGATCGTTCGGTGCGGGACCTCGCCCGACTGCAAAAAAGTATGGCTCAATGATTAAAACGCCATGCCATAGTGAGTCCGGATGCGTAAATGTGTTCGGATTTTATATACTCACGAGTTCACCAGGGGTTGGGCCCTGGGATCCCACTCCGGGCTGCTGTCGGTGGCCGCGGTGGACTCCTCCGGAAGAGGAGTTTTCCCCTTCTTAGGAGACTCGGCCTCCAAGGATGTGGAGGCCGTCCTTTTATTTCTTCCCCTCGCTGGGGATTCGTCTTCCTCCTCTTCCTCGTCCTCTCCGGAGGAAGATGGGGCATTGGAGTCTTCTGATATTGTGTCCGAAGCACCATGGCGACGGAGGCCGCCCCAGGTCTTTTTGGCCTCCTTCTCGGCCTTCTTATTCGGCGCCTTGTTAGGCGCCGGGACCAGCATCTTCGTCTGAAGTGGGCCGCCGGTTCTTCTGGCAGTGGGGCCGGACAATAGATCCTCCCCGCCTTCTTCGTCTAGCCCTAGGTGAGTTGTGGAAAACACATTAAGAATTTCCCTTGGGTTATGTAAATAAGACATATGACTTGCCAACATACAATGGCTTACCGAACTTGCAGGACAGGATAGTTGGTACCCGCGGTCGTCGGCGGAGTCCAGCCACGATTTGCTGGACTTAAAAAGCACCTTCCAGATGTCCTTGTGTGAGGAGCCAAAGAGCTCTAGCAGGGTTTGGTGCTTGGCCTGGTCGAATCCCCATAAACTCTAAACCCTGTGCTAACAAGGAAGAATCCGGCGAACTAACATCACTTGGACTACATTGACAAGTTTGATATTCTTGTCTTCCATATCCTTGACACGCGTCTGGAGCGCCGATAGCTTGTCGGGCGAAAACCAGTTTAGGCCCTTCTTGGGCCAGGACGTGAGCCGCAGCGGGGCTCCGGCTCAGAATTCGGGAGCCGCAGCCCATTTTGGGTCGCACGGCTTAGTGACGTAGAACCACTGTTGT
This sequence comes from Triticum timopheevii, assembly GCA_963921465.1. NCBI lineage: Eukaryota > Viridiplantae > Streptophyta > Magnoliopsida > Poales > Poaceae > Triticum > Triticum timopheevii. The sequence goes on along the minus strand of OY997262.1, from coordinate 463,232,975 downwards.
TTCCATCCTTTGACAGAATCATTAAAAGTACCCGATGGCCATGTGGCGATGGGCATCTTGCTCACCATGGCACCTCCGCACTCGGCGTGCTCACCGCTCACTACCTTGGGCTTCACATTAAAGATCTTCAACCATAAGCCGAAGTGTGGTGAGATGCGGAGAAAGGCCTCGCACACGATGATGAATGTCGAGATGTTCAGGAAGGAATTGGGGGATAGATCATGAAAATCGATCCCGTAGTAATACATGATGCCGTGAACGAATGGGTGGAGGGGAAACCCTAGCCTACGGACAAAATGAGGGAGGAATACAACCCTCTCGTGGGGTTCCGAGTAGGGACGATCCGTCCCGCCTTCGGGAGACGGTGGCTGATTCTCTTGGCCAGATACCCGGCCTCCCGAAGCTTTTTGATATCCTTCTCCCGGACGGTAGAGGCCATCCACTTTCCTCCTACTCTGGATCCGGACATTTTCGAAGGGCCTTTGTGGGCGGAGAAGATGAACGCTTGGGTGCTGGAGCTCAAGCGAGGGGGAATGGCTGAGCAGAGGAAGAAGAAGGTGTGGGTGAAAAGGGGGAGTCCTTATCTCCTTATGAAGGCAGCAGGGATCCTGCGCATCCCCACTTGCCCGGTAAACTCGCTTATTCCCCAAGCACCGCGTTGATGGCGATGTTGGGTTACCCACACCCGTATTGATGAGAATCCCGAGATAAGGGGACACGATCTCTGCTTCGACAAGACGTGCCAATAAAACTGCCTCGCAATATGTGCAGTAGCAGGTTGAGAAAAACGGTTCGCATAATGACCGGGCCACGACGTGATGTCACGCTATGGAAAATTGTCAGCAGATTAGATTTATGGAATATTGTACTCTCTATGGTGGTACGTGGAATTTGTTTTTGCAGAGCCGGACACGATTCATCTGTTCAAAATCTACCTTGGTGTATTCAGAGAAGGAACCCGCCTTGCAATGCTGAAGACAATCTGCGCGCCGGACTCATCGTCATTGAAGCCTGGTTCAGGGGCTACTGAGGGAGTCCTGGATTAGGGGGTCCTCGGACAGCCGGACTATGTACTTGTGCCGGACTATTGGACTATGAAGATACAAGATTGAAGACTTTGTCCCGTGTCCGGGTGGGACTCTCCTTTGCGTGGAAGGCAAGCTTGGCAATTCGGATATGTAGATCTCCTTCTCTGTAACCGACTCTATGTAACCCTAGCCCCCTCCGATGTCTATATAAACCGAAGGGTTTAGTCCGTAGGACAAGAACAATCAGAATCATAGGCTAGCTTCTAGGGTTTAGCCTCTATGATCTCGTGGTAGATCAACTCTTGTAATACTCGTATCATCAAGATCAATCAAGCAGGAAGTAGGGTATTACCTCCATCGAGAAGGCCCGAACCTGGGTAAACATTGTGTCCCCCGCCTCCTATTACCATTAGCCTTAGACGCACAGTTTGGGACCCCCTACCAGAGATCCGCCAGTTTTGACACCAACACCCGTAAGGATCATCTTAGTGTCATGTGTGGCCTTGTGCGAGTCAAGGACAACCCAGTTACTCATGTGGGCTGACTACCTCCATATTATGCAGTTACAATACTCTACAAAATTTCTTCTTCTTGCCCCCACCAATCATTCCCTCCTGTGGGGCTTGTCTACTTAGTGATTAGTCCCACATCGCTTTGCTATGCAAAATGGGGTTGGGAGCTTGGCTATTTAATTGGATGGGGTTCCACGCATGGACGACATCCATATAATTGGTGAGCCCAATGCAGGGCATGTGATTGGGGGCGGGGCACCGACAACTCGATTTCTGATTCATTCAATCCAAGCAAGCAAATAGTGTGTCAAATCGATTGACTTTCGACCTCAGTTGATCTATAAGCCAGATATCAAACCAGTGTGCTAATATTCTGGATAGTTGTGGGGAACTCTTTAAGTCTGCTCCAAGAGAAACAATGTAAATAAACGATCTACATGATTTCTATGCTTGCATTCTAGAAAAAACTGGTTCATCTGAATCAAATGCAGAATAGCTCAGTCGATTTTGGGCAGTATGTATATTCTTCTACAGAGAACACATCCAGATATGATTAGATGATTCATGGTTATATGATGCCAAAATATCTAACTGCACATCCTCAACATGGCGAGCGGGTCTCAATAATGCAAAATGACAACCCCAAAGCTTGTACAAGAGAAGCCGTGACAATCAACCAAATTCTCCAACCTCACAGACTACCAGAAAATCTAACTACCCCTTCCATACATAGCGAAAGGGATGCAACACACAGTACTCTGAATGGATTTTCTGTGTAGGGTGATTGTCCCTTTCCATATAAATTGAAACCCAAATAAAAAAGTAAATGTAGAAACACCAAAATTTACTAACTGAAGTTTGGTTAATACCAAATTACTAGCTCAGCCACGGGAGGTTCCCAATAAGAGCGCGGGACCGTCGAGCAACGATCCCCGAGGAAAGAGAAAGGGGGTCGAGAGCCCAGTATTGTGGCTCTTGAGTGACAGCCCAATTACAAACAACCAACCCCTTTTCCCTGTTGTGCCCAACTTTATACAGCTGGAAGGACAAGTGAACGGATGAATGTATTGTAGAGGAGTGATAAGTATGAGAGGGACATTTCATTACATACCTTGCTTGTGGAAAATTGAACTTCTCTTGCATATGTTCTCACACACAATTATTATGGTGTCTATAGCTTTATCCAAGAACACCACACATTTGTGCATGTGATGTATGATTTCCCGTTATACTTTCATTAAAAGCAAGGTGTGGTAACAAGTCATAATGTTTTTTTTATGCAAGTATGTAGTTTTGGGTGGAGTTCATTACATGAGTTCTTTCCGCTCATGGTTAGGGATAAAATTTATTATCACATCAATGTGTATATATGCCTTGACAAGGCATTGATTTGTTACTTTGTATTGTGATAATAATATGTATAAGTTTCAATAGTGGGCTGGATGAGCAATTGATACGCTAGTGCGTTGTAAATTATTAGTAACCCCAGTACACACATTTCAACACTAAGCATTGATACGTTGATATTGATTATTTTTTGTCTTAAGTACCAATATTTTCAAAACAAGCATTTTTGCACTATGTAAAAAAGTTCAAATTCCACTTTTTAAGATGCTTACACTTCTCTCTTAAAAAGTGGAATCTAAACTTCGGGCTAACTAAACTTGCACGTTATGAAAACTAACCCTAGACTCCAGAAAAAAGAAACCATCTGTCGTCGTGCAAGACAACTAGACAAGCGCAAGCCATAATAAGTCAAGTCGAGTTGATCGTTCATGAGAGGTGTGTGAGTCTCCATTCAAAAATTGCATAGAGACTATAAATGTGGGAGCAAAACCAGTTTGGGGGAGAAGTGTTGTTCACGAAAGTGAATTTGATTGTCAAATTGAAAAGTTCATGTTGATATAGCCGAACTTAGAATCTTCAGTGTTTGTTTGCTAACATGACATATCCTCTTTCCTCCCAATTTTCCACGCTCATGACCCAAAAATCAATGGAGAGGCCACTTCGGACTAGCCCCCTCCGTAAAGAACAACTATAAATATCTCTTTCACTTATGGATCAATGCAATTAGTAAATTGTTATTATTTGATTCATGTTACCTTTTGCAATGCACGAGCATTTTCCTGGTGATTGCAGTGAGCCGGTAGTTCAACAATTGGTGCAAAACAGAAGTGGTGGACATATAATAACATAAATTATGAATAAGAATGGCACTACTGTGAAAGAGAATAAAAAGGAAGTAAAAGGAGACAACAAAAACTGAAAAAATGGCAAAATAAAATAAAACAAGAAAACCCGACGCTTAAGACCTATGGTCCTCCTGCGTGTTGGGTTGTCCCATTTCGTAGGCACTTCAGGCAAGATCTTAATTGGTCTTGCAATAGCCGACACATAGTCATGCCCATAAGGATCATCTAAGGGTCGTGTATGGCCTTGTGCGAGTCAGGGACATCCCAGTTACTCATGTGGGTTGACTACTTCCATATTATGCAACGACACAAGGCTCAATACTCTACAAAACTTCTTCTTCTTGCCCGCCACAATCATTCTCTCCCTGGGGCTTGTCCACTTAGTGATTAGTCCCACATCGCCTGACTACGCAAAATGGGGTTGGGAGCTTGGCTATTTAATAGGGTGCTGTGCCACGCATGAATGCATTCATATCATTGTTGAGGCCAACGCAGGGCATGTCACTGGGGGGCACCAACAATTCGATTTCTTATTCATTCAATCCAAGCAAGCAAATAGTGTGTCAAATGAATTGACTTTCGACCTCACTTGTTCTATAAGCCAGATTTCAAACCAGTGTGCTAATATTATGGACAGTTGTGGGCAACTCTTTGAGTCTATTCCACGAGAAATAATGGAAATAAACCAGTTATAGGATTTCTATGCTTGCATGCTTGAAAAAACTGGTTTTCATCTCAATCAAATGGAGAATAGCTCCGTCAATTTTGGGCAATATGTATATTCTTCTACAGAGAACACATCCATATATGATTAGATGATTCATGGTTACACACTACTAGAAAAAGGGCTATAGATGGGATTGACACTAATGGCGCACCAGACAAGCGGTGCGCCATTAGTATATACTAATGGCGCACCACCTTCTGATACGCCATTAGTGTTGAAACTACTAATGGCGCACCTGGCCCAAGGTGCGCCATTAGTATCAAATTTTTTTTGAACTAGTGCGCCTGTCCAAACATACTAATGGCGCATCCAGACGAAGTGCGCCATTACTAGTTGTAACTAGTAATGGCGCACCTGTCGGAAAGTGTGCCACTAATGTTGTTTTTTTTATTATATTTTTTATTCCTTTTTTTGCAAAACTACTAATGGCGCACTTTTCCACCGTGCGCCATTACTAGTTTAAACTAGTAATGGCGCACTGTGGAGCAGTGCGCCATTAGTATGTTTTTTTTGCAAAACTACTAATGGCGCACCACCAGAAGGTGCGCCATTAGTAACCTGGATTACTAATGGCGCATTTATGGTTGGTGCGCCATTAGTAAGTGGGCAGCAACAAGATATTTTGGACAGTCTCTCCTACCCACACTCACTTTCTCCCCACTTCATTCTCTCCACCGCCTCCTCCTTGTCTCGGGTGCCTCCTCTTTTTCACCTCATTTCCACCATAGATTCATTCAAATTAAGTGGTTAAATTACCTTGTTTTGATAGGTAAGTAAGGGGGGAAGCTATATTTATGTTGTTCTCCCTACAACAATGTGCACATGCACTTTTTATGGCCTAGCTAGATCTATGTATGTTCGTGGTGTTGCATATGTTTGTGGTGTTGCATATGTGTTTGTGTTTGGAGGTGTACTGTGAAGGAAATATGCCCTAGAGGCAATAATAAAGTTATTATTTATTTCCTTATAATCATGATAAATGTTTATTATTCATGCTAGAATTGTATTAACCGGAAACATAATACATGTGTGAATACATAGACAAACAAAGTGTCACTAGTATGCCTCTACTTGACTAGCTCGTTAATCAAAGATGGTTATGTTTCCTAACCATGGGCAAAGAGTTGTTATTTGATTAACGAGGTCACATCATTAATTGAATGATCTGATTGACATGACCCATTCCATTAGCATAGCACCCGATCGTTTAGTATGTTGCTAATGCTCTCTTCATGACTTATACATGTTCCTATGACTATGAGATTATGCAACTCCCGTTTACCGGAGGAACACTTTGGGTGCTACCAAACATCACAACGTAACTGGGTGATTATAAAGGAGCATTACAGGTGTCTCCAAAGGTAGATGTTGGGTTGGCGTATTTCGAGATTAGGATTTGTCACTCCGATTGTCGGAGAGGTATCTCTGGGCCCTCTCGGTAATACACATCACATAAGCCTTGCAAGCATTACAACTAATATGTTAGTTGTGAGATGATGTATTACGGAACGAGTAAAGAGACTTGCCGGTAACGAGATTGAACTAGATATTGGATATCGACGATCGAATCTCGGGCAAGTAACATACCGATGACAAAGTGAACAACGTATGTCGTTATGCGGTCTGACCGATAAAGATCTTCGTAGAATATGTAGGAGCCAATATGGGCATCCAGGTCCCGCTATTGGTTATTGACCGGAGACGTGTCTCAGTCATGTCTACATTGTTCTCGAACCCGTAGGGTCCGCACGCTTAAGGTTACGATGATAGTTACATTATGAGTTTATGCATTTTGATGTACCGAAGGTTGTTTGGAGTCCCGGATGTGATCACGGACATGACGAGGAGTCTCGAAATGGTCGAGACGTAAAGATTGATATATTGGAAGCCTATGTTTGGACATCGGAAGTGTTCCGGGTGAAATCGGGATTTTACCGGGTTACCGGGAGGTTACCGGAACCCCCCGGGAGCCATATGGGCCTTCATGGGCCTTAGTGGAAAGGTGAAAGGGCTGCCCACAAGGGCTGCGCGCCTCCCCCCTCCCCTAGTCCTATTAGGACTAGGAGAAGGTGGCCAGCCCCCCTCTCTCCCTTCCCCTCCGAGGAATCCTAGTTGGACTAGGATTGGGGGGAGGAATCCTACTCCCAGAGGGAGTAGGACTCTCCTGCGCCTCCTCCTTTGGCCGGCCAGCCTCCCCTCCTCTCCTCCTTTATATACGGAGGCAGGGGCACCTCTAAACACACAAGTTGATCCACGTGATCTATTCCTTAGCCGTGTGCGGTGCCCCCTGCCACCATATACCTCAATAATACTGTAGCGGAGTTTAGGCGAAGCCCTGCTGCTGTAGTTCATCAAGATCGTCACCACGCCGTCGTGCTGACGGAACTCTTCTCCGACACTTTGCTGGATCGGAGTCCGGGGATCGTCATCGAGCTGAACGTGTGCTCGAACTCGGAGGTGCCGTAGTTTCGGTGCTTGATCGGTTGGATCGTGAAGACGTACGACTACTTCCTCTACGTCGTGTCATCGCTTCCGCAGTCGGTCTGCGTTGGGTACGTAGACAACACTCTCCCCTCGTTGCTATGCATCACATGATCTTGCGTGTGCGTAGGAAATTTTTTGAAATTACTATGAAACCCAACAGTGGCATCCGAGCCTAGGTTATTTATGTTGATGTTATATGCACGAGTAGAACACAAGTGAGTTGTGGACAATACAAGTCATACTGCCTACCAGCATGTCATACTTTGGTTCGGCGGTATTGTTGGACGAGACGACCCGGACCAACCTTACGCGTACGCTTACGCGAGACCGGTTCCCTCGACGTGCTTTGCACATAGATGGCTTGCGGGCGACTGTCTCTCCAACTTTAGTTGAACCGAGTATGGCTACGCCCGGTCCTTGAGAAGGTTAAAACGGAGTATATTTGACAAACTATCGTTGTGGTTTTGATGCGTAGGTGAGATTGGTTCTTACTTAAGCCCGTAGCAGCCACGTAAAACATGCAACAACAAAGTAGAGGACGTCTAACTTGTTTTTGCAGGGCATGTTGTGATGTGATATGGTCAACGCATGATGCTGAATTTTATTGTATGAGATGATCATGTTTTGTAACCGAGTTATTGGCAACTGGCAGGAGCCATATGGTTGTCGCTTTATTGTATGCAATGCAATCGCGATGTAATGCTTTACTTTATTACTAAACGGTAGTGATAGTCGTGGAAGCATAAGATTGGCGAGACGACAACGATGCTACGATGGAGATCAAGGTGTCGCGCCGGTGACGATGGTGATCATGACGGTGCTTCGGAGATGGAGATCACAAGCACAAGATGATGATGGCCATATCATATCACTTATATTGATTGCATGTGATGTTTATCCTTTTATGCATCTTATCTTGCTTTGATTGACGGTAGCATTATAAGATGATCTCTCACTAAATTATCAAGAAGTGTTCTCCCTGAGTATGCACCGTTGCCAAAGTTCGTCGTGCCCAGACACCACGTGATGATCGGGTGTGATAAGCTCTACGTCCATCTACAACGGGTGCAAGCCAGTTTTGCACACGCAGAATACTCAGGTTAAACTTGACGAGCCTAGCATATGCAGATATGGCCTCGGAACACGGAGACCGAAAGATCGAGCGTGAATCATATAGTAGATATGATCAACAGAAACGATGTTCACCATTGAAAGCTACTCCATTTCACGTGATGATCGGTTATGGTTTAGTTGATTTGGATCACGTAATCACTTAGAAGATTAGAGGGATGTCTATCTAAGTGGGAGTTCTTAAGTAATATGATTAATTGAACTTAAATTTATCATGAACTTAGTACCTGATAGTATCTTACTTGTTTATGTTGATTGTAGATAGATGGCTCGTGCTGTTGTTCCGTTGAATTTTAATGCGTTCCTTGAGAAAGCAAAGTTGAAAGATGATGGTAGCAATTACACGGACTGGGTCCGTAACTTGAGGATTATCCTCATTGCTGCTCAGAAGAATTATGTCCTGGAAGCACCGCTGGGTGCCAGGCCTGCTGCTGGAGCAACACCAGATGTTATGAACGTCTGGCAGAGCAAAGCTGATGACTACTCGATAGTTCAGTGTGCCATGCTTTACGGCTTAGAATCGGGACTTCAACGACGTTTTGAACGTCATGGAGCATATGAGATGTTCCAGGAGTTGAAGTTAATATTTCAAGCAAATGCCCGAATTGAGAGATATGAAGTCTCCAATAAGTTCTATAGCTGCAAGATGGAGGAGAACAGTTCTGTCAGTGAGCATATACTCAAAATGTCTGGGTATAATAATCACTTGATTCAATTGGGAGTTAATCTTCCGGATGATTGCGTCATTGACAGAATTCTCCAATCACTGCCACCAAGCTACAAGAGCTTCGTGATGAACTATAATATGCAAGGGATGAACAAGACTATTCCCGAGCTCTTCGCAATGCTGAAAGCTGTGGAGGTAGAAATCAAAAAGGAGCATCAAGTGTTGATGGTTAACAAGACCACTTGTTTCAAGAAAAAGGGCAAAGGGAAGAAGAAGGGGAACTTCAAAAAGAACGGCAAGCTAGTTGCTACTCAAGAGAAGAAACCCAAGTCTGGACCTAAGCCTGAAACTGAGTGCTTCTACTGCAAGCAGACTGGTCACTGGAAGCGGAACTACCCCAAGTATTTGGCGGATAAAAAGGATGGCAAGGTGAACAAAGGTATATGTGATATACATGTTATTGATGTGTACCTTACTAGAGCTCGCAGTAGCACCTGGGTATTTGATACTGGTTCTGTTGCTAATATTTGCAACTCGAAACAGGGACTACGGAATAAGCAGGCACTGGCAAAGGACGAGGTGATGATGCGCATGGGAAATGGTTCCAAAGTTGATGTGATCACGGTCGGCACGCTACCTCTACATCTACCTTCGGGATTAATATTAGACCTAAATAATTGTTATTTGGTGCCAGTGTTGAGCATGAACATTATATCTAGATCTTGTTTAATGCAAGACGGTTATTCATTTAAATCAGAGAATAATGGTTGTTCTATTTATATGAGTAATATCTTTTATGGTCATGCACCCTTGAAGAGTGGTCTATTCTTATTGAATCTCGATAGTAGTAATACACATATTCATAATGTTGAAGCCAAAAGATGCAGAGTTGATAATGAAAGTGCAACTTATTTGTGGCACTGTCGTTTAGGTCATATCGGTATAAAGCGCATGAAGAAACTCCATACTGATGGACTTTTGGAACCACTTGATTATGAATCACTTGGTACTTGCGAACCGTGCCTCATGGGCAAGATGACTAAAACACCGTTCTCCAGTACTATGGAGAGAGCAACAGATTTGTTGGAAATCATACATACCGATGTATGTGGCCCGATGAATATTGAGGCTCGTGGCGGATATCATTATTTTCTCACCTTCACAGATGATTTAAGCAGATATGGGTATATCTACTTAATGAAACATAAGTCTGAAACATTTGAAAAGTTCAAAGAATTTCAGAGTGAAGCTGAAAATCATCGTAACAAGAAAATAAAGTTTCTACGATCTGATCGTGGAGGAGAATATTTGAGTTACGAGTTTGGTGTACATTTGAAAAACTGTGGAATAGTTTCGCAACTCACGCCACCCGGAACACCACAGCGTAATGGTGTGTCCGAACGTCGTAATCGTACTTTATTAGATATGGTGCGATCTATGATGTCTCTTACTGATTTACCGCTATCATTTTGGGGATATGCTTTAGAGACGGCCGCATTCACGTTAAATAGGGCACCATCAAAATCCGTTGAGACGACGCCTTATGAACTGTGGTTTGGCAAGAAACCAAAGTTGTCGTTTCTTAAAGTTTGGGGCTGCGATGCTTATGTGAAAAAGCTTCAACCTGATAAGCTCGAACCCAAATCGGAGAAATGTGTCTTCATAGGATACCCAAAGGAGACTATTGGGTACACCTTCTATCACAGATCCGAAGGCAAGACATTCGTTGCTAAGAATGGATCCTTTCTAGAGAAGGAGTTTCTCTCGAAAGAAGTGAGTGGGAGGAAAGTAGAACTTGACGAGGTAACTGTACCTGCTCCCTTACTGGAAAGTAGTTCATCACAGAAAACTGTTTCAGTGACACCTACACCAGTTAGTGAGGAAGCCAATGATAATGATCATGAAACTTCAGATCAAGATACTGCTGAACCTCGTAGATCAACCAGAGTAAGATCCGCACCAGAATGGTACGGTAATCCTATTCTGGAAGTCATGATACTAGATCATGATGAACCTACGAACTATGAAGAAGCGATGGTGAGCCCAGATTCCGCAAAGTGGCTTGAAGCCATGAAATCTGAGATGGGATCCATGTATGAGAACAAAGTATGGACTTTGGTTGACTTGCCCGATGATCGGCAAGCAATTGAGAATAAATGGATCTTTAAGAAGAAGACTGACGCTAATGGTAATGTTACTGTCTACAAAGCTCGACTTGTCGCAAAAGGTTTTCGGCAAGTTCAAGGGATTGACTACGATGAGACCTTCTCACCCGTAGCGATGCTTAAGTCTGTCCGAATCATGTTAGCAATTGCCGCATTTTATGATTATGAAATTTGGCAGATGGATGTCAAAACTGCATTCCTGAATGGATTTCTGGAAGAAGAGTTGTATATGATGCAACCGGAAGGTTTTGTCGATCCAAAAGGAGCTAACAAAGTATGCAAGCTCCAGCGATCCATTTATGGACTGGTGCAAGCCTCTCGGAGTTGGAATAAACGTTTTGATAGTGTGATCAAAGCATTTGGTTTTATATAGACTTTTGGAGAAGCCTGTATTTACAAGAAAGTGAGTGGGAGCTCTGTAGCATTTCTGATATTATATGTGGATGACATATTGCTGATTGGAAATGATATAGAATTTCTGGATAGCATAAAGGGATACTTGAATAAAAGTTTTTCTATGAAAGACCTCGGTGAAGCTGCTTACATATTAGGCATTAAGATCTATAGAGATAGATCAAGACGCTTAATTGGACTTTCACAAAACACATACCTTGACAAGATTTTGAAGAAATTCAAAATGGATCAAGCAAAGAAAGGATTCTTGCCTGTATTACAAGGTGTGAAGTTGAGTAAGACTCAATGCCCGACCACTACAGAGGATAGAGAGAATATGAAAGATGTTCCCTATGCATCAGCCATAGGCTCTATCATGTATGCAATGCTGTGTACCAGACCTGATGTGTGCCTTGCTATAAGTTTAGCAGGGAGGTACCAAAGTAATCCAGGAGTGGATCACTGGACAGCGGTCAAGAACATCCTGAAATACCTGAAAAGGACTAAGGATATGTTTCTCGTATATGGAGGTGACAAAGAGCTCACCGTAAAAGGTTACGTTGATGCAAGCTTTGACACTGATCCGGACGATTCTAAATCGCAAACCGGATACGTGTTTACATTAAACGGTGGAGCTGTCAGTTGGTGCAGTTCTAAACAAAGCGTCATAGCGGGATCTACATGTGAAGCGGAGTACATAGCTGCTTCGGAAGCAGCGAACGAAGGAGTCTGGATGAAGGAGTTCATATCCGATCTAGGTGTCATACCTAATGCATCGGGTCCAATGAAAATCTTTTGTGACAATACTGGTGCAATTGCTTTGGCAAAGGAATCCAGATTTCACAAAACGACCAAACACATCAAGAGACGCTTCAACTCCATCCGGGATCTAGTCCAAGTGGGAGACATAGAGATTTGCAAGATACATACGGATCTGAATGTTGCAGACCCATTGACTAAGCCTCTTCCACGAGCAAAACATGATCAGCACCAAAGCTCCATGGGTGTTAGATTCATTATAGTGTAATCTAGATTATTGACTCTAGTGCAAGTGGGAGACTGAAGGAAATATGCCCTAGAGGCAATAATAAAGTTATTATTTATTTCCTTATAATCATGATAAATGTTTATTATTCATGCTAGAATTGTATTAACTGGAAACATAATACATGTGTGAATACATAGACAAACAAAGTGTCACTAGTATGCCTCTACTTGACTAGCTCGTTAATCAAAGATGGTTATGTTTCCTAACCATGGGCAAAGAGTTGTTATTTGATTAACGAGGTCACATCATTAGTTGAATGATCTGATTGACATGACCCATTCCATTAGCATAGCACCCGATCGTTTAGTATGTTGCTAATGCTCTCTTCATGACTTATACATGTTCCTATGACTATGAGATTATGCAACTCCCGTTTACCGGAGGAACACTTTGGGTGCTACCAAACGTCACAACGTAACTGGGTGATTATAAAGGAGCATTACAGGTGTCTCCAAAGGTAGATGTTGGGTTGGCGTATTTCGAGCTTAGGATTTGTCACTCCGATTGTCGGAGAGGTATCTCTGGGCCCTCTCGGTAATACACATCACATAAGCCTTGCAAGCATTACAACTAATATGTTAGTTGTGAGATGATGTATTACGGAACGAGTAAAGAGACTTGCCGGTAACGAGATTGAACTAGATATTGGATATCGACGATCGAATCTCGGGCAAGTAACATACCGATGACAAAGGGAACAACGTATGTCGTTATGCGGTCTGACCGATAAAGATCTTCGTAGAATATGTAGGAGCCAATATGGGCATCCAGGTCCCGCTATTGGTTATTGACCGGAGACGTGTCTCAGTCATGTCTACATTGTTCTCGAACCCGTAGGGTCCGCACGCTTAAGGTTACGATGACAGTTACATTATGAGTTTATGCATTTTGATGTACCGAAGGTTGTTCGGAGTCCCGTATGTGATCACGGACATGACGAGGAGTCTCGAAATGGTCGAGACGTAAAGATTGATATATTGGAAGCCTATGTTTGGACATCGGAAGTGTTCCGGGTGAAATCGGGATTTTACCGGGTTACCGGGAGGTTACCGGAACCCCCCGGGAGCCATATGGGCCTTCATGGGCCTTAGTGGAAAGGTGAAAGGGCTGCCCACAAGGGCTGCGCGCCTCCCCCCTCCCCTAGTCCTATTAGGACTAGGAGAAGGTGGCCGGCCCCCCTCTCTCCCTTCCCCTCCGAGGAATCCTAGTTGGACTAGGATTGGGGGGAGGAATCCTACTCCCAGAGGGAGTAGGACTCTCCTGCGCCTCCTCCTTTGGCCGGCCAGCCTCCCCTCCTCTCCTCCTTTATATACGGAGGCAGGGGCACCTCTAAACACACAAGTTGATCCACGTGATCTATTCCTTAGCCGTGTGCGGTGCCCCCTGCCACCATATACCTCGATAATACTGTAGCGGAGTTTAGGCGAAGCCCTGCTGCTGTAGTTCATCAAGATCGTCACCACGCCGTCGTGCTGACGGAACTCTTCCCCGACACTTTTCTGGATCGGAGTCCGGGGATCGTCATCGAGCTGAACGTGTGCTCGAACTCGGAGGTGCCGTAGTTTCGGTGCTTGATCGGTTGGATCGTGAAGACGTACGACTACTTCCTCTACGTCGTGTCATCGCTTCCGCAGTCGGTCTGCATTGGGTACGTAGACAACACTCTCCCCTCGTTGCTATGCATCACATGATCTTGCGTGTGCATAGGAAATTTTTTGAAATTACTACGAAACCCAACATACTGGTATTTGAAATGCGATAGTTGCCAATATTTTGCCGGAATGTTGATTCATTTCCGTTTCGGCGAGAATTTTGGCATTAAGCATTCTTTTTGGTCCTATTTTTAGGGAAAGTCATGCCAAATTTTTTCTTGGTTCTAAAATATCGTTTTGCTCTACCCCGCAGGCGACCATGGTCCGCACGATGACCGAAGGCATCGTGAATAGGTTTTTGAGGTCCGCGAAGGCCGAGATGCTTCAAAAGAATGAGACGGAGATAAGATGTCCGTGTCGAAGATGCAAGCTGAAGAGCCTTATTGCGGACCCGGATTCTGGGCAGGTGCGGGACCACCTGCTCTTGCGTGGTTTCATGGATGGCTATCGGTGGCAAGGTGATGAAGATGACTACGAAGTCGTCCATGGGGGCCGGGCAAGAAATGAGGAAGGGCAGCAAGACAACCACCGCGGCTCGGGCGGGCGAGAAGACGAAGAATACCCAGGAGATGATCACGACAGTGATGCTGTACACAGTCATCATGTAGAAGATGCAGGACATGATGATGAGGAAGATGCCGGAGCAGACGATGGGCATGATCATGAAGATGATGATGCCGGCGGAGCAGACGACGCTGGACCATCGATGGGCTGGGTGCAGGACCCTCATATTCAAGAGCTGCTTCTCAAGCAGACGGATAACGCAAGAGCTGCCACCCGAGAGAAGGCCAAGATGGATCAACTTGAGTTAGACGCGGTTACTCCATTGTATGAAGGATGCAGGACCGAGGATACCCGCCTGAAAGTAACGCTCATGGCTCTGGAGATGAAGGTAAAACACAAAATGACCGACGCATGCTTCGACGAGAACATGCCATTCTGGCACGAACGTCTTCCCAAGGGGAACAAGTGCCTGACCAGTTTGGAGGAGGCGAAGAAAATCGTGTGTCCTCTGGATTTAGCGCACGTGAAATACCATGTGTGCATGAACAATTGCATCATTTATCGGGACGAGCACGCGGAGTCTACCATATGTCCGGTGTGCGGTGTCACTCGATACAAGAAGAGGAAGAAAGCTCCTCGAAAAGTGGTGTGGTACTTTCTGATCACTCCTCGTCTGCAGCGGTATTTCGCGGACCCTAAGGTAGCAAAGCTCCTGCGTTGGCACGCGGATAGGGAGGAGAAGAAGCGAGAAGATGACGCAAATGATCCGGAGATAGATAAAAAAGACAAGATGCTGAGTCACCCTAAGGATGCGAGCCAGTGGCAACCGTTGAACTTCGAAGACCCAGAATTTGGGAACAATCCAAGGAACATCATGCTGGGCGCGAGCACCGATGGAGTCAATCCGTTTGGCAGCCAGAGAAGCACACATAGCACCTGGCCTGTGTTTGTGTGGATGTACAACCTTCCCCCTGGTTGTGCATGAAGAGTAAGTACATTCACATGAGTATGCTAATTGAAGGGCCGAAACAACCAGAGAACGACATCAATCTGTATCTGGGGCTGCTGAAAGAGGAGCTTGACACGCTGTGGAAAACGCCAGCCAATACGTGGGACGCTGCAGAGAAAGAATATTTCCCTATGAGAGCCGCACTGCTCACGACGGTGCATGACTATCTCGGTTATGGATATCTCACGGGGCAGGTAGCCCACGGATTTTCTGGATGCGTAAGGTGCATGGATGACACAATGTATTGCCAGCTAGATAGAGATCCCGGGTCTTCGAAAACCGTGTTCATGGGACATCGAAGGTGGCTTCGCGACGATGACCCGTGGAGGAAACGCAAGGATCTGTTCGATGGTGAAACCGAACCCTGAAAACGCCTGTGTACGAGGAGCGGCGAGGAAATAGACAAGCTGTTGAAAAATTGGAAAGACTGCCCATTGCCGGGATAGAAGCAAAAGGCGCTAGAGCCGGGAAAGAAGCGAAAGGTGCCAGATCCGCTGCTGAAGGTATGGAAAACGAGGTCTGTTTTCTGGGACTTGCCATACTGGAAGATCCACCGTGTGCCTCACAGCCTTGATGTCATGCATATCACGAAGAACGTGTGCGAGAGTCTGCTTGGTACCCTGCTCAACATGCCAGAGAGGACCAAAGATGGGCCGAAAGCCAGGGTAGACTTGAAATCAATGGGCATCAGGCAGGAGCTTCACGCTAATGATGATGATGATGATGATGATGATGATGATGAGGTGAAGCAGGACACAGAAAGTCGTCGCAAAGGCAAAAAGGCCAAGAAGACCGGAAATGACTACCCTCCCGCGTGCTTCACTCTAAGTCAGGAGGAGATCGAGCAGTTTTTCACCTGCCTCCTAGGAGTAAAACTTCCTTACAGTTACGCGGGGAAGATAAGCAGATACCTAGACCCAGCGAAGCAGAAGTTCAGTGGGATGAAGTCTCATGACTGTCACGTGCTGATGACGCAGATACTTCCAGTTGCAATCTGTGGGATCGTGGACGCGCACGTCCGTGAAACGCTATTTGTCCTATGCAACTTTTTCGACGTCATCTCTCAGAAGTCGATTGGCGTGAGGCAACTAAGAAGGCTATAGGAAGAGATCGTGGTGATACTATGCAAGCTTGAGATGTACTTCCCGCCCGCATTCTTCGACGTTATGGTGCATCTGCTGGTCCATATAGTGGAGGATATCATCCAACTCGGGCCGACGTTCCTGCACAGCATGATGCCGTTCGAAAGGATGAATGGTGTCATCAAAGGATACGTTCGCAACATGTCACGTCCAGAGGGAAGTATAGCCAGGGGCTTTCTGACCGAAGAGTGCATCTCCTACTGCACGAATTATCTAGGCATCGAGAACCCCGTTGGTCTGCCCGTTAACAGGCACCTCGGCAGGCTCGCTGGATGGGGTCACGGTGAGGGTCGCCGCGAAATGCATGTCGACTTAGAGGGTCGAGTCGCCGACTTTGAAAGAGCAAACCTAGTCGCGCTACAACACATAGATGTGGTCGATCCTTGGGTGGTAGAGCACAAAACCTTTATTAAGAAGACGTACAATGACCGGGGCCAACAGAGGACGGACGGAGATATAATCAAAGAGCACAACTCATGTTTCACGCGTTGGTTCAAGCAGAAGCTTCTGTCGTACCCTTTACATGAGGATTCTTCCGTGGAAGAACAACTCATATTCGCCTTGTCAGAGGGCGCCGAGCACAACCTGATGACCTATGAGGCGTACGATATCAACGGCTACACATTCTACACCAAGGCCAAGGACATGAAGAGCGATGGTTATCAGAACTCCGGGGTAATGATGGAATCCTACACCGGTAACGACAAGGACAGATACTACGGAAGGGTCGAGGAGATCTGGGAGCTGAGCTACGCTGGAGAGAAGGTCCCGATGTTCCGTGTCAGATGGGCGAAGAGCGTCCTAAATGAAGACAGGTATTTCACCACCATGGTTATACCCGAAGCCAAATCCAAGACCGCGGGCGCAAACGTCACCGTGAAAAATGAGCCATGGGTACTGGCTTCCCAAGTGGACCAATGCTTCTTCATTACCGACCCGTCAAAGCCCAGTCGTGTTGTCGTGAGGAGAGGCAAAAGGAAGATCATCAGAATGGATGGAGTAGCCAATGAGCAAGACTTCGACAAGTACGGCGACCCGAGGATCGAACATGACGACGATGATGAAGTAGCAGCATACACCACAAGCAGAAGCAGGACCACCCTACCTAAAGGACGTCTGTTCCACAAAAGAACTCCATTTGCGAAAAAGAAGGGCAAGAAGAATGTGAACAGATAGCTAGCTAAGATCGATTGTATTTAAATCGTAGCCTTCATTTCTCGATTGTATTTCATGGGCACTTTTTGAACTATCATGAATATTTTTAAATTTCATGGACACTCGATCTCGATCCCCCTCCATCTCGATCGCTATCCCACCTCGCCAGATCCGGTCCCCCTCGCCACCGAGCACCCCCCAGTCCACCGGCCGCCGCCGCCGACCGCCCGCACCCTCGATTCCCCTACTCAACCGCCGCCGCCGACCCCCCGCACCCCTCCCCTACTCAACCGCCGCCGCCGACCCCCCGCACCCCGCGCACCCTCCCCCGCTCCACCGGCATTACTGTTTGATGATATTTTTAAAAAAATTATTACTGTCTTATAAAAAAATATTACTGTTATGATTTAAACAAGTTTGAACATATTTAAACACAAATAAGTATCAAACAACATTTTAAATGCATAAAAAATTGTGGAGGCTGGGAATCGAACCCAGGACCTCCTGGTGTGAGAACTGGCTGCTGACCAGTCAAGCTAGTAGAGGGAACTTGGTGTGGATCAGGTCAGGTGGAAGATAACCTGTTGGCTCGAGCAGAAATTAAAAAAAATACTAATGGCGCACCATGGTGAGGTGCGCCATTAGTATGGATGTACTTATGGCGCACCGAGGGGTGGTGCGCCATTAGTATTGTGCCGCCCCCATCGATATTTGCTCCCCGGCGGCCCAAACCTATCTCTCTCCCTCGCCCTCGCCCTGGATCCCCTTCCCTTCTCCTCTCCCAACGCCGCTGCCCCGCCGCCTCGACGACGCCGCGACGCCGCTGCCCCGACGCCCCGACGCCGCGACGCCGCCCTCTCCTCTCCCGACGCCGCCGCCCCGCCACCTCATCGTCCTCGTCTCCGCCCCGATGCCCCGACGCCGCGACACCGCCCTCTCCTCTCCCGACGCCGCCGCCCCGCCGCCCCGCCTCCCCTCCGATCTTATTTTGTTGGTAAGCCACGGTGCGACGAAAACACACAAGTAGATAGATTCCAACTATGAACTCTGGCGAACGACATGTTTGCGGGCGGGTGGGTGGGTGGGCATCACAAATTTACAATCGTATTCTGTGTGCACTGATTGATGGTGGCATATGCCTAGTTGTTTGTGACTTCACATGCCGGATTAGCATCCATATTTCAATGTTCCAGAACAATATGTGCTTTTGTGTATCAGTTTCTCTGTTGCGGGTACATCTCTATTCTTGATTTCTTCTTTTTAGTTGCTAGAGCACCAGCTGATACATCAAGTTTAGGGTAATATCGTGAGGCAAGGTTAGATGAATGTCAAATGTGCGATTGCTCTGTTTATTTTGTTGTCAGTTTGTACTTAAGTTGTGTCTGCATGCAATAGTAGAGATTGTCCCTAGTCCCAGTTACTTATTTTGTTGGTGAGCACTTAAAAGGAGTAGATATTGTTATCTTTGTTTCTCTGTTCTAGACAGTTGATTTGTCAGCATGCTATCTTCATTGTAAGTTTTCCTATCAGCTTGTGTATACTAATGTTGTATGCACAATATTTCTGATCCATCTCCTTGAGATGTGATATTCACTGTCGGTAGTTGTAATAATCAAATATGAGTTTGTCATTATGCCTTGACTTAGCACCTGATCAAGAGTAAATGGCTGTGTGCCCTAAAACTAGAGTAGACATCTGCTGTCGTTTGGACACCTGAACAGGAGTTGCCCCAAAAGTTTAGTCTACTCATCTTCACCATCCCTTGTGAACTTGTTGGTTGTTTTGTGTGCATGGAACATTCAAATATCTTACCCTCTTTGGACAACTTGACTTCGTTGGTGTTGGTCATGCTATGCTGTCTAGACTGTTGGCAACATGCTGGTTATTTTTGTTTTTGATGTACTAATTCTGTAATTTGCATGGAGCTATGCCAGTTGATACAAATATCTTAGCCTCTTAGGACAACCTGACTTTGTTGATGTTGGTCACACATGTGCTGTTTAGACTGTTTATATGGGGCTCCTGATTTTATCATGAAGAAAGAATAGATAGTGTGGGTCTGACCTTGTTTAATTTCTGCAATTCTTGTATATGATATTCTTTGGTGTGTATTGCATTCTCATCGTGGTTTTGATCACAGAACAAGAAGGGAAAGGGCGACTGAAGTACCTACTGCAGCAGACAGAAGTATTTGCCCACTTTGCAGAAGGAAGCCAGGCTAAAGAGAAGAAGCCACGTGGAAGGTGATTCTTGGTTATGTTTTTTTAAAGCAATCCTTGGTTATGTTAGTGCCACTATATAGTACTTTACTATGAACACCCATCTTGGATGACCAATAGAAATTGCAGCCACATGTGCACCGATCTAATTTGAAACATCAATGAAAATTGAAAAAAAATTACTCTTAATTTGCTCTTAATTTTGTGGTTTGCAAGCTAGACTTTGCTCTTAATTTTGTGAATGCCTAATTAGGGTGCATTTCTGATAAACAAGAAAAGATAGCTTTGCATTGACTTGCTTCCACATTTGTGTTCTTGCTAGGGACTGTTTAAAATGCTGGGATCAGTTTTGGAGACTGACCGACAATTTAGTACTGCTGGTGCATTTCCTTTTAGATGATAGTGCTTGGAGATGCATATATTGTTTCACCTCTTCACATGCCAATGTATTTTCCATGTTGTGATGGAGGCCTTTTTTGCCTTGTCCACCCGAGAGGCCCTTGAGTTTGCTGGAATGTCGATTAACTTCCATTCCAGCAAATTCGGGTACTCCATATGTCCTATTTTCAGCAAAGGTCATGCTGAAATTTTCCGTGAATTTTAGCATGACTTTGCTAAAAATAGGACATATGGGGTACTTGTGACTAATGATGAAAGCTTAGGCTTTTGGGGTGCATCGGCGTCGAAAAACCCTCAATGATAAAAGCTTAGCTTTTAGGATGCCTCGGTGTCGACAAACCCTAAACAATAACCAACTTTTTGACCAAACTTTGTTCCTATTTAGAGAGAAACATGGCCAACAATGATGAGGCCGGGGGTTCGGGCGGCAAGGCATTCTGGGAGCTGTCCCAGGAGATGGAGGACCAACCTCAGTTGTATGAGGACGCCGCCTTCCCCACTGATCCTGAGACCACTGATGGTACCGCCGAGGATGACCCCACTGATGCCACCACTGACGGTGCCGCCGAGGATGCCACCACTGATGATGGCGGCGCACGCACAGATGGCAGCCAACCGAAGAGGCAACGGAAGGACCGGCGCCCGATCGTGCTCCTCACCCTCAAGGAGGAAGTTACTGAAGTGGACTCCAAGGGAATCCAACGGCGCCCGAACGAATAGTCAAGGGGTACTCGCTTCAGCTCGGGTGCATTCTCCGGAGCACCGTCTCGATCAACACCGAGCACCTGAGGCATCCTGACCGAGGGAATTTGCGCAACCTCCTCTTCACGAAGCTGCACGAACGATACAAGTTCCCCGCTGAATTTGCAAACACAAGCCTCAAAGGGAATAAAGTGAACAATGCTGCCTTCACGAAGATGAGCAAGGCCCTGTCTACTTGGAAAAGCAATGTGAAGAGAATGATCGAGAAAGATGAGAGTTATGAGAAGATCAAGGAGAAAAATCCTTCGATCACCGAAGATGACTACAACGACTTCAAGATCAATTGCTCGAGCACCGCAAACTCCCAATCAAGTCAGTGGGGGAAAGAAATGCGGGAGCTGAACATAGGGGAACACACACTCGGTCCCGGCGGTTACAGAGTGGTGGAGCCTATATGGGACAAGGAGGAGGCGGACCGTGCCGAGCAAGGCCTACCGCCCCTCTTCGATAAATACGGTGACAAGCAGACCAGGAACTTTGTCAGGGCCCGGTACAAGAAGGACCCGAAAACAAAGGAGCTTACCACGGATCCGAAGACCGGGAAGCTTGAGCTTGTTCTGGTAAGGAATACACCCCCGCGTAATTAGCTCCATATGGTTGCATTCTAATTAATGAAGCCAAATTTCTAAATGGTTCACATTCCTTCCGCAGGCGACTGAAAGCAGTAGTGCGGGGTCGACTAAGAGCAACCCTTGGGACACCACTCTAAATAGGGCGTTGAATGTAATGAAGAGCAAGGATAAGCTCAGTAAGCCGACGTCAGCTGGTCGTGTGGCCGGCAAAGGCTTGTCGACAAAATGGGGGTCATACTATACCGCTGGTGTGCGGAAGGAGAAAAAGACCAGCTCGGAAAGCCAGGCGCGCGAGGTTCAAGAACTCAAGGCACAGGTGGCGCGGATTCTGGAGATTGTCCAAGAGCAAGTGCAACAACAACCCGGAGTGACGATCAGCGCCATTGTGCCTACCTTGATCGAGGGGTTGAGTGCGTGGATTGCGGGCGGCCAACAGGGGCCGCCCCCGATTCCTAGCTTCACGGCCAGCAACTCACATAATGCGATGGCGGGGCCATTGGTGCCTCCGGCGGAGGCGGCATTGGTGTCTCCGACGCCGGCACGGGAGCTTAATGAACCCGGGTGTACGCCGGCCGGCACCTCTGCAGCAAGCGGCCCCTCCGTCAACTGCACGCGCTGTTGGCAGTGCCTCGACATTAGCCGAGCTCGATGCCATCATCACGATAACTAATTAAGCCTCTCTCGGCCGAGAGGACTTCATCTCCTTGCCTTTGACTGGGCATCCCTGACGCCCTACATGTTTTCGCAGGGTGCCGCCGATGTTCCATGCACTCTCCTGCACTTCGTGAACAATGAGTTGGTCGATGTCGCCAAGGGCAAAATCGTTCAACCGGGCAACCCCTTGTTCCACGGTACCCAGATGCCACCCAACTTGTTTAGGGTTCAACTGGTTCGGGTGCTGCCAGGCTGCGACGAGTTGTTACCTCCGATTCGACCCGTCGGGGCCGACGATGATGACGTGATGACCCTTAGCGCCTGCCTGAGCTGGCCCCTGCTTTGGCCGAAGAGCCAGATTCGTTTGGGGGCGGGGGACACCACCCCAAAGACAACACCGCCAGTCGTGCCGGCGCCAAGTCGGCCCCATGGCAAGACCGCCGCAACGGTGCCGGACATCCCTATGCCACTGGATCCAAACATGCATATGGCACAGGATCAGAACGACGACGACGACGATACATTTGGCAACGTCGATCAGTACTTTGCCGATCATGGGTACGATGGCGACTTCATGGGGCCTCCTTCTCAAGAACCCAACCCAACAAAAGACGTGTGCGATCTAGCTGGTACCACGGAGAAGCCAAGTTGCAGCAGGCGTCGTCTGGCGTTCAGCTCTCAGGAGACGCCTCCAGCTGCCGACTTCACCGAGCCTCAGATAGGCGAGGTGTGAAATATTATCAGCCCCAACACACTCAAGAAGGCGGTCTGTGAGCAGAACTCGGTCCCATTACAGGAGATGAAGAAGGCACGCAAAAGAAAGACTAAGAAGGGTGCGAGCCAGCCGGCACCGAGTACGATCCGTGCTCAGGACGGGCCACCTTCACCTAAGGATATCTCGAGGAGGGTGCATGTGGCGGGTAGGGCGATGCTACCGACAAATATGCTCAATGCTGCAACCGGTGCTATGCGGAGTCTGCATGACAGTGTTCTTTCTTTGGAGAAGCAGCGTCTCAGAGAGAAGGATGTGGCATACCCGGTTTTCGCGGCCAAGGTGCCAGAGGGCAAGGGCTTTGTGGATAACTCCATCGGGCTTACGATCGTCCTGCGATTTGATGACATCCACGCTATTTTGAACCTTCATCCGCTGCACTAGACCTTCGTTCGGCTATTTTCGCTGAGTATGGAGATGCGGATCATTCGCGACAAGACCCCGGACATCGTGATAGTCAACCCCTTCTACATGCGTGCCAAGATCTTGGGCAGCGCTGGGGACCGGCAAGTCGCGAGTTCTTACCTCGAAGGCGTCATTCTGGCAAACCAAGATAAGGATAACTTCCTCGTGCCTTACTTTCCCGAGTAAGTCCTCCCCTCAACCGGCCCGTAACATATGAATTCTTAGATTTCGATCGTTTTTCTTTTAACATTCCGTGTTTTCTGCAGTGACACACATTGCACGCTCATCCTCCTAAGCCCCAAATATTCCATGGCCACGTATTTCGACTCGGACTATCAGTCGAACGTAGACTACACAAATGTCAAGAAGGTTCTTAATGATGTTCTCCCCGGCTACGCCAAATCTGGAGGCACCTTCACCAAGCCTATTCGTAAGTACGGCAAGCACGTGTTCTCCCACAATACGACGTTCTGCTGCGTCAAGCAGCCGCCTGGTGGTCAGAAGGGTGCCTACTACGCCATCCATCACATGCGGGCGATCGTATGGGACCATCATCAACTTCTGCTACCGAGTAAACTCAAAGATTGGGCAAAGAGCATGTCGGCAATCCAGGACGCGGACCTCCGACAAGAATTCTTTCGCATCCAGTCGGAGTTGGCGGAAATCATCCATCAAGATGTCCTTCGTACCTCGGGGCAGTTCTACCTCAACAATCAACCGTCCAACAGTGACATCGACACAATGCTACAAATGCAGGCTGACAACGACCGTTATTTCATGACTCCCACGATAGACGGCGGCTTCATCCACGCTCCGGTCCCTTGAGTCGAGTCGAAAGCAGTGATGCTGTGTCTAGTTCTGAAACATCGATTGGCTCATGTTGTAATTAAACTTTAATGAACTTGTAGTATGTCTCTTTGGTTTCGAGAGTCGTTCAACTTAGATGTAATCGATGCTATTAATGTCTTGCTTTTCTCTTCCGATCGTTCTGTTGCATACTTATATATTGCTTATGTATTGTCTGTGAATTGGTACTAACGTTTCGTTTGGCTAGTGCATAGCGATGCCGTCGTATGTCGTGTACAAAGGTAAGGTTCCCGGAGTCTACGACGACTGGGAGGAGTGTCGGAGACAGGTTCACTGATTCAGCGGTAACAGTTACAAAGGGTACACCACTAGGGCCGAGGCCGAATCTAGATACGCCCGCTATCTAGCGGGAGAGGGGAGGGAGCGTTGGAGGAACCGGATGAAGACGAGTTTCATCGTGATGATGCTCATCGTGATGACCGCAGCTCTCTTCTATGTGATGGTAGTTTAGATGATCTATATCGACTTGTAATGTGAAGACAAACTCGCTACTCGCAGTCTCGAGACTTGTAATATAATGTTCTATCTTTGTTCGGTCTTTTCAATTCAGAGACTAATATGATGAATTGTATTCGGAGACTAATATGATGAATTGTATTCAAAGACTAATCTTCTATTGTATTCGATGAATCTGTTGTTGATGTGTGCTGTCAATTTTTTGTCCAATTATACATTTTGTAACCTGTGCAAAAAACAGAAAATAAAAAATAAAAAACCTAATATTCATACTAATGGCGCATCACATCACAGTGCGCCATTAGTATGACAAAGTATACTAATGGCGCATCATTAAACAGTACGCCATTAGTATGCCGAGGTTACTAATGGCACATCTTGTTGTTGTGCGCCATTAGTATGCCAGAGCACCTGGGTATACATGGCCCCCTGGGAGGCATACTAATGGCGCACTTCTGTATACACTAATGGCGTGCGCCATTAGTATACCAGATACTAATGGCGCACCATTGGTGCGCCATTAGTAAAATATACTAATGGCGTGGCACTAATGGCGCACCACTAATGCGCCATTAATGGCCAAATTAGGTGCGCCATTAGTAGGCCTTTTCCTAGTAGTGACATGATGTTAAAATATCTAACCACACATCCTCAGCATGGCGAGAGGGTCTCAATAAGGCAAAATGACAACCCCAAAGCTTGTATAAGAGAAGTCGTGACGATCAACCAAATGCTCCAACCTCACAGACAACCAGAAAGTCTAACTACCCCTTGCATACATTGCGAAAGGGATGCGACACATAGTACTATAGGGTGATTGTCCCTTTCTGTATAATTTGAAACCCAAATCAAAAAGGAAATATGGAAACACAAAAATTCACTAAAGGAAGTTTTGTTAATACCAAATTACAAGCTCAGCCACGGGAGGTTCCCAACAAGAGTGCGGGACCGTCGAGCTGCGATCCACGAGGGAAGAGAAAGGGGATAGAGAGCCTACTATTGTGGCTCTTGAGTGACAGCCTAATTACAATCAACCATCCCCTTCTCCCTATTGTGCCCAACTTTATATAGCTGGAAGGACAAATGGATGGATGAATGTATTGCAGAGGGGTAATAAGTAAGAGGGGGATATTTCATTACATACCTTGCTTGCGCAAAACTGAACTTCTCTTGAATACGTTCTCACACGGAATTATTATGGTCTCTATTGATTTATCCGAGCACACACTAGTACAACGAGGTGGTATATAAATGGTTTTAACCCCTTTTTGTGACGACATTTGGAACCGTCGCCAAGTGAGTGTGGGCGATAGGGGGGTCCTTCCCACGCGACCCAGAAACCGTTGGGGATATGCCCTCCTGCAAAACATGCTCGGCAAAATGAGATCGTGTGTGACCGGCGAACGATCAAATACAATTATACATACAGTAGTGCTCAAAAAATACAATTATACAGGCGAAATCATTTCCGAACGTAAGTACATCCCACACAGTCAGTCCCCGCTAAACCTTTCCATTCGTATATACATCCCACACAGTCGCTCTAAGTAAAACATTTCTGTTCGCAGGTACATCACACATAACTTTCCCCGTTAAATCATTTGTGATAGTGTTTCCATTGCACACGGTATTAACAATTTTATTGTTTGCGTTATTGAATGCATCACACACGGTTCGTAGAATAAACTGCGTGGCAAAGGCTGTCCATCACACACAGTTTTATGTGGTAAATATTTGCGCCAGGTGGCCTAACGCAAACAGTTTTTAAGAGGATGTCGTGTGTGATTGTTCATTAATCCAACACGGTTTATTCCTAGAAATCGTGTGCGTTGCCTGAAGTCATCGCCCACAGTGTTTTCTCAATAACCGTTTACAATAGAAAAACCCAATTAGCAGGCTAATTATCCTATTATTAATAATCCATTTATTAATCTTTGACATTTCATATTAAGCACACAATATATTTCATTTTCATAATTCAAATACATCAGAGTACAACATCAGCACTCAGCTACCCATTACACAACTGCACCAGCACCAAGTTTCACATGCAACATCTATAATCTTTCGAAATTAGCATCATAGATGGTACATAGATAGATGTATCTGATCTGGAAAACTGCTGGAGCAAATGTTGAGGATATCGCTTATCGTTATTGTCTCGTTCAGCTAGGGATTAGAGATTAATCGAAAATCAGACGATTAATCGATTTTATTGGTCAACTATTAATCGGATATTTTTGCAAATCTCAGGTTCCTAACACTAATTAAAATATGCTATATTCAACACCAAAATAATATTGGATAGAAATTTTACCTTGATTCCTAGCCTTTGAACTCTCATATAATAACAAACAAAAGAGGATAACAATATATATTGCGTAACAAGGTCCACAAAATATAAGTGAACATAGTTTTGCACACATAGTGCTATGAATATGTTTGATTTATCGGTCCAAAGATAAACGGTGAAGATAAGGTATAATCTTATCGGTCAACCCCCGATTAGCAATAAATCGGAAGATTAATTGCTGAATCGGAAGATTTTTTGAACAGTGGCTGAAGCAGAAGGCGAATATTGAGTCTTCATTGATGTTGAAGGTCTTTGCAACTTTAGGCCCCTGCTTGTGGATGATTGACCATCCATCCTTTGTCCTCTTCAGGAACACTTCAATATTGAACCGTGGGTGTTGTATGAATACCTTCCTTGCCTCCTCACCATACAGGTGGTTTGAGAGGTAATCATCAGTGAACTGCTTTGGAAAGGCCTGAAAACAAGGATGTGCAGAAATATCTTCTCTATATTGGAAATGGGGCAAATGAATAAAAAAGGCAAGGTATAATAGTTAGTAGCATCCTGTAGCGAATTGATGTCTTCTTCTTTGTGTAGACAAAGATCTTGTTGTTTTCTATCGCTAATTTCTTTATCCTAACAATCTTTTTGAGTTTCTTGACTTGACTGATATTCATGGACAACTCATTTCCCCATATGCAAAAAGGGTCGAACAGTGGGTCAAAACCTCGGACAGCAGGACCTACATGTGCAAGACCAAATTGTTAAAAACCTAAATATTAGAATGGTTCCTGCAATTTCACAATAATGTGCTATTAGACAACGGACCATGCACGTGCTCACCTCGATTATAAACCTTAGTGATTCCAATTGTTTCTCTGCAACACATATAAGGTAGTTAGTCATCAGGTTAAGTAAGGGTTCGCATGTTATCAATAAAATATGTTGATGAAAAATAAGCACATTGCAGATTCATCATATTAATTCAAGCCACATGGAAAACCCATTTATCTAAACCAAGCATGATTAAGAACTAGGAAATATAGCACTTGTATATGTTTCTCATGTATTAAGTGCAGCCCAATTTGATTTATTCCTCACATCCACAACAATACAAAATTCTACCCACGATAATTGGACATCGCATTGCAGAATTGAACCAAGCAGTTAACTAAACACCACAACAAATGAACCAAACATTAACTGAGCACCACATTGCATAGTATAACATACTCCTAATGGAAGATCAGACAGTTATCCAAACCAAGCATGCGTAAACAACTCGGAAATATAGCAATTGTAGCTTCTCATGTATTTAGTACAGCCAAATTCGATTTATTTCTCACATGGTATACAATAACAGAATGGACCCACAACAATTTAAAATCGCATTGCAGAATTGAACCAAGCAGTTAACTAAACACCACAACAAATGACTCAAACGTTAACTAAGCACCACATTGCACAATATAACATACTCCTAATTTAAGATCTGATAGTTAACCAAACCAAGCATGCTTAACAACTTGCAAATATAGCAATTGTATGTGTTTCTCATGTATTTAATAAAACCAAATTCGATTTATTTCTCACATGGTATACAATAACAGAATGCACCGACAACAATTGAACATCGCATTGAAGAATTGAACCAAACAGTTAACTAAACACCACAACAAATTAACCAAACGTTAACTCGACACCACATTGCACAATGTATAACATACTAGAAGATCAGACAGTTAACCAAACCAAGCATGCTTGACAAATTGGAAATATAACAATTGTATTTGTTTCTCATGTATTTTGTAAAGAAAAATCGATTTATTTCTCACATGGAAGACAATACAAAATTGCACCCTGAAGAATTGAACATCACATTTGCAGAATTGAACCAAACAGTTAACTGAACAAGACAACCAATTAACCGACAGTTAATAAGTGAGCACCACATTGCACGACATATAGAACATATACACTAGAGCAACAGATTGCACGGTAAAAATAGATAGCACAATTCACTAGAATTTGTTAAGGAAAGGCAGTAGCTAGCAAACTGAACATGGGTCCTTATAGTGAGCTAATAAGAAAAGCTACTCCCCATTGTCGGAGATATCAATGATGATTGGCTCCTTGGAGATGGAAGAGGGAGAGGCCTCCGCATAGTGGGTGCCCTCGTCGTAGTGATGATTTGACTGAGCCACTCCAGGCACCTAACTGCTGGCTCTCAAAATGAGGTAAGCACGTGAACGCTGAGAAAACACCTCATAGTATTTGTCGA
This sequence comes from Triticum timopheevii, assembly GCA_963921465.1. Lineage (NCBI taxonomy): Eukaryota > Viridiplantae > Streptophyta > Magnoliopsida > Poales > Poaceae > Triticum > Triticum timopheevii. The sequence goes on along the minus strand of OY997262.1, from coordinate 463,203,486 downwards.
AGGCACCGAGGGTGGCCTCGAGAAAATGCCATGAACTACCGTTTAAAGCAGCCAACAACGTTGCGGCATCGGCACGTGAGGCGTCGATGGTGGACTCGACGGTGAGGTGATCCTCCAAGTTCTGGGGGTCGGCACGAATGGCAGCCATCGCGACTTCATCCGCGCGTGCGGCCGCGATCTACTTCTCCGCTGCCAAATGCTCCTTGAGATCCTAGCTATACTGCGTGCACCATGGCTTAGGGTGGCACTTATTTGGTGGAGGTATTGGTGATTTGGGTGGAAGGTGTCGTGCTGGTGGTTGGGGCATGTGGGATGTGGAAGGAGGAGGAGGATGGGGGTCGGGTGTGGACTACCTGGCTGGATAGACGAGGCCGGGTAGCATGATGAAGTGTCGCCAATGAGGAGGTGGCGCTGCAAGCAAGGAATGAAGGTTTCAACTTGGAAAGGAAGGCAAATACAGGGGAAATGTGGCTTTTGGTAAGGGAGAGGGGGCGGGGAGGTAGATATTTCTATGGAAGCCAAAAATTTGGAATCGGTTCAGCCAAAAAACTGGCGCGTAAAGTGTCATCAGACAAGGTCCCTTATTCTGAACTATGTACGACATGTGAACATCACAAATGATTCAGATAACTTAACCCGTGTGTGATGAGTTTGAACGTCAAAAATTTTGGTTCGAATTTCCCTGTTTAGAGTGGACATCCACGTCATTGCATAATTTGGGGACACAAAGGAGACTAGAACACACCCACACTTCTTAATCGAGCAAGTTCAGCAATTAAACAAAGCTAGCTGACCTAAACATTACTCTAACAAATTAAATACTGGATCTCTTAGTTAAACAAAACAAAGAGTACTACTACGGCTGGTGCTCATCGATCTCCGCCGCCGCTTCCATGTTCAGCTCGTGCCCGACAGTCTCCTTGGGAAGGGGCTCCATGGCATCCATCGCACGATACTCGGCAAGCATCTCGCCATCCGCGTCTGCCATCTCTTTGGAAAAGGCCGCCACGAGCTAGGAGTGGGTGGCCACGATCTGGGCTTGGACGGGCTCCTTCGTGGCAAGGTATGCGGCGGAGGAACGGATGGCTGCTTGAACACTCTCGGCGATTGCCAACTCTTCGGCCGTGGGTTGCCGACCGTTGTCGGAGAAGCTCTGCTCGATTTGTGCAGTGACCACCACGAGCTGGGCGTGGGCGGCCTCGACATGGTCGTGGGCGGCCTCGACATGGTCGTGGGCGGCCTCCACAGGGCTAAGGGCACCGCTGTGGAATGGACAGCTGCTGTGCCGCTCTCGCCAGTTGCTATCACCGAGGCAGATGTTGCTGCCGCCACCTGAGAAGCAACAACGGTCGTTTGGGCTGCCCTGGCTGCCCCGTCACAGATTGCGGCCGTGCTCATGCACCTTGTTAGCACGCGCATGGAGACTGCGGCTACGCTCCCGCCAGAGTGGGCCGCCGAAGTTGCCCTCACGACGCGGGTCCATGTCCCCATCTTTCGCCGATGACAATTGAACAGTGAAATGATATTTGGGAAGCGAGCTAGTGTGCTTGACATGCCGGCTGTGGACTGTAGCCGACGCACCTTCTCGCATAAGCCATAGGCGTACTATACACCGACTGTGCTCCAGGATATTTTGTACAGCATCTCACATGATTGGTGATAATAAACTATGTGGGATCTACTTGATTTTTCATCTTGATTTGAATTATATGATGGGGTCACAATGGCAATGGACGGTGTTTGATTTGCTAGAACTTTTATCTACAGTGAACATGCAACTATATGTGTGTCGTAAAAAAATTGGAATTATTCAGGGTTCGTTTGGACATTGTATACATTAAATTGGTTTTCTAGCCATTTCAGGTACACAATTCAAAATTAAACTATATGCACATGCTCCGGTGCACCAACATGGGTTGTAAAATCATATATGTGTCCATGGGTTTATGCTAATGTCTCATGCATGAAATGGGGATGAATTTCGAACTCCACAACACCATCACTCGGCCGCAAACATTGTTGGGGAAATCTATCGACAGATGCCAGGTGGTGGCTTATCATGGATGGGGACAGGAGTACGTCGTCGGGCCCTGGAAGCCGTCGTCTTATCCAGGTTCGGGGCTCTCTGAGGAGATAACACCCCTAGTCCTACTCTATGGGGTCTTCGCATGATGACTAAGATCAATGGATAGCTACAAGATTGCTCCTTGAGCTGTTAGGCTAAAGGAAGAGGAAGGGCAAGGCTAGCTCCTTTACTTCTCCTAGCTATGGGTGTGTGAATGGTGTTGGTGTTGAACCCTTTGCATGGATGAGCCTAGGGGGTTTATATAGGCCTACCCCTAGGGGTACACTGGTAACTCTGCCGGGTGTAGGACCCGTACGTAAGCGTCTAAGGGTGTCGGGATCTCTGCCGGCTGCTGGGGCCCGCCTCCTGGTGGGTCCCGCCGGCTGCCGAGAATCCTCCTGACAGGTAGGGCCCGTCGCCTACGGGCCTTGCTGTTTGCCTTTTGCAGTAGCCTCGCCCTTGATGACGGAGGCCTTGTTAAGAGACGCATGGCTACAGTCCCGCCGCCTGGTGTGCGCTCACTGTAGCCATGCTTTGTCTCATCGGATTAATGGTGTGTAGACTCCGAGAGGAGGGAGGGCCAGCTACTAGAGGCCGGCCCGCCCCTGAGGCCGTCTCCTAGGGGTTCCCCTTCTTCGGGATGCTCACGGACCCGTAGGGCCTACCGCTAGCGGGCCGTACCGACCGCCCATCGTGGGAGCAGGGCTCGTACGGACATTGGTCGTGTCATAAGCTGCATGGCTACAGTGCCGCGCTGGGCAGGTCGATGACCGCATGCCGGCTTCTACTGTAGCCACGCTTCTTCGTGATTCAGGGGAGGGGGCGCCCTGTAGCGACACCCCGTCTCGTCGTAATGAATGGGTGCAGACTTCAAGGGGAGGAGGGGCTGTCTGCTAGGAGCCGAACCCCCGAGGCTGCCTTCTAAGAGTCCGCCGTCTTCTAGGAGCTGGCCACCTGGGCTAGCCGGCCCAAGGAGCCGGCCGATCGTCCGGAAGGTGTGAGGGGCTTTGCTAGCCCCGATGTCTTGAAATGTTATGGGGTGTAGATGAGGCTACCCGTGGTCAATCCCTCCGACAAACATTGAGGTACCTTCTTTTGTAATTCTAGTAAATCTGAAACTCGTCCGAACTTTATGAAACTTGGCATTCTATCATGGAGCCGCATCAAGATGTCGTGGTAAATTTTTTGTCCCATTTGGGGCAGGTTTGGGTATAAGCTTCTCACAAACGAGAGCTTCTCACAGCAAGCGTGATGGTTTCAGTAGGGAATGTTCCACCTTTGGGGACAAAACGATATCTGTTGCCTCTTATTGCTTTTCAAAAAAATTCTAGTGTCAACATAGAACAAGAGGAGTGTTGTGTTAAATTTTGGAATTTTTGGGGTTCGTTTGGACATTTTTATACATTAACTGGGTTTTGTATGTACTTTATGTGCATAATTCAAATTTGAACTACATGCACAGGCTCCAGTGCATATAAATTGGTTGAAAAAACAAATTTGTGTCCTTGGTTGCATGCCTAGGTCCCGTGCAAGAAATGGGGATGAATGTCAAACACCCTGCCACCGTCACTCGGCCGCAAACATTGAGATACCTGGTTTTTAAATTCTAGTAAATCCAAAACTCGTCTTAAATTCATGAAACTTGGCATGCTATCATGGAGCAGCATCAACATGCCGTGGTAAATTTTTTTCTCATTTGGGGCAGGTTTGGGTATAAGCTTCTCACAAACCAGACCTTCTCACAACAAGCGTGATGGTTTCGGTAGGGAACGTGCCACCTTTGGGGACGAAACAATATTCGTTGCCTCTTATTGCCCTCAAAAAATTTCTAGTGTCAACATAGTACAACAGGAGTGTTGTGTTAAATTTTGGATTTTTTCGAGGTTTGTTTGGACATTCTTATACATTAACTGGGTTTTCTAGGCATTTTATGAGCATAATTCAAATTTGAACTACATGGACATGATCCAATGCATATAAATTGGTTGAAAAATGAAATATGTGTCGTTGGTTGCATGCTTAGATCCCATGCAAGAAATGGGAATGAATGTCAAACACCCTGCCACCGTCACTCGGCCGCAAACATTGAGATACCAGGTATTTAAATTCCAGTAAATCCAAAACTCGTTTAAAATTCATGAAACTTGGCATGCTATCATGGAGTGGGATCAACATGTCTTGGTAAAATGTTTGTCCCATTTGGCGCAGGTTTGGGTATAAGCTTCTCAAAAACTAGAGCTTCTCACAACAGGCGTGATGGTTTCGGTAGGGAACATGCCACCTTTGGGGAAGAAACGGTATCCGCTGCCTCTTATTTATTTCAAAAAATTTCTAGTGTTGTGTTAAATTTTGGAATTTTTCGGGGTTCGTTTGCACATTTTTATACATTATCTGGGGTTTGTAGGCATTTTATGTGCATAATTCAAATTTGAACTACATGCACATATTCTAGTGCATATAAATTGGTTGAAAAATCAAATCCGTGTCCTTGGTTGCATGCTTAGGTCCCATGCAAGAAATGGGAATTAATGTCAAACACCTTGCCACCGTCACTCCGCAACAAACATTGAGATACATAATTTTTAAATTCTATCAAGTGCAAAACTCGTCATAAATTAATGAAACATGGCATGCTATCATGGAGAAGCATCAATGTGTCGCGGTAAAAAAAATTCCCATTTGGGGCAGGTTTGTGTATAAGCTTCTCACAACAAGCGTGATGGTTTCGGTAAGGAACGTGCCACCTTTGAGGACGAAAAAATATCTGTTGCCTCTTATTGCTTTCAAATATTTTCTAGTGTTAACATAGAACAATAGGAGTGTTGTGTTAAATTTTGGAATTTTTGGGGTTCGTTTGGACATTTTTATACATTAACTGGGTTTTCTAGGCATTTTATGTGCATAATTCAAATTTGAACTGCATGCACATGCTCCAGTGCATATAAATTGGTTGAAAAAACAAACCTGTGTCCTTGGTTGCATGCTTAGGGCCCATGCAAGAAATGAGGACGAATGTCAAACACCCTGCCACCGTCACTCGGCCGCAAACATTGAGATACCTGTTTTTTAAATTCTAGCAAATCCAAAACTCGTCTGAAATTCATGAAACTTGGCATGCTATCATGGAGCGGCATCAACATGCCGTGGTAAATTTTTTGTCCCATTTGGGGCAGGTTTGGGTATAAGCTTCTCACAAACCAGAGCTTCTCACAACAAGCGTGATAGTTTCGGTAGGGAACGTGCCACCTTTGGGGACGAAATGGTATCCGTTGCCTCTTATTTCTTTGAAAAAAATTCTAGTGTCAACATAGAACAACAGGAGTGTTGTGTTAAATTTTGGAATTTTTCGGAGTTCATTTTGACATTTTTATACATTAACTGGGGTTTCTAGGCATTTTATGTGCATAATTCAAATTTGAACTACATGCACATGCTCTAGTGCATATAAATTAGTTGAAAAAACAAATATGTGTCCTTTGTGGCATGCTTATGTCCCATGCAAGAAATGGGAATGAATGTCAAACACCCTGCCACGGTCACTCCGCTGCAAACATTGAGATACATAGTTTTTTAATTCTATTAAATTCAAAACTCGTCATAAATTAATAAAACTTGGCATGCTATCATGGAGTGTCATCAACGTGCCTTGGTAAAAAAATCCCATTTGGGGCAGGTTTGGGTATAAGCTTCTCACAAACTAGAGTTTCTCACAACAAGCGTGATGGTTTCGGTAGGGAATGTACCACCTTTGAGGACAAAACAATATTCGTTGCCTCTTATTGCTTTCAAAAAATTTCTAGTGTCAACATAGAACAACAGGAGTGTTGTGTTATATTTTGGAATTTTTCGGGGTTCGTTTGGACATTTTTATACATTAACTAGGTTTTCTAGGCATTTTATGTGCATAATTCAAATTTGAACTACATGCACATGATCCAGTGCATATAAATTGTTTGAAAAATCAAATTTGTGTCCTTGGTTGCATGCTTAGGGCCCATGCAAGAAATGGGGATGAATGTCAAACACCCTGCCACCGTCACTCGGCCGCAAACATTGAGATACCTGGTTTTTAAATTCTAGTAAATCCAAAACTCGTCTGAAATTCATGAAACTTGGCATGCTATCATGGAGCAGCATCAACATGCCGTGGTAAATTTTTTGTCCCATTTGGGGCAGGTTTGGGTATAAGCTTCTCACAAACCAGAGTTTCTCACAACAAGCGTGATGGTTTCGGTAGGGAACGTGCCACCTTTGGGGACGAAACGGTATCCGTTGCCTCTTATTTCTTTAAAAAAAATTCTAGTGTCAACATAGAACAATAGGAGTGTTGTGTTAAATTTTGGAATTTTTCGGGGTTCGTTTGGACAATTTTATACATTAACTGGGTTTTGTAGGCATTTTATGTGCATAATTCAAATTTGAACTACATGCACATGCTCCAGTGCATATAAATTGATTGAAAAATCAAATCTGTGTCCTTGGTTGCATGCTTATGTCCCATGCAAGAAATGGGAACGAATGCCAAACACCCTGCCACCGTTACTCGGCCGCAAACATTGAGATACCTCGTTTTTAAATTCTAGTAAATCAAAAACTCGTCTGAAATTCATGAAACTTGGCATGCTATTATTGAGCGACATTAACATGCCATGGTAATTTTTTTGTCCAATTTGGGGCAGGTTTAGGTATAAGCTTCTCACAAACCAGAGCTTCTCACAACAAGCGTGATGGTTTCAGTAGGGAACGTGCCACCTTTGGGTACGAAACGATATCCGTTGCCTGTTAGTTTTTTCAATAATTTTCTAGTGTCAACATAGAACAACAGGAGTGTTGTGTTAAATTTTGGAATTTTTCGGGGTTTGTTTGGACATTTTTATACATTAACTAGGGTTTCTAGGCATTTTATTTGCATAATTCAAATATGAACTACATACACATGCTCTAGTGCATATAAATTGGTTGAAAAAATCAAATCTGTGTCCTTGGTTGCATGCTTAGGTCCCATGCAAGAAATGGGAATGAATGTCAAACCCCCTGCCACCGTCACTCGGCCGCAAACATTGAGATACTTGGTTTTTAAATTCTAGTAAATCCAAAACTCATTTGAAATTCATGAAACTTGGCCTGCTATCATGGAGCGGCATCAACATGTCGTGGTAAATTTTTTATCTCGTTTGGTGCAGGTTTGGGTATAAGCTTCTCACAAACCAGAGCTTCTGACAACAAGCGTGATGGTTTCGGTAGGGAACGTGCCACCTTTGGAGACGAAATGGTATCCGTTGCCTCTTATTTTTTCAAAAAAATTCTAGTGTCAACATAGAACAACAGGAGTGTTGTGTTAGATTTTGGAATTTTTCAGGGTTCGTTTGGACATTTTTATACATTAACAAGGGTTTCTAGGCATTTTATGTGCATAATTCAAATTTGAACTACATGCACATGCTCTAGTGCATATAAATTTGAACTGGAGCATGTGGTGGGTGTTCCACGCACGCCCAACAGGGACACCACACGCACTACACTACACCGGGGACTGCGCCACTGCCGCGGTGTAGCCTCCAAACTGGAGTTGTCCTCTGATGATGGTGGAGTAGCTAAGCGACGACGACGGGCCGGTACCATTGGCGATTGTGGGAGAAACAAACGAGATAAGCTATAGGGAGGGAGGGGAAAATGCGACGCAGGACTCACCGACTGTGAGGGTTTATATAGCAGGCCTGGAAGCATTGGGATTTTTGGGGATTTCACCGAGTCAGGCGGGAAGCTTGCGCGGGAACCTATGAGGTTGCACAGGAACAGGCTCATCGACGATTCATTGCCGCCATTTCGAGCCACCATTTTGCCAAAAGAACGCTCGCGCGCGCTGCGCAAGCTTGAGCTATAAGCCGTCTACGGCAGCGGGGTGACAAGACGTGCGAGAGGAGGACGAAAGGACATGTACACATACGGTTAATACAAAAAACTGATTATGATTTAATTACCTACTATACCTCCGTCCTGGAATATAAGTAGGATTTAACTAAGAAAATACGAATGCATGTCGCCAAACATTATATCGTTGGATTCGTATTTGAACATAGTTTCTAGTTATACATTTTTTGTAACATGCTTTAACATTTTGTTTGTTAAATTTAAGGTTATATACTAGCAAGCGTTTGCCCGCAACACACATGGCTTATTCCATCAGAAACAGCTCGGATGGATCAAATGTATGCCATGTATCGCACACGCAACTCTAATTTGATTCGTGCTTGATTCCTCCGACATTGCCCGCACAGTTCGTCTTATTTGCCACGTATCACTGTGCTGGCCTCTGCTCGCGTCCCTCGGGAAGCTCTGCTCGCCGTTAGGCACCGCAACACCCTGTGCTCGCCATTAGGCGCCGCGGCATGCTCTGCTCGCGTCCATCGGTGCGCTCAGCGTGTGGACAACTTTTCCTTGCGTGTTCAACTGCTATATGCATATATATATGGTTGCCCACCGTTGAGGCAATCGCAGAGCGCTCTGCTCGCATCCCTCCATGCGTGCTCTGCCAGCGGTTAGGCGTGCGCACGATCACGTCGGGGGCCCCATATGCATGCGGTTGCGCCGCGCATGTTGCCACGCGATGAAGTTACGTGCGGCACGATGGAGTTACGCGTTGCAAATTAGAACTGCCATCAGGGCCTACCGATATTCTAGGCTGTCCGGCTTCCGCTTTAATTCCCGTGGCCATTATAACCTTAGTCTCTTCAACCTTTCGATCACGCCCAACAGCACAATAAGCACACCCACAACGCCACATAGAGAGGAGATGTCTAGCGGTGCTCTAGTGGAGTTCGGTGAGCATAAAGTGGAGACCCACGCGAGGGAGACAGATCTCTTGGTACTGTACACCATCGACCCAGGCGGGGTGGACGAATACATCAATACCGTTGAGTAGTTGCTTGCTCGAGACAAGTACAAGGTGGTCGGCATCGACCTCCAATACACCATCGGTCGACCCAACATAGATCAGAAGGTTGTCATCGCCCAATTGTGCATGCGCCATCATGTCCTCATCTACCACTACTGCATGACCACAGAGTCTTGCGACCGTTTCACCAGGTTTGTCAACAACACTGACTACAAGTTCGCCATGGTGGAAACCACCGATGATGTAAAAGCACTCAGGGTTACGGGCTTGGCCTGCCAAAACCTTGTCGAAATCCGTGAGCACTACAGGGTCTAGGGCAGCATGAAGAAGGACTCCCTGGTTGAACTCGCCTCGGCCATCATCGACCCATACTACGAAAAGATGAAGCATGATGACAACAGAACACGTCCCGTATCCTGGCACGAGGCCTGGATGTGGCATCTGGATGAACCTCACCTCAGGTTCACGGCCAAGAGGATGTACACATGCTACAAGATGCACAGGTGGATCGTTGACATGAGGAAGTGCCTTGTTACGGAGATCGACAAGGCCGGATCGAGCCACAACCAGAGCAAGCGTCACAAGTAGATGATGATCAGATGATCGTTTATCCTAGTTAATCATGCATGTAATATATAGTTTACTTTGGTGTGTGGAAATGCCATGTGTGTAGTAGTCACCTATGTAATTATGCATGTAATAGTTTGCTTTGGTGTGTGCAAATGCCATGGTTGTAGTAGCCACCTATGTAAGTGGATGTTTAATTTGGTTATGCAACCATGTCCTTATAAGTGTTGTTCTGTATGCAATCCCATCGCACAACACACACGTCTTATTAGCAGCAATCGTCTGTGTTATTGTCGGTCTTCGTACACAATTCAGATTACAGACATGTTTACCGCGTATCACACACATCTTGTTGTATTGAACCGTTTCTGTTCTCTTGTCTCAACACAAATAGTTTATCTGAGTGAACCACATGCTGTATATCGCACACACCTTGATCTGGCTAACCTTTTCTTTTGTGTTGCCTAATCACAAATAGTTCATTCTAGTGAACCGTATGCTATATATCGCACACATCTTTATCTGGCTGCCCGTTTCTTTTGTTTCTCCTCATCGCAAACAGTTAACTGAACTAAACCGTATGCCATGCATCGCACACGCAACTAAAATCTGAACCGTGTTTGATGCATCCATCATCGGAAATGTTCTGCACCTTTTTTGATGATTTTTTACACCACCTTTTGCGATTATTGCATCGTACACAGTTTCATCGAAGGGTCTCTGATCATAGTGTCGCGTTAGCAGCATCCTACAGTAGTGACACCACACATTTCTGCATGTGATGTATGACTTCCTGTTCTACTTTCAGTAGAAGCAAGGTGTGGTTACAAGTCACAATTTTTTTCATGCAAGTATGCAATTTTGGGTGGAGTTCATTACATGATGCGTTTCTGCTCGTGGTTAGGGATAAAATTTATTATCACACCAATGTGTATATATGCCTTCACAAGGCGTTGATTTGTTACTATGTGTTGCGGTAATAATGTGTCTATTCAATAGAGGGATGGATGAGCAGTTGATACGTTAGTGCATTGTAAATTATTAGTAACCCTAGTACACACATTTCAATACTAAGCATTGATATGCTCATATTGATTACTTTTCATCTTAAGTACCAATATTTTCTAAAAAATCATTTTTGCACTATGTGCAAAAGCTCAAATTCCACTTTTTAAGCTTCTTACACTTTTTCTAAAAAAAAGTGGTACCTACACTTCTGGCTTACTAAACTTGTACATTTTGAAAACTCACTCGAGGCTCCCAAAAAATAAACCGTTTGCCGAAAACTTGGCAAAACCGATATATTATTTTGATCTTGGGTTGTGCAAGACGGCTAGACAAGCGCAAGCCATAATAACTCACGTCCAGTTGATTGGTAACGTGTGGTGTGTGAGGCTCCATTCAAAAAACTGCACAAAAACTACAAAAGCAGGATCAAAACCAGTTTGTAGAGAAGTGTAGACACGAAAGTGAATTTGAAGGTCGAAATGAAAAAATTGTGCTGATATAGCCAAGCTCAGAATCTTCAATGTATGTTTTCTGAAACAACATGTCTTGTTTCCTCCCAATCTGCCATGCTCATCGCCCAAAAATTAACGGAGATGCCACTTGGAACTGCCCGCCTCTGTAAAGAACTTCTACAATTACCCCTTTTATATGGGTCAATGTAATTGCTAAATTGTGATTAATTGATTGATGTTGCTGGTAGCAATGCACAAGCATTTTCCTAGTAATTATAGTGGGTCGGTAGTTGAGAAGTTGGTGGGAAAACAGAAGGGTTGGACAAATAATGACATAAACTATGAAATATAATGCCACAACTTTGAAAAAAATAAAAAATAAAGTAAAATGAGAAAGCAAAAATTGAAGACGAAAATGGCAACAACGAAATAAAAAACTGCAACACTTAAGGCCTATGGTTCTCTTGCGTGCTAGGCTGGCCATTTCGTAGGCACTTTAGGCGAGATCTTGTTTGGTATCGCAATAGGAGACACATAGTCGTGCCCCTAAGGATCAGGTGGGTGTCGTGTGGGAGTCAGGGATGGCCCAGTCACTCATGTGGACCGACCACCTTCATATTGTATGCAACTATGCAAGTCCCAGTACACTAGAGAACTTATTCTTCTTGCCTACGCCTATCAGTCTCTCCCGTGGGGCTTGTCTGTTTAGTGATTAGTACCACATTGCCTGGCTATGCAAAGTGGGGTCGGGAGCATGGCTATTTAATAGGGTGGGGTGAAACTCGTGGAAGACACCCATATCCTCTGTGATTGCAATGTAGGCTACCCTTTCGGTATAAATTGAAAACTGAATTGCAAAGGAAATATAGAAAAACCAAAATTTACAAATTTGCGTTTGGTTAATACCAAATTCTAGGATCACCCGCGAGAGGTACAAACAAGAGTGCGGTACCTTGAGCAGAGATCCACGAGGTAGGACAAAGGGAATTAACAACCCAAGCATTGCGACTCTCATGCGACGTCTGGTACGACCCAAGACCCACCCGTCGGTTTTCCTACATGTGTGTTTAATTTGGATGTCGGGGAGGGTTCTGGCACGTCTCAAGTGGCGGGGTGGCTAGAGAATTTGTTGTCATGCTACAAGAAGTGGACATTAGGATATATCTCACACGTTACAACGTGATCTACTGTGAGGATATGGGGAAGACAGATCTCGGGTTACATGACGTGATCTTGTGTGAGTGAAAGAGTGTGGATTTTCCATGACGTGATGTGATTATTTCCATTTTTCAACGCGACCTCGTGCGAATGGAGGGGTGGATCTTCCCTGACTTGAAGTTTTTCTTTTCATCTTTGTTAGTTATTTCCATTTTTTTTCTTAACCAATTTAGGAAAACAATCATATCCGGCTTGAAATATGGGGAAAACTAATGACACATCTACGAAGCAAACATTTACTTGCTAGTAGTCCGTGGCGCACTCCCAAAACACAAACCCCCCATGAAGTTCCAATTAGCTTAAAATGGAAAATTGCAACCAACCACATCAGATAGACCTCCCACACGTGTTGTCCTGCCTAAATAGTGTAGTTAAGAGGCTACTAGAATTACAGCTAAAATCTCTCCCTTCTGTACTTTATTTGGAATTTTTCTGTATACCCCATAGGCCAATAATTGTCTTGTATGTCTTGTACAAAGTGACAGCCTAATTACAAACAACCATCCCCCTTTCCCTATTGTGTCCAACATTATACAACTGGAAGGACGAGTGGATGGATGAATGAATTGCAGAAGAGGAATGAATATGCGAGAGACATCACATTACTTTCCCTTGCTTGCGCAAAACTGAAATTCTCTTTAATATGTGGTCACGCGGAATTACTATGGTCTCTATTGCTTTATCCAAGTACGTCACACATTTGTGCATGTGAAGTATGATTTGCTATTATACTTTCATTACAAGCAAGGTGTGGTAACAAGTCACAATGTTTTTTCACACAAGTAAGCAGTTTTGGGTGCAATCATAACAAGAGGCGTTTCTGCTCATGGTTAGGGATAAAATTTATTATCACACCAATGTGTATATACATCTTCAGAAGGCATTGATTTTTTCCTTTGTGTTGTTGTAATAATGTTTATAAGTTTGGATAGAGGATTGGAGGAGCGATTGATACTAATGCGTTGTAACCATAGTACACACATTTCAACACTAAGCATTGATATGTTCATATTGATTATTTTTTGTCTTAAGTACCAATATTTTCTAAAATACCGATTTCGCACTATGTAAAGAAGTTCAAATTCCACCTTTTAAGCTGCATAAACTTTTCTAAAGAAAAGTGGAATCTACATTTCTGGCTAACTAAACTTGCACGTTTTAAAAACTAACCCGAGACTCAAAAATAAAAACATTTGCTGAAGACTTGGTGTGCCTGAGGTTCCATCCAAATCCTGCATAGGGACTACAAAAGCGGGTTCAAAACCAGTTTGGGGGAGAAGTGTTCTACACGAAAGTGAATTTGAAGGTCGAATTGAAAAGTTCGTGCTGATATAGCCAATCTCAGAATCTTGAATATTTTTTTGCTTACGTAACATATCCTCTTTCCTCCAAATCTGAAATGCTCATCACCCAACAATTAACGGAGAGGCGAACTTCAGACTATCCCCCTCCGTAAAGAACAACTATAATATCCCTTTCACTTATGGGTTGATGCAAGTACTACATTGTGATTATTTGGCTCATGTTGCCCATAGCAATGCATGAACATTGTCCTAGTGATTATAGTGGGTTGATAGTTCAGTAGTTGGTGGAAAAATGAAAGCGGTGCACACATAACGACATAAATTGTGAATAAGAATGGCACAACTATGAAAAATAAATAAAAAAGGAACTAAAAAGGGAAAGCAAACAACAAAAACAAAAATGGCAAAAAATAAAAGAGAAAACCCATTGCTTAAGGCCTATGCCCCCCCCCCCCGGCCCGCGTGCTGGGCTATCCCATTTTGTAGCCACTTTAGGCAATATCTTGTTTGGTCTCGCAATAGGCGACACATTGTCGCACCCCTAAGGATCATCTGAGTGTTGTGTGTGGCCTTGTGCTAGTCGAGGGCAACCTAGTTACTCATGTGTGCTGACTACCTCCATATTCTGGTACTACACAAGGCCTAATACTCTACAAGACTTCTTCTTCTTGCCCATACAATTCATTTCTCTCATGGAGCATGTCCTTTTCGTGATTAGTCCCACATCGCCTGGCTAAGCAAATTGGGTTGGCAGCTTGGCTATTTAATAGGGTGGGGTGCCACGCATGGAAGCCATCCATATCCTTGGTGAGCCCAACGCATGGAATGTCATGGGGGGGGCAACAGCTTGATTTCTAATTCATTCAATCTAATGCAAGAAAAAAGTGTGCCAAATGTCTTGACTTTCGACCTCAACTGTTCTATCAACCAGATTCCCAAGCAGTGTGCTAATCTTATGGACGGTTGTGGGAAACTCTTTGAGTGTGCTCCGAGAGAAACAATGCAAATAAACTAGTTACAATATTTCTATTCTTTAATGCCACATAAATCTGGTTTTCATCTCAATTAAATGCAGAATAGCTCGGTCAATTTTGGCCAATATGTACATTCTTCTACAGAGAACACATCTGGATATAACCAGATGATTCATAGTTATATGCTGCCAAAATATCCAGCTGCAAATCCTCAACATAGTGAGAGGGTCTCAATAAGGCAAAATGCCAACCCCAAAGCTTTTACAAGAGAAGCTGTGGCAACCAAATGCTCCAAGCTCACAGACTACCACAAAGTCTAACTACCCCTTACACACATAGTGAAAGGGATGTGATGCGTAGTAGTCTGAATGGATTTTCTTTGTATGGTGATTCTCCCTTTTGGTATAAATTGAAAACTGAATCAAAAAGGAAATGTAGAAACACGAAAATTTACTAACCGAAGTTTGGTTAATAGAAAATTATAGGCTCAGCCAAGGGAGGTGTCCAACAAGAGCGCGAGACCGTCGAGCAGCAACCACGAGGGAAGAGAAAGGGGATCGAGAGCCCATGCATTATGGCTCTTGCATGACCTCTGGTAAGGCCCAAGACCCACTCGTCCCATTTCTTACATGTGTGTTTGATGTTGGATGTTGGGGAGGGTTCAGGTATGTCTCAATTGGCGGGGCGGGGCTAGAAAAATTGTCTTCATGCTAGAAGAAGTGGACCTTAGAATAGAACTTACAAGTTACGACATAATCTTCTATGAGGATATGGGTAAGATGGATCTCGGGTTAGATGATGCGGCTTCTTGTGAGTGGAAGGGTGTGGATTTTCCATGGCGTGACTTGATTATTTCAATTTTTTCAACGAGCTCGTGCGAGTGAAGGGGGGTGGTGGTGTATGTTCGCTAGCATGATGTTTTTTGATACATTTTTGCTAGTTATTTCCATTTTTCTTAACCAATTTAGTAAAAAAATCTTGTCTGGCTTGAATATGGAAAAAAACTAAGGATACATCTATGAAGCAAACATATACCTACTAGTTGTCTGTGGCACACACACAAAGAAACAAACCCACCCCCATAAAGTTCCAATGATATTAAAATAGAAATTTGCCACCAACCACACCACCTGGTCATCCCACACATCTTAACCTGCCAAAAAAAGTGTACTTAAGTGGCTTCTTGCATTACTGGTAAGCAAAATCTTCTCCTTTTGCACTTTATATGCAAACTTTCAGTATATCGTGTAGGCCAATGACTGTCTTTAATTTCTTGTTCACAGTGATAGCCTAATTAAATAAAACAACCATCCCCATTTGCCATATTGTTCCCAACTTTATACAACTTGAAGGACGAGTGGATGGATGAATGTATTGCAGAGGAGGAATAAGTACGGGAGGGACATTTCCTTACATACCTTGCTTGTGCAAAACTGAACTTATTTTGAATATGTCCTCACACGGAATTACTATGGTGTATATTGCTTTCTTCCAAGTACACTACACATTTGTGCATGTGTTGTATGATTCCCCATTATACTTTCATTACAAGCAAGGTGTGGTAACAAGTCACAACATTTTTCGAGGCAAGTATGTAGTTTAAGGTGGAGTTCATTACATGAGGTGTTTCCGCTCATGGTTAGGGATAAAATTTATTATCACACCAATGTGTATAAATGCCCTCACAAGGCATTGATTTGTTACTTTGTGTTGCAGTAATAATGTGTGTAAGTTTGAATAGTGGGTTGGAGTAGCGATTGATACGATAGTGCGCGGTAAATTATCAGCAACCCGTACACACATTTCAATACTAGGCATTGATATGTTCATAAAGATTATTTTTCGTCTTAAGTACCAATATTTTGTAAAAAAAGATTTTGCAAAAAGTTCAATTTCCACTTTTTAAGCTGCTTCCACGTTTTTCTAAAAAAAATTGGAATCTACACTTCGGGATAACTAAATTTGTACATTATGAAAACTAACCCAGGACTCCCTAAAAATAAACCATTTGCTGACAAGATGGCAAAACTGATATATTGTTTATATCTTTGGTCGTGCAAGACAGCTAGACAAGCGCAAGCCATAATAAGTCAAGTTGAGTTGATCGGTCACGAGTGGTGTGTGAGGTTCCGTTCAAAAACTGCATGGAGATAATAACGTTTGGGGGAGACAACACACGGGATCAAAACCAGTTTGGGCGAGAAGTGTTGTTCATGAAACTGAATTAGATTGTCAAATTGAAAAGTTCATGTTGATATAGCTAAACTCATAATCTTTAATGTTTGTTTGCTAACGTGACATATCCTCTTTCCTCCCAATCAGTCATGCTCATGACCCAAAAATCAATCAAGAGGCCACTTTGGACTATCCCCCTCCGTAAAGAACAACTATAAATATCCCTTTCACTTATGGGTCGATGCAATTGCTAACTTGTGATTATTTAATTCATCTTGCCCATAGCAACGCACGAGAATTGTACTAGTGATTGTAGTGGGTCGGTAATTCAGCAGTTCGTGGAAAACATAAGTGGTGGACATATAACGACATAAATTGTGAATAAGAATGGCACAACTGTGGAAAGGAAGAAAAAAAGAAGTAAAAAGAGATAACCAAAACTGAAAACAAATTGGCAAAAAAATAAAACAAGAAAACCCAGTGCTTACATCCTATGGTCCTCCTGCGTGCTGGGTTGTCCCATTTCCTAGGCACTTCAGGCAAGATCTTGTGTGGTCTTGCAATAGGCGACACATAGTTGCGCCCGTAAGGATCATCTAAGTGCCGTGTGTGGCCTTGTGCGAGTCAGGGACAACCCAATTACTCATGTGGGTTAACTACCTCCATATTAGGCAACTACACAAGGCCCAAAACTCTACAAAACTTTGTCTTCTTGTCCGCACCAATCATTCTCTCCCATGGTTCTTGTCCACTTAGTGATTAGTCTCGCGTCGCCTGGCTTCACAAAATGGGTTGTGAGCTTGGCTTTTTAACGGGATGGGATGCCACTCAAGGAAGGCATATATACATATCATTGGTGAGCCCAACGCAGGGCATGTCCCCAGTGACAGGATTTCTATGCTTGCATGCCGAAAAAACAAGTTTTCATCTCAATCAAATATAGAATAGCTCAGTCAATTTTGGCCAATATGTACATTCCTCTATACATAACACATCTAGATATGACTTGGTGATTCATGGTTATATGATGCCAAAATATCTAACTGCACATCATCAGCATAACGAGAGGGTCTCAATAAGGCAAAATAACAACCCCAAAGCTTGTACAGGAGAAGCCGTGACAATCAACAAAATTCTCCAACCTCACAGACTATGAGAAAGTCTAACTACCCCTTCCATAGATAGCGAAAGGGATGTGATGCGTAGTACTCTGAATGGATTTTCTCAACAGGGTAATTGTCCCTTTCGGTATAAATTGAAAATCAAATAAAAAAGGAAATATAGAAACACCAAAATTTACTAATCGAAGTTTGGTTAATACCAAATTACTGGCTCAGCCACAGGAGGTGCCCAACAAGACTACAAGAGTGTGGGACCGTCGAGCACCGATCCACGGGGGAACTGAAAAGGGATCAAGAGCCCATGCATTGTGGCTCTCGTGTGACCTCTTGTAAGGTCCAAGACCCATGAGGGTCCCTTTTCTTATGTATGTGTTTGATGTCATATGTCGTGGAGGGTTCTGGTATGTCTCAAGTGGCGAGGTGGCTAGCGAACTTATCATTATCCTTGAAGAACTGGACCATAGGGTAGGACCTGCATTTAACAATGTAATCTTCTTTGAGGATATGGGCAAGAAGGATCTTTGGTTAGATGATGTGATCTCATCAGAGTGGGCGGGTGCGGATTTTCCATGTCATGACTTGATTTTTTCAATTTTGCAACGCGATCTCGTGCGAGTGGAGGGGGGTGGATCTTCCCTGACATGATGTTTTTAGTTTCAATTTTGTTTGTTATTTCCATTTTTCTTAACCAATTTAGGGGAAAAAAATCTTATTTGGCTTGAAATATGGGAAACTAAGGACACATCTATGAAGCAAACATATACTTGCTAGTTGTCTGTGGCGCGCGCACAAAGAAACAAACACCGTCCCAATAAAGTTCCAATGAGATTAAAATAGAAATCTGCCACCAACCACACCACCTGGTCATCCCACACGTGTTGATAGGCTTAAATAGTGTACTTAAGTGTCTTCTTGCATTACAATTAAGCCAAATCTCTTCCTTCTCCACTTTATTTGCAAATTTTTCAGTATATCTCGTAGGCCAATGATTGTCTTATATGTCTTGTACACAGTGATAGCCTAATTACAAACAACCATCCCCGTTTGCCCTATAGTGCACAACTTTATATAGCTGGAAGGACGAGTGGATGCATGAATGTATTGCAGAGAAGGAATAAGTAAGGGAGGGACATTTCATTACATATCTTGCTTGGGCAAAACTGAAATTCTCTTGGGTATGTTCTCACGCGGAATTATTATGGTCTCTATTGCTTTATCCATGTACACCACACATTTGTGCATGTGATGTATGATTTCCTATTATACTTTCATTACAAGCAAGGTGTGGTAACTAGTCATAATGCTTTTCACGCAAGTATGCAGTTTTAGGTGGAGTTCATTACATGAAGGGTTTTCACTCGTGGTTAGGGATAGAATTTATTATCACGCCAATGCGTATATATGCCTTCACAAGGCATTGATTTGTTACTTTGTGTTGCGGAATAATGTGTGTAAGCACTACTAGGGAAAAGGCTATACACATAATCTTAGCAGCAGCGAGGGTTAAAAACCCTCGCTACTGCTACTTACTAGCAGCGCAGGTTTTTAAACCTCGCTACTACTAAGTTGATAGCAGCAGCGCGGGTTTGTAACCCTCGCTACTACTAAGCGGTCTCTACCGTGCCCCCCGGGATATGCCATAGTAGTAGCGCGGATTTTTAACCCTCGCTACTACTAAGTTGATAGCAGTAGCGCGGGTTTTTAGCCCTCGCTACTACTAAGTGGTCCCTGGACCATGCCATAGTAGTAGCGATGGTTATAAACCCGCGCTACTTCTATCAACTTAGTAGTAGCGAGGGTTAAAAACCCGCGCTACTGCTAATCGTCTGCCATAGTAGTAGCGCGGGGTATGGCCTATTTGTCAAACTCTACCCCCCCCTCCCCCCCCCCCCCACCGTGGACCGCCTTTTCAGTTTAAAAATAAATAAAAGAAAATGATAAAAATGTCAAAAAAATAAAAGAAAATAAGTTTCCCATGTGATATGTGGTCTAGTTGTTGGGAAAATTTACAAATATGAATTTCGACTTTATTTGCAAAATTTCTCTGGAAATTTGTAAAATGGCCATAACTTTTGCATACGAACTCGGATGAAAAAGTTTTTTATATGAAAAATCATCTACTCGAAAAGTTACATCCGAATTTAACGGGGGGAACCCCGTTAAACTTTTTCAAAATCCTTAAAAGCCTAACAGAAAAAAAGTTACGGGGCTTTTAAGATCTGGAGGCAAAAAAATTCATCAAATTTCAGTTTTTTTTTTAATTTTTGTTAAATCTGGTCAAACTATGGTCAAACTAATTATTCAAGAATATTAGTGTTACTAAATAATTATTTTATTTTTTTGAATTTTGGTCAAATCTGGTCAAACTATGGTCAAATCTGGTCAAACTGTGGTCAAACTAATTATTCAAGAAATATTAGTGTTACTAATCTTTTAGAACAATAGTTTCAAACTCAAACAGTGAAATGTGTCACTACATGCTCAAGCTAAATTCCTGAGGTTAATAGGATTGACATCTTACTATTGTGAGGAAAACAACAAGTGCAGACTTGGAAACGAGGGAGAATAGAACCCGGAAGTTAAGCGTGCTCAGGCTGGAGTAGTGAGAGGATGGATGACCGTCCGGGAAGTTAGATGATTTGGAATGATGACGGGTGATTAGAGATTAAATTGAGCAGCGATGAGGGGTGATTAGAGATTTGAGGTTAAAATAATTCAGAAATTTGAAAATTAGGAAAAAAAATAAAAAAAATTGAAAAAATTCAAAAAAAATTCAGAGATTACAGATTAGTAGTAGCGCGGGTTTTTACCCACGCTACTGCTATACGTTAGCTGTAGCGCGGGTTGCACCCGCGCTACTGCTATAAGTTAGCTGTAGCGCCTTTAGTAGCGCCGGCCCCGCGCTACTAATAGGCCCAAAACCCGCGCTGCTGCTAGGCTTTTCCCTAGTAGTGAAGTTTTAATAGAGGGTTGGAGGAGTGATTTATACGATAGTGCTCTCTAAATTATTAATAACCCTAGTACACACATTGCAATACTAAACATTGATATGTTCATATTGATAATTTTCCGTCTTAAGTACCTATATATATAATGTGATTTTGCATTATGTGAAAAACATCATATTCCACTTTTTAAGCTAATTACACTTTTTCTAAAAAAAAGTGGAATATACACTTCTGGCTAACTAAACTTGCACATTTTGAAAACTAAATAGAGCCTCCCGAAAATAGATACCATTTGCCGAAGACTCGGCAAAACAGATATATTATTTAGATGTTCGGTCGTGCAAGACGGCTAGACAAGCGCAAGCCATAATAAGTCAAGTCCAGTTGATTGGTCATGAGCGGTGTGTGAGGCTCCGATCCAAAAACTACACAAGAACTACAAAAGCGGGATCAAACCCAGTTTGGGGAGAAGCTTTGGACATGAAAGTGAATTTGAAGGTCGAATTGAAAAGTTCATGCCGATATAGCCAAACTCATAATTTGAATGTATGTTTTCTAACACAAGATGTCCTCATTCCTCCCAATCTGCCATGCTCATCACCCAAAAATCAATGAAGAGGGCACTTGGGACTACCCCCCCTTTGTAAAGAACTACTATAACTACCCCTTACATATGTGGGTCGCATCGATTACTAAATTGTGATTACTTGACTCATGTTTCCCGTACTAATGCACGAGCATTCTCCTAGTGATTATAGTGGGTTGCTAGTTGAGAATTGGTTGGAAAACATAAGGAGTGGACATATAATAACATAAACTATGAAATATAATGGCACAACTATGAAGAAGTGGACCTTATGGTAGAACTTGCACATTATGATGTAATCTTCTGTCAGGATATGGGGTATATAGATCTTGGGTTAGATGATGCGGTCTCTTGTGAGTGGAAGGGTGTGAATTTTCCATGGCGTGACTTGATTATGTCAAGTTTTCAACCTGATCTCGTGCGAGTGGAGGGGGGTGGATCTTCCCTGACATGATGTTTTTTATGTTTTATTTTTGTTAGTTATTTCCATTGTTCTTAACCCATTCAGGAAAAAAAATATTATCTGTCTTGAAATATGGGAAAAACTAAGGACACATATCTATGAAGCAACACATATACTTGCTAGTTGTTTGTGGTGCACGCACAAAGAAACAAACCCCGCCCCATAAAGTTCCAATGATATTAAGATAGAAATGTGCCACCAACCACACCAGCTGGTCATCCCACACGTGTTGACCCGCCTAAATATTGTACTTAGTTGAGCAAAATCTCTTCCTTTTGCACTTTATTTGCAAATTTTTGATATACCCCATAGGCCAACGATTGTCTTGTATAGAGTGATAGCCTAATTACAAACAACCCCCCCCCCCCTTTTCCCTATCGTGCCCAAATTTATATAGCTGGTGGGACGAGTGGATGGATGAATGTATTGCAGAGGAGGAATAAGTATGGGAGGGACATTTCATTACATACCTTGCTTGCGCAAAACTAAACTTCTCCTGAATATGTTCTCACACGGAATTACTATGGTCTCCATTGCTTTATCCAAGTACACCACATATTTGTGTATGTGATGTATGATTTCCTGTTATACTTTCATTACAAGCAAGATCTGGTAACAAGTCACAATATTTTTTCATGAAAGTATGCAGTTTTTGGTGGACTTCATTACATGAGGCGTTTTCGCTCGTGGTTAGAGATAAAATTAATCATCACACCATTGCGTATATATGCCTTCACAAGGCATTGATTTGTTACTTTGTGTTGCGGTAATAATGTGTGTCAGTTTGAATAGAGGGTTGGAGCAGCGATTGATACGATAAAGAGCAGTAAATTATTAGTAACCCTAGTACACACATTTCAATACTAAGTATTGACGTGTTCATATTGATTACTTTTTGTCTTAAGTACTATATATCTAAAAAAGCGATTTTGCACTATGTGAAAAGTTCAACTTCCACTTTTTAAGGTGCTTACGTTTTTTCTAGAAAATGGGAATCTACACTTCTGGATAACTAAACTTGCATGTTTTGAAAACTAACACGAGACTCGTGAGAAAACAAACCATTTGCTGAAGACTTGGCAAAACCGATATATTATTTAGATCTTCGGTTGTGCAAGACGACTAGATAAGCACATGCAATAATAAGTCAAGTCCAGTTGATTGGTCATGAGCGGTGTGTGAGGTTCCATTCCAAAAACTATATAGGAACTGCAACAGCGGGATCAAAACCAATTTAGGGAGAAGTGTTGGACACGAAAGTTAATTTGAAGGTTGAATTGAAAAGTTTAAGCCGATATAGCCAAACTCAGAATCTTCAATGTACGTTTTCTAACACAACATGTCCTCTTTCCTCCCAATCTTCCATGCTCATGACCCAAAAAAACAATGGAGAGTGCACTTGGGGCTACCCCCTCTATAAAGAACTGCTATAACTACCCCTTACACATATGGGTCGAAGCAATTACTAGATTGCGATTATTTGAGTCACGTTGTCCGTAACAATGCACAAGCATTTTCCTAGTGATTATACTGGATCGGTAGTTGAGAAGTTTGTGGGAAAACGAATGGGGTGGACATATAACGACATAAACTGTGAAATATAGTGGCACAACTTTGAAAAAAAATAAAAACATAAGTAAAAGAAGAAAACCCAACGCTTAAGGCCTATGTTCCTCCTGCGTGCTGGGTTGTCCCATTTCGTCGGCACTTCAGGCAAGATCTTGTTTGGTCTCGCAATAGGCGACACATACTCGCGCCCCTAAGAATCATCTCAGTTTTGTGTGTGGCCTTGTGAAAGTCAGGGACAGCCCAGTTACTCATGTCGGCTGACTACCTCCATATTCTACAGCTACACAAGCCCAAATACTCTATAGAACTTCTTCTTCTTGCCCACGCCAATCATTCTCTGTCGCGGATGCTACCTCTTGAGCTTGCGTTGGTTTTACCTTGAAGAGGAAAGGATGATGCAGCAAAGTAGCGTAAGTATTTTCCTCAGTTTTGGGAACCAAGGTATCAATCCAGTAGGAGACAACGCACAAGTCACCGAATACCTGCACAAACAATCAACAACTTGTACCCAACGCGATAAAGGGGTTGTCAATCCCCTTCACGGTCACTTGCAAAAGTGAGATCTGATAAAGATAGATAAACGGTAAAGTAAATATTTTTGGTATTTTCGGTTTATAGATCAGAAAGTAAAAGATTGCAAAATAGTAGATCGGAAACTAACAAGATGTAAACGAGATTCAATATAATGGAAAAGAGACCCCGGGGCCATAGCTTTCACTAGTGACTTCTCTCAAGATAGCAAATATTACGGTGGGTGGACCAATTATTGTCGAGCAATTGATAGAAAAGCGCATAGTTATGACGATATCTAAGGCAATGATCATGAACATAGGCATCACGTCCGTGTCAACTAGACCGACTCCTGCCTGCATCTACTACTATTACTCCACACATCAACTGCTATCCAACATGCATCTAGAGTATTAAGTTCATAAAGAACGGAGTAACGCATTAAGAATGATGACATAATGTAGAGGAATTAACTCAAGCAATATGATGAAAACCTCATCTTTTTATCCTCGATGGAAACAATACAATACGTGTCTTGCTGCACCTACTGTCACTGGGAAAGGACACCGCAAGATTGAACCCAAAGCTAAGCACTTCTCCCATTGCAAGAAAGATCAATCTAGTAGGCCAAATTAAACCGATAATTCGAAGGGACTTGCAAAGATATCAAATCATGCATATAAGAATTCAGAGAAGAACCAAATAATATTCATAGATAATCTTGATCATAAATCCACAATTCATCGCATCTCGGCAAACACACCGCAAAAGAGTATTACATCGAATAGATCTCCAAGAACATCATGGAGAACACGGTATTGAGAATCAAAGAGAGAGAAGAAGCCATCTAGCTAATAACTATGGACCCGAAGGTCCGTGGTAAACTACTCACGCTTCATCGGAGAGGTAATGGTGTTGATGTAGAAGCCCTCTGTAATCGAATCCCCCACCGACAGGACGTCGAAAAGGTCCCTAGATGGGATCTTATGGGTACAAAAGGTTGCGGCAGTGGAAAAGTGGTTTCGTGACTCTCCTGGATGTTTTCAGGGTATAAGAGTATATATAGGCGAAGGAAATAGGTCAGGTTAGCCACGAGGGGCCCACGAGGGTGGGGGCGCGCCCTACCCACTAGGCGTGCCCTCCTGCCTCATGGTTGACTCATTGCGTCTCCGACTTCATCTCCAAGTCTTCTGGTTTGCTTTCGGTCGAAGAAAGATCATCACGAAGGTTTCATTCCGTTTGGACTCCGTTTGGTATTCCTTTTCTGCGAAACTCTAAAATAGGCAAAAAAACAGAAACTGGCACTAGGCCCTCGGTTAATAGGTTAGTCCCAAAATAATATAAAATAGCATATAAATGCCTATTAAACATCCAAAACAGGTAATATAATAGCATGGAACAATCAAAAATTATAGATACATTGGAGACGTATCAGCGGGCTTGTCCATTTAGTGATTAGTCCCACATCGCCTGGCCACGCAAAATGGGGTTGGGAGCTTGGCTATTTAATAGGGTGGGGTGCCACGCATGGAAGGCATCCATATACTTTTTGAGGCCAACGCAGTGCATGTCATTGGAGGGGGCACCAGCAGCTCGATTTCTTATTGATTCAATCCAATGCAAGCAAATAGTGTGTCAAATGGATTGACTTTCGACCTCACTTGTTCTATCAACCAGATTTTAAACCAGTGTACTATTCTTATGGACGGTTGTGGGAAACTCTTTGAGTCTTCTCCAATAGAAACAATGCAAATAAACGAGATACATGATTAATATGCTTGCATGCCAGATAAAATTGGTTTCCATCTCAATCAAATGCAGAATAGCTCAATCCATTTTGGCCAATATGTACATTCTTCTATAGAGAACACATCCAAATCTGACCAGATGATTCATGGTTATATGTTGACAAAATATCCAGCTGCACATCATGAGCATAGCAAGAGGGTCCCGATAAGGCAAAATGCCAACCCCAACGCTTGTACAAGAGAAGCTGTGACAATCAACCAAATGCTCCAAGATCACAGACTACCAGAAAGTTCAATTAACACTTCCATACACAGCAAAAGGTATGCAATCCATAGTAGTCTAAATTGATTTTCTGTAAAGGGTGATTGTCCCTTTTGGTATAAATTGAAAATGGAATCAAAAAGGAAATATAGCAACACCAAAATTTACTAACCGAAGTTTGGTTAACACCAAATTACAGGCTCAGCCGCAGGAGGTGTCCAACAAGAGTGTGGGACTGTCGAGCAACGATCCACATCGGAAGAGAAAGGGGATCAAGAGCCCATGCATTGTGGCTCTTGCATGACCTCTGGTAAGGCCCAAGACCCTCTCGTCCATTTTCTTACATATGTGTTTGATATCGGATGCTGGGGAGGGTTCCGGTATGTCTCAAGTGGCGGGGTGGCTAGACAATTTCTCGTTATCCTCAAAGAAGTGGACCTTAGGGTAGAACTTGGGCGCTATGATGTAATCTTGTGTGAGGATATGGGGAAGACGAATCTTGGGTTAGATGATGCTATCTCTTGTGAGTGGAAGGGTGTGGATTTTCCATGACGTGACTTGATTGTGTCGATTTTTCAACATGATCTCGTGCGAGTGGAGGGGGTGGATCTTCCCTGGCATGATGTTTATTGTTTCATTCTTGTAAGTTATTTCCATTTTTTCTTAACCAATTTAAGAAAAATAATCCTTATCCGGCTTGAAATATGGGAAAAATACTAAGGACGCATCTATGAAGCAAACATATACTTGCTAGTTGTCGGTGGCGCACGCACAAAGAAGCAAACCTCGCCCCCATAAAGTTCCAGTGAGATTAAAATAGAAATCTGACACCAACCACATCACCTGGTCATCTCACACGTGTTAACCCGCCTTAATAGTGTACTTAAGTGGCTTCTTGGATTACAGTTAAGCAAAATCTCTTCCTTTTGCACTTTATTTGCAAATTTACGATATATCCCGTAGGTGAATGATTGTCTTATATGTCTTGTACACAGTAATAGCTTAATTAAAAACGACCACCCCCTTTGCCCTATTGTACCCAACTTTATATAATTGGAAGGACGAGTGGATGGATGAATGTACTTCAGAGGAGGAATAGGTATGGCTGGACATTTCATTACATACTTTGCTTACGCAAAACTGAAATTCTCTTGAATATGTTCTCACATGGAATTACTGTGGTCTCTATTGCTTTATCCAAGTACACCCCGCATTTGTGCATGTGATGTGTGATTTCCTATTATACTTTTATTACAAGCAAGGTGTGGTAACAAGTCACAATGTTTTTTGATGCAAGTATGCAGTTTTCGGTGGAGTTCATTACATGAGGTGTTTTCGCTTGTGGTTAGGGATAAAATTTATTATCACACCAAGGTGACATATGCCTTCACAAGGCATTGATTTGTTACTTTGTGTTGCAGTAATAATGTGTATAAGTTTGAATAGAGGGTTCGCGGAGCGATTGATACGTAATGCGCTGTAAATTATTAGTAACCTAGTACACACATTTCAATATTAAGCACTGACATGTTCATATTGATTATTTATCGTCTTAAGTACCTATATATCTAAAAAGCGATTTTGCACTATATGAAAAAGTTCAAATTCCACTTTTTAAGCTGCTTACACTTTTTCTAAAGAAGTGGAATCTACACTTCTGGCTAACTAAACATGCGCTTTTTGAAAACTAACCCGAGACTCCCAAAACAAGAAACCATTTGCTGAAGACTTGGCAAAACTGATATGTTATTTAGATCTTCGGTCGTGCAAGACGGCTAGACAAGCGCAAGCCATAGTAAGTCAAGTCCAGTTGATTGGTCACGAGCGGTGTGTGAGGCTCCGTTCCAAAAACTGCACAGGAACTACAAAAGCGAGATAAAAACTAGTTTGGGGAGAAGCGTTGGACACGAAAGTGAATTTCAAGGTCAAATTTAAAAGTTCGTGCCAATATAGCCAAACTCAGAATCTTCAATGTATGTTTTCTAACACAACATGTCCTCTTTCGTCCCAATCTCCCATGCTCATCACCCAAAAAACAACGGAAAGGGCACCTGGGACCACGCCCTCCGTAAAGAACTACTATAACTACCCCATATATATATATGGGTCGACGCAGTTACTAAATTGTGTGATTCATGTTGCCCGTAGCAATGCACGAGTATTTTCCTAATATGATTATAGTGGGTCGGTAGTTGAGAAGTTGGTGGGAAACGAAAGGGGTAGACATATAACGACATAAACTCTGAAATATAATGGCACAACTTTGAAAAAAAAATAAAAAAAATAAAAAGAGAAAGCAATAACTGAAAACAAAAATGAAAAAAACCCAACTCTTAAGGCCTATGGTCCTCCTGCATGCTGGGCTGTCCCATTTCGTCGGCACTTTAGGTAAGATCTTGTTTGGTCTCTCAATAGGCGACACATAGTCGCACCCCTAAGGATCATCACAGTTTCATGTGTAGCCTTGTGCGACTTAGGGACAACCCTGTTACTCATGTGGGCTGACTACCTCCACATTCTACAAGTACACAAGGCCCAATACTCTACAAAACTTCTTCTTTTTCTTGCCCACCGCAATCATTCTCTCCCGTGGGGCTTGTCCGTTTACTGATTAGTTCCTGAACCGTGCCGGGTGCACTGCTCTGGTTAAGTCTGTGCTCTCCTCCATGCCAATCTTCCTGCTGACGGCTTTAAAGGCTGACAAAGGCATCCTCAAGGCCTTTGCGAAGATCAGTCGTGGCATGCTCTGGGCCTGTAAGGAGGCGGTTAGTGGAGGGAAATGCAAAGTCAACTGGCAAAAGGTCTGCCGCCCCAAGGAGCTCGGTGGTTTGGGGGTTTTGGACCTGGAGAGGTTCTCCCGGGCCCTGAGGCTTCGCTGGTTATGGTATGAGTGGAAGGCTCCTGAGAAGCCATGGGTGGGCTTTGAAACTCCCAACGACACCTCCGACCTTGACCTCTTCAATGCGGCTACTCGTGTCACCATCGGAAACGGCGCCAAGGCCTCCTTCTGGTCGTCTTCATGGCTCAATGGTGCCCCGCCAAAAGACCTGGCTCCCCTTATTTTCAAGGCTTCCAAGAGGAAGAATCGGACGGTCCAGGACGCTCTCGTGAATAACAACTGGATCTCGGACATTGCGGTGGATGCGTTCACTGCCGAGCACATGGAACAATATGTCCGCCTCTGGGAGCTCTTGTCGTATATCCAGCTTCATCCTGACACTGAGGACTCCATTACCTGGTCCTTGACCCCTAATGGGTGCTACTCGGCCAGCTCCACCTACAAGGTCCAGTTCCTTGCCTCTTTGCCCTGCCAGTTCGGGAACATCGTGTGGAAGACCTGGGCCCCTCCAAAGTGTCGTTTCTTCGCCTGGCTCACTGTCCAGAACCGCTTATGGACCGTTGATCGCTTGGCGAAACGCGGATGGCCGCACCAACCTACTTGCCAGCTCTGCCGTACCTCCCCTGAGACGGCACGGCACATTCTTTTCGAGTGTCACTTCTCCAGACGTATCTGGACGGCCGCGGCCTCTTGGATGTCTTGTCCAGACCTCATCAGCAGCATCGGGGAGGGTAGGCCTAAAGTCGTGGACTATTGGCTGGCCATTTCGAAGTCCACCACCTCCTCCCCAAATGGCTTGCGCTCAGCTATCACGCTCATCACTTGGGAGATCTGGAAAGAGAGGAACGAACGAGTTTTCAACAATAAGTCCTCCCTGCCATCGGTTGTCATGCATAAGATTAGGGAAGAGGGGAAGGACTGGATCCTCGCCGGTGCAAAAAATCTGGCGGAACTTGTAGGCTGATCCTCTTTCCACCTGTGTCGGGGGCGGTGTTCGCCCCCTTCCTTATTTTTTTTCTTGTTTTTGGCTCTTGCCATACCCCGTTTGCTTCTCCTATATCAATATAAGGCAAAAGCTTTTTTGCCCGTTTCAAAAAAAATGGGATTGGGAGCTTGGCTATTTCATAGGGTGGGGTGCCAGGCATGCAAGGCATCCATATCCTTGTTGAGTCCAACGCATGTCATTAGAGGGGGGCAGCAACAGCTTGATTTCTTATTCATTGAATCCAATGCAAGTAAATAGTGTGTCAAATGGATTTACTTTCGACCTCAACTGTTCTATCAACCAGATTCTAAATCAATGTGCGAATCTTATGGGCGGTTATGGGCAAATCTTTGAGTCTTCTCCAAGAGAAATAATGCAAATAAACCAGTTACATGATTTATATGCTTGCAATCCAAAAAAAATTGGTTTTCATCTCAATCAAATGTAGAATAGCTCAGTCGATTTTTGCCAATATGTACATTCTTCTACAGATAACACATCCAGGTCTTACCAGATGATTCAAGGTTATATGATGACAAAATATCGAGTTGCACGTCTTCAGCATAGCGAGAGGGCCTCGATAAAGCAAAATGCCAACCCCAAAGCTTGTACAAGAGAAGTTGTGACAATCAACCAAATACTCCAAGATCATAGACTACCAGAAAGTCTAACTACCCCTTCCATACATAGCGAAAGGGATGCGACGCGTAGTACTCTAGATGGATTTTCTGTGTGGGTGATTGTCCCTTTCGGTATAAATTGAAACCCGAATCAAAAAGGAAATATAGAAACACCAAAAATTACTAACCAAAGTTTGGTTAATACCAAATTACATGCTCAGCCGCGGGATGTGCCCAACAAGAGCGCGAGACCGTCGAGCAGCGATCCACGAGGGAAGAGAAAGGGGATCGAGAGCCCAGGCATTGTGGCTCTTGCGTGACCTCTGGTAAGGCCCAATACCCACCTGTCCCATTTCTTACATGTGTGTTTGATGTCGGGTGCTGGGGAGGGCTTCAGTATGTCTCAAGTGGCGGGGTGGCTAGAGAATTTGTCGTCATCCTCAAAGAAGTGGACCTTAGGGTAGAACTTGCACGTTACGATGTAATCTTCTGTGAGGATATGGGGAAGATGGATCTCAGGTTAGATGGTGTGATCTCTTGTGAGTTGAAGAGTGTGGATTTTCCATTATGTGACTTGATTATTTCAATTTTCAGCGTGATCTGGTGCGAGTGGAGAGGGGTGCATCTTCCCCGGCATGATGTTTTTTTATTTTGGTTAGTTATTTCCATTTTCCTTAACCAATATAGGAAAAAAAAACCTAACCCGGCTTAAAATATGGGGAAAAACCAAGGACACATCTATGAAGCAAACATATACGTGCTAGTTGTGTGTGGCGCACACACAAAGAAATAAACCCCACCCCCTAGAGTTCCAACGAGATTAAAATAGAAATCTGGCAGCAACTACACCACCTGGTCATCCCAGACATGTTGACCCGCCTAAATAGTGTATTTAAGTGGCTTCTTACACTACAGTTATGCAAAATCTCTTCCTCTTTTGCACTTTATTAGAAAAAAAATTGGCATATCCCGTAGGCCAATGATTGTCTTGTATGTCTTGTACACAGTGATAGCCTAATTACAAACAACCATCCCCCTTTTCCCTATTGTACCCAACTTTATACAGCTGGAAGGATGAGTGGATGGATGAATGTATTGCAAAGGAGTAATAAGTATGGGACAGACATTTCATTGCATACCTTTCTTGTGCAAACTGAACTTCTTTTGAATATGTTCTCACACGGAATTACTATGGTCTCTATTGCTTTATCCAAGTACACCACACATTTGTGCATGTGATGTATGATTTCCTATTATACTTTCATCACAAGCATGGTTTGGTAACAAGTCACAATGTTTTTTCACAAAAGTATGTAGTTTTGCGTGGAATTTATTACATGAGGCATTTTCGCTCGTGGTTAGGGATATAATATATTATCGCACCAATCTATATATACGCCTTCACAAGGCATTGATTTGTTACTTTGTGTTGCCGTAACAATGTGTGTAAGTTTGAATAGAGGGATGGAGGACCAATTGATACAACAGTGCGCTATAAATTTTTAGTAACCCTAGTACACACATTTCAATATTAAGCATTGATATGTTCATATTGATTATTTTTGGTCTTAAGTACTAATATTTTCTAAAGAAACTATTTTGGCATAACTTTGAAAAAAAGTAAAAAAGAGAAAGCAAAAACTGAATACAAAATTGGCAAAAAACGAAAGAAAAAACCCCATCACTTAGGGCCTATGGTCCTCCTGCGGCTGGGCTGGCCATTTCATAGGCACTTTAGGCAACATCTTGTTTGGTCTCGCAATAGGAGACACATAGTCATGCCCCTAAGGATCAGGTGAGTGTCGTGTGTGGTCTTGTCCGAGTCAGGGATGGCATAGTCACTCATGTGGACCGACCACCTCCATGTTGTATGCAACTATGCAAGGCCCAATACTCTAGAGAACTTATTCTTCTTGCCTAAGCCAATCATTCTCGCCCGTGGGGCTTGTCCGTTTAGTGATTAGTCCCACATCGCCTGTCTATGCAAAATGGGTTTGGGAGCATGGCTATTTATTAGGGTGGAGTGACACGCTTGGAAGGCACCCATATCCTTTGTGAGCCCAATGCAGGCTACCCTTTCGGTATAAATTGAAAGCCGAATCGAAAGGAAATACAAAAACACCGAAATTTACTAACCGATGTTTGGTTAATACCAAATTCTAGGCTCACCCGCGAGAGGTCCAAACAAGAGAGCGAAACCGTTGAGCAGATTTCCACGAGGGGGGACAAAGGGGATTGATATCCCAAGCATTGCGGCTCTCTTGTGACGTCTGGTATAGCCCAAGACCCACCCGTCGGTTTTCTTACATGTGTGTTTAATGTTGGATGGTGCGGAGGGTTCCGATACGTCTCAAGTGGCAGGGTGGCTAGAGAATTTGTTGTCATCCTATAAGAGGTGGGCATTAGGATATATCTTATGCATTACGACGTGATCTTCTGTGAGGATATGGGGAATACAGATCTCGGGTAACGTGATGGATCTCGTGTGAGTGAAAGGGTGTGGATTTTCCTTGACGTGATTTGATTATTTCCACCTTTTCAACGCGATCTCGTGCGAGTGGAGAGGGTGGATCTTCCCTGACATGAAGTTTTTCTTTTCATCTTTGTTAGTTATTTCCATTTTTTTTCCTTAGCCAATTTAGGAAAATCATTCAGATCCTGCTTGAAATATGGGGAAAACTAAGGACGCATCTACGAATCAAACATTTACTTGCTCTCAGTCCGTAGCGCACACCCAAAAAAACAAACCCCCCATGAAGTTCCAATGAGCTTAAAATGGAAAATGGCAACCAACCACACCACCTAGACCTCCCACACGTGCTGACCAGGCTAAATAGTGTAGTTAAGTGGCTACTAGAATTACAACTAATCAAAATCTCTTCCTTTTGCACTTTATTCGGAAATTTTCTGTATACTCCATAGGCCAATAATTGTCCTGTATGTCTTGTACAAAGTGACAACCTGATTATAAAACCACCATCCCCCTTTGCCCAATTGTGCCCAACTTTGTATAGCTGGAAGGACGAGTGGATAGATGAATGTATTGTGGAGGAGGAATAAATATGCGAGAGACATCACATTAATTTCCCATGCTTGCGCAAAATTGCAATTATCTTTAATATGTTCTCACATGGAATTACTATGGTCTCTATTGCTTTATCCAAGTACACCACACATTTGTGCATGTGAAGTATGATTTCGTAATGTGCTTTCAATACAAGCAAGGTGTGGTAACAAGTCACAATGTTTTTTCCCATAAGTATGCTATTTTGGATGGAGTTCATTACATGAAGCATTCCACTTTTGGTTAGAGATAATGTTTATTATCACACCAATGTATATATATGCTTTCGCTAGGCAGTGATTTATTACTTTGTGTTGCGGTAATAATGTGTGTAATTTTGGGTAGAGGGTTGGAGGAGCGATGGATACGACGTGGGCTCTAAATTATCAGTAACCCTAGTACACACATTTCAATACTAAGCATTAATATGTCCATATTGATTACTTTTTATCTTAAGTACCAATGTTTCCTACAAAGGTTTTTTTGCACTATGTAAGAAAGTTCAAATTCCACTTTTTAAGCTGCTTGAACTTTCTTTGAAAAAGTGGAATTTATACTTCTGGCTAACTAAACTGGCATGATTTGAAAACTAACCGGAGACTCCCGAAAAAAGAAATCTTTATTTATTTGAAGACTTGGCAAAACCAACATATTATTTAGATCTTGGGTCGTGCAAGACGGCTAGACAAGCGCAAACCATAATATGTCAAGTCTAGTTGATCAGTCATGAGCGGCGTGTGAGGCTTGATACGTCCAACTTGCATCTATTTCCAATTGTTATTATATTGTTTAGATGAATATTTCACTTTATGACAGAGTTCTTATGCCTTTTCTCTCCTAAAGTGCAAGGTACACCGAAAGAGAGGGATTGCCGGTAGCCGGAATTCTTAGCCTGAAAAAGATTCAACAGAGATAGCTATTCTCCGGAGCTCCAAATGACCTGAAATTTTACGAAGAAATATTTTGGATTATATATAAAATACTAGAAGAAAGAAGTACCGACGAAGACCCTCTGCAGACCTACAAGGCAGGGGCACGCCCTACCCCGAGGGTGCACCTAGTGCCTTGTGGGGCCCATAGAGGCCCTCTGATATCCATCTTCTGCTATATGAGGCCATTTTCTCTAGAAAAAAGATAAGAGAAGACTTTCAGGATGAACCACCGCCGTCATGAGGTGGAACCTATGCAGGAGCACTTGTGCTCTCCGGCAGAGCGATTTTGCCTGGGATACTTCTCTCCAGGAGGGGGAAGTCAAAACCACCGTCATCACCAACATTCCTCTCATCATGGGAGGACTCATCTCCATCAATTGGAAAAAGCTCAATGTGGCGGGTCTCATATCAAGTGGGACGGAGGAAGGTCGGATTATTGAAATGAATCTTCACCAGCACCAGCTCATATCAAACCCTACTTCATCTCTTGTATTCAACCTTTGTCTCAAAACCTCGGATCGGTACATGTGGGTTGCTAGTAGTGTTGATTGCATCTCGTAGTTCATGCTAGTTGGTTTATTTGGTGGAAGATCATATGTTCAGATTGTGAACCGTATAATATTCTCCTCTGAACATGAACATGAATATGATTTGTGAGTAGTTTCTTCCAGACATGGGAGAAGTCTTGGTATAAGTAATCATGTGAATTTGAGTTTCGTTCAATATTTTAATGATGTGTTATGTTGTTCTTCCTCTAGTGGTGTCGTGTGAACACCGACTACATGACATATTACCATGCTTGGGCCTAGGGGAAGGCATTCTGGGATTAGTAAGTAGAAGGTGAGTTGCGAGAGTTACCGAAGCTTAAACCCTAGTTTACGCATTATTTCGTAAGGGGCAGATTTTGATCCTTATGTTTTATACTATGTTAGATTTATCTTAATACTTCTTTCATAGTTGCGGATGCTTGCGAGAGGGGTCAATCATAAGAGGGATGTTTGTTCAAGTAAGAACAACACCCTAGCACCGGCCATCTCACATAAAACCTTATCAAAGTAATGAACGTGAGTCAACGAATCACGATGAAGTTAACTAGACAATAT
This sequence comes from Triticum timopheevii, assembly GCA_963921465.1. Lineage (NCBI taxonomy): Eukaryota > Viridiplantae > Streptophyta > Magnoliopsida > Poales > Poaceae > Triticum > Triticum timopheevii. The sequence goes on along the minus strand of OY997262.1, from coordinate 463,168,078 downwards.
TACCATGTGTCCTGGCGAACGCTTTGCTCACTATAAGAATTATTTCTGGATTGTGCTTTTCAATAGAAGGATTGGGCTGCCTTGCGGCACCTTGCTACTTATGTTAGTAGTTACTTGCTACAAACTATCTTGCTATCAAACTATCTTTTACCATGCATTTTGTGGATTGTTTAAGCTTGAAGACCTATCAGCTGATAATACTAAGAAGAAAATGTTCCTTTTATCTTTGAAGGGAAAAACATTGGCATGCTACAGACTATTGGATGATCCTGAGACATGGTAAAACCGACTAAAATTGGAATTTAGTCAAAAAAATATCCTATGTACTTGGTCTATCCGAACACCCTACGTTGAACATGGTCTATTTTTGGACATAAATGAAATGACCCCAACTTTTTCCAATAGGCGAGCATGCCCATGGTAGGCATCCAAGTTAGGCTTGAACGATTCTTGACACCGTATGCGAGTTGCGTCACGTCCGGCCATTTATCAGTCATTTTTACCAAGAAAACTCCCGAAAGTGCAAGAATTGTCGAAAACTTGAACAACTTGGCATGGTGCCTAGAATTGGTCATATAAGCTCATGGAAAAAAATTGGGTCATTTAACGATGTTGAAAAAACATGCTCTCATACGGACCCTTCTAACCTACCTGAACACTCTTTTGAACATGGTCTATTTTTTCACATAAATGAAATGAACCCAACTTTTTTCTGAAGGTGGGCATGCCCATGGTAGGCAGCATGCCAGGTTTAAACGATTTTCAACCCCTTATTCAAGTTGCATCATGTCCGGGCATTTATCGACCATTTTCACTGAGAATACTCTAGAAAATGTAAAATTTGTTGAAAATTGAAACACTTGGCATGATGCCTTGAATTGGTCATAAAAGAACAATAAAAAATTGAGACCATTTTGAGGATACCGAGAAACAACGTGCTCTCAGACAAAGCCTTCGGGCTTACCCATACACCCTCCGTTGAACACTGTCTAGTTTTGGACATTTTTTAAATGACCTCAACTTTGCCAGTAGGTGGGCATGCCAACGGTAGGCATCCATATCAAGTTTAAACAATTTCTATCACCGTATGCAAGTTGCATCACGTCCGGCCATTTATCAGCCAATTTTCACCAAGAGAACTCTATAAAAATGCAAGATTTATTGAAAACTCAGGCATGCTTCGACACAGGAATAGGCCGGAGGTAGCACGTGGCCGGAGCAGTGAGTAATAACATGCAGCAGTGACGATGGAATACATGCGAGAGTGGCTCACTAGCAAGGTCGATGGGCGGTCTAGTGGATGACAATGTGGGATCGAGGAGAAGAGGATGTCAATGTGCAAACTTCCTGTTGTTTCCCACGACGATTGTGTAGGAGAGGAACAGAGTGTGAAATCAGAGAGATTAATCGAGGAGAGGAAGCGTCAACTTATGGTGGTTGTGCGAATATATACTTTGGTGGCTGGAATGTTGCCTAGGACGAAGTTATTGAGGGGGTAAAGATACGTGAGAAGATGAGCCTCATGGTGTAGGCGAAGAGATAATATACAATTGCAGTTAACTCCAAATAGTAGATTTGAATATTGATTCAAAACGACAATAATAATGATGACATGGCAGCCTGCATGCATGTGCATGAAGAGTTAGTGGGAACGCATTTTGACACATGGGCCTACTTGATAATGTGGATAGGCTGCATGTGAAGATAAATAGAGTAATAGGGATGGACTTTTTAAGTACGGCGTAGTATATAGGATGTGATTATTTTAGCAAGTAATTTTTTTGAACGTTCAAAAAAAATCCTCTTTGTCAATGACCCAATCTTCTATGGCTGGCCGGTCCATGGGCCGCCCCTTTATAATACTAGTGGTTGGGGCGTCACCTTGTGGCGCCGCTTAAGAGGTAATTGTGCGCATGTTTTCATTTAAAAAATACATGAAGTCCTTACCTTCATCTAAAATAATATCTCAGAAAAAATCCTCACCTCCATAATAAAAAGAAGTAAAAGAGGAAACAATTATTGCCGCGTCCTACCAGCGAGCGCCACTTTACATAGCCCTTCATTTAAAAAAATACTTGAGTCCTTACCTCCATTTAAAAAAAGTATTTTATAAAATTCCTCATTTCCATCTATATTTTTTCAAAAGCTTTCTCATTGTGGCCAACCAGCTTGCGCCACATGGACTAGCTGGTTGGCCACCATTATGGCTACTCTTAATGGGTTTAATACAATAAAAATGATCACATGGCACAAGCCTCACCATGAACGAGGTGGCGGCCCCGGCGTACTTCTTCGACGAGGCGCCCGCCGCCAGCAGCGAACTTCAGACCGTCCCCGAGGTCGAGCATGGTGCTCCTCCCACTACCTGTTCGAGGTGTGCCCAAGCGGCGACGCGTCTGAGGAGTCAGTGCTCACTTCGTCTGCGGCAGTACCTTCATCCATGACCACCGCCGACATCGTTCTGAGCTCACTGCTGGTGGCTGCTCCTTAGTGGCGCACACCACCTGTTCGACTACGGGTCTCGACCCCAATAGTGGGCATATCTAGGTCGCTAAGGTGCCCTTGCTCATGGTGGGCCAGTTCCTGATGGCCCTTGATGTCTTCTCTGAGATCGCGGCCTCTGTGGGCAAGCTCATGGTCGATCCTTCCATGGTTCCGCTCACAACCAGTTTGATTGCATGTTCTAAAAGTGATGACGGCGTATCGTCCCATCACCCATGTGTCATTGACAAACCAGGCTATTTTTTTAAAATAATATATTATTTTTATTAAATTTAAAAATATTAAGCGGTAATTATATTTTTTTAAATAATACCCAGTCGGCCAACTGCTGGCCGATTGGATCCAGTCGGCCTACTGCTGGCTGATCGGCACCTAGTTGGCGCACTGCTGGCCGATTGGATCCAATAGGCCCACTATTGGCTCTAGTCGGCCCATTGCTGGCCGATTGGCCCCCAGTCTGCTTCCTCTTGGTCGACAGGTGCATGCACCCATTTTTCTGTTGAATAGGTATTTGAAAAATGTTGAAGAAGTATATGAAAAATGTTGAATAGGTATTTGAAAAATTTTGAACAAGTATTTGAAAACTATTGAATAGGTATTTGAACAATGTTGAAGAAGTATTTTAAAAAATATTGATCACGTATATAAAAATGTTAATCAAGCATTTGCAAAATGTGTAGAACAAGTATTTGAAAAATGTTGAACAAGTATTTAAAAACTATTGAATAGTATTTAAAAAATGTTGAAGAAGTATTTAAAAAATATTGATCATGTATATAAAAATGATAATCAAGTATGTGAAAAATATTGAATATTTGTTCAATATTTTTTAAATGCTTTTTTTACATTTTTCAAATACTTGTTCAACATTTTTCAAATACTTATTTTACATTTTATACAAATGCTTGATTAATATTTTTATATACATGATTAACATTTTTTAAATACTTCTTCAACATTTTTCAAATACCAATTCAACAGTTTTGAAATACTTATTCAACATTTTTTAAATACTTGTTCAACATTTTTGCAAATGCTTGATTAACATTTTTATATACATGATCAACATTTTTTTAAATACTTCCTCAATGTTTTTCAAATACCTATTCAACATTTTTCAAATACCTATTCAACATTTTTCAAATACTTCTTCAATATTTTTCAAATATCTATTCAACGGAAAAATGGGTGCATACACCTGTCGGCCTAGAGGAAGCAGACTGAGGGCCAATCGGCCAGCAGTGGGCCGACTGAATCCAATCGGCTGGCAGTGGGCTGACAGGGGGGCCAATCGGCCAGCAGTAGGCCGACTAGATCCAATTGGCCGGCAGTGGGCCCAATCGGTCAGCATTAGGCCAACTGGATCCAATCGGCCAACAGTAGGCAAACTGGATATTATTTAAAAAATATATAATTACCGCGTAATATTTTTGAAATTTAATAAAAATAGTGTATTATTTAAAAAAAATAGCACAAACCAGTGCTCTCCAGTTCATTGGGAACCACCTTGGCCACTACCACCTCAACATATATTTGAGAAGCTATTCCTGAGGCAACCATTTGGAAATCTCAATTACTATGCTACCTGAATTACCTTGAGTTTCCTCTGGTTACCATTATTTGCATGTGGAGTTTGGAAACTTTAGTTTTGAGTTACTTTCTGTTGAAGAGTGCTGGAAGTATTGGAAATATGAGCCTGGGTATGGTTGTGCTTCAATGGAAGAATCAAATGCCGAATTAATCCTTGTGAGCAGGACCATTCCATTATAACTCTTGAAAATCTACTGGGTACTCCTTATTGGGTTCGTTCTCTACGATTTTTTAAATCTGTTATGCACTTGAGAGTATACTGCAGTTTTTGGCCACTTATGCAGCAGTTTAGTGACAATGGATGGCTCTCATTTGAAGTTGAAATATCTGTGACCGACATGGTGCTTTTGCCAAAGGACACAATTCAGTTGCAATCTTGGCCACCACCTTCAAGTATACCTAGCGTTGTGTTCCAGCATATTCTCTTGCTTGTGCAATCTGAATATGGTGCACCAATGTTTCAGTTTTGTCCATCAATTGGATATTTGTTGGTTGGATTATGCTACATGCTACTGGATATTCGTGAAGAATGTTTCTCATTAATAATTGGACGTACCAGAAGTGCAGTGCCATACTTGGACAACCAAAATGATGGTAAGTCGTTTCGGTGGGAAATTGCTTGGTCAATTCCTCTGGGATATTTACAGCAAGAACTCATATTTTGCACTACTGGGGACGCTCCATCATGTGATTCCGAACTATAACTGTGGACTATTGCTTTGTGGTTCTCCTCTGTGTCTGTTGTTCCGGATGATACCTCTGTGGAAACATCTTGTGCTTGTCCAGATTTTGGAGAAGCATTGCAGTCAAGTAGAGGTGCTTCCAGACTTCGACTAGTTGGAATGCTTTGTTGTCACGTATCACCAGCCAAACCACATGGCAGCAATTGCACTGAACTACGATTCCAGAGAGATTTAGTGCCAGGGATTGACCGACTAGTGCTGAAGAGGTACAATATGTTTTCTATTGGGAGTTCTCTTGAGCTGGAATTGTTGGATGGCGTTTTCTTGCAAACATGGTTTCTCTCCTGCTACAGTGTACATAGTATTCTGTGTGGTTTTGAGCTTGTTTGGCATGGAAAGAAGATGTCTTGCATGGTCACTTGTTTGGCATGGAAAGAAGATGTCTTGCTGGTTTTGGGAGTCAGACAATGATAAGTCTTCTTGCACTGGAGTAGTAACTGACGAAATTACGAGATGGTGCCTTGTCGAACTGAAAACTTGGGTTAATCAATGTACAACGAGTGTTTTGATAATATGGCCTCATTTCACAAAGATTCAGACTGCGGACTTATTTTCAGAAGGTATGAGCTCTTGGAATTATCCAATGCCATGTGTGAGTTCTATGTTGTTGAAGAATGGACGGGATATGCAGTGTTGTTTTGAGACTATCCAATGGAATGGTCTTTTCACGTACAATATTCTGCTAGTGGCAAACAACTTGCGATCTTTAGTTGCAAATTATGTGCATCCTTGGACTCCTGGAGAGGTTTCATTCCTTAATTCAGAACAAAGCAAGCTCCAGGAGGTTCTTACATTAACAGAGGAACACCATTCACTTAATTGGGAGTGCATCATTCGCACGAATTCAAGGACTTGTTGCCATATATTCAGTTTACTATCTCCTATTCAGAGGAGCCATGGTCACCACTCAAAGCTCCGATTGTGATGAGTGTTAGATGTGTATATTTCTTTGTGTACATCCCCATTGTATAAGGGGCTTTTCTACACTTTACCACATTTGTATATGTAATGGCCTTTGGCCCTCAGTAAAGCTAGTTGCTCACTTATCCAACAATGAGGTCTCTATTTTGTGAGGTACCTGCAATTCAAAATTTGGAGCAGTGGTTGATATACATGCAGTTGAGACTGAAGATACTTGATGCATCACATGTGGATGCCAGTTTGAATTACTTGTTGGAAGACATAAAGTACAACCATGAGAACTTACTTGCTGTACCTTTACACTGTTCTGAAAAATTCCAATTGGAAATTGCTTGGCCGATTGATTTAGGATACTCAGCCAGTGCCAACAAGTCCAGGCAACTGTTCCTCGTATTACCATTGTACTTGAGTGTTCTAGAGCTCAGTTTCGTCAGCTGGCATCATGCAGCCCTTATAGGACATCATCTGGAAGCAATTTGTTGCGTACTCATGGAAAATGCTCTGTGGGCGCGATGCAACATTTGTGTAGCAACCACTCGAACTAGTGGAGTGCAGAATTTGCACTTGCCATTCGATCCTGGCAAGCAACACTTCTTCTGGTTTTTTCCAAACAAGAAACTGAAGGAGGGCAGTCTTCTGCGGCGCGAACATACTGTTGTGATCACTACTACGACAACGCATTCTACTCTGATCAAGTCCGTGCCAACTAAGATCGGTACCTCCACGCCCTTGTCGACTGGGTACCCGTCGGACCACGATGATGATTACATCGACTTCGTTGAAGGTATTGCAAGTACCATGGGATCCCGGCAGGTTGGCGTGGTTTCGGCTTGAGGGCAAGCCGCATTTTATGCAATATCCTATTTGACGCTCTTTGCGTCAAACTGTCGGCGCTTCGCACAGGCGAGCGACCGAGCAGCGACGCGATGGGCCAGTCCAGTTTACCAGTGCACGTACAAAACCAACTAGCCAGCCGGTTTTGGGAGCCTTCTAGAAGGTTCCCTGAACCGGTTTTTTGTTTTTTACCAGTTTTATGTTTCTATTTTTTTTTCCTTTTTTGTTTTCTCTTTCTTTTTTCTTCAGTTTTCCTTTTCTTTTGACATTTTCAAAGTTTATATTCCTTTTATTAAAGTTCATGTTTCGAAAAACTTTCACCAGTTTTAAAAAATGTTTGTGCTATTTAAAAAATTTCATAATTTCAAAAGATGGTAGTATTTTCAGTAATTGTTTATAAATTTAAAAAATGTTTCTATATTTCAAAAAATGTTCTTGCTATTTAAAAACATTCAAAATTTCAGAAGATGGTAGTATTTTCAAAAAATGTTCCTAAATTAAAAAAATGTTTGTATTTTTCAAAAAATGTTCCTGGTTTTCTCAAATGGTTCACAATGTTTTTTTAATTTTTCACAGCTTTTGATAAAATGTTCGAGATTTCAAAATATGTTTCCATTTCAAAAATTGTTCACAAATTTAAAAAATGTTCGCATTTTTAGTTTTTCAGCAGTTTCAAAAAATGGTCCGGTTTAAAAAGTTGTTCGCAAATTTTAAAAAAATGTTCAAGTTTTCAAATTTTGTTCCGGAATTTTCAAAATATGTTCACGTTCTCAAATGTTGTTCGGGAATTTCAAAATATGTTCGCGTTTCCAAATATTTGTTTTGGAATTTAAAAAATGTTCCTGTTTTTCAAAAAAAATTACAAATTTTCAACAAATATTATGTTTTCGAACAAATTCACAAATTCAAAAATACTGTTATTATTTTAAATTTTGTTTCCCATTTCAAAAATGTTCGGGGGGGATTTTGATTGTTTTTATATTTTTAAAAATTGTTCGTAATTAAAAAAATGTTCATGTTTTAACTTTTGTTCCTGTTTTTCGAAAAATGTTTACATACTTTTTTTTGGAAATTTGCGACCTGGTATTAAAGTTTTGTCGCCGCTTTTAGTTTATTTATTAAGTTTCGCATTGTAAATTTAACACTTAGGCGATCCAGTCGTGCTTGCTAACGCAGTTTGTTCATCTATACAAGATGTGGTGGGTTCGATCCCTAACGAAAATTGTTTTTGCGATTTTTATCTTCGCGAGCCACCGCAACGATTTTTATCTTTGCGAGCCACCGCAAATGGGCCGGCCCAAGATCGGCTGCGCCCTGTGCGAACCTCGCAGTTAGCGTCGCATAGAAGCTCTCGCATTTTATGGGGGAAGGATTGTCAGCGACCCTGTCTTCTATGGCTGGGCCGGTCCATGGGCCGCCACTTGTGGACCCTGGCCTGCTCCACAACTACACGAGGCAAGTGCTACGAATACAGGTGGTGCTGCCCACGACCCAGCGATTATCTGGGAAGCTCATCGTTGGTCATTGCAGGAGTGGACGACCCAACGATTCTGGAAACGATCACATGTCGTGAAGCACTAGCCCTGGCCGAAGATCTCAACGTGAATAACCTGATGATCGCTTCTGACGCGAAGCAAGTGGTGAGTGACATCCAAAAGTCACATATGGGCAAAAACGCTGCAATTATTCAAGAGATTAAATTTAGAGCTTCTTCTTGCATTTGTAATTTTACTTTTGAAGGTCGTGCGGCTAATAGAGACGCACATAAACTTGCTAAGTTTTCACTTTCGTTAGGGCCGGGGCGCCATGTGTGGTTTGGCCAACCCCAGGTTCCAAATTGTATCCCACGTCGTGTGGAGTTTGGTGATGAATAAATTGTTTTTCACCCCTCAAAAAAAAAAGGTGGTGCTGCCCACGAAGGAGGGGGGCTTGGATGGAAAGGCTTCGGCCTCGGCTTTTTTTTAGGGAAAGGCAGTAGAACTGCCTGAATATATTAAGGAGGAGTGAAAACAATACAATGATTCAGTTACACAGACTGGGGTTAAGGTGGCCCACACCAAAATACATAAAACAATTAATCTGGCTCAGGTTCTGGGGAGTTCACAACATCCGAGAGCCAGTGTGTAGAGATGGAGGCGAGGGAGATGTCTTGCTTGATGAGGTGAAGAATAGCAGGTTCGTGAAGCGACTTTTGCTGAAAGACACGCCTGTTCCTTTCCTTCCAAATGTTCCAAGCAGTCTAGATGGCCACCCTCTTGGCTCTATCATCAAGACATGAGGTTAAGTCGTCCCACCAATGCTTAATAGAGCCAGCAACCTGAGCAATGGTTGCAAGAGGAGGGATGCCCAAATCGGTTCCCACCAAGTACCGAACACTGCAAGCAAACGGGCATGAAACAATGAGGTGAGAAGGGGTCTCCACTTCCTGGTCGCAGAGAGTGCAAATGTCATCGTGAGGGATCCCACGGATGGCCAAATTGTTGCTGGTGAGATACACCTCTAAGCCAGAGCCATATAAAGAATGTGCACTTGGCCTCCACCTTTGCTGCCCACATCTTATCGAACTGAAAAGGAGAGACAGACCCTAGGAATTGGCATTGGTAAGCCGAGGATGCGGAATACGTCTTGGAGTTGTGCCAGACCCAGGAGATGGAATCAGACACCATAGGATCGAGGGCCTCGGCTTGGCTGGCGACTTCTCTGTAGTTCGGGTTCTTCCTCCTCTGCTCTCTGATCCGGTCTTCTTCCTTGAGATCCACTTGTAATTCATAGTTGTATCTAGAATCACGGTGATTGAGTGAATCTACTAGTTGGATTCTAACACTCTTATACCCCAAAAGTAAGTAACTTCAGAATTTAAGCAAGTCATATATTTTCACATTGACTACGATTCTAACAGAATTAACATGAAATTGATACAACTAAATTATCATGACTACTATAATACTCCACACGAAGAACCATGACTAAGAAACATCTTATTGTCAAAGTGTCACATTAAGGACCATGCATGCCAATGTCCAAAATTGCCTGCATTTAGGATTGGAGGGAGTAGGAGTGTAGTAGATAGAAACCTTCATTTCTATATATCCTGTAAAAGTTATTCCTCTGTTCTTGGCCTAAGCCTTTTGTTCTTACCTGTGTTAGCTCGGAACGTGTTGCTGTGCACCTCTATAATTCACAGTAGAAAACTGACTGGTGTCCGCTACTCTGGCTACATGGAAAATATTGAGGTGGCCTTTCAGACAAAAATAAAAATAAACGATGGGTACTGCATCACTCCACGAACTGAACACAGATTAGAATCGTCAGGGAAATCGTACCACATTGCAACTATCACAAAATATATACTTTTTTCCAGATCTATGTACAAGGAATGAAAATGATAAATTTTATATGAATAGTAGCCAGAGGTCCAGTTCAGTCAGCATTCATGATATAATTCTGGATTTGAAGGTTTGTGGTTCAAGTTTATGTGCCTCAAATCAATGTTATCAATATTTGAGAAAAAAATTGGACACTTTGAATTTCTTCCCTGCCTACAGTCACCGGTATGAAATAAAACAAGAGAGAATCAAAGCTGACGAAATCAAATAAAAATAATTGGACGGTACAGATAAAGTAACTTTTTAGTCAATGTATGGGAGATATTTTTTTTGTTTTGTTTTCAGAAGGATGTATGAGAAGAGTTGGGCCAACCAGAAATGAAAGGGTGTATGAGCGTTAGAATGGAAAGCTTGGGGTTGATTCTGAGGCTGACAGAGAGCGTGTTAAATGATCGTTAGATGCAAAGTTAGAGGTTTAAACTGGGCTAATTGGATCCATATAACTTCTTCTTTTTTGCGGGTGAATTGGATCCATATAGCTAATTGTATTTTTATTTTATTTTTGACGAAACGTACCAGTGCTACTTTTCATTCATTAAGAAGGAACCGAAATTACAGAGGAATACATGGATGAGAGGAAATAGATTACACCTGACACAATAGAAGGGAAAAGGAAAGGAAAAGAAAAGGACCGGAATGCCATCATCTTCCATCGTCCTCGCGAACGGAAGGCTGCATGAGAACACCACCACGGCAGACAAAGAGCTCCAATCAACCGACACCATCCATGATGCCACAAGGCTATTGGTGTAGCCGAAGGGCAATGAGTGACCGAGTCCACACCCGGACGAAGAGTCACACACATCCGAGTCTACAACACAATAGTGGCACCGCCGGCGAAGCCGAAGGGCAACAAGGAGCCGAGTGTACACCCAGATCGCTTCACTGTGCTCACCGACCACCGTAATCGCAGAAGGAAAACTCCGGCAGCACGGAACCACACCCGAAGAAGACACCACCAGAGAAGAAGAGCAATCACATCACAACAAACAATCCACTTGACCCTCGACAATGTCAGCAAGAAGGCAAGTAGAGGGGCTCCCCAACGCTATTTGTATTTTTCATCACAAGTTATGGATATTCTGTTAGGAATGACTACCAATGAGTGCTTAGTGACTTCTGAAAACAAGACGGGGAGCAGGGGCACTTCCTGAGTGGACCAATCAAACAATGTCTTTGCACACAATTCTCATAATTTACATGTTGGTGTTACAATTCAACTGACACTCACATACAACTCGCATCCATCATTCCTGTCTTACTTCCCGGGCACGAAGTTGGTGGCGAATGCCCACGCGTTGTTGTTGACAGGGTCGGCAATGTGGTCGGCAAGGTTCTCCAATGGGCCCTTGCCGGTGACAATGGCCTGCACAAAGAAGCCAAACATGGAGAACATGGCGAGGCGGCCATTCTTGATCTCCTTAACCTTGAGCTCCGCAAATGCCTCGGGGTCGTCGGCCAGGCCAAGCGGGTCAAAGCTGCCACCAGGGTAGAGTGGGTCGACGATCTCGCCGAGCGGACCACCAGCAATGCGGTACCCCTCAACGGCCCCCATGAGCACAACTTGACAAGCCCAGATGGCGAGGATGCTCTGAGCGTGGACGAGGCTGGGGTTGCCAAGGTAGTCGAGGCCACCCTCGCTGAAGATCTGAGAGCCAGCCTTGAACCAGACGGCCTCACCGAACTTCACACCATTGCGGGCAAGCAACTCGGGAAAGACACAACCAAGCGCACCGAGCATGGCCCATCGACAGTGGATCACCTCGAGCTCCCGGTTCTTGGCGAAGGTCTCAGGGTCAGCCGAGAGACCGGCGGTGTCCCACCCATAGTCACCAGGGAACTCACCAGTCAAGTAGCTGGGGGGCTCGCCGGAAAGCGGGCCGAGGTAGAGCACACGGTCAGAGCCGTACCATGGGCTGCTCGACGGAACTTGTTTGGCCTCCGCGGCAGTCTTGCGCATGTTCACACGTGCCTCGCCAATGAAAGCCGACGAGGGCAAGTTCTTGACGGCCTTGCCGGTGAAGGACGAAGAGGAAAGAGACATGGTGGTGGCCGCTATTGCGCTGCACTTATGGTGTGTTGTCCCTGTGTGTTCTCCAATAGTGTGGCTTGAGTGTGTGGAGATGGTTTAAGAGGAGATTGTAGGGAGCTATTTAAAGAGCTTGAGCCTTGAGGGAACAAGAATACAGAGAAATTAATTGGTTTCTGTTTGCCGACAGCTGACAAGAGGGACGGTGGTGAAAAGAAATCTGCAGCTTGGATGCCATTGGTGCAGCCAGTGGCCTTAAATGGATGAGATGTACTTGTGGCTATGGTTAGGGCTAAGGCTCGTGACTGGACCAGCTTTTGTATAAGACAAGTCGAAAGAGACCGCTGGCTTAAAAAGTGTAGGCCACGGGCACGGGATGGTTTACCAGTTCATTTGGCCGCATCCTCTTGCATGTTTTCCCAACGTACATCACACTGGGAGCTTGCCCAACAAAGTTGATGCTGGTTGATCGTGCCGCATCTTCTTGCATGTTTTCTTTGCGTGTTGGGTTTAATTGTCGGAGTGATCGTGCTTTTATGGGGCTGCATGTTCTGTGAGTAGTTCACGTGTGATAGGTTTTTGTCGGGTTTTTCCTGACTTTTTGTTAATTAACTGGGCAATTCTCTTATGCTTCATTAATTGATTAGGCAAATATTTTGTCTCCATTTCAAAAAAAAATTGATATCTGGCGACTTAACGCTGGGTTTGATCGTTGCAGAAAATTTTCATACGGTCGGCACATACATGACATGACTACAAGAGTAAATATGTGTTTCTTTGCCTCTTGTGATTGTCCAACCCCTGAAAAATACTAGAGGTACGGCGGAACCCAGGGCAAACCAGTGAAACATGTGTGGATAGGAAGACCAAGTGGATTCGTGACCACCAATTAATTAGCTCCCTGCTTCTCTACGACTAGACTCATGCACAGACGCATGCAGGTTATATAAGGAAGCACCCGACCTGACCAGCTCGCTCATCAAACACCACACACAATGCCCATCGCAATGCCTTCCATGCCGGCTCCGGCACTAGCCCTGGCGCTGCTCGGTGCTTTCGGCCTCGCCATCGCCCCGGCTGTTCATTCGGCCCCCACCATCGAGGCCATCGAATCTACATGCGCCAAGACAATACAGCCAGACTCTTGCAAACACGTCCTGCTCGCGAACATGGCCGCCGGCTCACCGGAGGTGAACAGCGTCCCCCTAATGTCCCTGCAAGTCGCGGCAAAGCTCGCCAAGATGGCGAACGGATTCGCCAACGCCAGGCTCACCACGAACCCGCACCCCGCCAAATGCCTCCAAAACTGCATCGACGACCTTCATAGAGTGGCCAAGGCATTTGAGGGGCTCCCAGTGGAGGCGGTCAAACCTGGCGACGAGGCGGGGGTGCTGTCCTTCAGCTCGGAGTTCAGGCCGACATGCGGGGACGACTGCCCGAAGCCAATCCCCGAGAGGACCGAGGACGAACGGGCCACGCGCGACAAGTTTGTGGGTGTCATGAGAGCGATCGGCGTCATGCAGGACCTTTTCATAACCAAGACTTGGTAACAACGTACGGAGTACCTCGCCTAATTTCATTTTGTTTCTTCTTCTCCTTTTTTTGTGGGTTATTTTGTTTGTTCTTCATTGGTGGATTTCCATCGTGTCTATGAGCACAGGCTTCTGGATTACAATGCATTACCGTGATGTACTTATTAGTACTTTGACACTTTTCTTTGTTTAATAAATAATTGTGTGCATCGCTCGATGCAGAGGCGGGTAATCCCCTTTTCAAGAAAAGAACTCCCTCCCTTCATAAATATAAAGATATTCGAATGTTTTGAATCAAATGTATATAAACACGCTCTATTGTGGTGGTCGACTCATTTCAGTTCATATGTAATTAATATTGAAATATCCAAATCGTCTTATTTGTTGAACCACTTTATTTATTTATAACTGTGGCTGTATGTATCACTCAGATGCAGAGGCCGGGGAGTCCCCCCTTTTCGAAAAAAAATAGAGGATGTACATGCCAAGAAATTAAAAGAGGAATCAAGGTGGATTTTTGTTACCAGCTGGTGAGGACCAAGTCATAAATATAAAGAGGTCTTGTCGTAGAAAAATTGCGCAAGGGAAGTTTTGTTGCGAAACGTAGACCCGTCGTAGACCATTGCAACAAGCATATGTTTCATAAGTATTTTTTTTTTGCAAGGGAAGTTTTGTTGCAAAACGTAGACCCGTCGTAGAACATTGCAACAACGCATATGTTTCATAAGTATAGGTCCAGTTGCAGAACCTACTTCGACAAAGGATGGTATGCGGGCCTTCATTTAGATGTGTGTCATGCAGAGAAGGTGGCGGACGCGGCTGCTATGATCCGCCGGGTAATGGTAAGTGTTTCCCATATTTTTAGTAGTTTCCGAACATATTTAATTATTTTAAATACATATGTATATTAATTTATGTTCTTCAAAAATCTAATAATAATAATATTTTTTAGGGAAAAAGTAAAAATAATATTAATTAGCTGCAAACGGTCAGACAAATACGGCCCATAAAGTTGTGATGTATGCGGCGGGGGCCTCATACTGGCCCGAAGGCGATCCTACTGGGCCAGCCCAGCAAAACTCCATCAGTACAGGCGTAGCGCGAAAAAAGCGGAAAAAACCGGGGTTCCTATATGGCGCGTAGGTCCCCGCGTAAAACCGTAGTGTGTAACCCCCTGCGTCTTTCCTTCCATTATCGGGCCGGCCCAGTTCGCTTCTCTTTCTCTGGTTCTGCCGGTTTTTGAAAGGTTCTAGAACCTTCCCAGAACCATTTTTCTTTTGTTTTTTATGTCTCCTATACATTTTTTTCGTTTTCCTCTTCTTTTCAAAAAAAAATCTTTCGTTATTATATTTGGTTTTTTATTTCATTTTTCGTTTTTTCTTTCCTTTATTCTATTTCTTCTTCTTCTTCACTTTTTGACTATTTTTGGCAATCTTTTATTTCGAATTCGCTAACAACTTTTTTTTGTTAATCGAATTCAAAAAAAAAACTGTTCATCCAATTCAATTTTTTGTTTGTCAGATTTAAATATGTTTATAAAAATTCAAAAGTTGTTCATCAAATTAAAAGAATGTTTATCGGTTTCTTTTTTGATTGAATTTTTTTTCATCAGATTCAAAAAATGTTCATCACATTCAAAATTTGTTCACTGAATTAAAAATCTGTTCATCATTTTTTCAAAATAATGTTCATAGAACGCAAATTTTGTTCATCATTTTTTAAATATTTCTCTAACACAAAATTTTGTTCTTCAAATTAAAAAAATTGTTCATCAAATGCCAAATTTGTTCATCAATGTTCAAAATATGTTTATCAATTTTTTTTAAAAAGTTCATTCCTTTGGAATCATGAACATTTTTTACAAATAAGTGAATATTTTTTCGAATTCTCGAATATTTTTTGAACTATGACCATTATCTTACATTCAAGACAATTTTTTGTAATCACGAACATTTTTTGCAAATTCGTGAATATTTCGCGAATGCATGAATTTTTTTAATCATGAACATTTTTAAAATTTGTGAAATGTTTTGTAATCATGAACATTTTTTGCAAATACTTGAACAACTCTTGAATGCATGAACTTTTTTTGAAATCATGAACATTTTTTAACATTTGTGAACATTTTTTAAATTTGTGAATATTTTTTTGCAAATTTATGAACATTTTTTGAATTCCCGAGCATATTTTTGAAATCATGATTGTTTTTTTTTCAAAATTAACTTTTACTGAAATTTAGAAGCTGATTGATATCCTGAATTATTGAAAATAAACGGAAAGGAAAAGACGAAAAAAACAGGAGCGTGCCTGCCGCAGATGGGCCGGCCCGTGGCGCGCCATATAGGAGCTCTCGGAAAAAACACCCTAAAATTGGTTCTCAGCGAGCCGTGAGAACAGCGAACGAGTTACTAACCACCTGAACAACTTTGCGCTGCTGACCAACTACAGGGCGAACATTTAAAGTATTTCGCACTTCCTCAAAAAAAAAAATTTAAAGTACTTCGCAGCCACGTAATTTATTACACATGTCATCGTTTACTGTAGCACTTTCATTTTAATTTTTTTGGAAAACATTTTGGAAAAAGTTCATGAATTAAAGAAAAGTTCATTTGTTTTGAAAAAATAACCGATTTTGAAAAAGAGTTCACAATTTTGAGAAAAATGTCTATCGATTTTGAAAAAGGTTCATCCATTTGAAAAAATAGTTTAAAAGTATTGAGAAAAAAGTTCATTGATTTGGAAAAAGTTCATGAAAATTCAAAAAGGTTCATCGGTTTTGAAAAAAGTTCATCAATTTTAAAAAAAAGTTCATGAATTTGGAAAAAGTTCATCGATTTTGAAAAAATTGAAAACAAAAGATCGACATTGAAAAAAGTTCATCAAAATTCGTAAAAGTTTCATCAAATTTGAGTAAAATTTCATCGAAATTTTAAAAAGTTCATCGATTTGAAGAAAAAGTTCATGTATTTTCGAACCAATTCTTCAGACCAAGACGAAGAAAAAAAAGAAAAAAAATTAAAAAGTAAAAAGAAAAAAAGGAATAAGGGAGAAGAACGAACAATAGAAGAAAAAATTAAAAGGTAACAGATCCCGCTTGGCGGCCGCGTGGTTACATTAGCATTCCTTGATGAAGGAGGTAGCTGGTTCGATTCCTAAAAGCAACCTTTTTTGCGGATTAAGACACAACAGAAAAACACGTTAGATGGGCTGGCCCATAGCGGCGCGGGGGTATGCGCCCCTTTGCGCCGTTTAGGGAATGCTCGTAAGTAAACCCGGGCATGGGCAGCCCGGCACGGCCCGGGCCGGGCTTGGGCTTTGTTTTGTAGCCCAAAATGTAGTTCGGGCCGGGCTCGGGCTTCTCTTTTTTTATTTTTCAGGCCGGGCTTTCGGGCTTCGGGCCGGGCTTGCACGTAGACGTACTAAAAAACAGCGTTCGGGCCGGGCTTTCGGGCTTCGGGCTTGAATTCGGGCTGGGCTCGGGCTTGAAATCAGGGAGTATTCCGGGCTTCGAGCTGGGCTCGAGCTTGAGAAATGAAGGTCGGGCTTTTACAAGCCCGGCCCGACGTTTGCCCATGCTTACTCGTAAGCAGCATATATAATGAAATTCACGATCTCCACGTCAATTACTTGCAAACCTTTTTTGGACGGCCACATAAAAATCCAGGGGGGTTGTCTCATGATGGAAGTGTTGGTGCAGCGGCAGTAGTGTTCATGGCTAACCTCTTCGGCCCGTCGACTCATGCTTCCATCACGGTGGATCAAACCTCCAAGGTCAACCAAACACTCGCCATTGGTTGCGAGACTTCTTCACCTCACTAATACACCCACGATAAGACCCATTGACAAATTCCATTATTTTACCAACATTTGTATTGGATTCATTTTTTCCATAAAAAAAATGCAAAGAAAACCCGAATGGTGACTAGAAACGACCATATGAGATATGACACATGAGTAAGTGTGCATGATGGTGTAATACACTGAGAGTGGCTCATCCACAGGGAGCCCATCAGCAGGCCTGCCCAAGGGCCTAGAAGGCAAACCGTGTACCTGTGGACAGGAAGGAGCCCAGAGGAGGAGAGGTGCATCTTCAGACCATCTTGGCCCCCAAGTCTACATTGGCGCGACCTAGATCGCATATCCCTCTTTGTAAAACCCTAGCCCCACCATGTAAATAAGGGGAGGGCTAGGGGCTCGCATTCCCATCTATTCTCATAGATTAAACTCTATGTAACATTAACTAGTAGAAAAAGGGTCAAATGTGAGACACATTAGTCCTGGTTTGTAACAGAACCGGCACTAATGTGTCCATTAGTGCCGGTTCCAACGGCTAGCCGGGAGGAGCTCTTTAGTACCGGTTCGTGGCAAACCTTTAGCACCGGTTTGTGCCACGAACCGGTACTAATGAGAGTGGTGGCAGGATGTTGTCAGAGTGGGGCCCTTCCAGCACCTTTGGTACCGGTTCGTGGCACGAACCGGTACTAAAGGTCGTCCTATATAAATCCTTTGTCCACCCGCACTCTGTTCTTCCCCCTTTCCCCTCTCCCTCTCCTCTGTTCTTCCCTTCTTCCTCTCGAGTTCATCACAAAATTTGCCCCAAATTTGTCAAGATTTGCAGGCCCTCATCCATTCAAATGATCACCAAGGTTAGCAACTTTGTCCTTTCATCTCTCATTGCTAGATTAGCTCTTGCATTGGTTTATATAGTGATTAATTGTGGGTTTTAGTAATTTGGGAGGAATTATATGTGGTAGTATTTGATTTATATGCAATTTGAGGTCAAAATAACACTTAGTTTGCATATGTAGGTGTGGTTTACTTAGTGCCTTCTAAATCTCCGTCGTAACCACCGTCGATCGCCCGCACCGTCCCGTCGCCGGCACCACCTTGTGGTGAGCCTCTTGTTCATGAAATTTTATATAAAAAATTGATGTTTGTGTGATTTGGATATATAGTTACTCGTATAATAATTATCTTACCCGTACGTTGTTTGTTATACATAGTGCCATGGTTTTGATATCCGTCCCCGTCGGCCCTCGTCCTTGTTATGATTCGGATGTGGTATATTCTCTTTTAAAACTATTTGTTGCATTTCATGTTTATGACAAATTATGCCCATCAAGTTGACATAGATATTTTTATCTAGGAGGTATGTGAACCGGAAATTCCAACCGACCCTATTGTCGAGAGGTTAAATTTAGTTGAAAGAGAAAACGAGTACTTGAAAGAAAAATTGAAAAGAATTGAGGGGGAGAAGATGGAATTGGAGTTGCATGTTGCCGATGTCGTCGATGATCACAAGATCAAGATGGAGAAAATGCGCTTGAAGATTAGAAAGATTAGAAAATATGCCATCGATAGTGAGGCTTGATATCATTATGCTGTTGGATCAATTGTTACCTTAGTTGCGATCTTGATCGCATTTGTTGTTGCATTTAAATGCTTTAGCTAGAGAGTTATTTGTTTGTTGCATTTAAGTGTTGTATGAACTTTATGTATGAACTTGTATTAATTTGGTCTATTCGGTGTTGTGTAATGAAGATGAGCCGACAATGGATGTACGATGACCGATGCTCTCCCCAGTTAGTTGAGGGCGTGCATACTTTTCTGCTTGCGGCTGAGGCAAACAAGCGGGCGGATGGTTTTATGCCTCGTCCATGTGCTGGCTATAAGAATGGTCGCAATTACTCTACGTCAAGAACCATTCACGTCCACCTGTTTGAGTCCGGTTTCATGCCCCACTATAATGTTTGGACCAAGCACGGAGAAAGAGGGGTTATGATGGAAGACAATGAAGAAGAAGAGGACGACGACAGCTATCCTGACCATGGGTTCCCTGAATACGATGATACAACAATGGGGGAAGAAGCTGAGCCGGTAATGTGGGAAGAAGCTGAGCCAGCAATGCGGGAAGAAGCTGAAGAAGAGGCATCAGATGAGCCCGTTGATGATCTAGGTCGGGCCATTGCCGATGCAAAGAGAAACTGCGCAAGTGATTTGGAGAAGAAGAAGTTGCAGCGCATGTTAGAGGATCACAAAAAATTGTTGTACCTGAATTGCGTAGGTGACAAGAAAAAGCTGGGCACCACACTGGAATTGCTGCAATGGAAGGCAGAGAATGGTGTATCTGACAAGGGATTTGGAAAGTTGCTGGTAATGATAAAGGATATGCTTCCAAAGGACAACGAATTGCCCGAGAGTACGTACGAAGCAAAGAAGGTTGTCTGCCCTCTAGGGTTAGAGGTGCAGAAGATACATGCATGCCCTAATGATTGCATCCTCTACCGCGGTGAGTACGAGGATTTGAAAGCTTGCCCGGTATGTGGTGCATTGCGCTATAAGATCAGCCGCAATGAGCATGGTGATGTCGAGGGCGAGCGCCCCAGGAAGAAGATTCCTGCCAAGGTGATGTGGTATTCTCCTATAATACCATGGTTGAAACGTTTGTTCCAAAACAAAGAGCATGCCAAGGCGATGCGATGGCACAGAGAAGACCGTAAGAAAGACGGAAAGTTGAGAGTACCAACTGACGGGTCGCAGTGGAGAAAAATCGAAAGAAAGTATGGGAAGGAGTTTGCAGATGACGCAAGGAGCGTATGGTTTGGTCTAAGCGCAGATGGCATTAATCCTTTTGGGGAGCAGAGCAGCAACCATAGCACATGGCCTGTGACTCTATGTTTGTATAACCTTCCTCCTTGGTTGTGCATGAAGCGGAAGTTCATTATCATGCCAGTGCTCATCCAAGGCCCTAAGCAACCCGGCAACGACATTGATGTGTACCTAAGGCCATTAGTTGAAGAACTCTTACAACTGTGGAATGGAACAGGTGTACGTGCGTGGGATGAGCACATGGGGGAAGAATTTGACCTAAAGGCGTTGCTGTTCGTGACCATCAATGATTGGCCTGCTCTCAGTAACCTTTCAGGACAGACAAACAAGGGATACCGCGGATGCACGCACTGTTTGGATGATACCGACACTATATATTTGAATAGTTGTAAGAAGAATGTGTACCTGGGACATCGTCGATTTTTTCCGAGCAGGCATCCCGTATGTGACGCCCGGGAAATTAAGCTACAGTGATCCTCTGCTAGTGATGCCACATCACCTCAATTATAGTTGCTAATCTTGAGTTAGTTCAAAACCGGTCCAAAATTCAATATTCAAATTAATGATAACGATAAAAGTTTTCAAAAATTAGAACTAAAAAGTTCGGTGGTTGTCAAATATTACATCGGTAATTATGGTGGAGTGCACACATTTTTATAAAGTATCTAGATAGACTAAGTAAAATAAAACAAAAAAAATAAAATAAGAAAAGACAAAAATGGGAGGGGAGAAGGAAACCCCACTGGCCCAACTGGGCCAAGCCCACCTGGCCCAGTCGGCCAGCCCCCCTGGCCCGGCCCACCCCTCACCCCCTTATCCCCCCCTTCCCCGGTCGGCAAACCCTAGCCGCACCCATTCGCCCCCCCCAATCCCCTCCTCCTCCCTCCCCGCGCCGATCTGGATCGGCTCCGCCCGATCCCGTCGCCCCCCGACGCCGGCGACCGACCCGCCGCCCCGACCTCACCTCGTCCCCTCCTTCCCGACCGGCCGCGCAGGGCGCAAGGCCCCTCGTCGCCTCGGGCCGTCCCCGACCCCCACCCCACCTCACCGGATCCGCGACGCCGGACGGCCGCCTCCCCGCCCTCCTCCTCACCGGTCGCCCCCGACCGTCTCCGAGCACGCCTCAGAGACCCTGCGCCCCCCCCCCCCCGTGAGCTCTTCCCCCCCCCCCCCCCCGTGGATCCCCTCTCTCCCCTCGTCCCCCTCCCGAGCGCCACCACCGCCCCCCCCCCCCCCCGTCGCCGGCTCCGGCCGCCCCCCCACGTGCTCCCCGGCCTCCCTCTCCCTTCTCCTCGCCCGAGCCTCGGCCCCGGCGAGCCGCCGCACCTGAACGCCCCCGCGTCGTGGATCTCGTCGCCGGCGCCCCCCCGGGTGACCGAATGGTCACGGGGCCGAGCCCGTGGTGCTCAGCGCGCCGCGCGACCCCCCCCCCCCCCCTCGGCCCCCCGTAGCGCGCTGTCGACGAAGACCCGAACCACCCCGCCGCCTCCGCCGCTCGCCGGCGCCGTTTCCGGCCGAGTCCGGCCGTGGCCTTGCCACCAATGGACGCGGCGTCCTCTCCCCATTCGAACGCACCCACCCGCGGCCCCTTTTGGCCGCCGGGCGACGATTCCGGCGAAGTCCGGCGCCCCCTCCGCCGCGGACGCCCACCGGAGCCCCCAACGCCGGCTGCCGACGTGGCCGACACGGGGCCACCCCCTGGGTCACTGAACCGTGGGCCCTAGGGGCCCGGCCGGTCTGTTGACTCGGTCAGCCAGGCTGACTGGACCGGCCCCTGCCTATGACATGGGGGCCCCACCCCCAGAACGTTTAAAAAAAAAGAAAAAGGAAAAGGGAAATTAAGTAAATATAATTAATAAAAATAAAAACGAATAAAATTATTTATTTAATTAATTAATTAAGTAAATAATTAATTTAATTAATCCTGATTAATTAATCTAATTAACCTAATTAACTATTGATAATTAATTAAACTATAATTAGATTAGTTAAATCCTAATTAGTATAAGCAGAGTATGACATGTGGGACCCACACGTCAGATTGACCTAGTCAACCCTGTTGACTGCTGACGTCAGCATGGCATCATGATGACGTCAGCAAACACTGTTTTGGATAATGTTAGATTTAAATAATTAATTAAATTCCAGAAATTATTAAAATCTTTAGAAAATCATATATTTTAATCCGTAACTCGGATTAAAATATTTTCAACATGAAAGTTGCTCAGAACGACGAGACAATTCCGGATACGCAGCCCGTTCGTCGGCCACACATTCCTAACCTATCCAACTCGCAACTTTCCCCCTCTGGCTCCTCTGCCCGAAAACGCGAAACACCGGGAATACTTTCCCGGATGTTTTCCCCCTTCACCGGTATCACCTCATACCTCGTTAGGGCACCCCTAGCACCGTTACTTGTCATGTCATGCATCGATATGCACTTGTTTGCAAGGTATTCATTGTTTCTTCCCCCTCTTCTCTCTGGTAGACTACGAGACCGACGCTGCTGCTGCCCAGTACGACTACGTCACCGACGACCCCTCTCTCTTGCCAGAGCAATCAGGCAAGCCCCCCCCCCTTGATCACCAGATATCGCCTATTCTTCTCTATACTGCTTGCATTAGAGTAGTGTAGCATGTTACTGCTTTCCGTTATTCCTATCCTGATGCATAGCCTGTCCTTGTTACTACTGTTGTTACCATTACCTGCTATCCTACTGCTTAGTATAGGATGCTAGTGTTCCATCAGTGGCCCTACACTCTTGTCCGTCTGCCATGCTATACTACTGGGCCGTGATCACTTCGGGAGGTGATCACGGGCATATACGATATACTTTACACAGTTACATTACCTGTGATACTGTTCGGAGATGGGGGCTGAAAGGACAGGTGGCTCCATCCCGGTAGAGGTGGGCCTGGGTTCCCGACGGCCCCCGACTGTTACTTTGTGGCGGAGCGACAAGGCAGGTTGAGACCACCTAGGAGACAGGTGGGCCTGGCCCTCGTCGGCGTTCGCGGATACTTAACACGCTTAACGAGATCTTGGTATTTGATCTGAGTTGGCTACGAGCCTATACGCACTAACCATCTACGCGGGAGTAGTTATGGGTATCCCGACGTCGTGGTATCAGCCGAAGCCTTCTTGACGTCAGCAACTGAGCGGCGCGCGCCGGATTGGAACGTAAGCCTGCACTTGTATTAGGGGGCTAGTTCTGCTTCCGGCCGCGTACGCAACGTGCAGGTGTGCTCAGGGCGATGGGCCCAGACCCCTGCGCGCTTAGGTTTAGACCGGCGTGCTGACCTCTCTGTTGTGCCTAGGTGGGGCTGCGACGTGTTGATCTTCCGAGGCCGGGCATGACCCAGGAAAGTGTGTCCGGCCAAATGGGATCGAGCGTGTTGGGTAAGTTGGTGCACCCCTGCAGGGAAGTTAATCTATTCGAATAGCCGTGATCTTCGGTAACATGACGACTTGGAGTTGTACCTTGACCTTATGACAACTAGAACCGGATACTTAATAAAACACACCCTTCCAAGTGCCAGATACAACCGGTGGTCGCTCTCTCTCAGGGATACGAGGAGGGGATCGCCGGGTAGGATTATTGCTATGTGATGTTACTTGGAGGACTTCAGACTGCCCTCTTCTACCTGTTGCAAGACGGCGGTGACCAGAAGCGTAGTCTTCGATAAGACTAGCTATCCCCCTCTTATTCTGGCATTCTGCAGTTCAGTCCACTGATATGGCCCATTACACATATATCCATGCATATGTAGTGTAGTTCCTTGCTTGCGAGTACTTTGGATGAGTACTCACGGTTGCTTTCTTCCCCCTTTCCCCCCTTTTCTTTCTTTCTGGTTGTCGCAACCAGATGCTGGAGTCCAGGAGCTAGATGCCACCGTCGAGGACGACTACTACACATGGAGGTGCCTACTACTACGAGCAGGCTGCTGGCGACGACCAGGAGTAGTTTAGGAGGATCCCAGGCAGGAGGCCTGCGCCTCTTTCGATCTGTATCTCAGTTTGTGCTAGCCATCTTATGGCAACTTGTTTAACTTATGTCTGTACTCAGATATTGTTGCTTCCGCTGACTCGTCAATGATCGAGCACTTGTATTCGAGCCCTCGAGGCCCCTGGCTTGTATTATGATGCTTGTATGACTTATTTATGTTTTTAGAGTTGTGTTGTGATATCTTCCCGTGAGTCCCTGATCTTGATCGTACACGTTTGCGTGCATGATTAGTGTACGATTGAATCGGGGGCGTCACAAGTTGGTATCAGAGCCGACTGCCTGTAGGAATCCCCCTTCCACACTCCTTGGCCGAAGTCGAGTCTAGACATTACAAAAACTTTTACTAACATGGCTGTGTGCCTTACGGGCCCACGTCGCCATTGGGTGGTAGTAGGATCTTTTACTCCTCGACCTTTACTCTGGGACTCTGATCTCTCCTCTATTTGGGTTAAATGAAGTTTATTAAATCTAACATTAGGATCTCGTTATCACTTTCACCCGGAGAGCCCCTTATTACTAATGATCGTCTGCTGCACCAGAAGACCCTGAAGATACTCTCCACTGTTAACCCGAGAACTTGTGTTCATCGCGTTTGCAATTCACCTTCCACCGCAAACCCTTATGGATAACTACTTGCATTTGTTATTCTTACATTCATCCCCAGTGGTCTTGTTATTACAAGATACCCTGAAAAACTCGTCGTTGTTTCGATAATCCCTTGAGCTTACTGCCTTGCTGTTCTTTGTCACTTGAATACCCCTACGGTTAATTCTCGCACTTATCGAGTATCCGCTCATCCCCCAGTTGTTCATGTGTTACACAAAAGTCTTCGAAATACCACCTGATATTCCGAAAATCCTCAGCAACCTATTGCTCTGGAATTTCTTGTTTGCTTTCATTATGATTAATCCCATAAGTATAGAATTCTTATTGACATTCCTTGTCATTATCATTTTGAGTCTGTTGACTCAATATGCTGCGAATACGCGCAATCATCATTGATCCTTATAAATTACTTTCCGGCTGAGCTTCCATTCTTTTAACTGGAATTGGTTCTCGACCAATCCAATTGTCGTTGATTGTACCCTAAGGCTATTCAACTTATCCATCCCTAATCAGAGCATTGATTCTGTTCTCTTAATTTGGAAATCATAATTCCTTTGCATTTGAGCTCTGGATTAGTCAGTTGTTTCTATAATCCAATGCCCTTGCATTGTTACTTCCTCTGATTGTGTGCCGATGCTCACATCAGCTCTGTTATGGACCGACAGATCCTTTAATGGATTTTATCCGACATTGTCCTTCATAATCAATCACCTTGTGAGTTCTTCCCCTGATACTTAGTGCCTTTGGTAATTTGTATCATCTGCTTGGCCAACCATGCTATGCTTTCGGGCTTGTGTTATTTACTCTTGAAACTTGTGGTATATGTCTCTAAGAAGCCCCTATGGGTTGAACATATGCCTTCTCTAAACCGTGTGAACCCGAAAGTTTTCACGAATCATACTCCTCTGGTGCTTCGCCAGATAAAATTTCAACGCTATAACTTCATCGAAAGTGAGAAGTGAATGAAAGGTTATGCATTGGAGAAGTGGGAGTCGACCTTGAATTTGCGTTCATGCCCATGGACACGATGTACATCTTCTCATCGAAGCTTCTTTTAAAATCAATTATTCCCTTGGTATAAGTTCATCTTATATCTGAGATCTGGCCTTTTTGCAATCATGGTTATGACCATGTTCTCCTTTAAATATCATGTCCTGTGCAAGTTTAAGCACTTGTCTTCTATAGAGCAATACCCCAGTTCAACTTCTAGTTTGATCTGTCGTCGAGTATTACCACCTGGTATCTCGAGATTATCTTGGAACTGCATAATTTCTTATGAGTTCTTCATCAAGTACTACATACTCACCGATTACAATTTTTCATGGGCTCGGAGTTATTGAACACTCAAAGACACCGGTAACTGAACCGAGTCCGCTCTACGGTTCAACAACTCTTCAGTAAGCTTCTATAAGTACGAGTTGGTACCCGATCACGCCATTCCTAGCCTGTTTGGCTATGTCATTGTCGTGACGATTCTAACGGTGCTACCTGGTCCTTATTCTCGGAGCACCAATTTTCGACGATGAACTAACCTTACGTCGATTTTTCCTCGTCATACCCTTTCACCTTAAACAACAAGCTTGAGTTCGAGTTTGTGTCGTAACTGTGGTTCCAATAACCTCTTGCTTCATCATTCCTTTGACTTGATGTCGTCGCTGATTGACTACATCTGCATGAAATCTCTCGACAATTGTGTCGTGATCATCATCAACCTTATGAGCTCTTCCAGGAATTCAATTGAATTCATGATGGGTAATACCATCCTTGCCCCTCGATGATTCCTGTTCTCATCGACCACTTTATTGCCTTCCGTTCAACACAACTTGTTCGCGTTTTGTGTAAACCTTGAGATCACTGCTACCCAGCAGTTGATCTTCCTTACCTCGGAAGTATTACCATCACTTTTTGTCAAGAATGTGGTGAGAATTTCACCACCTCTTAATAATTCTTGATATCTTAATACTTCTTGCCATCTTCGTTCATTCCTTGGTCCCCGTATTGTTTTCAACCGGAATACCGACAATGGAGCTATGACGTGTGAATTCAAAACTTCTAGCAACCCTATTGCTTTGAAGTGAATGGGCGATAGTTCATTCTAAGTCCTTCGCTAATTGAATCACCATTCTAACATTGGTCGTGCAACCCAACCCGTACTTCGGGCGCACCCTTCAACCAATGTTTAATTGTGTAAGTTTTCCTCGAGCATACTTCCTTATATCATTTGATCTGACAAATGTTATCTCCTTGTTCACTTAATGGTGGAAATCCATCTTTTGGGAATCTCGGTGAATTGCTGTTGAGGTCACCAGACACCTCCTTGTCCTCTCCTTGGTTTAATGGTGAACTATTGCTTCAGAAACCCGCTCCCATAGTTCATTTCCCGAGAAGCTTGCAATGCCATTTCAACGATTTGTGTTGCGCCTTTTCTTCTCGGACATCCTGAGTCTCAGGTATCCTGACACCAATCGGATCTGAACCTCGGTCAGATATGATGGTTGGGACAACTTTCCACGAGTTATGTTGTTTGTCCTTTGATGACCCGGCAACATGATGTCATGCCTAGCACCCCCCCCCCCCTGGCTGGAGGACCTATCATTATAGATTCCTTTTCAGCAAGGTTATCCAATCACCCATGAGGAAATTGTAAGACTTATTCTACAAGTTATTCCTGATGGATCCTTCGTGTTTCCAAAGTCTGATCTTCACCTGAAGACCATGTCACTGCTATCTCGAAGCATGTCAATGGTACTCCGATTTTCAACAGGCACGTTGAAGCACGATGCTATATTTTAATTATCAATTATCCTAACACCGTTGTATGGGCAATGTCATGAAAATTCTCTCCCCTACCTATAGAGTTTTCTACATTATATCCTGTCATGGATATCATGCTCTGCTTATCCTTGGGAAGGATATATCCCTGAATTATGTGACTAAGACACATTTTTCCTTTCCATCGCCTGATTAATCTGATAATCATATGTCCTTTCCATTGTTTGGTTTAACCTTTCTTGAGGTCTATATGATCTAAGCAGTAATATTCTTCTGCTTATGTAAACACCTTGGTGTACGACCGTGTCAGTAAGACCCTGTTACTATTGTTGATGACATTTCGGTAGCCACCGATGGACGAGAACCTTGCCTATTGGCCCGCCTCGTTCAACGAGCAGGAAAATGGTTCTCTTTGTCCCTCGCCCTTGGTACCGATGTTGTTGCCGACATAACCGACAGACTATCCTCTGGCATGCCTTGCTTACATGATCGTGCAAGATGTCACTGTCCTTCCTACTTTTAATCCACATGGTGGGCCCATAACCCACAGTTCCACAGGATCGAAACCTGACTCTCCTGTACCCCCCTGTACCCAAGGTTGTTCCTCGCGCGTGGCCTCGTATGTAATTCATGAGCCACCTTCAATCTGGTATCAGACAAATACTTATTCTCGTGGCTTCGAACCCCTTTCACGCCACATATCAGGCATCGAACGATTGCCTGCCCGCTCGAAACTTCCCAGGATACCTCCTTACTCTGCTCTTGATATTTTCTTACGTTTCAATTCGAGAGTTACTTCCGCCACCCTCCCCGATGTTATCGACCAGATAGTCAAACCTGCAGAGGTCCATTCTCTTGGAATACCCACCCTTTATCCTTTCGTAAGTACGATGGAACCCCCGAAGAAAGGACGACAAACTTCATCATGATGACCTGAAGGAGAGGACTGAAGACATCAATGTAATGGGTCGACCTCTTCGAGAAGAGCTACTATGACCGAGAAGAATCGTTAAAATTTCGTAACCAGACCCCTTCCCCCTTATAACCGATCCTAAATCTCGGGACGAGATTTCTTGTAGTGGAGGAGAATTGTGACGCCCGGGAAATTAAGCTACAGTGATCCTCTGCTAGTGATGCCACATCACCTCAATTATAGTTGCTAATCTTGAGTTAGTTCAAAACCGGTCCAAAATTCAATATTCAAATTAATGATAACGATAAAAGTTTTCAAAAATTAGAACTAAAAAGTTCGGTGGTTGTCAAATATTACATCGGTAATTATGGTGGAGTGCACACATTTTTATAAAGTATCTAGATAGACT
Source organism: Triticum timopheevii (assembly GCA_963921465.1). Taxonomy (NCBI): domain Eukaryota; kingdom Viridiplantae; phylum Streptophyta; class Magnoliopsida; order Poales; family Poaceae; genus Triticum; species Triticum timopheevii. The sequence continues at coordinate 463,139,226 of OY997262.1, read as the reverse complement.
AAGTAAAATAAAACAAAAAAAATAAAATAAGAAAAGACAAAGAAAACAAAAATGGGAGGGGAGAAGGAAACCCCACTGGCCCAACTGGGCCAAGCCCACCTGGCCCAGTCGGCCAGCCCCCCTGGCCCGGCCCACCCCTCACCCCCTTATCCCCCCCTTCCCCGGTCGGCAAACCCTAGCCGCACCCATTCGCCCCCCCCGATCCCCTCCTCCTCCCTCCCCGCGCCGATCTGGATCGGCTCCGCCCGATCCCGTCGCCCCCCGACGCCGGCGACCGACCCGCCGCCCCGACCTCACCTCGTCCCCTCCTTCCCGACCGGCCGCGCAGGGCGCAAGGCCCCTCGTCGCCTCGGGCCGTCCCCGACCCCCACCCCACCTCACCGGATCCGCGACGCCGGACGGCCGCCTCCCCGCCCTCCTCCTCACCGGTCGCCCCCGACCGTCTCCGAGCACGCCTCAGAGACCCTGCGCCCCCCCCCCCCGTGAGCTCTTCCCCCCCCCCCCCCGTGGATCCCCTCTCTCCCCTCGTCCCCCTCCCGAGCGCCACCACCGCGCCCCCCCCCCCCCCCGTCGCCGGCTCCGGCCGCCCCCCCACGTGCTCCCCGGCCTCCCTCTCCCTTCTCCTCGCCCGAGCCTCGGCCCCGGCGAGCCGCCGCACCTGAACGCCCCCGCGTCGTGGATCTCGTCGCCGGCGCCCTCCCGGGTGACCGAATGGTCACGGGGCCGAGCCCGTGGTGCTCAGCGCGCCGCGCGACCCCCCCCCCCCTCGGCCCCCCGTAGCGCGCTGTCGACGAAGACCCGAACCACCCCGCCGCCTCCACCGCTCGCCGGCGCCGTTTCCGGCCGAGTCCGGCCGTGGCCTTGCCACCAATGGACGCGGCGTCCTCTCCCCATTCGAACGCACCCACCCGCGGCCCCTTTTGGCCGCCGGGCGACGATTCCGGCGAAGTCCGGCGCCCCCTCCGCCGCGGACGCCCACCGGAGCCCCCAACGCCGGCTGCCGACGTGGCCGACACGGGGCCACCCCCCTGGGTCACTGAACCGTGGGCCCTAGGGGCCCGGCCGGTCTGTTGACTCGATCAGCCAGGCTGACTGGACCGGCCCCTGCCTATGACATGGGGGCCCCACCCCCCAGAACGTTTAAAAAAAAGAAAAAGGAAAAGGGAAATTAAGTAAATATAATTAATAAAAATAAAAACGAATAAAATTATTTATTTATTTAATTAATTAATTAAGTAAATAATTAATTTAATTAATCCTGATTAATTAATCTAATTAACCTAATTAACTATTGATAATTAATTAAACTATAATTAGATTAGTTAAATCCTAATTAGTATAAGCAGAGTATGACATGTGGGACCCACACGTCAGATTGACCTAGTCAACCCTGTTGACTGCTGACGTCAGCATGGCATCATGATGACGTCAGCAAACACTGTTTTGGATAATGTTAGATTTAAATAATTAATTAAATTCCAGAAATTATTAAAATCTTTAGAAAATCATATATTTTAATCCGTAACTCGGATTAAAATATTTTCAACATGAAAGTTGCTCAGAACGACGAGACAATTCCGGATACGCAGCCCGTTCGTCCGCCACACATTCCTAACCTATCCAACTCGCAACTTTCCCCCTCTGGCTCCTCTGCCCGAAAACGCGAAACACCGGGAATACTTTCCCGGATGTTTTCCCCCTTCACCGGTATCACCTCATACCTCGTTAGGGCACCCCTAGCACCGTTACTTGTCATGTCATGCATCGATATGCACTTGTTTGCAAGGTATTCATTGTTTCTTCCCCCTCTTCTCTCTGGTAGACTACGAGACCGACGCTGCTGCTGCCCAGTACGACTACGTCACCGACGACCCCTCTCTCTTGCCAGAGCAATCAGGCAAGCCCCCCCCCCCTTGATCACCAGATATCGCCTATTCTTCTCTATACTGCTTGCATTAGAGTAGTGTAGCATGTTACTGCTTTCCGTTATTCCTATCCTGATGCATAGCCTGTCCTTGTTACTACTGTTGTTACCATTACCTGCTATCCTACTGCTTAGTATAGGATGCTAGTGTTCCATCAGTGGCCCTACACTCTTGTCCGTCTGCCATGCTATACTACTGGGCCGTGATCACTTCGGGAGGTGATCACGGGCATATACGATATACTTTACACAGTTACATTACCTGTGATACTGTTCGGAGATGGGGGCTGAAAGGACAGGTGGCTCCATCCCGGTAGAGGTGGGCCTGGGTTCCCGACGGCCCCCGACTGTTACTTTGTGGCGGAGCGACAAGGCAGGTTGAGACCACCTAGGAGACAGGTGGGCCTGGCCCTCGTCGGCGTTCGCGGATACTTAACATGCTTAACGAGATCTTGGTATTTGATCTGAGTTGGCTACGAGCCTATACGCACTAACCATCTACGCGGGAGTAGTTATGGGTATCCCGACGTCGTGGTATCAGCCGAAGCCTTCTTGACGTCAGCAACTGAGCGGCGCGCGCCGGATTGGAACGTAAGCCTGCACTTGTATTAGGGGGCTAGTTCTGCTTCCGGCCGCGTACGCAACGTGCAGGTGTGCTCAGGGCGATGGGCCCAGACCCCTGCGCGCTTAGGTTTAGACCGGCGTGCTGACCTCTCTGTTGTGCCTAGGTGGGGCTGCGACGTGTTGATCTTCCGAGGCCGGGCATGACCCAGGAAAGTGTGTCCGGCCAAATGGGATCGAGCGTGTTGGGTAAGTTGGTGCACCCCTGCAGGGAAGTTAATCTATTCGAATAGCCGTGATCTTCGGTAACATGACGACTTGGAGTTGTACCTTGACCTTATGACAACTAGAACCGGATACTTAATAAAACACACCCTTCCAAGTGCCAGATACAACCGGTGGTCGCTCTCTCTCAGGGATACGAGGAGGGGATCGCCGGGTAGGATTATTGCTATGTGATGTTACTTGGAGGACTTCAGACTGCCCTCTTCTACCTGTTGCAAGACGGCGGTGAACAGAAGCGTAGTCTTCGATAAGACTAGCTATCCCCCTCTTATTCTGGCATTCTGCAGTTCAGTCCACTGATATGGCCCATTACACATATATCCATGCATATGTAGTGTAGTTCCTTGCTTGCGAGTACTTTGGATGAGTACTCACGGTTGCTTTCTTCCCCCTTTCCCCCCTTTTCTTTCTTTCTGGTTGTCGCAACCAGATGCTGGAGTCCAGGAGCTAGATGCCACCGTCGAGGACGACTACTACACATGGAGGTGCCTACTACTACGAGCAGGCTGCTGGCGACGACCAGGAGTAGTTTAGGAGGATCCCAGGCAGGAGGCCTGCGCCTCTTTCGATCTGTATCTCAGTTTGTGCTAGCCATCTTATGGGAACTTGTTTAACTTATGTCTGTACTCAGATATTGTTGCTTCCGCTGACTCGTCAATGATCGAGCACTTGTATTCGAGCCCTCGAGGCCCCTGGCTTGTATTATGATGCTTGTATGACTTATTTATGTTTTTAGAGTTGTGTTGTGATATCTTCCCGTGAGTCCCTGATCTTGATCGTACACGTTTGCGTGCATGATTAGTGTACGATTGAATCGGGGGCGTCACACCGTAAGAAAGAAAGGCAAGCATTTCAAAGGTGAGGCGGATCACCGGACGAAGCCTCGCCACCGTACTGGTACATGATATGGTCAAGGATTTGAAGGTGATATTTGGAAAGGGTCCTGGCGGACAGCCTGTTCCAAAGGACGCTGACGGACGCGCACCCATGTGGAAGAAGAAATCTATATTTTGGGACCTGCCATATTGGAAAGACCTAGAGGTCCGCTCCGCAATCGACGTGATGCACGTGACGAAGAATCTTTGCGTGACCCTGCTTGGATTCTTGGACGTGTATGGGAAGAAAAAAGATACACCTGAGGCACGGGAGGACCAGCAACGTATGCACGGAGAAGACGGCATACATCAGGGTCATGCAAGCTACGCTCTTACCAAAGAAGAGAAGGAAATCTTCTTTGAATGCCTGCTCAGTATTAAGGTACCGTCTGGCTTCTCGTCGAATATAAAGGGAATAATAAACATGGCAGAGAAAAAGTTCCAGAACCTAAAGTCTCATGACTGCCACGTGATTATGACACAACTGCTTCCGGTTGCATTGAGGGGGCTTCTACCGGAAAACGTTCGATTAGCCATTGTGAAGCTATGTGCATTTCTCAATGCAATCTCTCAGAAGGTAATCGATCCAGAAATCATACCAAGGTTACAAAATGATTTGGTGCAATGTCTTGTCAGTTTCGAGTTGGTGTTCCCACCATCCTTCTTCAATATCATGACGCACGTCCTAGTTCACCTATGCGAAGAGATTAACATTTTGGGTCCTGTATTTCTACACAATATGTTCCCCTTTGAGAGGTTCATGGGAGTCTTAAAGAAATATGTTCATAACCGTGCTTGGCCATAAGGAAGCATCTCCAAGGTCCATCAAAATGAGGAGGTCATTGAGTTTTGTATTGACTTTATTCCGGACCTTAAGCCGATTGGTGTTCCTGAATCGCGGCATAAGGGCAGACTAGATGGAAAAGGCACGCTAGGAGGGGAACAAATAATATGTATGGACGGACATTCTCTCACTGAAGCACACTACACAGTTCTACAGAATTCCGCCTTGGTGGCTCCGTATATGGATGAACATAAGAATTTGCTACGCTCCAAACACCCGGAGCGGTCTGATGACTGGATTACACGTGAACAAACCAGGAGTTTCGCCAGCTGGTTGCAGACACGTACCATGCATGACACCTCTATTGAAGATGACCTGTACTTGCTGTCCCAGTTACCATCTTCGAATATAATGACTTTCAAAGGGTACGAGATAAATGGTAATACATTTTACACGATCGCCCAAGATAAGAAGAGCACCAACCAAAACAGTGGTGTCCGCTTTGATGCAGAAACCAAGACGGGAAAGGAAACATATTATGGTTATATACAGGACATATGGGAACTTGACTATCGATGTGGTTTAAAGGTCCCTTTGTTTCGGTGCAAATGGGTCAATATGACACGAGGCGGGGTAACGGAAGACCCGCAGTATGGAATGACAACAGTGGATCTCAACAATCTTGCGTATGCAGACGAACCATTCGTCCTAGCCAATGATGTGGCACAGGTTTTCTATGTGAAGGACATGTCTACCAAGCCAAGAAAAAGAAAAGATAAGGAAGCGAATGCATCGTACGATGAGCCAAAGCGTCACATAGTTCTTTCTGGGAAGAGAAACATCGTGGGAGTGGATGACAAAACAGACAAGTCAGAAGATTATGAAAAGTTTGATGAAATTGCTCCATTCACAGTGAATATTGACCCGAGCATCCCGTTAAATGATGAAGATTTTCCATGGTTACGGCGCAAAGGGACACACGCGAAGAAAAAGTTTCACACCCAAAGATCTGGGATGTGATCGGCTTCACTAGCTATCATCACTTTATTCTATGTTTCACACCGAGAGGGGAATCTCTGTAATAGTTAGGGTAGTTATGTGTTTTGGCATTTGAAACGCGAAGAAATTTTATGTGCAAACAAATTCACACTAATTTCAAATAATTCAAAATTTAAACTATTCAAATTTGAAAACTACGGGCACTAACAGAAAGTTTGTAATTTTTTGTACCTAAAGAGGCTGTGTCAGCCTCCGGTCAGGCTATGGCCGCACCATCACCATTTAGTGCCGGTTCGTACCACGAACCGGTACTAATGAGGTTGTGTCAGGTAAGGCTGGGGCCCCACGAGTACCTTTAGTATCGGTTCATGGATGAACCAGACGTAAGCTATTTTTTAGTCCCACCTCGCGAAGTGAGAGGGACTAGGAGCGGTTTATAAGCCCTGAGTGCAGAGACGATGAAGAAGAGGATCAATGCTCACGTTTCTTAGCTTCAAGCCTTCAGGAATACGGTAGACTGCACGGAGCTATGCGCAGTGCAGTTTACACTATTCGGAAAGGCTTGAAGCAAATTAACGAGCATTGCACCTCTTTTTTATTTTTAATAACTTATTACAACTCCAGACTTCTTCTGTTATGGCAAAAACTAATTGCACATCGACATTTCTTTTTTTTAAGTTATAACTCCAGACTTTAACCATCAAGTTTTGCAGAAAAGGAAAAATAGTAGAAAAGAAAGAAAAACTATAGCTGGAAAGAAAAAACTATGTAAAAAAACTACTCAAAAATAAATAGAAGAAAATAAATATAGCAGAAAAGAAAAAACTACTCAGAAATAAATAGAAGAAAAAATAAAGCAGAAAAGGAAAAAATTATATTTGCTATTTTTCAATCGTTTACAAAATGACCGTGAAATTGAAAATCACTACAAAATGAACTCTGAAAATGTTGAATTTTGGCAAACTAGATGAAAAAGTACTCACAAATAAATAGAAGAAAATAAATATAACATAAAAGAAAAAACTATACAAAAAACTACGCAAAAATAAATAGAAGAAAATAAAGCAGAAAAGAAAAAAACTATAAAAAAATGGGGCGCTGCCCTGTGGGCCTGATAGGCCACAGGTGTGTAATTACAGGCCTTAAAGGCCCAGCAGACTCACAGGGCAGCACGCAGAGTTTAGGCTCACAAGCCTGCTATATAGAGGAGTTCGAAGTGGTAGCCGCGGCTGGGTTTATAAACCAGTGCGGCTGCCCTTCGCCCAGCGAGGTGGGACTAAACTTTGGGGTGGCAGCGCGAGGCCTTTAGTACCGGTTGGAGCCACCAACCGGTACTAAAGGGGGGGCCTTTAGTACCGGTTTGTGCCACCACCCGGTACTAAAGGGGGTCGCTTCTCGCCGCTTGGGCTGGCCAAAACTGGCCTTTAGGACCGGTTGGTGGCTCCAACCGGTACTAAAGGTGCCTTCTATATATACAACACTTCAAAAATTTCATTCCCCCTCTGTTTCTTCCTCTGTTTCCGTCGCCCCCGTCCCGTCGTCGCCCCTGTCCCCGTCGCCGCCCTCGTCTCCGTCGCCGCCCCCGTCCCCATCGCCGCCCCCGTCCCCGTCGCCGCCCCGGGCCCGTCCCCGTGTCGCCGCCCCGGCCCGTCACCGCCCCCGGCCGTCGCCTCGCCGTCACCATCGCCCTGCTGTGAGCTCTCCCCCTCTAACCCCTCTCCCTCGCCCCCGGCGGCCACCATGGGCGCCGCCCCTCCCCGAGCCCATACACACACACACACACACACAAGCATGATGAACACACACACACACATATATGTATGAATTAATGCTTAATTAGTTTAATTAGTTTTTGCATGTTTAATTAGTTTAATTAGTTTAATTAGTGTAATTAGTTTAATTAATACTTATTAATGCTTAATAAGTATATACGTATTTTGTATGTTTAATTAGTTTAGATTATTTAGATTATTATTTTTTCACTATTATATATGTATGAATGCATGTTAGATGGATATAATTAGTGTTTAATTAGTATGGAAATTTTTTATATAATGTTGTTTTTCAGTTTTTTAATGGATGTATAGAAGTTGTGTTTTCTATTTTTAGTGTTAATTAGATGCTTAATTAGTATGAAATAGTATATAGATTTTTGAAATAGTAGAAATGTTAGAAATTTTAGTTATCAAAATCCAATCATTAAAAAATATTACTTTTTGCGGGCATATAGCTAGTATTTGTTCTCGACGATGCCCGGCCCGCATCCTCGCCATCGACCCGTCCGCGACGACGTCCAGCCGACCCATGTCCGGGACTGGGCTCCGCCGGGCTGGCATTGGGAGGTGCTGCCTGGAGGGGCGCGCCGCTTGATGAGGAACCCGGCCCCGGGTCCCGTCGTCGACCCTGATCTCGTTTGGTGGCGTTCGCGTGGGCCAGTTTTGGTGCGGAGGGACCCGGCCCCGCCGGAGGTGGTACGTCGCCGTGTCAGGGAGGAGGACGAGCATGTCCATCGCAACATGGTTGCGTTAGAGGGCGGCAGGTTCTCCAATACCTGGCAGTATCTTCGGGGATCTCACTTCAGCTATGATCCTGTGAGGGTTCCTTCTCTTTGGGTGTCCATCGCCCGCGCCGCAGGAACCGCGAGTGTCCTAGATTCTTCTGTAGTATTCGATCTTTAATTAGCTAGCCAGTGATGTGCTATTCAATATTATATATTATTCGAGACGATGTATTCGAGATTATATCTATTATTCTAGACGAAGTATTCGATATTGTATCTATTATTCGAGACTATGTAATTTGAATACTAAATTGTTTTATATTTCTTTTGAATTAGTTAAATAAAAGCTATGGCAGACAATACCGACAGAGAGGAAGAACAGACCATGTTCGATATGATACGCGGGCCAGATGATGATGAGAATGAAGAAGATTATGACGGCTCCGAATTTCTAAACAACACCGGAGAGGGTGATATGATATTCGATCGCGACGACCGAATTGATGAAGTCATGAACTACGATTATGACAATGATGAAGAACATGTTGATCCTGAAACAACAAAGACCGGCGAGGTATATATATTTATATAAGCAGGTATCTGGTGATCATCACATGTTTGAAATGACTTGAAGATATATTAACAAATCGATCTTTGTTCTTTCAGCCATCCGGATCGAGCAAATCTTCAGGCAAAAGGACGAAACAAGGCACGAACAAAAAGTTGAAGGAGGGCGTAAAGTACAATATCGAGGCAGTCAGACCTAATGGCGAACCATTAGCGCCTAAGAAGATTGCGGACAAGTTCGTTCGTCAGTGCGGAGTTCTTGTGAAGGACCAACTCCCGATCTCCCTTCAAGAATGGAGAGAGCCAACAAAAGACAAAAGACAAAAAGGCAAAGAGGACGCTGCTCCACGTCCAGATGTTACTTTTGTCGACAAGAATCAAAAAGATCTGCTTTGGGATACTCTCATGGAACATTTCACCCTACCAGATCATTTCACAGAAGCAGATGTGTAGAAAGTCAAGGACGCTGCTCTTAGGAAGATGGCGGTTGCATTCAAGAACCACAAGAATTGTGAATGGGACAAGTACGTCAAGGGAGGAAGGAAGACTCCAGTATTCGAGGGAACACTAGAGAACCAACGTGCTCATTGGGACGATTTTGTGAAATTCAAGGATTCGGAATTAGCTAAGGAACGGTCAAGAATAAACAAGAAGAATGCCGAAAAAAGGATAAGTTCCATAAGCTGGGGCCAGGTGGCTATGCGGTGGCAATGCCTAAGTGGGATAAGTCTGAGAAAGAGATGGAGGATGCAGGTGCCACTCCGGTTACTAAGAGCTGGCCCCCCAGGGTCAGGACTTGGTTCTATGCGCATGGGGGGGAGTTGGACCCGAAGACAGGCAATGTTTCGACGAGGGCAAGTCTGAAGGGAGCCGACGATGCGATACTTGTTGCAATAGAAGAGGCACGATCGGGGGTGTTCCAGCCCAATAGAAAGAACGACGAGCTTACGCGTGCCCTGGGAAATCCTGAACACCCGGGAAGAACACGAGGCAAGGGCGCTATTCCGTGGTATGAGGGGTTTTCAGACTGGAACACCGACTACAGAACCCGTGCGAGAAAGAAGATTGCGGAGGAGAAGAAGAGGAAGATGGAGGAGGAGCAGAGGAAGCGGGACTATGAACGCCTTCAAGGCCTAGAAGCAAGTCAAGCAGAATTGGTAGTCAAATTCCAGCGGCAGCAGGAGCAGATCGACTCACTTACCCAGCAAAGGGGGTCTCAGCAGCTGCAGCAGCTAGCGAATGATCCAGCATTGGATAGCACCGCCCCATCCATGCCGAGAAGCAGCATGGGTTCCGCCCCGGACGACGCAATGCTGGGTAGATACCCCGTGGATGACATCACGGAGAACACTAGCTGCGAGCTACACGTCAAAATGAAGAACATATCCATGAAGGTGGCGGACGCCGTTGCTTTTACAAATCCCCCCGAGGCAACCTTCCATTGCAACCCGATTCCAGTGGGCTATGCTCGTGTCTTGGTTGATGAGGTGGTGGACCCATATTCGGAGCTAGAGCTTGACATTCCTGGAGGTGACGACGAGCGCTTTCTCGGAGACGCCAACCATCGTATCATCCTATGGAAAAAGGATTGCATCATCTTTCGAAGGCCACCGACACCGCGTCAGCTGACTCCTCGTCGAAGTCCGCCACCGATCAGCAGTCTCCCGCTCCTGCAAGTCCACCAAGTCCGGCAAAGTGTCAGGCCACTCCTCCTCCAAGTCCGGCAAAGTGTCAGGCCACTCCTCCTCCTCCAAGCCCGCCACAGCGTCAGACGTCCACTCCTCTTCCAAGTCCGGCACAACCTCAGGCCACTCCTCCTCCAAGTTCGGCACAGCTTCAGGCGGCCACTCCTCCTCGTCCAACTCAGCCCCGTCAGCCGTCTCCGCCGCCACAGCAATCGTAGAAGGGACACCCTGCAGCTATGGTGCGTAGCGGTACGAGTCGAGGTAGTACAGGAAGTACAGGCGGAGGCAAGCGATATAAATATGGTCCAAGCCTCACGCCTCTTCCGCAGAGGGCTTATGACAGGTCCGAGGAGGAAATCGCAGCCATATCGAAGTCCGAGGTGGAAGCCCATTTTGCACCGAAACCGCCACCGCCGCCAAGGGAGAAAGTGCCTGAGGAAACAATTGACCACTTCATTCGTATGGCTCAACCACGAGCTCCCAAGCCTGTTGACACAGACTATGAGCGCCACATCAGGAAGTTAAATCGAGCATGTCTACGTAAGGAGGCGAGCTCGGGATCGAGCAAACAAGAAGCAGCTGTCAAAAAATGCGGGAAAACCATTCCCCAGCTGGGAGAACAGGCGGCGCAATCGATCCCCTCGCTTGTTGTGCCAACAACACGTGACAGTACGCGCGCCCAATATTATTGTGGGCAAACAGTTTACGTTCCTGAGGTGGGCAATGTGGTAATAACGGAGGACCATATAATGCAGGCTGAAGTTCTCAAAATCACTGTTGGACAACTCCTCGAGATCAAGCCCATGCCTGTGCTTAGAGAGGATGAAATAAAATGGAAATATGTCCGGGGCCAACCATTGGTCGAGCCAGACAAGGTCAAGAACCTCCCAACGAGAATGTATGAATTGCATCAATGGTACATGAACATTACCAAGATTTCCGATCGATTGTCCCTCATGCTGAATGTCAAGGAGGAGCATTACTTCCATGAGAAAGCTGTGTCCGTTGAGTATTCTGAACTATTTCAGTTATACAATCAAGACGCACTCAACAAATCTATCGTCAGTTGCTATTGTCTGTAAGTGATTTCTTTCTATAATTTAAGTCTCAAGCTAGCTGTAGTGATCCTTTTGATCAATCATTACCTGTAATTATCCTCACTATATTCTTTTCTGTGGTATTATATGCAGGATGAAGATGTATGAAATGAGAAAAGGTGGACGCTTTGGCATTGGGTTCATTGACCCAAACAACGTTAATGAATACACATGGAAAATAAATCCACGTCATCAAAAGGCCGTAGAGGACAGCATGCTAGAGTTCTTGAAGCGCCTCAAATATAATGAAGATATACTACTTCCTTACAACTTTCAGTGAGTCACACTGTCTTGTACTACAAATTCTCTATTTTTGCCTACTAGCTAGCTACATGTTTTTGCTTACATATGCCCGCTTAATTAAGACATGCAAACGTGTGTGCATGCAGATTTCACTGGGTCTTGTGTATCATTAAATTTGACGCCGGAACAGTTGAAATACTGGACTCACTACTCAAAGAAAAAACTGACTATAACATCTTGTTTGGGATAGTCAACAGGTAATTTCAATCATTATTAACTATATATCTCGGCCTATTTAGTTCGTCATTTCATGATATGAACTATTTAATAACCCCTTTATTCATTTTCTTTGTCGGCGGGCAGGGCTTGGGCAAGGTTCATCAGCGTCACGGAAGGCGAATGGAAAGAAAAGCTTAAATGGGGAAGACCCAAGGTAAGTAATTAAGTAGTACTAGCTAGCTAGCTAGATGCCCTCTCCTTAATTATCATGCTTGATTAATTATTATCTGATCAAATTCCATTCTCGTAAAGGCCCTGAAGCAGGCGCAGGGGACTGATCTGTGTGCATTCTGCGTTTGCGAGAACATTCGCATGATGGCGTCCGAAAGGAGCAGATCTCAAAGACAGGAATGGGTACGCTTGTCAAAACACTATTCACAATTTTTACACCATTATCGATATCTAGTCACACAACTAATACACATGCATATTGATCTCCTTCTTAACAGTTCAGAGAGGTGCGGGCGAAGCTCCTAGAAACGGAGTGCGTAGAAGCACTTCAAGAGGAAATAGCGGGATTTTTGCTTGACCAGGTCATAAATCCGAAGGGAGAATACTATTACCCGCTACCGCCCCATGAAAAGCACTTCCAATTGTCATCGTGCTCCGAAGGCACCAATTAGGCTAATGCCACTGGCTCCGAAGGCAACATGCATATGTAGGAGAAATTGTATATAGCTATACATGTGTGTATGTGTGAATTAATTAATATGATGGTTTGTGAGACATTGATGACATATATATATATGCATGATTGGTTCTACTAGAAATTCTATTTATATATATATATATATATATATATATATATATATATATATATATATATATATATATATGCATAACGTGTACAATGTGTAGTATCGTAAAATACCAGCAAACGAAAAAGAATTAAAATGGAAACACAAAATTAAATGAAAAATAAATCATAAAACTAAAAAAAAACCAAACCTTATAGTACCGGTTAGTCTTACCAACCGGTACTAAAGGGCTCTAGGCCCCTGGAGCTGGCTCGTGCCACGTGGTTTCCCTTTAGCACCGGTTCGTGCTGAACCGGTACTAAAGGGGGGGGGCCTTTAGTGCCCACACTTTAGTGCCGGTTATGGAACCGGCACTAAAGGGCCTTACGAACCGGTGCTATTGCCCGGTTCTGCACTAGTAACCTCCAAGCAGGGGTTTACCCACCATGAATAACAATAACAAGCAGGATGTAGGGTATTACTCCTCACCGGAAGCCCGAACCTAGGCAAAACCCTTGTGTAACCTCCAATCTAAGACTTCCAGCCATGCTAGGTACCCTACCTCGGATACTGATGGGATCACACACCGTCAGTGCATAACATCTATAATGTGTAGGCTACATAATGGATCACTAATGTAAACAACGTTCAAATGCCATTCTCACATATGGTGCTTCAAAAAAGATCATATATATGAATTGCCCACATCATCACTTGGCAAGTTCAATGAGGTCTAGTGATTAGCAATGATATAAGACATGATCCATGCCCATTATTGTCAACGTGAAACGGAAAATGAGTAAACTAGATGTTACAAGTGTGCACGATTATAAATGTGTAGCCTTCTTAATAGATCACTAGTGTACACGATATTCAAGTGCTATTCTCACAAGGTGCTTCAAAAAGATCCTACATACGCATTGTTTGAAGAGTAAACATGAGTCCACATCATCACTTGGCAAGTTCAAATGTGAGGTTAAACTAGTGATCACCAACGCTATAAGACATAAACCATGCCCATTATTGTCAACATGTCATGAAAATGACATGGTTTATTCATCGCAAACCTCTCCGAGCCCATCTAATCGTGCTCACATCATGGTGGATCAAACCTTTTCGAAGCCAAGGTCAATCAAACATTCGCTGTTTGTTGCAACACTTATTGGCCTCACTAATACGCCCATGATGAGACCACTTGACAAAATCCGATTTCTTTTTGCCAAAAAGATTTGTTGGATTCTTTTTTCCATAAAAATGCAAAGAAAATCGAATGGTTACTAAATACAGCCAAATGAGATATTACATATGATTAAGTGTGCAAAACATCTATAATGTGTGGCCTACATAACGGATCACTAGTGTACACGACATTCGAATTACTCACCAAGTTTGTAGAGTATTATTCATGTCTCCATTGCTTTATGTTGTTAGTTGTATCACTGGAAAAATTGTCACAACTCTTCTCCTTTTGCACTTTTGCTTGTATTTTGTACTTTTCTTGTGGGCATAATAGAGCCAAATTACTCTGTTTGTATTTTGTATTAACAAAGAGGGAAGAATGGGGATAATAAGAAGAGGAAAGGAAAACTGTTCACCTTCCAACATTGCTATAAAGAGCTCAAGGATGAGAAGAAGTGGAAGAATCGGGAAGCTTTTGAAGTTACAAGCAGGAAGAGCTTGGTTGTCGATCGTGACAATGAAGAAGATGATGGTGGTGGTGAGGAGGTGATAAGGAGCCCCACTCCTCACTCGGTTGCCAAAGCATATAGGCCCAATCAAAATAAAAAAAGCAAAGGGTTCAAAGGCCAAGACAATGATCTTAAAGAATGATTTGAATCCGTCGTCGTTGCAAGAAAAGAGTATGTCAAAGAAAAAAGCTCTTGAAATTGAAGGAAATGGAGGAGAGGGCGGAGGCTGAGAGGCGGAAGGCGGACACCGAGGAGAAGAAGGTGGCGGCCAAGGAGAGGAAGGTCAAGCTAGAGGAGAAAAAGGTGGCGGACGAATAGCTTAAGTCGATGGAGGAGAAAGCGGAGAAATTTATTTTCATGGACACAAGTGGCCTCGAGCGAGCAAAAAGCATTTGTGGAGCTTCTATCGCGATGAAATGATCATGAAAGGCCATGATCATGAGGGGCTTGATGGGTAGCTTCGGAGGAGTAGTGGGTGGCATGGGAGGAGCAACAAGTGGCATGGGTAGCAACATGGGAGGAGGAATGGGCAGCTTCATGAACATGATGGGAGGTGGCTATGACATTAACATGGGAGGTGGATATGGTGGTAACATGAGTGGCATGAGAGGTGTCTTTGGTGCTGGTGGTGGCATGGATGGATCACAAGCCAATTTTCACAATGTGCAAGTGACAACGGCGAGAAAGAAGTCAATGATGATCTTCAAGACAATGTTCACAACATGCCAAGTGACAACAGAGAAGATAGAAGTTGAGAGGCTATGTTTATCTTTATGTTTATATACACTTTTATTTGTTGGACCGTAAACTATGTTTGCTATGATGCACTATGAGACTACGATTTTATTATGTTGATTATGAATTTGACATATTGTTCATTATGAATGTGATGATCTTGCAAAGTTTGACATATTATTTTTGCCAAATTCATATGCAATGTGTGTGATGAAATTGTTGTTATGTTTCCTTATAAAGATTAATTTGGGATGATTTCAATTCAAATATGTGTTGTTGTTGTGCGTTGGCCTATTTTTACATCGTCTATTGGAGCGATTGCGGCTGCCCTATTTTATATCATCTATTGAAGTTGAATGTTTTTGGTGATGTAAAAAAAGCATTTTTTAATGATGTATATTTAATTCCAACCACAATTTGGTTTACGGAAACGCTTGGTTTCAGTCGGTGGATCGCAAGCGAGTGTCCGCAGCCTCCTTCCTCTGTGTCTTGCATGATCCATCTAGTACTATTTCTAGCAGTTCCGTGCAACGTGTGCTTGCGTAGCGAAGAAAGTTTTCTCCAACATCATCTGTGTTGTAAAAATTTCTTCCGCAACAACTCTCATGTTGTAAAAAAGTGAAGACAAGAAAATATCCGCAACATCACCAACGGAAGTTGTCCATGTCTGATTATGCCACCGCATGTTGACGAGTTTCTGCAACAATGACGGAGTTGCAAAACGGCGACGACAACGATGACGGTGCTGGTGCGACACCATCATTCATGGCCAAAAAAAGAACTACAACATCATGCACGGTGCAATTGCAACATTATCTATGTTGAAAAAGATGAAGACGAAAAAAATTATGCAACAACTATGTTGCAAATGTTTTTACAATATGAGCTTTCTTACAAAATGCTTTAGAACACTATCTCTGTTACAATTAATTAGTTGGATCGTTGGATTGTGCCGAATCTAAGAGCATCTCCAGCCGTTGTGCCCCCATAGAGATGATTTTTTGCTAGACGAAGATTTGTCGGCGCTAATTTTATTCTTGGGGGGGGGCAATGTTGGGGAACGTAGAAATTTCAAAAAAAAATCCTATGCACACGCAAGATCATGGTGATGCATAGCAACAAGAGGGGAGAGTGTTGTCCACTTACCCTCGTAGACCGAAAGCGGAAGCATTATGACAACACGGTTGATGTAGTCGTACATCTTCACGATCGATCGATCCTAGTACCGAACGTACGACACCTCCGCGATCTGCATACGTTCAGCTCAGTGACGTCCCACAAACTTCGATCCAGCAAAGTGTCGAGGAAGAGTTTCGTCAGCACGACGACGTGATGACAATTATGATGGTGCTACCGATGCAGGGCTTCGCCTAAGCACCGCAACGATATAACCGAGGTGGATTATGGTGGAGGGGGGCACCGCACACGGCTAAGAGAGATCAATGATAAACTTGTGTGTCTATGGGGTGCCCCCTCCCCATATATAAAGGAGTCGAGGAGGGGGGGAGGCCGGCCTCCTAGGCGCACCCCAAGGGGAGTCCTACTCCCACCGGGAGTAGGATTCCACCCCTTCCAAGAGTAGGAGTAGGAGGGAAGGAAGGAGGAGAGAGGGGGAAGGAAAAAATGGGGGCGCCCCCCTTCCTTGTCCAATTCAGACTAGAGGGGGAGGGGGCGCGCGGCCTGCCCTGGCTGCCCCTTCCTCTTTCCACCAAGGCCCATGAGGCCCATTACAATCCCCGGGGGGGTTCCAGTAACCCCCCGGTACTCCGGTACTTGTCCAAACTCACTCGGAACCCTTCCGAAGTCCAAACATAGTCATCCAATATATCGATCTTTATGTATTGACCATTTCGAGACTCCTCGTCATGTCTGTGATCATATCCGGGACTCCAAACTACCTTCGGTACATCAAAACACATAAACTCATAATACCAATCATCACCGAATGTTAAGCATGCGGACCCTACGGGTTCGAGAACTATGTTGACATGACCGAGACATGTCTTCGGCCAATAACCAATAGCGGAACCTGGATGGTCATATTGTCTCCCACATATTCTACGAAGATCTTTATCAGTCAAACCGCATAACAACATATGTTGTTCCCTTTGTCATCGGTATGTTACTTGCCCGAGATTCAATCATCGGTATCTCAATACCTAGTTTAATATCGTTACCGGCAAGTCTCTTTACTCACTCCGTAATGCATCATCCCATAACTAACTCATTAGTCATATTGCTTGCAAGGCTTATAGTGATGTGCATTACCGAGAGGGCCCAGAGATACCTCTACGACAATCGTAGTGACAAATCCTAATCTCGATCTATGCCAACTCAACAAACACCATCGGAGACACCTGTAGAGAACCTTTATAATCACCCATTTACGTTGTGACGTTTGGTAGCACACAAAGTGTTCCTCTGGTATTCGGGAGTTGCATAATCTCATAGTCATAGGAACATGTATAAGTCATGAAGAAAGCAATAGCAACATACTAAACGATCAAGTGCTAAGCTAACGGAATGGGTCAAGTCAATCACATCATTCTCTAATGTTGTGATCCCGTTCATCAAATGAAAACTCATGTTTATGGCTAGGAAACTTAACCATCTTCGATTAACGAGCTAGTCAAGTAGTGGCATACTAGTGACACTCTGTTGTCTATGTATTCAGACATGTACTAAGTTTCCAGTTAATACAATGCTAGCATGAATAATAAACATTTATCATGATATAAGGAAATATAAATAACAACTTTATTATTGCCTCTAGGGCATATTTCCTTCAGTCTCCCACTTGCACTAGAGTCAATAATCTAGTTCACATCACCATGTGATTTAACACAATATTCACATCTGTATGTGATTAACATCCATAGTTTACATCGTCATGTGACCAACACCCAAAGGGTTTACTAGAGTCAATAATCTAGTTCACATCGCTATGTGATTAACACCCAAAGAGTACTAAGGTGTGATCATGTTTTGCTCGTGAGAGAAGTTTAGTCAACGGGTCTGTCACATTCAGAGCCATATGTATTTTGCAAATATTGTATGTCTACAATGATCTGCACGGAGCTACTCTAGCTAATTGCTCCCACTTTCAATATGTATCCAGATTGAGACTTAGAGTCATATGGATCGGTGTAAAAGCTTGCATCGATGTAACTCTTTACGACGAGCTCTTTTATCACCTCCATAATCGAGAAATATTTCCTTAGTCCTCACTAAGGGTAATCTTGACTGTTGTCCAGTGATCTACTCCTAGATCAAAATTGTACTCCCTTGCCAAACTCAGGGCAGGGTACACAATAGGTCTGGTACACAACACAACATACTTTATAAAACCTATGACTGTGGCATAGGGAATGACTTTCATTCTCTTTCTATTTTCTATTGTAGTCGGGCTTTGAGTCTTACTCAACTTTCCACCTTGTAATACAGGCAAGAACCCTTTCTTTGACTGATCCATTTTGAACTTCTTCAAAACTTTACCAAGGTATGTGCTTTGTGAAAGTCCAATTAAGTGTCTTGATCTATCTCTATAGATCTTGATGCCCAATATGTAAGCAGCTTCACCGAGGTCTTTCTTTGAAAAACTCCTTTCAAACTCTCCTTTATGCTTTCCAGAAATTCTATATCATTTCGAATCAACAATATGCCATCCACAAATAATATTAGAAATGCTACAGAGCTCCCTGTCGGAGTAATGGGCCACGGGTAGCCTCACCCGGGTCCCTGAGCTTATGAAGACTTCGGGCCGGCTGCGCCCCGCAATACCCCAAGCTAAAGCTCCGCCCTCCGGAGGCCGCCTGGCTCAACGGCCGGCCACCAGAGGACGGCCAACCACCAGCAGACGGCACCGAGAGTGGCCGGCTCCAGCCGGCCGGCCTCTAGAGAGGACGGCATCGCGCGGGCGGCCACCTGGCGCCCTCGGAGTCTGCGCCCCCATCGAGAGGACAAGACAGGGTGTGGCGACAGTGTAGCCCCTCACCCCCGAAACTTGGGCTCAGCGTGGCCTCAGTGCCCTGTACGGGTGGAGGTCTCCGCACAATGCGGCACTATGGCCACTCCCGCCCTGACGTCATTCCTGACAGGCGGAGCCTTATTCCCCACGACGACCTGTCGGTACAGCCCGCGGGCTGCGGGCCCTACCAGGCAGCGATAGCTCAGAGGACGGCCGATGCCGCACTAGTCGGATTTGGGGGGGCCGGCCTCCAGCAGGCGGCCGTCCTCCTCCCTTGAAGTCAGTGCACCATTAACCTGATGAGACAAGGCGTGGCTATAGTGATCCCCCGCCAGCGGCGGGACTGTAGCCACACTCAGCTAACCAAGCCCACGTCATTAGAAGCACGGCTAAAGTGATCAGTCACCGACAGGACCCGCTAGCGGCGGGAGCGGCCTGTCGGCTCCGTACCGAACCAGTCGGTGGGGCCCACCAGGCGGCGGGCCCCAGTAGTCGGCGGAGAAGCCGGAGGCCAGAGGCACTGACAGCCGGGTCCAGCACCCAGCCAGATTACCTTTGTATCCCTGGGGGGGTAGGCCTATATAAACCCCCCAGGGCGCCCATGCAAAGGGTTCGACCCCATTAGAACTAGACACCACCCTAGAGCAGGAAGAGAGCTAGCCTTGCCTCATTCTGCCTCTAGCACACAGCTCAAGGAGCACCATTGTATCACTTGTGCCTTAGTGATCATGCGGAGACCCCGTAGAGCAGGACTAGGGGTGTTATCTCCTAGGAGAGCCCCGAACCTGGGTAAAATGCGCTGGCGTACGTGTCTACGCCTCATCCCGCTTCCAGGTACCGACGATGTTCTACTCTCTCCCACCATGATAAGCCATCCTTTGGCATATGTCACACCCAACCCTCGACATTTGGCGCCCACCATGGGGCGAGGTGCACCATCTCCCGGAGACCTGCTCTGGACGGGAACCTTGTTCCTTCCTGGCGAGCGTAGCCAGCCCAGCACGCCCGACGGCGTCAGCCTCGACGCGCTGCACAGCGCGGAGATTGCCTGCGCGGCGAGCTGCCTCACCGACCTTGTTGGCGAGATCCACCTCTCTGATGAGCCGGCCTCCGACGCGGGCATTGGCTGCCCCGAGAGCCTCCTCGTCAACCTCCTCGACCAGCTCCACGTCTCGAGCGAGCCTGCTGTGGACCTGGAGTCTGTTGGCTCCACCGACCCGATGATCGTCGACTCCGACACGGCGTCGCTTGATGCGTTTCCCACCAACATGGTGATCTACGACGAGCCGCCTCCTCGCGAGCACAGCAGCGGGAGCACCGTCATGGAGGTGCTTGTCATCAATAGTGGCGAGCACTCGGACGGAGGCGCTCGAGACCCACTCGACGCGGCTCTGCGAGACCTGTCGGCGCCCATCCTAGAGGGCACAGATGCTAAGATGCTGGAGGCACGCCGCGTCCAGCTCCTCGTGAGCGTTGGCCGACTGGCCAGCATGCGACGCCTCCCGGACGCCCACAGGCGCGAGATGGATCAAGTTGTTGGTGGCACGCCGGCTCTTGAGGGGCCCAGCCACATCAGCACGATCCGGCAGCATGGCGCGACCATCGCCAGCATATTCGGGGCAGAGCGCCCCGTTTACGCCATGCCTGCAGAGAACATCCGGGCCGCCCAGGCGGTAACGGATGAACTGGACAAGTACGACGGCGATGAGCGCCGCCACATGACGGAGCGAGTCCAGCAGCTCCTAGATGCGGCCGCCGCGCAGCACGAAGCCGGCTGCCATGCTGAAGTGCCTGCCTAGCAGAACGATGAACCGCCCCCTCGCTAGGACCATGGGGCGACGTCCCGGACGCCGACTGGTGGCGCCCACGGAAGAAGAGGCAACGAGCCGGCTGCAGCCGCAGCCGGACACGCCTCTCCATCGAACGAGACGAAGACGGCCGCCCTAGAGCGGTGGAGCAGCGAGGCGACCCGCCTCCTCCTCCGCCTTGTGGAGCAAGGCACCCTATTCCGCCACCTGTCACGCACCCGACACTCGGCGACCGCCTTGGCCGCCGAGAGGGAGTCGGAGAGAACGACGCCCGCCATCGGATCGATCATCTCAACCGATCCCTGGCACTAGAAGAAGAAGATGCATTGGGCCCGCCCTGCTTCGGCCCACGAATCTGAGATGAGCCCTTTCCCAAAGGGTTCACGCTCCCAAGAGATACGCCCAACTACACCGGCTCCGTGAAACCGGAGGACTGGCTGGTCGACTATTCCACGGCTGTCACCATAGCGAACGGCAACAAGCGTGTTGCCGTGAAGTATGTCCCGCTCATGCTTCAAGGCACAACCCGGACGTGGCTTAACAGCCTGAAGCCCGGTAGCATCAACAGCTGGGTTGATTTCACCGAAGCCTTTATCCGCAACTTCACCAGCACGTACAAGCGGCCTCCCAAGCGCCGACAGCTCTCCTTGTGTGTCCAAGGGCCCAGCGAATAGACTCGTGACTATCTCACGTGCTGGGCCGAGCTGCATAACTCCTGTGAAGGCGTGCACGAGGTGCAGGCAATCGAGTACTTCACCGCCGGATGCCGAGAAGGCACCCTCCTCAAGCATCAACTTCTCTGCGACGAGCCTGCTACTCTCGATGAACTATTAATCATCGCCGACAAGCATGCCACGGCCGACTCCTCCATGAAGGCGGAAATCTTAGTCAAGGCGTCCGGCAAGGTGGCACCTCAGGCTCCTCGGACTCCGGCTGGTGACACAAGTCGGCGACAGCATCCAAGCGACAACAAGCGGAAGGCCACCCAGCCGGCTTCCACTAGCCGGCAGGTGGCAACAGTCGAGGACCAGCAGCCGGAAGGGCAGCCGGCGCCCAAGCATCAGAAGGGCGGCAAGCCCAATTGGTTGGCCGCCTTCTCTTACGAGCAGACCCTTGATGCACTCTACAAGTTCCATAGTGGCGCGAAGCCGTCCAACCACACCACTCGGAAGTGTCATTGGCTCACCAGGATCGCCAAGGGAGATGGACTCCTGCCTCCTCCGCCTGCCGGCCCGCCGCCTCCTCTGCCCCAGCAGCCGGCGGCCCGGCCAGTCGGCGCCATACAAGACGTGTATCCTGTGGAGCATGGAGCCTACGCTGTGTTCACTAGTGTGGCCGATCACAGATGCAGTAGACGGCAGCAACAACAAGAGGTGCAGGCAGTGGCCTCAAATACTCCAGAATTCATGCATTGGTCTGAGAGGCCCGTCAGTTGGAGCAGGGCCGACCACCCGGAAGTGATGCCTTCCCCCGGTTCCTATGCCCTGGTCCTGGATGCTACCTTTGCAACAGAGAGGCGGGCAGCTCGCTTCTCCCGAGTCCTGATAGATGGCGGCAGCAGCATCAATATCCTGTACCGTGACACAATGGAGAAGTTGGGAATCAAGCAGAAGCAGCTCCTCCCCAGTTGGACTGTATTCCATGGCATAGTCCCTGGCCTTTCCTGCTCACCAATCGGCAAGACCCAAATTGATGTTCTCTTCGGAGACAAGAATCATTTCTGTCATGAGCCAGTTTGGTTTGAAGTGGTGGACCTTGAGATCCCCTACCATCCGCTGCTTGGCCGACCTGCCCTGGCCAAGTTCATGGCGGTCCCCCACTATGCTTACCTCAAGATGAAGATGATGAGTACCAAGGGGATCCTGACTGTAGTCGGAGACTACAAGAAGTCGTCCGCCTGCGCCGCAGACAGTAGCCGGCTGGCCGAGTCCCTTGTGATTGCAGCTGAGAAGCGGCTCCTTGACCGGGTGGTGGCGATGGCAGGCAAGAAGCTGGAAATGTCACCCATCCCCAAGGAGTCGGAGGTTGAGGGCTCATCCAAGCCGGCAAAGGAAACAAAGAAGATAACCTTGGACTCGGAGCACCCGGAGAGGCACGCTGTCATAGGTGCAAACCTTGACAGCAAATAGGAAAGCGAGCTCGTCGATTTCCTCCATGAGAATCGGGACATCTTCGCATGGTCTCCCAAAGACATGTCGGGTGTTCTGACGGATTTCACCAAGCACAAATTACATGTCCGACCTGACACCAAGCCGGTCAGGCAGCCCTTGCGCCGCCTGTCAGAAGAGAAGAGAAGAGTTGTCGAAGAAGAGATAGCCCGGCTTCTAGCAGCCGGTTTCATCATGGAAGTATTATTTCTAGAGTGGCTGGCCAACCCAATTCTTGTGCTGAAGAAAAACAAGCAGTGGCGCATGTGTATTGATTATACCAGCCTCAACAAAGCTTGCCCCAAAGATCCTTTTGCCCTGCCAAGAATTGACCAAGTAATAGACTCCACAGCTGGATGCGAGCTGTTGAGTTTTTTGGATGCATACTCAGGGTACCATCAGATAAAGCTGAATCCGTCCGACAGGCTGAAGACTGCCTTCATCACGCCATTTTGATCCTTCTGCTACCTGACCATGACGTTCGGTTTGCGAAATGCCGGCGCCACGTTTCAGCGTTGCATGCTGAAGTGTCTCCTCAAGCAGCTCGACAGAAATGCCCATGTCTATGTGGATGATGTGGTGGTGAATGCGGAGAAGCGAGGCACGCTGCTGGAAGACCTCAAGGAAACTTTTGATAACCTACGCCGCTTCCAGATCAAGCTCAACCTGGAGAAATGTGTCTTTGGAGTACCAGCCGGCCAGCTTCTCGGCTTTCTGGTCTCGGAGCGCGGCATACAGTGCAACCCTGTGAAGATCAAAGCCATTGAGAAGATGGCGGTGCACACCTGACTGCTGGACGTGCAGAAGTTCACCGGCTGCCTGGCATCGATCAGCCGTTTCATCAGCCGGCTGGGCGAAAAGGCCCTTCCCCTGTACCAGCTCATGAAGAAGACCACTTTTTTTGAGTGGAACAACAAGGCAGACGAAGCTTTCCTCCAACTCAAGAAGATGTTGACCAAGCCGCCTATCTTGGCGGCTCAAACTGAGAAAGAGTCCATGATCCTCTACATCGCCGCCACCAGTCGGGTGGTCAGCACTGTCATGGTGGTAGAACGCAAGGAGGAGGCCAGAGCATTGTCGGTCCAGAGGCCGGTATATTACCTGAGTGGAGTACTGTCCGCCTCCAAGCAAAACTACCCGCACTATCAGAAGATGTGCTATGGTGTGCACTTTGCCGCCAAGAAGCTGAAGCCTTACTTTCAAGAGGACCCAATTACTGTTGTCTGCACTGCTCCGCTTGCTGAGATCATCAGAAGCCAAGATGCCTCGGGCCGAGTGGCCAAGTGGGCTATTAACCTGGCTCCTTACACCATCTACTACCAGCCTCGCACCGCCATCAAGTCACAGGCACTGGCCGACTTCCTCGTCGACTGGGGCGAGATCCAGTATTTGCCGCCAGTGCCAGACTCCACCCATTGGCGGATGCAATTTGATGGTTCAAAAATGCGCACTGGTCTGGGAGCCGGCATCGTCCTCACCTCTCCCAAAGGCGACAAGCTCAGATATGTGCTACAAATCCATTTTGCCGCCTCCAACAATGTAGCTGAATACGAGGCACTCATACACGGGCTCTGGCTTGCCAAGGAACTCGGCATTCGCTGGAGCCTGTGCTATGGTGACTCCGACTTGGTGGTCCAGCAGTCGTCAGGTGACTGGGACGCCAAAGACGTGAATATGGCGAGCTACTTCTTCCTCGTCCAGCAACTCAGTGGATACTTTGACGGGTGCGAGTTCCTCCATGTGCCAAGAAACGACAACGAGCAAGCAAATGCCTTGGCACGAATCGGCTCCACCCGCCAAGCGATACTAGCCGGCGTCGCCTTGCAATGCATCCTCAAGCCGTCTGTCAAGACATCACCAGAGTCTGACTCCATCTTCATGCCGGCCCCTCCCAAAGAAGTTGGATCTGACTTGAGGATCCCGGAAGCCGGCGCAGGGACGTCGGCAGGCGGCCCGGGGACTGCAGTTATCGCACCCGGCCCGGGGACTTCAGAACCCGGTCCAGGGACTGCAGCAGCCGGCCCGGGGACTTCTTCAACACAGCACGCGGCAGGCGACTCCAACCCGCCGCCTCCCAGCCCAACCGCCCTTGTACAAATCACAGTCGTGGCAGTCGGAGAGATAGCGACACCCTCATGGGCTCAACCCATCCTCAACTTCCTGGTGAACAAAGAGCTGCCGGCCGATAAGATCCTAGCCCGACAAGTGCAACGGCGGGCAGCAACATATACCATAGTCAACAAAGAACTGGTTCGGTGCAGTGTCACTGGTGTATACCAGCGTTGCATGGAGCCGGACCAGGGTCAAGCAATCCTCAAAGATATCCACCAAGGTGAATGTGGTCACCATGCGGCTTCAAGATCACTTGTTGCCAAAGCTTTCCACCATGGTTTCTTCTGGCCGACCGCCCTCAAAGACGCCAAAGATTTGGTCCAGAAGTGTCAAGGGTGTCAGAAGTTCTGCTCCAAGCCACACTTACCGACTTCTGCACTCAATACCATCCCCATTGCCTGGCCCTTTGCTGTTTGGGGGATGGATATGGTGGGGCCATTCAAGACGGCCCATGGTGGCATGACTCATCTACTTGTCGCCGTGGACAAGTTCACCAAGTGGATAGAAGCAAAGCCAATCAAGAAGCTGAACGGGCCGACTGCCGTGACTTTCATCGCCGACATCACCACTCGGTATGGCATACCACATAGCATCATCACCGACAACGGCACAAACTTTGCCAAAGGAGCCTTGGCTCATTTCTGCGCAACGCAGGGCATCCGACTAGACTTAGCGTTCGTTGCCCATCCGCAGTCAAACGGCCAAGTTGAGCAAGCAAACGGCCTCATTCTGTCCGGCATCAAGCCCCGACTGGTCGAGCCTCTAGAGCGTTCGGCCGGCTGCTGGCTGGATGAGCTGCCGGCCGTCCTCTGGAGCCTGCGCACGACTCCAAACAAGTCAACCGGCTTCACGCCCTTCTTCCTCATCTATGGTGTTGAAGCCATCATCCCGACGGACATAGAGTTCGACTCCCCACGAGTCACCATGTACACCGAGGCGGATGCCAAGGAGGCACGAGAAGACGGCGTTGACCTGCTGGAGGAGGGCCGGTTGTTGGCACTCAGCCGGTCCGCCATCTACCAGCAGAGTCTGCGCCGATACTACAACCGCAAGGTGAAGCCAAGATCCTTCCAAGAGGGAGACCTTGTGCTCCGGCTGATCCAACGAACAGCCAGCCAGCACAAGCTCTCGGCACCTTGGAAAGGCCCTTTCATCATCCAGCGAACAGCCGGCCAGCACAAGCTCTTGGCACCTTGGGGGTGCGCGGAGCTGGCACACCTGGCCAGAGGGCAGAGATCGTTTGGGCCCCTACGCGCTGAAGACGGCGCAACATTTGATGGGCAGGCCGAAGACAGGCCTGGATGCTGAGGAGCTACTCATTGAGGGTCCAGGGGGTGTCGGCAGCAATCTGCGCGCCTTTCGCCCTCCGCTCCTGGCTCTGGGCCTCGATGGTCTGGTTCGTGGCGACGGAGTGGCCCGGGAAGAAGTCTGCTTGAACAGAAGGCAAGAAAGGCCAAAGGTCAGAAACTAGCAGTCGGCCTAGATAAAGAGCTGACAACCCGAAGCAAGAAGGAAAGAAAACGAAGCTCACCATCAACCAAGTCTTCGATGCTGCTAAAGTAGGCGGTCATCTGCACCTCCTTTCGGCCCAGGCGGAGCGCTCGACCTCGAATTCAGCGAGGAGGTCGGTCTCCTTCGCCTTCACCTCCCGTTGGGACGTCTTGAGAGCCTCCGCCTGCTCTGCAAGCTGAGTGACCAGCCGGTCACGCTCCTCGGCCAGCTTGCTGCACTCCGCCTCCTTGCCGCGTAGGGCAGTGTTGGCTTCGCCCAGCTGTTGTTGTAGGGTGGCGTTGGCCTCTATAGAAAGGGAAGAAAAAAGAATGTCAGTCAAACAACAAAGACGGGGTGCAGTTGTCGGGGAGATTCGGCCTGACTGCTCGGCAGTCGGCCCGAACCTCGGGGACTACAGCCCGCGGGTGCAACAGCGCGCCCCCGCGAAGAAAGGAAGTCAGAACTTACTCCTGCTCTCGGAAAAGTTGGCGGTCTGTTTCTCCAGCTCCCGAACCCTGGAGTTGAAGGTGACCGCGCGAAGATTGTGGTAGTCCTGCAAGAGGGATATCAGATAAGTTAGCATTCGACACCGACAAGTTGAAGTTCCGGACCGCCTGCTCAGCAGCCGGCCCGAAACTTGGGGACTACACCCAGTGGGTGCGCTGGCGCGCCCCCACAAAAGAAGCAAGAAGATCAAAATAAAGAGAAGTAGGAAACTTACGCGTATTGCTGCCCGTGAATCCAGGAACGCCTCGTTGCAGCGCTTGAGGGCTTCAACTTTGGCCCGGAGCTTGGCCTGGACGTCGAGGGACGCCTGGTTCAGGGTGCCTGTCCCGCCCCCGCGTATCCAGCCAGCGAGCGCGGCGCTGCTCGCCTCGGTGTCGGGGACCGATGAGCTCGCGGTGCCGAGGCTGCTTTCTCAAGACAACGGCGCACGGGTGTGTTGGGGAACGTAGCAGAAATTCAAAATTTTCTACGCATCGCCAAGATCAATCTATGGAGATTCTAGCAAAAAAAGAGGGAGAGGATGAGCATCTTCATACCCTTGAAGATCGTTAAGCGGAAGCGTTACAAGAACGCGGTTGGTGGAGTCGTACTCGCAGCGATTCAGATCACGGTCGATTCCGATCTAAGCGCCGAACGGACGGCGCCGCCGCGTTCAACACACGTACAACCCGAGGACGTCTCCTCATCTTGATCCAGCAAGGGGAGAGGAGAAGTTGAGGGAAAACTCCAGCAGCATGACGGCATGGTGGCGATGGAGCTCGTGGTTCTCCGGCAGGGCTTCGCCAAGCACTACGGAGGAGGAGGTGTCGGAGGAGGGAGGGACTGCGCTAGGGAAGAGGTGCGGCTGCCCTCCCATTCCTCCACTATATATATGGACAAGGGGAGAGGGGGAGGTGCCCTAGGGTTTTCCCTAGGGGGCGGCGGCCAAGCAGATTGGATCTCCCTAGGCAAAATCCTAGGGAGACTTGCCCCCCAAGCCAAGCAGGTGGAGGATTGCCTCCCAAGCCAGGTGGAGGCACCCCACCTCCCCAAATAACGTGGGAAAGGGTGTGGGGCGCGCACGACCCCTTAGTGGGCTGGTTTTCCCCTTCCCTTTTGGCCCATGAGGCCCTCCAACACTTGCCGGGGCTCCCGAAACACCTTTCGGTCATGCTGGTCATAGCCTGGTACCCCCGGAACACTTCCGGACTCAAATACCCTTCGTCCAATATATCGATCTTCACCGTCGGACCATTCCGGAACTCCTCGTGACGTCCGGGATCACATCCGGGACTCCAAACTACCTTTAGCAACCACATACTATTTCCCATAACAACTCTAGCGTCACCGAACCTTAAGTGTGTAGACTCTACGGGTTCGGGAACCATGCAGACATGACCGAGATGTTCTCCGGCCAATAACCAATAGCGGGATTTGGATACCCATGTTGGCTCCCACATGTTCCACGATGATCTCATTGGATGAACCACGATGTCAAGGATTCAAGCATTCCCGTATACAATTCCCTTTGTCAATCGGTACGTTACTTGCCCGAGATTCGATCGTTGGTATCCCAATACCTCGTTCAATCTCGTTACCGGCAAGTCACTTTACTCGTTCTGTAATGCATGATCTCGTGACTAACTACTTAGTCACATTGAGCTCATTATGATGATGCATTACCGGGTGGGCCCAGAGATACCTCTCCATCATACGGAGTGACAAATCCTAGTCTCGATTCGTGCCAACCCAACAGACACTTTCGGAGATACCTGTAGTGCACCTTTATAGCCACCCAGTTACATTGTGACATTTGGTACACCCAAAGCATTCCTACGGTATCCGGGAGTTGCACAATCTCATGGTCTAAGGAAATGATACTTGACATTAGAAAAGCTCTTAGCAAACGAACTATACGATCTTGTGCTATGCTTAGGATTGGGTCTTGTCCATCACATCATTCTCCTAATGATGTGATCCCATTATCAATGACATCCAATGTCCATGGTCAGGAAACCGTAACCATCTATTGATCAACGAGCTAGTCAACTAGAGGCTCACTAGGGACATGTTGTGGTCGATGTATTCACACATGTATTATGGTTTCCAGTTAATACAATTATAGCATGAACAATAGACAATTATCATGAACAAGGAAATATAATAATAACCATTTTATTATTGCCTCTAGGGCATATTTCCAACAGTCTCCCACTTGCACTAGAGTCAATAATCTAGTTCACATCATTATGTGATTGTAATGGATCCAACACCCATGGTGTTTGATCATATCTCGCTTGTGAGAGAGGTTTATTAGTCAACAGGTCTGAACCTTTCAGATCCGTGTGTGCTTTACAAATCTCTACGTCATCTTGTAGATGCAGCTTCCACGCGCTACTTGGAGCTATTCCAAACAACTGCTCTACTATATGAATCCGGTTTACTACCCAGAGTCATCTAGATTAGTGTCAAAGTTTGCATCGGCGTAACCCTTTACGACGAACTCTTTTACTACCTCCATAATCGAGAAAATTCCTTAGTCAACTAGTTACTAAGGATAAGTTTGACCACTGTCATGTGATCCATTCCTGGATCACTCTTGTACCCCTTGATTGACTCATGGCAAGGCACACTTCAGGTGCGGTACACAACATAGCATAGTGTAGAGCCTACGTCTAAAGCATAGGGGACGACCTTCGTCCTTTCTCTCTCTTCTGCCGTGGTCAGTTATTGAGTCTTACTCAATACTCACACCTCATAACACAACCAAGAACTCCTTCTTTGCCGATCTATTTTGAACTCCTTCAAAATCTTGTCACGGTGTGTATCGTTTGAAAGTACTATCAAGCGATCTTGATCTATCCTTATAGATCTTGATGCTTAATCTTCAAGTAGCTTAATCCAGGTTTTCCATTGAAAAACACTTTTCAAATAACCCTATATGCTTTCCAGAAATTCTACATCATTTCTGATCAACAATATGTCAACAACATATACTCATCAGAAATTCTATAGTGCTCCCACTCACTTCTTTGGAAATACAGGTTTCTCATAAACTTTGTATAAACCCAAAATCTTTGGTCATCTTATCAAAGCGTATATTACAACTCCGAGATGCTTACTCCAGTCCTTAGAAGGATTGCTGGAGCTTTGCATACTTGTTAGCATCTTTCAGGATTGTCAAAACCTTCTGGTTGTATCACATACAACCTTTCCTCAAGAAAATCATTGAGGAAACAATGTTTTGACGTCCTATCTGCAAGATTTCATAAACAATGCAGGAACTGCTAATATAATTTCAACAGACTCTTAGCATCGCTAGAGTGAGAAAGTCTCATTGTAGTCAACTCCTTGAACTTGTCGGACAACATCTTAGCGACAAGTCGAGCTTTCTTAATGGTGACACTTACCATCATTGTCCGTCTTCCCTTTTAAAA
Source organism: Triticum timopheevii (assembly GCA_963921465.1). NCBI lineage: Eukaryota > Viridiplantae > Streptophyta > Magnoliopsida > Poales > Poaceae > Triticum > Triticum timopheevii. The sequence continues at coordinate 463,108,819 of OY997262.1, read as the reverse complement.
TCCATCTGTACTCAACAGCCTTACGACCATCGAGTAGTTCTTCCAAAGTCTACACTTTGTTCTTATACATGGATCCTCTCTCGGATTTTATGGCCTCGAGCCATTTGTCGGAATCCGGGCTCACCATCGCTTCTCCACAGCTCGTAGGTTCATTGTTGTCTAGCAACATTACCTCCAAGACAGGATTACCGTACCACTCCGAAGCAGTACGTGTCCTTGTCAACCTATGAAGTTTGGTAGTGACTTGATCCAAAGTTTCATGATCACTATCATCAGCTTCCACTTCAACTGGTGTAGGCGCCACAGGAACAACTTCCTGTGCCCTGCTACAGATTGATTGAAGTGATGGTTCAATAACCTCATCAAGTCTCCACCATCCTCTCACTCAATTCTTTCAAGAGAAACTTTTCCTCGAGAAAGGACCCGTTTCTAGAAACAATCACTTTTTCTTCCGGATCTGAAATAGGAGGTATACCCAACTGTTTTGGGTGTCCTATGAAGATGCATTTATCCGCTTTGGGTTTGAGCTTATCAGGCTAAAACTTTTCCACATAAGCTTCGCAGTCCCAAACTTTTAAGAAATGACAGCTTAGGTTTCTCTAAACCATAGTTCATACGTTGTCATCTCAATGGAATTACGTGGTGCCCTATTTAAAGTGAATGCGGTTGTCTTTAATGCCTAACCCATAAACTATAGTGGTAATTCGATAAGAGACATCATGGTATGCACCATATCTAATAGGGTGCATTTATGATGTTCGGACACACCATCACACTATGGTGTTCCAGGCGGTATTAGTTATGAAACAATTTCCACAAGGTCTTAATTGTGTACCAAACTCGTAACTCAGATATTCATCTCTATGATCATATCATAGACATTTTATCCTCTTGCCACAATGATCTTCAACTTCACTCTGAAATTGCTTGAACCTTTCAATAATTCAGACTCGTGTTTCATCAAGTAAATATACTTAGAATCTACTCAAATCATCTGTGAAGTAAGAGCATAATGATACTCACTGCGTGCCTCAGCACTCATTGGATTTCACACATCAAATGTATTAGTTCCAACAAGTTGCTCTCTTGTTTCATCTCACTGGAAAAACAAGGCCTTTCAGTCATCTTGCCCATGTGGTATGATTTGCATGTCTCAAGTGATTCAAAATCAAGTGAGTCCAAACGATCCATCTGTATGGAGTTTCTTCATGCATATATACCAATAGACATGGTTTGCATGTCTCAATCTTTTCAAAAACGAGTGAGTCCAAAGATCCATCAACATGGAGCTTCTTCATGCGTTTTATACCAGTATGACTCAAATGGCAGTGCCAAAAGTATGTGGTACTATCATTACTATCTTATATCTTTTGGCATGAACATGTGTATCACTACGATCGAGATTCAACAAACCATTCATTTTAGGTGCAAGACCATTGAAGGTATTATTCAAATAAACAGAGTAACCATTATTCTCCTTAAATGAATAACCGTATTGCGATAAACATAATCCAATCATGTCTATGCTCAACGCAAACACCAAATAACCATTATTTAGGTTTAACACCAATCTCGATGGTAGAGGGAGCATGTGATGCTTGATCACATCAACCTTGGAAACACATCCAACATATATCGTCATCTCACCTTTAGCTAGTCTCCGTTTATTCCGTAGCTCTTTTATTTTGAGTTACTAACACTTAGCAACTGAACCAGTATCTTAATAATCTGGTGCTACTAGGAGTACTAGTAAAGTACACATTAATATAATGTATATCCAATATACTTTGGTCGACCTTGCCAGCCTTCTCATCTACCAAGTATCTAGGGTAGTTCTGCTTCAGTGCCCGTTCCCCTCATTACAGAAGCACTTAGTCTCGGGTTTGGGTTCAACCTTGGGTTTCTTCACTAGAGCAGCAATTGATTTGCCGTTTCATGAAGTATCCCTTCTTGCCCTTGCCCTTCTTGAAACTAATGGTTTTACTAACCATCAACAATTGATGCTCCTACTTGACTTCTACTTTCGCGGTGTCAAACATCGCGAATAGCTCAAGGATCATCATATCTATCCCTGATATGTTATAGTTCATCACGAAGCTCTAGTAGCTTGGTGGCATTGACTTTGGAGAACCATCACTATCTCATCTAGAAGATAACTCCCACTCGATTCAAGCAATTGTAGTACTCAAACAATCTGAGCACATGCTCAACGATTTAGCTTTTCTCCCTTACTTTGCAGGTTAAGAAACTTGTCGGGGGTCTCATACCTCTTGACGTGGGCACGAGCCTGAAATCCCAATTTCAGCTCTTGGAACATCTCATATGTTTTGCAACGTTTCAAAAAATGTCTTCGGCGCCTCAATTCTAAACCGTTTAACATTACACACTGAACTATCACGTAGTCATCAAAACGTGTATGTCAGATGTTCACAACATCCACAATTAACGCTCGAGGTTCAGCACACCGAGCGGTGCATTAAGGACATAAGCCTTCTGTGAAACAATGAGGACAATCCTCAGTATACGGACCCAGTCCGCATAATTGCTACTGTCAACTTTCAACTAAATTTTCTCTAGGAACATATCTTAAACAGTAGAACTAAAGCGTAAGCTATGACATAATTTGCAAAGACCTTTTGACTATGTTCATGATAATTAAGTTCATCTAATTATTTAATGAACTCCCACTTAGATAGACATCCCTCTAGTCATCTAAGTGATACATGATCCGAGTCAACTAGGCCGTGTCCGATCATCACGTGAGACGGACTAGTCATCATCGGTGAACATCTTCGTGCTGATCGTATCTACTATACGACTCATGTTCGACCTTTCGGTCTCTTGTGTTCCGAGGCCATGTCTGTACATGCTAGGCTCGTCAAGTCAACTTAAGTGTTTCGCGTGTGTAAATCTGGCATGCACCCGTTGTATGTGAACGTTAAATCTATCACACCCGATCATCACATGGTGCTTCGAAACAACAAACTTTCGCAACGGTGCATAGTTAGGGGAACACTTTTTTTTGAAATTTTATGAGGGATCATCTTATTTATGCTACCGTCATTCTAAGCAAATAAGATGTAAACATGACAAACATCACATGCAAATCATAAAGTGACATGACATGGCCAATATCATCTTGCACCTTTGATCTCCATCTTGAGGCATGGCATGATCACCTTCGTCACTGGCATGACACCATGATCTCCATCATCATGATCTCCATCATCGTGTCTTCATGAAGTTGTCTCGCCAACTATTACTTCTACTACTATGGCTAACGGTTTAGCAATAAAGTAAAGTAATTACATGGCGTTATTTAATGACACGCAGGTCATACAATAAATTAAGATAACTCCAATGGCTCCTGCCGGTTGTCATACTCATCGACATGCAAGTCGTGATTCCTATTACAAGAACATGATCAATCTCATACATCACATATCATTCATCACATTTTTTTGGCCATATCACATCACATAGCATACCCTTCAAAAACAAGTTAGACGTCCTCTAATTGTTGTTGCATGTTTTATGTGGCTGCTATGGGTTTCTAGCAAGAACGTTTCTTACCTACGCAAAAGTCACAACGGTGATATGCCAATTGCTATTTACCCTTCATAAGGACCCTTTTCATCGAATCCGATCTGACTAAAGTGGGAGAGACCGGCACCCGCTAGCCACCTTTATGCAACAAGTGCATGTCAGTCGGTGGAACCTGTCTCACGTAAGTGTACGTGTAAGGTCGGTCCGGGCCGCTTCATCCCACAATACCGTAAAAACAAGATAGGACTAGTAACGGTAAGCATATTGAACAAAACTAACGCCCACAACTACTTGTGTTCTACTCGTGCATAGAATCTACGCAATAGACCTAGCTCATGATGCCAATGTTGGGAAACGTAGCAGAAATTCAAAATTTTCTACGCATCGCCGAGATCAATCTATGGAGATTCTATCAACAAGAGAGGGGGAGGATGAGCATCTTCATACCCTTGAAGATCGCTAAGCGGAAGCGTTACAAGAACGCGGTTGGTGGAGTCGTACTCGCAGCGATTCCGATCGCGGTCGATTCCGATCTAAGCGCCGAATGGACGGCGCCTCCGCGTTCAACACACGTACAGCCCGGGGACGTCTCCTCCTTCTTGATCCAGCAAGGGGAGAGGAGAAGTTGAGGGAAAACTCCAGCAGCACGACGGTGTGGTGGCGATGGAGCTCGTGGTTCTCCGGCAGGGCTTCGCCAAGCACTACGGAGGAGGAGGAGGTGTTGGAGGAGGGAGGGACTGCGCCAGGGAAGAGGTGCGGCTGCCCTCCCACCCCTCCACTATATATAGGGGCAAGGGGAGAGGGGAGGCGCCCTAGGGTTTCCCCTAGGGGGCGGCGGCCAATCAGATTGGACCTCCCTAGGCAAAATCCTAGGGAGACTTGCCCCCCAAGCCAAGCAGGTGGAGGATTGCCTCCCAAGCCAGGTGGAGGCGCCCCACCTCCCCAAATAACGTGGGAAAGGGTGTGGGGGCGCACCACCCCTTAGTGGGCTGGTTTGCCCCTTCCCCTTTGGCCCATGAGGCCCTCCAACACTTGCCGGGGCTTCTGAAACACCTTTCGGTCATGCTGGCCATAGCCTGGTACCCCCGGAACACTTCCGAACTCAAATACCCTTTGTCCAATATATCGATCTTCACCACCGGACCATTCCGGAACTCCTCGTGACGTCCGGGATCAAATCCGGGACTCCGAACTACCTTCGGTAACCACATACTATTTCCCATAACAACTATAGCGTCACCGAACCTTACGTGTGTAGACCCTACGGGTTCAGGAACCATGCAGACATGACCGAGATGTTCTCCGGCCAATAACCAACAGCGGGATCTGGATACCCATGTTGGCTCCCACATGTTCCACGATGATCTCATCGGACGAACCACGATGTCAAGGATTCAAGCAATCCCGTATACAATTCCCTTTGTCAATCGGTACGTTACTTGCCCGAGATTCAATCGTCGGTATCCCAATACCTCGTTCAATCTCGCTACCGGCAAGTCACTTTACTCGTTCCGTAATGCATGATCCCTTGACTAACTACTTAGTCACATTGAGCTCATTATGAGGATGCATTACCGAGTGGGCCCAGAGATACCTCTCCGTCATACGGAGTGACAAATCTCAGTCTCGATTCGTGCCAACCCAACAGACACTTTCGGAGATACCTGTAGTGCACCTTTATAGCCACCCAATTACGTTGTGACATTTGGTACACCCAAAGCATTCCTATGGTATCCGGGAGTTGCACAATCTCATGGTCTAAGGAAATGATACTTGACATTAGAAAAGCTCTTAGTAAACAAACTATATGATCTTGTGCTATGCTTAGGATTGGGTCTTGTCCATCACATCATTTTCCTAATGATGTGATCCCGTTATCAATGACATCCAATGTCCATGGTCAGGAAACCATAACCATCTATTGATCAACGAGCTAGTCAACTAGAGGCTCACTAGTGACATGTTGTGGTCTATGTATTCACACATGTATTACGGTTTCCAGTTAATACAATTATAGCATGAACAATAGACAATTATCATGAACAAGGAAATATAATAATAACCATTTTATTATTGCCTCTAGGGCATATTTCCAACAGGGTGTGCGTACCTCAGCAGTCAGGTCCGTCACCACCACGTTCCCGGCTGGTGGCACCGGCGGAGCGGCCTACTGCTCGGCCTGTGTTCCGCCGGTCGGTGGTGGCGGCGGCACAATGACGTCCGGCATGGCCACGTCTCCGCCCTCCCTCTCCATGACCAGCTGCTTGTCGCCGGGTCCCCCAGTCATCGCCACAAACTCCGGCGGAGGTGGCGCGGTATTGAGAGGAGTCACGGGCAGCGGCTCCTGGTGGCGTGCGGCCTCTGCAAGCCGCTCCTTCTCCGCGGCGTCGGCCTCTACTTGCGCCAGCTTCCTCACTGCAGATGCTTCAGCCTTGTCCGCATCCGCCTTTGCCAGGCGGTCGGCCTCCTGTTCCTCACACGCCTCTCGCGCATTCCGCTCATGTGCCTCCCAGAGGTCGGCGGCTGGTGGTGGAGGTCTCCGCCGACCTGATGACCGAGGCGGCGGCCGACTTCTCAAGGGTGAGCGGGGCCCTGAGATGAGAGGCAAGACAAATAAGTTTTGATCGGAAAAGAGACGGAAGTGTAAGAAGGGTACTTACGCTAACACCATGGGCGGCACCTTCGGCTGCCTCTGGACCTTGGCCACCTTGGCCGCGACCTCTTTCTGCCTGGTCGCCGCGGCCGGGTTCTTGGGCTTCTTCGGCATGCTGCCAAACAGGGCGGCGCCTTGCTTCCGCTTGCGCTTGCCGCCTCGGGCGGGCAGCCCGATAGAGGGGCCGGCGCCGGTGTTGGCAGTGGTTCGGGAGGGGCGTGGCTCATCTTCATCGTCGTCGTCGTCAGGCCAGGTCTCCACGCTGCCGCCCTCCTTGGAGCCGCCTGCTCCGTCGCTGCCGCCTGCCGCGTCATCCTCCAGGGCGGTCGCCCCCAAGTCGGGGTCGTCCACATCGCTCACTGCCCGGTCCGGCAGGTAGTCGCCACCCGGCCCCACGATGGCGGCCGTCGCCGTAGACATGTAAATCTGCGCTCCAAAAAAAAGTTGTGCCACATCAGGAGCAAGACCAAAATTCAGAACTAAAATAAGAAATCAAGGGACTTACGGCAGACGGCGGGTTGTCGCGGGAATACGTTTGCTTCCCGAACCGCCAATCTCCCTCCGACACCTTGAGGTCGGAGATCTCATTCACCATCCTCGCAACCTCAGCAGTCGGCATCTCCCTTGTGCACAACCTGCTCGGGTCACGGTGCACGCTCATCTGACAGATCAGATGAGGGCGGCCTTGAAGCGGGAGGACCCGGCGCTCGACGAAGGCGATGAGGAGGTCGGAGGCCATGAGGCCCTCCGACTCCTGGAGCACCCGGAGTCGGCCGATGGCGGCCGCCGCGTCCGCCGACACCGGCTTCGGCTTGTAGCCCCAGTTCGGCCGCAGCCCGACAGGGGGGCCGGCCTCATAGGCCGGCAGGTTGATGAAGTCGATAGCCGGGTCGACGTTCTCAACATAGAAATAAGACTGCTGCCATAGTTTTACCGACTGTGACAGCTTGATGACGGGGAAGACATTCCTCTTTGCCGGCGGGCGCACTGCGACGAAGCCGCTGCACTTGGCCGTCGTGTCCTTGGCGGAGGTACCCAGCTTGCCATAGAAGAACGCCCCCCCCCCCCCCCACAGCTCGAGTGTGGGGAGGATGTCGAGGTAGCCCTTGCACGCCGTGACGAGGCAGAGAGCAGGGATATGGTGTTGGGCGTCAGATGATGCGGTTGGAGGTGGTTGAAGTCCATGAACGAGCGGAAGAAGCCGCTCGCCGGGAGACCGAAGCTGCGGAGCAAGTGTGAGCGGAAGACGACCCGCTCATTCCCCTTCGACACTGGCGAAATCTCATCCGCCGGCGGCACCCGCGCCTTGATGAATGCTGCATTGGGCATCCGGCGCGTGTCCCGGAGGAAGGAGACGTGATCTTCGATCATCGTCGAGCCGTCCCAGTCACCGCCCTTCTCGCGCGCCATAGCCTCGAGCGGAGCTGCGAAGGGAGGAGGAGCACGATGGCGGCGGAGCTGCGGCAGCACTACAGCAAGCGCTAAAGCAGCGGCAGCAGCAGTGGCGGAAGGAGCAAGAGGAGGAAGAGAGTGTGGGGAGGAGGGCGCACGAGCTCCGCCGCTCCCCTCCCTCCCCCTACTTATAGCCCTCGGGCTACGAAGCTGAGGGGGAGGGGCATAGGATCGTGGGATTAACTGCGCCCACGACCCCACGACCCCTCGATCACTGCGGAAGTTACCGCGCCTTAAACACTCGTGGGAATCGCAACCACCCGCCCCGGCCGCAGTGGATCCGCCTGCATGCCGGGGCCCGGTAGTGGCGGGCCCGGCCCACAGTCCTATCCCCTCAGGAGCGTGGGGCGGCAGACTGGCCGGGCTGACGTGCGCTGCATGGCGTACCTGTGGTGGGCGGCGGGCCTGAGAAGCTTAGCAGGCATGCCACCTGTTTCCCGCCTCGGAGTTCAAAATTGGCCGACAATCCCGCCTTGTCAAAACTCAACTCTGGCAGTCGGCGCGTCGCAAGGTGGATTGAGCACTCTCCTAGAGCTTGGTGAGAGGGGAAGCCGCTGAGACTTCGCGACCCCTCGACTGCAGCGCCTCATCGGCTTCGGGTACTACTGTCAGAGTAATGGGCCACGGGTAGCCTCACCCGGGTCCCTGAGCTTATCAACACTTCGGGTCAGCTGCACCCTGCAATACCCCAAGCTAAAGCTCCGCCCTCCGGAGGCCAGCTGGCTCAACGGCCAGCCACCGGAGGACGGCCAACCACCAGCAGACGGCACCGAGAGTGGCCGGATCCAGCCGGCCGGCCTCTAGAAAGGACGACGTCGCGCGGGCGGCCACCTGGCGCCCTCAGAATCTGCGCCCCCATCGAGACGACAAGACAGGGTGTGGCTACAGTGTAGCCCCTCACCCCCGAAACTTGGGCTCGGCATGGCCACAGTGCCCTGTACGGGTGGAGGTCTCTGCACGATGTGGCACTGTGCCCACTCCCGCCCTGACGTCATTCTGGACAGGCGGAGCCTTATTCCCCACGACAACCTATCGATACGGCCCGCGGGCTGCGGGCCCTATCGGGTAGTAGCTCAGAGGACGGCCGATGCCGGACCAATCGGATTTGGGGGGCTGGCCTCCAGCAGGCGGCCGTCCTCCTCCCTCGAAGTCAGTGCGCCATTAACCTGATGAGACAAGGCATGGCTACAGTGATCCCCCGCCAGCGGCGGGACTATAGCCACACTCAGCTGACCAAGCCCGCGTCATTAGAAGCATGGCTACAGTGATCAGTCACCGACAGGACCTGCCAGCGGCGGGAGCGGCATGTCGGCTCCGTACCGGACCAATCGGCGGGGCCCACTAGGCGGCGGGCTCCAGTAGTCGGCGGAGAAGCCGGAGGCCAGAGACACTGATAGCCGGGTCCAGCACCCGGCCAGATTACCTTTGTACCCCTGGGGAGTAGGCCTATATAAACCCCCTAGGGCGCCCATACAAAGGGTTCGACCCCATTAGAACTAGACACCACCCTAGAGGAGGAAGAGAGCTAGCCTTGCCTCCTTCTGCCTCTAGCACACAGCTCAAGGAGCACCATTGTATCACTTGTGCCTTAGTGATCATGCGGAGACCCCGTAGAGCAGGACTAGGGGTGTTATCTCCTAGGAGAGCCCTGAACCTGGGTAAAGTGCACCAGCGTACGTGTCTATGCCTCATCCCGCTTCCAAGCACCGGCGACGTTCTACTCGCTCCCACCATGATAAGCCATCCTTTGGCATATGTAGCACCCAACCCCTGACACTCCCACTCACTTTCTTGTAAATACAAGCTTCTCTAAAAGTCTGTATAAAACCATATGCTTTGATCACACTATCAAAGCGTTTATTCCAACTCCGAGAGGCTTGCACCAGTCCATAAATGGATCGCTGGAGCTTGCACACTTTGTTAGCACCCTTTGGATAGACAAAACCTTCTGGTTGCATCATATACAACTCTTCTTCCAGAAATCAATTCAGGAATGCAGTTTTGACATCCATCTGCCAAATTTCATAATCATGAAATGCAGCAATTGCTAACATGATTCGGACAGACTTAAGCATCGCTACGGGTGAGAAAATCTCATAGTAGTCAACATCTTGAACTTTGTCGAAAACCTTTTTTCGACAAGTCGAGCTTTGTAGATAGTAACACTACTATCAACGTCCGTCTTCCTCTTGAAGATCCATTTATTTTCTATGGCTTGTCCATCATCGGGCAAGTCCACCAAAGTCCATACTTTGTTCTCATACATGGATCCCATCTCAGATTTCATGGCCTCAAGCCATTTCGCGGAATCTGGGCTCATCATCGCTTCCTCATAGTTCGTAGGTTCATCATGGTCTATTAACATGACTTCCAGAATAGGATTACCATACCACTCTGGTGTGGATCTTACTCTGGAAGACCTGCGTGGTTCGGTAGTAACTTGATCTGAAGCTTCATGATCATCATCATTAGCTTCCTCACTAATTGGTGTAGGAATCACAGGAACTGATTTCTGCGATGAACTACTTTCCAATAAGGGGGCAGGTATAGTTACCTCATCAAGTTCTACTTTCCTCCCACTCACTTCTTTCGAGAGAGACTCCTTCTCTAGAAAGGATCCACTCTTAGCAACAAAGATTTTGCCTTCGGATCTATGATAGAAGGTGTACCCAACAGTTTCATTTGGGTATCCTATGAAGACGCACTTCTCCGATTTGGGTTCGAGCTTATCAGGTTGAAGCTTTTTCACATAAGCATCGCAGCCCCAAATTTTAAGAAACGACAATTTTGGTTTCTTGCAAAACCATAGTTCATAAAGGCGTCGTGTCAATGGATTTTGATGGTGCCATTTTAAAGTGAATGCAACTGTCTCTAATGCATAACCCCAAAACGATAGTGGTAAATCGGTAAGAGACATCATAGATCGCACCATATCCAATAAAGTACGGTTACGACGTTCGGACACACCATAACGCTGTGGTGTTCCAGGTGACGTGAGCTGTGAAACTATTCCATATTATTTTAAATGAAGGCCAAACTCATGACTCAAATATTCCCCTCCATGATCATATAGTAGAAACTTTATTTTCTTGTTACGATGATTCTCTACTTCACTCTGAAATTCTTTGAAATTTTCAAATATTTCACACTTGTGTTTCATTAAGTAGATATACCCATATCTGCTCAAATCATCTGTGAAGGTCAGAAAATAACGATACCCGCCACGAGCATCAATACTCATCGGACCGCATACATCGGTATGTATTATTTCCAATAAGCCACTAGCTCGTTCCATTGTTCCGGAGAACGGAGTTTTAGTCATCTTGCCCATAAGGCACGGTTCGCAAGCATCAAATGATTTATAATCAAGTGAATCCAAAAGTCCATCTTTATGGAGCATCTTCATGCACTTTACACCCATATGACCCAAACGGCAGTGCCACAAATATGTTGCACTATCATTATCAACTTTGCATCTTTTGGCATCAATATTATGAATATGTGTATCACTATGATCAAGATTCAATACACCATCAACATTGGGTGTATGACCATAGAAGGTTTTATTGATGTAAACAGAATAACAATTTATTCTCTATCTTCGATGAATAATCATATCGCAATAAACATGATCAAATCATATTTATGCTCAACGTAAACACCAAATAACATCTATTTATGTTCAATACTAATCTCGAAAGTATAGGGAGTGTGCGATGATGATCATATCAATCTTGGAACCACTTCCAACACACATCGTCACTTCACTCTCAACTAGTCTCTATTTATTCTGTAACTCCTGTTTCGAGTTACTAATCTTAGCAACCGAACAAGTATCAAATACCCAGGGGCTACTATAAACACTAGTAAGGTACACATCAATAACTTGTATATCAAATATACTCTTGTTCACTTTGCCATCCTTCTTATCCACCAAATATTCAGGGCATTTCCGTTTCTAGTGACTATTTCCTTTGCAATAGAATCACTCAGTTTCAGGCTTTGGTCCAGCTTTGGGTTTCTTCACGGGAGTGACAACTTGCTTGCCATTCTACTTGAAGTTCCCTTTCTTTCCCTTTGCCCTTTGTTTGAAACTATTGGTCTTGTCAATCATCAACACTTGATGCTCTTTCTTGATTTCTACCTTCGTTGATTTCAGCATCACGAAGAGCTCGGGAATCATTTTCGTCATCCCTTGCATACAATAGTTCATCATGAAGTTCCAGTAACTTGGTGATGGTGACTAGAGAACTTAGTCAATCACTATCTTATCTAGAAGATTAACTCCCACTTGATTCAAGCGATTGTAGTACCCAGACAATCTGATCACATTGAGGGAGTCCTAAATTAAGGGGTCCTCGGACAGCCAGACTATATACTTTGGCCAGACTATTGGACTATGACGATACAAGATTGAAGACTTCGTCCTGTGTCCGGGTGGGACTCTCCTTTAGGACTCTCCTTTGCGTGGAGGGCACGCTTGGCAATTCGGATATGTAGATCTCCTTCTCTGTAACCGACTTTGTGTAACCCTAGCCCCCTCCGGTGTCTATATAAACCGGAGGGTTTTAGTCTGTAGGACAATAGACAATCATAATCATAGGCTAGCTTCTAGGGTTTAGCCTCTACGATCTCGTGGTAGATCAACTCTTGTAATACTCATATCATCAAGATCAATCAAGCATGAAGCAGGGTATTACCTCCATCGAGAGGGCCCGAACCTAGGTAAACATCGTGTCCCCCGCCTCCTGTTACCATTAGCCTTAGACGCACAGTTCAGGACCCCCTACCCGAGATCTGCCGGTTTTGACACCGACATTGGTGCTTTCATTGAGAGTTCCACTGTGTCGTCGCGATAAGGCTTGATGACTCCTTCAATCATCTTCAACGATGCGGTCTAGGGTGAGGTTTTCCTCCTCGGACAGACCTTCGTATTCGGTGGCTTCATATTGCGGGCCAACTCGCTTGGCCATCTGGAGCAGATCGACAGCTACGCCCCTGGCCGTCAGGTCAGGTTTGGAAACTTGAACTACACTGTCGACATCCGCGGAGACTTCATCTTCGACGGATTTGAGCCCACGTCAGGAGCGCCAAACAGTCACGACAGGCATGACTTAGATCTGCCATCGGACGGTGTTCGGGAGATCGCTCCTGCGGCTGCCTCGGCCCTCAATCCGGAGCAGATCGTGCCATCCGAGGATGGGTGGATGGACCCCGCCACGGAGTCCGTACACTCAGCGGCCATAAAGCCGAACACTGACTTCACCTCTTATGAGGCCGGTGTCATCGGACCCTCGGACTCGTCTCCGACCACAGGCTCCAAACCGCGTATGACCGTGCCTATTGAATCTGATTGGGCATCGATCATGGAGTTTACCTCTGTGGATATCTTTTAGCACTCGCCCTTGGGCGATGTGCTAAATTCATTGAGGTCTCTCTCCTTGTCAGGAGACTCTTGGCCAAACTATGTCCGGCTGGAGTGGGAAGCGGACGACGAAGAAATTCGTTCCCCACCCACCACCCACTTAATAGCCACTGTCGATGACTTAACCGACGTGCTTGACTTCAACTCCGAAGACATCGACGGTATGGACGACAATGGAAGAGAAGAACAGGAACCATCGCCCTCAGGGCGCTGGACAATGACCTCATCATATGATATATACATGATGGATACCCCTAAAGAAAGCAATGGCGATGAGGCAATGGAGGATAATCCCTTGGAGAAGCAATCTAAGCACCGGCGTCATGGCACCGCTCTAAGCCCCGCCATAGCAAAAATAGCGATACCGGCACAAGAGATGATCACAATCCGGATGGTGCCGAAGATGAAAACAATCCTGCCCAGCCAGGCTTCGAGCAGGCCGAGCAGGAGGATGAGCAAGCTAGCCCTAAGGAACAGGCAACAGATGAAGAATCAGAGGATGACAATTGCATGCCCCTCTCCGAAGATGAAGTGAGCCTTGGCGACGAAGAATTCATCGTGCCTGAGGATCCCGTCGAGCAAGAGCGCTTCAAGCGCCGGCTTATATCCACTGCAAAAAGCCTAAAGAAGAAGCAGCAACAACTTCAAGCTGATCAAGATCTGCTAACTGATAGATGGGCCGAGGTCCTGGCAGCCGAGAAATACGAACTCGAGCGCCCAACCAAAAGTTACCCAAAGCGCAGGTTGCTACCTCAACTCGAGTAGGAGGCATTAAAGCCCACACTACCAGCGCACGATGCGGCTGACCGACCACCTCGTGGTCCAAACAAAGCGGCGTATCAGCCCGAAGTCTAGCCCGCACCCCGGCGCCAAGCAAGCAAAAACACAAAGGCCCGGGGTTCCACGCATGACCTGCGAGACAAATTGAAAAACAAAGCAGGACAATCAAGATCGATCTACGGATCACGGGGGCGCGCCTCAATGCGTAACGACAACCGTCACTCCGGATATACTAACAAATCCGGCAGGACCGAATACAATGTAGCCCAGCATAGAGGCGCCGCACACCCCCTATGCTTCACTGATGAAGTAATGGATCATGAATTCCCAGAAGGGTTTAAACCCATGAACATTGAATCATATGATGGTACTACAGACCCCGCTGTATGGATAGAAGATTTCTTCCTCCACATTCACATGGCCCGCGGGGATGATCTACACGCCATCAAGTACCTCCCACTAAAACTCAAGGGACCGGCTCGGCATTGGCTGAATAGCTTGCCGGCAAACTCCATAGGAAGTTGGGAGAACCTGGCAGACGCATTCCTGGATAACTTCCAGGGCACTTATGTGCGACCACCGGATGCTGATGATTTAAGTCACATAACCCAACAGCCCGGAGAGTCAGCCAGACTCGATTCCTAATTAAAAAGAACCAAATTGTGGACTGTCCGGATGCCGAAGCCCTAGCGGCCTTTAAGCATAACATCCGTGACGAGTGGCTTGCCCGACATCTCGGCCAAGAAAAGCCAAAGTCCATGGCAGCCCTCATGACACTCATGACCCGCTTTTGTGTGGGCGAGGATACCTGGTTGGCTCGTAGCAACAACACAGCAAGCAATCCTGACACATCAAAAGCCAGAGACAGCAACGACAAACCACGACGCAACAAACACAAGCGTCGCAAAAACGGTGATAACGTCGAAGACACAGCAGTCAACGCTGGATTCAGTGACTCTAAGTCCGGTCAGTGGTAAAAGCCATTCCAAAAGAACAATTCGGGCCCGTCCAGTCTGGACCACATACTCGATCGTCCATGCCAAATTCACGGCACCCCAGGAACACCAGCCAATCACACCAATAGAGAATGTTGGGTCTTCAAGCAAGCCGGCAGGTCAGGTACCGCAAACAAGGAGCAAGGGTCTCAAAGCGATGACGACGACGAGGAGCCCCGATCACCAAACAAAGGAGGGCAAAGGAGATTTCCCCAACAAATCAAAATGGTGAATATGATAAACGCCATCCACATCCCCAAACGGGAACGGACATGCACTCTTGGGGATGTCGACTTAACGAAGCAAGTCGCCCCACAATATAAACTACGGCCGATCACTTTCGATCATACGATCGTCCGGCTAATACCAATCAGGGTAATTCAGCCGCACTCGTCCTCGACCCAATAATTGACAGGTTCCACCTCACACGAGTCCTTATGGACGAAGGCAGCAGTCTAAACCTGCTGTATCAGGACACAGTGCGCCAGATGGGTATTGATCATTCGATGATCAAACCCACTAAAACCACCTTTAAAGGTGTTACACCAGGTGTGGAGGCCAGTTGTACAGGATCCATCACTCTGGAGGTAGTCTTCGAATCACCAAACAGTTGCCGTACCGAAGAGTTAGTCTTCGATATCGTCCCCTTTTGCAGTGACTATCAGGCACTACTCGGACGAACCGTGTTCGCTCGATTCAATGTGGTGCCACATTATGCCTACCGAAAACTCAAGATGCCCGGTCCGCGTGGCGTCTTCGCGGTTAATGGCAGGGCCGAACTTCCCCTCACTGTCGAAGAGTCTACCGCCGCTTTAACAGCAGAAGCAACGAGTGGCACCTTTCAATCGAACCTCGAGTCAATGGCCGAGCTTCCGGACACCGCCAAAGGAGTCCGAACTACTGCACGGCAGGATAGCCCGGCTCGTCCAGAGCTCAATTAAACACTCCGGCAAAAGTTAAGACAGGCCACATACTGCGGCTCAACCGCCCTGTGGCACACAAACATTTTTTGCATTTTCTTTGTAGGTTCACCTTTACATAGGCCAGGACTGATGGCGTGGAAACAGTTCGAATGCGTAAGGGAATCTTTAGATATTCCCCTCGATGACCATCCAACCACACTCCGGATCCGCATACAACTTCCTCCCGCCTGGTCCCAGCAGGTTCCGCAGTCATATTTCTTTTTATCACATTACTTGTACTCATACGCATCAGTGTATTATTCAAATACAACATGTGGATTTATATGATGCTTATCTGCTGTTATTTCTTATTGAAACTCTTTTGTCAAAAGGCAGCTGCATATCGCGATATGCCTTAATATGCCAGGGGCTTCATTATACCCATAATACGACAATAAAGTCCGAACACCTTCACGGCAGTTCGGCACCCCAAACTTATAGCATTATATGCATCAGCTCCGAATCATTCTTGGGTCAATAGTTGGGTTTGCCCGGCTCCCATGTTTTGGTACCTTACGTTCCGCTATATCGGCTAAGGTAGCACAGGGAGAACTAATGCGCTTGTGTCCCGGTTCTTCCAGATGAGCACCTCAGTAGAGAAAGCCGAAAACTGACTATCATGATACAGCGAGAGCTGGTCAGCTGTTCGAGAGGTTGTAAAATCTTTTAGGATTTCTTCCGCATAATGCCATAACCAATGCAGTGTGCGATGGATCGGCTTTTCTTCTGATCAGGTGCTTATAGAGCCCCTCGTGCGGTCTTCCGAACACCAGGGGCCGCGCCTACCTTCCTTTCATCAAACTCCTAGGGCTAAGTGAGAGTGATAAAGCCCTATAGTCTGATTGCCTGGTTCGCTGTGTTGAACACCTCCTTCAAGGACCCAAAACTGGGATAAAGAATGCTCAGGTTTATCCCGAACACCCCCGTACTTACTACGTGGGGGCAAAAGCCGATGACTGGCAACTCTCAGGATTAATACATAAAACGGCCGCACAGGAGGAAAAACTTTCAAATAACAGGCAATAAATAATAGAAATGACCTTGTTCAACATTACAAAGGACAACATGACTGTATTCATGGAAATATAATGTCCTTGGTGCATTGCTCTACCGCAAGGCGGACTCCTTTCAAGACACTATCATAATATAGTTTGGGATTGCGGTGCTCCTTCCCCTTCGGTGGTCCCTCGGTTATCAGCTTTTCCGCATCCATCTTCCCCCAGTGCACCTTTGCGCGGGCGAAGGCCATTCGCGCACCCTCCATACAGACCGACCGCTTGATGACTTTGAGTCGAGGGCAGACGCTCACAAACCGCTTCACGAGGCCGAAGTAACTGCTTGGAATCAGCTCGGCGGGCCATAGCCGGATAATTAAATCCTTCATGGCTAGCTCGGTCACCTTATGCAGTTCGATAAGCTGCTTCAGTTGATCGGCAAAAGGCACCAGATAATTTGGTGCCAGATACTGCATCCAGAAGAGCTTATCCACAGTGTTCCTTTCTTCGGCTTGGTAAAATTGGGCGATATCAGATATGCTGCGTGGCAGCTCCGCAAATACCCCTGGAGAAATCAGAATTCAAATTATCAACTTGATTTTCTCCTTTCAAATACCTGCTTTGTACAGAAAAAGCCTTACTAACCGCAATCTTCCTCGCCTCCTGGATTTCCTTCAGGGCACCTTGGGCTTCCCCCGGGCATCACTTGCGGCTTGGCGAGCTTGGGAGAGTTCGGATTCTTTCCCTGATAAACTCTGCTCCAAGGTCTCGCATTTCTTCACGGCCTCCTGGAGCTCTCGCTCAGCTTCAATAACCCTGGCCTCGTGATTTTTGTGAAGAGCCTGCTCTGCAGCTGCCTTCTTCTCGGCTTCGGCCACAGCCTTCTTAAGAGCCTCAATTTCGGCCGTCGCCCCTAGAGCACATCATAAAAATATTTTCATCATGCACACTTATTCATTCGTGCTAAGTGAACAAGGTTTATGCATACCTTGGTTATCCTCCAACTGCTTCTTCACTCGGCCAAGTTCTCCTTGGGCCCGCTCCAGACTGTGCCTCAGTCCGGATACTTCCGCAGTATGAGAGGCGGCAGTCGCTATAGACACATGCTTGTAAAAAAAGAGAGATAGATGTCATCAAGTGAGTCTCCTGTGAACATAAAGTTGATCCTCTGTCCTGTTCTTTCTTTCACCGAACAGTGTATCAGGGGCTACTATCTGTACTATGACACTCTTCCAAAACACATAAAACATACCTCAAAGCCTCTTATAAGGCTGATACAAGATTCATTCAGTCCACTCTCAGTGGACTGAATCTTTTCAATCACCGCACCCATAAGGGCACGATGTTCATCGACGATGGAGGCGCTTTCCAGCGCCGCTAATAAAGTATCCGGCACCTTTGGCTGGATAGAGATTACCGGTGCAGCAGGCATGCCCCCTCTAGCTGAGGGAGGCCGCCTACCTGATTTTGGAGCCATATTGATCTCCGGGATTGCGTCCAGTTGGGGGCCAAATTCTAGATCGCCCCCGCCGTCGACGTCCATGGGAGCCTTCTCTCCCATGTGTCCGGCCCCTGAAGTTTGACCTCCTGACACCGCCTTTATGATCTTTTCCCCTCTTCCTTGACCCGGTTCCTCCTGGGACGAAACCTTGGTGTTATTCACTCGTTTGGGGGAAGGGGCCTTCGGGGGTGTCCCGCTCTCCATGGCATCCGAACCCACCAAATCCTCCGACGAGGATTGTTCGGTGCGGGACCTCGCCGGACTGCAAAAAAGTATGGCTCATATTAAAATATTATGCCATGATGAGCCGGGACGCATAAGCGTGTTCGGATTTTATATACTCACGAGTTTACCAGGGGCTGGGCCCTGGGATCCCACTCCGGGCTGCTATCGGCGGCGGCGGTGGACTCCT
Organism: Triticum timopheevii; assembly: GCA_963921465.1. Lineage (NCBI taxonomy): Eukaryota > Viridiplantae > Streptophyta > Magnoliopsida > Poales > Poaceae > Triticum > Triticum timopheevii. The sequence goes on along the minus strand of OY997262.1, from coordinate 463,090,098 downwards.
CTGGAAGAGGAGTTTTTCCCCTCTTAGGTGACTCGGCCTCCAAGGATGTGGAGGCCGTCCTTTTCTTTCTTCCCCCCACGGGGGATTCGTCTTCCTCCTCCTTGTCCACTTCGGAGGAAGAACGGGCATTGGAGTCTTCGGATTTTGTGTCCGAAGCACCACGGCGACGGAGGCCGCCCCTGGTCTTCTTGGCCTCCTTCTCGGCCTTCTTCTCTGGCGCCTTGTAAGGTGCCGGGACCAGCATCTTCGTCAGAAGTGGGCCGGCCGGTTCTTCTAGTAGTGGGGCCGGACAGTGGATCCGCCCTGCCTTCTTCGTCCAACCCTAGGAGGGATGTGAAAAACACATTAAGCATTTTCCTCGAGATATGCGAATAAAGCATACGAATTGCCAACATAACAGTGACTTACCGAACTTGTAGGGCAGGACAGTTGGTACCCACGGTCCTCGGTGGAGTCCGGTCACAATTTGCCGGACTTAAAAAGCACCTTCCAGATGTCCTTGTGCAAGGAGCCAAAGAGCTCTCGTAGGGTCTGGTGCTTGGTCGGGTCGAACTCCCATAAATTGCAGGCCCAGTGTTGACAAAAAAGTATGGCTCAGATCAAAATATTATGCCATAACAAGCCTGGACGCATAAGCGTGTTCAGATTTTGTATACCCACGAGTTCACCAGGGGCTGGGCCCTGGGATCCCACTCCGGGCTGCTATCGGCAGTGGCAAGGATTCCTCTGGAAGAGGATTTTTTCCCCTCTTAGGCGACTCGGCCTCCAAGGATGAGGAGGTCGTCTTCTTCTTTCTTCCCCCCACCGGGGATTCGTCTTCCTCCTCCTCCTCCTCCTCCTCCTCTTCGGAGGAAGAACGGGCATTGGAGTCTTCGGATTTTGTGTCCGAGGTGCCACGACGATGAAGGCCACCCCTGGTCTTCTTGGCCTCCTTCTCGGCCTTCTTCCTCGGCGCCTTGTAAGGCGCCGGGACCAGCATCTTCGTCAGAAGTGGGCCGGCTGGTTCTTCTGGCAATGGGGTCGGACAGTAGATTCACCCCGCCTTCTTCGTCCAGCCCTAGGAGAATTGTGGACGACACATTAAGCATTTTCCTCAGGATGTGCAAATAAAACATACGAATTACCAACATAACAGTGACTTACCGAACTTGCAGGGCGGGACAGTTGGTACCCGCGGTCCTCGGCGGAGTCTGGCCATGATTTGCCGGAATTAAAAGCGCCTTCCAGATGTCCTTGTGCGAGGAGCCAAAGAGCTCCCGTAGGGTCTGGTGCTTGGCCGGGTCGAATTCCCATAAATTGCAAGCCCGGTGTTGACAAGGAAGTATCGACGAACTAACATCACCTGGACTACATTGACAAGTTTGATGTTCTTGTCTTCCATATCCTTGACGCGCGTCTGGAGCACCGATAGTTCGTCGGACGAAGACCAGTTCAGGCCCTTCTTGGGCCAGGACGTAAGCCGCAGGGGGGCTCCAGATCGGAATTTGGGAGCAGCGGCCCATTCCTTGCCGCGCGGCTTTGTGATGTAAAACCACTGCTGCTGCCACTCCTTGACGGAATCATTGAAAGTACCTGTTGGCCATGTGACGTTGGGCATCTTGCTCACCATGGCGCCTCCGCACTGGGCGTGCTCGCCACTCACTACCTTGGGCTTCAAATTGAAAACCTTCAGCCATAAGCCGAAGTGTGGCGAGATGCAGAGAAAGGCCTCGCACACGACGATGAATGTCGAGATGTTGAGGAAGGAATTGGGGGATAGATCATGAAAATTGATCCCATAATAATACATGATGCCACGAACGAATGGGTGGAGGGGAAACCCTAGCCTGCGGACAAAATGAGGGAGGAATACCACCCTCTCATGGGTTTCCGGAGTAGGGACGATCTGTCCCGCCGTCAGAAGACGGTGGTCGATCTTCTTGGCCAGACACCCAGCCTCCCGAAGCTTTTTAATATCCTTCTCCCGGATGGTAGAGGCCATCCACTTGCCTCCTGCTCCGGATCTGGATATTTTCGGAAGACCTTTTTGGGCGAAGAAGGCGAATGCTTGGGCGCTAGGGCTCGAGCGAGAGGGAATGGATGAGCAGAGGAAGAAGAAGGCATGGGTGAAAAAGGGAGCCCTTATCCCCTTATAAAGGCAGCAGGGATCTTGCGCCTCCCCACGTGCCCGGTAAACTCGCTTATTCCCCAAGCACCGCATTGATGGCGCGGTTGGGTTACCCACACCCGTATTGATGTGAATCCCGTGATAAGGGGACACGATCTCTGCTTCGACAAGACGTGCCAAGGAAACCGCCTCGCAATATGTGCGGTGGCAGGTTGAGAAAAACGGTTCGCATAACTGACCAGGCCGCGGCATGATGTCACACTATTAGAAGTTGTCAGCAGATTGGATTTGTGGAATACTATGCTCTCTACGGTGGTATGTGGAATTTGTTTTGCAGAACCGGACACAACCTTCGTGTTCAAAATCTTCTATGGAGTATTTGGAGAAGGAACCGACCTTGCAATGCCGAAGACAATCTGCGCGTCGGACTCATCGTCATTGAAGCCTGGTTCAGGGGCTACTGAGGGAGTCCTGGGTTAAGGGGTCCTTGGACAGCTAGACTATATACTTTGGCTGGACTTTTGGACTATGACGATACAAGATTGAAGACTTTGTCCCGTGTCCGGATGGGACTCTCCTTTGGGACTCTCCTTTGCATGGAAGGCAAGCTTGGCAATTCGGATATGTAGATTTCCTTCTCTGTAACCGACTCTGTGTAACCCTAGCCCCCTCCGATGTCTATATAAACCGGAGGGTTTTAGTCCGTAGGACAACAGACAATCATAATCATAGGCTAGCTTCTAGGGTTTAGCCTCTACGATCTCGTGGTAGATCAACTCTTGTAATACTCATATCATCAAGATCAATCAAGCAGGAAGTAGGGTATTACCTCCATCGAGAGGGCCCGAACCTGGGTAAACATCGTGTCCCCCGCCTCCTGTTACCATTAGCCTTAGACGCACAGTTCGGGACCCCCTACCCAAGATCCGCTGGTTTTGACACCGACACACATGCTCACTGCTTGAGCTATTCTCCTCCATCTTTTAGCTATAGAACTTGTTAGAGACTTCATATCTCTCAACTCGGGTATTTTCTTGAAATATTAACTTCAACTCTTGGAACAACTCATATGATCCATGACGTTCAAAACGTCTTTGAAGTCCCGATTCTAAGCCGTAAAGCATGATGCACTAAATTATCAAGTAGTCATCATATTGAGCTAGCCAAACGTTCATAACGTCTGCATCTGCTCTTGCAATAGGTTTTTCACCTAGCGGTGCATTAAGGACATAATTTTTTTTCTGTGCAGCAATGAGGATAAACCTCAGATCACGGACCCAGTCCGCATCATTGCTACTATCATCTTTCAACTTAGTTTTCTCTAGGAACACATATAAAAACATAGGGAAGCAACAACGCGATCTATTGATCTACAACATAATTTGCAAAATACTAACATGACTAAGTTCATGATAAATTAGAGTTCAATTAATCATATTATTTAAGAATTCCCACTTAGATAGACATCCCTCTAATCATCTAAGTGATCACGTGATCCAAATCAACTAAACCATGTCCGATCATCACGTGAGATGGAGTAGTTTTCAATCATGAACATCACTATGTTGATCATATCTACTATATGATTCATGCTCGACCTTTCGGTTCAGTGTTCCGAGGTCATATCTGCATATGCTAGGATCGTCAAGTTTAACCCAAGTATTTTGCGTGTGCAAAACTGGCTTGCGCCCGTTGTATGTGAACATAGAGCTTATCACACCCGATCATCACGTGGTGTCTCGGCACGACGAACTTTCGCAACGGTGCATACTCAGGGAGAACACTTGTACCTTGAAATTTAGTGAGAGATCATCTTATAATGCTACCACTGAACTAAGCAAAATAAGATGCATAAAAGATAAACATCACATGCAATCAATATAAGTGATATGATATGTCCATCATCATCTTGTGCCTTTGATCTCCATCTCCAAAGCACCGTCATGATCACCATCGTCACCGGCGCGACACCTTGATCTCCATCGTAGCATCATTACGTCGGTAGAACCAGTCTCGCGTAAGCGTACGCGTAATGTCGGTCCGGGCCGCTTCATCCAAATATATCGCTGAATCAAAGTATGACATGCTGGTAAGCAGTATGACTTGTATCGCCCACAACTCACTTGTGTTCTACTCATGCATATAACATCTACGCATAAACCTGGCTCGGATTCCACTGTTGGGGAACATAGTAATTTCAAAAAAAATCCTACGCACACGCAAGATCATGGTGATGCATAGCAACGAGACGGGAGAGTGTTGTCCACGTACCCTCGTAGACTGAAAGCGGAAGCATTATGACAATGCGGTTGATGTAGTACTGAACGTACGGCACCTCCGCGATCTGCACACGTTCAGCTCGGTAACGTCCCATGAACTCCGATCCAGCAAAGTGTCGAGGGAGAGTTTCGTCAGCACGATGGCATGATGACGGTGATGATGATGCTACTGACGCAGGGCTTCGTCTAAGCACCGCAACGATATAATCGAGGTGGATTATGGTGGAGGGGGCACCGCACACGGCTAAGAGAGATCAATGATCAACTTGTGTGTCTATGGGGTGCCCCCCTCCCTCGTATATAAAGGAGTGGAGGAGGGGGACGAGGCCGGCCTCCTAGGCGCGCCCCAAGGGGAGTCCTACTCCCACCGGGAGTAGGATTCCACCCCTTCCAAGAGTAGGAGTAGGAGGGAAGGAAGGAGGAGAGAGGGGGGAGGAAAAAAGGGGGCGACCCCCCCTTCCTAGTCCAATTCGGACTAGAGGGGGAGGGGGCGCGCGGCCTGCCCCGGTCGCCCCTTCCTCTCTCCACCAAGGCCCATGAGGCCCATTACACTCCCGGGGGGTTCCGGTAACCCCCCCCCCCCCCCCCCCCCCGTACTCCGGTATTTGTCCAAACTCACTCGGAACCCTTCCGTAGTCCAAACATAGTCATCCAATATATCGATCTTTATGTCTCGACCATTTTGAGACTCCTCGTCATGTCCGTGATCATATCTGGGACTCCAAACTACCTTCAGTACATCAAAACACTTAAACTCATAATATCGATCGTCACTGAATGTTAAGCGTGCGGACCCTACGGGTTCGAGAACTATGTAGACATGACCGAGACATGTCTTCGGCCAATAACCAATAGTGGAACCTTGATGCTCATATTGGCTCCCACATATTCTACGAAGATCTTTATCGGTCAAACTGCATAACAACATACGTTGTTCCCTTTGTCATCGGTATGTTACTTGCCTGAGATTCGATCGTCGGTATCTCAATACCTAGTTTAATCTTGTTACCAGCAAGTCTCTTTACTCGTTCTGTAATGCATTATCCCATAACTAACTCATTAGTCATATTGCTTACAAGGCTTATAGTGATGTGCATTACCGAGAGGGCCCAGAGATACCTCTACGACAATCGTAGTGACAAATCCTAATCTTGATCTATGCCAACTCAACAAACACCATCGGAGACACCTGTAGAGCACCTTTATAATCACCCAGTTACGTTGTGACGTTTGGTAGCACACAAAGTGTTCCTCCGGTATTCGGGAGTTGCATAATCTAATAGTCATAGGAACATGTATAAGTCATGAAGAAAGCAATAGCAACATACTAAACGATCAAGTGCTAAGCTAACGGAATGGGTCAAGTCAATCACATCATTCTCTAATGATGTGATCCCGTTCATCAAATGACAACTCATGTCTATGGCTAGGAAACTTAACCATCTTTGATTAACGAGCTAGTCAAGTAGCGGCATACTAGTGACACTCTGTTTGTCTATGTATTCACACATGTACTAAGTTTTCGGTTAATACAATTCTAGCATGAATAATAAACATTTATCATGATATAAGGAAATATAAATAACAACTTTATTATTGTCTCTATGTCATATTTCCTTCAGGCAAAGTTTCCAAGTAGTTGAGCCCCAAGGAAACGCCTTCTAGTACCCGAGCAAGTCGGCGCCGCGCACCGCGGAGCCCGCCGCCGTGCTGGAGGTGTGCGTGACATGCCGTTAATGTCCCTCGCCAGCGACCCGCGTGTGCCCGTCGCGCCCCGTTGCTCACCCGCCTGGCCGCCTCACTCGCTTGTCGCGCCGGCCGCCGCGTCCGCCCCGCGCTAGCTCGCTCGCCCGCCGCTGTAGCGCTCGTCGCGCGCGCCCACATGCCCGCGTCCGCGCCGCGCTCGCTTGCCGAGCCGACTTGCCTCTCACCGCCGCCTCGCCGCTCGCCGCCAAGCTCGCCCGTGTCGGAGCCGCGCCGGCGCCCACCGCACGCACCACGCGCTGCCAAGCTCGCACCGCCCGCACCCCGTCGAGCTCGACCGCGCCCAGCCCGGGCCCACACCCTGTCGTGGTTGCCCGCCCTGTTGCGAACCACGAGCTCTCCCGTGCCTAGCATGCCATGGGGGGTGTCGCTGCTCGCGCTGTGACGGAGCTGGGATGCCGCGGCGAGGAGGTGGCAGCGGCGGCGAGCTTGTCCCGGACTTGTGCGCGACGAGGAGAGGCGAGGGCGGCGGAGTGCTGGGCGAGGCGTTCTGCGTGGGTGTGGGAGTTGGTGGGGGGAGAAGGAGAAGAGAAGAGAGAGCAGCACGTGGGTGGGCCTCGGAGGAAAAGTGAGGAGAAAGGGAGTGGGAGGCTGGCGGTGAGCCAAATGACATGCGAAATAGTCTCTCTCCTCCCTAGCTGCCCCCGAGGATCCTGGGTTTGGGGTTGGTTTGCCGGTCGAAATTTTGACCAAATTCGACACTAATCGAACTCGTGGGGCGCGAGCGGAACTTTGTCATCCGCCGGCGCCGAAAAAGTGTTCCTGGGGGACGAGTGAGCATCTCCAGCCGTTGTGCCCCTAGGACGCCTTTTTCGGCCTCCTGGGGTTGCCCCGGCAGAATTTTTGTATTCGAGATGATAATTTTTCTAGACGCCCCCCACCCACACACTTGTCTCTTCTTCCCAATGCGCCATCGCTCTCATCTTCCCACTCCACCGCACCGCCACCACCACGCCGGAGTGTCAGAACCCCCTTTCTCTTCTTTCCCATGCGCCACCGAGTGGAGATGCTCGCACCCCCACACCGCTAGGCTTGGGCCCTGAGTGGAGGAGGGGGCGACCTGAAGCTGCCGAGCCCAGTGGTGGCAGCCTGAAGCTGTCAGGCCACCCGAAGCTAGCCTCCTCGTCGCCGTGTGCTCCTGCTGCTGGTGGTGGTGGCCTGAAGCTGTCGGGCCACCCGAAGCTGCCCTCCTCGTCGTCGCGTGCTCCTGCTGCTGGTGGTGTTGCCGCTCCGCCTGCGCCGCCGCGCCCGGATGCGCCGACGCGTGCGCCTAGATGCCGATGGGGTACAGCCCGGGAAGCCGTGGAGCGGGAGGGAGGCCACGTGACGTAGGGGTAGGCCTCCAGTCTGTGCACCGCACGACAGGCCAACGTGCATCCACACCTCCTCGTCCTTCTTTGCCTTCTTGGTGTCGGCGCCGGCGCGGGCATGGCGCAGTCTTTGCTGTCGTCGTCGGTGCCGTAGTCCGGGGCGGTGGTGGCGCCCAGGCCCATGCCGTTCGGGCGCACCATGTCGACAGTCATCACCGTGGCCATCAGCGCCTTCTTCTTCCTGCTCTTCTTTTACGGTTACATCAACCAGTGTCGCCTCGCGGCAGGGGGCCAGCGCGGCCGGGGCCGGGGCATCCAGGAGGGGGAAGCGCGGGCTGTACCCGATGGTGATGGCACAAGATCGACAGGGGCGTGCTGGAGTGTGCCGTCTGCCTGATGGCGTTCGAGGAGGCTGAAGACCTCCGGTTGCTGCCGCACTGCTCGCACGCCTTCCACCCAGAGTGCATCGACCCCTGGCTGGAGCCGAGGAGGCATTGTAAGGGCGCGCGGGGACCAGGGTGAGGGCTCGGCAGGCAGCAAGGAGACGGCGGCGAGCGCGGCCGGAGCGAGGAGCTCTGCTTGCAGAGAGAGAGAGGAGAGAGATTCTTTTTTCATGCAAGTGGGTAGGGTGGGCCTAGCAGAAAAAGGGAGGAGAGAGAGGAGAGAGGCTGACCGGTGGGGTTTGACCATGCACAAAATAGCATCGGACACCCCCCTCGGAGCAGGGGGGGCTGGGTTTGGTCTGAGGTCAGCGGGACTAAAAAAAGGTGCTTGGGGGGCGTCTTGGGCCCGAGTGGAGATGCTCTAGGTATTAAGGCTGGTCATAGTGAGGAGTAAGTTAAACTAGTAACATGCATATGTTACTAGTCAATGTTACTACCTTTATAATGGGTGGTAACATGCAAGCCTTCACTAATTGAGATATAGACTCATTCTATCTCAGGATGTGTTATGTTACGGTAACATACACAAGCGTTTCTCCTTATTAACTCTACGTTACTGTGTAAGTTACTCCACATGACTAGCCTAACAGCCGATGCGGCGGCTTGTAAAAATATCCGCCGGCCGACTGTAGCAATGCCCTTGGTCATGTACCTGAGATTGGAGATGCCCTGATAAGTGAGCAGGAAATTCCCCATTGCTAGGGTTTCCCAGCGGAGATCGTGTGGAGGCAGAGGAAGGAAGACGAGCGCGGGGAGTAAATCAGAAGGCGGCCTCGGTGGCGCTGCTTGGGTCACTGAAGATGGGGAAGATGGAGAGGGGAGAGAAGCGAAGCAGGGCGGTCGCGGCGGCGCTAGAAGTTTGACGGATTGGAGCGCCGTCGAAAGGAGGAGCGCAGCATCGACCCAGCCTGCCGCCTGCCGACGACGACCAAACCTCAGGTATGCGCGCGCTCCACGGGGCCCGCCACATTCGGAAGGGGTGGGTAGCAGCCTAGCAAGAGATCGCCGTAATGCAGTTTACCCCCGTTCAGTAGCTGCGCAAAGGACCAGAGCCAACTCCCTTGGCCGATTTAGAAGGGCGAGCACTGAGCAGAGCACCCGTTCATCGATTAGAACCGCTCGTTTCTTACGATTCTTTCTGAGGAGAGTAGAGCACCCATTGTTCATTCTTACGAATTACAGTAGATTTTGGGGGAATGTTTATTTAGTTGATGTTTTTACCGTCAAGGGGCATGCTCACAAACTCCTCCAGGAGATTGGTGAAGATTAGCGCGAGGGGGCATGTTTTTTGTGCTTTCTAGTGCGACTGGTTGTAGCATTTTGTTTTCATCGACACATGCAATTTACTTGTGCTATATAAGTAGCTTTCCTCAGGCAAATTGATAAAGCAAGTCCTCTCACTTTGTTTGTGCCGGTGAAGCAAGTTTCTTATGTCTATCCCTTCATGGCGATCTGGCATTGTTGTATTTTTGTGTGTGCCAATGAAGCAAGTAGATAGGTAGGTAGAGAAAAAATAGAGGTAGAAGAGATAGAGATATAACAGATAGAGAGAAGCAATCTACTTGTGCTCAGTAGCTTTTCCAGGCCATTTGATACATCTAGTTCTCCCACCTTTTTTGTGTTAATGAAGCAAGGGTTTCGTTTGTCCTCTGTATGTCCGTGCAAGAGCCTGCGTGGTTGCTCACTTTGTGTTTTTGGGTCTTTGTTGGTCAACACTGATCAGATGCCTAACCCGCAAAAAAAAAACACTGATCAGATGCCTGATACAATACATTCCATTAAACCTTTGGGACAACATGAGGCATTTTTCTGAGAGAACACTCTTACTACTTATCTGTGTTTGTTGCTACGCAGATAGATAGGACACTTTTACTCGACTACTTAAGTCATTTCGTTGATACTTTCTGTTTTTCTTTTGTTCCTTACTTAGCATAGTAAAGTTGCTTCCCCACAGTCCAGCAATAATGTAGCTTATCCATGGTCTTGTTTAAGATGCAGTAGCTGTGTCTTGCACCAGATTTTTGTGAGCAAGTTTTCCATGTTGCACAATAGCACAAAGAGGATCCTTGCCTGAATTGGTAATTTTTATTACTGGGGAATATTAGTTTTATTCCAGTAATACTAACTGGAACAATCTTCCTAGTTGGTATAGTGCATTGCCTAGGCGACAAGCGGGTTAATTTGCATTTCATGTTAAGATGATCCATTTATAAAGCTGGATTCTATAGTAAAAAGTTTGCTTTTTCCACACAAAAATGGTGTATTCTAAAAACTTCTCACACAAACAAACTAGCATAGTACTATCTGGGGAACATATAGGTCGTTTTGTCGTGAAAGGCAAGCAACCAACAATTTTTTTACTTATAAACCAACTATATGTGAAGCAACTTATTACAATTCAGTTGTGCACAAGCCAACCTAACATCTCCTATGCATATATGCAGGTCAGGATCACTCACAGGCAAACCGAATCTACAATTCTGGCTTCAAGTTTCCAAAGACCTTGTACCCAGAATCTTTGAAGAATCAAATCAAGGGGAGAGGTAGGAGGATATTTTTCGAGATTCCTGTGTCTTCTGCCAAACAGATCAGAATACTATGAGTGTTGCTACAGACCAGGGTTGTGACAAAATAAACACACCTAGATTTCTGTGTTTGCGCCTGTGCTTGCATAACTTGTTGTGAAGACTTCTATGTTTTTGTTTCTCTTAACCTTCAGGACGCCATGGCCGCCTCTTTTTCCTGTTTGTTCCACCCTTTCTTGTGTGGTGGCATTTTATCCCCTGTTTTGCTTTTGCCTGTGCGTGATCGGGACCAGCTGGGGGCATGGTGTGGGTACGGACACGTGCAGGGGTGGGAAACCGACCCATTTCCGTTTTGGGTATAGTTGCCTCCCTCACATAATGCATACTCCCTCCATCCCAAAATAAGTGACTACAAAGTTAGTACACTTTGTAGTTTGTACTAAATCAAAGACTTATTCTGGGACGGAGGGAGTACTATTTACTACCATAACTTTGCGATCTCAAATTGCATAGCTGTTCTGCCGTTCTTTGTTCTACATATATGGAATGTAACAATGCTCCTTTCAACTGATGGAATCGCTGGTCTGTTAGGGGAGAAGACGTCCCAGCAGCTCCCTGAGAACGAGCGCCCACTTCCCTACGTCTTGGGGAAGCAGAAGCGCCCCGAACCCCTCGCTGATTCAAGCGACGACTACTCAAGAAGTTTCCTTCCCTCCCGCAACAATGACGCCAACGGCTGCCTAAGGTTCGTCTGCTTCCCCCTTTTTTTCTCGGATCAAGAGCAGAGCGGCCACAGAGCAGAGGCTTGTGCAGCTTGGGTAGGAGATGTACATGGTGTCAAGTAGTGAAGCTTTTGATTCGTACTTCTGTACATGTGCTTGAGAATATTTGCTTCTCATTTTTACATAGGAAGCCTGCTTGTAACCTGAATGGTTGATAATACATCACCTGGCATCTGGTAGTTTGGTTCTTGCTGCTAGCTTTATCTGCTCAAGAATGAGATGCTAAACTGTGCTAGTCTCTAGCCTCTAGACTGCAGTGACTGCAACATGTTTTTGCGTCTGCAGAAGTCTGAAGTATAGACTTGTCAATTTTTAATTGGTTGTAACTTGTAACACAGAGGTGAAGAGCACCAAACCATGTACTTGACAACATCAAGATGCATATGCTTAGTATTCAACACTTTGATCATTATTAGCAATATATGGTGCTTGATCTTCTATTTTTTTAGCAATTAATAGAGTGCTAAATATTCAATATATTGTCTTAATTTGCAATCAAAACAACAAAAGACACACAAAAAAAACTACTGTTTACTCACTGTAAAGGGATGCATTGTTTTCTGGTGGTTGGGCTGGACCGAGCAAAGACACCCATACAGAACGAGCCAGAGCGTGGCTCGGACTGAACTCGGCTCGACTCCAACCCTACCCTATATGTATATACTGAGGTGAGAGGGGATTGTGATTATTGCCTCTGATTGCTTCTAACTATCTCATAATCTCGTATACAGTTCATTGAAAATATGAAGGGGAGCAGCGTAGTGGTTGCTGTTTTCTTTGTCGGGTGCCTAGTCATGGTTGGACAATGTAAGCGCACCTTCACTATCATATTGCTTATATCCTTGCACTATCTTTCAAGACTATTGTTCCCCTATGTACATAAGATACTTGCCTACTGTGCATTGATGAGCACATAATATGTCATATGCAACAGGTCGTTCCGTCCCCAAGAGCACCTACGAAGATGGTCATGACAACGCGACTATGGTGGCCTCATCCCTAGATGAGAGCAAACTTACCATAAAATGGTGTGTCGCAAGGGATTGTAACACCAAAGGTGAACCAAATGCCCATCACTGCTTTTGCTGCCTCAATGCGCAGGGAGCACCTTGTTTTAGTTCCAGAGCAGATTGCCAGGATCACTGCCCAACTTTGCCACCCGGAAAATAAGGATGTTCTAGCTGATATGTATTTGATCACATCCCTTTTAGTTCCAGAGGAGATTGCCAGGATCACTGCCCAACTTTGCCACCCGGAAAATAAGGATGTCCTAGCTAATATGTATTTGATCACATCCCTACCTAGCTGCAGCGTCGTCGCCGATCTAGGCATCTGTATAGGCTTTCGTAAAGGATGCAACATGTGGCTGGGAGATTAACCAGCGGTGGGATCTGTGTGAATCTGTTTTCATTCATGTATTTGAAGAATTCTAGTTGATGTAAGCTCGCAAAACCTCCTATTAGAGTAGATAAGATATGTTTGTAGATTATAAATTCTGCACGTGGATATCAGTGGGAAGCAAGCATGCTATTTTGCATCTTCATTTTTGTGTGCTTCCTACGTACGGTGGAATTTCATTCTATTTCCATGCTTGCTCGGTGCACAAATTTATTTTCCATAGCGTTAGGATCTATACTTCCTAGGTGTCTTATGTACAGATACTTCTTCCGTGCACTGGAGCTTCACTCTTTTACCATGTTTCGTAGATGTTCAGATGTAGAGTCCATTGCTTCGGAGCATCAATGCTTCTTTTTGTACAGATAGAATTTCATTGCATATATCTCCTCAAGCGGTCTCTTTATCGTCGGTTGTAACCCTATGCTTTAATGCTTAAGACAATTACGATGACACGATTGCCTATCCATTTGCTGGAGTACAAAATTGTATATGTATGCTTCCATCTTACTCCCTCCATCCAAAAAAGCTTGTCCCAAACTTGTCCCACAAATGAATGTATCTAGGACTAACTTGGTGCTAGATACATTCATTTGAGGGACAAGCAATTCATTTGAGGGAAAAGCATTTTCAGACGGAGAGAGTACTTATTATTGTTTTGAAATGCTAAATTATGTGGTTCGGCCATACATATGTTTTTCCACACTAGTTCACCAAACATACCTTGCTTATATGCTTCCATTCAAATCTTTTGTTGCTTCAGTTGGAATGACGTTTTGCTTCAGGTGATTTGGACAGTGTTGTAAGCACCGTTTGAATCACCGCCGCATTGACTAGTTATTTCTTCAAGCCGGCGGAAGAAAACTGATCTGCAGCTCCTAGTGTGTCACATCGGCGCCAAGACCGCCGCATTGACTAGTTATTTCTTCAAGCCGGCGGAAGAAAACTGATATGCAGCTCCTAGTGTGTCATCGGCGCCAAGATAATGCGTGCCTTGAGGAACTACACCAACGGCCAGCTTGAGGGCCGCATTGTCAATCACATAGAGAAACAAATAAGGAAACTAGTAGAAGCAACATCCAGCTTTGAACACAATAAAGACGCTTTGTAAGGAACAATTTGATGTAAATTGTTTGTCATGGAAGCAAAATTGTTTGTCCATGAAACTATGGAAGCAAAATCTTTCATCCATGAAAACAAAGTGAGCACATTTTTATTTCTTGGAAACACATCCCTGATGTGTTACATTATAGTGATTCTTCCGATGGAAATGTCCTTTTTGTGTAGAAGCAATTTTCCAGTTGACAGAAACACGATGTTGGTGTTTTTGAAGTAAAGCAAATCACCACTTAAGTACAGCTTCATATACATTTATAGCAAGTTTATGTCATCATTGGTTAGACGGAAGCAAGTACAAATCATGAGAAAACGATGCTTCCGTTAGCACGGAAGATTGGTATTAAAACCATGCTACCATGAGCAAGGAAACACATCTTATAAATTTCATAATTAATAGCAGGATTTACTTGTGAGAAATGACCATATTTTTCCGAAATTATATCCACAAATAATGGAATTTGAAGCCAGGAAGCAGTTCTAGGAAACAAATCACAGATTGTGGGGGCAACGATTAGGAAGCAGCAGATTTCACGTAAGTAGTTATCAACAAATCAGGCATTTAACAAAGGAATCTAGCCAATAGATCAGATGACTGGAATGCACCTAATCGCTAGCAACCGGTCTGACAGGAAGCAAACCATCAGTTGTAGTCTGATGCCTAGCGGCGCCCTTTAGAAAGCATGCTGTGTGGTTAGAAAGCTGGTTCTTCAAGGCGTGGCACCATGTCTTGGATGTTGCACATTCAGAATCTCAGATGCTTGTCACCGTGAGCATTGTAAAGTAGGAACTGAAGGACATGCTTTCGTATGTGGCTGGTACCCTTCCAAATCGACAGCCAGTTTTTCAACAGCAAGTAAAATTAGTCTTGCTACTACTGATTCCACACCAGTGGCAAACAACGGCCAATGAACGGATCCCACTGTTGCCGAGTGTGGGATCAGATGCCACCAGCGTCCACCCCGTCCACCATTTGCAACTGCCAATCACCGCCTCCCTGTCAATCCACGATCTGGTGCCGAGTTGCCTCCACCCTGCTCTGATTGTGCCCATGCTCCAACAGCAAGCGAAAAAGACTTAAGCAAGCCGGACGAGCAGCACCTTTATCTTTGCAACGCAAACACTCGGGCCATTTCTGCCAAAGGGACCGACAGAAGAAGTTTGTAACTAAGCACTTGCAATCGTTCTGCCAGGGGATGATACAAAATTAACAAAAAAAAACACTAGAGTACAGCGCGTACCATTTATGTGAAGGTAAAAAAGGAATGGCCTGGTTGGATTCTCAGTGCAGTGATTTTGGATCAAGGAGCGACCAGAAGTTTATCACAAGGCGAGGGACTTGATAGTTTTACCAGGATCCAAGGATACTCATGAGTGTGCACCATGCAGTTAAAGAATTGTTTTTGCATCGTATAGTAGTACTTGGAACAGCCGAGATTTGTGCTGATCAACTTGGGGAGAATGCTGCGAAATTTGTGGGGATGATGCTTGCAAGTTTTGTGGTGACAAAATTGGGAAAGCACCACTCTGTTTCAACTGTGATGATGATAATTGTTACTGCATTGGCCCAAGTGCTGTTGATAAACTCCAGATTTCATTGCAGTTCCTTGTCTAATATGTAACTCATTAACATCATCTCCAGCATGAAGCATGCATCTGTACTTGTTTCTATAATTGTTGAAGCATTTGTTGCTTTTGCTGGTACTGTTGAAACATCTGACGCTTTGTTTGCTGAAACTGCATCATATGATGATCCTGCTGTTGCTGCTTCAGCTGCTGTAATGAACTTGCATTTTCTTGCATGGAGTTACCATTAGGTTGGCGTACCCATTGGGTTGTGATATAACATGCCACTACTTGTCTGCAGTTGTGTATTCATTGTTCCCTGCATCGGCCCAGAGCTTCTCTATTGTAATGCACCACTCAACGAACCATGCGGCAAAGAATTGAAATTGCCTCCAAATTAGAGTGAACCTGATGCTATATGCTTGCACCATTTTGATGCGTGGGGCCACTGAAGTTTGTTGTTGGAGGAGGCGCAGGTACATGCTGGATACCATCTGCACTAGAGGACTGTAATCGGGTGCTCATACTTGACAAACTTGCTTGAGTATTAGTATGACTATCATGCCGCTGCAAATTTTGGGAAGTCTGTTTCTGCTGCAAAATGCTAGAATTAGGAGCTTGTCCTGAAGGTGACTGGAACTGTTGCTGTATTTGTGACTGCACTAGCTTCCTTTTTTTTTCTGCACTACTTCCTTTGTGAATTCAAGATACTGATAATTTGTTTCTCGTATTGAGGAACTTTGTCCCACATAGCAGGTTGGATAGTACTCTTGATAATTAGCAGCATTTGTAATATACGGTCCAACATTATTTTAAAGCTCTTCATTCTGTCATACTTCTCAGATGGATTTTGAGGTGGTATAATGTTGTCAACATGCTGTAGCTTCACAGATAATTTATTGAACAGTTCACCGAGTTCTGCAAAGTATTGATCCTTCAGGCTCTTAATCTGTGAAACAACAAGAGACCACATGCACATAAATTTGGTGCACAGCTAGATAGAGATGAAAATACAACAGCTAATAGAATCAAATATGGCACCCGCAAGATGTTTGAAGCAGCTTTTAGAATCATACAAATATAAAACAAAATAAGAAACTATAACATCCTTAAAATAAAATTGCTTTAATAAATATTGCTAAACTGCCTTGAGGCTTTATACTACATCTAGATACTCTGTATGGTTGTATGCTACATACTCCGCATTCATACAGAATTCCGTATACATATAATATATATCTTATAAGAAGAATGCCAGAATGTAGTGCATCTACACGCATGTTAATATGAAATTCCGGTTCCAATTCCAGAAGAGGAATTTGTTGGAACACATACCAAAAAGAAAGAGATGGGCAACATGAAGTGCAAAAGTAAAAGATCCAACATCCAGCATGGCATGTTGTTTCATCTTCTAACAATCTAGATCAGGGCAATCTCAACATCTTTGTTCTAGGGGCACTGTTTACGAATTTTAGGAAGTTCCAACAAAGGGAGTGCAAAAAGTATGATATCAGTAGTGTGCCGCGTATACCTAGCCATCCGTCGGGCCGGGGCGGGCCTAACAAAACCCAAAGCAGAAAACTTAGGCCCAGGCCTGGCCTGGCCATCGGGCCTAGATTTCAGGGCCAAGCCCGGCACATGAAAGGAAAAGACCGTCAGGCCTCAGGTCGAGCCTCTTCCCTAAAATGCAAATATGCCAATCCCAAGCCCGGCCCGGCCTTTGGCTTAGATTTCAGGCACAGACCTGGCCCATGGGCAAGACCAGACCGGGTCAGGTTGGGCCGGCCGGGTTGGGTATCCCATGGCCAGGTATGGTGCCGCATAACAATGGCGGGTTAGTAGGCCAGCCCGCCCCTGGTAATAGGTTACCAGCCACAGGTGAGAAATGGCACCCGTCACTGGTAACATATTACCAGTGTCAGGTTACCGTGGCAGGGTGCCCTGCCCACCACTAGTAGCCTTATTACGGCCGCCACTGGTAGGCATTCCTGCAGCAGTGCGATAAGCAAGTTTAAACTACACACAAGGATTGTTCTAGGCACAGGTACATGCTGGATACCAACTGCACTAGAGGACTGTCATCCGGTGCTCATATACTTAACAAACTTGCTTGAGCATTAGTACGATTATCATGCTGCTGCAAATTTTTGGGAAGGTTGTAGCTGCTGCGAAATGATAGAATTAGGAGCTTGACCTGCAGGTGGCTGGAACTGTTGTTGTATTTGTGGCTGCACTGGCTTCCTTTGTGAATTCAAGATACTGATAATCTGTTTCTCATATCGAGGAACGTTGTCCCTCATAGAAGGTTGGACACTACTTTTGCCAATTTGCAGCATTTGTAATATGCGCTCCAACATTGTTTTAAAGCTCTTCATTTTATCATACTGCTCAGATGATATTTGAGGTGGAATAATGCTGTCAACATGCTGTAGCTTCACACACATCTTATTGAATAATTCACTGAGTTCTGCAAAGTATTGGTCCTTTAACCGCTTAATCTGTCGACAACAAAGACCACATACACATTAATTTGGTGCAGAAGCAATATAGAGATGAAACAGAACAGCTAATAGACCATGGTTTGTCATTAAGTCAGAAAATATGGCATTGGCAAGATATTTCAAGTACTCCCTCTGTAAACTAATATAAGAGCGTTTAGATCTCACTACTTTAGTGATCTAAATGCTCTTATATTAGTTTACAGAGGGGGTAGCTTTTAGCAGCATATAGATCTAGAAGAAAATAAGAAACTATGATGCCCATAAAAAAAAGCTTTAATAAATATTGCTAACTGCCTTGAGACTTTACAACATCCAGATACACTGTATGGTTGTATGCTCCATACTCCACATTCATACAGAATTCAGCATACATGTAATATATATCTTATAAAGACTGCCAGAATTTAGTGCATCTCCACACTTGCTATATGAAATTCCAAAAGAGGAATTTCCAGGAACACATACCAAAAGAAAAAGAGATGGGCAACATGAAGTGCGAAAGTAAAAGGCCCCAACATCCAACATGGTGTCTTGTTTCATATTCTAACAATCTAGATCAGGGCAATCTTAACCTCTTAGTTCTAGGGGCCACCGTCTACGAATTTTAGGAAGTTCCAAGGGAGTGTCAAAAAGGATGATATCAGTATCATGTCTTACCATTTGATAGATCTCCTCTTGCCAATCACCTGCACCTGCATGGCCTGTTGAGCAGTAGAATCCACAGATGTCGCATGGAGAAGAAGGTTGTCAATGAGTATCAGGATTCAATGAACAACCAACAAAGAACAAGCTACAAGCAGGGGCAATTGGAAAACTTGTGAACCAAATAAAACAATCACAGAAGATCAATATGGACAGCTTAGTCATCATGATTATTGCACAGTAGCATTTTTCCACAAAAAATTCTAACAAATAAGAAAACCCATTGTGGTGAACAACAGTCAGAGATCAATAAGGTCAGTTTAGTCAAAATGATTATTACACAGTACTTGATCACTAAACATCACAATATATAATTCAATCTTCGAGCTGTCCTTCTATCCATCGTAATTCAGGTTAAAAAAAGTGTGAAATGCAGTTTTAATGCTTTAGGACTAACTTGCCACCCCTTCGATAGTTCTAGGACCTATGGTGCATTTCACTTGTCAGAAAACATATAATTGCATCTGAAATGAATCTGGTTGTCATCTCCAAGAAAGTTTAAAATATTTTCAAGCTAGTTCATGTAAACTATTTGAGTCGTACTTAGGGAAAACCCAGTGCAATGATGCCAGTTGTATCTAAAACATCCCACCTAAGCAAAAGTCCAAATACCATTGTTGAAGCCTAGTTAGTGAGGAAAAGGAGAGAATGTATATTACCAAGATACAACCATTATCAGGTAACCCAAGATAATTATTCTTTTTCCCTCACACAACATATTAAATGGCAGCTCATTTAGATACAACAATAAGATATTAGCCACTGGAAGAGTTGTATCTAAACACGTATTTAGTGCACATGATAAAACACAAGATACAATGCACCAGGAGTGCCCTAAGGGTTTGATAAGAGTTGGGATCCAAAAGTCCAGTTTTCTAATAAGGACCTTGTATTATAGTCCAACGTAACTGTTAGCACGATAAGTAAGGGCGTGGGGGTCCTGATGGACAACACACATTTTCCCCTAAACTTTTTTTCTATGTAAGGTAAAAATAATGCCCAAATGCTTCTTAGTGCAGCTGCACTAATTGGGCTTCCTGAGCGCACGCAGTACACGACAAAAAACTCACACAGCACGGGGTGCATCTGAGCAGACCTGCTATAAAGGGTAATTGGCACCCCGTGTCATCATTACACTACAAAAAGGGAAAGTATCTGGTCCTCATCCCTTCGAACGCTCCCTATTTTGCACACATCAATCAAGAAAGGAAAAGTAGGTGCATTTATTTGGGTTTTATAAAATTTAACAAGTCATAGCTTTTGATTAGAGTATCGGTATTCAGATTCATATTCACCGTTGGGTCTCGCGACGAGTTCTTCAAAACTAGATCCCATATGGGTATATTTTGACGAACTTTTTTTAGAGCAACTTTGATGCTACATTGGGCAACTTTGGCGCTACAAAGAAGCAACTTAATTGCACTATGTGTATTAGTGAATTCACCTAGTAGCCTTCTAATTAGTTGTGTGCAGTAGTGTTAGAAGTGTTAACATGGTTGCTACATTACATATATCAAAAACTAAGTTGTTGATAGTTTGGTTGCCTACCATACTATGGAAGTTGCTTATCATAGAGCGGAAAGTTGCCTAAGATGGCTCCTAGTGTTGTCGACCTCAAAAACCTAGTTGCCTACGTCGCTACGAAGTTCCCTATGGGTAATCCTCAATTTCCTACAATACTATGGAAGTTGTCCATCAAGGGATATAAGTTGGCTACAACATCAGAAAAAAAGTGGGATCTAAGTTGCCTATCATGATTCCAAATTTGGAAACTAAGTGGGGACGGATTGTATGAGAGCCTTGTGCTTTCCATTTCGAGGTAGGGGGGATTATGTGCCCGCCAACGCTACTAAGAGCGTGGGCACTGGCTAGCCAGGTCACGACTAGCTCTTCAAAATGTGAACCCATATGGATATGTTTCGATTTGTTTTTCAAAAGCAACTTTGATGTTAGATGAGGCAATTGTAGTGCTAAACAGAAGAAACTCACTCTATTAAAAGCAACTAATTAGTAACTATAAGCGACTAACTAGTAATAGCGAACAACTTTCAAAAAAGAGGTAGGTAACACCACATCACCTTCATAAGCAACTTTCCTTCTACTAGAGGCAACTTTAGTTAGTTCACCAAAATAGGCAACTTCACTACATTTGATGTCCTAGTTAATTTTGTGTAACATTCTCCTAACTTGCTCACCGCTACTTCTAACTTGCCTACTATCATGGATTATGAGTCCAAGGACTAGTCAAGACTAGTCTGTAGACTAGTTTATGAGTCTCAACTTCAGGGCCGACTAGACTTCAGTGTCGACTAGTCTCTGAGTCGAAACTTCAGTGTCGATTCGTGTCGATTAGTCACACTTAGTCTATGAGTCTCAACCTCAGAACGACTTGTCCACTCATCGACTCGTAAACCTTGCCTACCATTCATGCTTGTATGTCGTAAATTCTAAACAAAAATGCTAGACCTACGAAAGGTCCTACGTACGCTTACTTAACCTTCCATATCATTCTCTCCTCTCCCCTGATTTCAACCAGGGTGGGCCCCAGCTGCTAATCCTGGCCCAATTAACAACACCCACATCATCATTTACGTAAAACCTGGACGTAAGTTCACGTATGTGTAGCATTGCTCATTTCTAAATTGCCTATAATACAATGAAGTCACCTGTCGTTGATGCTCTATTGTCTGCCATTGCTAGTTATGATCGGCAACAATAAGCCACTCACTACTAATAGTGAACAACTTCGAGAGGTAGGTGACATCACATAACCTTCCTAACCATTTTTCGTTCTACTAGAGGCAACTTTAGTGCTAAAAATAGCCAACTTCACCAAATTTTGTGTTCTAGTTAATTTTGCCCGACATTCTCCTAACT
Source organism: Triticum timopheevii (assembly GCA_963921465.1). Taxonomy (NCBI): domain Eukaryota; kingdom Viridiplantae; phylum Streptophyta; class Magnoliopsida; order Poales; family Poaceae; genus Triticum; species Triticum timopheevii. Next base: position 463,068,731 of record OY997262.1, on the reverse strand, counting down.
TGCTCACCGGTGCTTTTAAGTTGCGTACGGTTCTTGCTCATATGTCGTTGTTCCTAAATTGCCTATAATATTCCGAAGTCATCTACAGTTGATGCTATATTGTCTTCTATTGCTAGTTATGGTAGGCAACTTGATGGTGAATCTAGTTAACTCGATAGTAATGGTAGCTAACAATATAAGGACTTTCTATTGTAGGCAGTCATGCTAGACAAACTAAGAAGAAATTATTTTTCTATAGCATTAAAGTTGCCTCCATAGGATTTTTTGTTGTTAGGCAATTATACTGGGAAAAAAGAAGTTGCTTCCTATAGCACTAAAGTTGCCTCAATACCACCCAAAGTTGCCCACGAAAAAAGTCTGTCCAAACCTACCCATATGGGATCTACTTTTGAAGAACTTGTCGCGAGAAACCCAGCGGTGAAAACAGATCTGAGTTCCGACGTGTAAACAAAAATTATAGCTTTTTAAATTTTTTGAAACCCAAATAAATGCATGTGGGATAGGATCGTAATTGATTTCCTTGTAAGGTGAAGACGTCGAGTACTTTCCCTTCTGGATTCGGCTAGCTTTGGAATCACGTGGTGGGGGACACTAGTTTTGCTCTTTTGGGAAAGTGACAGACCGACTTTCCGTATATGGGCAACTGCTCGTCAGCCCCAATGAACGCATGGGCGCTGGCTAGCCATGTCCAAAATAATGAGAGGCCAGATCGACAATACTGCTTAATTGCATCATTTCGCACCCGCCACTGGTATTATGGTCCCAGATTAGCCGTGGGCACCAGTGGCAAGTGTGTTCGCCCGCCCACCACTGGTAATTGAGTTACGAGTGGCGGTCTATGATACCCACCTGCCCAGATTGGCCCAAATTAGCCATGGGCTAATATCTGAGCTCAAACTCCGGTGGCGGTTAAAATATGACAACCGCCACTGATACTTTACAAATCAATTGCGGGCTCTCTTGCCACCCACCACTGGTACATTGTTAGGTATTTATTGTCATTTTTAGGGTTTTAGGGTTTTATGGTTTTATGATATTGTATGGGAAATTGCAAAAACAATATCGGTTGTGGGCCTTAGAAAACAATCATTGGCTGGTCCTGTCTACTATTACCCGAACTGTTAGACCCTTCAACCATCGGTAAGTCCATTCCACTTAATTACTTTATGATTAAATCAACCCCCACAACACCTCCGGTAAGTTCATTCCACTTAACCCTAGGCCACACAGGACCTGGCCAAATTCCCCTTCTTCCTTTGCACAAATCCCTAGCTGCCCATCGCCCTTGCCTTGCTTGCACGGTCATCACCCTCGCTAGTCACGCGTGCCCGGACCACCCTCACCGCCGTACGGTCCTGCCCAACTCGATCGCGGGGTGCCTCTGCCTCAGCCACCACAGTAAGCTCTCTCCCTCTTCTCCCTGTTGATCAGAAATTCAATCTCGAGGCCTAGGGATTTGATTCTCATGATGCAAATCTTAAATTCAACTCTTAATTAGTTCTAGTATAGTTAAAAGATATAGTTCTTAGTTATGCAATTCTGATTAGTTCTAGTATATAGTCCCAGTATAGTTACAAGATGTAGTTCATAGTTCCTACTTCTAATTAGTTCTAGTATAGTTCCTAGGTAGTTGGATGCATGTATAATGTGATGAATCAATTTATCTATGTAATGCGATGCATATATAATGTAATGTGCAAAAACGCTGCCACGACAGCAAAAAAATCTGACATGGTAGTGCTTTACGTTGCCGTGGCAGTGTTCATTTTTCATCTAGGGGGAGGTTACCGGTGGCGGGTGGGGGAACGTGCCGCCACTAGCGTGCCACATACAAGGGTGAATAGGCCAGCCCCCACTGGTAATTGGTTGCCAACCATGGGTGAGAAATGACACCCGCCACAGGCAACATATTACCAGTGTCAGGATACCGTGGTGAGATGCCCTACCCACCACTGGTAGCCTTATTGCAACCGCCACTGGTAGGCATTGCTGCAGTAGTGTGATAAGCTAGTTTAAACTACACAAGGATTGTTCGAGGCACAGGTACATGCTGGATACCAGCTACACTAGAGGACTGTAATCTGGTGCTCATACTTAACAAACTTTGAGTATTAGTATGACTATCATGCTACTGCAAATTTTGGGAAGGTTGTAGCTGCTGTGAAATGCTAGAATTAGGAGCTTGACCTGGAGGTGGCTGGAATTGTTGTTGTATTTGTGGCTGCACTGGCTTCCTTTTTGAGTTCAAGATACTGATAATCTGTTTCTCATATCGAGGAACTTTGTCCCTCATAGCAGGTTGGACACTACTTTTACCAATTTGCAGCATTTGTAATATGCGCTCCAACATTATTTTAAAGCTCTTCATTCTATCATACTGCTCAGATGATATTTGAGGTGGAATAATGCTGTCAACATGCTGTAGCTTCACAGACATCTTATTGAATAATTCACTGAGTTCTGCAAAGTATTGGTCCTTTAACCTCTTAATCTGTCGACAACAAAGACCACATAAACATTAATTTGGTGCAGAAGCAATATAGAGATGAAAACAGAACAGCTAATAGACCATGGTTTGTCATCAAGTCAGAAAATATGGCATTGGCAAGATATTTCAAGTAGCTTTTAGCAGCACATAAATCTAGAAGAAAATAAGAAACTATGATGCCCATTAAATAAAATAGCTTTAATAAAGATTGCTATCTGCCTTGAGACTTTACTACATCTAGATAGACTGTATGGTTGTATGCTCCATACTCCGCATTCAAACAGAATTCCGTATACATGTAATATACTCCCTCCGTCTGAAAATATTTGTCATCAAAATGGATAAAAAGAGATGTATCTAGAACTAAAATACGTCTAGATACATCCCCTTTTATCCATTTTGATGACAAGTATTTCCAGGCAGAGGGAGTATATCTTATAAGTGGAATGCCAGAATGTAGTGCATCTACACACTTGCTGTATGAAATTCCAAAAGAGGAATTTCTTGGAACACAGACCAAAAGAAAAAGAGATAGACAACATTAAGTGCAAAAGTAAAAGGCCCCAACATCCAACATGGTGTGTAGTTTCATCTTCTAACAATCTAGATCAGGGCAATCTCAACATCTTTGTTCTAGGGGCCACTGTCTACGAATTTTAGGAAGTACCAAGAAAGGGAGTGCCAAAAAGGATGATATCAGTATCATGTCTTACCATTTGATGTATCTCCTCTTGCCAATCACCTGCACTTGCATGGCCTGTTTGAGCAGTATAGTCCGCAGATGCTGCATAAAAAGCAAGATTGGCAAAGAGTATCAGGATAAAATGAACAAAGCCAACAAATAACAAGCTACAAGTACATCGTAGGCATTGATGCAGAGGCCGGGGGTTTAACCTCCTTTTCGAAAAGAAAAAAAAGACATCGTAGGATGGAATGCAGGGGCAATTGGAGAACTTGTGAACCAAATCAAACAATCACAGAAGATCAATATGGGGCAATTGGAGAACTTGTGAACCAAATCAAACAATCACAGAAGATCAATATGGTCAGCTTAGTCAATATGATTATCGCACAGTAGCATTTTTCCAGAAAAATTCCAACAAATAAGAAAAACCAATGTGCTGAACAGAAGTCACTGAAGATCAATAGGGTCAGTTTAGTCAACATATTATTACAGAGTACTGGATCACTAAACATCGCAATATAATTCCATCTTCAAGCTGTTCATCTATCCACCGTAGTTCAGGCAAAAAAAAAAGATTGAAATGCAGTTTTGAAGCTTTAGGACTAACTTCACACCAGTCGATAGTTCTAGGACCTGTGGCGCATTTCACTTGTCAAAAATCATATAATTGCATCTGAATTATGAATCTGGTTGTCATCTTCAAAGAAGTTTTAAAGAACATTCAAGCTAGTTCATGTAGCATCACATTAATTTCATAAACTGTTTTGAGTCGTACTTAGGGCAAACCCAGTGCAATAGTGCCGGTTGTATCTAAAACATGCCATCTGTGCAGAAGTCCAAATACTGTTGAAGTAGCCTAGTTAGTGAGGAAAAAGAGAGATATTGTTGTATCTTATGAAAATACAACTCTTATCGGGTAACCCAAAATAATTTTTTTTTCCTCCCACAAATCATATTAAATGGCAGCTCCATTAGATATAACACTAAGATATAAGCCATTGGAAGAGTTATATCTACACATATTTAATGCATATGATACAATGCAAGATACAATGCACCGGGAGTGCCCTAAGGGTTCAATAAGAGTTAGGATCCAAAAATTCCGGTTGTAGTCTCATACGGACCTTGTATTATAGTCCAACGTAATTGTTAGCACGATAAGTAAGGGTGTGGGGGTCCTGATGGACAACACACATTTTTCCCTAAACGTTTCTATGTAAGTAAGGCAAAAATAATGAGAGGCCAGATTGTTAAGCTAGTTTAAACCGCACAAGGAATGTAAGGTGACAACAGGAAGATTGATATAAGAACATGGAGAAAAAGAAGATGAGAACAATAAGAGCATATGATGGATCTACAAAAAAGGTATATGTGAAAAGTGAAAACTTACTACTAGAGGAAACTTCTTGAAGGCCCCTCTGTGCCTGAATAAACTGGTTTTGCTGATCCATGTTATTTTGTTGCAAGAACATGGCTCCTGAAGTTTGAAGTCTTTGCTGCATGGAGGATTGCTGCTGCGTCCTTAATTGCTCTTGTAGTTGGTTAGGCTGAGACTGGAACTGTGGCATAAGATGTTGCAATTGTTGAAGTTGGTTGTGTTGAAACTGAGGTTGCATCAAACCCATTGGTGGCTGCTGAGCATGTTGTTGCTGTGGTTGCTGAGCTTTTGTTTGTTGCATATGCATCCACTGCATGTTTGACACATTAGGCACAGTTCCAAAAAGTTGCTGCTGCTGTTGATTTTGTTGATGCTGCTTTAGACTCAACATATTTGCTTGAGAGCCCAATTGTTGTGGCTGATACAAAGGCATATACTGCTGGTTCAACATCTGATGTGTTTGCTGCACATTCAAAAGATTATTTGACTGAACTGTTAGCCTCTGTTGCTGCTGCATCATCACAGCACCATTCTGTTGACCAATTAGCTGATTTTGTTGTAAATTTGGCTGTTGTCCCATCAACTGTTGTTGCTGCTGTTGTAAAGGAATATTGGGCTGCTGACTCTGCAGAGAAGGCTGTTGATGCTGGTGATAAATTAATTGCTGAGATTGTTCCTGTTGCTGCCTGCCTGCCATTTGCCTTTGTGCAGCATAAACATCTTGTGAAGTGCCTTGCGCCAAGCCATTATTCATTGTGTTTTGTGGAATGACAGACGCAGTCTGCATCATTGATGTTTGGTTGACACCTGGCAAGTTCTGTCTGATATTAGTGAGTGAAGAAGCTTGTACAGATGTAGAAGCATTTGGCTGCCGGGCCTGTTGCTGAGACATCAAGGGAACTGCTGATGTCTGTGCTTGATTACTGCCTTGTGGATGGAGTCCAGGGGCTGTGCAGAAAAGGTACCATATGTGTGTTAATAAAGTATCTTGTGAACAAATACTTCCTGTGGAACTGTAACAGGCACACAAAGTGTTGAAAGCAGCATATTACAGATCAAATGAAGGCGTTCTGCATTTTCAATGAGAAAAATAAATGTGCCAGAGCAATTAAAGGACTGGCAACCTGATTTGTTTTAGAGAGCATGCAAACAAGTGTTTGCATATCTTTTTATTAATATGAGAGTCAACGTAAATACAGCTGACAGCTAACCAACTGATCTACTCCCTCCGTCCCATAATATAAGAACGTTTTTGACACTGGTGTAGTGTTAAAAACGTTCTTATATTTTAGGACAGAGGGAGTACCTTCTAAAGGTAGCAAGGAGGGAATAAACATAATTCTACAAAGAGCTGAAGATCGTTGCTGTGAACCGGTGAAAACCCGGTTGAACAACCCAATCCGACGCTGTACCAGGGGTCAGTAAAATGCTGTATGTGCAAGGAATCTGACCATTTTAAGGTAGGAAGGCGGATTACCCCAGTTGAATAACTAACTAGTCTGTTCATTTGCTATCTTCGTACTTAACATTGTTTCTACCATACTAACAGAAAAACCATGCTATAATATTATATTGAACCAATAGGTTGAACTGAGGCACTTACTGTGTCGCTCCAAGTTCAATAACCACGTACACATGACACAAGCTATATGCAAAAAGCTTATACATTATGCTGACGAGGGTGGAGGGTGATTTAATGCAATAAAGCACATAATCTCAGCACTTGATGCAATAAAGCACATAATCTCAGCACTTGATGCAATAAAGCACATAATCTCAGCACCTGATGCAATAAAATATATTGACATCCAAGCGAAGATGATAAATTGTGCAGCACAGTTTAGTGTACATGGTGCGTTACCAGGGTTGTTTTGATTTGGAATCAGCAAAGCATTTCCAGGAGCCTGCTGTCTCTGCGTCTCCATTGAGAGCAACTTCACAGAAATCTTCCGCAAATAATCATACTGAGTAATACAAAAAGAAAACGATGTAAAGTTCTATACCAAATTACTGATAGCGGCTCACAACCAACAGTTCTTGTGTGATTAGCAGTTTCGCACGGTCGAGGATATGTTAAATTACCTGACTGGTTGCTTCGGTATAGACCTTTTCTTCGAATCGCGCAGCAATTTTTTGAAGTTCGTTCAGTGCCTCTGGCATCACAGGCACAGATACTGGCAGATGATTCTTCAGAGTCTCCATTCTACACGCACAGCGCAAAATGTGAACAAATTTTGTGTGTGTGACTTCATAACAAAATTGCGTCCTGGAATAGTACGAATAGAAGGGTCTACCCTAGGTGATCAAACGCTGTGCCATGGCAAAATTGTGTTAAAACAGTTCAGAGTTAATGGAGTGATAAGCTGGATTCAAATCAGACGGGATTTTGACTATATATATATACAGAATCAAAATAGAAACTGGGAGCTAGATCGACGACGGACGAATCTGCCAGTGCCGCTACGAATCAGTATGCACGAAACTGGAAGTTTAGATCAAAGCGGCTCTCGTCAGACGGATCGATGAAAAAAAAGTCCTCTTTTTTTTCTTTGCGGGAAACCGAAAGAGCAGAGGAAGGGGAAATCAGATCAAATCAATCAATGAATTAGAGTGAGTCCCTACAGGCACACGTACATCTTATCGACGATCCTGCCGCGCGCCTCGGGCTGGAGCTGGGCGCGCCAGTCGCCTCCGGCGGGGGGCGGGTCAGCGCCGCCGCCGCCGCCGCCGGCGGCGGGGCCAGACCCTTGGGTGGGCCGCCAGTTGGCGTCCATGGTCCGGATCGGCGATTCGCGTATGCTGGTTAGGTCTCGAGGGGATCGATGGAGGTGGAGTGTCACCGCCGAATCTCTCTTCTTTCCGATCCAATGAGAGGAACAGAGAGGGGTCTGGGGAAGAGGAGAGATTACAGGGGAGGGGAGAGGTAGAAGAAAGTGCAGAGCCAAGAGAGAAACTGACACATTAATTCAGAGTTTTCTGCGCTTACAGGTGGTCCCCACTCGGCCACAGCACCGGCCCACGGAGCCCACGCCACAGCCCGTATGTTTTTTTCCCTTGAGAAAAATTCACTGGAGGTCCTCGTACTTGTCGTGTTGGTCACTTTAGTCACCGTAGTTACAAATACCCGAAAATACGCCACAAAACTTGTCTCAGGGGTCACCTACGGTTCAATGTACGTTTTTTTATACGTACGCGATGATTTGGCGGCTGACTGACTTGGCCACGTGTGCGTTGACTGCCACCTAGTACGAAGCTGGTTGGAACGAAGTAATACGAATGAATGTGGAGGGTTTTCGCAAATTTGGCCCGAGCCATCCATCTGGTCGGACCGGACCGCTGCACTACTAGCTCTCCCCTGCTCTCCCATGTTCGTCGTCGTGCTCGGCTCCCCTTCGAGGAGCTGGTCCGCACCTGCCGCCTCTCCCGCACCTGGCGCCGCCGCTGGGAATCCGTCCCCGGCCTCGACATCTGGCTCGACCCGCGGTCCGCCGCCCGCGCCCTGTGGTCGTCGTGCGTGGACACCCTGCCCGCGGTCATTTGATTCCTGAGGCGACGTGCTTGCATGGGCTCGCTCGCTGTAGCGGCAGCTGTAGCCCTGGGATAAGCGCGGCAGATCGGCGGCCTCTGCCCCTCTGCTTCGAGCAGTCACCCATCCATCCAGCCTCCCGTCGTCCGGCCACCCAAGCCGAGCCAAGACTGTCATCCACAGGAGCAGAGCGGCAGGGCGCAGCCAGCCAGTCCAACCGCGCACTCATTGGCCGCCCTGCTGTGCCGCCTGTTCTGCTGGTCTTGGTTTGCATATGTAGTCGTGCACAATCTTTTGTTCCATTGCATGGAGCATGCATCCTAGCGTAGCCTAGCTAGTGGCGACGCATGTATGCGACCGAGGCGGCTGCTGTTCAAAGCAAACCAGCGCCTCGATTACTACCACTCCAGCAAGCAAAGCAAAGCACACGGATGGATGGATGCAAAGCTGTAGGCGTCGGCCGTGGACACGCTGCCGCGGTCGGCGTCGCGCAGCATCCAGATGAAGCGCTGCTTGCTGCGGCGAGCTCCGCGACCTGCGAACCTCGGAGTGAGGACCTCACTCCGAGCCGAACGACACGTAGAGCGCCGACGCCGCCGGCTCCTTGTCGAGCCAGTCCAGGCACTCGTGCCGCCCCTGCTTCGCGTCGATCTGGTCCAGCTCCAGCTCCAGCAGAGGATTCAACGGCCAGACAGCGAAGATCCTCTGGCCGACGGCGGCGAGGGTCTGGGCGAAGGCGTCGACGAACTCGCCCTCGAGCGCGCTGCACGTGTTGGCGATCATGCCACCGTCGCGCGAGACCGACTGCGCCATGCATGATGTACTGTCTCTTGGCGCACTCCATGAACTCCCTGGACACGAACCTGTCCATGGGGGCGTACTCGAGGCCCCTGTCCCGCAGGAGGCGGTGCCCGGCGTCCACCATGCCGACCATGTACAACACGGCGCCGCAGTAGAGCCCGGAGGACTGCCCGTTGGGCAGCCGCTCCGCCTCGACGGCGGCGAAGGCGTTGAGGACGTCGTGCAGGACGACCACGCGGCGGCGGGATGCGGAGAGCTCCCGGAGGAGCGTGGCGAGCGGGGCGGCCACGCCGGCGACGTAGGCCTCGAACATGGGCATGATGTGGGTGGGGAAGGGCGAGGCGGCGTCCGGGTCGGGGGGCGGGGCGGCGAACGCGGGGATCTCGAGCTCGTGGAAGTGGACGTAGCGGAGCGCCTCCGCGTCCCAGCCGTGCACGCGCGCGCGCGCCTGGTGGACGTGCGCCACGGGCGCCGCGTAGTGCAGGTCCAGCCCGTGAGACTCGGACGCGAGCTGCAGCGACAGGTGCAGCCAGGGCAGGTCCTGAGATTTTGGGGGCCCGGGACGAAATAAAATTTGGGGCCCTTAATATAAACATTATAGCAATAATAATAAATACAAAAATTCTAAAGCGCTAACATTCGCTTGTATGCCCTGTCGCGCAACGCGATCTACCACATTGCGCGAGCATGATCCTGTCGTTACAGTATGTTGCTTGACCGATAAAATCAATTTAGAGGCGATACGAGTGAAAAAATGGATGAGCAACTATGCTAGCGTCTACTCCATCCAACAACTAAAATCTTTTGAGTTAGTTGAAGCTAAAAGATTTTCTAGGACGTTTTTAGCGTCCAGCATAGCGCTAGCCTCTCGTCAAATATGTGTGTGTGGGAGCAAATCTCTTTGGGACGCCCTGCAACACTTCATACATCAACGCAAAGGGAAACCCTTGGATCAAACGAAAACGAGGCATAACCGAAAGGAAATCCACATTGGCGCTAGTGATCAAACGGAAAAGAGGCATAACCAAAAGGAAATCCACATTGGCGCTAGTGATCAAACGGAAACGAGGTATAACCGAAAGGAACTCCACATTAGCGCTCGCTACTAGCTCTCACATTGTACATGCCCTAATATAATGAACATGTATACTTCGAAAGATACATGTGGTGAAGCGGTGAAGGTACTGTAAGAACATTGTGATTTTAGTTAAATATAAAAACGAAGAGGACGCTCTCTTTTATAAAAAGATGTGATGAATGAACAATGCAAAGTATGCAATGTATATGCTGAAGTAAATTATTTAATTAGCAATATACTTGTGTGGGGAATATGTAACTGCAATACGGAGCACCTGGGATAGATCGGATCGGCATCGATCATCAGCGCTCGAGGCTAAAGCCATTGGACCGGCGTCTGACTCCGGCGGCAGGAGCTCGAGGATGTGCACGTCCAGCGATCCAGGAGACCAGGACTCGGAATAGAGATCGCCACGGCTTTGAGTAAGCCGTCTGAAGAGTTTGGAAAGAAAAAATTAGTACTACTCGGTGGGGGATAGGAATCAGCAAACTGGGCAATTAAGGATCGGAGGAAGGCAGCGTTTGCTCGATCAAAGGAATGCTTGCCTCTTTTTGAGGAACGAAGGTTGCTTCTGCGTGATTGAAGGCTGCGCCCCTCCCCTGCCTCTCTGGGCAGTGGCCCATGGGCTACCTGCGCGTCTAGGGAGGGGCCCCTTGATTTTGGGGGCCCGGGGCGCCCCTCCCCCCTGCCCCCCCTCAGGGCCGGCCCTGGTGCAGCAGCTGGTTCAGGTGGCCCTGCATCAGGAACGGCACCGCCACCACCGCCACCGACGACGACTCCATTGGATCCTCCCTGCCGATGTGTTTGTGGTGCTGATGAGCGGAGGGGCGGCCGGCAGTGCATATTTATGAGCGGCGTGCCATCATCGCGGAAGCTCCAGTTCGGCGTCGACGTGGAGACGGCCGAAGGCGCGAGCAGCAGCAGGAGGAGATTTTGCAAAACAATCCCCGCATTCCTTCGTATTAATTCGTTTAGACCGGGTGCTAATGAGTTGGCAGTCAACACACGCGTGGACAAGCCAGTCAGCTGCCAAATCAGCGCGTACGTATAAGAAATCGTAGATTGGACCGTAAGCGAACCCCTGAGACAAGTTTAGTGGCGTATTTTCAGGTATTTGTAACTACAGGGACTAATGTGGCCAACGCGACGAGTATGATGACCTCCAATGAATTTTTCTCTTTTCCCTTTCCTGGGAAACTTGCTGAGGCAGGCAGGAGCTTTGCCATTTCATACAAGGAGAGGAGGAGACTCACCAAAAAAAAACTAGGGTTTGAGTAAGGTTTAGACGAACACATACGCACTCAAACCTCAAGGACGTGTGAGCCAGACATAAGAACGCCAAGGCCAAAATAGTGACGGGGGGTAAAAAAAATTAAGATGGGGTGAACCTTGCATCGACAACCATCTCGGCAACACGTCAACCAACACCGGCCACTAGCAATGCCGCTGCACCGCTGCTGCTGCTCACTTGTCGCCTGCACTGACAGCTGGGCCTTGTCTAGCCTCCACTGCTTCGATTGTTTGCCAGACCGATCGACCGCCTCCCACGGTGGCCACTATCGCTAGGGTTGGTTGCTCGCTCGTGTGGTGGCTGCCGAGATCCAACGTTCATTCGATTGTTGTCGTGTGCTGGATTGAGTAGTGATACCCACCTCTCCCCGGGCAAGGCCGGTTCCCATGGATCAGTTCATTTGCCGTAGGACGTGCGGTCGAACATAATCACTTTGCAGGCAACTCCTCACAAACATCATTGAAATAGATCGCCTAAGTTCTCATTTGCATATGTTTTTTCTCCTTTGCGGATTATTCGTAAAATATGTTATTTGTAGGTTGCTTTGCTTCTCGGCTTCAATTGGGCTCAGGTGCCCTTTGAACTAGCTCCAAAGTAGGACATGGACAATGTCGTTGGTAAATATACATGGTAGACACAAACATAATGTTTGAATGATGACGAGAAAACTTGATGTAGCCACCAACAGGGGGAGTTGAATGATAATCCAAATACCCCACTGGTCGTCAGGGTATTGGGATCCTTCCTCCATCGGCTTCGCGTCCGTCTCATCCCTGAGAGTTGTTTCTTTCATGTCAGGTGGCTGTTGGGTTGTGGCACCGCTTTTTGCCATGCCGCTCCATGGCCGGATACCGTGATTTCAGTTGTCCACCCGATATCTGGATTAATGCCATAGAAAAAGAACGCCAGGCACACAACTGTAAAACAACATGGAAGAAAAAACACCCACCACCGCCCTGAGGCCCTCGTGTCGGGCGACTCAGCGCACACTCCCTCCTCCCCTCACTCCGCCGCCGTCGGGGGACGACGCCTATACCTGGCCATACCTCGGGCCGGGCCAGGCTTCGGGCCGGGCCTAGCCAACCAAGCCCAACGCAAAAATCCCAGGCTCGGGCCCGGCCCGGCCATCAGGCTTGTTTTCTAGGGCCAAGCCCGGCCCAAACACGTAAAAGCCCGTCGGGCTTCGGGCCGGCCCGGCCCGACCTTCAGAAAAACGTGAAAACGACGGGCCCGGGCCCGGCCCGGCACGGCCTTCGGGCTCAAAATCTAGGCCCGAGCCAAGCCAAGGGGCAGCGTCGGGCCGGGCTTCCCATGGCCAGGTCTAACGACGCCGGTCTAAGCTCGGGGGCCGACGGCGGTGGCGAAGGACATCCCCTCTATCCCGCCGATCTGGGGTTGGGCGGGGCCTCAAATCGTGTGGAGGCGTGCCCGATCTAATCGGCAACGGTGATGGCTGTGACGCGGCGGCGTCAGGGACGGCGCGGGCTGCGGGCGCGGCGACCAGCCCTGTCCGGATGGCAACCGCGGCGACACGCCATCTGCCTTTGGATCGGTAGCGGTGGCGTGGAGGGCTTGGTGGTTGCGTCGGCAGCACCTCCGGTCAGATATGTTCTGATCGATGCAGTCGGCGGTGGTGGTCATCTCTTCTGTCAGAGGTGGTCAGCCTGCGGCTGGGTGGTCAGGTCTCGAGATTCGTTATCTAGTCCCGGCTACGAGTCGGGGAGACGTAGTTGCCGACGAAAACCGAGCCATTGGCGGGCGATGACGGCGTTTTGCGCCGTTACCTTGATGAAGGCATCATCGGGTAACTGTTGTCGACTCACTCATGCTGCTTTGGGGGAAACCCTAGGATCCGGTCTTCCAGATCGGACGATGGCGGTACTTTGGTGCCGTTTCTCTCTTGAGAGCATCGTTTGTCCAGCAGTGCTGAAAGACAGAGACATGAGGTGGAGCGGCTTCGTTTTGCACGGAGCTTCGGTGGAGCTTTCAAGTCATGCCTGACCGATAGGTAGTACGCTGAGTCATGCCTGTTTAGCAGGTGCTACGCACGACAGATCTTCTAGAGTCTTTGCGTCGGGACGGACGAGCGCAGGGCGGTGGCGCCTTTAGGTGCCGTGGTGGCGTCGACGGATATCCGGAATGGCAAGGATGATGCGAATCTCTCTCCTGAAGATGAATCAATGGTCCGATGATGACGGCTTCTAAAATGTGTGCATGTGGTGTGTTCTTTAGGTAGGCTGCATCGGCTGTGGGTCCTGATACGTTATGTGGATAGATCGGCGACGACACCGATTTTAGATATATCACTACTAGAAAAAGGTCTACTAATGGCGCACCTAATTTGGCCATTAACGGCGCATTAGTGGTGCGCCATTAGTGCCACACCATTAGTATATTTTACTAATGGCGCACCACTGGTGCGCCATTAGTATCTGGTATACTAATGGCGCACCACTGGATGCGCCATTAGTATATACATCAGTGCGCCATTAGTATGCCTCCCAGGGGGCCATGTATACCCAGGTGCTTTGGCATACTAATGGCGCACAACAATAAGATGCGTCATTAGTAACTTCGGCATACTAATGGCGCACTGTTTAATGATGCGCTATTAGTATCCTTTGGCATACTAATGGCGCACTGTGATGCGATGCGCCATTAGTATGAATATTAGGTTTATTTTATTTTTTTATTTTCTGTTTTTTGCCCAGGTTACAAAATGTATAATTGGACAAAATATAGACAGCACACATCAACAACAGATTCGCCGAATACAATAGAAGATTAGTCTCTGAATACAATTCATCATATTAGTCTCTGAATACAATTCATCATATTAGTCTCCGAATTGAAAAGACCGAACAAAGATAGAACATTATATTACAAGTCTCGAGACCGCGAGTAGCGAGTTTGTCTTCACATTACAAGTCGATATCGATCATCTAAACTACCATCACATAGAAGAGAGCTGCGGTCATCACGATGAGCATCATCACGATGAAACTCGTCTTCATCCGGTTCCTCCAACGCTCCCTCCCCTCTCCCGCTAGATAGCGGGCGTATCTAGATTCGGCCTCGGCCCTAGTGGTGTACCCTTTGTAACTGTTACCGATGAATCGGTGAACCTGTCTCCGACACTCCTCCCAGTCGTCGTAGACTCCGGGAACCTTACCCTTGTACACGACATACGACGGCATCGCTATGCACTAGCCAAACAAAACGTTAGTACCAATTCACAGACAATACATAAGCAATATATAAGTATGCAACAGAACAATCGGAAGAGAAAATCAAGACATTAATAGCATCGATTACATCTAAGTTGAACGACTCTCGAAACCAAAGAGACATACTACAAGTTCATTAAAGTTTAATTACAACATGAGCCAATCGATGTTTCAGAACTAGACACAGCATCACTGCTTTCGACTCGACTCAAGGGACCGGAGCGTGGATGAAGTCGCCGTCTATCGTGGGAGTCATGAAAGAACGGGCGTTGTCAGCCTGCATTTGTAGCATTGTGTCGTGTCACTGTCGGACGGTTGATTTCTGAGGTAGAACTGCCCCGAGGTACGAAGGACATCTTGATGGATGATTTCCGCAAACTCCGACTGGATGCGAAAGAATTCTTGTCTGATGTCCGCGTCCTGGATTGCCGACACGCTCGCGGCCCAATCTTTGAGTTTACTCGGTAGCAGAAGTTGATGATGGTCCCGTATGATCGCCCGCATGTGATGGATGGCGTAGTGGGCATCCTTCTGACCGCCAGGCGGCTGCTTGACACAGCAGAACGTCGTATTGTGGGAGAACACGTGCTTGCCGTACTTACGAATAGGCCTGGTGAAGGTGCCTCCAGATTTGGCGTAGCCGGGGAGAACATCATCAAGAACCTTCTTGGCATTTGTGTAGTCTACGTTCGACTGACGTTCCGGGTCGAAATACGTGGCCATGGAATATTTGGGGCTTAGGAGGATGAGCGTGCAATGTGTGTCACTGCAGAAAACACGGAATGTTAAAAGAAAAACGATCAAAATCTAAGAATTCATATGTTACGGGCCGGTTGAGGGGAGGACTTACTCGGGAAAGTAAGGCACGAGGAAGTTATCCTTATCTTGGTTTGCCAGAATGACGCCTTCGAGGTAAGAACTCGCGACTTGCTGGTCCCCAGCGCTGCCCAAGATCTTGGCACGCATGTAGAAGGGGTCGACTATCACGATGTCCGGGGTCTTGTCGCGAATGATCCGCATCTCCATACTCAGCGAAAATAGCCGAACGAAGGTGTAGTGTAGCGGATGAAGGTTCAACATAGCGTGGATGTCATCAAACCACAGGGCGATCGTACGCCCGATGGAGTTATCCACAAAGCCCTTGCCCTCTGGCACCTTGGCCGCGAAAACCGGGTATGCCACATCCTTCTCTCTGAGACGCCGCTTCTCCAAAGAAAGAACACTGTCATGCAGATTCCGCATAGCACCGGTTGCAGCATTGAGCATATTTGTCGGTAGCATCGCCCTACCCGCCACATGCACCCTCCTCGAGATATCCTCAAGTGAAGGTGGCCCGTCCTGAGCACGGATCGTACTCGGTGCCGGCTGGCTCGCACCCTTGTTAGTCTTTCTTTTGCGTGCCTTCTTCTTCTCCTGTAATGGGACCGAGTTCTGCTCACAGACCGCCTTCTTGAGTGTGTTTGGGCTGATAATATTTCGCACCTCGCCTATCTGAGGCTCGGTGAAGTCGGCAGTTGGAGGCGTCTCCTGAGAGCTGAACGGCAGACGACGCCTGTTGCAACTTGGCTTCTCCGCGGTACCAGCTAGATCGCGCACGTCTTTTGTTGGGTTGGGTTCTTGAGAAGGAGGCCCCATGAAGTCGCCAACGTACCCATGTTCGGCAAAATACTGATCGACGTTGCCAAATGTATCGTCGTCGTCGTCGTTCTGATCCTGTGCCATATGCATGTTTGGATCCAGTGGCATAGGGATGTCCGGCACCGTTGCGGCGGTCTTGCCATGGGGCCGACTTGGCGCCGGCATGACTGGCGGTGTTGTCTTTGGGGTGGTGTCCTCCGCCCCCAAACGAATCTGGCTCTTCGGCCAAAGCAGGGGCCAGCTCAGGCAGGCGCTGAGGGTCATCACGTCATCATCGTTGGCCCCGACGGGTCGAATCGGAGGTAAAAACTCGTCGCAGCCTGGCAGCACCCGAACTAGTTCAACCCTAAACAAGTTGGGTGGCATCTGGTACCGTGGAACAAGGGGTTGCCCGGTTGAACGATTTTGCCCTTGGCGACATCGACCAACTCGTTGTTCACGAAGTGCAGGAGAGTGCACGGAACATCGGCGGCGCCCTGCGAAAACATGTAGGGCATCAGGGATGCCCAGTCAAAGGCAAGGAGATGAAGTCCTCGACCGAGAAAGGCTTAATTAGTTACCGTGATGATGGCGTCGAGCTCGGCTAATGTCGAGGCACTGCCAACGGCGGGCGTGCAGTTGACGGAGGGGCCGCTTGCTGCAGAGGTGCCGGCCGGCGTACACCCGGGTGCATTAAGCTCCCGTGCCGGCGTCGGAGACACCAATGCCGCCTCCGCCGGAGACACCAATGGCCCCGCCATCGCATTCTGCGAGTTGCTGGCCGTGAAGCTAGGAATCGGGGGCGGCCCCTGTTGGCCGCCCGCAATCCACGCACTCAACCCCTGGATCAAGGTAGGCACAATGGCGGTGATTGTCGCTCCGAGTTGTTGTTGCACTTGCTCTTGGACAATCTCCGGAATCCGCACCACCTGTGCCTTGAGTTCTTGAACCTCGCGCGCCTGGCTTTCCGAGCTGGTCTTTTTCTCCTTCCGCACACCAGCGGTATAGTATGACCCCCATTTTGTGGACAAGCCTTTGCCGGCCACACGACCAGCTGACGTCGGCTTACTGAGCTTATCCTTGTTCTTCATTACATTCAACGCCCTATTTAGAGTGGTGTCCCAAGGATTGCTCTTAGTCGACCCCGCGCTACTACTTTCAGTCGCCTGCGGAAGGAATGTGAACCATTTAGAAATTTGGCTTCATTAATTAGAATGCAACCATATGGAGCTAATTACGCGGGGGTGTATTCCTTACCAGAACAAGCTCAAGCGCCCTGGTCTTCGGATCCGTGGTAAGCTCCTTTGTTATCGGGTCCTCCTTGTACCGGGCCCTGACATAGTTCCTGGTCTGCTTGTTACCGCTGTATTTCTCGAAGCGGGGCGGTAGGCCTTGCTCGGCACGCTCCGCGTCCTCCTTGTCCCATATAGGCTCCGGCACTCTGTAACCGCCGGGACCGAGTTTGTGTTCCCCTAAGTTCAGCTCCCGCATTTCTTTCCCCCACTGACTTGATTGGGAGTTTGCGGTGCTCGAGCAATTGATCTTGAAGTCGTTGTAGTCATCTTCGGTGATTGAAGGATTTTTCTCCTTGATCTTCTCATAACTCTCACCTTTCTCGATCATTCTCTTCACATTGCTTTTCCAAGTAGACAGGGCCTTGCTCATCTTCGTGAGGGCAGCATTGTTCACTTTATTCCCTTTGAGGCTTGTGTTTTCAAAATCAGCGGGGAACTTGTATCGTTCGTGCAGCTTCGTGAAGAGGAGGTTGCGCAAATTCCCTCGGTCAGGATGCCTCAGGTTCTCGGTGTTGATCGAGACGGTGCTCCGGAGAATGCACCCGAGCTGAAGCGAGTACCCCTTGACTATTCATTCGGGCGCCGTTGGATTCCCGTCGGAGTCCACTTCAGTAACTTCCTCCTTGAGGGTGCGGAGCACGGTTGGGCGCCGGTCCTTCCGTTGCCTCTTCGGTTGGCTGCCATCTGTGCGTGTGCTACCATCATCAGTGGTGGCATCCTCGGCGGCACCATCAGTGGTGGCATCAGTGGGGTCATCCTCGGCGGTACCATCAGTGGTCTCAGGATCGGTGGGGAAGGCGGCGTCCTCATACAAGTGAGGTTGTTCCTCCATCTCCTGGGACAGCTCCCAGAATGCCTTGCCGCCCGAACCCCCGGCCTCATCGTTGTTGGCCATGTTTCTCTCTAAATAGGAACAAAGTTTGGTCAAAAAGTTGGTTATTGTCAAGGAACAAGATCATGGTCTCATCATTTAGGGTTTGTCGACACTGAGGCATCCTAAAAGCTAAGCTTTTATCATTGAGGATTTTTCGACGCCGAGGCACCCTAAAAGCCTAAGCTTTCATCATTAGTCACAAGTACCCCGGCCCATGCATTAGTCACAAGTACCCCATATGTCCTATTTTTAGCAAAGTCATGCTAAAATTCACGGAAAATTTCAGCATGACCTTTGCTGAAAATAGGACATATGGAGTACCCGAATTTGCTGGAACGGAAGTTAATCGACATTCCAGCAAACTCAAGGGCCTGTCGGGTGGACAAGGCAAAAAAGGCCTTCATCACAACATGGAAAATACATTGGCATGTGAAGAGGTGAAACAATATATGCATCTCCAAGCAGTATCATTCAACATTTTGGACAAACCACTACAAGCAATACTGGATCAGAATGTTTTTTATACATAACTGCTAAAACCCTAGGAGTTAACCGAGCCACCAACAGAATGTGGACTTAAAAAGAGAGAGTCACGGACAGTGACATGATACATTTTCATAAAATTAGCTAGTTTTACTTATGGTGCACAAAGGAACAAGTACTGCAGTGCACTTAGAAAAAAATGAGCACCGCAAAACAAGAAGACTCGTTTCAGGTAAACGGAAGCTGTCGGCTCCATCAAGTGGAGGCAAAAACAAGTGTAATTGCAAATGAATGCAAACCACGTTAAGACTTAACTACTAAGGCCTAGTTTGGCAACACGGTTTTTCCAAAACCATGGTAATTGAAAACCTCGGTATTCCAATGTGTGGGCAATGAATACTTTGGTTTCTAAAAACTGCAGTTTTTCTCAGTTTTAGCAAAACTATAGAGATGTTTGGCAAGTGCAGTTTTTCTTAGTTACTTGGTTTTGACCACTCGTTGCATGGATAATCCTAGATACAGCTAGTTGAACCAAATTGAGCTATAACAAAGGAGTTATACAACGACGTGATCAACTTGTGCTAATTAACGGCTGGTGCATGCGGCATGCCTATAGCCTTGTCATGCACGCGAACATCCTCTAGCTGCTAGGATATGTTGTTGAGTAATCTTGTATCTCTGGCCACATGGAATCGATCGGCTAGCTAACTTAGACTGCTGTGTATAACTTTGCTCAGTAACTTAGACTAGTTGAGTACTGTTGAAAAATGACAGGTTAAACTGACCTCAAAGTCTGCTGACAAAATCAATACCAACTGATTGATCGCGGCCGGCCAGTTTATAATCAACGGGAACTATAAGATTTAAAAGAAAACCAATTAAATAGGTAGTTGGTAAGTCGATCGGCATAAGCAACGGTTCACACGTCACCTATAGAGGACAGTAAAAGTACACTAATAAAACTCAGGAAAGAAGAAGTAAAAGTACCCTCAAAACAAGTATTAACAGACTAGTATATATATATGTTATGTTGGCATAGATACCGTCTGAATGCACCAACAAACCTCCCTTTTACTCCCTCCGTGTATCAAAATATAAGACGCTTATGATAGTGTCTTATATTTTGATGCAGACCAGACGGAGTATTATCCATGGCCTACTTAATTTAGCTCACTGCTGCCATGTGCCAATTACTTAACTTTCTGGTTTTAATCATGTTGGTGTTCCTTCAATCACCATCCCCCCATTCTGACATGCTTTCAACTTCACCATATACTAACTGCACTATTGTTGTTGGCCTGTTGCTGCTATATCTTATCTATGCAATTTTAACCTTTGTTTGTATTCCCCATCCACATCGTTATTTGACTTGTGTGGCATTTGCACTGGACACACGCATCACTGTGAATTTGTAGTTTTCACTTTAAAGTTTTGGACCTTGGCCTTGATTCCTAGATAGGTGGTCACCGTCGATCCTAGCTCTTTCACCCTTTCTGTCATTTATTTATTTATTTCTACTTCATATCAAAGACTTGCTTCATTTTCAACCGTGTATATGCTGTAATCACATCTCTAGGCTACAGATACACCATCTGTATCATTTCATTTCACCTATCCATGAGTGGGGAACAAGTGTATGTTCAGGTTATAAACACCCTTTATCCAAAAAGATTGTTCCAAAACTGCCTACTGAATTAGCTCACACACTGCTGCCAATTAATCAACTCTCTGATTTTAATCATGTTTGTGTTCCTTCCATGACCCCAATCCTCGTTTCAACCCCACCAAACTAACTGCACTATTGCTATCTATTGCTGCTAATTCAGAACAAATTCAGTGACAAAGGAGGAGCATTCAGACGGTACCTTGGGTGGGCAGAGAACGAGCTCCGGGGAGGTGGTCGGGGAGGAGCTCCGGGAGGGAGAGGTCGAGGGCGGCATCGCGGAGGTCGGAGAGGTTGCTGAAGGCGCTGGCAGCGACGGCGCCGGTGAGCCCCAGCAGCGAGAGCGCGGCCGCGCGACGGGCCCACGCTGCGGCGCCCTCGTCCGACCGCGGAGGCGGAGGAGGTGGAGGCGGAGCGGCCTTGGGCTTGGGCTGGGCGGAGAGGCGCCGGAGGAGGAGCGAGGCGGGCGTCGAGGCGTCGAGGCGGCGTCGGGGCGGCGTCGAGGCGGCGGGGCAGCGGCGTCGGGAGAGGAGAGGGGAAGGGGATCGAGGGCGAGGGCGAGGGAGAGAGAGGGGATAGGTTTGGGCCGGGGAGGAAGTATGGATGGCAGCACAATACTAATGGCGCACCACCCCTCGGTGCGCCATAAGTACATCCATACTAATGGCACACCTCGCCCTGGTGCGCCATTAGTATTTTTTTTATTTCTGCTCGAGCCAACAGGTTATCTTCCACCTGACCTGATCCACATCAAGCTCCCTCTACTAGCTCGACTGGTCAGCAGCTAGTTCTCACACCAGGAGGTCCTTGGTTCGATTCCCAGGCTCCACAATTTTTTTTATGCATTTAAAATGCTGTTTGATACTTATTTGTGTTTAAATATGTTCAAACTTGTTTAAATCATAACAGTAATATTTTTTATAAGACAATAATAATTTTTTTTTAAATATCATTAAACAGTAATGCCGGTGGAGGGGGGGAGGGTGCGGGGGGTCGGCGGCGGCAGTTGAGTAGGGGAGGGGTGCGGGGGGTCGGCGGCGGCGGTTGAGTAGGGAATCGAGGGTGCGGGGGGTCAGCGGCGGCGGCCGGTGGACCGGGGGGTGCTCGGTGGCGAGGGGGACCGGATCTGGCGAGGTGGGATAGTGATCGAGATGGAGGGGGATCGAGATCGAGTGTCCATGAAATTTAAAAATATTCATGATAGTTCAAAAAGTGCCCATGAAATACAATCGAGAAATGAAGGCTACGATTTAAATACAATCGATCTTAGCTAGCTATCTGTTCACAATCTTCTTGCCCTTCTTTTTCGCAAATGGAGTTCTTCTGTGGAACGGACGTCCTTTAGGTAGGGTGGTCCTGCTTCTTCTTGTGGTGTATGCTGCTACTTCATCATCGTCGTCATGTTCGATCCTCGGGTCGCCGTACTTGTCGAAGTCTTGCTCATTGGCTACTCCATCCATTCCGATGATCTTCCTTTTGCCTCTCCTCACGACAACACGACTAGGCTTTGGCAGGTCGGTTATGAAGAAGCATTGGTCCACTTGGGAAGCCAGTACCCATGGCTCATTTTTTGCGGTGACGTTTGCGCCCGCGGTCTTGGATTTGGCTTCGGGTATAACCATGATGGTGAAATATCGGTCTTCTTTTAGGACGCTCTTGGCCCATCTGACACAGAACATCGGCACCTTCTCTCCAGCATAGCTCAGCTCCCAAATCTCCTTGATCCTTCCATAGTATCTATCCTTGTCCTTACCGGTGTAGGATTCCATCGTTACCCCGGAGTTCTGATAACCATCGCTCTTCATGTCCTTGTCCTCGGTGTAGAATGTGTAGCCGTTGATATCGTACGCCTCATAGGTCATCAGGTTGTGCTCGGCGCCCTGTGACAAGGTGAATATGAGTTGTTCTTCCGTGGAAAAATCTTCATGTAAAGGGTACAACAGAAGCTTCTGCTTGAACCAACGCGTGAAACATGAGTTGTGCTCTTTGAGTATATCTCCGTCCGTCCTCTGTTGGCCTCGGTCATTGTACGTCTTCTCAATAAAGGTTTTGTGCTCTACCACCCAAGGATCGACCATGTCTATGTGTTGTAGCGCGACTAGGTTTGCTCTTTCAAAGTCGGCGAGTCGACCCTCGAAGTCGACATGCATTTCGTGGCGACCCTCACGGTGACCCCATCCAGTGAGCCTGCCGAGGTGCCTGTTGACGGGCAGACCAACGGGGTTCTCGATGCCTAGATAATTCCTGCAGTAGGAGATGCACTCTTCGGTCAGAAAGCCCCTGGCTATACTTCCCTCTGGACGTGACATGTTCCGAACGTATCCTTTGATGACACCATTCATCCTTTCGAACGGCATCATGCTGTGCAGGAACGTCGGCCCGAGTTGGATGATATCCTCCACGATATGGACCAGCAGATGCACCATAACGTCGAAGAATGCGGGTGGGAAGTACATCTCAAGCTCGCATAGTATCACCACGATCTCTTCCTGTAGCCTTCTGAGTTGCCTCACGCCAATCGACTTCCGAGAGATGACGTCGAAAAAGTTGCATAGGCCAAATAGCGTTTCATGGACGTGCGCGTCCATGATCCCACAGATTGCAACTGGAAGTATCTGCGTCATCATCACGTGACAGTCGTGAGACTTCATCCCGATGAACTTCTGCTTCGCTGGGTCTAGGTATCTGCTTATCTTCCCCGCGTAACCGTAAGGAAGTTTTACTCCTAGGAGGCAGGTGAAAAACTAGTCGATCTCCTCCTGACTTAGAGTGAAGCACGCGGGAGGGTAGTCATTTCCGGTCTTCTTGGCCTTTTTGCCTTTGCGACGACTTTCTGTGTCCTGCTTCGCCTCATCATCATCATCATCATCATCATCATCATCATTAGCGTGAAGCTCCTGCCTGATGCCCATTGATTTCAAGTCTGCCCTTGCTTTCGGCCCATCTTTGGTCCTCTCTGGCATGTTGAGCAGGGTACCAAGCAGACTCTCGCACACGTTCTTCGTGATATGCATGACATCAAGGCTGTGAGGCACACGGTGGATCTTCCAATACGGCAAGTCCCATAAAACAGACCTCGTTTTCCATACCTTCAGCAGCGGCTCTGGCGCCTTTCGCTTCTTTCCCGGCTCTGGCGCCTTTTGCTTCTTTCCCGGCAGTGGGCAATATTTCCAATTTTTTAACAGCTTGTCTATTTCCTCGCCGCTCCTCGTACACGGGCGTTTTCGGGGTTCGGTTTCACCATCGAACAGATCCTTGCGTTTCCTCCACGGGTCATCGTCGCGAAGCCACCTTCGATGTCCCATGAACACGGTTTTCGAAGACCCGGGATCTCTATCTAGCCGGCGATACGTTGTGTCATCCATACACCTTACACATCCAGAAAATCCGTGGACTACCTGCCCCGTGAGATATCCGTAACCGAGATAGTCGTGCACCGTCGTGAGCAGTGTGGCTCTCATAGGGAAATATTCTTTCTCTGCAGCGTCCCACGTATTGGATGGCGTTTTCCACAGCGGGTCAAGCTCCTCTTTCAGCAGCCCCAGATACAGATTGATGTCGTTCCCTGGTTGTTTCGGCCCTTCAATTAGCATACTCATGTGAATGTACTTCCTCTTCATGCACAACCAGGGGGGAAGGTTGTACATCCACACAAACACAGGCCAGGTGCTATGTGTGCTTCTCTGGCTGCCAAACGGATTGACTCCATCGGTGCTCGCGCCCAGCACGATGTTCCTTGGATCGTTCCCAAATTCTGGGTCTTCGAAGTTCAACGCTTGCCACTGGCTCGCATCCTTAGGGTGACTCAACATCTTGTCTTTTTTATCTATCTCCCGATCATTTGCGTCATCTTCTCGCTTCTTCTCCTCCCTATCCGCGTGCCAACGCAGGAGCTTTGCTACCTTAGGGTCCGCGAAATACCGCTGCAGACGAGGAGTGATCGGAAAGTACCACACCACTTTTCGAGGAGCTTTCTTCCTCTTCTTGTATTGAGTGACGCCGCACACAGGACATATGGTAGATTCCGCGTGCTCGTCCCGATAAATGATGCAATTGTTCATGCACACATGGTATTTCACGTGCGGTAAATCCAGAGGACACACGATTTTCTTCGCCTCCTCCAAACTGGTCGGGCACTTGTTCCCCTTGGGAAGACGTTCGTGCCAGAATGACATGTTCTCGTCGAAGCATGCGTCGGTCATTTTGTGTTTTACCTTCATCTCCAGAGCCATGAGCGTTACTTTCAGGCGGGTATCCTCGGGCCTGCATCCTTCATACAATGGAGTAACCGCGTCTAACTCAAGTTGATCCATCTTGGCTTTCTCTCGGGCAGCAGCTCTTGCGTTATCCGTCTGCTTGAGAAGCAGCTCTTGAATATGAGGGTCCTGCACCCAGCCCATCGATGGTCCAGCGTCGTCTGCTCCGCCGGCATCATCATCTTCATGATCATGCCCGTCGTCTGCTCCGGCATCTTCCTCATCATCATGTCCTGCATCTTCTACATGATGACTGTGTACAGCATCACCGTCGTGATCATCTCCTGGGGATTCTTCGTCTTCTCGCCCGCCCGAGCCGCGGTGGTTGTCTTACTGCCCTTCCTCATTTCTTGCCCGGCCCCCATGGACGACTTCGTAGTCATCTTCATCACCTTGCCACCGATAGCCATCCATGAAACCACGCAAGAGCAGGTGGTCCCGCACCTGCCCGGAATCCGGGTCCGCAATAAGGCTCTTCAGCTTGCATCTTCGACACGGACATCTTATCTCCGTCTCGTTCTTTTGAAGCATCTCGGCCTTCGCGGACCTCAAAAACCTATTCACGATGCCTTCGGTCATCGTGCGGACCATGGTCGCCTGCGGGGTAGAGCAAAACGATATTTTAGAACCAAGAAAAAATTTGGCATGACTTTCCCTAAAAATAGGACCAAAAAGAATGCTTAATGCCAAAATTCTCGCCGAAACAGAAATGAATCAACATTCCGGCAAAATATTGGCAACTATCGCATTTCAAATACCGGTACACCTCCAAACACAAACACATATGCAACACCAGAAACGTATGCAACACCACGAACATACATAGATCTAGCTAGGCCATAAAAAGTGCATGTGCACATTGTTGTAGGGAGAACAATATAAATATAGCTTCCCCTCTTACTTACCTATCAAAACAAGGTAATTTAACCACTTAATTTGAATGAATCTATGGTGGAAATGAGGTGAAAAAGAGGAGGCATCCGAGACAAGGAGGAGGTGGAGAGAATGAAGTGGGGAGAAAGTGAGTGTGGGTAGGAGAGGCTGTCCAAAATATCTTGTTGCTGCCCACTTACTAATGGCGCACCAGCACTAAATGCGCCATTAGTAATCCAGGTTACTAATGGCGCACCTTCTGGCGGTACTAATGGCGCACTATTCTACAGTGCGCCATTACTAGTTTAAACTAGTAATGACGCACGGTTGAACAGTGCGCCATTAGTAGTATTACAAAAAAAGAAATAAAAAATATAATAAAAAAACAACATTAGTGGCGCACTTTCCGACGGGTGCGCCATTACTAGTTACAACTAGTAATGGCGCACTGTGTCTGGATGCGCCATTAGTATGTTTGGACAGGCGCACTAGTTCAAATTTTTTTTTGATACTAATGGCGCACCTTGGGTCAGGTGCGCCATTAGTAGTTTCAACTCTAATGGCGTATCAGAAGGTGGTGCACCCCTTGTCTGGTGCGCCATTAGTGTCAATCCCATCTATAGCCCTTTTTCTAGTAGTGTATGGGGGTGAGAACAGTCCACATTATCGAATGTGTGGGTGTATTTGGTAGCATGCATAGAGAGTGCATGAGCTTCAAAGTTCCCTACCTAACCCACTTTTTGCTGTTTGGTAGCTTGCATGAGCTCTCCTCAGCTATGTTGAACTCAGCCCAAATAGCCCCGTAGCCTGCACGAGGAGTGAACACCCGAACAGCCGTTCGCTGGTCAGCATGGCTGGCTCGACCGCTCGAAAAAATCCCACCGCGACCCTCCCCGTCTTCTCCGTGACGTGCGCCTCCTCCTCCCCGTCTTCTCCGTGACGCGCCTCCTGCTCCGAACCGACGTGCTCGCCATGGACC
The DNA here is from genome assembly GCA_963921465.1 of Triticum timopheevii. Lineage (NCBI taxonomy): Eukaryota > Viridiplantae > Streptophyta > Magnoliopsida > Poales > Poaceae > Triticum > Triticum timopheevii. Next base: position 463,042,217 of record OY997262.1, on the reverse strand, counting down.
TGGTCGTTGGCTCTGCCCCAGCTCGCCGTTGGCCCTGGTCTTTGGCTCTGCCCCAGCTCGCCGTTGGCCCTGGTCGTTGCCGCCCCAGATTGCCGCCGGCCCTGGTCGTTGCCGCAGCTGGATGCTGAACCAGATCGCCGCTTTCCCTGGCCGCCGCTGCCCCAGATCGTTTCCCCAGTTCGCCGCTGCCCCAGATCGCCCTGGTCGTTGCGCCACTGGATGCTGCCCCAAATCGTGGATTAGCAGGCATCGGTAGATCATGGGCTAGTAGACATAATTATATCTCAATTTTTTCTCTGAATTGCCAAGGACAAGCGGCAACAACAGTTACGTCGATGCATTACTGTGTTGGTTTCATCTCCTTGTGCTCAGTTAACCACCTGAATCTGCTTTTGTTTAGAATTGTACAGCTTTCCCCTGAACGATTGCCCAGCACTAGCAACGTTAATTTTGTATAAACGAATACAAGGTTGACTGGCTCTGGCATGAAAATATTTTTTTTCATCACAGTGCAGGCTACCAAACACAGTCACAGCCCAGCATGCCTCAACGCATGCAAGACTACCAAACAACTGTAGTTGTATGGACTCAGCATGTCCACCATCAGCATGTGTCAAAGGGGAACAACCATGCTAGGTAGAGAATGCTACCAAACACATCCGTAGGTGTGAATGATGGCTTCGAGTGGATTGATGTATATTCTCATCAGATCTATGTGAAATAATTAATAAAGATGGCTGCATATGCATCGATTGATGCATAGACCGGGGTTTAACCTCTTTTTAAAAAAACACGGAAGAGATTAATGCCAACATGAAAAGAAATGCAAGGCACGCGATCGTACCCGCGGTAGTAGCAGTGTTGTACAAAAGTTAATCTGGAGCTGTTCTTTTGTGATTAACTCCAACGACATTTGGTAAAGATCCTGCTGATCCGCATTCCTAACAACCAGGAGTATCTCACATAATGCATAGTACTACTCTTTTACTATATCGTAACTTTGCCATCTCAAATTGCATAGCTGGTCTGACGTTCTTGTAAAGTTGCACATACATGGAATGTAGCAATGCTCCTTTCATCAAATTGAATCGCCGGTCTGTTGGATATCGTGTGTGCACTAGCTGGTGTGCTAGCTATTTTAGGGGAGAGAAAGACGTCCCAGCACCAGCAGCTCCGATCCCCCTAGAACTAGAACGCGAGCGCCCACTCCCACTCCTCTCCCCGAGAACCCCTCGCCGATTCGAGCGACAGCGACGACGAAGCCAACGGCCGCCTCAGGTTCGTCCCATTTCCCCCCTTCTCTTTTCACGGATCTACCCTAGCAAGGGAGCACCTCGTCCAGACTTGCATTACTATCAACTGTATGTATCCAGTCTCGAGTGATGTTCTGAATTGAGTACTGACACTTATTTTGGGACGGAGGGAGTATTAGCTAGCAGAGTGAGTTTGGTCTGAAAAACCTTGCAGTTTAACACAGATCGAATGTAAAAATTGCTCCAGTATTGGAACACATCTGGGCGGAAAGTTGGTGTGTGGGATCATGTTGGCACCACTCGAACTAATTTGGGTGTCTAGTCTCTTGGCTCTTGGGAAAACAATTACCTCTTCCAACACAGCACAGAGCAGAGGCTTGTGCAGCTTGGATATAGGAGATGCCCATGGTGTCAGGTAATGAAGGTTCTGCTTCCTACTCCTGTACATGTGCTTGAGTCACGACTTGTGGAATATTTGCTTCTCATTTTATTATAAGAAATCTGGTTGTAACCTGACTTGTGTGGCGCGTGCCTATTGCTCGTCGGCAGATTTGTACAGAGGAGAGATTAGTTGCTCTGACGCTCTGCTGCGCTGCCTCTGAAGAAATTGGTTGAGAGATTGATCTGAATGTTATACTGCTTACCGATGCTAGCGTCGCGAGCTTCCCCTACTAGTCACCACTTCTTGATGAGCGGATGAACATCTATTTCTCTCAATTAGTATAGCCTGGCAACAAGTTTCTCTTCTCAATTACGTTGCAAATGCATACCGTGTCTCGGCGTTAATTGGGAGTGTACCCTCAAACTCTATATATACTGAAGTGGGAGGTGGGAGGGGGACATTGCCTCAGATTGCTTCTAACTATCTCATCATCTCATATGCAGTTCACTGAAAATATGAAGGGGAGCAGCGCGGTCTACAACTCTACATGATTGCCGTTTTGTTCACCGGCTGCTTAATTGCTGCTGGACAATGTAAGCACATTATCTTAATTATTGTTTGTCTATGTATATAAGATAGTTGTCGATTTTGCACTCACAACCATATACTATTGCGTATGTAATAGGCCGTCTTGAGCCCGAGCAAACCAACGATGAAGACCATGCCAACGCGACTACGCTGCTCTCATCATTAGATGAGAGCAAGCTAACCCTGAAATGGTGTATCGAAAGGAACTGTAAGACCAAAGGTGACCCCTGGTCCTGGAAAAGGCAGTGCATCTGCTGCGTCACTCTTCCAGACGTACCTTGCTATCACTCCCAAGACGAGTGTCAGAAAAATTGCCCGCCACAGTGAGATAAGGGTGTGCATTATAAAAATACATAAAGCAATCTATTAGAATAAAATAACGTGTTGATTGATGCACACCGTACCTTTTCATGGCTGTATATCTATGCTACTTTCTGTGACTTTGTACTAAACCATCGACAAGTAATATGGATCGGAGTAGTCCCTCCATTTTTATTTACTTCGTATATCAGCTTGTACCTAAGTCAAACTTGATAAAGTTTGACCAGATTTATCGAAAACAATGAAAACTTTCGCAATAAAAGATATATAGGGTGTGAAAATATGTTGAATGATGATTCTAATGGTATTGATTTGGTATTGTGGATGTTTTTTTTTTGTATAAACTTGATCAAAGTATAGAAAGTTTGACCCGAGACAAAGCTAATATATGAAGCAAATAAAAAGTTAAAACCGGAGGGAGTAATAAATAAAAGTTGAAGTCCAATGCAGTCAATCATATCTTATTTATCTACTAATTCGTGGCACTAGTTGAGTTCTTAGGTTAACACTCTTTGTCATCATGCGTACATTTGGTTCATATTCCATCACCATGTCAAAGGAACAGCCGAAAGGTGCAGCGATGGCAAGGGCGTCAAAGTGTGAATCGTCGACTCAAAGCTCTTCGACGGCATGCATGGGAGGGTGATGGCACGGAACTGCGAGGCATATGAGGAGAATTTCTGAGCTAGAGTTGAGTGGATGAAGAGATAGTGCTCCTGATGATACCCAAATAGGAAGTAGCAGGCCACAGCACACACACTGTCAGCACGAGCCAGTACCAGTAGTGGAGCTTAAAGCTAGAGCTCCACTACGAGCAACATACACACACAGTATGTTGTTGGATAAATGCCGTCTTCAAGGTGGTTCGCGATGGCAAAGCCAGCGCCGTGCTTTTGTTTTTTCCTTTGATTGCTTTGCTACTTCCTCCTATATATGATCCATTCATCTTTGCACGCACCAAAAAAGATGGTTGAGTGTGATTAGGGATCTGCGTTAGGGGATGCCAGATTTGGGCCCTGACAATTTTTGGGGCACTGAGAGTGGGTGCTTTTGTTTCTGTCTTTGCTGATGTAGTGCGTTGAGGCAGACCAAGCACTTTGGCCTATGACACATGCTTTTGTTTCTCTCTTGTGCGGTTAGTCAAAAAATGTCACTGACGAGAGCGTGAAAAATAAAAAGCAGACATGATTAACAGAGACTACGTGACACATGTGATCAGCAATCCAAACTAGTACTCCCTCCCTCCGGAATTACTTGTCGCGAAAATGGATGTATCTAGACGTATTTTAGTTCTAGATACATCTATTTCCGAGACAAGTAATTCTGAACGGAGGGAGTACTATTCAAAAAGACATGATTAATAGAGAAAAGTATATTTTTCGCCACTTAACTCTTGGAGGAGTATATATATACTCCCTCTGTTCCTATATATTGATAGAGGCAAAGGTGTCCCGCCTTTCGATGAGATGATGGATATCGCTTTGGTGGAAGTCGACTTTGACGATCCGACTACGAACGTGCGAGGACGTCGCGCCTTAGCAATCGCTAAACCAACTCCGAGAGGTTATTGACCACGCCGGAGCACGATCAACCTGACCACGAGGGTCTGTTTCCTGCGAGCAAACGAAGAACAAGCAAGAAACTAAGATTGCGATCTGGATATTGCGAATATAAGATGAAAACTTTATTGATCAAGGTGGGGTTCTGTGACGCCTTTGTCTGGTCGTTGAACACAAACGAAGTACGCGAAGTTGCAGCTATGGCGAACTTTTAATCTAAACAAAACCCAAGGAAAAGCTACTAGATGGATCTACTTATATAGGAGTAAGGGGTGGCGGCCAAGGAGGTGGGAGGACGTCCCAAGGCAGCCTAAAACTAAATCTAGGTCGTACAAGGCCAATGGGCCCAAGTGGAGGTGATGTAACACCTTTGGACTTGTAGTTTGACTCGGATTCTGCTGCAGCATCAGATTGTTTCGTCCACAACTCAACGCTCCGGACGAATTTGAAGGTGATTCCAATTGGGTTGGAAAGTGCACGAAATCTAGTTTCCAACAAAAAAAGAATCACCCAATTCGGAGTCCGTATGAAAAACTTGTGTGTGTTTTGAGTCAGGTATGTCTGTGCAGTCCGAATCTGAATCCAGAACGTGAGAGACTTGGACTCTATCTTCTCTTGGGCCAAAAGTGACGTGAGAGAACTTTTTAGACAGCAAATAAACATCTCTTTCTTCCTTATCTTCATATGTGGATTGTACAAATGTCTCATACACCTGCAATTAGACAAAACACAAAGGTGTGTGAAGTATTTTTGTTCTGGATAACATAAATAGATTATTGAATAGTTTGCACTAGAAATCACCTGACAAATATGCATATATGCAATATTTTTGGTCATATCCAAGGTAGTCATGTCCTCATCATATATAGGGTGTATTGTTTTTGACACGGTTATTAAAGAACGCACATTGAGGGATAATTTCACAAGTTTTGGGCGAGATTACACCTGGCTAATTAATATGAGAAAATAGAGGAGCTTGCCTAATATAAGGAAATGTAATCAAATCCCTAAAGAAATTATCCAAACGAGTGGTGCAACACAATACACCTTATATTTCGGACTTTTTCTCAAAAATCTATACACCTTATATCAAGAAACGGAGGGAGTACTATAGATTTGGTCCCTCAACTACGAAACCGGTCAATTTGCGTCCCCATCTCTTGAAACCGAATAAGTTCCGTCCCTTCTCTTGGTTTTGACCGGTTTTGACCAGTCTGTGCCAAGGTGGCAAAGGAGACCCCAGATTGATGTTGTTTCTCTCCATGTTATGTGTCTCATTGTTGGCATTGTTAAATCGAGCTCATCTCGGTGTTCCATCATAATTCCCAGTATTATCATATGTTAAGTGGTATTATGCAATTACTGTTGGAGTGGTTCGGAAAAAAAATAGTGTTGTCTACCCTTTGTTTTAATTTTGCAACCTTTAGGCAAAAAAACAACAACCAGGAAATCATATTGGTTTGTGGAATTTTATTATCTGCAACACTCAGATTTTTGGGCCAGATCAGAAGATCGATGCTCGCTTGTGATTATTCTTAAGTGTATAAAGATACATGACATGCAAGCCATCAGAAGAATTTCCACGGTAACTAGCATATTTATTGTAAGTTACAAACCCAGCTTCATATTTGACCAACCATCAACTTTTTTTAGTTCGTGTATATAGTAGCATGTAGGATCACGAAGAAGAAAAGAACACCTGTCTTTTGCGACCACTAGGAAACAAATAACTAATTTAGATCTTTTAGTTGACTAATTATTGTGTGCTCTCTGAAAAAAATTCCTCCTCTTGTCTAACTTCTGTCTTGGTACACTAATTCGTTGAAATTGCTGCAAAAGAATTTGGGATGCATATATCATGATATTTTATCTTCTGTACACCAGTTGCCCTTTCGATACAAGTATTTTGAAATGCCTTGCTATTCTGAATTATTCCTTTTGAAATCGGTTAATACATTGAGTGATTTACATCCTGATGTTAGACTCTAATACTCGATACGACATTTTGATTATATTCAGAAGTCGATTGTGAAAGAACAGTTCTATCTTTGGGCTATTTTATATCATCACTCACGTTCTGTGGTGTGCTTTGTAATTACCTTTTTTTCTTGGCAATTGAAACTTATTTAAATCACCATGTGGGTGTTCAAGACATGTTGATTGTAATGTAGGGCATTGCATCGAGGATGCTTGACATAGTATAGAGATACTTCATTTGTGTTAATTTCTAATTAGCGATGGACATCGCTCGCAAAAAGATTAGTGATGGATATTTTAACCGTAAGTCTCACTTCCTTTTATTTCTTACCTCTATGTGTGATTACTATGTTTTTATATTTTGTTTGACTAAGCAAAACGACCCCTCTGTGCTACTATCAACATGATTTGTACATGTTGTTAATGCACACACTGGAATGTTAACTAGAGAAATTGACCAACCGTTGTATTCAGATAATTGTCACAATTGAAAATCCTCATAGGATTTCATTGTTTGTGTTCCATTTTTCTAAACAGTATCACTGGGGTTTATGAATTTTATTGAGTACTACGTCAGTGAAATAGAGATGTACTCCTCGGCCCTCGTGGTCATGGGGACAAGAGCCATGGCTGTTGGGGAGGAAGACGAGCTGCAGTTAAGGATTCCAGTGGGCCGGTGGCAACCACGGCAGAGTCATGGTAATGGCGTCTTGAGCTGTCCCGGATCATGAAGCATCATCTCTCCACAGGCGTCATGAGCGCGGGTCCCATTGCATGTGAGAACCGCAGGACCAAAGTTGAATTCTGGGGCTGGAAATCAGAGTGCTTCTGCTGCCTCACTCCGCCGGACGTACCGTGTTCTCATACCCAAGAGAGTGCATCAAGACTTGCCCAGAAACGCCCCCACCCATGCTTGCAAACTAGTGGTTGGGGCCCGCCATTGCGGGTCGCTTAAGAGGGAGCTATACGCACCTCACCATCATGTCAAATTTTTTAAAATATATTCTCGTATCACATGGACATCACAACCATCTTAAAAAAAAAGCCTAGAAAAACTTTTCTTCAAAAAAAGCCTCCCTACCATTTAAAAAACTCTAAAAGAACTTTCTCTCCGTGACCAACCAGCATGCGCCACCACCATTCTAGCGCCTCTTGATGGGTTTAATTAATACTAGATCATTGACGGCGCGCGTTGCCGCGCCCATCTATTTATATGATTAAATTATAAAAAATTTATAAAATAAATGTCACATTAAAGACATTAAATTTGCATAAACACAAACATATATTATTCCAGGGAAATCTCAAGGTTCACTGATACAAAATGTCTTGGTATAAAAAATAAACATGTATGGCTCAACAATGTTCACTAACATATATTATTCACCGATACACAACAATGTTTGTAGTAATTACAACTAATCAGTACCAAGACATAAACATCAGAAAAATAAACATGTATGACTCCTTCAGAGGTAATATTCCAGTCATCCTACAAGCTCGGAATTGTGTATGGGATTAACATGGATCCTGGAATAAGATTCCAAATGGTAAACAAGAGCTTAGTGCAATACACGCAGAATATCTACACAAGGAAGTTTTGCCCTATATCCTTGGCAAAGCTAATTTAATTATGCGAGTATGATTTGGTTCCTTGTTTATCGTACTCTGGGTATACTTCTATCAAATTAATTGATCATAATACAATCCCAATAAAATGGAAGTTTGAGAAGGCAAATATTCTTATATCACAAATAAAAAATGGTATGATCAGTGAGCTATAAACCAATATAAAATATAGCAAGAACAAAATTGATGTGGATGTTTCCTTGTTATATCTGTCAAAACAGGAAGTCACGTGAAAATATTTCCTTGTTTCATGTGACGGTTGCAAATTATTACTGTAATGCACTCAATCAATGGACAGCAAATTTATTTTTCTCCAGCAGCAAACAACATATATATTTGTAATCATGATGGGATTGGCAAGCCATATACTCCAGTGTCAAAAAAACATCTTAAATTTTGATACAAAGGGAATATGTTTCAAGGCTCACCTGACAACAAATATGGTACACACAACAATTGTAATAATTGAATGGTAAAAGTAGGAAAGGACCTGGTAAAATTCAAGAATCAAGACGAAATCTTTGCCAGGTAGAAATATTACGATAAGACACCCATTTAAGATGTTCTGGCTGATGTAAATACGTACCGATAATCGTCACAAAAAAACAATTTAGGACTCAGCGGCTGCGTCCACTTGGGTTTCTACATCCAGTGAGTTGCCAGCAAAGGGCTCTTGACACGAATTGGCATTATGTAAGAGTGAGCTGAAGCAGAACAAAAGAATTAAGCCTACCAACTAATTCAAAATGAAATCTCACATTTAGGATAGACCATGGTGTTATCTTTTCAAACAATTGTAAGCTATCATATATATACCTCAGAACTTCGCAGCAATAGGATGACTTGAGTAGTAGTTTAGTGAAAAATTGAAAAAGTTTTTTTTAGTACAATACCATGTGAGATAGCTACAGTAGATTTTAGAGCTCTATGATTTGAGTGTAGTTGGCTAGTAGTCATACTGGTTTCAAGGGCTAAGTAGTAGATAGATTGGAGTGCTCCAGTTTATTGATTTCATCTAGGGAGGCTGGTCGTTTTTTTTCTTTTGCGAGGGTGGAGGCTGATCTGTTCAAGAAGGCATCATCAAATATGTTTATTTATTGTGCATATTGGTGGCACCCATGAGATCCCAATTATCAGAGTTGACAAGAAACTCTTGAACATGATAATGGAAAATTAACCATTGATGAGATTGCGCATGTGATGGGACTAAAAAAATGCGCTTCTAATAATTGGCTTACCAGGGTTGCTTCCCAGACTTGAGGATGTGTGCATCATAGCACGATGTGACTGACTCGAGAAGAGACATGGGCACTACCACCGCGGTGGCCTGGCACACAATTTAGTAATTAGTGCAGAGCGTTGGACAAGATGAACTACATATATGACGAAACAAATAATAATTCATCTGCAGCGTGGTGATTAAGCATGCAGCAAATCAATCTGATTGGAATCAACACTAAATCTTGAGGTGACTAACTATGTAAAATGATCTCTTCAGGCAAGGGGACGTACAGACAATACCTTGGTGGCAGAACACATATATTCACCCCGCGAGAGGAGACGAATTGAGAGGGAGAGGGACGTGCTTTATGTCATCACTTCACACCACCACAAGAGGAGGGCTTCATCCCTGATTCACTGTGGTCTCATGCCGTCTAGGGTTCGCCGCCTTGGAATCAAGTGAACCAAGGGAAGAAGATCTGCGGCAGCGCAAGGACGATAAGGCGATGGCGACATGACGGTGGTTGGGAGGGAAGAAAGAACCTGCAGGGATGTCGGTGGCGATGCCGGCGCAGCCCATTGGAATCCGGCGCGAGAGGGAGGAGGCTTGTTTCCGAGATAGAGGAGGGGATCAATGGATGCGGAGAAGTGGATCCCCTCAAACGAAGCTCGCGTCAGCTGGATCCCTCGCGCGTGCCGCGTCGGCTTCAGCCCCTCCCGCGCCGGATCCTCTAGCTCGCGTAGCCTCGGTTTGGATCTCGCAGCTCGCGTCGCCTCGGCTCATATCGCTTTTTCTTGGAAAGGTCATCGGTTAGACAGATAAATGGGCCAATAAAGCCCAATCAACGCCAGGGCTCCAAAAAAGTCCCCAGAATAGCAGCCCATTAGGACAGGCAGCCCACGTCGCGGTAAACTGACGCTGAAACAGAGATCTGACGGTCAGAACCGATACAGACGTGAAATCTGACGGCCGAAATCATCGGATGCGTGAGAGAGCTCGGTTTAGGCTCGGTTATACTGTCCTAAAAGAGTAGGCATTACTAGAATACAGTACTATTATCAGATCGCCTATTTGTGAATGCTAAAATAACGTGTTGATCAGTGCAAGTGCAAGGGGTGTATAAACTATTTGTTGGATGGTTAGCAGAGCCCTGGTACCTCCAGGGCCACATTCATTAAAATCCAAACAACCTTGGTCTATGGATCTGGATGTATTTTTTGTTACTTTTAATGTTCAAATAGATCGAAAAAATTTCAAAAGAAAAAAAAACTTGCTTTCAGCTGGAAAGAGGTACATGTGGAGTTGCGTGTATATGTGCATGTATGTTCTTCTATATTTTCTTAAATTTCAGTGATGAGATGATAAAAAGTGACATTTGAGTAACATACTTTCTTTGACACATACAATGAAAGTTGTTCGTACACACAAGCATACATTCACCCCTATGAACGCACGCACGCACAACCTATTCCTATGAGCATCTCCGAGAGACTGAGCCGGCATAGCATATTGAGATTTTACAAAAGTCACCACAGATGAATAAATCCATGCTTCAAGGCCACTGATAGATCAGCCAATAAGCTGCCTGAGGCCATCCATAACTTGCTCCCTCTTTAAAGGATTCATCTGTACAGTGTACGCAGCGATGAATGCATCAGTGAGGTGAAGCGTATGTAGATATGCCAAGAAAAAACAAACAAAAGAAAGTAAGCTTACTTTGCCAAGGAGGAGCGAAAGGCCCTCGGGCAAGGCCTTCACATCGGAGCTTTCAGCGAGATGCGATAATAGCCGAGATACTCGTTCAGCTTTCAGCTCCTCGAGATGCTTGTCATAGTTGTTACGATCGTCTTTCCAGGCGAAGAAGGCTTCGTCGTCGTTCCACTCCTCGCCATCTCCTTGTCCTTGGGAAGCCATATACCATTTCTTGATGCACTCCAGTGCTGATCCGTGAGTAGGCATCATCTGCTCTCCAGCGGCCTCTCTAACTTGTTTGGCGGGCGAATCCTCGACAACCCTCCTTCGTAATCTCCTGCAGAAGAAGGCCCGGGACTCATCCCAATCCACCACCTTACTGATCACACCTTTGGCAACCATTCTGGAAGTGGTGTCATGCAGTTCAGCAAACCTAGTAGCGACCTGGGTGTATATGGGCATCAGCTGCTGTAAGGGCATATTTATCCCCAAGATGTTTTGGTGATTGATGACAATGTTTGTGCGGACTAATCGCGTGCGTTAAGTTCTTTCAGAGATTCATCCTTTGGCACAAGACGATTTTCTCCCCTCGGTGTTTTATTCAAGACGGTGTAGCTCCTTCGTTTCGTTGTTGGTGTTCTAGTCTCGTAGGAGTCACCGTACTATCAAGAGGGGATCCGCTTTGGTAAGACTTGGGTGGAATCAACACGTGCACATCCATATCACACTCGTCGTTTTCTTTCCGCTTCATTGGAGCTGCCGTTTTCCCCTTAGTATGCTTTGCTCTGCCCCAGCGGTAGTACCGCGACCCACAGCGGTAGTACCGCCGAAGCTCCCCAGCGGTAGTACCGCTCTCAGAGCGGTAGTACCGCTCCAAGCAGTAGTACCGCTCTCCGAACGGTAGTACCGCTTGGGGCCTTTGGCCGTAGTACCGCAGTGCTTCCGGGCTACTACCGCCTCGATTCGAGAACGTTGTTTTTCGTGTCGGGTTTTGCGGTACTAAGGGCGGTAGTTGTGGCGGTAGTATCGCTCCAAGCGGTAGTACCGCCGCTACCCCCACGGTAGTACCGCCCTGGGGTCAGGCCCCTGTCAGCGCGGCAGTACCGCTGGGTTGAGCGGTAGTACCGCCCGGAGCGGTAGTACCGCCCTTTCCTAGCGGTAGTACCGCTCTGTGCGGGGCTGCTCAGTGGGATAACGGTTGGATTGTTCCCCCCACTATATAAAGGGGTCTTCTTCCCCAAAGTTGACCTACCTCTTTCCCCCAAAGCTCCATTGTTGCTCCAAGCTCCATTTTCTCCCGATCTCCCTAGCCAATCAAACTTGTTGATTTTCTCGGGATTGGTTGAGAAGGCCCAGATCTACACTTCCACCAAGAGAAAGTTGATTCCCCCCACTTATCCCTAGCGGATCTTGTTACTCTTGGGTGTTGAGCACCCTAGACAGTTGAGGTCACCTCGAAGCCATACTCCATTGTGGTGAAGCTTCGTGGTGTTGTTGGGAGCCTCCAAGTGTTGTGGAGATAGCCCCAATCTTGTTTGTAAAGGTCTGGTTGCCGCCTTCAAGGGCTCCAATAGTGGAATCACGGCATCTCGCACTGTGTGAGGGTGTGAGGAGATTACGGTGGCCCTAGTGGCTTCTTGGGGAGCATTGTGCCTCCACACCGCTCTAACGGAGACGTACTTCCCCTTAAAAGGAAGGAACTTCGGTAACACATCCTCGTCTCCACCGGCTCCACTCTTGGTTATCTTGTCCCTTTACTTTTGCAAGCTTACTTGAGTTGTATCTATTGCTTGCTTGTGTGCTTATTGTCTTTGCATCATATAGGTTGTCCACGTAGTTGCACATCTAGACAACCTATTTCATTGCATGGTTTAAATTGTTACAGAAAAGTTTAAAAATTGTTAGTTGCCTATTCACCCCCCTCTAGTCAACCATATCGATCCTTTCAATTGGTATTAGAGCCTCGTCTCTTTATTAAGGACTTTGCCATCCGAAGAGTATGGTTGACACCCACGACGGTGCGGAGGAGCACTCCGGTGTGAATCCCATCTCGTCCACGGCCGAAGGGGGAGCCTCGGTCTCACATGAGGAATTCAATGTGGCTTTAGACACATTGAAAACCTCCATGACGGCTGAGGTTAAAAGCATGTTTTCTGAATTCCTAGACGGACTTAAACCATCTACCTCGCCGATGAAAGTGGGTGATCCCACTAACAAGGTGCCGGATGCTACCTCCGACAAGGGGGAAGCTAACAGTGAAAAGAGTCCGTCTACTAGTGGTAGAAATGGCACCGGCATCTTTGCCAATGTGGAACCCCCAGTGTATGGAGGACCGATCCCCTCTACTCATTTGAATCATGCCGGTCCTCCTCCTAAATATGTGACAAATGAAGATTTTGACTCTTGGGTTTATCGCTTCAAGCGTCACTTAAAACATGTGAACACTAACCTTTGGAGAATTATTGAAGAAGGTTTCTATCCTCATGATCCAAGTAACTTCACCCCTCGAGAAGAAGTGGACAATCAATTCAATGAGAGTGCTCTCTTCATCATCCAAGATGCAATCCTTCCCGAAGATCTCCCTCATCTTCGACCTCATGTCATGGCTAAAGAAGCATAGAAATGTGTTGAGTCTCTCTATCAAGGAAGTGCTAGCATTCAACGCTCCAACTATGAAGTGGTGCAAGATGAAGCCGATGAGTTTGCAATGAAAGAGGATGAAGAACCTCGTGATCTCTTTCGAAGAGTGACCAAACTCGCGGTCGCACTCCGAGATCATGGGAGCAAGGACACGGATGACAACTGGATCAAGCGCAAGTTCCTCAAGGCCATGATGCCCTACAACAAGGCCATGTCCTCCGTCATTAGCCAAAGACCGGACTTCCACTCCATGACCTCAGGTGAAGTGTTGGATGAGTTTGTTGCAATGAGCATCTTGGACAAGACCGCCGACAATGCGGTGCTTCGTTCTCAAAGGGAAAAGAAGCCCAATCTTGCCTTGAAGGCCAAGGTTTGTGTGGAAGAAGAAGAAGAAGAGGAAGATGAGGAGAGCAACCCTGAGGACACGAAGTATGATTATCATGAGCACATGGCTCTTGCCTCAAGACAATTTTGGAGTAAGAAGAATACAAGACCCAACTTCAACAAGAACAACTCAAGTGGCCTCAAGGGCAAGCAACGAGTTAGAACTTGTTTCAACTGTGGCAATGTTAGCCATTTCGTTGTGGATTGTCCTTACGAGAAGTGGGAAGACAATGGTGGCAAGTTCATCCGAAAAGACAAAGCCAAGTCCTTCCCCAACAAGAACAACTTCACCAAGAAGACTCCTACTCGCGGGTTGGTGGTACAAGAAGAATACCGTGAGGATGACGATGATGATGAAGATGGTGAAACAATGGCCATGGCATCCGTTGCCATTGTCACAACTCCCCGGGTGTCTCTCTTCGATGCACCTAACGAGAACATCACTGCCAAGTGCCTCATGGCTAAGGCCACCAACAAGGTAACCCCCAATATCAAAACCACCATTATTCCTAATCCTCCTTCAACGGATGACTTTGATAATGGTAAGAGGTCTAATGAGGAGATTAATGAATTTGAGTCCATCATGAGTAAGCTCAAGGGCAAATCCAAGAAGCACTTCGTTGCTCTCTTGTAACAACTTGGTGAAGCCAATGACATGATAGAGGCTCACGAAGAGACCATCTCTGAGATGGAAGGTCATAGTCGTGATTACGCCGATGAGATATCGGATCTATCTAATGATCTTGCTAAGGAGCGTGGGCATCGTTTGGCTCTTGAGGAGTCACACAACGATGACCATGCCAAATTAAAGAAAGATCTTGATCATGCTCTTGTTGTGTCTCGTGTTCTAACTTCCGAGAAGGCTAAACTTGGGGTTGATCATGCTAGACTCAAGGAGGAGTTTGAGGTACTTGATGAAGGAAATATGCCCTAGAGGCAATAATAAAGTTATTATTTATTTCCTTATTTCATGATAAATTTTTATTATTCATGCTAGAATTGTATTAACCGGAAACATAATACATGTGTGAATACATAGACAAACATAGTGTCACTAGTATGCCTCTACTTGACTAGCTCGTTTATCAAAGATGGTTATGTTTCCTAGCCATGGACAAAAGAGTTGTCATTTGATTAATGGGATCACATCATTAGGAGAATGATGTGATTGACATGACCCATTCCGTTAGCCTAGCACTTGATCGTTTAGTATGTTGCTATTGCTTTCTTCATGACTTATACATGTTCCTGTAACTATGAGAATTATGCAACTCCCGTTTACCGGAGGAACACTTTGGGTACTACCAAACGTCACAACGTAACTGGGTGATTATAAAGGAGTACTACAGGTGTCTCCGAAGGTACATGTTGAGTTGGCGTATTTCGAGATTAGGTTTTGTCACTCCGATTGTCGGAGAGGTATCTCTGGGCCCTCTCGGTAATGCACATCTTTATAAGCATTGCAAGCAATGTGACCAAATGAGTTGGTTACGGAATGATGCATTACGAAATGAGTAAAGAGACTTGTCGGTAACGAGATTGAACTAGGTATTGGATACCGACGATCAAATCTCGGGCAAGTAACATACCGATGACAAAGGGAACAACGTATGTTGTTATGCGGTTTGACCGATAAAGATCTTCGTAGAATATGTAGGAACCAATATGGGCATCCAGGTTCCGCTATTGGTTATTGACCGAGAATAGTTCTAGGTCATGTCTACATAGTTCTCGAACCCGTAGGGTCCGCACGCTTAACGTTACGATGACAGTTTTATTATGAGTTTACAAGTTTTGATGTACCGAAGTTTGTTCGGAGTCCCGGATGTGATCACGGACATGACGAGGAGTCTCGAAATGGTCGAGACATAAAGATTGATATATTGGACGACTATATTCAGACACCGGAAGTGTTCCGGGTGATTTCGGAGAAAACCGGAGTGCCGGAGGGTTACCGGAACCCCCCCGGAGAGTTAATGGGCCACATGGGCCTTGGTGGGAAGAGAGAGGGGCAGCCAGGAAGGGCCGCGCGCCCCCTCTCCCTCTGGTCCGAATTGGACTAGGAGGGGGGGGGGGCGGCGCCCCCCTCTTTCCTTCCCCTCCTCTCCCCCTTTCTCCCCCTCCTAGTAGGAGTAGGAAAGGAGGAGTCCTACTCCTACTAGGAGGAGGAGTCCTCCTCCTGGCGCGCCCAACAAGGGCCGGCCGGCCTCCCCCCTCCCTCCTTTATATACGGGGGCAGGGGGCACCCCATAGACACACAAGTTGATCTACGGATCGTTCCTTAGCCGTGTGCGGTGCCCCCCTCCACCATATTCCACCTCGGTCATATCGTCGCGGAGTTTAGGCGAAGCCCTGCGCCGGTAGAACATCATCATCGTCACCATGCCGTCGTGCTGACGGAACTCATCCCCGAAGCTTTGCTGGATCGGAGCCCGGGGATCGTCATCGAGCTGAACGTGTGCTGAACTCGGAGGTGCCGTACGTTCGGTGCTTGGATCGGTCGGATCGTGAAGACGTACGACTACATCAACCGCGTTGTCATAATGCTTCCGCTTACGGTCTACGAGGGTACGTGGACGAACACTCTCCCCTCTCGTTGCTATGCATCACCCTGATCTTGCGTGTGCGTAGGAATTCTTTTGAAATTACTACGTTCCCAACAGTGGTATCAGAGCCTGGTTTTATGCGTAGATGTCATATGCACGAGTAGAACACAAGTGAGTTGTGGGCGATACAAGTCATACTGCTTACCAGCATGTCATACTTTGGTTCGGCGGTATTGTGAGATGAAGCGGCCCGGACCGACATTACGCGTATGCTTACGCGAGACTGGTTTCACCGTTACGAGCACTCGTGCTTAAAGGTGACTGGCGGGTGTCTGTCTCTCTCACTTTAGCTGAATCGAGTGTGGCTACGCCCGGTCCTTGCGAAGGTTAAAACAGCACTAACTTGACGAACTATCGTTGTGGTTTTTGATGCGTAGGTAAGAACGGTTCTTGCTAAGCCCGTAGCAGCCACGTAAAATTTGCAACAACAAAGTAGAGGACGTCTAACTTGTTTTTGCAGGGCATGTTGTGATGTGATATGGTCAAGACGTGATGCTATATTTTATTGTATGAGATGATCATGTTTTGTAACCGAAGTTATCGGCAACTGGCAGGAGCCATATGGTTGTCGCTTTATTGTATGAAATGCAAACGCCCTGTAATTGCTTTACTTTATCACTAAGCGGTAGCGATAGTCGTAGAAGCAATAGATGGCGTAACGACAATGATGCTACGATGGAGATCAAGGTGTCGCGCCGGTGACGATGGTGATCACGACGGTGCTTCGGAGATGGAGATCACAAGCACAAGATGATGATGGCCATATCATATCACTTATATTGATTGCATGTGATGTTTATCCTTTATGCATCTTATCTTGCTTTGATTGACGGTAGCATTTTAAGATGATCTCTCACTAAAATTATCAAGAAGTGTTCTCCCTGAGTATGCACCGTTGCCAAAGTTCGTCGTGCCCAGACACCACGTGATGATCGGGTGTGATAAGCTCTACGTCCATCTACAACGGGTGCAAGACAGTTTTGCACACGCGGAATACTCAGGTTAAACTTGACGAGCCTAGCATATGCAGATATGGCCTCGGAACACGGAGACCGAAAGGTCGAGCGTGAATCATATAGTAGATATGATCAACATAATGATGTTCACCATTGAAAGCTACTCCATTTCATGTGATGATCGGTTATGGTTTAGTTGATTTGGATCACGTGATCACTTAGAGGATTAGAAGGATGTCTTTCTAAGTGGGAGTTCTTAAGTAATATGATTAATTGAACTTAAATTTATCATGAACTTAGTCCTGGTAGTATTTTGCAAATTATGTTGTAGATCAATAGCTTGCGTTGTTGCTCTCATATGTTTATTTTGATATGTTCCTAGAGAAAATTGTGTTGAAAAATGTTAGTAGCAATGATGCGGATTGGACCCGTCATCTGAGGTTTATCCTCATTGCTATGCAGAAGAATTATGTCCTCGATGCACCGCTGGGTGACAAACCTATTGCAGGAGCAGATGCAGACGTTATGAACGTTTGGCTAGCTCAATAAGATGACTACTTGATAGTTTAGTGCACCATGCTTAACGGCTTAGAATCGGGACTTCAAAGACGTTTTGAACGTCATGGACCATATGAGATGTTCCAGGAGTTGAAGTTAATATTTCAAGCAAATATCCGAGTTGAGAGATATGAAGTCTTCAACAAGTTCTATGGCTAAAAGATGGAGGAGAATCGCTCAACTAGTGAGCATGTGCTCAGATTGTCTGGGTACTTCAATCGCTTGAATCAAGTGGGAGTTAATCTTCCAGATAAGATAGTGATTGATAGATCTAGTCACCATCACTAAGTTACTAGAACTTCGTGATGAACTACAGTATGCAAGGGATGACGAAAACAATTCCCAAGCTCTTCGCGATGCAAAAATCGGCGAAGGTAGAAATCAAAGAAAAACATCAAAGTGTTGATGGTGGAAAAGATCACTAGTTTCAAGAAAAAGGGCAAAGGGAAGAAGGGGAACTTCAAGAAGAACAGCAAGCAAGTTGCTGCTCAAGTGAAGAAGCCCAAGTCTGGACCTAAGCCTAAGACTAAGTGATTCTACTGCAAAGGTACTGGTCACTGGAAGTGGAACTACCCCAAGTATTTGGCGGATAAGAAGGATGGCAAAGTGAACATAGGTATATTTGATATACATGCTATTGATGTGTACTTTACTAGTGTTTATAGCAACCCCTTGGTATTTGATACTAGTTCAGTTGCTAAGAGTAGTAACTCGAAACGGGAGTTGCAGAATAAACAGAAACTAGTTGAGGGTGAGCTGACGATGAATGTTGGAAGTAGTTCCAAGAATGATATGATCATCATCGCACACTCCCTATACTTTCGGGATTAGTGTTGAACCTAAATAAATGTTATTTGGCGTTTGCGTTGAGCATGAATATGATTTGATCATGTTTATTGCAATACGGTTATTCATGTAAGTTAGATAATAATTATTGTTCTGTTTACATGAATAAAACCTTCTATGGTCATACACCCAATGAAAATGGTTTGTTGGATCTCGATCGTGTGATACACATATTCATAATATTGAAATCAAAAGATGTAAAGTTAATAATGATAGTGCAACTTATTTGTGGCACTGCCGTTTAGGTCATATTGGTGTAAAGCGCATGAAGAAACTCCATAAAAGATGGATTTTCGGAATCACTTGGTTATGAATCATTTGATGCTTGCGAACCGTGCCTTTTGGGCAAGATGACTAAAACTCCGTTCTCCGGAACAATGGAACAAGCTACTGACTTATTGGAAATAATACATACCGATGTATGCGATCCAATGAGTGTTGATGCTCGTGGCAAGTATCGTTATTTTCTGACCTTCACAAGATGATTTGAGCAGATATGGGTATATCTACTTGATGAAACATAAGTCTGAAATAGTTGAAAGGTTCAAAGAATTTCAGAGTGAAGTGGAAAAATCATCGTAACAAGAAAATAAAGTTTCTGCGATCTGATCGCGGAGACAAATATTTGAGTTACGAGTTTGGTGTTCAATTAAAACAATGTGGAATAGTTTCACAGCTCACGCCACCTGGAACACCACAACGTCATGGTGTGTCCGAACGTCGTAACCACACTTTATTGGATATGGTGCGATCTATGATGTCTCTTACCGATTTACCGCAATCGTTTTGGGGTTATGCATTAGAGACAGCTGCATTCACTTTAAATTGGGCACCATCAAAATCCGTTGAGACGACGCCTTATGAACTGTGGTTTGGCAAGAAACCAAAGTTGTCGTTTCTTAAAGTTTGGAGTTGCGATGCTTATATGAAAAAGTTTCAACCTGATAAGCTCGAACCCAAATCGGAGAAGTGCGTCTTCATAGAATACCCAAAGGAAACTGTTGGGTACTCCTTCTATCACAAATCCAAAGGCAAAACATTCGTTGCTTAGAATGGATCCTTTCTAGAGAAGGAGTTTCTCTCGAAAGAAGTGAGTGGGAGGAAATTAGAACTTGATGAGGTAACTGTACCTGCTCCCTTATTTGAAAGTAGTTCATCACAGAAATCTGTTCCTGTGACTACTACACCAATTAGTGAGGAAGTTAATGATGATGATCATGAAACTTCAGATTAAGTTACTACAGAACCTCGTAGGTCTTCCAGAGTAAGATCCGCACCAGAGTGGTACGGTAATCCTGTTCTGGAAGTCATGTTACTAGACCATGATGAACCTACAAACTATGAGGAAGCGATGATGAGCCCAGATTCCACGAAATGGCTTGAGGCCATAAAATCTGAGATATGATCCATGTATGAGAACAAAGTATGGACTTTGATTGACTTGCTCGATGATCAGCAAGCCATGTTAAATAAATGGATCTTCAAGAGGAAGACGGACACTCATAGTAGTGTTACTATCTACTAAGCTCGACTTGTTGCGAAAGGTTTTCAACAAGTTCAAGGTGTTGAATACGATGAGATTTTCTCACTCGTATCGAAGCTTAAGTCTGTCTGAATCATGTTAGCAATTGCCACATTTTATGAAATCTGGCAAATGGATGTCAAATCTGCATTCCTTAATGGATTTATTAAAGAAGAGTTGTATATGATGCAACCAGAAAGTTTTTGTCAATCCTAAAGATGCTAACAAAGTGTGCAAGCTCCAGCGATCCATCTATGGACTGGTGCAAGCATCTCGGAGTTGGAATATACGCTTTGATGAGTTAATCAAAGCATATGGTTTTATACAGACTTTTGAAGAAGCCTGTATTTACAATAAAGTGAGTGGGAGCACTACAACATTTCTGATAAGTATATGTGAATGACATATTGTTGATCGGAAATAATGTATAATTATTCTGCAAAGCATAAAGGAGTGTTTGAAAGGAGTTTTTCAAAGAAATACCTTGGTGAAGCTGCTTACACATTGAGCATCAAGATCTATAGAGATAGATCAAGACGCTTGATAAGATTTTTCAATGAGTACATACCTTGACAAGATTTTGAAGTAGTTCAAAATGGAACAGTCAAAGAAAGAGTTCTTGCCTGTGTTGCAAGGTGTGAAGTTGAGTAAGACTCAAAACCCGACCATGGCAGAAAATAGAAAAGAATGAACAGTCATTCCCTATGCCTCAGTCATAGGTTCTATAAAGTATGCTATGTTGTGTACTAGACCTATTGTATACCTTGCTCTGAGTTTGGCAAAGGAATACAATTTTGATCTAAGAGTAGATCACTAGACAGCGGTCAAGAATATCCTTAGTGAGGACTAAGGAGATGTTCTCGATTATGGAGGTGATAAAAGAGTTCGTTGTAAAAGTTACATCGGTGCAAGCTTTTACACCAATCCAGATGACTCTAAGTCTCAATCTGGATACATATTGAAAGTGGGAGCAATTAGCTAGAGTAGCTCCGTGCAGAGCATTGTGGACATAGAATATTTGCGAAATACATACGGCTCTGAATATGACAGACCCGTTGACTAAGCTTCTCTCATGAGCAAAACATGATCATACCTTAGTACTCTTTTGGGTGTTAATCACATAGCGATGTGAACTAGATTATTGACTCTAGTAAACCCTTTGGGTGTTGATCACATGATGATGTGAACTATGGGTATTAATCACATGCAGATGTGAATATTGGTGTTAAATCACATAGCGATGTGAACTAGATTATTGACTCTAGTGCAAGTGGGGGACTGAAGGAAATATGCCCTAGAGGAAATAATAAAGTTATTATTTATTTCCTTATTTCATGATAAATTTTTATTATTCATGCTAGAATTGTATTAACCGGAAACATAATACATGTGTGAATACATAGACAAACATAGTGTCACTAGTATGCCTCTACTTGACTAGCTCGTTTATCAAAGATGGTTATGTTTCCTAGCCATGGACAAAAGAGTTATCATTTGATTAATAGGATCACATCATTAGGAGAATGATGTGATTGACATGACCCATTCCGTTAGCCTAGCACTTGATCGTTTAGTATGTTGCTATTGCTTTCTTCATGACTTATACATGTTCCTGTAACTATGAGAATTATGCAACTCCCATTTACCGGAGGAACACTTTGGGTACTACCAAACGTCACAACGTAACTGGGTGATTATAAAGGAGTACTACAGGTGTCTCCGAAGGTACATGTTGAGTTGGCGTATTTCGAGATTAGGTTTTGTCACTCCGATTGTCGGAGAGGTATCTCTGGGCCCTCTCGGTAATGCACATCTTTATAAGCCTTGCAAGCAATGTGACCAAATGAGTTGGTTACAGAATGATGCATTACGGAACGAGTAAAGAGACTTGCCGGTAACGAGATTGAACTAGGTATTGGATACCGACGATCAATTCTCGGGAAAGTAACATACCGATGACAAAGGGAACAACGTATGTTGTTATGCGGTTTGACCGATAAAGATCTTCGTAGAATATGTAGGAACCAATATGGGCATCCAGGTTCCGCTATTGGTTATTGACCGAGAATAGTTCTAGGTCATGTCTACATAGTTCTCAAACCCGTAGGGTCCGCACGCTTAACATTACGATGACAGTTTTATTATGATTTTACAAGTTTTGATGTACCTAAGTTTGTTCGGAGTCCCGGATGTGATCACGGACATGACGAGGAGTCTCGAAATGGTCGAGACATAAAGATTGATATATTGGACGACTATATTCGGACACCGGAAGTGTTCCGGGTGATTTCGGAGAAAACCGGAGTGCCGGAGGGTTACCGGAACCCCCCCCCCCCCCCGGAGAGTTAATGGGCCACATGGGCCTTGGTGGGAAGAGAGAGGGGCGGCCAGGAAGGGCCGCGCGCCCCCTCTCCCTCTGGTCCGAATTGGACTAGGAGGGGGGGCGCCCCCCTCTTTCCTTCCCCTCCTCTCCCCCTTCCTTCCCCTCCTAGTAGGAGTAGGAAAGGAGGAGTCCTACTCCTACTAGGAGGAGGACTCCTCCTCCTGGCGCGCCCAACAAGGGCCGGCCGGCCTCCCCCCTCCCTCCTTTATATACGGGGGCAGGGGGCACCCCATAGACACACAAGTTGATCTACGGATCGTTCCTTAGCCGTGTGCGGTGCCCCCCTCCACCATATTCCACCTCGGTCATATCGTCGCGGAGTTTAGGCGAAGCCCTGCGCCGGTAGAACATCATCATCGTCACCACGCCGTTGTGCTGACGGAACTCATCCCCGAAGCTTTGTTGGATCGGAGCCCGGGGATCGTCATCGAGCTGAACGTGTGCTGAACTCGGAGGTGCCGTACGTTCGGTGCTTGGATCGGTCGGATCGTGAAGACGTACGACTACATCAACCGCGTTGTCATAACGCTTCCGCTTATGGTCTACGAGGGTACGTGGACGAACACTCTCCCCTCTCGTTGCTATGCATCACCATGATCTTGCGTGTGCGTAGGAATTTTTTTGAAATTACTACGTTCCCCAACACTTGACAAGGCCCATAAGGTCTTGAAAGGTGCTCATGCAAACCTCAAGGAGTCTCATGCTCAACTCCAAGTTAAGCTTACCAAGGAAAAGGCCACATTTCCCCACATGGTCTTAATTGATAATGCAAATGCTACTAACCCATGTTGTGAGCATGTGCATCTTGTGGAGGAGAATGCCAAGTTGAAGGAACAACTCGAGAAAGGTCTTGTGTCATGCATACAAGGCGAGAAGAACCTAAATGACCTTTTGAGCAATCAAAAGGAAGTTGTGGGCAAGGAGGGAGTTGGGTTTACGCCCAAGTCCAAGAACAAGAAGAAGAACAAGGAGAAGAATAACAAGACCAATCGACCTCCCCCGCTCAAGCAAACTTTTGTGAAGGAGGGAGAGGGTGCTCCTAAGAAGAAGAATGACAATGCGAGGAGTGGTGATGCCAAAGAGCGCAAAGCCATCTCTCCCAACAAAGCCGGCGACTTTAACCCTTCTTATGTGTTGTGTCGTGCTAGCGATGGGCATGTTTATGCTAAATTTGTTGGTTCTTCTTATGAGTACATTGAATGGTCTATTTGGGTTCCTAAGACCCTTGTTACTAACATCAAAGGACCCATTACTCAATGGGTACCTAAAACCAAGCATTGATATCTTGTAGGTGTTTGCTTCCGGTGGGGGATCATGGTTGCTCGATAGTGGAGCAACAAATCATATGACCGGGAGCAAGGACTTGGTGGTGGACGTGCACAAGATCCCATCTATGCCCACCAATGTTGAATGGGGTGCTGCCTCACACTCTAAGGTATTGGGTCTTGGCAAGGTTGTCATTTCTCATGATCTAACGATCGAGAAAGTCATGCTTGTTGAGTCCCTTGCGTTCAATTTACTTTCCGTTCGTCAACTCGCACTCATGGGCTTTGCCACCTTCTTTGATATTGATACCGTGGACCTCTTGTGGAGCAAGACTCTTAAAGTAGCCTTTGTTGGGCATGTCGAGAATGGTCTCTATGTGATTAACTTTTCGGAGCAACCCACTAAGACCGCGATATGCCTAATGGCTAAAGTTGATGTGGGATGGCTTTGGCATCGCCGTTTAGCCCACGTCAATATGAGATCTTTGCAAAGTCTTCTCAAGGGGGACCATGTTCATGGACTAACAAATGTTAGTTTTGCCAAACATCGTGTTTGCAGTGCTTGTATCGAAGGAAAGCTTCATGAGACGGCTCACCCTCCCACGACTATCATCTACTCGAAGAGACCCTTGGAGCTCCTGCACATGGACCTTTTCGGGCCTCCATCCTTTGATAGTCTTGGGGGTAGAAAGTATTTCTTGGGTGATTGTGGATGATTATTCAAGATACACTTGGGTATACTTCTTCAAGAGGAAGAGTGAGACTCAACAAACCGTCATCGACTTTGCAAATGAAGCTCAACGTCAACATAATGCAAAGATCCTGACAATAAGAAGTGACAACGGCACCGAGTTCAAGAACTACACCTTGGATGAGTTTCTTAGTGATGAAGGGATCAAGCATCAATATTCTCCACCGTATACCTCTCAACAAAATGGTGTTGCGGAGAGGGAGAACCGGACGTTGATGGATGTGGCAAGGACCATGATGGCGGAGTTCAAGTCTCCATACAACTTTTGGGCCGAAGCCATCAACACCGCATGTCATGCATCCAATCGGCTCTATCTCCGCAAACGCTTGAACAAGACTCCGTATGAGATACTCACCGGGAACAAGCCCAATCTCAAGTACTTCTGGGTGTTCCGGTGTAAGTGTTTCAGTCTCAAGAAAGGTGTTCGTTTGTCTAAATTCAAGGCTAGAGCTCATGAGGGCATATTTGTTGGTTATGCTACAAACTCTCATGCTTACCGTGTTCTCAACAAGTCCAACGGACTCATTGAGGAGACATGTAACGTAGAGTTTGACGAAAATAACGGCTCCCAAGTGGAGCCAAGTGGTACTTGTGTTGTAGGTGATGAAATTCCTCCCCAAGCCATAAGAAGAATGGGTATTGGTCATATCCTACCCATTGAGGAACCCCTTGTGGCCGAAGAAGAAGGACAATGCTCCACCTCTGTGGAGCCTTCACCTACTCAAGACCCACACGCTTCCGAAGAACAAAGTGAAGGCCCTCAACCTCGGGAACAAGACCAAGGGCAAGATCAATCTCAAGATGGTGGTGAACCCTCACATGATGCCCAAGGTAAAGTTCTCCCCCTCGAGCAAGTTCAAGATCATGAGCAAGCTCAAGATCAAGAACAATCTCATGACGACGCTCAAGATGATCAAGTGAACCCTCCTCCTTCGACATCCGAGGAGGAATTGGAGCGTCATGCCGTGAAGATTGCTTCCAAACTCACCACCAAAGGTCATCTCATGGAGAATGTGGTTGGAAGCCTGAGAAAGGGGGTAAGCACTCGTAGATAATTAACAAACTATTGTGAACATCACGTGCTTGTCTCTTGTGTTGAACCCCATAAGGTCTATGAGGTGCTCGAAGACTCGGATTGGCTCAATGCCATGCATGAAGAACTCAACAACTTCGAGTACAACAAGGTGTGGAGGTTGGTGCCAAGGCCTTCCGGGAACCATAACATCATTGGAACCAAGTGGATCTTCAAGAATAAGCAAGATGCTCATGGGAACATAATTCGCAACAAGGCAAGATTGGTAGCTCAAGGCTACTCCCAAGTCGAGGGTATCGACTACGGTGAAACCTTTGCTCCCGTTGCTCGCCTTGAATCCATTCGTTTGTTGATTTCTTATGCTTCCCATCACAACTTTAAGTTGCAACAAATGGATGTGAAAAGTGCTTTTCTTAATGGTCCTATTAATGAGTTGGTCTATGTCAAGCAACCCCCCGGGTTCGAGAATCCCTTCTTTCCGGATCATGTGCACTCTATGGCCTTAAACAAGCCCCACGTGCGTGGTATGACCACCTTACCGAGTTGTTACAAGATCGTGAATTTGAAGTTGGGCTAATCGATCCCACTCTTTTTACTAAGAAGGTCAAAGGGGAGTTGTTTGTATGCCAACTATATGTTGATGACATTATCTTTGGTTCCCCTAACAAAGCTTTCAATGAAGAATTTGCCGCTCTCATGACCTCTAAGTTCAAGATGTCTTCAATGGGAGAGTTGAAGTTCTTCCTTGGTTTTGATATCAAACAAAGAAGAGAAGGTACTTTCATCAACCAAGCCAAATACACTCAAGACATGCTCAAGAGGTTCAAGCTAAGTGATGTCAAGCCGGCCTCTACTCCAATGCCCACCAAGTGCCAACTTGACATAGATCCCAATGGTAAAGCGGTGGATCAAAAGGTATATCGCTCCATGATTGGCTCCTTGCTTTACCTTTGTGCATCTAGACCGGATATCATGTTGAGTGTGGGGATGTGTGCACGGTTTCAAGTTGCACCGAAGGAAAGTCACTATGTGGCGGTCAAGCGAATATTTCGGTATTTGGCTCATACCCCAAACTTTGGCTTATGGTACCCAAGAGGGGCAAACTTCAAGCTTGAGGGATTTACGGATTCCGATTGGGCGGGAGACAAAGTGGATAGGAAGTCCACTTCCGGAGGGTGCCAGTTTCTTGGGTGCTCTTTGGTGAGTTGGTCTTCCAAAAAGCAAAGTTGTGTATCTCTCTTGTCCACCGAAGCTGAATATGTGGCGGCCGGTAGTTGTTGTGCACAACTCTTATGGATGAGGCAAACTTTAAAGGAATACGGTGTCATTTGTGACAAAGTGCCTCTTTGGTGTGACAACGAAAGTGCCATCAAGATTTCTCTCAACCCGGTGCAACACTTCAAGACGAAGCATATTGAGATTCGGTATCATTTCATCCGGGATCACATTAGGCGAGGAGAGATCAAGCTCAAGTATGTCAACACTCATGATAACCTTGCAGATATTTTCACGAAGCCCTTGGATGAAGCAAGATTTCGCGAGTTAAGGCATGAGCTAAATATCATTGATTTGAGCAATGTGACTTGAACCCTTGCACACCCCACCCCACTCAACTTGGTGTCTAGATTAGATGTAGGCATGGACATAGGGGGAGTGTTGTTCTCTCAATGAACTCTCCCTCCCCCCATTATGCATAAATCGATCAACTCTTTCACATTAGCCATTTTTGATGGTATTTGTGCTTCAAAGATGAGTGTTGGTCATGGGCCCAAGGATAATTCTTCGCGGTGCCATAAAAATTGACTCAAACATTGGTGGCTCCGGCCACCGTCCTCTCCTGAGAGAGGGCCAGAGCTCGGTCTGTCTCGTGTGTTTGTTTTTGTTTGAGTGGTTTCTGGTCCGTTGTTTGTGTGTGTGCTGCCTGGTTGGTCTTCTCTTTCTCTTGCCCTTGCTTTCGTTTTTTTTGGAGCGTTAGCCTTTTGTTTAGGAGCAGTGTGGTTGCTGAAGCGGTACTACCGCTGGTGGCGCGCGGTACTACCGTCGTGAGGCGTGGGGCGGGGGTTATATCGGGGGTAGGGGGAGTTTTCTTTTCCCCCATACCCATTCGCTCGCCCCCTCGCTCTGTTCCTCTCTCCTCAGCAACCGGCGCCGCGGGAGGGCTCCGGCGGATCTCCCTCTCCGGGGCGCTCCTCTCCATTTCCTTCGGTGGAGTCGATCCCCACCGTTTCCTCTTGCCACGGATGCTGGTATTGCCCCCGTTCTCTTTTTCCTTGTGTCTAGATTTCCAATCTAGCTTCTTAAGGGCAATAGCAGTTGCATCTCTAGATTTTTGGCCAGATCTAGGCTTGAGTAGGATGGAGATTGCTTCTAGACAGTTTGGATTAGTGTTTGGTTGGAGTATTTTTGAATTTGGTAGGACGGTAGTACCGGATCTGACCACGGAAGTAGGAAACTGCTGTTTCCCCGCCTCGAGCGGTACTACCGCTTTCTCCAGAGCGGTACTACCGCTTGGAGCGGTACTACCGCTCTCTCCATAGCGGTACTACCACTGCAGGGTCACGGTACTACCGCCCCTCTACCAGTTTCCGTCATACTCCTACCTCTCAGTGATCTTTTGCTCGCGTTTTGTGGCTTACGCTCGTTCTCTCTGTTTTTTTCTTTTGCGTGTTTGTGTGTGTGGTTCCAGGTGATGAGGTTCCTGAGCATCAGGCTCGTCGTGTCAACCCCGGTCATGCCTCGTCCAAGCGCTACCGCACCACTGAGCCTGCCGGAGGATCTTCTAGTGCTCCACCTCCTCCTCAACTGCAGAAGAAGCCTGGGGTCAAGCCAAAGCCAGGCAAAACCATGCCAGAAATGCCGCCCAAGGAGTTCTGGGCAAGGCGCCGCCGCAACCCGTATGAGATCGACCAAGATCCCACTTTGGTCAACCGTCCGTTCTAGAACAGGTTCCAGTTTGCCATCTTCTTTGATGTCCTCAAAGCCAAGAAGAATCTCTATGTCAACATGCACTCCATCGACACCGAGCATATGGAGAACGATCCTGAATACTTTGGTGAAGCTCTTCAGATGTGCACTCAACTGAACATTCTCGGGATCATGCAGTTCAACAAGGACTACGATGCTGATATTGTGGCCCAATTCTATGCCACGGTTCACCTTGGGACTGATGAGGACAGGACACTGACTTGGATGACCAATGGCAAGTTGCTTTTAGTCAAGTGGAAAGCTTTCATGCAGTTGATTGGGGTGGAAGATCTAGGTCTTGAGTCTTCTGTCAGCTTTCGCCCCCACCGTCGCGCCAATGTCACTCACAAGCAAGCTTTATGGCCCTACTGCACTTTGAGGATCAACCCTGAGACGAAGAAGGAAACCTATGAGCTGCCTGCCTATCTGGATATCCTTCACCGTATCTTCAGAGAGACTCTTTTCCCTCGTATCGGGAATCTGGACCAGGTTCACTCCTATCTCGTGGACATGCTTCTCTTCTGCCAGCGTGAGAATGGACAGAACACCGGAGAGTCCTTGGATATCTCTCATGTTATGTGGTCCGAGCTGCTTTCTGCTATCTCCGAGCGCAAGTGCCCGATTTATGGTCCGTTCATTATGCTGCTCATTGAGAAGGCCTGGGATCGTGTCTATCCCAAGGTGCTGCTGGAGACTGGAGAGTTGGTCTCTCACGATGTCAAGCGTCTGAGGAAGAAGGATAACTGGGGCACTCAGGCCCCTAGGACTGGAGTTCCTTCATCTGCTGCTGCCATGGAGACTGAGGAGGAGATTGGGGCTGAGGCTGAGGATGAAGATGACGACTACGTGCCTTCTGAGATAGAGCCCTCTTGGGCCAAGAAGCTCAAGATCAAAGTGAAGAAGCTATTCTGCATGGAGTCTCACGGTCAGTACATGACTCATGTGGCTGAGAAGAAGGCCCGAGGTCGCCACAAGGAGCTCATGCATCAGATGGGTGCTATTGTGATTAGTGGTTCTGAGGATCAGCTTACCGAGGAGGAGGAGTGGATTCAGCAGCACTGCCCTTGGACTGATTCTGATGCTGAGCACTTCCCGGCTGACGATGGTGGCGCGGATGATCCCTCTGAGATGTGATGTGTGTCCCTCTTTTGCCCTCTCCTGGAGCCGTAGCAGCACTCCCTCTCCTTTTTGGTGTCTCGATGCCAAAGGGGGAGAGAGTTTAGGGATTTGTGCTTTGTGTCTTCCGTCTTCTGTGTTTGTGTTTTCGCCTGTTGCTTTATTTGGTTTGTGTCTGTGAGACCTAAGTTCTGGTTTTTGTCAGTGAGACCTAAGATCGAGTCATATGGTGTGAGACTTATGCTACCTTACCTTTCCAGTATCATTATCTATGTCTATCTAGCTTATGAGTTGCATCCTTATCCTGTTATCTATGTTGCTCTCATATATCTTGCTTAGGTAGTTGGTCTCTAAAATGTAGGGGGAGCATTGATCCTGGCATTTGTGCCGTGCAGTCCAAAGCACTTATCTAGGTAGCACACATCCAGGGGGAGCCCTTCTACATTTTAGGATGGTTGTGTTTTTGCGCTTATCCTTTATCTATCATATTGTGCAAATCCTGTATTGTCATCAATCCACCAAAAGGGGGGAGATTGTAAGGGCATATTTATCCGCAAGATGTTTTGGTGATTGATGACAATGCTTGTGCGGACTAATCGCGTGCGTTATGTTCTTTCAGAGATTCATCCTTTGGCACGAGACGATTTTCTCCCCTCGGTGTTTTATTCAAGACGGTGTAGCTCCTTCGTTTCGTTGTTGGTGTTCTAGTCTCGTAGGAGTCACCGTACTATCAAGAGGGGATCCGCTTTGGTAAGACTTGGGTGGAATCAACACGTGCACATCCATATCACACCCGTTGTTTTCTTTCCGCTTCATTGGAGCTGCCATTTTCCCCTTAGTATGCTTTGCTCTGCCCCAGCGGTAGTACCGCGACCCACAGCGGTAGTACCGCCGAAGCTCCCCAGTGGTAGTACCGCTCTCAGAGCAGTAGTACCGCTCCAAGCGGTAGTACCGCTCTCCGAACGCTAGTACCGCTTGGGGCCTTCGGCCGTAGTACCGCAGTGCTTCCGGGCTACTTCCGCCTCGATTCGAGAACGTTGTTTTTCGTGTCGGGTTTTGCGGTACTAAGGGCGGTAGTTGTGGCGGTAGTACCGCTCCAAGCGGTAGTACCGCCCCTACCCCCACGGTAGTACCGCCCTGTGGTCAGGCCCCTGTCAGCGCGGCAGTACCGCTGGGTTGAGCGGTAGTACCGCCCGGAGCGGTAGTACCGCCCTTCCCTAGCGGTAGTGCCGCTCTGTGCGGGGCTGCTCAGTGGGATAACGGTTGGATTGTTCCCCCTACTATATAAAGGGGTCTTCTTCCCCAAAGTTGACCTACCTCTTTCCCCCAAAGCTCCATTGTTGTTCCAAGCTCCATTTTCCCCCGATCTCTCTCCCTAGCCAATCAAACTTGTTGATTTGCTCGGGATTGGTTGAGAAGGCCCAGATCTACACTTCCACCAAGAGAAAGTTGATTCCCCCCACTTATCCCTAGCGGATCTTGTTACTCTTGGGTGTTGAGCACCCTAGATGGTTGAGGTCACCTCGAAGCCATACTCCATTGTGGTGAAGCTTCGTGGTGTTGCTGGGAGCCTCCAAGTGTTGTGGAGATAGCCCCAATCTTGTTTGTAAAGGTCCAGTTGCCGCCTTTAAGGGCTCCAATAGTGGAATCACGGCATCTCGCATTGTGTGAGGGCGTGAGGAGATTACGGTGGCCCTAGTGGCTTCTTGGGGAGCATTGTGCCTCCACACCGCTCTAACGGAGATGTACTTCCCCTTAAAAGGAAGGAACTTCGGTAACACATCCTCGTCTCCACCGACTCCACTCTTGGTGATCTTGTCCCTTTACCTTTGCAAGCTTACTTGAGTTGTATCTATTGCTTGCTTGTGTGCTTATTGTCTTTGCATCATATAAGTTGTCCACGTAGTTGCACATCTAGGCAACATATTTCATTGCAAGGTTTAAATTGTTAAAGAAAAGTTTAAAAATTGTTAGTTGCCTATTCACCCCCCCTCTAGTCAACCATATCGATCCTTTCAGCCGCTTCATCCGAGCAGTCATCGCACTCCTGATCCTAACGGTCTCCGTTTGCGAGGTACCCATCCTAATTTCTTTGAGGAGTCTGGCATTTAGTCTGGACAGCTGGGGGTCGAGCCTTAGCATGCTCTCTTCGACTTCGTCTGGCTTAAATTTGATCTCAATCAGCCCTTGTGCCTCGAGGACGTTCCCTTTTGCAGTCCTCTCGGCGTACATCTCTATGTGCTCAGGATTGATCTTGCTGTCCACCACAACCCATGCGCCTCCACGCAGCTCTCCAGCCTTTGGTATGTACACAAAAGCGGGCTGCTCATAAGTCCTCAGGTTCTCGACAATCATAGAACCAGCCTGAAGGATCCCTTCAAACAGATCCCTTTGCCCACCAGAAAAGCCTCTCCAGTTAGCAAGTATGAACAACGGGAGTTCTTCACGGTTGAAATCCAGCAGTGCCTGGGCCGTTTTCGCGGCCGAATCTGGGAACCACACCTGTCCTGCTTGAGGGACCAGACGCTCGGCAGAATCAGGCTGGCCAGGGTCAGCAGGGATCACCTGCATCATTGTCTGGGTTTCCACAACTATGACACCAACAGGAATCCCACCCACCCTTGCCCTTCCGGTAATAACAGTTTTTGCCCATCCTCCTAATGTTTCCACAAAGCTTTCTCTGTCAAAACATGTTAGAAGTATAAACGTGATTAGCATAGAGATTAGGAGATAGAGATAGACTTAGTTTAAACACACAATATCTTGCCTTGTACTCCAATCATCTTCTCACGTTGTACTCCTA
The DNA here is from genome assembly GCA_963921465.1 of Triticum timopheevii. Taxonomy (NCBI): domain Eukaryota; kingdom Viridiplantae; phylum Streptophyta; class Magnoliopsida; order Poales; family Poaceae; genus Triticum; species Triticum timopheevii. The sequence continues at coordinate 463,009,767 of OY997262.1, read as the reverse complement.
TATATACCCCATATGAGGGTCAGGACAATACAATATTCAGCCATCTTATAATTTTCACATAGTATTAGAACGGTTTGTCCAATGACACCGATCTTAGAACCTTCAACCACTTCCGCAGCACGCCGCCCCCGGGGAGATTAATTTCCTCTCCCAGGGGGCGCGGCACCCGGTATCGATCAATGATCGGATCGGTTCCTTAGACTAGATTAGATCCCAATTTCGAAAAATTTCAATTCTTAGATCAGATACAATTAGCCACAAATAAAATCCCTAGATTAGATCCTCACGACCCTCAAATCTCCGGTGAAAATCAGTGCAAAATCGGTGCATACGGCGGCGCACGGCACGATCCGTGCGCTCTATGTGCGCGAGTCTATGCAAGCAAGATCCAATCTGCAACGTATCAGCGCCGCTACCTGCGTTGAGCCTTCCAAGGCATCGACAGCACACCGCCCGCCGAGAGAAGACAAGGACGCACGGCGCCCCGGGACTCCAGCCAGCTGCCTCGCCCGCGCCCGAATCGCGCGGGGCACTGCATGCAGCCATGCATGTGCTCCGCGACTTCTCCGGTGCATGCATGCAACAGCAAATTGGCCCAGGATACAGATGGTAATTCTACATGGAGATACATGCATACGTGTTGTATGCTTCACAGATCAGATCGCGAATCCAAGCTACAGGCAGCGGTATCCACCACGGGAGGGCGACCTCCTCACCCGGCGTCAACACGACCAGCGACGCCATTACGACTCCACGCGCAACTGCACCGACATCAACGATCTGCACTGTGTTTGATGTGTATAGTTCATTGTGTACATCTTCATTGTATAAGGGGCTTTTCTGCACTTTCACACACATGTATATGTAATGGCCTTTGGCCCTCAGGAAATACTTGGTTGCTCATTATCCAACATGGTATCAGACGCTAGGTTAGCCTCTCTCCCTCTCACGATGAAACTCCGTGCTCGTACCTAGTCTCCCTCGTCCCCGCCCGCCGCCGGCCATCTCTCTGGCCGTCGCCGTCGTTACCGGCCGTCCCGCCGTCACCAGCTCGTCTGGCTGTCTGGCTCCTCTCGTTCGCGGCACGAGTCACGCGCAGCTCGCCCAGCTGGCGTCGTTCCGGCTCCATCCCGCCTCTGCCCGGCCGCCGTCGCCCCTCGTCCGGCTGGCCCTCGGCTCTCTGGCCGCCGCCACCCCCGGGACCACCCGTTCCATCGGCTCCCGCTGCTCCTGACCTCCGGCCGCCGCCGCCCCCGGCGCTCCCGCTGCACCGCCGCCCCCGGGGCTCCCGCTGGAACCTGGCTCGGGCCTCCCGCTGCCCCTGGTTCGGGCCTCCTCCCTCCAGCGCCCCGGCCGCGAGCAGGCCTCCTCCCTCGCGCGCCCCATCCACGGGCGGGTCCGGCCTTCCCTCCTTCTCGCCCCTGATTTGGTGAGACGCTCGATCCCGATCCAGTTTCTGCTCGGTTGACCAAAAAAAAGAGAGAAAGAGAAACAGCAGGAGCGATATCAGTATGTCGTCTTCGGGCTATGTGGTTGTTCCTCTCTGCTCAGTGATATTCGATGGCACCAATTATGCTGAGTTTCACTACTAGGGAAAAGCCTATACACAGAATCTTACCAGCAGCGCTCCCTAAAATACCACGCTACTGCTATTTAGCAGCAGCGCGTGTTAGGGAAACGCGCTGCTGACAGGAAAATAGCAGTAGCGCGTACACCGCGAACCGTGCTGCTGCTATAATTGCCATGACCTCGCCCCCGCTAGTTATAGCAGTAACGCGCTTTATTGAACAACGCTACTGCTATAGAAGTTAGCAGCAGCGCACTTATGGGAAAACCGCTACTGCTAAGATCAGCCCACAAGTTTAGTCCCACCTCGCTCCGTGAACAGGGTGTTTACCCCCTTAAATATGTTATTTCTGAAACTACCACAACCAGTTGGTCTTCACTGAACTCTATGTATAAAATTTATGGCCGCAATATGAGTCCTCTCCGGTTCCTACCGGATAGGACTCATATTGACAATTCAGATTGTACACAAAAAGATCATTGATGGCCAATGTATTTTTGCATTGACGCGTATTTTTTGTATAGTTACACTTAGCAGTAGCGATTTACGTGCAACGCGCTACTGCTATTCTGATTATCTGCAGCGCGTTTCGGCAAACGCGTTGTAACTATCCCTACATTATCCCCACGCACATGACCGGCGCCCTCACTCACACTCTCACTCTCGCCCCCCCCCCCCCCCCCCCCCGTGCCGATAACCGTCGTCGTGTGTCGCCGCCGCCGCCGCCTTCGTCCCTCCGCCGCCGAGGTACTCCCCTCCTTCCGTCCCTCCTCCCTCCTCCTCGCACATCCTCCCTCCGCCTGCGGCCGCCCCTCCCTCCTCCGCCGCCGCCCTCCTCCTTCCGCATGCGGCCGCCCTCTCCCTCCTCCACCGGCAGCCCTCCTCCCACCGCCCTCGACCTCGCCGCCCCTAGCTACCTCTCCGTCGCCCCCACTCCCTGCCACTAGTTAGTACTAGATTTAGTAGTTGTAGATGTTAATTTAGGGTTCATAGCTAGTACTAGATGTTAATTTAGTTAGTACTAGATTTTTAGTAGTAGTAGATGTTAATTTAGGGTTCATAACTAGTTTAGTAAGTAAATTAATAAACTAGTTGAAGTAGTTCACTACAGGAATCAGCTACTTTGCCATCAGCCACGGCGGACGGCAAAGGCACGGATGGTGGACAGCAAAGGTCTTTGCCGTCCGCCGCGGACGGCAAAAGTGGACGGCAACGTACGGGACGGCAAAGAGCTACATTGCCGTCCGCTTCGGGCGGCTGATGGCAAAGGGTCCTTTGCCATCAACTGCCGACAGCAAAGAATACTGACGGCAATAATTGCGCTGTTACTCCGTTAGGTGGTTAACGGCAAGCCTTTGCCGTCGGCGCTGACGGCAAACATCGGAAGGCCTTTGCCGTCCGCCGCTGTAGGCAAAGTTTTTTTCTCTTTGCCGTCAGCCACTGTTGGCAAACTGACCAAATAGGTCAGCCTCCCAGGAAGCACAGTTGCCTGCCACGTGGCCTCTTTGCCGTCCGCTGCTGATGGCAAAGAGACCTTTGCCGTCGGTGGCTGACGGCAAAGAGCCTGCATATTGGCTCTTTTTTCTGTTTTTTTTAAATCCAACAATTTTCACAACAAATATATATGACATATATAGATATATTTCACAGAGCTATTTAACAGCACATAAGTTTCATCGTACATACATATATAGTTCCATCCACTCATACATAGCAAGTTCCATCAAGATAGCAAAGTTGCACATACATATTACAATGCAAAGTTTTATCAAGATAGCAAGTTCCATCGTAGCAAGCTAGAACAATACTAGAAGAGAATGAAATTAAAAACAAGCACTCCATCATAGCAATCTAGCTTCCGAGAAGTGAATGAAATCTGCAAAATGGCAAATAAGAAAGTTAGGAAAAGGTGACTAGAAGAAGAAGACTAGAAGAAGAAGCACGCCATCGTTTGTGAGGTAACTTAGGTGAAATGGATCGTTTATGAGCTAACTTAGGTAAAATGCATCATTTTAGAGCTAATGTAGGTAAAATGGATCGTTTATGAGCCAACTAAGCTAATTATGCTGTTTTTTTTACATAAGTAAGGTAAGTACGTGTCATTATTGAGCAAACCTAGTTAACTAAGCATATTATAACTAACTTAGGTCATTTTGGAGGAAACAAAGCTAAGTATAGATCGTTTTAGAGCTAACTTAGGTAAAATGACTGGTTTTGGAGGTCAGTAAGCTTATTAAGTCATTTTGCAGGAAAAGAAGCTACATCTAGGTCATTAAGGTAAGCATATTGGATGAAATAAAGCTAAGTCTAGGTCTTCATGCTTTTGTTAAGCAAAAAACTAGAGAAACTTACCTTGATCATGGAGGTGTGGGAGCGGGCTGGCTCAGGCCAGTAGCTGGAGAAGGATCGTGTGATGCTTGTGTGGAGTAACGCTGCACCAAAGATCATTTCCAATGTTTCGTTAGCATGATGACACTCAAATGTTAAGACTAGCAAGTAACGTCCATTCAAATTAAACTCACCGTGGTCTCAGGAGCAATCTCTGGATCAATGGCTATGGAGCCACGGGACCTCCCGCCACTAGATATCATCACCTGCTCTAGATTGTAGGGGATCTGGCTCGGGTGAAACTCCTCCCCTTTCCTCGCCTTCCCCTTGACTTGCTTGTAAGAGGCGGTGTGGGCCATGGCATACAGGTCGTACCCCTCTGGCACCTTATCCGTCTTATTGTAGCATGCCTGAAAGAGAGAAACAAAGTAAATTAGTAATTAAAGGGCTCAAGCTAGAATGATGAATGAATTGCATTAATAATGAAGCAAACCACATTACCCAATTCCGCCCGAACTGATATAAGCTGGAGCTACCTTGATGGTGTGGCACACCTTCAATTTGGGCACGTTTGTCCTTGGCCTCAGTCGGCTCCCCTTCCATATTTCAACACCTGCCGTGACAAAGAGTAAACGAAATTAGTACAACATAAAAAAATACCGACATGAATAATAATATGTATATCACTTAAGTGTATCATCATCAAGTACAACATAAAAAAATTGAATACCTAACACTACTAATAATCTCGATCAGTATCATCAATAAATGCATAATCATCATCATCACTATAATCAATGACGGGATCATAGGGTTCAGTGGCATCAACATGTGGAAGGCCACCTTTACGTAATCGGTCAAGCATTGAGAGGTCGTCCGCAGCAGTAACCTCTTCTTGTTCCGACTCTTCTTGTTCCTCCTCTGGGGTGATGTGGGATTCACTGTCGCTGTCTACTTCAATGTTTTGGGGTGAAGTATACCGGTTCTTGAAACGCTTTTTGGAAAGACGTGTCTCTTGGAAGAATTCTCCTTCATATGTGTCTGGGTTAATGTGAGGTTCATAATCCTCTTCCTTTGGGGGAGGCAGTCTAGCACGTGGCGGCACTTCATAAACGACATCCTGACCTTTCAGATTCGGATTAGTTTGGCAGGCCCAGGGTAGATAGAATACTTGGCTCGCCTGTTGAGCCATAATATAGACATCAGGAACATCTAAATGGGTGCTTTGGTTGATTTCAACTAGCCCTATATGTTCATGAGTCCTTCTAGTCTCCTTCGGCTGAAACCAATAACATTTGAAGACTACGACATTCGGTGGGTTTTCACCATAGAATAGAAGTTCATAAATTGCTTCAACTCTCCCATAATACTCGGTACCTCCTTCGCCGATAGCAGATACACAACAATTTGTAGACTTTCGGTCGGCCATAGATAGCTCTTTGCCATAGCTACAAAAACAATACCCGTTGATGTCGTATTTGTCAAATGAACGGACCTTATAGTCAAAACCATTAGCGACTTGTCTCAATTCGGCGTCCATAGACTCTGAATTAGCCTACAAGTTTAATATGAAAGGATTGTTGCATTACGCACAAATTAGTGATTGAAATGAAATTGTCTAATAGAATTTACCGTTTGTTTGAACCAAGAGATGAAATCGGGATAGCCACCTCCTTGCTTTGCGAGAAGCTCATACTCTTCAATGGAATCCTTTTGGATCACCGCTCCATACGAGAATAGGGCGACGTATCGACTGTATGAAATATCCAGGAATAAGAGCAGTTCAAAGGAAATAGAAGTTGCGAAACAATGTACCGAGAACTTACTCGATGTACGGCCACACTTCTATCAGGTTGTTGAAGATATACAACGAAATGGTCCGCCATTCTTCATTATCCAAAGATACTGGATTTGAAACACTGGCTGGTGCGAGATTGCCTTTGAATAGGCTGAGGTTGGATCCACCCTTTTTAGGCTCGTTAGCATTGTACCGAGGCTTCGGATTATGCAAATGACGGTTTTTGGTTTCGTAGTGTGCTGTCATGAAGTTTGCCGCCTCCTCATTGATGAATGCCTCAGCCATAGACGCTTCAATTCTACGTTTATTTTTACATTTTTTTCGAAGCGTCTTCTGCATCCTCTCAGTTGGGTAGCACCAACGATTTTGCACGGGCCCCCCCAATCTTGCCTCGGTCGGGAGATGCAAAATCAAATGCTGCATTGGATTAAAGAAGCCCGGTGGAAAGATCTTCTCTAACTTGCAGATCAACTCTGGCGCCAACTCTTCCATTTCTTCTAGCACGCCAGGCGATAGTTCTTTCGCACAAAGAACACGGAAGAAATAGCTGAGTTCTGCCAGTATTAGCCATTCATCCTCAGGGATGAAGCCACGCAACATCACCGGCATTACCCGCTCAATCCATATGTGCCAATCATGACTCTTGAGACCAAATATCTTCAATTTATCAAGACTCGCTCCCCTCTTTAGATTCTCTGCATACCCATCGGGGAACATCAACTGCATTTTCACCCACAAGATAATTTCCCTCATAGCTGGCCTTCCAAGATTGAACCATGCCTTTGGCTTCGTCCAGTTCTGCTTTCCTTTCGGTTCTTTCATGTTTTGTAACGGCCTATCACATAGCGCCTCCAGATCGACTCTAGCCTTAGTATTATCCTTTGACTTCCCATCTATGCCGAACAATGTACCAAAAAGTGCCTCGGCGATATTCTTCTTAGTGTGCATCACGTCGATGTTGTGTGGGCAAAGGAGGTCTTTGAAGTAAGGCAGATCCCATAAGCATGTTTTGTGAGTCCAGGCGTGCTCAGAATTATACCCCTTGAAGTACCCTGGACGCTCTGGATCTGGCTCGAGAGCGTTTAACTGATCCAGGGTCTGTTGGCCTGTCAACGCAGGTGGTGCAGAGTTTTTTACAACTCTACCTCTGATGAAGTTCTTCTTGTCTTTCCTGAACTTATGGCGAGGATCCAGGAACTGTCTATGCATGTCGAAGCAAGAAAACTTGCGACCGGCCTGAAGCCAATGAAACTCAAGAGCTCCCTTGCATGTGGGGCACGGGAACCTTCCATGCACACACCAGCCAACGAATAGCGCATACGCCGGCAAGTCAATCGTCGAGTACATGTACCAGACACGCATTATGAAGTTTTGTTTGCTATAGGCGTCGTATGTCTTGAACCCATTATCCCAGGCTTCTTACAATTCGTCCTTAAGCGGCTGCATGTACACATTCATATTTTTCCCCGGATAGTTGGGCCCTGGAATTATCAACGTCAGGAAAATGTTCTTTCTTTGCATAATCTATCCGGGGGGGAGATTGAGTGGAAAGACAAATACGGGCCAACAACTGTATTGGGCTGCCGTCATACCAAACACACTGAACCCATCGGTGCTGATGCCGACTCGAGGTTGCCTCGGATCTGCCGCTTTGTCAGCATGTAATTCATCAAACTTTTTCCACGCAACACCATCCTATGTGTGTACCATCATCAGATTACCATCTACATCTAGTTCGGTTCTTTTGCCTATTTTGTGCCATGTCATCTGTTTGGCCGTCTCTTCGACCATGAAAAGACGTTGAAGTCTTGGTACGATTGGCATATATCGAAGAACACTAACAGGGATTTTGGTTTGTGTCTTTCACCCATACCGTTGTCTACCACAATATACCTCGAACACTTGCAAATGGGACAATAGTTCAAGTCCGCATAGTCAAGCCTAAATAAGGCACATCCTTTCTCACAGGCATGTATCTTCTCATAGGGCATTTTCAGTGCACGGAGGATTTTGTCCGACTAGTACAGGTTTGCAGGCATTACATGGCCTTTGGGTAGAAAGCGTCCAAATACTGTCATAATTGCGTCATAGCATTCTCTGCCCAAATTGAACTGAGCCTTCAAAGCCATTACTTGTGAGATGGCATCCAACTGACAAAGCTCAGTGTGCTCATGGAGCGGACGTTTTGAAGACTCCAACATTTCATTGAAGGCCTTTGCAGATTCCTCCATATCCTCGTTCGAATCCCGAGCATCATCATAGTCTTGCACCATGTTTTTCATCCCGGTACCATGCTCGTCGGTGCGACGATGATCCACCTCAGCTCGGTCACGCTGGGCAGACTCACCATGAAATGTCCACACCGTATAATCGGGCGTAAAACCATTCTTCTGCAGGTGTTTACCATTTCAGCCTCTGTCCTCTTTTCCCAATTGCCGCATCAGAAACAGGGGCACCAAGTTTTCCTCTGGCCATTTGCAAATGCGGCTTGCACAAACCCCTTGGTTTTTGTGAACCATTCAGCGCTCCATTTGTTCTGACCAGTGTGACTGGTATACATCCACGCACGATCACTCATCTTGACTTTCAGAGCTACTGGACACACAACAATTATATATATAATTCACCATGTATATATTCATCAGTTGATCTACTTTGTCAATTTTATTACGTCCATGCAACCTACACTCTAATAGGTAATGATAGGTCCTAATCCCACCCGAGTATGTGTAGATTGGGTTCATTTTCCCAAGCTATGCTCCGGATCCGACGCAAAATTTCGGCAGCACCTCCCCGCTGTTCTCCTGATACACGTCTCTGCAATAAACAGAGAGGATGTGTACCCGGAGAACAACAGGGGAGGCACTGACGAAATTTATGCGTCGGATCCGGAGCAAAGCATATGGGAAAACGAACCCAATCTACACATACTCGGGCTGTCCATGGATAGCGTTGGACAATTCAAAAGAATCAAGGTTATAAATATGCAAATGCATGCATATTTATAACTATGACGCTTTCGAACGGGAGACACATATTGGTTACGCATACTGATGATTCAAGACACATATATAGCTAGCTACCAAATTTCATGTCATTTGTGCAAATAATTAATGGGGGAGAAGGACATGTCATTTGTGCTCACCCACGAACGAAGGGGCAGAGCTCGTCAAACGCACGGCGAGGTCGTCGAACACCAAACCTCGCAGCGATGAAACAACTGCACATTTAAATCTACCCAATCAACACAATTATATATGATGTTTTTCATAACAAAATCGAAAAATATATGACCTAACTAATAAGTCACAAATATATAACCCCGTCGGCCTCTGGAAGGCCAAAGAGCACCTTTTCGGGAGGTTTAGGGGTTCGGGGTGTCATGTCGGTGTCGGGGTGCTGTTTCGGGGTCAGGGTGTCGTGTCGGGGTGTCGGGGTGTGGTGTCGTGGTCTGTGTGTCGGGGTGTGGTGTCGGGGTCGGGTGTCGGGGTCAGGGTGTCGGGGTCAGGTGTCGGGGTGTGGTGTCGGGGTCGGGGTGTCGGGGTCAATGGTCGGGATGTTTCCTTCCATCCTTCTTCTTCTTTCCTTCTCTTCTTCTTCTTTTTTCTTCTTCTTTCCTTTCTTCTTCTTCTTCTATCCTTCTTCTTCTTTCCTTTCTTCTTCTTTCCTTTCTTCTTCTTCTTCTTTTTTCATCTTTTTTCTACTTCTTTTACTTCTTTTCTTTTCTTCTATTCTTCTTCTTCTACTTCTTCTACTTCTTTTCTTCTTCTTCTTTTTCATCTTTTTTCTACTTCTTTTCTTTTCTTCTTTTTCATCTTTTTTCCACTTCTTCTTCTTTTCTTCTACATATTCTTTTTTCTAACACTAACACTAAATTTTCTTCTTTTCTAACACTAAATCTAACACTAACACTAACACTAACAATTAAACAGCAAAAAAAACAGAAAAAAAACTCACCGGAGCAGGGGGCGACGCTGGCGCCGGGGTGGTGGGTGGGTGGGGGGGCGGTGGGGCTCCGGGGCAGTAGGATGGCCGGGCGGCGGGGGCGGGGGCGGGAGGGGCAGGGGCAGCGCCGGGCGGCGGGACGGTAGGGGCGGTGGCGGGTGGGGGAGGGGGTGGGGGCGGCGGCGGCGCCGGGCGGCGGGGGCGGCGAGGGCAGGGGCGGCGCCGGGTGGCGGGGGCGGCGCCGGGCGGCGGGGGCGAGGGCGGCGGGGGAGGGGGCGGAGGAGGTCGAGGGAGAGAGATGAATAACGGGCGGGGGAGGGGGCTCGGCCGTTAGTTAGGTTAGTTAGGGTAGCCTTTGCCGTCCGCCCTCCTTTGTCGTCCGCTTTTGTTCATATTTTCCGTCTGCGGCGGACGGCAAAGCGGGGGGACGTTAAGTATTTTTTAACCAGCTCCTCAGTGCCCCCCTCCCTCTTTGCCGTCTGCTAGCGGACGACAAAGAACAGGTTGATGGCAAAGGCTTTCTTTGCCATCAGCCAGTTCTTTGCCGTCTGCTTTCGGGTAGCTGATGGCAAAGAGCTTCTTTGCCGTTTGCTAGCTGACGGCAAAGAGCTGGCAGATGGCAAAGTAGCTGATTCCAGTAGTGGTTGAATTAATAGAACTAATGTATTTTTAGTAAGATAATTAATACAACTAGTTGATCTACTTTATTTTTAGAAAGAACTAGTTTGTTCTATTTATAGTAAGTTTATATTTAGTAAGAACTAGTTGAATTAATAAAACTAGTTGAACATGTCATATTTGTTGTTATTTTTTAGTTTAAGCAATTATTCGGGATGTATTAGTGATAACTTATATGGTTTCAGGTGACCACCGTCGTCCCCGTCACCGACCCCCTCCGACATCCCCGCCGTCGTCCCCGTCACCGACCCCCTCCGACATCCCCGCCGTCGTCCCCGTCACCGACCCCCTCCGACATCCCCGCCGTCGTCCCATTCACCGACCCCCTCCGACATCGAGGTGAGACCAGCCAAATATCCTTGTATATCTTGTGTTGTTGCTCAAATAGGATATGTGGTTGCCCAAGTGGCCCTTCATGTTCAGTTTAAATCTCCGAGTGGCCTATGTTTTGCCGGAGTGTTGATTAATTTCCGTTCCGGTAAATTTCAGGCGCTCGATATGTCCTTTTTTAGCAAAGGTCATGCCGGATTTTTTCGTGAATTCTGGCATGACTTGTGCTAGAATATGTACAAGTTTAATCTTTGAATTATGAACGTAGGAAATGTCGTACTCGGACGACGACAGTCTCCCGGGGGAGTGTAGCTGGTGCCACGACGATCGAGGTATGTGCGACAGGTTCGTTCGGCTGGACGAAGATCGGCGCTTCAGCATTAAGCTCGAGGAGACCTTCGATTGTGAAACGGTACGCAACAACGACAAGTGTTTTTTTCGTAATTAAGCATGACTTCAACTATTTCAACGTCTAATTTTCATATTTTACAATTCGACTAGCTTATCCCATGCCATGCAAGACGCGATGTCTTGGAGAAGATGGATTTTAAAGACCATGAAAATTTCGAAACAAAGAAAATAAACCTAAGGACCCATCATGATATGGATTTTGAAGTAAATCTGTGCAATGCTCAGAGCGTAACCCATTTTGGTTGCCAAAATTGGGAAGCACTTTGCAAAATGTATGGTGTTTATGAGGGTGTGATTGTCACCATGGATCTTGGTGATCCTGACATCGAGCAAGACAATATGGACATTTGGGTCCTTGTTGATACGCTTCCGATTGTACCGCTATGTGAGTTTCTCAAACATAGTTATTAACTAATTTATAGTGTTTATTTCAAAATAGTTGATAGCTTATTTCCATTGACAGCTTATTTTGATTCTTCAAAGACTGTGCAGAAGATGGTAGATAAAACCCACTACACCGATGGCACCGAGTTAACGTATAAGGAGAAAAATCATCTGATCGCATTTTGTACTCTTCTTGAGAATTACAATAACTATTATCGAACTCCTCCAAATTATGGTGAATACGTGCCACTAGTGCATGTGTTGAACCACGGTAACTTCTCTGGAGATACGCTGGTAAGATTCTTTACTATTACGACATCCGTGCATCTTTTGCATACTTCTAATTAAAAATAGTACATCATTGCTAACTATGAAGTTATTATTATGTTTTTCAACAGAAACTCCCGGTGGATTGTGTGCCTCATCTGATGTCTCTGCATGGTCGCCTCTCAGTTCTGAACATACTGCCAGGTAAATCTACGGAGCTCACCTGTGCATATCGGATTTCTAAAACCCGTGAACACATGTTCATCAAAGAATGGAAGAAATGTATGGACATTCGCAAGGAGGTTCTTGGAAGTAACATTCAGCGAAAGGCAAGAATTGGAGACAGGCTAATCTCCATTCTCCATAATGGAGAGTCAGGGGCTATTTGTTTTTTGCTATTTTACCTTAGAAAATGTAGTAGGTCTTAATCGAATGTAATAGGTCCTATGAGGTACAATATGTTTATTATGTGGTAATGTGTTAGAGTTGATAATGATGATCTTGAGGAGGTGTTATGTGATGTCAATGATGAAAACGATGATCTTGAGGAGGTGTTATATGACAATGATGTATTATGATGATAAGTTGTTAATGATATGATGATGATGATGATATTATTATATCATTGGGTGAAAGAACCGCGGATTAGTTTCAAGTGGATGGACATCCACTTGAAACTAATCTGCGGTTCTTTCCCCCCGTGATGTAATAACTTATTATGATGAGTTAAACAATCTCTAAATTCCTGTTGTATGAAAACTTGTGTAAAGGTGTATGAATACAACATGAAATAAAAAAACAAAATACTAAATAATAGTAGTAGCGCGGGAAAGGAGAAGCGCTACTACTAATTACCAGTAGCGCGGTTCTGGAAAAGCGCTACTACCAAGTCAATTTATCAGTAGCGTGGGTCCAGGCGCGCTATACCTAAGCATTAGCTGTAGCGCCTTATCAGTAGCGCTCCTGCCCGCGCTACTGATAGGCCTAAAACCCGCGCTGCTGCTAGGCTTTTCCCTAGTAGTGTTTGTGGGATTCATGCGTATCCATATGCGCGGGCTCCTTCTGTGGGGTGTTCTCTCTGGTGAGGTACCCTGTCCGTCCTGCCCTATTGCTCCGGTGGCTCCCGTTCCGCCGGTACCACCGGTACTTGCTCCTGATGCTTCTCAGGATGATCGGGATGCAGCCAAGGCCCTTGATGATGCTGCAGTTGATGCCTATGATCAGCAGGTATCTGCTTATTCTGTTGCCCTTTCAGTCTACCGGGATGATCTATCTGCTTACACTCAGTGGTGCAATGATGATGCTCGATCTGCTGCTGTTCTTACTGCGAGTGTCCTCCCTTAGTTTGCTTCGGAGTTCATGGACCTTGGCACTGTTGCAGCGATGTGGTCCTATCTTTGTCAGTGCTATCAGCCCTCTGGCGATGCTTTATACCTCTGTGTGGTGCGTTGGGAGCATGCTCTTCAGCAGGGTGACTCGTCTGTTGATGAGTTCTATTCACAGTGCTCTGCCATCTGGCGTCAGCTTGACTCACTGCGGACAGTCGTTTGTGGCACTTGCCGTTGCTGTCATACTACGCGGTCTGACTTGGAGTTTCAGAGGGTTCATGAGCTCTTATCTCGTCTCCGCTCTGAGTTTGAGCCCCGACGTGCTCACTTGCTTGCTCGTGGTCGTGTTCCTATCTCAGAGGTGCTTGCCGAGCTTCGTGCTGAGGAGACCCGCCTTCGCTCTGCTAGATTGCTGGTGGTCCCGTCTGTGTTGGCTGCTCGCGCTCCTGTGTCGTCTGCTCGGCTCACCGCTCCACCGCTCCTCCCCACACCTTCAGGGGGGTGAGTCGACCTGCTTACACTGAGAGGGGCCGGTCGTGCCGTGACACCTTCTGTGGCTACTGCTCTCGGCCAGGTCACCCAGAGTCTGATTGCCGTGAGAAGAAGCGAGACCAGCGGCGCCCTTCTTCCAGTGGGACTCCTGGATCTTCCTCGGCTCCGTCACTCACTGACCAGGACATTGTGAGGCTCAAACGTCTCTTGGCCTCCTCAGGCTCTTCGTCGACTGGTTCAGCTGCTGCTGTGACTGCAGCCACTTCTCCACCACCGCAGGCACCTACACAGTCAGGTACATCTTCGTGGGTTTTGGATTCTGAAGCCTCCTTCCATATGTCTTCTGATTCTTCTGTACTGTCTTCTCTTCGACCTCTTGATTCGCCCATTAATGTTTTTACTGCCGATGGCACATCTCTTCCTGTTGCTAGTCGTGGTATTCTTTCCACTCCTTCTTTCTCTGTTCCGAGTGTTTCACATGTTCCTCGTCTTACCATGAATCTCTTTTTCGCTGCCCAACTTACTGATTCTGGTTGTCGTGTCATTCTTGATACCGACTCTTGCTCCACTCAGGATCGTCACACCAAGGCTTTGGTTGGAGCTGGCCCTCGGCGCCGTGAGTCAGAGGGCCTTTGGGAGGTTGACTGGCTTTGTGTTCCTTTCGCTGCCCCCACTTCTACCAGCTCCCATGCTCTTGCTGCCTCTTCGTCTGCGTCCTTCCAGCAGTGGCATCATCGCCTTGGTCACATCTGTGGCTCTCGCTTGTCTTCTTTAGTTCGTCAGAGCCTCTTAGGGTCTGTATCTGGAGATGTTTCCTTACATTGTAATGGTTGAAGACTTGGCAAACAGACTCAGTTACCTTATCCTACTAGTGAGTCAGTATCTCAGCATCCGTTTGACTTAGTTCATTCTAATGTATGGGGTCCTGCTCCCTTTGATTCGAAAGGTGGTCATCGCTACTATGTTTTGTTTATTGATGATTTCTCTCGCTACACTTGGCTCTACTTCATGAAATCTCGTAGCGAGGTTCTCTCTATATACAAACGTTTTGCTGCCATGGTTCACACTCAGTTTGCCACGTCCATTCGTACTTTTCGTGCTGACTCCGCTGGGGAGTATATCTCTCAGCTGTTGCGTGGTTTTCTAGCGGAACAGGGTACTCTTTCCCAGTTCTCATGTCCTGGGGCTCATGCTCAAAATGGCGTTGCCAAACGCAAGCATCGTCATTTGCTTGAGACGGCTCGTGCGCTAATGATTGCTGCTTCCCTTCCACCCCATTTTTGGGCTGAGGCTGTTTCCGCATCCACCTATCTCATCAACATTCAGCCATCGACTGCTCTTCAGGGTGGTATTCCTATGGAGTGTCTCACTGGTCGTTCTCCTGACTACTCAGCTCTTCGTATGTTTGGATGTGTGTGCTATGTTCTTCTTGCCCCCCGAGAATGCACCAAACTGACTGCTCAGTCGGTTGAGTGTGTCTTCCTTGGCTACAGCGATGAGCACAAGGGCTATCGATGTTGGGATCCTATAGGTCGTCGCTTGCGCATCTCGCGTGATGTGACTTTTGACGAGTCTCGTCCTTACTACCCATGTTCTTCTTCCTCGAGTTTCTCTGTCGATGACATTTCTTTCCTCCTCCTTCCCGATACACCCCGCTACGTGCCTCCTGTGTCACCTCTTCCTCCGACACCTCTCATTCCTTCTCATTCACCACAGAACCCGTCTTCTCCATGCTCCTCCTCCACCTCTCCACCATCCTCTCCAGTCCATCGTCCTCTCTCCCCGTTTCCCTTCCACTATACTCATCGATCTCGTACTGAGGATGTCTCCTCTGATGAGCCTTCCACCTCTGCTGCACCTCTCACGCCTCCCTCGGTTCACAATCTCCATGCTCGGCCTCGCCCTCCACCTGATCGCTACTCCCCTGATCAGTACAGTCTCTTTGTTCTTGCTGAGCCCACTTCCTATCGGACTGCCATGCCTCAGCCTGAATGGCAACTTGCGATGGCCGAAGAGCTTGCTGCTCTTGAGCGCTCTGGCACATGGGATCTGGTTCCCCTTCCTTCCGGTGTCCATCCCATCACCTGCAAGTGGGTCTACAAGATTAAGACTCGCTCCGACGGTTCTCTTGAGCGCTACAAAGCTCGTCTTGTGGCCCGTGGTTTTCAGCAGGAGCAGGGGCGCGATTATGATGAGACATTCGCTCCTGTGGCCCACATGACCACTGTCCGCACTCTTCTTGCTGTGGCTTCTGTTCGTCAGTGGTCCATCTCTCAACTTGATGTTCAGAACGCTTTTCTCAATGGTGAGTTGCGTGAGGAGGTTTATATGCAGCCACCATCGGGGTACTATGCTCCTGATGGTATGGTCTGTAGACTTCGCCGCTCCCTATATGGTCTCAAACAGGCCCCTCGCGCCTGGTTTGAGCGTTTTGCCTCTGTGGTGACTGCCGCTGGTTTCTTGCCCAGTAATCATGATCCAGCATTGTTTGTTCACACGTCTCCTCGTGGTCGGACTCTTCTCCTTCTCTATGTTGCTGACATGATCATCACTGGTAACGACTCTGATTACATTGCCTTTGTTAAGGCTCGTCTTCACGACCAGTTTCCCATGACTGATCTTGGTCCACTTTGCTATTTTCTTGTGATTGAGATCTCCTCGACCTCTGATGGCTTCTACATCTCCCAAGAAAAATATATTCAGGATCTTCTTGCTCGCGCTGCTCTCGGTGATGAGCGCACTGTTGTCACTCCCATGGAGCTCAACGTTCAGCTTCGTGCCTCTGATGGTGACCCTCTTCCTAATCCCACTCGCTATCGTCACCTTGTTGGCAGTCTTGTCTATCTTGCTGTTACGCGTCCTGACATCTCCTATCCTGTCCACATTCTGAGTCAGTTCGTTTCAGCCCCCACCTCTGTCCACTATAGTCATCTACTCCGTGTTCTATGATATCTTCGTGGCACGATCTCTCAGCGCCTTTTCTTTCCCCGCTCCATCTCTCTTGAGCTCCAGGCCTACTCTGATGCTACCTGGGCTAGTGATCCCTCGGACCGACGCTCGCTGTCTGCTTATTGTGTCTTTCCTGGTGGCTCTCTTATTGCCTGGAAGACAAAGAAGCAGACTGCAGTTTCTCGCTCGAGTACAGAGGCTGAGTTGCGGGCCATGGCTATGTTGACGGCTGAGGTGATCTGGTTACGGTGGTTACTTGAGGACTTGGTGTGTCTGCTACTACCTCAACTCCTCTACTGTCCGACAGTACGAGTGCTATCAGTATTGCGCGTGACCCGGTGAAGCATGAGCTCACCAAGCACATCAGCGTGGATGCCCACTCTGTGCGTGCTGCTGTGCAGGATCAGACTCTCGCTCTTCACTATGTGCCCTCTGAGTTACAGTTGGCTGACTTCTTCACGAAGGCACAGACTCGAGCGCAGCATGGGTTTTTCCTCTCCAAACTCAGTGTTGTTGATCCACCATGAGTTTGAGGGGGGGGGGGGGGGGGTTGTTAGATGTGTATAGTTCATTGTGCACATCCCCATTGTATAAGGGGCTTTTCTGCACTTTCACACACATGTATATGTAATAGCCTTTGGCCCTCAGGAAATACTTGGTTGCTCATTATCCAACACACTGCATCATGCCAGACATCACCGACGCGAACAACTACATCAAGCTGTACGGCACCGTCAAACTACGAGCAAGCCTTCGACACCATCGTCGCCACCAAGGACGCCTTCAAGCGACGATCGTCGTCAACACGCATGCTGCTTCATCACCTACACATCATCATCAAGGTCTTCATCAACAACTTCGTTAACACACCGCCGCCGCCTCGTCCACAAGATGGACAACTAGCGTTCTCTGACAAATTTTTCTGCAAGACGCGACCTCAACGACGGCAATGACCGCGTCATCCACGACGGCACGACTGCATCGACAAGGCGTCACTACAGTGACGACCCCAGCACGGCCACACGGTTCTGGCAAAGCCGATGTGTGCTCGATGGCCTTCCTCCGGTCTTGGCAAAACCGGTGGATTCATCGCCAACGACACCCTCTGACATCTGCAAGGTGCACCGTCCATGTCTGCAGCTCCGTCATAGCGCATTTTTTTGCGCCTCCGGCTTTGTGCGGCTTCATCATCCACGACGACCACGACTACCTCGGCCATGGCTACATCACCATGATCGGCTACCTCGACATTAATGACTACGTCTACAGCAACATATCGGCAACAACTCCAGTCAACAACATCCGCGTCGTAACCAGTGTTCACGCCACTCCCGCTGTGACTGCGGGAGGGAAGAGAGGAGAGACAAGGAAGGCACCAGAAGGGGACAGAGTCACCGCCCTAGGTGCCGACCCATCAGAAACACAGTTGATGATGGCGCAGCGGAGAAGATGACGAAAGCACAAGACTTCAAATCCAGTCGTACTCGTCCGCTTCACTCCCGCTACGACTGAGGGGGAATGTTAGAAGTATAAACGTGATTAGCATAGAGATTAGGAGATAGAGATAGACTTAGTTTAAACACACAATATCTTGCCTTGTACTCCAATCATCTTCTCACGTTGTACTCCTATATATACCCCATATGAGGGTCAGGACAACACAATATTCAGCCATCTTATAATTTTCACAAAACATACCATCCTACCACCTGCCTCCTTGAGTATCCTCCTGAATGCCACAGATGGCTGCACGGGCATCACATGAATTCTCCGGCAAATATGTTACAGGTCTCTCCGGTGGATCAAGAGGTTTCAGAACAGGAAGAGGACCGCCGACATACTGAGGTACATAGCTGAGCCATTTCAAGATAGCAGAAACACCTTCAAGATCATCTGACACTGTGAGATGGGCAACTCCATTTGCAGCCATGATTTTGGGGCCACCCAGTTGCAACTAAGAGCTATAAACCTCACGTCCCAGAAGCTTGTTCAGTGGAGAAAACCCAGTTAAAATAATTGGTTGGTCAAGACGTTGTATGCAGCGCAATCCTAACTGAGCAAGATAAGCCCCAATTCCAACAGCTCGTCCAGTCACAAATGTCAGAGTAAACGTCTCTCTATATGCCTTAGAGTAAGCACTGGCAATAGCACCACATCCATGTAGATTCTCACAACTGATTCCATCCTCTTTCCCAACAATGGTATCAACGACCCATCTGGTTTCTCCGTTTTCCAGTTTTAGCTCATGGGCTATAAGCCTATAACCGAGGAGCTTAGACGTGAATAATCTTGTTCTGCAAGGTAGATGTAGTGAAAACCACGTTCAGGGCTCTCATCATCAGACCATCCGACATGGAAGCATGCCTTTATTTCCTGTGCTACACCGAGCCTAGCACCAGATGTTGCTGCCAAGTAGATCAGATGAATTTTCCTCTCACAAGCAAGATTGGTAACAGCATCAAAGAATGCATCTTCTCTAGGACCAAAAGACCCGGCTTTAAATGTCATGTCATTTGCAACAACCATAATCTCCCGACCGCCTGGAAATTCTGGTGTGGAGAGCTTCATGTTCCAAGCAACAGTGCCAATATCATTCATACCTGGAGGACGCTCAACTGGAACCAAAGGAGTACCAAATGATCCAACTGAATCACCAAACATAAGCTCTGTCACTTGCGCATACCGCTGATGGTGCCCGTTAGCTTCTGCACCATGAGAAGTGCCAGCAGATTTCCATGACTTCTTCAATGCTTTTTCAAATGCCCGCGGACAAAGTCTTATTACCAATCCCAGTTGATCTAGTTAATCATGTTAACCAATTGTAGAGAAAAGAAAAGAAAGGAAAAATGCAACCAACTCACCAATGGGAAATCGTAGCAGTATGTAGTTTCATTTTCCCTAGCAGCATAACGTTTCAGGTCAACAGCATCCGAAGGTTTGTATGGCTCATGCAATGCAATGCCATGCAAAGGACCAGCTGCAGGTGTGGCAGAGCGGTAGAAAAGCTCATGTGTGTTGGAGTCCTCCACTTCTCGGTAAATCTGAGAGCCAAAAAATTTGAGCATAAAAGCAATAAAGAGAAAATGGCACTTACTACTTACAAGTCTTTTTAACTAGTGTTTCAAAAGCAACATTTGAGAGAGTAGATATTACATGAATGATTGGGTTGATGAGCATTTTCTATGCACTAACAAGATAAGTAATAGAATCATATTCGATGGTCTGTGGGGCCTTATCCATCAGAATAGCATTCTTTATAATATTTGCAGACTGTAGATACTATTGTTCATAGAGCAGTGCAATAGCCAAGGTAGCTTACATCCACAGTGAAGGTATGCCAAGTTACATTAGTAACAACAACTCTCCAAGCACCATTAGCTTGCCCATCGCAATCTAACCATAGCTTCACTTCCCACTGGCACACGGAAAGGCGATGCATCCTGACGCCAATAAGTTCATGTATATTCATAACCATATGTTTCAAAAGTGTGCATGCTGCCTCCTCATCTTGATCAACTTCGTCTGTCATCCTAATATAATGAGAAGCAAAAACCAAGCGAACATCTATGAGCACATTTATGCAATATATTTTGTTGAGAAAATAAATACATATTTTTCTCAAGTGCACAGGAGAGCTGTCCATTACCATACTAAGAGTTAAGAAGAAATATATTTTGACTGACCTTGAAAATGGAATTAGATCAAACAACCACTGCTCTCTCAGTATGCACATATACATATGGGAGTGTCCTGACCTCACAGCCTCATTGTGAGCATGTAACTCTATTTCTTCTAGCGCTGCCCTTAATGATTTGAGTATGCTGTCAGATAAGAATGATGATGAGGCTTGAGCATTCCCTACTTCATTGTCAATATTTCCAAACAAAAAACCATTCGTCACACTTGGCTGTCTGACTATGGTACGAAGAAACATCCTTTGGTCATTTGATCTTGGATATTTATTGTTCTTTACTAGTGTTTAGATGTGCCACTGGCGATCACGTGATGGGGTGTACTTTGCGTCATTGTAACCTTCTAAATTTAGTTTGTCCTGCATTTACAGATAAAGTTGTTAGTGGTACTGGTATTATTGAAGAGAATATAAGCCAAAACAAAATATGAATACCAATTCAAGGAATGTGGACAAAGGAGGTTCCACATGGCGGAGCATCGGGTCCTCCTCATAATATAGCTTGTCAAATGACCATTGGAATGAGTGGCGCATTGGCGGACGCCCGTCATCTCTTTGGATAATGCAGCTGACAATCCTGACACCAGCACCATTGAGATGTGATGTTATAGTGTTATCCTTCAGGATCTTGGACAGTTTGTTGATCCTTTCTTGTGCTTGATCCTCATCACCACTAAAAGAGAAAAGAGAGTGGAAGAGGTAACTATTTTTTTTCATGAAATTCACTACCAGTTCATAGAATCACACTCTTGTGATCTTTCACATCTCGTAAATAAAAACAAACCACATAAGAAAATAGTGTAGACGAACCTGTCTTGAAGAGTATTCATTTGATTGTTGATACCAACCAAAGCAATATGCAGCATATTGCTATGATTAGAATTGATGGGATTACAATTTAAGACACTTCCAACACCTGCTCTGTAATGCGAAGTGTCCTTTAATGCAGCTTCAATCGCAGTTGGCAAAAACTGAAGAGACTTGATGACAACCATTACACCCCATCGCCTGCCAATGGGATCCTCTACTTGTTGCTTTACAAGTGTTGCAGGTTGCCCATTTCTTTGTTCAATACGCTCTTCTGAGAATTCCCATAAGGCAAATAGACCAGACATGTGCCATTGCATCCGGACACTGCCCCTTACAAGGTAATGCTGGAAGATGATTGTGAGTTAGCCGACATAAATTTGTTAATGTTCCAGTTGTACTTGTATCAAGAAAGAGCATAGTTAATAAATTTTGTGATACCTGATACAATCTGCGTATGTATGTCTCAACTACTCTCCGCTGAAGAGTAGGATCACTGTGATCAAACAGAGACACAAGGGCATCTTCAACTGCAACAGGGGCACATACTAAATCTTCCATCCTTTTATTGATGGCCATCTTCCTCCTAGGTGTTGAAACCCGTGCTCCTTTCTCGGTAAACATCTCCAGCTCTGAGAGTGTTAGCACAGGCCCGACCTCGACGCCGCTGTAGCCGAGTACTTTCCGGCGATACACGCGTACGAGACTAGCTCGAGTACTTTCCGAGCTAACCGGTTGGAGACGAAGACGTGGAGCGATGGCCAGGTGCACGTATACAGCAAGCAACCAAGCAGCCTAGCTGCTGGATTCATTCCTCTGTATAGCTAGCTTATCCACGTACTAAACCAGGAGCCGCCGGCTTGATTACTCGACGGAAACACGCACACACGAGAACACGAGACGCTGATTGAATCGCCACGGGAGCGATTTCTTTATTGATTTTGTTCCTTACAAAGATTACAGGGGT
Source organism: Triticum timopheevii (assembly GCA_963921465.1). Classification (NCBI taxonomy): domain Eukaryota; kingdom Viridiplantae; phylum Streptophyta; class Magnoliopsida; order Poales; family Poaceae; genus Triticum; species Triticum timopheevii. The sequence continues at coordinate 462,987,825 of OY997262.1, read as the reverse complement.
CTATGTAGATATATATAGCAACTAGGACAGGCAGGCTAACCTACACGGTTAAACTCTAATCCTAATACTACTACTAGTCCTATATCTACACGGTGTCTTGTTCCAGTCCAAACCGGACTTGGACTCGTGGTTAATTCCAACAGAGAGGCTTCTTGCTATGCTTATGCGGAGTTCACTCAATTTGGTGTGCTCAAGAAGTTGACTTGCTGTAAGTGCCAGCTGCATCAGTTACAATAGATTTATTTTATTTCTCTAGACTATCATATGTGCAAAATGAATAAATGCAGATCATCCAAACTCTCAATTTTACCTCAGAGTATGTTGTATGGTTCAGAGCAGAAAAGCGAGTCAACTGGTCCCTGTAAGCAGATGGATTTGGATAGACCAACGCTTCCATAAGTCGTAGTATTAATTCATTTTTATTTTTCACACCCTTCAAGAGAACACAAATTTTGAGCATGGAAGCTATTGCATATCAAGTAAATCAACACAGTGCACAGTAAGACATTACCTGGTGGGAGAACACAATACATACGACCTTCTCAAGGTCTTTTGCATGTTGAAGTCGTAGACGCTCTATCACATTGGACTGAGAATATAAAAGCAAATGCACATAAAATTAGTACATTTCGGTGAGAAAGTGAGCATCGATCAATCCGTTCCAAGTTATAAAGTGATACCTGAATGTCATCACTGAACAGTTCTTCAACAGATAAATACTCCTCAAACAGAGACTTAACAACAACATGAGCATTGGTTTCTCTTTCACCCTCATAAGATTTGACCAGGCTCATAAGTGGCTCTACAAGCCTCTCATTAGTAACCCGATCTTTCTCGGAACAGTATGCAAGATTTGTCTGCAGTAATAGCTTTGTAAGGAAACAACATGACACACAAAAAGAAAGGGGATGCCAAGTAACAGTCACAAACTGACCTCAATGGCTCCCCTTAGCAAGTCGGCAGGGAAATCCTTGCTCTTCCGGAAATCAGCATTCAACTCATACTCCTTGTAAATACCATCCAACTGAGAACAGGCAAATTAGTTATCCATTCGATATGCAGCCAAAAAGGAAAATAGAATAATGACAGGTAAAATAAAAAAAAATTAACTATAATACTTAATCACCTCATTCCTAAGGTCTTTTGGGAGTCGGTTTGCGAAAACAGACATGAGTTCTTGCCACTGTAGAAAAGGGAGCTCAGGGCTGTCTAGGCAGTTTAGCAAAACTTGTGCAACCTGAAAGAAAAGGTACAGCCAAGAACTTAATGATTGAAGAAAGATGGTATCGTTTGTCTCAAACTAAGAGGCTAGTTTCTCTGTAGAAGAGGAAAATGGCAACGAGATTGACAAGGGGAACCAAAATTGGAAGAACAACTATATCTGGAAGTTTGTATGCCTTACATGGTTAATATTATGTTCATATCCTGCAAGGATCATGTGCGCAGAATTCACACTTGCAGTAAACTTTTGGTGAACTTTGCCAGAAATAGCAGTGGGAGGTCCAAGTTTTGGAAAGGTGCCATGAAATGGTTCAGCTCTCCTCACAGCAGATGGGTCATCAAGATCCAACCTTGCTATCAGGTCACTCGCCTGCACAAAGACAGACATTTCAGCTAGTATTTAAAAGATGTATGCATATTGCAAGCATAAAGCACTTCAGTCAGAATGTACATATAGCGCTACGAACATGTAAGCAAGGGGGAGAGATAAGAAACGAACCTGCATGGCCTGACCCTCAGGCATGACAAAGTGAATGATACCGGAGGCCGGTAGTAACAGTGGCATGCACATCTTCATGACCTCCACCTCAGCATATGGTGTATCAGCAACCACACGAGAACCATCAGCAACCAAAAACCGAAGAAGTTTGCACGGTGTATCAGCCAACAGTCTGGAAGGATCATGCTCTTTCTGTAATATATCATCCAGAGGACATAATTAATTTATGTATGTTCATACAATTTGCAGTCACAACTACAACTGAAACAAAGCCTATATTACTAGTCCTTCATTTAAATATTCCCATAGTGAGGGTTTCTCTCATAAGATCCTTTGCCAAAATTGAGGATCCTAACCAGGTGCTAAGACATGACTGTTAAGCTAGCAGATGTAACCCCACAGTGGTGGCAGATGCCAAAAAGGCACTTGACTAAGAAAATGAAATATCTATGTTACTGATTACCTAATTCCAAAACCAACTAGGAACAAGGTTCATGAAACCAAGAGACTAGAGATCTAGCTATCTTCACCTGTAATAAGCATGTTCTCCCATTGATTAGAAGGCACGTACCAGCACCCTCTGTCTCTGCGTAAATTACATGACTGTTTCCATCCAACTGGAAAATTTACAATTAAAGATTGTTCAGACCATTTCCAAAAAAAAAAAGATAGATCATGCTTGTATAAAAAGGTCTGGTGTGGCAAATATACCTGCATTAAGAGTCCGCCATCTCGCAAGCAATGTATCTTTGCTTCAATCTCTGAATCATTAATTCTTAATCTGTAGCTACGGGGTCCACCTCTTACTGTCTCAATCTACAGAAGAAAATAATCATGAGCAAATGTGACAAGGATACCAACTGGATTAGATGGGTATGTAATGCATGGATATAATTATTAACGAGAAGTACAGAAAATTACCATATATTTGATCCCCTCTATATTTAGAGTTACAGTCAAATTGACAAGAGAAATGTGCTGTGAAAAGAAAGCAGTTAGACAGTTTTATTATTAATCATATAGAAATTAGAATATCAACAGTAAGAAAATTCATCATATAGTATGATACCTTTGGCGGTATTTGACCTTTACTGAGATAACCGACATAATCGGTTACAACACTCGAGCTCCTGCTTGATGCTTCCTGAAATATAAGAAATACATATTTGAGGATGGAAATAGTATCTTGTGTGCGACTGCGAGCTCATAACCACGTCATAAATCATATAGTTCTGCAGACAAGGAAATCATACATATAGAGCTCCACCAACAACTGAAAGGTACCATGGGGGCCTCTCTGCTTTAACACGCGTAGCTATTCTGCTGTCTAGCCAACCAGTGTGGATCTTATTTTCTTGGTATTCTGCAGCCTGAAGACATGAAAAATTTGAACAAAGATTACACAACAAGAATAATCGTACATGTTTTCTTAATGAATGTACCATGTAATCAGAGATTTTTTTACTGTGGGGTTATCTTACATTCAAGAGATCCACCGTGTAATCAAGGTCGGTGCATATCTCTCCACGAATTTGGATCTCTTTTAACCCAAGTACCATATTGGCTATTGCCAACGACCTAGATTCCCCAAAAGCAAAAACATGACCTGCAAGAAAATCATGCTGTTTAAGAAAAGCATCATGAGATACCATGAGGAAACAGATAATTACGCATGACACTTACCAAACTGAGAATCAGAAAACTCATGAATTGCTCCTCCAGACTGAAAACAAGAAATGATGATTCAGGTTAGGTCGCGGCCCAACAAGATATAATTTCTAACCAAGGAAATTATCAACACGAGGAACAGGGAAATTATCATAATCTGCGGCTATTGTGACATGTCGTGTGGTATCAAAGATTATGCATGAGTGTCGTGTGGTATCAAAGATCATTATGCATGGAATGTATACTGCCTTAACGGAGAAATAGGCCCAAACATTGGGTTTACTTTTAAAGTTGAGCTCTTCCACTCTTCCACTAGTAGGCTTAAACCCATCATCTGGATCCTCGCTAGTAACTCTAACTGCTACGCAATGACTCTTTGGCCTTGCAGACTGTACTTTGTCCAAATCAAATTTAGTTGCAACAGCTGATATTTCCTTCCAAGCGTGATAGCCACCTCCATGTTCCATTCCATAAAAGCGCCTGATCTCTGCAATGATCCTTTTATCGATTAGTATGGAGGGAAAGAGATCATCTCCTCAACCTTTAAGTTGGAAACATGCCTACTTGGAATGTTGTACAGGGGTATCCCCATTCCTACTGCAACTTGAGATGCAGGTAAGTTTATGTCAGCAATCCATTTGGTCACAGGGTGTTCTACCTGCAATGTTGGATTAAGCTCCAGGAAATAGTATTCTCCTGTTTCCATGCTGTACAGATATTCCACTGTAGCAGCACCCTGATATTGTACACATTTAGCAAGCCGCCTTGCTGACTGCTCAAGCTCTCGAACTGTTTCTGGAGGAGCAACTGTAATTGGCCCCTCTTCGATAATCTGTTGCAAGTATATGGTGAACACTATTGTTTCACAAAACATAAAAGAGATATAGCTATCAGCTACTTATTACTACTACTATTACTCTTATTATACACCCTCTGTTCCTAAATATTAATGAACTACAAAAACGTCTTATATTTAGGAACAGAGGTAGTAATTATTTGTCTTGCGATAGTTAATTCTTGTGGTTATGAAATCATTTGTAATACAGTCACTAGAGTTTTCAACATTCTGAGCTCGGAACTTTGAGTGCAACACATATATCACTATAGAAAAAAAAAAGTTAGTTCTTGAATTCAAAATGCAAAATTCAACTATTTATAGTACAATCTGTACTTGATAGTGATAAATGCTTCCATTAAAAGAAAATATTAACTTAGATTTGGCATAGCTCCTGCAACATCTTACACTTTGCTTAACAGTAATATGATTGCTACATCGTCCAATGAAGTTTTACTTCCCTGAAGCTCTAGAACTTTTACCAATGCTCTAGGACTGATATTGGACAACACAATGCGCTTCAGGAGAAAAAAAATAACCTTTTGGTGCCTTCTTTGAACACTACAGTCCCGGCTGTGCAGTGCTGCTACGTTGCCGTGTTTGTCACAGAGCAATTGAACCTCTAGATGTCGGCTCTACAAAGAAAGAACAGAAAGGCAATATAAGAGCCAAAGGCAATTACTGAATATTTTAGAGACATAAACTATATCAGTATAGGCGAAGCACCTGCTGAATACTGATAACAGTAAACGTCCCTTACCCACCTCGCATTTATATGGATAGCATGTGAACACAAACAGAAAAATAATGGAAAGTAGTATAACTGAATCTGTTATCACTTATCACCTGAGATGCCACCTTCATAATAAATATAGGCGATCCAGGAACTTCTCCTTGCACTTGCTTAAACAAGGCTTAATCTAGAATATTTGCAGAAAACCTGAACTTCATTTTGTATGGACACCATAGAGCTGAATTACAAAGAAGACCAACCTTCCTTATTCCTTTACCACCACCACCCCGTGATGCCTTGATCATTGCAGGATACCCCACCACTTGACAACTAGCCACCGCTTCCTCTGTAGTTGAAACACAAGCATTCTTGTAGATCTCCTCAGGTATCGAGTGGCAGGTTTCTTGCGGAACTTTCACCTAGAGCACGACGTTATGATTTAGTTTTAAGCAACATATATATAGTGATGGAGAGAAAACATTATTAGAGAAATAGGAGAAGGCACGCATACATACATGTGACCCACTCCATGGAAGAGTTGGAACTCCTGCTGCCTGTGCGATAAGAGAGGAACCAATCTTATCGCCTAGTGCGGCCATGGCGGCTGATGGTGGCCCAAGAAAAACGATTCCTTTTTCCTTGAGCGCATCTGGAAGTTCTTGACCCCAACCAGGCCAAACTGCAGAAACCCGAGTTCTCTCTGCTATCTGCGACATGACAGGTGAATTGCGAACAAACATTTAATAACTAGTCAAGTATCCAGCACAATGAACATGGATGATAAATTAATCCACAGGTAAGTAGGTAAGAAGACAAGGGGGCAGAAGAACGATGGATGGATGAATTGCGCTAACCTCGACTATGAGCTGTACATTCGCATAGTTGTTGTTATTCTTATTCGTCCCAGCGGGGACTTCCAGGAACTGGTCGGCGATCCTTATGTCCTCTGGGGTCGCCATGGTCACCAAAAGGATGGCCTTCTCAGTCCCAAAGGTCTCCAAGGCCCAGGCGCGGATGCTGCGCAGAAACTTGACGGCAGCCATCCCGTTGTTGGCAACCAGCACGCTGCGAATCGGCGAGTCGCCCCCAAGCGCCTTACAGAATTCGTCGACCGAAGAGGACATCCCGTTAACTTGGTCGGATTCCACCATTGTTGCTGCCTTGCCCCTCTAACTAACCTTCCGCACTGCACCGGGAGAAGAAAAATCCTGACTGGTTAGCGAACAACCGAAGCACCGGGAGATGTTTCTTTCAGTTTTGCTTGCATACTGTGGTTGTGTATCCTCTGAACTGGAGTAGATGTTAGAATGGTGCAAGCAAAACGAAAGAACACTCGATTGGAGGGCAGGATTGGAGCACACACGGAGACGGAGAGGAGCAGTTGGTTTTATACTTTTATTACGGGAGGGAGTCCTACTCCGAGGAGAAGAAGAGGAGTGGATGGATGGCCGACTCCGGTACGCACCGTAGGTGTTCGACAGAATGCCTGACGGCCGCGCGCACGGCAAGGAAGGAGGGTCGAAGATGGCGGCGGCGTGGGGAGATAAGAAAGGAGGTGGCCTTGAATGGCAGACTGCTCCTGTGGGGAGGGGAGGGGAGGGGAGCAGCAACGGTAGGCATCCATGGGAGCTGGGAGTTGGGAGAGTGGTAGAGAGAGGGGGGCGGGTGGCAGGTTGGAGACGAGGCGGCCATGGAATGGAATGGACTGGACTGGATGGATGGTTGGTGTGTCCGCCCGGCGGCATGGGCCTTTGATCGATGGATTGATGATGATGGACGCCGATGATGACATCTATTCTCCCAGCGATTCCGCGTGTCCAGAAACGTGATTTATACGTGTGAACATTTCTCGAGAGAAATCAAAAGGCTATTTCTCAAAGCATTTTTTGGCGAACCAATACGTGGTTAAATGGTTAGAGTGACAGACTGAGCCCACTAGGGTTCAAGTCCTGATGTTAGTAAATCTCAAGATGTTATTCCGGTTCAGTCTTTCGGAGGTGCTCATAGGGGTAGGGTGTGTGTGCGCGCGCGTTCATAGGGATGAGTGTATACACGTATGTATGAGCGCTTGCGTCTGTACTGTGATAAAAAAAGAAAGCATTTTTTTAGGGGGGGGGGGGGGGTGTTCCAGAACTCCATGAATGTTGTTCCATCGCGTTAGGATGGAAAACACTTTGCTAGGGTTTCACTCACTAGGCGATAGGACGTGATCGTCCCCGCCACCGGCCGCCGCTCCGGCCGCCGGTGGCTACCTCCCCGTGTGCTTGCCCTGGCAGCACGATGGAACCGCAGCGGCCTCATCCACCCTCGCATGGCATGACCTCCTTGGTCGTGGCGATTCAGCTGTGTATAAGCCAAAGTTAGAAAAACCGTGAAGGGTCCGGTGGCCTAGGGTTCCTTGACCCCTCCCGCGAGGAATCGGAGAGACAAGCATACGTAAAAGTAGGTTAGGGCGGGGGCACAGAAGCACCAGAAACTAGGCAAAGCCACCAGATCGATCTATCTTCACTGTCGCACCGCGCGCCACCGCGCGCCACCGCGCAAGCTCTTCCCTGCCGCCATGTCGTCATCTACACGGTCCAAGGGCACGACGTCGATCGGGGCCGAGATGAACCCTAAGGTAGGTGGAGCCATTATGGGACTCACTCTGTGGATGCTGCCCACCCAAAGCCTTCCGGTGGGGAAAATGAGGCCCTTGCAGCGAGGAACCCTCGCGTACAGATGCTTATCGTGTGGAAACAGGTGAAGAAGATGGTTACGCCGACTTAATTTGCCGCCGTCGCCGGAGGAGGAACGGCTATAAGTGAATGGTCGTGAGGATTTCATGGAAGGAGAAAATGCAGAAGATGAGGTAGAGATCTCAGAAGTTGACCTTGAAGAAGCTGGCGTTCAGAGTCCTCTTTTGGAAGGCATGAGCTCCTGGAAAAATCAAAATGTCCTCATGGTTGTTGCACCAAGATCGTCTTTGGTGCAACGACAGGCTGCAACATCGGGGTTAGCCAAATGGATATTTCTGCGCACTATGTTTGGACCTGGAATCCTGGGTAAACTTTTTCAGGTGTAGTACGATGACATTGGTTTGGAATCAAGTGGCACAATGGCATGGCTATGCTCCGTTCGTGCGTGCAGGGGGTTGAACTGACAAGAGGACGAGGACCGAGATCATCTCTTGCATCATTGCCGCAACTGCACCGGCGACAAGAAAAGGCATTAGATCAATGTGGGAGAATATATGAAAATAGTTGCACCTTCGAAACTAAAACCCCGACAACACAAGACATCATAGGAGGCTGGCAGACGCAAACTGCCTTAAAGAGCCTCTTCGGGGATGCAATTGCAAGATAGCAGGCTCAACCGTCTAGTTTTCTGCCCATATGGCCTTTTTTTCTTTTTAAAAAATTCTTTGCTTGTTTGGGTTAAAAAACTATTCGTTTTCCTCTATTGCCCTAGGCATCCATTTGATCACTTGATCACACCATGTTTTCCATCTGCTCTTGCTGAATCAATGAAAAGCCAGCGATTGCTGGATCTTTAATTTTAAGAAAAAAAATATCGTAAGAGCATCTCTAGCAGATCTCGTAAACTCCGACGAACTGCGTTTTTGCCCGTAATTTTTTTACAGGCGGCCCGTAAACAGGTGGCACTCCCGTATATATGCGGGTGCGGGGTCATTTTAGGGCTCCCGTCCGGCATTCCCCTCATCCATCTCCGCTGCAAATTCCAAAGTTCGACGAGAAATCTCTACCCTTCCGGCAGCAATTTCCGGCGCATTTGACCATCGGATCTCGCCGGAGATGGCGTCCGCGGGTGCAGGGCGTGGCGGCGGCGGGGGATGAGGGTCAGTGGGCGCAAGCGGCGCCACATCGACGAGGCGAGAAGCTCGGCATACCCGCGGCGCGTGGTCCCGCGACACTGGAGTGCGGGCGTGGACGGATTTCCATCACCTCGAGCGGCTGTTCGATCCGGCCCTCCAACGCCTCCGGGCGTCACAGCGCGCTTGGTGGGAGGCGAAGCAGGCCGCCACCGTCGGCGATACAGCTGCGGCCGTGCGTGACCCGGCCCTCTTTGAGGAGTATCAAGTCCGACAGATCCTCTCTTCCACGCTGATCTACCACACTCTCCACAACAACAAGCCGGCTCCCAGCGAGGCCTCCGGCGACTCCGGCGAAGAGTATCTGCTAGTTTGGACTATGCTATGTATGTGCTGAACTATCAATCTAGTTGTTTTAAGTTTGCTTGTATGAACTATGGTATGTATGAACTATCCTAGTAGTTTTAAAGTGAGCTAATGGCGCGAACTAGATGTTTTAAATCGAGTTAGAAATCCGACCAAGTTTATGGGATCTGTTCTGCTGATCCGTTCATGTCCCGCAATTTCTATTTACGAGATACCGTAAACGACCTTTGCAGGACGGCGATACACGGGGTCTAGAGATCCAGATCTTCCTCACTCCCCCAAACCCTGTCCCCAAAATTCCCCTGCTCCTCGTCCCGCGACGCCACCCGTTCGCCGCCGGCTCCTTCCACGGCCCCGGTCGCCAGCGCCTCCTCCCGCGGCGCCCCGTCGCCGGCACCCCCACACCCCCCCCCCCCCCCCCCCCCCCCCCAAGCGCGCGCGACTTGAATCCCTAGCGCCTAGCGGCCTAGTCGCGGCGGCTGGCTGCACTCGTCCCGCCGTCCCTCCTGTCGCGGCGGCTGGCTGCACCAGTACCGCCGTCCGGCCGTCCCTCCTGTCGCGCCTCCCGGCCTCCCCAACACCGCTAGTCCCCTCGCAGTCCTCTCCGTGGTGAGCTTGCAGCCGGCGAGGTGAGAGACGAGGCGCCGTACGCCGCAGTGAGCCTGCAGTTTCTTGCACATTCCCAACCCACGGCCGACGAGGTGCATCCTAAATTCTCTCTAATATGTATATCCCTGCTAGTTGGTAGTCTGTTAAGTCTGATTTGCTGATCCGTTGTTTTTCATATAGTATGAAATTTGGTAATCTGCTAATTTCTTGATCAATATAAGTCACGTCTATCACCACTGCAACTATATGTGACAGTTTGTTGTTTTTACAATTATAACTCTTAAAATATGGTACCAAACCGTGGCCAAAGACTGCTATGCTAAAGGCTTGAGATTCGGTGGTGAACTGGTGTCTGGTGAATTGGTGATGATGTTGCTCGTTGTGGCTGTGTTGTGCGCTTGACCTGTATATAGATCACGTCTAAAGGCTGTTAGGTTTCCCTTTTGTTTGTTGTTTGGCCTGTATATAAGATAGCTAACTGCTGGAATTAACTGCTTGTACTACTAAACCTTGTGCTGCTGCTGCTGCTGCTTATGTTTTTTTTTTTGTAATTAATTCATAACCATATGTAAACCTGCAAAGAAGCCTCTAATATTTGTCTCTCATTCATCCTGCAGCTATTTTCTGCAATACTTAAATTTCAAGGGAATTAAATAGGGAATACGTCACGTTCAATTAGACATATTTAAAGGAAGGCTGACATGTGAATACTCTCTCTCTCTTTCCCGTAATGCTCTATCTTTTATTATTGCATTAGGTCCCTCTACTTTTACATAGAGCTGTCTATTTCTAACTATTGTTATAGAAACGCTGTTACTTACCATTGCAGCACATTGCTTTACTTCTTCCTTTTTGTAGCTGGTGCTTAAATCACGGCCTCCCAACACTGCTAGTGCCCTCGCAGTCCACTCCGTAGTGAGCTTCCAGCCGGCGAGGCGAGAGACGACACGCCGGACGCCGCAGTGAGGTTGAAGTTTTTCCACATTCCCGACCCACGGCCGGCAAGTGCATCCTAAATTCTCTCTAATGTGTACATCCCTGCTAGTTGGTACAGTCAGTTGACTCTGATTTGCTGAAGCGTTGTTTTTCATGTATAAAAGTTGGTAGTCTGCTAATTTCTTGAGCAATATAAATCACGTCTATCACCACTGCAACTATATGTGACAGTTTGTTGTTTTTTACAATTGTAACTCTGAAAAATATGGTATCAAACCGTTGCCAAAGACTGCTATGTGCTACTGCTATGCTAAAGACTTGAGAATCAGTGGTGAATCTGTTGAAGTGGTGATTATTTTGCTCGTTGTGGTTCTGTTGTGCACTTGACCTGTATAGATCACGTCTAAAGGCTGTTTGGTTTCCCTTTGTTTGTTGGTTGGCATGTATATAAGATAACTAGCTGCTGCTTATGTTTTATTTTCCTTTTTGTAATTAATTCATAACCACGTGTAAACCCGGAAAGAAGCCTCTAATATTTGTCTTTCATCCATACCGCAGCTATTTTCTGCAATATGTTTTACACTTTTACTTAAATTTCAAGGGAATTAAATAGGGAATAAGTCGCGTACAGTTAGACATATTTAAAGGATGGCTGACAATACTTTATATGCTTCCTGTAATGATGTATCTTTTATTATTGTATCAGGTCCCTCTACTTTTACGTAGAGCTGTCTATTTCTAACTATTCTTATAGAAACGCTGTTACTTACCATTGCAACACATTGCTTTACTTCTTCCTTTTTGTAGCAGGTGCTTAAATCACGTCTAAAGGCGTACTAGCAAGGAGTATCTAATACAGTCCGTGGAAAATATGAAGGGGAGCGTGGTGTACACGGTTGCTGTTTTCTTCATCGGGAGTCTAATTATCGTTGGACAATGTAAGATACATAACTACCATATTGTTTTCTATATATATTTGCATACTGTGGACTGATAGCTATATGATATTATGCAATAGGTCGTCCTGAGCCAGAGAACATCTATGATGAGGGCAAACTGACATTGAAATGGTGTCTTCAAAAGGATTGCAAGACCAAAGGTGACCCATGGACCTGGAAAAGGGAGTGCATCTGCTGCGTCACTCTTCCTGATGTACCTTGTTATCATTCCCAAAATGAGTGCCAAAAGAACTGCCCAATAAGGTGAAATCCAATGCGGCCGACCTTACCTTATTTACATTTACTAATTTGTGGCACCAGCTGAGCTTTTTTTTATTTATTTGGTTTGCACCAGTTGAGCTGTCAGTTTAACTCTGAGCAAAACTAAATAAAAGCCGACCGGTAAAGGCTAGGAGAAGATAACTTCGTGTTGAATGGCGAAGTATCTTGTGTAAACCAACAACCAGTGAAAAATCTGGAACTTACAATGTGGGGCGCCGGATCGTTGTCTCACGGCAGTGGTGGACTGCTATCGCCGGCGTAAAGGCACAACGCCCAGGTGCGGTGATAGATGAGGCCTGGCGCTGGTGCCGGGGTGGACGCCACCGAGACCGAGGCAGGCGGCGCCGATACAGCCTGCGGAATGGGCTGTTGGCGGCTGGGCGTTTCTATATTGCTGAGCTTCTTCCATGCATTGCTGAGCTCCATTTGTTGTTTCTTGGATGGAAAGTTTGAACAGAATTTAGTGTAAGTGTGGTATATATGTTCCTATACTTGCCTTTTACTGGCAGCCTCATAACGCAGTCGAACAATATTATGTGATTCTGGGTATTGTTGGTCTGTGCGCTCCCACGTACAGTACTGTGGTCTGTTCCACACACTTAATGTGCAGTACTTTGCATTTTAGTGACAGGGAATTCAACTCCCAGGCTGGACGCATCCTGAAAGAAGAGTCTTTGATCATTCCTAGTGGTTCATCCAAAGCATATGTATCACCGAAGCTTATGCGACATGCATCTCTGCCACATTGAAACAGTCGGTGTCGCAAGCTAGCAAGATCAATCCAGATGGAAACAATAGAAGTTTCTTGGAGCGGCAAGCCTTTCTCCCACACTGGAAAGAGCCTTTATCATTCCTACTGTTTCTGTAGATGGGGGTTTTGCTTCTGTGTCATGCTCTTTTTAGCTGGGGAAAAATATCCATCTCTCTTTCTGTCCATGCTTTCTTCATTAGGCATTGTGCGAGAAAATAAGCTTCTATTGAGCAATGAGCTGCTTCTAGCTAGAACAGCGTCCATAACGAGAATGCACATAATTTAGCTTAACTTGTCACAGAGTTGCGAGTTTCTTGTGACATGATACATTGCAAGAAGAGGAGAGGAAATTGCACAAACCAACTATTGAGATCAAAATTTGCACCAAACACCTAATCTTTGGGTTTGTTGCACAAACCACCATATATTGGTGTAATCCGTTGCGGCTAGCTCTAACCCTTCATTTGATTATTTTGACATTATTCCTAACAGGCAGTCCCACTTGTAAGTGCACATGTGGCGAAAAATATGCCACATCAGCCAACTTGGGCCAACAAAAACTTTTAGTATCTCCCAAAACTATATTCAAAATGATTCGAATATTTTGCAGATAATACTTGGCACATATATATGATCTATTAGATTTTTATTTTTTTGAAATTGTTGACTTTTGAAAAAAAAATGAGCCAACAAACTGCTAATATCTCCAAAGCATGTCGTCCAAATGAGTTAAAAAGTTTCTCAAATGAGTATTGGGAATATGTATGATTTACTGATTTTTTTCTAGGATTTTCTAAATGTTAAGTTTCAAATGTGCACAAATCTCGTTAAACATGTGTCCCCAGCATCTCGTTGTGGCTTTGTCACATGGATGCTAATAGAGGGAATGAATTATTCTTGAATGTGCTTTAAATAGTAGATGGTAGACGCGAACTACAACAAGATATAAAACAACCTATAAAAAAATTACACCGAACAAACAATGAGGAATAAATACACTGAACAAACAATGAGGCATAAATACACTAAGCAAATCATAAATTATTCTTGAATGCGCTTTAAATCATACTCTCTTCTTCCCTCGCTTGTTCGTCATCCGCTGAACTCGAAAAAGAAGAAAACACTGAAGAAACAATAAGAAATGAATACACATGCAAACGACTCCCTGCAAACACCATTACCAAGACCACAAAAGATACTCACCAGACTCTAAAACTTTATTGCGTTGAAGTACAATAGATTCAAGGTCTAGAATGGCCCTGGATCTGGAGCGAAAGAACAGAGGGAACAGCCGGAAAATAGGAAGGAGTTCTCGGGTGCCAGCACACCCTGTATGCAAAAAAAAGTAATTCAAAAAAAGTTCGAAAAATTCCAAATCTTCTTTGGAGTCAAACATGATCAAGTATTGTTCTTGTATAAAAAGTTTTGTCAGAGAATGACTTTTGTTGCATCCTGGGTCAAATTTTTTTAAAAAAAGATATATATATAAGTACTACACACGCTATATTGTCATCATAAACTTGTCCTTTTTGCCATGAAGTCAATAGAAATCATTTCTTGTCCAAACTTTTTATATGAGTACAATACCTGACCATGTTTGATTCCAAAAAATATTCGATTTTTTTTGAACTTCTTTTGAATTACTAATTTTTTTGGCGCATTCGGCCAAGCTGCGCACCCTCCGCAACAGCAAGGGCCTCGGCTGCATGGCGCTGCAGTACATCTCCCGATGCAGCGACAAGGGCCAGAGCGGGTGCGCCGCAAACCGCACGCTCGCGCCGCCCTGCCGCCTGCCGGAGACCGACATCACCGAGCTCTACGCCGCCGACTGCAGAGTCGAGCTCCCCACCGTCGCCGTCATCTCAGGCCGCATCCTCAGATACACCCTGGACGTGAACGGCGATGACTTGTTCTACATAGCCAACGCCACGGAGTTCCGCGGCAAGGAGGACACGCTGGTGGGCGTCGGCGTGGTGGGCAAAGGACGCCGGATCCCCTGCCTTGGCTCTGCTTCTTCTTCTGCTGCAATTCATATTCCTCCTCTAGTCCAGTACTCTGTACCAACATAGTAATATAATTACGGTTAAACTAGCAGAGGCAGATACTACTATGACTCGGACGTCATGTTCCTCAGCCCGAGCTTAACTGAGCTCGGGCAAACAGTAAATTCCAAAAAAAATTGATAACAATTTCAAAAAATTCTGATTTTCTTTTGGCAAACATGGACAAAACTTCATCATGAAAGAGCATTCGTGGAAGTCGTGGCAGAAAAAAAAACAAAATCAATGCTTCAAAGTGTTATTTTCAAAAGCATTTTGAAGTGCTGATTTTGTTATTTTTGCCATGACTTTCACGAATGTTCTTTCATGATGAAATTTGGCAATCATCCAAAAATTTGTCAGTTTTTGCCACAAAAGATTTAGATTTTTTTTGAATTTACTATTCATCCCCCATTTGAGCTCGGGAGTAGAATAGGACTTTCGCTATGACTCCTACTACTCGTTTTTCTTTTTTTGCCGGGGACTCCTACTACTCTTGTACTCCCTTCGTTTACTAATTTAATGTAAGATGTTTTCAATATTTTAATATAGACTACATACGAGCTGAAATGAGGGAATGAACGCACTAAAAAACTTATAAGTACATCCAATTTTTAGAGAAAGTTAGAAAAAAGTCAAAACATCTTTATAACGGTGAACGGAGGGAGTACTGCTCAAACAGCGAGTCAGTCAGTCATGCATTCTACTACGTCTCCTATTCTTGTAATTTTTGCCGGTGTAGTGTGATCATTTTCTCAAACATTTGGGATTCCACCAAAGTTGCCACCAAACCAGACGACGCCCTCTCCTTCACAAGCTCCGCCCACCAAACCACTAGTGAGTCATGCATTCTTGCCAGTGTAGTGTGATCCTTTGCCTTGGCTGCTGCTCCTCCCATTGCTGTTCCTCCACTGTACCATGAATCATCTTCCGTAACCTTGTTACGTGTACGATTTTTGGCCCGATTTTCCTCATAAACAGGCTCCACTTGTTTATGTTTCTTTATCCGATTTCTCTTATAAACTGAATCAGTCAAAGCTTAAGGGATGCATCTTGGCTTTGGCAGCCTTTTGAGCAATATATTTTAAAAAATGCACCATGAATAACGGCTACCCTCCGATGCTACCCTCCTTTTGAGAGACGCCCCCTACACCATTCCGAAATCCGTCGTCATCACTGCCCACCACACGGCATTGCCTAGAAAAACTTGTATGGGGTTTTGCCTCAGCCAACTCAACAGTTATCAATGAGATATTTTAGCGGGTGGACCCATACTACTTTTCATTTATTTTTTCCGCACATAAAAATAACAACTAAGCAACAATTCTTCTTTCATTTAATATAATATATGAATTTCTATGATACACAAACAGTTACAATAAAAATGAATAGCAAATGGTATGAATGCCCCAAAATCAAATTACTAAAAGAACCAAGATAATGCATTTGATTAGCAATGTGAGTGAAAAGGAGGTAGGAGTGTGTGTGAGTGACAGCACGTGTTGTGCTGGCCCCCCGTCATTTCACTTTCCCTCTCTACAGTGGTCGTAGTGGAGGAGTGCACAGCCTACTGCCTTGCGTTGCGTTTGCGTGCGTAGGGAATTGATGAGCCTGTGACTTTATTTCTTCACTTCCATCGAACAAAGACCAGCACCTCGGCCTCCACTTTTTCCATCCATTCTTTTCTTGTTTCCGTCTCCGTCCTCTCCTCGATCGCTTTTCATCTTTTTTCCTTGTTGTGATCTTCTTCTTCTTCTTCTTCAAATCCAACTGATTGAGTCTGTGAATATGTGGTGGGGGATCTTCAACCTCGCTATGGTTTGCCATGAAAAGTTTCACTTGACTGGTTGTCGTTGAACTCCCATCCTGAACCGGTCTTGTCTAACCATTCATATGGAGCATCACATGTAACATCACTTATCATATATGCGTCCTGGTGGGTTGTGCCCACCTTGATGGCCTCCTGACACGTCTCCAACATATCTATAATTTATAAAGTATTCATGCTGTTATTTTATCATTCTTGCGTGTTTTACAATCATTTTATGGCAACTTTATATCATTTTTTGGGACTAACCTATTGACCTAGTGCCCAGTGCCAAGTGTCAGTTGTTGTTTTTTGCTAGTTTTTTACATCGCAGGAAATCAATATCAAACGGAGTCCAAACGCAACGAAACTTTACGGAGATTTTTTTGGACCAGAAGGAACCCAATGGGGCAGAGCTGCACCTGGGGGGTGCACCGAGGGGGGCACAACCCACCAGGGCGCGCTAGGGCCCCCTGGCGCGCCCAGGTGGGTTGTGCCCACCTCGGTGGCCTCCTGCACTCCCTCTTTGCACTATAAATTCCCAAATATTTCGAAACACTTCGGGGTAGCCCTATATCAGAATTTCCGCTGCCACAAGGCTTTGTAGACACCGAAAACCAATCTAGACCCCATTCCGGCACCTTGCCGGAGGGGGGGAATCATCTCCGGTGGCCATCTTCATCATCCCGGCAGCCACAATGATGAGGAGGGAGAGGGTATGTACCAGTAGCTACGTGTTGTATCTCTCTCTCTCGTGTTCTTGAGATGGAACGATCTTGATGTAACGCGGGCTTTGTTGACATATATGAATCATATGGGGTATTTCCCCTCTCTATCTTATATTGAGTTTTCCCTTTGAAGTTGTCTTATCGGATTGAGTCTTTAAGGATTCGAGAGCACTTAATATGTGTTTTGCATGAGGATATCTGTAGTGACATTGGGATATCCAATTGAGTTACTTGATGTGTATTATTGTGATCAACTTGCGGGTTCCGTGACTTTAGGGCCTATGCATAGGGGTTGGCACACGTTCTCATCTTGACTTTCTGATAGATACTTTGGGGCACTCCTTGGGAATCAAATAGATACTTTCTGATAGGTTTCTTGATTTTGATCTAGAAGAAATTTATTTGTTTTGTGTGGTAAATTGCATTGAGAATCCTTATATTGCCAACTATCTAAAGACAAGAGAACAAATAGAATATGAAGAGAGTACTAATGAAAGGGAAAATATTTCCGAATACCCTCCTAGTGTTTATTATGATGAATCAGGTAACGAGGAGGAGCTTCCTATCCAATCAATCTCTTCAACAAGAAGCTTGAAAAAATTAATTAAATCCACACATGGTATGGTGAAGAAGAAGAAAAGAAGAAGAAATAATAAAGGTAAAAAGGTATCTCTTCCAAATAATGTTGCTCCTATCACCATTGTGCCTGATGAAAGTGAACCAAATATGTTGATGGAGGATAATGATATTGAGTACGATTTTGTGATACCTATTGCTTGTTGTGATGATTATAATTGGGAAGATAACGATACTTCTTATAATCTAGGAATCTTTTTGGCACTTCCTTGGAAGAATATGATAATAATGTTTACTATGCTATTGGTGCCATTCATGCTATTGATAAGAATAATTGTGATGATATGCAAAACCACAAGCTTAGGGATGCTATGTTTAATGAGTATGAAATGCTTGAAGATTTATTTGCTGGAAATAGTGCTTGTCCTAAGCTTGGGGATGCTTTGCTTAATGAATATGATCCTTTGATGCTTTCTACTTTCAATAAGAAAATTTATTATGATGATAGCATGCCTCCTATTTATGATGATTACATTGATGAAAGTGGGTTTGGAAGAGTGTCAACTCTAGGTAGTAGTGATCCCACTATTTTGGAGGGTGTTGAATCTTATTACAATATTGATGAAAGTGGATTTGGAGAGGTCATGAATTTATTTAGTGATACACCCACTATTTTGGAAGAGGTTTCAATTGACTATGACAACAAAGTTGCTATCTATGATGATTATTACGATGACATGTATGCCAGAAAGAGTAATAAATCTTCTATTCTTGTGCATCATGAAAAGAGTGATGTATGTGATAGTTATATTGTTGAATCCATTCATGATGCCTCTAAAAAATATTATGAGAGAGGAACTTATGCTCTTACATATCTCAATAATATCAAGTTTCTTCTCTATGTGTTGATTGTTTTGAAGTTGCACTTGTTTTGTCTTCCTATGCTAGTTGATTCTTGTTCCCATAAGTTGTTTGCTCCCAAAATCCCTATGCACAGGAAGTGGGTTAGACCTAAATGTGCTAGTCATATGATTCATGATGCTCTCTTTATGTTTCAGTTCTTATCTTTTATGCGATCATCATTGAAATCATCATGCCTAGCTTAAAAGGCATTAAAGAAAAGTACTTGTTGGGAGACAACCCAACACTTTTACCTATTTGTTTTTGTGTGTTCACATGATTATGCTACCGTAGTGATCATGTTTTATAGCTTTTGTTTAAATAAAGTGCCAAGTAAAGCCTTTGGGATCATGTTGGGTGATAGTAGATTTGATCTTGCTGAAAAACAGAAACTTTTGCGCTCACAAAAATAAGTCTCATTTTTTACAGAAGAGTGCTTTTGAGTTGATTCTTTTTGCAGAAGTTTAATATACAAATTTCTCGCGTGGTCCTAATTGCTTCATAATTTTTGGAGTAGCAGAAGTATGGTAGTTATCCAGATCATTACAGACTATTCTGTTTTTGACAGATTTTGTTTCCAATGCACAGTTTGCTTGTTTTCTAGTTTCTATGGCTTATATTGCTCAATATAAATTGTGGAAATTTTATGATACTGTAGGCATTGTGTGATAACAATTATGAGTCTTGTCTTTGATAGTACCAAAGTGAAATGGTTTGCTCTTTATCATACTAACCTATCTCACAAAGTTCTATTAAGTTTTGTGTGATTGAAGTTTTCTAGTTTTGGGAGAGATATCGATATGAGGAGAATAAGGAGTGACAAGACCCTAAGCTTGGGGATGCCTATGGCACCCCAAGTTAATATTCAAGGAATATCCAAGCAACTAAGCTTTGGGATGCCTCGGAAGGCATCCCCTCTTTCGTCTCCAACATTATCGGTAACCTCACTTGGAGCTATGTTTTCATTCGTCACATGATATGTGTTTTACTTGGAGCATCAATTTATTTTGTTTTTTTTCTTTCTGTTATTTAGAATAATGTTTTGCATCTTTATTTTCAATAAAAATGTCAAGTATAGCCTTTACCATGCTTATTTTGCAAGCATACATGTTGCTGTTTCAAAATAGGAAGTTTATCACTGTTGCAAAAATTCCCTAGAAAAGTCAGAGTATGATAAAATGTTGAAACTTTTTGAACTGTGAGATGATAAATTTTCTACAGTGTGGTAAATTTTCATAATTTGTGGAGTTAGGGAAGTATCACTAGTAGAAAAGGGGGCAATGGTCCAGGCAGGTCAGCCCATTAGTCCCGGTTCAATCCAGAACCGGTATTAATGGGGCAATTAGTCCCGGTTCGTGAGCCCAGGGGGCCGGCCGGGCCACGTGGGCCATTTTTCCCGGTTCGTCTGGACCTTTTAGTCCCGGTTGGTGCCACGAACCGGGACTAAAGGGTGTGATGCCCATTAGTACCGGTTGGTGGCACCAACCGGTACTAAAGGTTAGACCTTTAGTCCCGGTTCGAGCCACCAACCGGTACTAATGGGGTTTGAGGCATTAGTACCGGTTCATGGCACGAACCGGTACTAAAGGTCCCATTTTCAAACTCTACCCCCCCTGTGGATCGCCTTTTCAGTTTAAAAATAAAATAAAAGAAAATGATGAAAAAATAAAATAAAATAAGTTTCCCATGTGATATGTGGTCTAGTTGTCGGGAAAATTTACAAATATGAATTTCGACTTTATTTGCAAAATCTCTCTAGAATTTAGTAAAATGGGCATAACTTTTGCATACTAACTCGAATGAAAAAGTTTTTTATATGAAAAATCATCTACTCGAAAAGTTACATCCAATTTAACTCGGGGAACCCCGTTAAACATTTTCAAAATCCTCAAAAACCTAACAGAAAAAAGTTACGGAGCTTTTAAGATCTAGAGTGGAAAAAATCAAAAAAATTTCAAACTGTGGTCAAACAATGGTCAAACTAATTATTCTAGAATATTAGTGTTACTAAATAATTATTTCAGTTATTTTGAATTTTGGTCAAATCTGGTCAAACTGTGGTCAAACTAATTATTCAAGAAATATTAGTGTTACTAAATAATTATTGTTTTTAAAAACAATAGTTTCAAACTCAAACAGTGAAATGTGTCACTTCATGCTCAAGCAAAATTCCTGAGGGTTAATAGGATTGACATCTTACTATTATCAGGAAAACAACAAGTGCAGGCTTGGAAACGAGGGAGAATAGAACCCGGAAGTTAAGCGTGCTCAGGCTGGGGGAGTGGGAGGATGGGTGACCGTTCCGGAAGTTAGATGATTTGGAATGATGAGGGGTGATTAGAGATTAGAAGATAAATTGAGCAGTGATGAGGGGTGGTGATTAGAGATTAGAGGTTAAAATAATTCAGAAATTTGAAATTTAAAAAATTTCAAAAAAAAAATTTCAATTTTTTTTCATAAAATTTCCTTTAGTACCAACCGGGACTAAAGGTGGAGCTCCACATGGCCGCGACCTTTAGTTCCGGTTCGTGTAAGAACCGGGACTAAAGGGGAGAGGCATTAGTAACGACCCTTTAGTCCCGGTTCAAAAACCGGGACTAAAGGGCCTTACCAACCGGGACTACTGTATGATGAATCTTGCATTCTTTACATACTGTACTGTTTTGGCAGATTGTTGTTATGTTTGCATTGTTTGCATATGTTTGCTTGTTTAATGATTCTATTTGAGGATAGGAGTATTAAATATGCGGAGGCATTTAGTATGCAATGTTGAATAATAATTTTAGTGATTTGCTATAGTAGAGAAGGATAAAGTTTTTGCATTGGTTTATACTAACTTATCTCACTAGTTCTTGTTGAGTTTTGTGTGGATGAAGCTTTTAAGATTTAGGGAAACCGTGATATAAAAGGAAATAAGGAGACACAAAAGCTCAAGCTTGGGGATGCCCAAGGCATCCTAGGATTATATTTCAAGAAGTCTCAAGCATCTAAGCTTGGGGATGCCCCGGTAGGAATCCCACCTTTTTTCTTCAACAATTATCAGTTAGTATTGGTTGAGCCTAAGTTTTTGCTTCTTCACATGAGTTGTGCTATCAATGAAATGTCATTTTATTTTGTTTTGCTTGCTGTTTTAATAAGATGCTTAGATCAGAAAGTTTTAAATAAAAGAGAGTCCTCAATTAGCTACCTATTTACTTAACTACTCTCTTGATCTTCACTTATATCTTTTTGGAGTAGTTTGTCATTTACTCTTGTGCTTCACTTATATCCTATTAGTAAATGGTTGAATGAATTGAATATCATGAAGTTGAAAATTATATCATGCCTAGCGGTAGCTTCACATTGGGTTTAGAAATTGAAATCTTTTGAGGCTTGACAATCACAATATTGGTCATACAAGCAATTCCTGAATGATTAGTAGAAGGAAGAGAACTTTCACATGCAAATACACTATCTTGGAAATCTTTTGTGATTGTGAGCCCCATCAAAATATTATATGCCAAAATTGTTGATGTTGGACAAGGGTAATGGTTTATGTTTGTTCATATTCACATAGAAGTTATATTGTTATAGATCCTTCAACATGTGATGCTTGACCCCATCTTTGCTAGCCAAAAATTCCGCACCAAGTAGAGATACTACTTGTGCATCCAAAAACCCTTAAACCCAAATCTTATTTTCAAGAGTCCACCATACATACCTAAGGATTGAGAAAGATCCTTCAAGTAAGTTGTCATCGGTGCAATAAGGCAATAAAAATTGCTTCTAAAAGTGTGAGATCATTTAGTGTAAGAGAAAATTGAGCGTTATACGAACTTGGATGGCAAAGAATAAAAGCAACAGACTGCATAATAAAGGTTGCCATCTTAAGGGGCAATACAACGTGACGTTCTGTTGCACTAAGGGATTGAGAATACAAACAAATAAGCACATGGCAACCTCTGCTTCCCTCTGCGAAGGGCCTATCTTTTAATTTTATGTATTTACTTTTATGCAAGAGTCAAAGTTTTTCTCTCTATTCCTTTTTATTTTTCTCCTTTGGCAAGCATCATGTGGTGAGGAAAGATCTAGGCACATATGTCCAGTTGAATATGGATAGCATGAGTTATTATTGTTGACATCACCCTTGAGGTGAATACATTGGGAGACAAAACAATAAGCCCCTATCTTTCTATGTATCCGGTTGAAATGTTTTGCTCATGTGTATGCGGTGAGTGTTAGCAATCATAGAAGACTATAAGATGGTTGAGTATGTGGAGCTCTTACTTAAACTCTGTTGAATAAGTTGAATTGCAATTGCTTGGTGACTGAGAACATAGGTTGTTGAGTTTCAAAAGAGTTCATTGTTTGAACCTTAACATGTGAATTGGTTGCTACTATAACATGAGCAGTTTTATAAGAAAGAATTGTTGTTATGATGCTAGGAAAAGTGATTGAAATTATCATTGATCAAACTTATGCACTTTGCTAGCATTCACACTTCATAAATTATTTCTTTTATCATTTACCTACTCGAGGACGAGTAGGAATTAAGCTTGGGGATGCTGATACGTCTCCAACGTATCTATAATTTATGAAGTATTCATGCTGTTATTTTATCATTCTTGGTGTTTTACAATCATTTTATGGCAACTTTATACCATTTTTTGGGACTAACCTATTGACCCAGTGCCCAGTGCCAGTTGCTGTTTTTTGCTTGTTTTTTACATCACAGGAAATCAATATCAAACGGAGTCCAAATGCAATGAAATTTTACAGAGATTTTTTTGGACCAGAAGGAACCCAATGGGCCTGAGCTGCACCTGGGGGGGGGGGGGGTGCCCTGAGGGGGGCACAACCCACCAGGGCGCGCCAGCAGGGACAGATTCAAGGGAGGACGAGGGGGGGGGGGGGTGAGACCTCCCCTGACGATCAGGTCGCCCCCTTAATAGCAATCAGTTTGTTCGCTAATTTCTCTCGCTATACCTGCCTATGGCTTGCTTCGCCCCCCATGGGCTCCCATAGCTTGGGCCCGTGTACCTTTTCTAAGCGATTGCATGCAAAAGGCCAAAATTCCAGAAAATGAAAAAAGAGAAGCAGCCCAGAGCGGAAGCAATACACGCATAAGCGTAGTTTATAACCCCTAAAAACACGTATGCACAGTTGAGATCTCCTCTATTCACCCCTTAAAAAAGATCTCATCTAATACAACCTGCCCCTGTGTTTGAGGCTGCCGCCGGCCGGTGATCGCCTGTTTGATCGTCTAATCTCTCCGTCGAGAAGGGAAGGGGATATGCAAGCGCCTCGTGTTGATCTACGGTGCATTCTGGCCGGCCGACCGCACGGATGAACTCGACCAAACTATGAAAATGGTTAGTCTATTTTTAGCATCAGATTCATTCGCATCTTTCAAATCATAGAAGTGTAGTCATAGAAGTATAGACATTAACAACTAGCTAGGAGATTTCGATCTTTGATATTGTCTCATAAATCAAAATTTGAATTAATAGCGATATAATTTTTTACTATCTATAGGGCCTGTTTGGATCAGAGCCCCGAAGTGCCCGACCAAATATTTGGCATTGTTGAGCGTGATAGCCACTGTTTGGTTTGTGATCCAATTATTTGGGTCTCCCAGCCCCATTACATCATCCCATTTACATAACCAAATTTTTTCGAGGCGTTGGTGGTCTTTCCCTCCACCAAATTTTTGAGTGATGTTGGTTAGTTGGATGAATAGAACACATATGAAATTGAAGCTAGATTTTCCAATATGAACTACATTATGTATCTATTCCCTCCGTTCCAAAATAGATGACCCAACTTTGTACTATTTTAGTACAAAGTTGGGTCATCTATTTTGGAACGGAGGGAGTATATCTATCCTATGATTTTTAAGCTTCTAGTTCTTGCCCCCCTATCTCTATTTCCTGCCTCTGTCCCTGCGCGCCAGGGCCCCATGGCGCACCCAGGTGGGTTGTGCCCACCTCGGTGGCCTCCCGCGCCCCCTCTTTGCACTATAAATTCCCAAATATTCCTAAACCCTTCGGGTAGGGATGAAAACGGAGCGGAAACGAACGGAACTGAGTGCTACCACATTTGTTTTCATATTTTTTTGCAGAAGCGGAAATGGATACAGAAACCCTGTCAATGAATACGGAAATAGATACTACCGGAAATGGACATGGAGCCAATACAAAGCGGACATGGAAACAGAAGTGTGTGTTGACCGGAACTTAAAAACCCCTTGAATCATATAGAAATACACATAAAACACAAACAAATTTAATGAATTATTAACATGGCTACAAAATAATATCATTATGTTAGCAACTTAGCATAATATTGTAGTAGTACTGGACAATTGAGTATAGGGTCAAGCTGAGTACATTTGTGGTAGTAGAAGTTGGGCTCAAATGATCTATTCTACTCATTGTATAATTGTGTGTTGTTTGGTGGTTGGACTACAAAATAGCCATAGGTCTATAGTAAAACAGGAAATTCCATATTCACGGAAACGGAAAGTTCCGTTTCCACGCATGTTCCACCGGAAAACACTGTTCCAATTTTGTTTCCGTTTCCGCATAAAAAATTTCACTTCCATTTTGCAAATTTCCATTTCCATTTTTGTATTTCCTCTCCGTTTCCATATTTCCTTCGGAAAAACGGGAAGTTTCCACTCCATTTTCATCCCTACCTTTGGGGTAGCCCTAGATCAGAAGTTCCGCCACCGCAAGGCTCTGTAGCCACCGAAAACCAATCTAGACCCTGTTCTGGCACCTTGTCGGAGGGGGGAATCATCTCCGGTGGCCATCTTCATCATCGCGGCGGCCACAACGATGAGGAGGGAGTAGTCCACCCTCAGAGCTGAGGGTATGTACCAGTAGCTATGTGTTGTATCTCTCTCTCTTTCTCGTGTTCTTGAGATGGAACGGTCTTGATGTAACGCGGGCTTTGTTGACATAGATGGAGGTATTTCCCCTCTCTGTCTTGTATTGAGTTTTCCCTTTGAAGTTATCTTATTGGATTGAGTATTTATGGATTCGAGAGCACTTAATATGTGTTTTGCATGAGGATATCTGTAGTGACATTGGGATATCCAATTGAGTTACTCGATGTGTATTATTGTGATCAACTTTTGGGTTCCGTGACTTTAGGGCCTATGCATAGGGGTTGGCACACGTTCTCATCTTGACTTTCTGATAGATACTTTGGGGCACTCCTTGGGAATCAAATAGATAAATCTTAAATTGTGTGATGATTATCGTATAATCAAACCCACGGATATTCGCGGTGACATTGGGAGATCTAGGTGACATTAGGGCTTTGGTTGGTTTGCATCTTAAGGTGTTATTCCAAAGAATAGCTTTGTGGTGGTTTCGTTCCTGACAAAAATTTCTATATAACAAGTAGTTTTGGAGTGAACTCTACGCCACACTTGAGGGATTTACATATGATTCTACTATGTCAACACTGTTGAGAGATCACACTAGTGAAAGTACGGACCCTAGGCCTTGTTTTTAAGCATTGCAATACCATTTTTGTGCCCGTTTACTATTTGCTACCTTGTTGTTTTTATTTATTCAGATTATAAAATTATATTTCTACCATCAATATTACACTTCTATAACCATCTCTTCGCTGAACTAGTGCACCTATACAATTTGCCATTGTATTGGGTGTGTTGGGGACACAAGAGATTTCTTGTATTTGGTTGCAGAGTTGTTATCTTCATCCTACACCTCCCACGGATTGATAAACCTTAGGTCATCCACTTGAGGGAAAATTGCTACTGTCCTACAAAACTCGGCGCTTGGAGGCCCAACACGAGTCTACGAGAATAAAGTTGCATAGTACACATCACCTCCCGCACCGCCTCTTTGCTCTACAAATACCCCAATATTCCAAAAACCCTAGGGGAGTTGAAGAAATACAATTCTAGCTGCCGCAAGTTCCAGAAACCACATATCCAATCTAGACACTATCACGGAGGGGTTCATCATCCTCATTGGTGCCTCTTCTATGATGCGTGAATAGTTCATTGTCGACCTACGGGTCCGTAGTTAGTAGCTAGATGGCTTCCTCTCTCTCTCTTTTGATTCTCAATATAATGATCTCTTGGAGATCTATTTGATGTAACTCTTTTTGCGGTGTGTTTGTTGGGATCCGATGAACTTTGAGTTTATGATCATATATGAAAGTGCAACTAATTCCCAGGGGTTTTTGGTAATTCATAACAACATATAGCTCATTGAACTAATATCCATTCAAGTTAAATATTTCAGAAAGTTCAATGATTGGCATGCCATGGACTAGAGATGTGGACCCCTCAAAATGATAAGGACAAAGTTTGGCAAAAGCTCAAGACTCTTCATTTTCATTTTAGTGATCCATGATCACTAGGAAAAGCCAATACTATTAAAAGGGGTTGAGGTGTTGCTTAATGGTCTACTTGCTCAAAGTGCTTAGTGATATTTCTCCAAAGCCCTCAATCACTTTCTCATTCCAAATGTGTCCAAAACCTAAAGTCAAACTCGGCCCCACTGATTTGATCTATCCGGCGCCACCGAGTTCACTTGACATAGCCACAGCTAGAAACCCTAGGCAGTACGGTCACAGCGATATGGATTTCGGTCTCACCGAGATGGCCTTGCATTCTCACTGTGACATGTTTCACTCTTTCGGTCTCACCGAGTCGGTGAAATAGGTCACACCTAGATTGCTAGTCATTCGCTCTGTTGCCTATTACTCCACTTCGGTCTCATAGAGTTGAAGTAATCGGTCACACCGAGTTGATGTTTGCCCTAGCCCTTGCACATCGGTCACACCGATTTGTCCCAGTCGGTCCCACCGAGAATCCCAATGTTCACAGTTTGAACTGAATCGGTCTCACCGAGTTCTCCTATTCGGTCTGACCGAGTTGGGTCAAATGTGTGTAATAGTTGGATTTTGTGTGGAGGCTATATATACCCCTCCACCCCCTTCTCTATTCAGGAGAGAGCCATCAGAACGTGCCTACACTTTCAGTTCTCATTTTCTGAGAGAGAACAACCTACTCATGTGTTGAGACCAAGACATTCCAATCCAACCGCAAGAATCTTGATCTCTAGCCTCCCCCAAGTTGCTTTCCACTCAAATCATCTTTTTGCCATAGCCAAATCTGTGATAGATAATTGAGTGTTGGGGAGACTATCATTTGAAGCACAAGAGCAAGGAGTTCATCATCATCACACCATCTATTACCTTTTGGAGAGTGGTGTCTCCTAGATTGGTTAGGTGTCACTTGGGAGCCTCCGACAAGATTTTGGATTTGAACCAAGGAGTTTGTAAGGGCAAGGAGAACGCCTACTTCATGAAGATCTACCTGAGTGAGGCAAGTCCTTTGTGGGCGATGGCCATGGTGGGATAGACAAGGTTACTTCTTCATGGACCCTTCATGGGTGGAGACCTCTGTGGACTCGCGCAGCCGTTACCCTTCATTGGTTGAAGTCTCCATCAACGTGGACGTACGATAGCACCACGTATCGGAACCACGCCAAAAATCTTCGTGTCTACATTGCATTTGCCTTCTCCAAACCCTTCCCTTTACCTTCATATGCAATGTTTTACTTCCCTCTGCCACACTCTTAGAATTGCATGTGTAGGTTTATTGCTTGACTTGTGCTAAGTTGCTAAAATCTGCCAAGACTTAAAATTGGCAAAAGGCTAGATTTTTATTTGGTCAAGTAGTCTAATCACCCCCCTCTAGACCTACTTTTGATCCTACAATATCTACTTTATCCATGAAAGTTATTTGAGTTTGGATCTCTTATATGCATGATTATTTATAGCCTTGTATTTCTTCTTCGAATCTGTGGTTTAGTTAGGCCGACTAGATCAATTTTTCTTGCCATGTGAAGAGGTGCTTCGTGATGGGTTCGATCTTACGGTGCTCAATCCCAGTGATAGAAGGGAACATGACACGTATGTATCATTGCTATTAAGGATAACAAGATGGGGTGTGTTCCTACATGAATTGATCTTGTCTACATCATGTCGTCGTTCTTATTGCATTACTTTGTTTCTCCATGAACTTAATACACTAGATGCATGCTGGATAGCGGTCGATGTGTGGAGTAGTAGTAGTAGATGCAGGCAGGAGTCGGTCTACTAATCTTGGACGTGATGCCTATATAATGATCATTGCCTGGATATCATCATTATTATTTGAAGTTTTATCAATTGCCCAACAGTAATATGTTTACCCATCGTATGCTATTTTTCTTGAGAGAAGCCACTAGTGAAATCTACGGCCCCCGGGTCTATTTTCTCATCATATATATTTAGATCTATATTGCTATTTGCCTTTCTTATTTATTTGCATCTTTTATTTTCAGATCTATATTATCAAAAATCCAAAAATACCTCACTGAATTTTATTTGTTGTTACTCTATTTGCTTCTACAAAAATACACCTTTACCAATCTTTTACCCTGGAGGGTTTGACAACCCCTCTTACGCGTAGGGTTGCAAGTATTAGTTCTTTGTGTGTAGGTACCGTTTACATAGTGTTGCTTGGTTCTCCTACTGGTTCGATAACCTTGGTCTCATCACTGAAGGAAATACCTACCGAAGTTGTGCTGCATCACCTTCCTCTTTGTGGAAATACCGACGTAGTTCAAGCGACATCATCCACCGCCGTGACCACTAGGCTAGTAGTACCGAGCTAGTTTGGGTGTCATATCCTCTTCGATGGCGGTTCTTTACCGGCTAATTCGCCAGCATTGGCGCCGGTCTCAGCGCTGGTGCCGGTGTCGGTCTCGGTGCAACCCTCGGATGTGACAGGGGGTACTGCAACAACCGTTGCTCCTCCAGATAGTTGCAATGTCTACAAGGCGGAAGACAACTATTTGAACTATCTGGACGAGCAACGGTTGTTGCAGTACCCCCCTCTCACATCCGAGGGTTGCAATTACCAGAACCCCCTCCTTCATTGTTGTTAGCCATGTTTCCTATGATTAAGTCTAGTCAATCAATTCTAGACCTAATAAAATGAATAATGACATTAAAAAAGGCCTATGTTTTGCCAGAATGTTGATTCATTCCCGTTGCGGCAAATCCCGGGCACTCGATATGTCTTAATTTCTAGCACAAGTCATGCCTAAATTCACAGAAAATTTCGGCATGACCTTTGCTAAAAAGTGGACAAATTGAGCGCCTGAAATTGGCTGGAACGGAAATGAATCAACATTCCATAAAAACATAGGCCACTTGGAATCATTACCTGAAAATAATGTTCAAATATCCATCTTCGACACCGCAACACATGTCCAAATATACATGAGCAACCACATGTCCAAATATACATGCACAAAATTCACAAGCTAATTCAAAAACTAAGTGTAGAAGAAAATTAAGTTAACTACTAATAGAACAAAATTCAGTTAACTCTACTGCTCTATAATGACCTACTTAACATCTACTATTACCACTACTACTAGCAGCACTAATACAAATGCCCTAGTTAAACCCTATTACCCAAAATAAAAAACATCTAATTAACATTTTGTTCATTTTGTTCACAACAAGCTTATTTCTATATTCAACCCCCCCATCCGACAGTAAGCTTATTCTATATTGAATTTTTTCTCTAAACTAAAACTTTGCTCTAAAATGTGACACGTCTCCAACGTATCTACTTTTCCAAACACTTTTGCCCTTATTTTGGACTCTAACTTGCATGATTTGAATGAAACTAACCCGGACTGACGATGTTTTCAGCAGAACTGCCATGATGTTGTTTTATGTGTAGAAAACAAAAGTTCTCAGAATGTCCTGAAAATCCACGGAGGCAAGTTTCAGAAAATATTAAAAAATATTGGCGAAAGAATCAAGACCAGGGGCCCCACACCCTGTCCACGAGGGTGGGGGGCGCGCCCACCCCCTATCTCGTGGGCCCCCTAAGGCTCCACCGACCTCAACTCCAACTCCATATATTCCATTTCGCGGAGAAAAAGTCAGAGAGGAAGTTTCATCACGTTTTACGATACGAAGCCGCCGCCAAGCCCTAATCTCTCTTGGGAGGGCTGATCTGGAGTCCGTTCGTGGCTCCGGAGAGGGGGATTTGTCGCCATCATCATCATCAACCATCCTCCATCACCGATTTCATGATGCTCACCGCCGTGCGTGAGTAATTCCATCATAGGCTTGCTGGACGGTGATGGTTGGATGAGATTTACCATGTAATCAAGTTAGTTTTGTTAGGGTTTGATCCCTAGTATCCACTATGTTCTGAGATTGATGTTGCTATGGCTTTGCTATGCTTAATGCTTGTCACTAGGGCCCGAGTGCCATGATTTCAGATCTGAACCTATTATGTTTTCATGAATATATGTGTGTTCTTGATCCTATCTTGCAAGTCTATAGTCACCTATTATGTGTTATGATCCAACAACCCCGAAGTGACAATAATCGGGATACTTCTCGGTGATGACCGTAGTTTTAGGAGTTCATGTATTCACTATGTGCTAATGCTTTGTTCCGGTTCTCTATTAAAAGGAGGCCTTAATATCCCTTAGTTTCCACTAGGACCCAGCTGCCACGGGAGGGTAGGACAAAATATGTCATGCAAGTTCTTTTCCATAAGTACGTATGACTATATTTGGAATACATGCCTACATTACATTGATGAACTGGAGCTAGTTCTGTGTCACCCTATGTTATAGCTATTACATGAGGAATCACATCCGCCATAACTATCCATCACTGATCCAATGCCTACGAGCTTTTCACATATTGTGCTTCACTTATTTACTTTTTCGTTGCTACTGTTACAGTTACTACAAAACTATTATCTATACTTTTGCCACTGTTACCACTACTATCATACTACTTTGCTACTAAATGATTTGCTGCAGATATTAAGTTATCCAGGTGTAGTTGAATTGACAACTCAACTGCTAATACTTAAGAATATTCTTTGGCTCCCCTTGTGTCGAATCAATAAATTTGGGTTGAATACTGTACCCTGGAAAGCTGTTGCGATCCCCTACACTTGTGGGTTATCAAGATGGAAAAAAATTCTTCTGTCCACAACAAGCTTATTCTCTGTTAAAACCCTAATTAAACTAGTTAACCTAGCTAACCCTAATTAAACTAGTTAATCGGACTAATCTAGCTAGTTAACCTAATTAAACTAGTTAACCTAGCTAGTTCTAACAGAGAGGAGGGTCGGGGCTTACAGAGAGGGTGCTCGGTGATGGCGAGGGAGGCGGGGGCAGCGAGGGAGTGCGGCTTCGATGGCATCGGGGGCGAAAGGGGCGGTGAGGGGCACGTGGCTCCAGTGGCTTTGAGGGAGGGAGGGGCGTCGAGGCGTGCAGCTCCGGTGGCTCTAGGGGCGTTGAGGGCGGCAGGAGACAGCGAGTACGGCAGGGGCGGCGAGGGAGGCAAGAGATGGCGACGAGCAGTGGAGAAGAGAATGGGGAATTGGGGGAAGGAGGGACGCTCGCGCGAGGCTAAGTCAAACGTAGCAGTAGCGCTGGTTAGCAACCAGCGCTATAGCTAAGTTATCTATAGCGCTGGATGAGAAAACGCGCTACTACTACAGGAAGTAGCTATAGCGTTGGTTGAGAAAATGCGCTACTGCTATACGAAGTAGCTATAACGCGGCTCTGAAACCAGCGCTACTGCTATTTATTTTCTTTTTTCCTTTTCCTTTCCTTTTTCTTTTTCATTTCATTTTCTTTTTTCCTTTTCCTTTTCCTTTTCTTTTTCTTTTCTTTTCCTTTTCTTTTTTCCTTTTCCTTTTCCTTTTCTTTTCCTTTTTCTTTTTATTTCCTTTTTCTTTTTCTCTTTTGAAAGACGACTGAGAGCCGGAACCACATGTATATATAGGCATGGTGGGAAGGCGATATATATTACATCATTTGACCGATAACGGTTTCTCAACCTCGACGTTTATGTTTCTGAGTGAGCTTATTTCCTTTCTTGTTCGCTGTCGAATAATTGAGCCCCTCGTTGTGACTTTTTCTTTTCCATGGAGTACGACTTTTCTTAGGTAATGTAGTCTTGCTTCTTCTTTTGACATAAACTTCATCGTCATCGTCATCTTCCCTCATCGGGTCGCCGTACTGGTCATAGTCTTCCTCGTTAGCGAATCCATCCATTGTGACGATGCTCCTTTTGCCTCTCCTCACGAAAGTACGGCTCGGATTGCTCGCGTCGGTTTTGAAGATGCATTGTGTCACGTGCTTAGCGTGTAGCCATGGCTTAGTTTTGGCGATGACGTTCACGGTAGCTGTGCTCTTCGTGTCAGGTATAGACATGGTAGTGAAGTACCGGTTCTCTCTTTTGACTACCTTAGCCCATCTGACATGGAACATCGTCGCACTGTGCAGTCCAGCATAGTCAAGCTCCCACATCTCTTTGACCCTTTGATACGTCTCCAACGTATCTATAATTTTTGATTGCTCCATGCTACTTTATCTACTGTTTTAGGTAATATTGGGCTTTATTATCCACTTTTATATTATTTTTGGGACTAACCTATTAACCGGAGGCCCAGCCCAGATTTGCTGTTTTATGCCTATTTCAGTGTTTCGAGGAAAAGAAATATCAAACGGAGTCAAAACGGAACGAAATCAACTGGAGAAGTTAATTTTGGAAGGAAACCAACCTGATGGGCTTGGAGTGCACGTCAGGGGAGTCCCAGGCTGCCCACGAGGGTGGGGGCGCGCCCCCTACCTCATGAGCACCCCGGAGGTCCACCGACGTACCCCCTGCACCCATATATACCTACGTACCCTAAAACTTCCAGAACAGAAGATAGATCGGGAGTTCCGCCGCCGCAAGCCTCTGTAGCCATCAAAAACCAATCGGGACCCTATTCCGGCACCCTGCCGGAGGGGGATCCCATCACCGGAGGCCATCTTCATCATCCCGACGCTCTCCATGACGAGGAGGGAGTAGTTCACCCTCGGGGCTGAGTGTATGTACCAGTAGCTATGTGTTTGATCTCTCTCTCTCTCTCTCTCTCTCTCGTGTTCTCTCTCGTGTTCCTCTATGGCACGATCTTGATGTATCCCGAGCTTTGCTATTATAGTTGGATCTTATGATGTTTCTCCCCCTCTACTCTCTTGTGATGAATTGAGTTTCCCCTTTTGAAGTTATCTTATTGGATTGAGTCTTTATGAGAATACTTGATGTATGTCTTGCCGTGATTATCTGTGGTGACAATGGGATACCATGTGCCACTTGATGTATGTTTTGGTGATCAACTTGTGGGTTTCATGACATTGGGAACCTATGCATAGGGGTTGGCACACGTTCTTGACTCTCCGGTAGTAGCTTTGGGGCACTCTTTGAAGTACTTTTATGTTGGTTGGATGAATGTGAGATTGTGTGATGAATATCGTATAATCATGCCCACAAATACTTGAGGTGACAATGGAGTATCTAGGTGACATTAGGGTTTTGGTTGATTTGTGTCTTAAGGTGTTATTCTAGTACGAACTCTTTTATAGATCGATCCGAATGAATAACTTTGAGGTGGTTTCGTACCCTACCATAATCTCTACGTTTGTTCTCCGCTATTAGTGGCTTTGGAGTGACTCTTTGTTGCATGTTGAGGGCTTGTTATATGATCTATCTACGTTATTATTGTTGAGAGAACTTGCACTAGTGAAAGTATGAACCCTAGGCCTTGTTTCGTATCATTGCAACACCGTTTACGCTCACTTTTACCGCTTGTTACCTTGCTGTTTTTATATTTTCAGATTACAAAAACCTTTATCTACTATCTATTTTGCACTTGTATCACCATCTCTTCGCCGAACTAGTGCACCCTTACAATTTACCATTGTATTGTGTGTGTTGGGGACACAAGAGACTTTCTGTTATTTGGTTGCAGGGTTGCTTAAGATAGACCATCTTCATCCTACGCCTCCTACGGATTGATAAACCTTAGGTCATCCACTTGAGGGAAATTTGCTACTGTCCTACAAACCTGTGCACTTGCAGGCCCAACAACGTCTACAAGAAGAAGGTTGTGTAGTAGACATCAAGCTCTTTTCTGGCGCCGTTGCCGGGGAGGTTAGCGCTTGAAGGTATATCTTTAGATCTTGCAATCGAATCTTTTTGTTTCTTGTTTTAGCACTAGTCTAGTTTATAAAAGAAAACTACAAAAAAATGGAGTTGAGTTTGTCTCATATGCTTCATCTTTTTAATATCTTTCGTGAGTATGATGGAAAGGATAATTATGCTCAAGTGCTAGAAGAAGAAATCTCTAAAATGTTTGGCAGTAAATTTTGAATGATGAGCATGATTGCAATGTTGTTAGTATGAATTCCTTGAATATCCATGATGCTAATGATATGCAAAGCCACAAGCTTGGGGAAGCTATGTTTGATGGAGATGATATTTTTTGTCCCCCAAGCTTTGATGAGCAAATTTACTATGATGAAAGCATGCCTCCTATCTATGGTGATTATCGTGATGACACGTATTCTTTAAAGAATAATGATAACCATGAAACGTGTCATCTTGATCTTAATTTTCAATCACATGATAGTTATTTGTTCAGTTTGCTCCCACTATTATTCATGATAAGAATTTTGCTTATGTGGAGAGTAGTAAATTTTTATGCTTGTAGATCATGAAAAGAATGCTTTAGGTGCTGGTTATATTGTTGAATTCATTCATGATGCTACTGAAAATTATTATGAGAGAGGAACATATGCTTGTAGGAATTGCAATAATGTTAAGTTTCCTCTCTATGTGCTTAAATTCTTGAAGCTATGCTTGTTGTGCCATCCTATGCTAGTTGATTATTGTTCCCATAATTTGTTTGCTCACAAAATCCCTATGCATAGGAAGTGGGTTATACTTAAATGTGCTAGTCATATGGTTCATGATGCTCCCGTTATGTTTCAATTCTTATCTTTTATGTGAGCATCGTTGTCATCATCATGCCTAGCTAAAAGGCATTAAAGAAAAGCGCTTGTTGGGAGACAACCCAATATTTATCCTTACTGTTTTTGTGTGTCCACATGATTATGTTACTGTAGTAATCATGTTTTATAGCTTTTGTTTCAATAAAGTGCCAAGTAGAACCTTTGGGAAGACTTGGGTGAAGTTTATGTGATCTTGCTGTGAAAAACAGAAACTTTAGCGCTCACGAGATTAGCTGCCATTATTTACTGGAGAGTGCTTTTAGGTTGATTCTTTTTGCAGATGATTAATAGACAAATTTCTCAGGTCCAGAATTTTATTTCATAATTTTTGGGGTTCCAGAAGTATACGTTTGATTCATATTACTACAGACTGTTCTGTTTTTAATAGATTCTGTTTTTATTGTGTTGTTTGCTTATTTTGATGCATCTATGAGTAGTATTGGAGGGTATGAACCATAGATAAGTTGGAGTACTGTACATATTACACCAATATGAATTTAGAATGAGTTCATTACAGTACCTAAGTGGTGGTTTTATTTTCTTATACTAACGGAGCTTACGAGTTTTGTTTTGAGTTTTGTGTGGTTGAAGTTTTCAAGTTTTGGGTAAGGATTCGATGGACTATGGAATAAGGAGTGGCAAGAGCCTAAGCTTGGGGATGCCCAAGGCACCCCAAGGTAATATTCAAGGACAACCAAGCAACTAAGCTTGGGGATGCCCCGGAAGGCATCCCCTCTTTCGTCTTCGTTCATCGGTAACTTTACTTGGAGCTATATTTTTATTCACCACATGATATGTCTTTTTCTTGGAGCGTCATTTTATTTTGTTAGTTTTTGCTTGCTGTTAGTTATAGTAGTGTTTTTCCTCTTTAGTTTAAATAAAAAAGTCAAGGATAGCCTTTGCCATGCTTATTTTGCTAGTTTGCATGTTGCTGTTTGAAAACAGAAAGTTTACCGCTTTTGCAAAAATTCCCTAGAAAAGTCAGAGAATGGTCTAATGTTGAATATTGTTGAATATTGATCTCTGATAAATTTATTACAGTGGGAATTTTAGTTCATAATTATTGGAGTCAGGGAAGTATTGATACTCTTGCATTCTTTACAGACTGTACTGTTTTGGCAGATTGCTGTTATGGTTGCATACTCGTGTTCTCCCTCGTGTTCCTCTATGGCACGATCTTGATGTATCCCGAGCTTTGCTATTGTAGTTGGATCTTATGATGCTTCTCCCCCTCTACTCTCTTGTGATGAATTGAGTTTCCCCTTTTGAAGTTATCTTATTGGATTGAGTCTTTATGAGAACACTTGATGTATGTCTTGCCGTGATTATCTGTGGTGACAATGGGATATCATGTGCCACTTGATGTATGTTTTGGTGATCAACTTGCGGGTTTCGTGACATTGGGAACCTATGCATAGGGGTTGGCACACGTTCTTGACTCTCCGGTAGTAGCTTTGGGTCACTCTTTGAAGTACTTTTATGTTGGTTGGATGAATCTGGGATTGTGTGATGCATATCGTATAATCATGCCCACTGATACTTGAGGTGACAATGGAGTATCTAGGTGACATTAGGGTTTTGGTTGATTTGTGTCTTAAGGTGTTATTCTAGTACGAACTCTTTTATAGATCGATCCGAACGAATAACTTTGAGGTGGTTTCATACCCTACCATAATCTCTACATTTGTTCTCCGCTATTAGTGGCTTTGGAGTGACTCTTTGTTGCATGTTGAGGGCTTGTTATATGATCTATCTACGTTATTATTGTTGAGAGAACTTGCACTAGTGAAAGTATGAACCCTAGGCCTTGTTTCCTATCATTGCAATACCGTTTACGCTCACTTTTACCGCTTGTTACCTTGCTGTTTTTATATTTTCAGATTACAAAAACCTTTATCTACTATCTATTTTGCACTTGTATCACCATCTCTTCGCCGAACTAGTGCACCTATACAATTTACCATTGTATTGGGACACAAGATACTTTCTGTTATTTGGTTGCAGGGTTGCTTGAGAGAGACCATCTTCATCCTACGCCTCCTACGGATTGATAAACCTTAGGTCATCCACTTGAGGGAAATTTGCTACTGTCCTACAAACCTGTGCACTTGCAGGCCGAACAACGTCTACAAGAAGAAGGTTGTGTAGTAGACATCACCCTTCCGTAGAATCTTTGAGTTGTGCTGCTGTCGCTGGTCATGCATTACATCACCCCCCCTGAGTGCTGGTAATCACTGTTTATGTCTTTGGCCTTCGTGTAAAACGTGTATATGTTGATATCGTATGCCTGATAAGTCGCGAGGTTGGCCGCGAGACCATGTGCTAAGGCATGTATGAGCAATCCATCTGCACTGCCCTCTTCCGGGGGATTAGCAAGAACATGCTCTTTGAACCAACACAAGAAAGTGGAGTTGTGCTCTCTAGTAACTTCGGCATCGGTCTTGTGTAGCCCATGGTCACGATACTTCTTTATGATGGTTTCTTTGTGCAGTTCCGCGAAAGGATCTACCACGTCTAGGTGTTGTAGCACTACTAAGTTTGCTATGTCCAAGTGGTTGCGTCGACCCGAGTAGTCCACTGATACGTCTCCAACGTATCTAGAAATTTTTATTGTTCCATGCTGTTATATTACCTGTTTTGGATGTTTATGGGCTTTACTTTATACTTTTATATAATTTTTGGGACTAACCTACTAACCGAAGGCCTAGCCCGTATTGCTGTTTTTTTTTTGCCTATTTCAGTATTTCGAAGAAAAGGAATATCAAACGGAGTCCAAACGGAATGAAACCTTCAGGAGAGATCTTTTTGGAACAAATGCAATCCAGAGGACATGGAGTGCAAGTCAAGAAGCAATCGAGGAAGCCACGAGGGTGGAGGGCGCACCCCCCCTGCTGGGCGCGCACTAGTAGAAAAAAACCCATTCGTCCCCGTTGGTTAGGGCCTTTTGTCCAGGTTCTTGAACCGGGACTAAAGGTAATGCCCTAGACCTTTAGTCCCGGTTCTAACACGAACCGGGATAGATGGGCCTCCACGTGGCCGGTGCGCCGAGCCCAGGCAGGAGGGCCTTTGGTCCCGGTTGGTGGCACCAACCGGGACCAAAAGGCTGTTGGAAATATGACCTAGAGGCAATAATAAAATGATTATTATTATATTTCCTTGTTCATGATAATTGTCTATTATTCGTGCTATAATTGTGTTATCCGGAAATCATAATACATGTGTGAATACATAGACCATAACATGTCCCTAGTGAACCTCTAGTTGACTAGCTCGTTGATTAACAGGTAGTCATGGTTTCCTGACTATGGACATTGGATGTCATTGATAACGGGATCACATCATTAGGAGAATGATGTGATGGACAAGACCCAATCCTAAGCATAGCACAAGATCGTGTAGTTCGTTTGCTAGAGCTTTTCCAATGTCAAGTATCATTTCCTTAGACCATGAGATCGTGTAACTCCCGGATGCCGTAGGAGTGCTTTGGGTATACCAAACGTCACAACATAACTGGGTGACTATAAAGGTGTACTACAGGTATCCCCGAAAGTATCTGTTGGGTTGACACGGATCGAGACTGGGATTTGTCACTCTGTATGACGGAGAGGTATCTCTGGGCCCACTCGGTAATGCATCATCATAATGAGCTCAATGTGACCAAGTGTTTGGTCACGGGATCATGCATTATGGTATGAGTAAAGTGACTTGCCGGTAACGAGATTGAACGAGGTATTGGGATACCGACGATCGAATCTCGGGCAAGTAACGTACCGATTGACAAAGGGAATTGTATACGGGATTACTTGAATCCTTGACATCGTAGTTCATTCGATGAGATCATCATGGAACATGTGGGAGCCAACATGGGTATCCAGATCCCGCTGTTGGTTATTGACCGGAGAGTCATCTCGGTCATGTATGCGTGTCTCCCGAACCCGTAGGGTCTACACACTTAAGGTTCAGTGACGCTAGGGTTGTAGAGATATTAGTATGCAGTAACGCGAAAGTTGTTCGGAGTCCCGGATGAGATCCCGAACGTCACGAGGAGTTCTGGAATGGTCCAGAGGTGAAGAATTGTATATAGGAAGTCCAGTTTCGGCCACCGGGAAAGTTTCAGGGGTCACCGGTACAATACCGGGACCACCGGAAGGGTCCCGGGGGTCCACCGGGTGGGGCCACCTATCCCGGAGGGCCACATGGGCTGAAGAGGGAAGGGAACCAGCCCCTGGTGGGCTGGTGCGCCCCCCTTTGGCCTCCCCCTGCGCCTAGGGTTGGAAACCCTAGGGGTGGGGGGCGCCCCACTTGACTTGGGGGGCAAGTCCCCCCCCTCCCTAGTCCGCCCCCCCCCTTGAGATGGGATCTCTAGGGGCCGGCGCATCCCCTCGGCCCCCTATATAAAGAGCGGGGAGGGAAGGCAGTCGCACCCTAGTCCCTGGCGCCTCCCTCTCCCCCCGTACCACCTCTCCCTCTCGCTGAGCTTGGCGAAGCCCTGCCGAGATCGCCGCTACTTCCACCACCACGCCGTTGTGCTGCTGGATCTCCATCAACCTCTCCTTTCCCCTTGCTGGATCAAGAAGGAGGAGACATCTTCCCCAACCGTACGTGTGTTGAACGCGGAGGTGCCGTCCGTTCGGCGCTAGGATCATCGGTGATTTGGATCACGACGAGTATGACTCCCTCAACCCCGTTCTCTTGAACGCTTCCGCTCGCGATCTACAAGGGTATGTAGATGCACTCCTCTCTCTCGTTGCTAGATGACTCCATAGATTGATCTTGGTGAAGCATAGAATTTTTTTATTTTCTGCAACGTTCCCCAATAGTGGCATCATGAGCTAGGTCTATGCGTAGTTTCTTTTGACGAGTAGAACACAAATTTGTTGTGGGCGTAGATGTTGTCAATTTTCTTGCCACTACTAGTCTTATCTTGTTTCGGCGGCATCGTGGGATGAAGCGGCCCGGACCGACCTTACACGTACGCTTACGTGAGACAGGTTCCACCGACTGACATGCACTAGTTGCATAATGTGGCTAGCGGGTGTCTGTCTCTCCCACTTTAGTCGGATCGGATTTGATGAAAAGGGTCCTTATGAAAGGTAAATAGAAATTGGCATATCACGTTGTGGCTTTTACGTAGGTAAGAAACGTTCTTGCTAGAACCCTATTGCAGCCATGTAAAAACATGCAGCAACAATTAGAGGACGTCTAACTTGTTTTTGCAGCATATGCCTTGTGATGTGATATGGCCAAAAGGTTGTGATGAATGATATATATATGTGATGTATGAGATCATGTTCTTGTAATAGGAATCACGACTTGCATGTCGATGAGTATGACAACCGGCAGGAGCCATAGGAGTTGTCTTAATTATTGTATGACCTGCGTGTCAATGAATAAACGCCATGTAATTACTTTACTTTATTTCTAAACCGTTAGCCATAGTAGTAGAAGTAATAGTTGGCAAACAACTTCATGGAGACACGATGATGGAGATCATGGTGTCATGCCGGTGACGAAGATGATCATGGCGCCCCGAAGATGGAGATCAAAGGAGCAATATGATATTGGCCATATCATGTCACCATTTGATTGCATGTGATGTTTATCATGTTTTTGCATCTTATTTGCGTAGAACAACGGTAGTAAATAAGATGATCCCTCATAATAATTTCAAGAAAGTGTTCCCCCTAACTGTGCGCCGTTGCGAAAGTTCGTTGTTTCGAAGCACCACGTGATGATCGGGTGTGATAGATCCTAACATTCACATACAATGGGTGTAAGACAGATTTACACATGCAAAAACACTTAGGTTGACTTGACGAGCCTAGCATGTACAGACATGGCCTCGGAACACAAGAGACCGAAAGGTCGAACATGAGTCCTATGGAAGATACGATCAACATGGAGATGTTCACCGATGACGACTAGTCTGTCTCACGTGATGACCGGACACGGTCTAGTTGAGTCGGATCATGTATCACTTAGATGACTAGAGGGATGTCTAATCTGAGTGGGAGTTCATTAAATAATTTGATTAGATGAACTTAATTATCATGAACTTAGTCTAAAAACCTTTGCAAAATGTCTTGTAGATCAAATGGCCAACGCTCATGTCCAGTGGCGGAGCGTAGTGGGGACAATTCCGGGCCCTGGCCCCCCCTTTCAAGAGGAAAATTTACCAAATACACTTACTTATCCGCTAATTTCTCTACTAATCGTCCGACGTCTCTGATCATCCTAGCCTTTTCTATGCCATATACACTCATTTGGCCCCTCCTAATATTTGATTCACGCTCTGCCACTTCTCATGTCAACCTCAACTTCAACGCGTTCTTAGAGAAAACCAAGCTGAAAGATGATGGCAGCAACTATACGGACTGGGTCTGGAACCTGAGGATGATCCTCATAGCTGCCAAGAAAGCATATGTCCTAGAAGCACCGCTAGGTGACGCACCCATCCCAGAGAACCAAGACGTTATGAACGCTTGGCAGTCACGTGCTAATGATTACTCCCTCATTCAGTGCGGCATGCTTTACAGCTTAGAACCGGGGCTCCAAAAGCGTTTTGAGCAACACGGAGCATATGAGATGTTCGAAGAGCTGAAAATGGTTTTCCAAGCTCTTGCCCGGGTCGAGAGATATGAAGTCTCCGACAAGTTCTACAGTTGTAAGATGGAGGAAAATAGTTCTGTCAGTCAGCACATACTCAAAATGTCTGGGTTGCACAACTGCCTGTCCCAGCTGGACATTAACCTCCCGGACAAGGCGGTCATTGACAGAATCCTTCAGTCGCTCCCACCTAGCTACAAGAGCTTTGTGATGAACTACAATATGCAGGGGATGGTGAAAACTATTCCTGAAATATTTTCAATGCTGAAATCAGCGGAGGTGGAAATCAAAAAGGAACATCAAGTGTTGATGGTCAATAAAACCACTAAGTTCAAGAAAGGCAATGGTAAGAAGAACTTCAAGAAGGACGACAAGGGAGTTGCCGCGCCTGGTAAGCCAGTTGCCGGGAAGAAGCCAAGGAATGGACCCAAACCTGAGACTGAGTGCTTTTATTGC
Source organism: Triticum timopheevii (assembly GCA_963921465.1). Taxonomy (NCBI): domain Eukaryota; kingdom Viridiplantae; phylum Streptophyta; class Magnoliopsida; order Poales; family Poaceae; genus Triticum; species Triticum timopheevii. The sequence goes on along the minus strand of OY997262.1, from coordinate 462,945,157 downwards.
AAGGGAAGCAGACACTAGAAGCGGAACTGCCCCAAATACTTAGCGGACAAGAAGGCCGACAACATTAAAGGTATATGTGATATACATGTAATTGATGTGTACCTTACCAGTACTCGTAGTAGCTCCTGGGTATTTGATACCAGTGCGGTTGCTCATATTTGTAACTCAAAATAGGAGGTGCGGAATAAAGCGGAGACTGGTGAAGGACGAGGTGACGATGCGCGTCAGGAATGGTTCCAAGGTCGATGTGATCGCTGTCGGCACGCTACCTCTACATTTACCTACGGGATTAGTTTTAAACCTCAATAATTGTAATTTAGTGCCAGCTTTGTGAGGGGGAACATAGTAATTTTAAAAAAATTCCTACGCACACGCAAGATCATGGTGATGGCATAGCAACGAGAGGGGAGAGTGTTGTCCATGTACCCTCGTAGACCGTAAGCGGAAGCGTTATGACAACGCGGTTGATGTAGTCGTACGTCTTCATGATATGACCGATCCAAGTACCGAACATACGGCACCTCTGAGTTCAGCACACGTTCAGCTCGATGACGATCCCCGGACTCCGATCCAGGAAAGTGTCGGGGATGAGTTCTGTCAGCACAACGGTGTGGTGACGATGATGATGCTCTACCGGCGCAGGGCTTCGCCTAAACTCCGCGACGATATGACCGAGGTGGAATATGGTGGAGGGGGGCACCGCACACGGCTAAGGAACGATCCATAGAGCAACTTGTGTGTCATGGGGTGCCCCCTTGCCCCCGTATATAAAGGAGCAAGGGGGGAGGAGGTCGGCCCTAGGAGGGGGCGCGCCAAGTGTGGAGTCCTACTAGGACTCCCGGAGTCCTAGTAGGATTCCACCTCCCTTGTTGGAGTAGGAGAAGGGGAAAGAGGGGGAGAGGAAGAAGGAAAGGGGGGCTGTGCCCCTTGTCCAATTCGGACCAGAGGGGGGGCGCAGGCCTCCTTCCTTTTGGCCTCTCTCCTCTATTCCCGTATGGCCCAATAAGGCCCATATACTCCCCGGCGAATTCCCGTAACTCTCCGGTACTTCGAAAAATACCCGAATCACTCGGAACCTTTCCGAACTCCGAATATAGTCGTCCAATATATCGATCTTTATGTCTCGACCATTTCCAGACTCCTCGTCATGTCCCCGATCTCATCCGGGACTCCGAACTCCTTCGGTACATCAAAACTCATAAACTCATAATATAACTGTCATCGAAAACCTTAAGCGTGTGGACCCTACAGGTTCGAGAACTAGGTAGACATGACCTAGAACTATTCTTGGTCAATAACCAATAGCGGATCCTGGATGCCCATATTGGCTCCTACATATTCTACGAAGATCTTTATCGGTCAAACCGCATAACAACATATTTTGTTCCCTTTGTCATCGGTATGTTACTTGCCCGAGATTCGATCGTCGGTATCCAATACCTAGTTCAATCTCGTTACTGGCAAGTCTCCTTACTCGTTACATAATGCATCATCCCACGACTAACTCATTAGTCACATTGCTTGCAAGGCTTATAGTGATGTGCATTACCGAGAGGGCCCAGAGATACCTCTCCGACAATCGGAGTGACAAAACCTAATCTCGAAATACGCCAACCCAACATGTACCTTTGGAGACACCTGTAGTACTCCTTTATAATCACCCAGTTACGTTGTGACGTTTGGTAGCACCCAAAGTGTTCCTCCGGTAAACAGGAGTTGCATAATCTCATAGTTACAGGAACATGTATAAGTCATGAAGAAAGCAATAGCAACACACTAAACGATTAAGTGCTAGGCTAACGGAATGGGTCATGTCAATCACATCATTCTCCTAATGATGTGATCCCATTAATCAAATGACAACACATGTCTGTGGTCAGGAAACATAACCATCTTTGATTAATGAGCTAGTCAAGTAGAGGCATACTAGTGACTATATGTTTGTCTATGTATTAACACATGTATTATGTTTCCGGTTAATACAATTCTAGCATGAATAATAAACATTTATCATGATATAAGGAAATAAATAATAACTTTATTATTGCCTCTAGGGCATATTTCCTTCAGTCTCCCACTTGCACTAGAGTGAATAATCTAGTTCACATTGCCATGTGATTTAACATCAATATTCATATCTGTATATGATTAACACCCATAGTTCACATCGTCATGTGACCAACACCCAAAGGGTTTACTGTAGTCAACAATCTAGTTCACATCACTATGTGATTAACACCCAAAGAGTACTAAGGTATGATCATGTTTTGCTTGTGAGAGAAGTTTAGTCAACGGATCTGTCATATTCAGAGCCGTATGTATTTTGCAAAATATTCTATGTCCACAATGCTCTGCATGGAGCTACTCTAGCTAATTGCTCCCACTTTCAATATGTATCCAGATTGAGACTTAGAGTCATCTGGATCAGTGTAAAAGCTTGCATCGTTGTAACTTTTTACGACGGGCTCTTTTATCACCTCCATAATCGAGAAACATCTCCTTAGTCCTCACTAAGGATATTCTTGACCGCTATCCAGTGATCTACTCTTACATCAAAATTGTATTCCTTTGTCAAACTCAGAGCAAGGTATACAATAGGTCTGGTTCACAACATAGCATACTTTATAGAACCTATGACTGAGGCATAGGGAATGACTTTTCATTCTCTTTCTATTTTCTGCCATGGTCGGGTCTTGAGTCTTACTCAAATTCACACCTTTGCATCATAGGCAAGAACTCCTTCTTTGACTGTTCCATTTTGAACTATTTCAAAAATTTATCAAGGTATGTACTCATTGAAAAATCTTATCAAGCGTCTTGATCTATCTATATAGATATTGATGCTCAATGTGTAAGCAGCTTCACCGAGGTCTTGCTTTGAAAAACTCTTATTCAAGTATCCTTTCATGCTATCCAGAATTTCTATATCATTTCCAATCAACAATAGGTCATCCACATATAATATTAGAAATGCTACACAGCTCCCACTCACTTTCTTGTAAATACAGGCTTCTTCAAAAGTATGTATAAAACCATATGCTTTGATCAACTCATCAAAGCGTATATTCCAACTCCGAGATGCTTGCCCCAGTCCATAGATGGATCGCTGGAGCTTGCACAATTTGTTAGCACCTTTAGGATTAACAAAACCTTCTAGTTGCATCATATACAACTCTTCTTTAAGAAAACCATTAAGGAATGCAGTTTTGACATCCATTTGCCAGATTTCATAAATGTGGCAATTGCTAACGTGATTCGGACAGACTTAAGCATCGCTACAGTTGAGAAAATCTCATTGTAGTCAACACCTTGAACTTGTCGAAAAACCTTTTTGCAACAAGTCGAGCTTTTTAGATAGTAATACTACTATCAGCACCTGTCTTCTTCTTGAAGATCCATTTAATCTCAATGTTTCGCCAATCATTGGGCAAGTCAATCAAAGTCCATACTTTGTTTTCATACATGGATCTTATCTCAGATCTCACGGCCTTAAGCCATTTTGCGGAATCTGGGCTCATCATCGCTTCTTCATAGTTCGTAGGTTCGTCATGGTCTAGTAACATAACTTCCAGAACAGGATTACCGTACCACTCTGATGCGGATCTTACTCTGGAAGACCTACGAGGTTCTGTAGTAACTTAATCTGAAATTTCATGATCATCATCATTAACTTCCTCATTAATTGGTGTAGTAGTCACAGGAACAGATTTCTGTGATGAACTACTTTCAAATAAGGGAGCAGGTACAATTACCTCATCAAGTTCTACTTTCCTCCCACTCACTTCTTTCGAGAGAAACTCCTTCTCTAGAAAGGATCCGAATTTAGCAACGAAAATCTTGCCCTCAGATCTGTGATAGAAGGTGTACCCAACAATCTCTTTTGGGTATCCTATGAAGACACATTTCTCCGATTTGGGTTCGAGCTTATCTGGTTGAAGTTTCTTCACATAAGCATCACAGCCCCAAACTTTAAGAAACGGCAACTTTGGTTTCTTGCCAAACCATAGTTCATATGTTGTCGTCTCAACGGATTTAGATGGTGCCCTTTTAACGTGAATGCAACTATCTCTAATGCATAACCCCAAAACAATAGGGGTAAATCAGTAAGAGACATCATAGATCGCACCATATCCAATAAAGTGCGGTTACGATGTTTGGACACACCATAACATTGTGGTGTTCCAGGTGGCATGGGCTGTGAAACTATTCCACATTGTTTTAATTGAAGACCAAACTCGTAACTCAAATATTTGTCTCCGCGATCAGATTGCAGAAACTTTATTTTCTTGTTATGATGATTTTTCCATTTCACTCTGAAATTCTTTGAACCTTTCAACTATTTCAGACTTATGTTTCATCAAGTAGATATACCCATATCTGCTCAAATCATCTTGTGAAGGTTAGAAAATAACGATACTTGCCATGAGCATCAACACTCATTGGATTGCATACATCGGTATGTATTATTTCCAATAAGTCAGTAGCTTGTTCCATTGTTCCGGAGAACGGAGTTTTAGTCATCTTGCCCAAAAGGCACGGTTCGCAAGCATCAAATGATTCATAACCAAGTGATTCCGAAAATCCATCTTTATGGAGTTTCTTCATGCGCTTTACACCGATATGACCCAAACAGCAGTGCCACAAATAAGTTGCACTATCATTATTAACTTTGCATCTTTTGGCATCAATATTATGAATATGTGTATCACTATGATCGAGATCCAACAAACTATTTTCATTGGGTGTATAACCATCGAAGGTCTTATTCATGTAAACAGAATAACAATTATTCTTTAACTTCAAATGAATAACTGTATCGCAATAAACATGATCAAATCATATTCATGCTCAACGCAAACGCTAAATAACATTTATTTAGGTTTAACACTAATCTCGAAAATATAGGGAGTGTGCGATGATGATCATATCAATCTTGGAACCACTTCCAACACACATCGTCACTTCACCCTCAACTAATTTCTGTTTATTCTGTAACTCCTGTTTCGAGTTACTAATCTTAGCAACCGAACAAGTATCAAATACTCAGGGGTTACTATAAACACTAGTAAGGTTCACATCAATAACATGTATATCAAATATACCCTTGTTCACTTTGCCATCCTTCTTATCCACCAAATATTCAAGGCATTTCCGCTTCTAGTGACCATTTCCTTTGCAGTATAATCACTCAGTTTCAGGCTTTGGTTCAGCTTTGGGCTTCTTCGTGGGAGTGAGAACTTGCTTGCCATTCTACTTGAAGTTCCCTTTCTTTCCCTTTGCCCTTTTCTTGAAACTAGTGGTCTTGTCAATCATCAACACTTGATGCTCTTTCTTGATTTCTACCTTCGTCGATTTCAGCATCACGAAGAGCTCAGGAATCATTTTCATCATCCCTTGCATTATAGTTCATCACGAAGTTCTACTAACTTGGTGGTGGTGACTAGAGAATTCTGTCAATCACTATCTTATCTGGAAGATTAACTCCCACTTGATTCAAGCGATTGTAGTACCCAGACAATCTGAGCACATGCTCACTAGTTGAGCGATTCTCCTCCATCTTTTAGCTATAGAACTTGTTGGAGACTTCATATCTCTCAACTCGGGTATTTGCTTGAAATATTAACTTCAACTCCTGGAACATCTCATATGGTCCATGACGTTCAAAACATTTTTGAAGTCCCGATTCTAAGCCATAAAGCATGGTGCACAAAACTATCAAGTAGTCATCATATTGAGCTAGCCAAACGTTCATAACGTCTGCATCTGCTCCTGCAATAGGTCTATCACCTAGCGGTGCATTAAGGACATAATTCTTCTGTGTAGCAATGAGGATAAACCTCAGATCACGGATCCAATCCGCATCATTGCTACTAACATCTTTCAACACAATTTTCTCTAGGAACATATAAAAATAAACATATGAAAGCAACAACGCAAGCTATTGATCTACAACATAATTTGCAAAATACTACCAGGACTAAGTTCATGATAAATTAAAGTTCAATTAATCATATTACTTAAGAACTCCCACTTAGAAAGACATCCCTCTAATCCTCTAAGTGATTACGTGATCCATATCAACTACACCATGTCCGATCATCACATGAGATGGAGTAGTTTCAATGGTGAACATCAATATGTTGATCATATCTACTATATGATTCACGCTCGACCTTTCGGTCTCCGTGTTCCGAGGCCATATCTGTTATATGCTAGGCTCATCAAGTTTAACCTGAGTATTCCGCGTGTGCAACTATTTTGCACCTGTTGTATTTGAACATAGAGCCTATCACACCCGATCATCACGTGGTGTCTCAGCACGAAGAACTTTCGCAACGGTGCATACTCAGGGAGAACACTTGTTGATAATTTAGTGAGAGATCATCTTAAAATGCTACCGTCAATCAAAGCAAGATAAGATGCATAAAGGATAAACATCACATGCAATCAATATAAGTGATATGATATGGCCATCATCATCTTATGCTTGTGATCTCCATCTTCGAAGCACCGTCGTGATCACCATCTTCACCGGCGTGACACCTTGATCTCCATCATAGCACCGTTGTCGTTACGCTATCTATTACTTCTATGACTATCGCTACCACTTAGTGATAAAGTAAAGCAATTACAGGGCTTTTGCATTTCATACAATAAAGCGACAACCATATGGCTCCTGCCAGTTGCCGATAACTTCGGTTACAAAACATGATCATCTCATACAATAAAATATAGCATCACGTCTTGACCATATCACATCACAACATGCCCTGCAAAAACAAGTTAGACATCCTCTACTTTGTTGTTGCATATTTTACGCGGCTGCTATGGGCTTAGCAAGAACCGTTCTTACCTACGCATCAAAACCACAACGATAGTTCGTCAAGTTAGTGTTGTTTTAACCTTCGCAAGGACCGGGCGTAGCCATACTCGATTCAGCTAAAGTGAGAGAGATAGACACCCGCCAGCCACCTTTAAGCACGAGTGCTCGTAACGGTGAAACCAGTCTCGCGTAAGCGTACGCGTAATGTCTGTCCGGGCCGCTTCATCTCACAATACCGCCGAACCAAAGTATGACATGCTGGTAAGCAGTATGACTTGTATCGCCCACAACTCACTTGTGTTCTACTCGTGCATATGACATCTACGCATAAAACCTGGCTCGGATGCCACTGTTGGGGAACATAGTAATTTCAAAAAATTTCCTACGCACACGCAAGATCAGGGTGATGGCATAGCAACGAGAGGGGAGAGTGTTGCCCACGTACCCTCATAGACCGTAAGCGGAAGCATTATGACAATGCGGTTGATGTAGTCATACGTCTTCACGATCCGACCGATCCAAGTACCGAACGTACGGCACCTCCGAGTTCAGCACACGTTCAGCTCGATGACGATCCCCGGACTCCGATCCAGCAAAGTGTCGGGGATGAGTTCTGTCAGCACGACAGCGTGGTGACGATGATGATGCTCTACCGGCGCAGGGCTTCGCCTAAACTCCGCGACGATATGACCAAGGTGGAATATGGTGAAGGGGGGCACCGCACACGGCTAAGGAACGATCCGTAGATCAACTTGTGTGTCATGGGGTGCCCCCTTGCCCCGTATATAAAGGAGCAAGGGGGGAGGAGGCCGGCCCTAGGAGGGGGCGCGCCAAGTGTGGAGTCCTACTAGGACTCCCGGAGTCCTAGTAGGATTCCACCTCCCTTGTTGGAGTAGGAGAAGGGGAAAGAGGGGGAGAGGAAGAAGGAAAGGGGGGCTGCGCCCCTTGTCCAATTCGGACCAGAGGGGGGGCGCAGGCCTCCTTCCTTTTGGCCTCTCTCCTCTATTCCCGTATGGCCCAATAAGGCCCATATACTCCCCGACGAATTCCCGTAACTCTCCTGTACTCCGAAAAATACCCGAATCACTCGGAACCTTTCCGAACTCCGAATATAGTCGTCCAATATATCAATCTTTACGTCTCGACCATTTCGAGACTCCTCGTCATGTCCATGATCTCATCCGGGACTCCGAACTCTTTCGGTACATCAAAACTCATAAACTCATAATATAACTGTCATCGAAAACCTTAAGCGTGCGGACCCTACGGGATCGAGAACTATGTAGACATGACCTAGAACTATTCTCGATCAATAACCAATAGCGGAACCTGGATGCCCATATTGGCTCCTACATATTCTATGAAGATCTTTATCGGTCAAACCGCATAACAACATACTTTGTTCCCTTTGTCATCGGTATGTTACTTGCCTGAGATTCGATCGTCGGTATCCAATGCCTAGTTCAATCTCGTTACCGGCAAGTCTCTTTACTCGTTACATAATACATCATCCCGCAACTAACTCATTAGTCACATTGCTTGCAAGGCTTATAGTGATGTGCATTACCGAGAGGGCCTAGAGATACCTCTCCGACAATCGGAGTGACAAAACCTAATCTCGAAATACGCCAACCCAACATGTACCTTTGGAGACACCTGTAGTACTCCTTTATAATCATCCAGTTACGTTGTGACGTTTGGTAGCACCCAAAGTGTTCCTCCGGTAAACGGGAGTTGCATAATCTCATAGTTACAGGAACATGTATAAGTCATGAAGAAAGCAATAGCAACATACTAAACGATCAAGTGCTAGGCTAACGGAATGGGTCATGTCAATCACATCATTCTCCTAATGATGTAATCCCATTAATCAAATGACAACACATGTCTGTGGTCAGGAAACATAACCATCTTTGATTAATGAGCTAGTCAAGTAGAGGCATACTAGTGACTATATGTTTGTCTATGTATTCACACATGTATTATGTTTTCGGTTAATACAATTCTAGCATGAATAATAAACATTTATCATGATATAAGGAAATAAATAATAACTTTATCATTGCCTCTAGGGCCTATTTCCTTCACTTTGAGCATGAACATTGTATCTGGATCTTGTTTAATACGAGATGGCTACTCATTTAAATCCGAGAATAATGGTTGTTCTATTTATATGAGAGATATGTTTTATGGTCATGCCCCGCTGGTCAATGGTTTATTCTTAATGAATCTCGAACGTGATGTTACACATATTCATAATGTGAATACCAAAAGATGTAACGTTGATAACGATAGTCCCACATACTTGTGGCACTGCCGCCTTGGTCACATTGGTGTCAAGCGCATGAAGAAGCTCCATGCTGAGGGACTTTTAGAGTCTCTCGATTACGAATCATTTGACACATGTGAACCATGCCTCATGGGCAAAATGACCAAGACTCCGTTCTCCAGAACAATGGAGCGAGCAACCAACTTATTGGAAATCATACATACTGATGTGTGCGGTCCAATGAGTGTTGAGGCTCGCGGAGGCTATCGTTATGTTCTCACTCTCACTGACGACTTGAGTAGATATGAGTATGTCTACTTGATGAAACACAAGTCTGACACCTTTGAAAAGTTCAAGGAATTTCATAATGAGGTAGAGAATCAACGTGACCGAAAGATAAAGTTCTTACGATCAGATCGTGGGGGAGAATATTTAAGTCACGGATTTGGTACACACTTAAGGAAATGTGGAATCGTTTCACAACTCACGCTGCCTGGAACACCTCAGCGTAACGGTGTGTCCGAACGTCGAAATCGCACCCTATTGGATATGGTGCGATCTATGATGTCACTCACCGATTTACCGCTATCATTTTGGGGATACGCTCTAGAGACAGCTACATTCACTTTAATAGGGCACCGTCTAAATACGTTGAGACGACACCGTATGAATTATGGTTTGGGAAGAAACCTAAGCTGTCGTTTCTAGAAGTTTGGGGATGTGATTCTTATGTCAAGAAACTTCAACCTGAAAAGCTCGAACCCAAGTGGGGAAAATGCGTCTTCATAGGATACCCTAAGGAAACCATTGGGTATACCTTCTACCTCAGATCCGAAGGCAAGACCTTTGTTGCCAAGAACGGGTCCTTTCCGGAGAAAGAGTTTCTCTCGAAAGAAGTAAGTGGGAGGAAAGTGGAACTTGATGAAGTACTACCTCTTGAACCGGTGAGTAGCGCAGCTCAAGAAGATGTTCCTGTCGTGCCTGCACCGACTAGAGAGGAAATTAATGATGATGATCTAGGTACTTCGGATCAAGTTACTACTGAACTTCATAGGTCCACGAGGACACATTCCACACCAGAGTGGTATGGCAACCCTGTCCTGGAAATCATGTTGTTAGACAACGGTGAACCTTCGAACTATGAAGAAGCAATGGCGGGCCCATATTCCAACAAATGGCTTGAAGCCATGCAATCCAAGATAGGATCCATGTATGAAAACAAAGTATGGACTTTGACAGACTTGCCCGATGATCGGCGAGCAATAGAAAACAAATGGATCTTTAAGAAGAAGACAGACGCGGATGGTAATGTTACCATCTATAAAGCTCGACTTGTCTCTAAGGGTTATCGACAAGTTCAAGGGGTTGACTACGATGAGACATTATCTCCCGTAGCGAAGCTAAAGTCCGTCCGAATCATGTTAGCAATTGCCGCATACTATTATTATGAGATATGGCAAATGGTCGTCAAAACGGCATTCCTTAACGGCTATCCTAAGGAAGAACTGTATATGATGCAGCCGGAAGGTTTTGTCGATCCTGAGAATGCTAACAAGGTATGCAAACTCCAACGATCCATTTATGGGCTGGTGCAAGCATCTCGGAGTTGGAACATTCGCTTTGATGAGATGATCAACGCGTTTGGGTTTATGCAGACTTATGGAGAAGCCTGCGTTTACAAGAAAGTGAGTGGGAGCTCTGTAGCATTTCTCATATTATATGTAGATGACATACTTTTGATGGGAAATGATATAGAACTTTTGGACAGCATTAAGGCCTACTTGAATAAGTGTTTTTCAATGAAGGATCTTGGAGAAGCTGCTTACATATTCGGCATCAAGATCTATAGGGATAGATCGAGACGCCTCATAGGTCTTTCACAAAGCACATACCTTGATAAGATATTGAAGAAGTTCAATATGGATCAGTCCAAGAAGGGGTTCTTGCCTGTGTTGCAAGGTGTGAAATTGAGCTCAACTCAATGCCCGACCACGACAGAAGATAGAGAAAAGATGAGTGTCATCCCCTATGCCTCGGCTATAGGGTCTATTATGTATGCCATGTTGTGTACCAGACCTGATGTAAACCTTGCCGTAAGTTTGGTAGGAAGGTACCAAAGTAATCCCGACATTGAACACTGGATAGCGGTCAAGAATATCTCAAAGTACCTGAAAAGGACTAAAGATATGTTTCTCGTTTATGGAGGTGACGAAGAGCTCATCGTAAATGGTTATGTCGGTGCTAGCTTCAACACAGATCTGGATGACTCTAAGTCACTAACCGGATACGTGTATATTTTGAATGGAGGGGCAGTAAGTTGGTGCAGTTGCAAGCAAAGCGTCGTGGCAGGATCTACATGTCAGGCGGAGTACATGGCAGCCTCGAAGGCAGCGCATGAAGCAATCTGGATGAAGGAGTTCATCACCGACCTAGGAGTCATACCCAATGCGTTGAGGCCAATCACTCTCTTCTGTGACAACACTGGAGCTATTGCCCTTGCCAAGGAACCAGGTTTCACAAGAAGACCAGGCACATCAAGCGTCGCTTCAACTCCATTCGTGAAAATGTTCAAGATGGAGACATAGATATTTGCAAAGTGCATACGGATCTGAATGTCACAGATCCGTTGACTAAACCTCTTCCGCGAGCAACACATGATCAACACCAGAACTCTATGGGTGTTCGATTCATCACAATGTAACTAGATTATTGACTCTAGTGCAAGTGGGAGACTGTTGGAAATATGCCCTAGAGGCAATAATAAAATGATTATTATTATATTTCCTTGTTCATGATAATTGTCTATTATTCGTGCTATAATTGTGTTATCCGGAAATCATAATACATGTGTGAATACATAGACCATAATGTGTCCCTAGTGAGCCTCTAGTTGACTAGCTCGTTGATCAATAGACAGTCATGGTTTCCTGACTATGGACACTGGATGTCATTGATAACGGGATCACATCATTAGGAGAATGATGTGATGGACAAGACCCAATCCTAAGCATAGCACAAGATCATGTAGTTCGTTTGCTAGAGCTTTTCCAACGTCAAGTATCATTTCCTTAGACCATGAGATCGTGTAACTTCCGTATGCCGTAGGAGTGCTTTGGGTATACCAAACGTCACAACGTAACTGGGTGACTATAAAGGTGTACCCCAGGTATCCCCGAAAGTATCTATTGGGTAGACACGGATCGAGACTAGGATTTGTCACTCCGTATGATGGAGAGGTAACTCTGGGCCCACTCGGTAATGCATCATCATAATGAGCTCAATGTGACCAAGTGTTTGGTCATGGGATCATGCATTACGGTACGAGTAAAGTGACTTGCCCGTAACGAGATTGAATGAGGTATTGGGATACCGACGATCGAATCTCGGGCAAGTAACATACCAATTGACAAAGGGAATTGTATACGGGATTACTTGAATCCTTGACATCGTGGTTCATCCGATGAGATCATCGTGGAACATGTGGGAGCCAACATGGGTATCCAGATCCCGCTGTTGGTTATTGACCAGAGAGTCGTCTCGGTCATGTCTGCGTGTCTCTCGAACTCGTAGGGTCTACACACTTAAGGTTCGGTGACGCTAGGGTTGTAGAGATATTAGTATGCAGTAACCCGAAAGTTGTTCGGAGTCCCAGATGAGATACCGGATGTCACGAGGAGTTCCGGAATGGTCCGGAGGTGAAGAATTGTATATAGGGAGTCCAGTTTCGGCCACCGGGAAAGTTTCGGGGGTCACCGGTACAATACCGGGACCACCGGGTGGGGCCACCTATCCCGGAGGGCCACGTGGGCTGAAGAGGGAAGGGAACCAGCCCCTGGTGGGCTGGTGCGCCCCCCTTGGGCCTCCCCTGCGCCTAGGGTTGGAAACCCTAGGGGTGCGGGGCGCCCCACTTGACTTGGGGGGCAAGTCCCCCCCCCCCCCCTAGGCTGCCCCCCCCCCTTGAGATGGGATCTCTAGCGGCCGGCGCACCCCCTAGGCCCCCTATATAAAGAGGGGGGGGGGAGGGCAGCCACACCCTAGTCCCTAGCGCCTCCCTCTCCCCCCGTACCACCTCTCCCTCTCGCTGAGCTTGGTGAAGCCCTGCCGAGATCGCCGCTACTTCCACCACCACGTCGTTGTGCTGCTGGATCTCCATCAACCTCTCCTTTCCCCTTGCTAGATCAAGAAGGAGGAGACGTCTTCCCGAACCGTACGTGTGTTGAACGCGGAGGTGCCGTCCGTTCGGCGCTAGGATCATCGGTGATTTGGATCACGACGAGTACGACTCCCTCAACCCCGTTCTCTTGAACGCTTCCGGTCGCGATCTACAAGGGTATGTAGATGCACTCCTCTATCTCGTTGCTAGATGACTCCATAGATTGATCTTGGTGAAGCGTAGAAATTTTTTTATTTTCTGCAACGTTCCCCAATAAAGGCATCCACGCGTCAGCATTTCAGGGGCTGGGGTTTTTGTTTTTTTTGAAGGGGGGGGGGGTTGGGGGTTTTGGGGGGTTAATTTAGGTGTTTCATATATTGTGTTAGCTAGCTAATTAATAGAGAGAAGTGTCCTCTCTTATGTTCGTGCTTGGTCGACGCTACGTACTATACATAGAGAGGCCTTCGACACGCTAGCTAGTAAGAAAATGAAGGAAACCATTAAGTACAGAAGTTCGTCATGCATACCGAGAGAAGTGATCGATCGACCTCTCCTTCTCCGAGAGATTGGTCGAACAACAAGTTTTCGTATTATCTATCCGACGCTACTGGCTACATACATATACAATATGTAAGATCTCTTACAATTCCCTAGCATTTGAAATCAACTTCCACATGGTATTCTCCGGCTTTATTGATGACGTGGTCAAGAAAGAATCCCGCCAATTACTCTTGAATTACTTTCATGCGAACTTGTGGTAGGAGTTCATTCCGCATCTGCCATGTCTAATTTGAAGAAGGGGGTTAATACATATATATGAATGAAACTCAACAGAAATTATGGTGTAATAAAATGAAATTGTGAATATTATTTCTTACGCACTTCATATTGTCTTTTAGAGTAGCCCTGCTTATTTTTCAAAGTCGCGTTGTAGATGAACTCGCATACGTAGTATCCTTAGTAATCATTCCCTTGTTCCTGCCACAAGCACTTTATGAGAAATAGAGGTTAATCAAACTGATAATGAAGCATTATAAATGGCATTGATGAAAGTATAGCTATAGAATCAATGGGAGGTACGCGCAACTAGCTAGCCAGTAGTACTTACTTTCGGGTATGTATATCGTAGCTCCTTCGGCAGTCCCAGAGCTTCTGCGGTGAAATGCTTCCAAACCCTGCAAGACAAAGAAAATAATTATTATTACTTGATATATCAGGAAATGAACAAAAAGTTGCCGATATGGTTCGATAATGATCGATTGAACTTACTTGTTGAGCATTTTAGTCATGTTCGCATAGGTTTCGGGATCTTTTCGTCTCAAGTCTAAGACGCTTACTAGTCCCCGCTCAAGGTTAATCTCTAGAAGAACATAGTGGAAGCTGCGCAAGCATGCATAACTCATCAATTACATTACTATAACCTCGCTCGAGTAATAAGGGAAACTGAATATGCACACGATAGTAGCACTCACTCGAAGTTGTAAGGAAAGAGTATTAAATCTTTGTTTTGATTTTTGATCAACGATTGTAGCAAGTAGGCCTCGGCCTCTTCGGCGTGCTTTGTAACCTGAAATTCATCTATGATATTTGTGTTAATGAACCCAATATCATACATTTCTTGTTTTCTGCACTCGACGATCTTCAATCTGCATAATATAGTGAGGATAATTAATTATAAATACATGCAATGAACGAGCTGAGCTATATATAGAGACTTAATGACAGAAATAGTACTTACAAACAGTAGCAAAAGACCGTTAATTTATCGAGGGCCTTTTGATTGAAGAACTCGAAGAACTCCTCAAATGGAACAGGCAACAGATCAGTTCCAACGAGGTCGTGCTCCTCTTTAATTCTCAGATACAAAGTATTCGTCCCCCCAGACTCTCTGCAGGTTTTCATGTACCAATTATGGAATCTTCGCATCATCGTTGTTAGAGATTTTTCATCTTTGATGAGAGGCTTCCCGTACTCGTATCTGTGTTCGTCCACCTCCAAGAAATCAAAATGTACATCGTCAGGCAGGTAATCTCTAAGATTGCTATAACCGGGCACCATCCCCGGAGCATTAGCAACAATGTCGCTAGACACATTGAGCGAGGGGCACGATTGCTTTGCTTGTTTGCCGAGTTGGGCAATTTTTTCCCCAACTGCTCGTTCTTTTAATCTTTGATCACTGATAGTACTTCCCGACCGCTCCGCTTCGAGATATGACTTTTCAGTAATGCGCTCATGGTTGGTTTTCGACGGAGACTTTGGTGGTTTCCTCAGGGCATCGATAGTGTGCTTTTCTTTCACCGGATCTACCTTCTCCTCCGGAGGTGGATGTCTCTTTGCTTTCAACCCTTCAAAGAAGTCCTTCACTACGGTCCGCACGATCTTTCCGTTTTCCTCCTCAGTCCTCTCGTATGGTAACTTCTCTAGAGGTTTGAGAGGTGGACCTTATCTGTATTGCCTCCCGCCTCTGGCTGTACTGCTAGACGTCGGAGCAGATGGAGCGGCTGCGGCTGTCTTCTTTCGTGCTCGCTTACGAGGCGGAGGAGAAGGACTACGATGCGCCGAAGCAGCCGGGGCGATGGCGGGTCTCTTCCGCCCTTACTGGTGAGGCGGAGAAGGAGGAGGCTGCTGGCTGCTCGGGCGCGCCGGTGCAGGCGGAGAAGGAGGCGGAGTGCCGCCACACGCCAGAGAAGGAGGCTGAGTGGCCTGATCGTCACTCGCCGGAGGAGGAGGCGGTGGAGGAGGCGGAGTGCCCTGACTCGCTGGAGGAGGAGGAGGAGGTGGAGGCGTCCAGTTCGGAAGGTTGATGAACTCCTTCTGCCATAGGCATGGAGTCTTCTGAGCAGAACCCAGCCGAGTCTCCCCTTCATCGGTAGGGTGGTCAAGCTGGAGGTCCTCAAATCCCTCCGTTATTTCGTCCACCGTCACCCTAGCATATCCTTCTAGAATCGGACGACAGTGAAAAGTTGCGCCGGGTTCAGAAGGTTGAACAGAGCTGACAGCCGCCTTGACTTTTGATAACCCACAAGTGTAGGGGATCGCAACAGCTTTCGAGGGTAAAGTATTCAACCCAAATTTCTTGATTCGACACAAGGGGAGCCCAAGAATATTCTTGAGTATTAGCAGTTGAGTTGTCAGTTCAAACCACATCTGGACAACTTAGTATCTGCAACAAAGTATTTAGTAGCAGAAGTGGTATGATAATAAAGGTAACGGTAGCAAAAGTAATGATAATAGTTTTTGGGTTTTTGTAGTAGTTGTAACAGTAGCAACGGAAAAGTAAATAAGCAAAGAACAATATGTGAAAAGCTCGTAGGCAATGGATCAGTGATGGATAATTTCGCCGGATGCGATTCCTCATGTAATAGCTATAACATAGGGTGACACAGAACTAGCTCCAGTTCATCAATGTAATGTAGGCATGTATTCCATAAATAGTCATACGTGCTTATGGAAAAGAACTTGCATGACATCTTTTGTCCTATCCTCCCGTGGCAGCGGGGTCCTAGTGGAAACTAAGGGATATTAAGGCCTCCTTTTAATAGAGAACCGGACCAAAGCATTAACGCATAGTGAATACATGAACTCCTCAAACTACGGTCATCACCGAGAAGTATCCCGATTATTGTCACTTTGGGGTTGTTGGATCATAACACATAATAGGTGACTATAGACTTGCAAGATAAGATCAAGAACACACATATATTCATGAAAACATAATAGGTTCAGATCTGAAATCATGGCACTCGGGCCCTAGTGACAAGCATTAAGCATAGCAAAGTCATAGCAACATCAATCTCAAAACATAGTGGATACTAGGGATCAAACCCTAACAAAACTAACTTGATTACATGGTAAATCTCATCCAACCCATCACCGTCCAGCAAGCCTACGATGGAATTACTCACGCACGGTGGTGAGCATCATGAAATTGGTGATGGAGGATGGTTGATGATGACGACGGCGATGAATCCCCCTCTCTGGAGCCCCGAACGGACTCCAGATTCGCCCTCCCGAGAGAGATTAGGGCTTGGCGGCGGCTCCGTGTCGTAAAACGCGATGAAACTTTCTCTTTGATTTTTTCTCCGCGAGACGGTATATATGGAGTTGGAGTTGAGGTCGGTGGAGGTCCAGGGGGCCCACGAGATAGGGGGGCGCTCCCTACAGGGGGGCGCCCCCTGTCTCATGGACAGGCCGTGGGCCCCCTGGTGTATTTCTTTCGCCCATAAATTCTTATTAATTCCAAAAAGTGCCTCTGTGGATTTTCAGGACATTCCGAGAACTTTTCTTTTCTACACATAAAACAACATCATGGCAGTTCTGCTGAAAATAGCGTCAGTCCGGGTTAGTTTCTTTCAAATCATGCAAGTTAGAGTCCAAAACAAGGGCAAAAGTGTTTGGAAAAGTAGATACATTGGAGACGTATCAACTCCCCCAAGCTTAAACCTTTCCTTGTCCTCAAGTAATTCAGTTGATAGATTGAAAGTGATAAAGAAAAACTTTTACAAACTCTGTTTGCTCTTGTTGTTGTAAACATGAAAAGCCAGCATTCAAGTTTTAGCAAATATTATGAACTAACCATACTCACAATAGCACTTAGGTCTCACAGTTACTCATATCAATAGCATAATCAGCTAGCAAGACATAATAATAAAACTCGGATGACAATACTTTCTCAAAACAATCATAACATGATATAACAAAATGGTATCTCACTAGCCCTTTCTGAGACCGCATAACATAAATGCAGATCACCTTTAAAGATCAAGGACTGACTAAACATTGTAATTCGTGGTAAAAGAGATCCAGTCAAGTCATACCCAATATAAACCAATAGTAATGAATGCAAATGACAGTGTGCTCTCCAGCGGGTGCTTTTTAATAAGAAGGGTGATGACTCAACATAAAAGTAAATAGATAGGCCCTTCGCAGAGGGAAGCAGGGATTTGTAGAGGTGCCAGAGCTTGATTTTAAAATAGAGATTGAATAACATTTTGAGCGGCATACTTTCGCTGTCAACGCAACAACTATGAGATGGCTGTATCTTCCATACTACATGCATTATAGGCAGTTCCCAAATAGAATGGTAAAGGTTTATACTCCCCCAACCACCAACAAGCATCAATCCATGGCTTGCTCGAAACAACGAGTGCCTCCAACTAACAACAGCCCTGGATGAGTTTTGTTTAATTATTTTGATTTGCTTTGATCTTTTTGGATCATGGGACTGGGCATCCCGGTTACCGGCCCTTTCTCATGAATGAGGAGCGGTGTCCACTCCTCTTGAGAATAACCCACCTAGCATGGAAGATATAGGCAGCCTTAATTGTAACATGAGCTGCTCGAGCATACAAAACAGAATTTCATTTGAAGGTTTGGAGTTTGGCACATACAAATTTACTTGGAACGACAGGTAAATACCGCATATAGGAAGGTATAGTGGACTCATATGGAACAACTTTGGGGTTTAAGGAGTTTGGATGCACAAACAGTATTCCCGCTTAGTACAGGTGAAGGCTAGCAAAAGACTGGGAAGCGACCAACTGAGAGAGCGACAACAGTCATGAACATGCATTAAAATTAATTTACACCGAGTACAAGCATGAGTAGGATATAATCTACCATGAACATAAATATCATGAAAGCTATGTTGATATGTTTCAACTACATGCGTGAACATGTGCCAAGTCGAGTCACTCAATTCATTCAAAGGAGGATACCATCCCATCATACCACATCATAATCATTCTAATAGCATGTTGGCACGCAAGGTAAACCATTATAACTCAAAGCTAATCTCTAAATGTCATTGCAAATATGTTTACTTCATAATAAGCTAACTCAGAAATGATGAACTCATCATATTTAGAAAAACAAGAGAGGTCGAGTTCATACCAGCTTTTTTCATCCCAATAAGTCCATCATATATCGTCATTATTGCCTTTCACTTGCACGCCCCAACAATGTGTATAATAATAAGAGTGCATGTGCATTGGACTAAGCTGGAATCTACAAGCATTCAACTCAAAAGAGAAGACAAGTAATATGGGCTCTAAGTTAAATAAACAATCAAGCATATGAGAGACACTAAACATTTTCAATATGGTTTCTCAACCCCCAAAGGAAAGGAAAGAAAGGAAAACTATTTACACGGGAAAGCTCCCAACAAGAAAGAAAAAGAACTAGAAATCCTTTTGGGTTTTTATTTTAATTTCTACTACAAGCATGGAAATTAAACTAACTAATTTTTTTGTTTTTTCTTAAGATTTATCAAACACACAAGAAGAAAACTAGAAAAAGAAATTTAAACTATCATGGATAATACAATGAAAGAGTATGAGCACCGACGACTAGTGTGTGAACATGAATGTAAAGTCAGTGAGAAATACATACACCCCCAAGCTTAGGCTTTTGGCCTAAGTTGGTCTAATACCAAGGACTGCCACTACTCTCCCCGGTGTACTAGAAGGTGTAATCAGGATACCACTGGCTGGTCATCTCCGAATCCCACTAGGCAGATGATGCACGATAAGGGTCCAGCTTAGGTTCCGACTCAGGTCCAAGTTCTGGAGTAAAAGCTTGGGCTCGATGATTGTTCCCTGCAATATTGTCTCCTCTTCCTCATGGTGCCTAATGGGTATCTGAAAATGTCTAGCAAGATGTGCAGCATAGATACCTCCAAATATGGGGCCTTTTGTACGATTCAGGGCTAGCCATTTAGCAACGCCGGCACCCATACTAAAAGTATTGTCTCCAAGCAAGGCATGTTGAAGAATGATAATATCAGGAACACTTAAGTTTCCACTATTTCCACGACCAAGCAAGCATCTACTAGCAAATATGGCAAAGTAGCGTAAAATAGGAAAGTGTATGCTAGAGACTTTTGCCTCGGAACCCTTCTTCGGCTCCTCTACAGCTATAGTGTTAACAAAGCCATCCACATCTTTACGATGGGGTTCCTCTAATTCTCCCTCATAAGGTATCCTACACACCATGCAAAAAATAGGTAAAGACATTTCTTTGAATTCATCGTATAAATGAAATGATACTGCAGGCAGTGACTTCTTAAGATATTAATAAAAGTTTTGCACGAAAGTATTGGTGAGTAAGAGATACTGATCGATTCGGTCATTGATGAAACCGGTGAGGCCTGCAGTCTCGATCAAAGAATAAAAATCCTCATGAATTCCGGCTTCTTTCAAGAAACCATTGTATGGCCATTCACACAACCGCACTTCCGTAAAGCGAGGAAGATTATACTTGGCTTTTTCCGTCTCTTTGGCTTGTTTTTCCTGAGAGCTTTGGCTAGAGGAGCCCCTCAAAAGTTTCCTTAACAATTTCTGAAAATTTCTGAAATTTTAGTAACTTCAAAATAAAAGAGAATAAAACTAAACAAGATAGGTAGCAACTACTCCTACAAGTGCCTAGGGCCTATATCATGCATTAGAATTGCTTGGGACCTCATAAATTTAACATGCAAGCTCAAGAACATGGTCACCTATGCAGCAAAAATTCGCAATGAATAAAGCACTAGAACAAAAACTATTTGGACCAATGGAGGAGTCACATACCAAGCAACAATCTCCCAAAGTAGTTTTGTGAATGGAGCTTTGAGCAAGGAGATCGAAAATCGCAACAAAATGAGCTAGAACTCGTGCTTGAGCTGGATGGGGATTTTTTGGGTAGAAGATGAAGTGTGTGGGTGCTGGCATAAGTGGAGGGGGGCCACCTGAAGGAAATATGCCCTAGAGGCAATAATAAAGTTATTATTTATTTCCTCATATTATGATAAATGTTTATTATTCATGCTAGAATTGTATTAACCGGAAACATGATACATGTGTGAATACATAGACACACATAAAGTCACTAGTATGCCTCTACTTGACTAGCTCATTAATTAAAGATGTTTATGTTTCCTAACCATAGACATGTGTTGTCATTTGATTAACGAGATCACATCATTAGGAGAATGATGTGATTGACATGACCCATTCCGTTAGCCTAGCACTTGATCATTTAGTATGTTGCTATTGCTTTCTTCATGACTTATACATGTTCATGTAACTATGAGATTATGCAACTCCCGTTTACCGAAGGAACACTTTGTGTGCTACCAAACGTCACAACGTAACTGGGTGATTATAAAGGAGCTCTACAGGTGTCTCCAAAGGTACATGTTGGGTTGGCGTATTTCGAGATTAGGTTTTGTCACTCCGATTGTCGGAGAGGTATCTCTTGGCCCTCTCGGTAATGCACATCACTATAAGCCTTGCAAGCAATGCAGCTAATGAGTTAGTTACGGAATGATACATTACATACCGAGTAAAGAGACTTGCCAGTAACGAGATTTACCTAGGTATTGGATACCGACGATCGAATCACGGGCAAGTAACATACCGATGACAAAGGGAACAACGTATGTTGTTATGCGGTTTGACCGATAAAGATCTTCGTAGAATATGTGGGAGCCAATATGAGCATCCAGGTTCCGCTATTGGTTATTGATCGACAATATTTCTAGGTCATGTCTACATAGTTCTCGAACCCATAGGGTCCGCACGCTTAACGTTATGATGACAGTTTTATTATGAGTTCATAAGTTTTGATGTACCGAAGGTTGTTCGGAGTCCTGGATGTGATCCCGGACATGACGAGGAGTCTCGAAATGGTCGAGACATAAAGATTGATATATTGGAAGCCTATATTTGTATATCGGAATCATTCCGGGTGAAATCGGGATTTTACCGGAGCACCGGGGGGTTACCGGAACCCTCCCGGGGGTTAATGGGCCTTCATGGGCCCTAAGGGAGAAGAGGAGAGGAGGCAAGAGGTGGGCTGCGCCCCCTCCCCTCCCTAGTCTGAATAGGACAAGGAGAGGGGGGCGGCGCCCCCCCTTTCCTTCCCCTCTTCCTCCTCCTTCCCCCTTCTCCTTCTCCAACTAGGAAAGAAGGGAGTCCTACTCCTGGTGGGAGTAGGACTCCCCCTTGGCGCGCCCTCCTTGGCCGACCGCCCCCTTCCCCTTGGCTCCTTTATATACGGGGGCAGGGGCACCTCTAGACACACAAGTTGATCTTCATGACCGTTCCTTAGCCGTGTGCGGTGCCCCCCTTCACCATATTCCACCTCGATCATATCGTTGCGGTGCTTAGGCGAAGGCCTGCATCGGTAGAACATCATCATCGTCACCATGCCGTTGTGCTGATGGAACTCATCCCTGAAACCCTGCTGGATCAGAGTCCAGGGATCGTCATCGAGCTAAACGTGTGCTGAACTCGGAGGTGCCGTACGTTCGGTGCTTGGATCGGTCGGATCGTGAAGACGTACGACTACATCAACCGCGTTGTCATAACGCTTCCGCTTACGGTCTACGAGGGTACGTGGACAACACTCTCCCCTCTAGTTGCTATGCATCACCATGATCTTGCGTGTGCGTAGGAAAATTTTGAAATTACTACGTTCCCCAACAGTGGCATCCGAGCCTAGGTTTTATGTGTTGATGTTATATGCACGAGTAGAACACAAGTGAGTTGTGGGCGATACAAGTCATACTGCTTACCAGCATGTCATACTTTGGTTCGGCGGTATTGTTGGATGAAGCGGCCCGGACCGACATTACGCGTACGCTTACGCGAGACTGGTTTTACCGCCGTGCTTTGCACACAGGTGACTAGCGGGTGTCTGTTTCTCCAACTTTAGTTGAACCGAGTGTGGCTACGCCCGGTCCTTGTGATGGTTAAAACAGCACTAACTTGATGAACTATCATTGTGGTTTTGATGCGTAGGTAAGAACGGTTCTTGCTCAGCCCGTAGCAGCCACGTAAAATTTGCAACAACAAAGTAGAGGACGTCTAACTTGTTTTTGCAAGGCATGTTGTGATGTGATATGGTCAAGACGTGATGCTATATTTTATTGTATGAGATGATCATGTTTTGTAACCGAAGTTATCGGCAACTGGCAGGAGCCATATGGTTGTCGCTTTATTGTATGAAATGCAAACGCCCTGTAATTGCTTTACTTTATCACTAAGCGGTAGCGATAGTCGTAGAAGCAATAGATGGCGTAACGACAACGATGCTACGATGGAGATCAAGGTGTCACGCCGGTGACGATGGTGATCACGACGGTGCTTCGAAGATGGAGATCACAAGCACGAGATGATGATGGCCATATCATATCACTTATATTGATTGCATGTGATGTTTATCCTTTATGTATCTTATCTTGCTTTGATTGACGGTAGCATTTTAAGATGATCTCTCACTAAAAATTATCAAGAAGTGTTCTCCCTGAGTATGCACCGTGGCGAAAGTTCTTCGTGCTGAGACACCACGTGATGATCGGGTGTGATAGGCTCTACGTTCAAATACAACGGGTGCAAAACAGTTGCACACACGGAATACTCAGGTTAAACTTGACGAGCCTAGCATATAACAGATATGGCCTCGGAACACGGAGACCGAAAGGTCGAACGTGAATCATATAGTAGATATGATCAACATAGTGATGTTCACCATTGAAACTACTCCATCTCATGTGATGATTGGACATGGTTTAGTTGATTTGGATCACATGATCGCTTAGATGACTAGAGAGATGTCTGTCTAAGTGGGAGTTCTTAAGTAATATGATTAATTGAACTTAAATTTATCACGAACTTAGTACCTGATAGTATTTTGCTTGTCTATGTTTGTTGTAGATATATTGCTCGTGCTGTTGTTCCATTGAATTTTAATATATTCCTTGAGAAAGCAAAGTTGAAATATGATGGTAGCAATTACATGGACTGGGTCTGTAACCTGAGGATTATCCTCATTGCTGCACAGAAGAATTACGTCCTGGAAGCACCACTGGGTGCCAGGCCTGCTGCTGATGCAACTGACGACGTTAAGAACGTCTGGCAGAGCAAAGCTGATGACTACTCGATAGTTCAGTGTGCCATGCTTTACGGCTTAGAACCGGGTCTTCAACGACGTTTTGAACGTCATGGAGCATATGAGATGTTCCAGGAGTTGAAGTTAATATTTCAAGCAAATGCCCGGATTGAGAGATATGAAGTCTCCAATAAGTTCTATAGCTGCAAGATGGAGGAGAATAGTTCTGTCAGTGAACACATACTCAAAATGTCTGGGTATAATAATCACTTGATTCAACTGGGAGTTAATCTTCCTGATGACAGTGTCATTGACAGAATTCTTCAATCACTTCCACCAAGCTACAAGAGCTTCGTGATGAACTATAATATGCAAGGGATGGACAAGACTATTCCCGAGCTCTTCGCAATGCTAAAAGCCGCGGAGGTAGAAATCAAGAAGGAGCATCAAGTGTTGATGGTCAACAAGACCACCAGTTTCAAGAAAAAGGGCAAAGGGAAGAAGAAGGGGAACTTCAAGAAGAACAACAAACAAGTTGTTGCTCAAGAGAAGAAACCCAAGTCTGGACCTAAGCCTGAGACTGAGTGCTTCTACTGCAAGCAGACTGGACACTGGAAGCGGAACTGCCCCAAGTATTTGGCGGATAAGAAGGATGGCAAAGTAAACAAAGGTATATGTGATATACATGTTATTGATGTGTACCTTACTAATACTCGTAGTAGTACCTGGGTATTTGATACTGGTTCTATTGCTAATATTTGCAACTCGAAACAGGGACTACGGATTAAGCGAAGATTGGCTAAGGACGAGGTGACGATGCACGTGGGAAATGGTTCCAAAGTCGATGTGATCGCAGTCGGCATGCTACCTCTACATCTACCATCGGGATTAGTTTTAGACCTAAATAATTGTTATTTGGTGCCAGCGTTGAGCATGAACATTATATCTGGATCTAGTTTGATGCGAGACGGTTATTCATTTAAATCAGAGAATAATGGTTGTTCTATTTATATGAGTAATATCTTTTATGATCATGCACCCTTGAAGAGTGGTCTATTTTTATTGAATCTCGATAGTAGTGATACACATATTCATAGTGTTGAAACCAAAAGATGCAGAGTTGATAATGATAGTGCAACTTATTTGTGGCACTGTCGTTTAGGTCATATCGGTATAAAGGGCATGAAGAAACTCCATACTGATGGACTTTTGGAATCACTTGATTATGAATCACTTGGTACTTGCGAACCGTGCCTCATGGGCAAGATGACTAAAATGCCGTTTTCCAGAACTATGGAGCGAGCAACTGATTTGTTGGAAATCATACATACTGATGTTTGTGGTCCAATGAATATTGAGGCTCGCGGCGGGTCTCGTTATTTTCTCACCTTCACAGATGATTTGAGCAGATATGGGTATATCTACTTAATGAAACACAAGTCTGAAACATTTGAAAAGTTCAAAGAATTTCACAGTGAAGTGGAAAATCATCATAATAAGAAAATAAAATTTCTACGATCTGATCATGGAGGAGAATATTTGAGTTACGAGTTTGGTTTACATTTGAAACAATGCGGAATAGTTTCGCAACTCCCGCCACCCAGAACACCACAACGAAATGGTGTGTCCGAACGTCGTAATCGTACTTTACTAGATATGGTGTGGTCTATGATGTCTCTTACTGATTTACCGCTATCATTTTGGGGTGCTTTAGAGACGGCCGCATTCACGTTAAATAGGGCACCATCAAAATCCATTAAGACAATGCCTCATGAACTGTGGTTTGGCAAGAAACCAAAGTTGTCGTTTCTTAAAGTTAGGGGCTGCGATGCTTATGTGAAGAAACTTCAACCAGATAAGCTCGAACCCAAATCGGAGAAATGTGTCTTCATAGGATACCCAAAAGAGACTGTTGGGTACACCTTCTATCACAGATCCGAGGGCAAGATTTTCGTTGCTAAATTCGGATCCTTTCTAGAGAAGGAGTTTCTCTCGAAAGAAGTGAGTGGGAGGAAAGTAGAACTTGATGAGGTAACTGTACCTGCTCCCTTATTGGAAAGTAGTCCATCACAAGAACCGGTTCCTATGACAACTACACCAATTAGTGAGGAAGCTAATGATATTGATCATGAAACTTCGGATCAAGTTTCTACTGAACCTCGTAGGTCTACCAGAGTAAGATCCACACCAGAGTGGTACGGTAATCCTATTCTGGAAGTCATGTTACTTGACCAAGGCGAACCTACGAACTATGAGGAAGTGATGATGAGCCTAGATTCCGCAAAATGGCTAGAAGCCATGAAATCTGAGATGGGATCCATGTATGAGAACAAAGTATGGAATTTGGTTGACTTGCCCAATGATCGGCAAGCCATTGAGAATAAATGGATCTTTAAAAAGAAGACTGACGCAGATGGTAATGTAACTGTCTATAAAGCTCGACTTGTTGCGAAAGGTTTTCGACAAGTTCAAGGGATTGACTACGATGAGACTTTCTCACCCGTAGCGATGCTTAAGTCTGTCCGAATCATGTTAGCAATTGCTGCATTTTATGATTATGAAATTTGGCAAATGGATGTCAAAACTGCATTCTTGAATGGATTTCTGGAAGATGAGTTGTATATGATGCAACCAGAAGGTTTTGTCGATCCAAAAGGTGCTAACAAAGTGTGCAAGCTCCAGCGATCCATTTATGGACTGGTGCAAGCATCTCGGAGTTGGAATAAACGCTTTGATAGTGTGATCAAAGCATATGGTTTTATACAGACTTTTGGAGAAGCCTGTATTTACAAGAAAGTGAGTGGGAGCTCTGTAGCATTTCTGATATTATATGTAGATGACATATTATTAGCTGGAAATGATATAGAATTTCTGGATAGCATAAAGGGATACTTGAATAAAAGTTTTTCTATGAAAGACCTCGGTGAAGCTGCTTACATATTGGGCATCAAGATTTATAGAGATAGATCAAGACGCTTGATTGGACTTTCACAAAGCACATACCTTGATAAAGTTTTGAAAAGTTCAAAATGGATCAGGCAAAGAAAGGGTTCTTGCCTGTATTACAAGGTGTGAAGTTGAGTCAGACTCAATGCCCGACCACAGCAGAAGATAGAGAAAAAAATGAAAAATGTTCCCTATGCTTCAGCCATAGGCTCTATCATGTATGCAATGTTTTGTACCAGACCTGACGTATGCTTAGCAATAAGCTTGGCAGGAAGGCACCAAAGTAATCCAGGAATGGATCACTGGACAATGATCAAGAACATCCTGAAATACCTGAAACGGACTAAGGATATGTTTCTTGTATATGGAGGTGACAAAGAGCTAGTCAGAAATGGTTACGTCGATGCAAGCTTTGACACTGATCCGGACGATTCTAAACCGCAAACCGGATACGTGTTTTTATTAAACGGTGGAGCTGTAAGTTGGTGCAGTTCTAAACAAAGCATCATGGCGGGATCTACATGTGAAGCGGAGTACATATCTGCTTTAGAAGCAGCAAATGAAGGAGTCTGGATGAAAGAGTTCATTTCTGATCTAGGTGTCATACCTAGTCCATCAGGACCAATGAAAATCTTCTGTGACAATACTGGTGCAATTGCCTTGGCAAAGGAATCCAGATTTCACAAAAGGACCAAGCACGTCAACAGACGCTTCAATTCCACCCGGGGCCAAGTCCAGGTGGGAGACATAGAGATTTGCAAGATACATACGGATCTTAATGTTGCAGAGCCGTTGACTAAGCATCTTCCACGAGCAAAATATGATCAGCACCAAGACTCCATGGCTGTTAGAATCATTACTGTGTAATCTAGATTATTGACTCTAGTGCAAGTGGGAGACTGAAGGAAATATGCCCTAGAGGCAATAATAAAGTTATTATTTATTTCCTCATATCATGATAAATGTTTATTATTCATGCTAGAATTGTATTAACCGGAAACATGATACATGTGTGAATACATAGACAAACATAAAGTCACTAGTATGCCTCTACTTGACTAGCTCATTAATCAAAGATGGTTATGTTTCCTAACCATACACATGTGTTGTCATTTGATTAATGAGATCACATCATTAGGAGAATGATGTGATTGACATGACCCATTCCGTTAGCCTAGCACTTGATCGTTTAGTATGTTGCTATTGCTTTCTTCATGACTTATACATGTTTCTGTAACTATGAGATTATGCAACTCCCATTTACCGGAGGAACACTTTGTGTGCTACCAAACGTCACAACGTAACTGGGTGATTATAAAGGAGCTGTACAAGTGTCTCCAAAGGTACATGTTGGGTTGGCGTATTTCAAGATTAGGTTTTGTCACTCCGATTGTCGGAGAGGTATCTCTGGTCCCTCTCGGTAATGCACATCAGTATAAGCCTTGCAAGCAATGCAGCTAATGAGTTAGTTACAGAATGATGAATTACGTAATGAGTAAAGAGACTTGCCAGTAATGAGATTGAACTAGGTATTGGATACCGACGATCGAATCTCGGGCAAGTAACATACCGATGACAAAGGGAACAACGTATGTTGTTATGCGGTTTGACCGATAAAGATCTTCGTAGAATATGTGGGAGCCAATATGAGCATCCAGGTTCCGCTATTGGTTATTGATCGAGAATAGTTCTAGGTCATGTCTAAATAGTTCTCGAACCCGTAGGGTCCGCACGTTTAACGTTATGATGACAGTTTTATTATGAGTTTATAAGTTTTGATGTACCAAAGGTTGTTCGGAGTCCCAGATGTGATCCCGGACATGACGAGGAGTCTCGAAATGGTCGAGACATAAAGATTGATATATTGGAAGCCTATATTTGGATATCGGAATCATTCCGGGTGAAATCGGGATTTTACCGGAGCACCGGGGGGTTACCGGAACCCTCCCGGGGGTTAATGGGCCTTCATGGGCCCTAAGGGAGAAGAGGAGAGGAGGCAAGAGGTGGGCTGCGCCCCCTCCCCTCCCTAGTCCGAATACGACAAGGAGAGGGGGGCAGCGCCCCCCCCCCCTTTCCTTCCCCTCTTCCTCCTCCTTCCCCATTCTCCTTCTCCAACTAGGAAAGAAGGGAGTCCTACTCCCGGTGGGAGTAGGACTCCCCCTTGGCGCGCCCTCCTTGGCCGGCCGCCCCCTCCCCCTTGGCTCCTTTATATACGGGGGCAGGGGGCACCTCTAGACACACAAGTTGATCTTCGTGATCGTTCCTTAGCCGTGTGCGGTGCCCCCTCCACCATATTCCACCTCGATCATATCGTTGCGGTGCTTAGGCGAAGCCCTGCATCGGTAGAACATCATCATCGTCACCACACCGTTGTGCTGACGGAACTCATCCCCGAAACCCTGCTGGCTCAGAGTCCAGAGATCGTCATCGAGCTGAACGTGTGCTGAACTCGGAGGTGCCATACGTTCGGTGATTGGATCGGTCGGATCGTGAAGACGTACGACTACATCAACCGCGTTGTCATAACGCTTCCGCTTATGGTCTACGAGGGTATGTGGACAACACTCTCCCCTCTCGTTGCTATGCATCACCATGATCTTGCGTGTGCATAGGAAATTTTTTGAAATTACTACGTTCCCCAACACCACTAGGGGCCCACAAGACAGGGGGCGCACCCTATAGGGGGGCGGGGGCCCTCCACTCTTGTTGTCTGGTGCTTGCCCCTCCTGCAGTGATTTCAGTGCCTAAAATCATACTAAATTTGCAGGGCATTTGGAGCACTTTTATTTTCGGGATATTTTTTTATTGCACGGATAATTCAGAAAAAAGACGGATAATACTATTTTTGCTTTATTTATTCTAAATAACAGAAAGTAAAAAGCGGGTACAGAATATTGTGCCTTCTAGTTTCATCCATCTCATGATCATCAAAATGAATCCACTAACAAGGTTGATCAAGTCTTGTTAACAAACTCATTCCGAATAACACGGAGCCGGAGAAATTTTGAATAAAACTAAGTTACCTCAATGGGGATATGAAAATCCCCAACAATATGAATATCATACTTTTTATTGACAGTAGGGAGAGGAAATTCAAAACCTCCAATAATAATAGTTGGAACTTTTCCAATAGAATTGATGCTATGAACTTGAGATTGTTTCCTCAGAAAGTGTACCGTATGCTCATTACCATTAACATGAAAAGTGACATTGCCTTTGTTGCAATCAATAACAGCCCCTGCAGTATTCAAAAAAAGGTCTACCAAGGATAATAGACATACTATCGTCCTCGGGAATATCAAGAATAACAAAGTCTGTTAAGATAGTGACATTTGCAACCACAACAGGCACATCCTCACAAATATCGATAGGTATAGCAGTTGATTTATCAGCCATTTGCAAAGATATTTCAGTAGGTGTGAACTTATTCAATTCAAGTCTACGATATACAGAGAGGCATAACACTAACACCGGCTCCAAGATCACATAAAGCAGTTCTAACATAATTTCTTTTAATGGAGCATGGTATAGTTGGTACACCCGGGTCTCCAAGTTTCTTTGGTATTCCACCCTTAAAAGTGTAATTAGCAAGCATGGTGGAAATTTCAGCTTACAGTATCTTTCTTTTGTTTTGTAATGATATCCTTCATATACTTAGCATAAGGATTTACTTTGAGCATATCAGTTAAGCACATACATAAGAAAATAGGTCTAATCATTTTAGCAAAGCGCTCAAAATCCTCATCATCCTTTGTCTTGGATGGTTTAGGAGGAAAGGGCATGGGTTTCTGAACCCATGGTTCTCTTTCTCTACCGTGCTTCCTAGCAACAAAATCTTTCTTATCATAACGTTGATTCTTTGATGGTGAGTTATCAAGATCAACAGCAGGTTCAATCTCTACATTGTTGTTTTTGCAGGTTGAGCATCAACATGAGCATTATCATTAACATTACCACTAGGTTCATGTTCATCACCTGATTGTGTTTCAACATCAGAAATAGAAATATCATTGGGATTCTCATGTGTGTCTACAGTAGGTTCACTAGAGGCATGCAAAGTCCTATCGTCTTTCTTTTTCTTCTTTTTGGAAGAACCAGGTGCCTCTAAATTATTTCTCTGAGAATCTTGCTCGATTCTCTTAGGGTGGCCTTTAGGATACAAAGGTTCCTGATTCATTCTACCAGTTCTAGTAGCCACTCTAACAACAAAGTCATTTTTATTATTTAATTCATCAAGCAAATCATTTTGAGCTTTGAGTACTTGCTCAGCTTGAGTAGCAACCATAGACACATATTTGCTAATGAGTCGGAGTTCACCTTTAACTCTAGCCAAGTTATCGCTCACGCGTCCTATCTCGAAAGCGTTATTCTTTAACTCTCTACCAATATAAACATTAAAACTTTCTTGTCTAGCCATAAAGTCATCAAATTTGTCTAAGCATGGGCTATGAAATTTAGTAGAGGGGATTTCAACTTTATCATATCTATAGAGAGAATTTACCTTTACTACCTGTGTCGGGTTATCAAGACAATGTGGTTCTTCAACAGGCGGTATATTAAGACCATGTATTTCTTCAATAGGTGGTAAATTCTTAACATCTTCAGCTTTAATACCTTTTTCTTTCATTGATTTCTTTGCCTCTTGCATATCTTTAGGACTAACAAATAAAACACCTCTCTTCTTCGGAGTGGGTTTAGGAATAGGCTCAGGAGTTGGCTCAATTGGTTCAAGGATTACTTCAGGAATTGGCTCAGGAAGGGTCCAATTATTTTCATTAGTCAACATATTATTCAATAGTATTTCAGCTTCGTCGACTGTTCTTTCCCTGAAAACACAACCAGCACAACTATCCAAGTAGTCCTTGGAAGCATCGGTTAATCCATTATAAAAGATATCAAGTATTTCATTTTTCTTCAGAGGATGATCAGGAAAAGCATTGAGTAATCGGAGAAGCCTCCCCCAAGCTTGTGGGAGACTCTCTTCTTTGATTTGCACAAAATTATATATTTCCCGGAAGGCAGCTTGTTTCTTATGAGCAGGGAAATATTTAGCAGAGAAGTAATAAATCATATCATGGGGACTATGCACACAACCAGGAGCAAGAGAATTATACCAAGTCTTAGCATCACCCTTTAATGAGAACGGAAATATCTTAAGGATATAAAAATAGCAAGATCTTTCATCATGAGTAAACAGGGTAGCTATATCATTCAACTAGGTAAGATGTGCCATAACAGTTTCAGATTCAAGACCATAAAAAGGATCAGATTCAACCAGAGTAATAATCTCAGGATCAACAGAGAATTCATAATCCGTATCAGTAACACAGATAGGTGAAGCAGCAAAAGCAGGGTCAGGCTTCATTCTAGCATTAAGAGACCGCTGCTTCCATTTAGCTAATAATTTCTTAAGATCATATCTATCATTGCAAGCAAAGATAGCTCTAGCAGCTTCTTCATTCATAACATAACCCTCAGGAACAACAAGCAATACATAATCATTGGGAGAATTTTCATCATCACTATCATCAATAATAGCATCTTCAATATTTTCATTCCCCCTAACTCTAGCAAGTTGTTCATCAAGAAATTAACCTAATGGCAAAGTAGTATCACGCACAGAAGTAGTTTCATCATGCATAGCAGAAGTGGCATCATCAATAACATGCGACATATCAGAATTCATAGCAGTAGCAGTTTTAGGCGTCGCAAGCTTACTAATAACGGAAGGAGAATCTAGTGCAGAGCTAGATGTCAGTTCCATACCTCCCCTCGTAGTTGAGGGCAAAATCTTGGTTTTAGCGTCTTTCAAGTTCTTCATAGTGATCAACAGATATAAATCCCAAGTGACTCAGAGAATAGAGCTATGCTCCCCGGCAACGGCGCCAGAAATTAGTCTTGATAACACACAAGTGTAGGGGATCGCAACAGCTTTCGAGGGTAAAGTATTCAACCCAAATTTTTTGATTCGACACAAGAGGAGCCAAAGAATATTCTTGAGTATTAGCAGTTGAGTTGTCAATTCAACCACACCTCGATAACTTAGTATCTGCAGCAAATTATTTAGTAGCAAAAGTGGTATGATAATAAAGGTAACGGTAGCAAAAGTAATGATAATAGTTTTGGGGTTTTGTAGTAGTTGTAACAGTAGCAACGGAAAAGTAAATAAGCGAAGAATAATATGTGAAAAGCTCGTAGCCAATGGAGCAGTGATGGCTAATTATGTTGGATGCGATTCCTCATGTAATAGCTATGACATAGGGTGACATGGAACTAGCTCCAGTCCATCAATGTAATGCAGGCATGTATTCCGTAAATAGTCATACATGCTTATGGAAAAGAACTTGCATGACATCTTTTGTCCTACCCTCCCGTGGCAGCGGGGTCCTAGTGGAAACTAAGGGATATTAAGGCCTCCTTTTAATAGAGAACCGGACCAAAGCATTAGCACATAGTGAATACATGAACTCCTCAAACTACGGTCATCACCGAGAAGTATCCCGATTATTGTCACTTCGGGGTTGTCGGATCATAACACATAATAGGTGACTATAGACTTGCAAGATAGGATCAAGAACACACATATATTCATGAAAACATAATAGGTTCAGATCTGAAATCATGGCACTCAGGCCCTAGTGACAAGCATTAAGCATAGCAAAGTCATAGCAACATCAATCTCAGAACATAGTGGATACTAGGGATCAAACCCTAACAAAACTAACTTGATTACATGGTAAATCTCATCCCACCCATCACCGTCCAGCAAGCCTATGATGGAATTACTCACGCACGGCGGTGAGCATCATGAAATTGGTGATGGAGGATGGTTGATGATGACGACGGTGACGAATCCCCCTCTCCGGAGCCCCGAACGGACTCCAGATCAGCCCTCTCGATAGAGATTAGGGCTTGGCGGCGGCTCCGTGTCGTAACACACGATGAAACTTTCTCTCTGATTTTTTTCTCCGCGAGATGGAATATATGGAGTTGGAGTTGAGGTCGGTGGAGGTCCAGGGGGGCCACGAGATAGGGGGGCGCGCCCTACAGGGGGGCTGTCTCGTGGACAGGCCCTGGGGCCCCTGGTGTATTTCTTTCGCCCAGAAATTCTTATTAATTCCAAAAAGTGCCTCCGTGGATTTTCAGGACATTCCGAGAACTTTTCTTTTCTACACATAAAGCAACATCATGGCAGGTCTGCTGAAAACAGCGTCAGTCCGGGTTAGTTTCATTCAAATCATGCAAGTTAGAGTCCAAAACAAGGGCAAAAGTGTCGTGGAATTGTCCCGACAGATGTCCTAATGTAAGGACTTAGTCGCGAGGCCAACGCATCTATGTGGTAGCTTGAAGGGGTTGAGCGGAATCAAGAGACGCAACACCCAAGACGAGGATTTAGACAGCTTCGGGCCCCGGGAAACATCATCCGGAATAGCACTACATGCTGTTTGTGGCTAGGTCTCATTATGATCACGAGAGAGTCGCCGGTAGGCCGACTCTTGTGTCTAGCCCTAGATATTATTGCTTCTTGCTTGTCCCTCTTTGGGGAGCCCTGCCCCTCCTTATATAAATTTGAAGGGGCAGCTTACATGTAGAGTCCTATTAGGATTAGAACTAACTTATCCTCTATTACAAGTCGGATACAAGTACGGGTCTTGCTTCCTTGTAAAGGAAATATTCCTCATGCCTTCTGTCTTAAGCCGGTCCACCATAATATGAGCCGGCCTACTGAGCCTTGGGCCTAGTCTTCTATGTGACCCGCCGTCGGGGTCATCCGTGAGTCGTCTGACCTATGAGCTGCCAGACCCGTGAGTCGCCAGTCCTCCGGTGGGTCGTTGGTGAAGCGCCGGCCCGGCTGGGTCATACTTCCGGCTGGGTCATACCGCGGGGTATATCCCCGACATTAGCCCCCAGTTTAATTTGGATTTATCCATGTTAAACTGATCCTGTAAAACAAACACAAGAACAATTTTGACAGATTGTGTTCCGGGTTAAAAATTCTTGTATATCGGCACCTGATCATCCTTAATTCCTTGTGCTCCGGGTTAAATATTCTCCTGAGACGGGACTTGATTATCCTTAAGTCCAATTGTCATTTCCTTCATCTAGAAAATCCGGGTCAGATAAGCTAGCTTCATACTCAATTTGCTGATGTTGGTTTCTCACAGAAAAATATTGTGAAGAATAATCCACTTGAGTCGGCTTGCAAGGCGTCGCGTTAAATAATTTTGGTCTTCAAATATTCATCTGATATTCAGCCGGTTTGAAAATGTAAAACTTGCCGGATTATAAAACAGACGATGTCGGGTCATAATTGTTGTTGACACCAGTTTATGTAATTGATCCTCCTGATTTGCTCAAAACTGATAATTTGAAGATTTTTCTCCCTTATATCCGTATTACCTGTAGCCCCCAAGTCTTGAGCAGAACAAAGTGATGGTTTAAGACTTGCTCCAATAAATGTTGCAACCTTGAAGAAATCCGGTTTATTCATCTCAATCATATAAACTGAATATTCCACACATGTAGCCCCCAAGTGTTGGTTTGTCATGCTCGCAGCAACCTGGGACTAGTAATTGCTTTATGCTCATGAAAACTTCAACCAGTGTAGCCCCCAAGGGCCGGGTCATTATGCAATAATGAGCAGGGACTTTGCAGATATAACCATGTAAATTTGAACAGCAATGTGTAACCCCCAAGGGCCGTCTTAGTAAGATAATACTGAGCTGGAACTTTATACTGAGCTGGAACTTTATATATAATATAGTCTCCACCATGGGGCTTGAACCCTCGTTCACAAGGTTAAGAGCTTTGTACTCCACCAACTGAATAGTGGACCGTTCAATATAATAGATAAAAACTTGTGTACCTTGAATTGTTGACTGGAGCAATTGGTAGCCCCCAAGGGGCCGGCTCATTACAATGGGATGAGTCGGGTCTTCAATAAGTTGATCAAAAAATGACTTTACATTAGCCCCCAAGTGCCATGGTGCATGATGGCAGTGACATGGGACTTGCATATTTGATATAATCCCAATCTGGATAATGTAGCCCCCAAGTGCCGGGTTGTTAGCCTGCAGCGATTCGGGACTATTCCTTCCATTGTATAATAAATCATATCTATTGATAAAATAATAGCCATTGCGCCAAAGCGACTTTGAATACCTCATCTATTGATAAGTAAATCCGGAGTTTAAATACCCGGCGGCTCTTAGCCGATGACGATTTAATACACCTCCATTATAAGCCAGAAATTTTATAACCCGGTGGCTTATAGCCTTTGAGAGAATCAAGAATTGATAACCCTTTTGAGACACCAATTTCAATCTTTGATGATGGGCTTGAACTTAATCATTTATTAAGTCATATCTCTGCAAATCCTGCACAGAATTTAAACAACATATCCCCTGGCGACTTAACGTCAAAAACCAGGGCGGGTAACCACCCAAACATAGTCTTATCCTGCACACAAGTAGATCACAAGATCCCTATGATCCTTTGAATGATACTCCCGGTTTATGTGACCCGGACAGTGAAGTTGATAACTCAACTCTGTAAGAGCCGGCACATATGATATTTGTGACAACTCAAATACTTGCGATTGTATAAAAACAGATAAAAAAATTTAGGCTTCTGATTCGAATACGATTAGTAAACCGTTCCAAAGGGGTTAAGCTAAGATTCAAATACGATCATATAGCCCCCAGTGGCATTGGCGTTGCCGATTAAAGTGGGTATCGACAACTATGTTCTCTTTGGTTCGAATACGACCTATGTTTGAACAGGAAGCCCCCAAATGACCTTAAGAGTTGTTTAGCGACGATGATTCGAATACGATCCACGTCGATTCCCAAAGGGGTTGAGCTATGATTTGGATACGATCTAGAAGCCCCCAAGTAGGTTCAGTAGTTTGCCAATCAAAAGGGTATCGACAGCTATGTTCTCTTTGGTTCGAATACGACCTATGTTTGAACAGGAAGCCCCCAAGTGACCATATAAGTTTTGGCATTGCGCCGATCAAGAGGGTATTGATAGCTATGCTCGATGAGCAGGAAGCCCCCAAGTGACCATAATAAGATGAGCCGTAAGGCAGGATACCCATGTTTTGAACCATGCATCATGGCAGCAAGTTCTCTTTGGTAACCATTAATTTGTCTAAGAACTCGAACTTGCGAGAGATTAATTCTTTTTGAACCGGAAATTCTTAAACCGGATACTGAGAGCCTCAAAGCTTTGTAAGGGACAAATTTACCTTGAGCCGTATGTTGAACTGGTTTTGAGAGCTTCAAAGCTTTGTGGGAGAGAGATGTCTCTTGAACTGTATTTTAAACCGGAATCTTCATTTTAAGCCGGAAATTTTCTGACGGCCTTTAAATATTCGCCAATAAAGCAGTAGCCTCCAGGGCTGGGTTATCTTCCCTTCAATGACCCGGAGTTCTTGAATTCATTGAAACCGGCTAATATTGCCGAGCCATACCATTGTAGCCCCCGAGTCTCAAGATGACTCGAAGAGTCGGCTTGAGATTCTCCATATTTGACCATAGCAGAAGGCGTATATCATTGGCGTTGATAACGCGATGTGAATCCACAGAAGGTTGCAGTGCCTGCGGCGGGTTATAAATGATCCCGTATGAGCCGTGCCAGCAACTCGGCCAATGGTTCCTTCCAACTGGCTGTTTTGAAGTTAACCAAAATGTAGTGGCGCCGACTTGTGCACCTGCCCATTGAACCATCCAGTACAGACGGCGGCTGATAATATATGATAATTTGCCTCCAATTTGTTGGAAGAAAACCGGGCTTCCCAAGTAGTGACTTGCTCATACTCAATTAAACAGCTCATGCAGACAGGTGCAGCCCGATGTGTTGATGTAGACCAGGCCGCGAGAGACGGACGATAAAAACGACCGCAACATCTAAGGCGGCACAGATAGATGAATCGGCCGCCGTGTTATAAGCCGATGCAGACGGGCAAGTTGTCCTCCTTGTTGTAAGCCGGCGTGGTCGCGAGAGACGGCCACGGCGTTGTAAGCCGGCGCGGGAGTCCGTTGAGTAACGACGACCACCTGTGCCAAAAGATGTTGGTGTGCCTCCATCTCCGCGGTATAATATCACTTTTTGTCATAAATAATTGCCCTGCATAAACAATATTGCAGACCAAGGCAAAGATAAACTTGTTCTTTGACAAAAACAACATGTGCTAATAAAAAAAATTAGATGGATATCACCTATTTTGTTCGGATGATGGATGATCCATTCAACGTGACAGGGACGGCTCAACATAGCGGGGGCGGCTCACATATGTCCATTGGACAGCTTGTGTGAGCAGACATGGCTTTGATTTGTTGTTATATATGTCGGAGTCAACCTGCGACATTTAGAAGATGAAGCGGACGCGTGAGTCGGCCGCGACATTGTAAACCGGTGCGGACGCATGAACCGGCGGCGAGGGCGGACGGGCGAGTCGTCTGTGGCGTTGTAAGGTGGTGCGGATGAGCGAGTCGGCCGATGCGTTGATGCAAACCGGACCACGATACGCGTGTCCGTGAAGCTGCGCGGCACGGCCGAACATGCCTCCGCGGTGTAATACCACCCCCCGATTTATCCGGATTACGGATTATCCATAGATAACTTTCCTCGAAACAATCAGTTGTGTGAATACACTGTAAGATTCCTCATAGTGGCCACCAAATGAATTTTCTTTGGAGCAACCAGTCGTGCCCACCACTGCACATCCCACTTGCAAATGACATGGTCAAGGTCAACCATAGAAACGTATTTGCCATCGGTGTGTGCATTCTCTGAGCAATTTTTAATGGGTAGTGGCACCGATAATCTCCCCAATTACTGTAGTGATCAAAACAGACCTTCAGACGTACACCACGCTTC
Source organism: Triticum timopheevii (assembly GCA_963921465.1). Lineage (NCBI taxonomy): Eukaryota > Viridiplantae > Streptophyta > Magnoliopsida > Poales > Poaceae > Triticum > Triticum timopheevii. The sequence continues at coordinate 462,906,211 of OY997262.1, read as the reverse complement.
AGTTCTTCATTGTGAAAACCAAGCTCTTTCCTCCAGTGTTTGAAAACGGCTGGTAGTCTGTTAGCTTCTTCTTTGTACTTAAAGGCAGATGTTGCGGACCCACAGGCCAGCGACTCAGGGCGGCTTGATCGTGGTAGAGGCAAGGTGTGAACCGGCAACTCGACGAAGCTCATAGATGTAGCAGTTCGCGACGATGACGGAGAAGACCGGTAGCGTGGTGACTTGCAATAGTTACCTGAAAGTCGGCTCGCGTGGCGATTTGCAGGGACGGCTCAAGTCCGCAAGAATGAGATGGCTGTTGGGGAACGTAGCAGAAATTCAAAAATTTTCCTACGTATCACCAAGATCTATCTATGGAGAGACCAGCAACGAGTAGAAAGAGAGTGCATCTACATACCCTTGTAGATCGCTAAGCGGAAGCGTTCAAGTGAACGGGGTTGATGGAGTCGTACTCGTCGTGATTCAAATCACCGATGATCAAGTGCCGAACGGACGACACCTCCGCGTTCAACACACGTACAGCCCGGTGACGTCTCCCACGCCTTGATCCAGCAAGGAGAGAGGGAGAGGTTGAGGAAGACTCCATCCAGCAGCAGCACAACGGCGTGGTGGTGGTGGAGGAGCGTGGCAATCCTGCAGGGCTTCGCCAAGCACCGCGAGAGAGGAGGAGCACTTGGGAGAGGGAGGGCTGCGCCAGGGGCAAGGGTGAAGCTCCCATGCGCCTCCCCACTATATATAGGGGTGGAGGGGGCTGGTTTCTTTCCCTCCAAGTCCATTGGGGCGTTGGCAAAGGTGGGAGGAAAGAAATCCCATCATTTCCTTCCCCACCGATTGCTATCCCCCCTTTTTAGGGATCTTGATCTTATCCCTTTGGGATATGATCTTATTCCTTCTAAGGGGGGATCTTGGTGCGCCTTGACCAGGGGTGTGGGGCCTTTCCCCCACTACCCACGTTCATGTGGGTCCCCCCATACAGGTGGGCCCCACTCCGGAACCTTCTAGAACCTTCCCGGTACAATACCGAAAAATCCCGAACATTTTCCGGTGGCCAAAATAGGACTTCCCATATATAAATCTTTACCTCCGGACCATTCCGGAACTCCTCGTGACGTCCGGGATCTCATCCGGGACTCCGAACAACATTCGGTAACCACATGCAAAACTTCCTTTATAACCCTAGCGTCATCGAACCTTAAGTGTGTAGACCCTACGGGTTCGGGAGACATGTAGACATGACCGAGACGTTCTCCGGTCAATAACCAACAGCGGGATCTGGATACCCATGATGGCTCCCACATGTTCCATGATGATCTCATTGGATGAACCACGATGTCAAGGACTTAATCAATCCCGTATACAATTCCCTTTGTCTAGCGGTATTGTACTTGCCCGAGATTCGATCGTCGGTATCCTTATACCTTGTTCAATCTCGTTACCGGCAAGTCTCTTTACTCGTTCCGTAACACATCATCCCGTGATCAACTCCTTGGTCACATTGCGCATATGATGATGTCCTACCGAGTGGGCCTAGAGATACCTCTCCGTTTACACGGAGTGACAAATCCCAGTCTCGATTCGTGCTAACCCAACAGACACTTTCGGAGATACCTGTAATGCACCTTTATAGTCACCCAGTTACGTTGTGACGTTTGATACACCCAAAGCACTCCTACGGTATCCGGGAGTTACACGATCTCATGGTCTAAGGAAGAGATACTTGACATTGGAAAAGCTCTAGCAAACGAACTACATGATCTTTGTGCTATGCTTAGGATTGGGTCTTGTCCATCACATCATTCTCCTAATGATGTGATCCCGTTATCAACGACATCCAATGTCCATAGCCAGGAAACCATGACTATCTGTTGATCACAACGAGCTAGTCAACTAGAGGCTCACTAGGGACATATTGTGGTCTATGTATTCACACGTGTATTACGATTTCTGGATAATACAGTTATAGCATGAATAAAAGACTATTATCATGAACAAGGAAATATAATAATAACTAATTTATTATTGCCTCTAGGGCATATTTCCAACAGTCTCCCACTTGCACTAGAGTCAATAATCTAGTTCACATCGATATGTGATTAACACTCAAGTTCACATCCCCATGTGACTAACACCCAAAGAGTTTACTAGAGTCAATAATCTAGTTCACATTTACCATGTGATTAACACTCGATGAGTTCTGGGTTTGATCATGTTATGCTTGTGAGAGAGGTTATAGTCAACGGGTCTGAACCTTTTAGATCCGTGTGTGCTTTACAAATCTCTATGTCATCTCCTAGATGTAGCTACCACGCTCTATTTGAAGCTATTCCAAATAACTGTTCTACTTGGAGCTATATTAAAAGTTGCTCCATTATACGTATCTGGTATCTCTATTCAGAGCTATCCGGATAGGTGTTAAGCTTGCATCGACGTAACTCTTTACGTCGAACTCTTTATCACCTCCACAATCGAGAAAATTCCTTAGTCCACTAGTTACTAAGGATAACTTTGACCGCTGTCCTGTGATCCATTCTTGGATCACTCTTGTACCCTTGACTGACTCATGGCAAGGCACACTTCAGGTGTGGTACACAGCATAGCATACTGTAGAGAGCCTATGATAAAAGCATAGGGGACGACCTTCGTCCTTCCTCTTTCTTCTGCCGTGGTCGAGCTTTAAGTCTTAACTTCATACCTTACAACTCAGGCAAGAACTCCTTCTTTGACTGATCCATCTTGAACACCTTCAAGATTATGTCAAGGTACGTGCTCATTTAAAAGTACTATTAAGCATTTTGATCTATCTTATAGATCTTGATGCTTATTGTTCAAGTAGCCTAATCCAGGTTTTCCATTGAAAAACAGTTTTCAAATAACCCTATATGCTTTCTAGAAATTTTACATCATTTCTGATCATCAATATGTCAACAACATATACTCATCAGAAATTCCATAGTGCTCCCACTCACTTCTTTGGAAATACAAGTTTCTCATAAACTTTGTATAAACCCAAAATCTTTGATCATCTTATCAAAGTGTACATTCCAACTCCGAGATGCTTACTCCAGTCCTTAGAAGGATCGCTGGAGCCAGCATACCTTTTAGCATCCTTAGGATCGTCAAAACCTTTCTGATTGTATTACATACAACCTTTCCTTACGAAAACTGGTAAGGAAACTCGTTTTGACATCCATCTGCCAGATTTCATAAATGCAGCTGATGCTAACACGAATCCGACGGACTTAAGCATCGCTACGGATGAGAAAATCTCATCGTAGTCAACTCCTTGAACTTGTGAAAAACCTTTCGTCACAAGTCGAGCTCCATAGATGGTTACATTACCATCCACGTCCGTCTTCTTCTTAAAGATCCATTTATCTTAATGGCTTGCCGATCATCAGGCAAGTCCACCAAAGTCCATGCTTTGTTCTGATACATGGATCCTATCTCGGATTTCATGGCTACTAACCATTTGTTGGAATTGGGCCCACCATTGCTTCTCCATAGCTCGTAGGTTCATTGTTGTCTAGCAACATGACCTTCAAGACAGGATTACTGTACCACTCTGAAGTAGTACGCGTCCTTGTCGTCCTACGAGGTTCGGTAGTGACTTGATCTGAAGCTTCATGATCACTATCATAAGCTTCCACTTCAATTGGTGTAGGTGTCACGGGAACGACTTCCTGTGCCCTGCTTCACACTGGTTGAAGTGATGGTTCAATAACCTCATCAAGTCTCCACCATCCTCCCACTCAACTTTTCGAGAGAAACCTTTCCTCGAGAAGGGACCCGATTCAAGAAACAATCCATATTGCTATCGGATCTGAATTAGGAGGTATACCCAACTGTTTTGGGTGTCCTATGAAGATGCATTTTATCCGCTTTGGGTTCGAGCTTATCAACCTGAAACTTTTTCACATAAGAGTCGCAGCCCCAAACTTTTAAGAAACGACAACTTAGGTTTCTCCAAACCATAGTTCAAACGGTGTCGTCTCAACGGAATTATGTGGTACCCTATTAAAGTGAATGTGGTTGTCTCTAATGCCTAACCCATGAACGATAGTGGTAATTCGATAGGAGACATCATGGTACGCACCATATACAATAGGGTGCAACTATGATGTTCGGACACACCGTCACACTATGGTGTTCCAGGCGGTTTTAATTGTGAAACAATTTCCACAATGTCTTAATTGTGTGCCAAAACTCGTAACTCAGATATTCATCTCTATGATCATATCATAGACATTTTATCCTCCTGTCACAATGATCTTCTACATCACTCTGAAATTACTTGAACCATTCAATAATTCAGACTTGTGTTTCATCAAGTAAATATTCTCAACATCTACTCGAATCATCTCTGAAGTAAGAACATAACGATATCCACTACATGCCTCAGCACTTATTGTATTGCATACATCAAAATGTATTTCTTCCCACAAGTTGCTTTCTAGTTCCATTTTACTGAAACCGAGGATTTCAGTCATCTTGCCCATGTGGTATGATTTGCATGTCTCAAGTGATTCAAGATCAAGTGAGTTCAAACGGTCCATTTGCATGGAGTTTCTTCATGCATATACACCAATAGACATGGTTCGCATGTCTCAAACTTTTCAAAAACGAGTGAGCCCAAAGATCCATCAACATGGAGTTTCTTCATGCGTTTTATACCGATATGAGTTACGTGGCAGTGCCACAAGTAGGTGGTACTATCATTACTATCTTCTGGCATGAACATGTGTATCACTACGATCGAGATTCAATAAACCATTCATTTTAGGTGCAAGACCATTCAAGGTATTATTCAAATAAACAGAGCAACCATTATTCTCCTTAAATGAATAACCGTATTGCAATAGACATAATCCAATCATGTCTATGCTCAACGCAAACACCAATCTCGATGGTAGAGGGAGCGTGCGATGCTTGATCATATCAACATTGGAAACACTTCCAACACATATCGTCAGCTCACCTTTAGCTAGTCTCCGTTTATTCCGTAGCCTTTTGTTTCGAGTTACTAACACTTAGCAACCGAACCGGTATCTAATCCCCTGGTGCTACTAGGAGTACTAGTAAAGTCCACATCAACACAATGTATATCCAATATACTTCTATCGACCTTGCCAGCCTTCTCATCTACCAAGTATCTAGGGTAATTCTGCTCCAGTGGTTGTTCCCCTTATTACAGAAGCACTTAGTCTCGGGTTTGGGTTCAACCTTTGGGTTTCTTCACTAGAGCGGTAGCTGATTTGCTGTTTCATGAAGTATCCCTTCTTGCCCTTGCCCTTCTTGAGACTAGTGGTTTCACCAACCATCAACAATTGATGCTCCTTCTTGATTTCTACTTTCGCGGTGTCAAACATCGCGAATATCTCAAGGATCATCATATATGTCCCTGATATATCATAGTTCATCACGAAGCTCTAGCAGCTTGGTGGTAATGACTTCGGAGAAACATCACTATCTCATCTGGAAGATCAACTCCCACTCGATTCAAGCGATTGTTGTACTCAGACAATCTGAGCACAAGCACAACAATTGAGCTTTTCTCCGTTAGTTTGCAGGTTAAGAAAATCGTCGGAGGTCTCATACCTCTTGACGTGGGCACGAGCCTGAAATCCCAATTTCAGCCCTCAAAACATCTCATATGTTCCGCGATGTTTCGAAAAACATCTTTGGTGCCTCTACTTAAGCCATTTAACTGAACTATCACGTAGTTATCAAAACGTGTATGTCCGATGTTCACAACATCCACAGACAACGTTTGGCGTTCAGCACACTGAGCGGTGCATTAAGGACATGAGCTTTCTACTATCCGTATAATCACTACTGTCAACTTTCAACTATATTTTCTCTAGGAACATAACTAAACAGTAGAACTAAAGCGCGAGCTTACGACATAATTTGCAAAAGGTCTTTTGACTATGTTCAAGATAATTAAGTTCATCTTATGAACTCCCACTTAGATAGACATCCCTCTGGTCATCTAAGTGATCACATGATCCGAGTCAAACTAGGCCGTGTCCGATCATCACGTGAGACGGACTAGCCAACGTCGGTGAACATCTTCATGTTGATCGTATCTACTATACGACTCATGCTCGACCTTTCGGTCTCCGTGTTCCGAGGCCATGTCTGTACATGCTAGGCTCGTCAAGTTAACCCTAAGTGTATTGCTGTGTAAATCTGTCTTACACCCGTTGTATGTGAACGTAAGAATCCATCACACCCGATCATCACGTGGTGCTTAGAAGCGACGAACTGTAGCAACGGTGCACAGTTAGGGGAGAACACTTCTTGAAATTGTTGTAAGGGATCATCTTATTTACTACCGTCGTCCTAAGTAAACAAGATGCATAAACATAATAAACATCACATGCAATTATATAGTAGTGACATGATATGGCCAATATCATATAGCTCCATTGATCTCCATCTTCGGGGCTCCATGATCATCATCGTCACCGGCATGACACCATGATCTCCATCATCATGATCTCCATCATCGTGTCTCCATGAAGTCGTCTCGCCAACTTATTACTTCTACTACTATGGCTACCGGTTAGCAATAAAGTAAAGTAATTACATGGCGTCGTTTAATGACACGCAGGTCATACAATAAATTAAGACAACTCCTATGGCTCCTGCCGGTTGTCATACTCATCGACATGCAAGTCGTGATTCCTATTACAAGAACATGATCAATCTCATACATCACATATCATTCATCACATTCTTCTTGGCCATATCACATCACATAGCATACCGTGCAAAAACAAGTTAGACGTCCTCTAATTGTTGTTTGCATGTTTTACGTGGCTGCTATGGGTTTCTAGCAAGAACGTTTCTTACCTACGCAAAGACCACAACGTGATATGCCAATTGCTATTTACCCTTCATAAGGACCCTTTTCATCGAATCTGTTCCGACTAAAGTGGGAGAGACTGGCACCCGCTAGCCACCTTATGCACCAAGTGCATGTCAATCGGTGGAACCTGTCTCACGTAAGAGTACGTGTAAGGTCGGTCCGGGCCGCTTCATCCCACAATACCGTCGAAACAAGATTGGACTAGTAACGGTAAGCATATTGAACAAAATCAACGCCCACAACTACTTTGTGTTCTACTCGTGCAAAGAATCTACGCAATAGACCTAGCTCATGATGCCACTGTTGGGGAACGTAGAAGAAATTCAAAAAATTTCCTACGTATCACCAAGATCTATCTATGGAGAGACCAGCAACGAGTAGAAAGAGAGTGCATCTACATACCCTTGTAGATCGCTAAGCGGAAGCGTTCAAGTGAACGGGGTTGATGGAGTCGTACTCGTCGTGATTCAAATCACCGATGATCAAGTGCCGAACGGACGGCACCTCCGCGTTCAACACACGTACAGCCCGGTGACGTCTCCCACGCCTTGATCCAGCAAGGAGAGAGGGAGAGGTTGAGGAAGACTCCATCCAGCAGCAGCACAACGGCGTGGTGGTGGTGGAGGAGCGTGGCAATCCTGCAGGGCTTCGCCAAGCACCGCGAGAGAGGAGGAGCACTTGGGAGAGGGAGGGCTGCGCCAGGGGCAAGGGTGAAGCTCCCATGCGCCTCCCCACTATATATAGGGGTGGAGGGGGCTGGTTTCTTTCCCTCCAAGTCCATTGGGGCGTTGGCAAAGGTGGGAGGAAAGAAATCCCATCATTTCCTTCCCCACCGATTGCTATCCCCCCTTTTTAGGGATCTTGATCTTATCCCTTTGGGATATGATCTTATTCCTTCTAAGGGGGGATCTTGGTGCGCCTTGACCAGGGGTGTGGGGCCTTTCCCCCACTACCCACGTTCATGTGGGTCCCCCCATGCAGGTGGGCCCCACTCCGGAACCTTCTAGAACCTTCCCGGTACAATACCGAAAAATCCCGAACATTTTCCGGTGGCCAAAATAGGACTTCCCATATATAAATCTTTACCTCCGGACCATTCCGGAACTCCTCGTGACGTCCGGGATCTCATCCGGGACTCCGAACAACATTCGGTAACCACATGCAAAACTTCCTTTATAACCCTAGCGTCATCGAACCTTAAGTGTGTAGACCCTACGGGTTCGGGAGACATGTAGACATGACCGAGACGTTCTCCGGTCAATAACCAACAGCGGGATCTGGATACCCATGATGGCTCCCACATGTTCCACGATGATCTCATCGGATGAACCACGATGTCAAGGACTTAATCAATCCCGTATACAATTCCCTTTGTCTAGCGGTATTGTACTTGCCCGAGATTCGATCGTCGGTATCCTTATACCTTGTTCAATCTCGTTACCGGCAAGTCTCTTTACTCGTTCCGTAACACATCATCCCGTGATCAACCCTTGGTCACATTGCGCATATGATGATGTCCTACCGAGTGGGCCCAGAGATACCTCTCCGTTTACACGGAGTGACAAATCCCAGTCTCGATTCGTGCTAACCCAACAGACACTTTCGGAGATACCTGTAATGCACCTTTATAGTCACCCAGTTACGTTGTGACGTTTGATACACCCAAAGCACTCCTACGGTATCCGGGAGTTACACGATCTCATGGTCTAAGGAAGAGATACTTGACATTGGAAAAGCTCTAGCAAACGAACTACACGATCTTTGTGCTATGCTTAGGATTGGGTCTTGTCCATCACATCATTCTCCTAATGATGTGATCCCATTATCAACGACATCCAATGTCCATAGCCAGGAAACCATGACTATCTGTTGATCACAACGAGCTAGTCAACTAGAGGCTCACTAGGGACATATTGTGGTCTATGTATTCACACGTGTATTACGATTTCCGGATAATACAGTTATAGCATGAATAAAATACTATTATCATGAACAAGGAAATATAATAATAACTAATTTATTATTGCCTCTAGGGCATATTTCCAACAATGGCAGTGGGGGCGTGAGGCATCAGGCGACTCAACAGGATGGCTCTTCGTGCAGCGGCTTTAGCACGGCCACGGACGGTGATTTTAGGCGGAGGGCGGGGCCTATCATGATGGTGTTTTGGTGAGGTCGTGGTCGCGGAAGTGGTGTAGCGAGCTACAGCAGAGGCGGCGCGTCAAGCCGGCCAGGCGGATCGGCGGCGGCCGCAGGTTGGAAGCGAGGCAAACCATAGTGTGGCCGGCTACTTTGCCATACGGCGATGGCGACTTGACGCGGAGGTTGAGCGCGGATGAAGCTGAAGGACTCCGGCGACTCATAAGGAGGCAGCTTCCCGTGGCAACGGCCGCAAGGCCGTGGTGACTCAGGGCGGCTTGACGGCAGCTGGTTCCAGTGTGAGGCCGCGAGCGACTTGCGACGAAGCAAGGCAGAGGCGAGGTGGCCCGACGCAAAAGTCAGGGTGGCGCAGTAGAGACGGCTTGCGAGGCCGCAGCAAGACGGCGATTTAGCACGGCTGTATGGCGTCGGTTGCTCAAGCAGGCAACTCAGCGAATTATTCAGGGAGGCCATAGTGGCACAGTGGCTCGGACGACGCAGAGGCAGGGCCAGTGGCGGCAGTGAAGTAGCGACGGGACTTGGGCCGTACGCCCGTGCTGGCGGAGAAGGCAAGTGCGCCAGCGGCGGCCGGGCTTGGAAGCGACGACGGACAGCGGCGGCCTCGACACGCGACAGTGAGCACGGCGGTTCAGAGGCGAGGCTGACTCGAAGGCAACATGAGTCCGCGGCTACCTCCAAACCCCCTCCGGGTCATGGTTGGTTTGACCAACTCGGTTAATGATTGAAGATCCAAAAAGTTTGATATGTACCACGTGAGACAAAAGGTCTACTCTTGCCAACCAGCCTTGACCACCACGTGAGAACTACTACTACTTTTCCGATAGCCTGACGGGAAAAACAGCAGTAGCGAAACCTTGTCATATCACAGGAGCAGTGGATGTACTGGTTGATTAAAAATCACGTAATCACAGGTGGCCCCCTCGGGACTTGAATCCTATATGTGGAGGCGCAGAGGAGTAGGGGAACTCAGCGGATCCGGCCGTAACCTTAAAACGATTTTTCCGTATATGTACAACAGATTGATTCCTTCGATCTCGGACTTTTAGCGTCGATGCAATTTTGACGGATCTGTCGCGTCCGGCGGCTCAAACGATGGAACCCTAATCTCCTGATCTCCAAACTTTATGTTGTGAACTCCAAATTTAATCATTGATATTAATTGACTTGGCAAGCTTCCTGTATGGTCATCCCATGTCGGCTTTCTTTTTATCCTTCCAATGGCGAATTTCTTGATCACTAGAAAGCTCCCTTCAAGAACTCAACACCACCGTACGCGTGCCCCATGATGGGCGCCAACTATCATGGAATTGTCACGGCAGATGTCCTAATGTAAGGACTTAGCCGCGAGGCCAACGCATCTATGTGGTAGCTTGAGGGGGTTGAGAGGAATCAAGAGACGCAACACCCAAGACGAGGATTTAGACAGCTTCGGGCCCCGGAAAACATCATCCGGAATAGCCCTACATGCTGTTTGTGGCTAGGTCTCATTATGATCACGAGAGAGTCACCGGTAGGCCGACTCTTGTGTCTAGCCCTAAATATTATTGCTTCTTGCTTGTCCCTCTTTGGGGAGCCCTGCCCCTCCTTATATAAGTTTGAAGGGGCGGCTTACATGTAGAGTCCTATTAGGATTAGAACTAACTTATCCTCTATTACAAGTCGGATACAAGTACGGGTCTTGCTTCCTTGTAAAGGAAATATTCCTCATGCCTTCTGTCTTAAGCCGGTCCACCATAATATGAGCCGGCCTACTGGGCCTTGGGCCTAGTCTTCGATGTGACCCGCCGTCGGGGTCATCCGTGAGTCATCTGACCTATGAGCCACCAGACCCTTGAGTCGCCAGTCCTCCGGTGGGTCGTTGGTGAAGCGCCAAGCCCGGCGGGGTCATACTTCCAGACAGGTCATACCGCGGGGTATATCCCTGACAAAAAGTGTTTGGAAAAGTAGATACGTTGGAGATGTATCAACTTTTAAGTTCTGCCATTGCGTCATAAGGTGGCAATTTTGTGACTCCATGATAGCATCCACAGGGTAGCTAGCAGGAGCCGTCAAGACATGCTCCGGCTGAAGCAGCTCGGTGGAAGCCACGCTGCTTCTCGGCTGAGATGGCGGGGTAGCTTCGGGGGAGCTTCGGCAGTTTGTTTGCTGCGATTTGCTTCTCGTTCCTCTATTGCTTGTACCCTTGCGTGCAGTGCCTGCAGTTCGGTCTGCTGCACTTTCTTCCTCCTCTCCTGGCATTTGTAACTGCCTGCGTCCGGAAACCCAGCCTTCCACGGAACGGAGCCTGGCGTGCCTCGTGTCTGTCCAAGGTGCTCAGGATTCCCGAGGGCCATTGTGAGCTCGTCGTTCTCTCTGTCTGGAACAAACGTCCCTTCCTGCGCTGCATCGATATAGTGCTGAAGCCTCTTGACTGGTATTTTCATTTGCTCGTCCTTCCAAAGGCACTTCCCTGATACAGGGTGCAAGGTTCCGCCAGCCCCTAAGAACCAAGTCCGGCGACGGTCTAGCCAGTTCATTGTCTCTGGTTCGATCCCTTTATCAAGCAGATCATTCTCAGCATTGGCCCACTTAGGCCAGGCTTTGAGGTAGCCACCTAACCCCGTGCGATGGTGAAGCTTCTTCTTCACAGCATTTTGCTTGTTTGTCGCCGATATCTTCTTACTGTTTTCCGATGTCTTATGGGCCACAAATGCGGGCCAGTGATCTCTGATCTTCTCATATTTGCCGATGAATTCTGGTGTCTCTTCTTTGTCGACAAACCTTTTCAGCTCATTCTTCCACCTCCTGAATAGGTCTGCCATCTTCTTAAGAGCATGAGACTTGATTAATTGCTCTTTAACTGGCTTCTCCGGATCCTCCTCTGGCGGTAGGGTGAAATTTGCCTTCAGCTCAGCCCAAAGATCATCTTTGTGCATATCATTGACATAAGACACCTCAGGGTCTTCATTCTTACGCTTATACCATTGGTGGATGCTGATCAGGATCTTGTCCCTAACAAGAACCCCGCACTGAGCTGCAAATGTTTCCTTTGTCCGGATGGGTTCAATCGGTTGCCCGTCGCGCGCGATTGCTGTCATCTCAAACCTTTCATCCGAGCGCAACTTCTTCTTCGGGCCTCATCTCTTTACCGAAGTTGTGCTCGATCCGGACTCGGTTCGGTCACCGGAGCCATCAACACTGTCTCCTTCTTGCACCGTCATTGGGTCACCAGAGCCATCATAATCATGTCTTTCCTCCTCCATTCTTCGATCACTGTAGCCTGCTTCTTCACCCTATTCTTCCAGACCATCATTGTCATTAAGATGTGACAAGATAACACCTCCGGCTAAGATTATGTCCCCCAACACTTCTTCTGCTTCCTCGTCCCGTATGTGCTCCATTGTTTCTGCAAATATTACAACATGGCAACTATTACACAAACATGACAGCAGGTGGATATATTAGTGGCAAACATAGACCGAGCTTATTCCGGGTTTGGGGTGGCCTCGGCAATGCTTCAAGGGTAGGGGAGCGGCGGGAGGGGTAGGAGACCGACATCATTTTCTTCTAGGGTTTGGGTGTCCTCGAGAGTTTTGGTCGAGCGAGAGGGGGTGGCCTCGAGAGAGTTTGTCGGGTAGGGGCACGGCGGGAGGGGGTAGGAGACCGACATCGTTTTTTGTAGGGTTTGGGTGTCTTCGAGAGTTTTAGTATAAGTTATCACAGTCGAGAGGGGGTAATATCGACAACGACGACATACATACACGGGAAAATAATGTTATTGGGGAGGGGGTATATCGACCCCCCCCCCCCCCACGTGTTGAAGTTATCGGGAGGGGGTTATATCGACGACGACGACATACATACATGGGAAAATAATATTATCGGGGAGGGGGTATATCGAACCCCCTCATGTCGAAGTTATCGGGAGGGGTATATCAACGATGATAGACCCGATAAAACATAAGAAAACGAAGAAGAAATAAAAAGAGGAGAAGAAGAAAGGAATAGAGGGGAAGATTGAAGAAAAAAATAGTGGAGGAGAAGAAAGGAATAGATGAGAAGAGGAAAAAATAGAATATTTTCTATTTTTTCTTCTTCTCTTCTATTCGTTTCTTCTTCTCCTCTTCTTTTTCTTATTTTTCCTCTTCTTATTTATTTCTCCTCTTCTTCCTCTCCTCTTCTCCTCCTTTCTTCCTCTTCTTATTTTCCTTTCTCCTTCTCGGTCTATGCACGATAGAAAATTCTGAAAAAATACATCTATGATCCCTCATACATACATACATACATACAAAAAATATATCTAAAAAATACATATATGATCCCTCATACATACATACATACAAAAAACATCTGAAAATAGCATATAAGAACATCTAAAAAAATACATATAAGAAATATATGATCCCTCACACATACATACCTACATCTAAATTTCTTTTATGAACAACTAAAAACATCTGAAAACAGCATATAAGAATATCTAAAGAAATAGCATATATATATATATATATATATATATATATATATATATATATATATATAACAAAAAAGAAAGCTAGGGGCCGGGCAGAGGGGCATGGCGGCAGCGGCACCGCCGGCGGGGCAGGGCAGGGGCGCTGGTGCGCGAGGCAGGGCAGGGGTGCGGGAGCGAGGCAGGGCAGGGGCGCGAGGCAGGTGCTCACAGGAGGTGGCCGGGCACGACGGGCGGTGTCAGGGCAGGCGCAAGGGCGCGGGGAGCGGCGCCGGTGTCGGGGCAGATGCCGTCGAGGGAGTCGGCGGTGACGGCGCAGGGGCGCGGGGAGCAGCGCCGGCGTCGGGGCAGATGGCGTCGAGGGCGTCGGCGGCGGCGAGGTTGAGCAGCCTGACGGCGTCGGCGGCGGCGGCGGCGACGGTGACGCGGACCAGCCTGATGGCGTCAGGGCAGGCTCGGCGGCGACAGCGACGAGGAGCAGTGGGTGTCGGGCGGAGAAAGTGATGGATTTTGGAGAAACTGCTAAGTCCTGCTTATATACACAGTGCACTGGTCCCGGTTCGTGGCACAAACCGGGACAAATGCCCCCTTTGGTCCCGGTTGGTGGCACCAACCGGGACTAAAGGGGGGCATTGGTACCGGTTCGTGGCATGCACCCCTTTAGTCCCGGTTGGTGCCACCAACCGGGACCAAAGGCCTTGTGCTACCCCGTGTCAAAAGTTTAGTACCACCTCGCTAGCTGAGAGAACTCGAGAGTGGTTTATAAGCGCTGTTGCGCCCACCCTCTCGAGCTCCTCTCAATTGTCGGCTTTCGGGCCTAACCGTACGCTGTGTGCATGTGGGCCTACTGGGCCTCCTGCGGGCCTGAATCCTGGCCCATGGTAGGGTTTCTAGTCGTATACAGGCCGAGGGGGCCCAGTAGGTGGCACTTTTTTGTTCTCTTTGTTGCTTTATTTATTTTATTTTGTTTCTACTTACAACAAAATACTTATTGTTGCTATTTTTATTTTTTTTAATAAAGTTTATTTTTAATTATTTTTCTTTTAGGTCACAAAAATTATAAACTTTCTGTTAGTGCCATTAGTTTTCAAATTTGAATAGTTAAAATTAGTGTGTTTAATATTACTGTGTTTAAAATTCAAAGTTTTTTCTAGTTTTTTTGTTTTGTTTTTTGCATAATTTAATTTCTTTTGGTTTTTGCTTTATTTTTTAATTCTTTTTGCTTTTAGGTCACCAAAATTATAAACTTTCTGTTAGTGCCATTAGTTTTAGAATTTTTTTTTTGCTTTTTTGTCTTCTTTGTTGCTTCATTTATTTTATTTTGTTTCTACTTACAACAAAATACTTATTGTTGCTATTTTTATTTATTTTATTAAAGTTTATTTTTAATTATTTTTCTTTTAAGTCACAAAAATTATAAACTTTCTGTTAGTGCCATTAGTTTTCAAATTTGAATAGTTAAAATTTGAATTCTTTGAAATTTGTGTGAATCACAAGTTTGTGATTAACTTTACTAAAAAATGAGCATAGATGTGCCTATAGAGAAAATTCAACCTAAATTCATAATAAATTTCTATGAATTTCAGAGAAATTCAGTATGAATTTAGGTCAAATTCCCTGTATAAGGGCATCTATTTTCACTTTCAGAGGAGCTCAACAAGGCAGAGAGGGAGGGGCTTATAAACCGATGTGAGCGCCCTTCGGTTGGCGAGGTGGGACTAAACTCTGACCGCAATGATGACCAACCCTTTAGTCCCGGTTTGTGGCACAAACCGGGACTAATGGTCATGGGCCATGGGCGAGGCGCATTGGTCCCAGTTCATGCGTGGAACCGGGACCAAAAGGTCCAGATGAACCGGGACCAATGGCCCACATGGCTGCCCTCTTGAGTGTTCTTGGTGAGAACATAGTTGAAAAGGAGCGAACCGGGATTAATGGTATTACGAGGGCCGAACCATAAGACGTTAAAGCATTTCAAATGAACTCTGAAATAGTTGAAAGTTGGCATGGTATCATAATTTCACCCACATAGCATGTGCATGTACAAAACGGACAATGGTATCATACTTGTCTGTTACAAAGTTGTCATGGTATCATCATAATAGTTGCGGGAGAAAGTCTTCACTTTTTCTTCGCTTGTGTCATTTGCTTATTGCACCGTATCTTCATCGTTTATCAGGATGCTTGGGTTAGCCTTGACTTTGAAGGGAGGAATTTCATGAAACTTTTCATAATCTTCAGACATGTCTGTCTTGCCCTCCACTCCCACGATGTCCCTTTTTCCTGAAAGAACTATGTGGCGCTTTGGCTCATCGTATGATGTATTCGCTTCCTTATCTTTTCTTTTTCTCGGTTTGGTAGACATGTCCCTCACATAGATAACCTGTGCCACACATTGGCTAGGACGAACGGTTCATCAGTGTACCCAAGATTTTTCAGATCCACTGTTGTCATTCCGTACTATGGGTCTACTTGTACCCCGCCTCCCGACAGATTGACCCATTTGCACTTAAACAAAGGGACCTTCAAATCATATCCGTAGTCAAGTTACCATATGTCCACTATGTAACCATAATATGTGTCCTTTCCCCTCTCGGTTGCTGCATCAAAGCGGACACCGCTGTTTTGGTTGGTGCTCTTTTGATCTTGTTCAATCATGTAAAATGTATTCCCATTTATCTCGTATCCTTTGTAAATCAATACAGTCAAAGATGGTCCCCTGGACAACAAGTACAACTCATTACAAATAGTCTTGTCACCTCTGAGACGTGTTTCCAACCAACTGCTGAAAGTCCTGACGTGTTCACATGTAATCCAGTCGTCGCACTGCTCCGGGTGTTTGGAGCGCAGACTGTTCTTGTGTTCATCGACATACGGGGTCACCAAGGTAGAGTTCTGTAGAACTGTGTAGTGGGCTTGAGACCAAGAATATCCGTCCCTACATATTATTGAGTCCCCTCCAAGCCTGCCTTTTCCAGTCAGTCTCCCCTCATACCGCGATTTAGGGAGACCTATATTATTAAGGCCAGGAATGAAGTCAACACAAAACCCAATGACATCCTCTGTTTGATGGCCCATGGAGATGCTTCCTTCTGGCCTAGCGCGGTTACGGACATATTTCTTTAGGACTCCCATGAACCTCTCAAAGGGGAACATATTGTGTAGAAATACGGGCCCCAAAATGACAATCTCGTCGACTAGATGAACTAGGACGTGCGTCATGATATTGAAGAAGGATGGTGGAAACACCAGCTCGAAACTGACAAGACATTGCGCCACATCACTCCTTAGCCTTGGTACGATTTCTGGATCGATCACCTTCTGAGATATTGCATTGAGGAATGCACATAGCTTCACAATGGCAAATCGGACGTTTTCTGATAGAAGCCTCCTCAATGCAACCGGAAGTAGTTGCGTCATAATCATGTGGCAGTCATGAGACTTTAGGTTCTGGAACTTTTTCTCTGGCATATTTATTATTCCCTTTATATTCAACGAGAAGCCAGTCGGGACCTTCATACTGAGCAGGCATTCGAAGAAGATTTCTTTCTCTTCTTTCGTAAGAGCGTAGCTGGCAGGACCTTCATACTGCTTCGGAGGCAGGCCGTCTTTTTCATGCAAGCGCTGCAGGTCCTCCCGTGCCTCAGGTGTATCTTTTGTCTTCCCATACACGCCCAAGAAGCCTAGTAGGTTCATGCAAAGGTTCTTCATCACGTGCATCACGTCGATTGAAGAGCGGACCTCTAGGTCTTTCCAGTAGGGTAGGTCCCAAAATATAGATTTCTTCTTCCACATAGGTGCGTGTCCCCCAACGTCATTCAGAACAGCTAGTCCGCTGGGACCCTTTCCAAAGATTACGTGTAAATCATTGACCATAGCAAGTACGTGATCACCGGTACGCATGGCGGGCTTCTTCCGGTGATCTGCCTCACCTTTCAAATGATTACCTTTCTTTCGACATTGATGGTTGGTCGGAAGAAATCGACGATGGCCCAGGTACACATTCTTCCTGCATTTGTCCAGGTATATACTTTCAGTGTCATCGAAACAGTGCGTGCATGCGTGGTATCCCTTGTTTGTCTGTCCTGAAAGGTTACTGAGAGCGGTCCAATCGTTGATGATCACGAACAGCAACACCTTTAGGTCAAATTCCTCCTGTTTGTGCTCATCCCACGTACGTACACCGTTTCCATTCCACAGTTGTAAAAGTTCTTCAACTAATGGCCTTAGGTACACATCAATGTCGTTGCCGGATTGCTTAGGGCCTTGGATGAGAACTGGCATCATAATGAACTTCCGCTTCATGCACATCCAAGGAGGAAGGTTATACATACATAGAGTCACGGTCCAGGTGCTGTGATTGCTGCTCTGCTCCCCGAAAGGATTAATGCCATCTGCGCTTAAAGCAAACCATACGTTCCTTGGGTCTCTTGCAAACTCATCCCAGTACTTTCTCTCGATTTTTCTCCACTGCGACCTGTCAGCGGGTGCTCTCAACTTCCCGTCTTTCTTACGGTCCTCACTGTGCCATCGCATCAACTTGGCATGCTCTCCGTTTCTGAACAGACATTTCAACTGTGGTATTATAGGAGCATACCACATCACCTTCGCAGGAACCCTCTTCCTAGGGGGCTCGCCGTCAACATCACCAGGGTCATCTCGTCTGATCTTATACTGTAATGCACCGCATACCGGGCATGCGTTTAGATCCTTGTACGCACCACGGTAGAGGATGCAGTCATTAGGGCATGCATGTATCTTCTGCACCTCCAATCCTAGAGGGCATACGCCCTTATTTGCTGCGTATGTACTGTCAGGCAATTCGTTATCCTTTGGAAGCTTCTTCTTCAATATTTTCAGTAGCTTCTCAAATCCTTTGTCAGGCACAGCATTCTCTGCCTTCCACTGCAACAATTCCAGTACGGTACCGAGCTTTGTGTTGCCATCTTCGCAATTGGGGTACAACCCTTTTTTGTGATCCTCTAACATGTGATCGAACTTCAGCTTCTCATTTTGACTTTCGCATTGCATCCTTGCATCGACAATGACCCGGCGGAGATCATCATCATCGGGCACATGGCCTGGTTCCTCTTGATCTTCAGCAGCTTCCCCCATTGCAGCATCATTGGGCACATCATCTAGTTCCTCTTGATCTTCAGCAGCTTCCCCCGTTGCAGCATCACCATATTTAGGGAGGAACTTAGTTGTCATCGTCCTCTTCTTCTTCACCGTCTTCCATCATAACCCCTATTTCTCCGTGCCTCGTCCAAACATTATAATGTGGCATGAAACCATTGTAAAGCAGGTGGGTGGGAAGGATTTTCCGGTCAGAGTAAGACTTCGTATTCCCACATTTAGGGCATGGACAACACATAAAACCATTCTGCTTGTTTGCCTCAGCCACTTCGAGAAAATCATGCACGCCCTTAATGTACTCGGAGGTGTGTCTGTCACCGTACGTCCATTGCTGGTTCATATGCGTGCATTATATATAATTAAGTGTGTCAAAAACCATTACAGAACATCATGAATACATAATTAAGTGACCAAATTAATAGAAGTTCATCATCACATAAAACCAAAGTACATACACAGTTCTCGTCTAACAACATAAAGCTCTCCAGAGCATCTAAATTAATTAAAACATACATTGAAACTATGTAAAACATTTCAATGCGAAAACAAATGCGATCATAATCGTAACCAAGGTAACAATTGATGCAACGGCATAATGATACCAAGCCTCGGTATGAATGGCATATTTTCTAATCTTTCTAATCTTCAATTGCATTGCATCCTTCTTGATCTTGTGATCATCGACGACATCCGCAACATGCAACTCCAATATCGTCTTCTCCTCAATTTTTTTTATTTTTTCCTTCAAGAAATTGTTTTCTTCTTCAACTAAATTTAACCTCTCGACAATAGGATCGGTTGGAATTTCCGGTTCACATACCTCCTAGATAAATAAAATCTATGTCACGTTGGTCGGCATAATTTTCATAAACAATAAATGAAGCAATAGTTATAAAGATAATATATACCACATCCAAATCATAGACAGGACGAGGGCCGATGGGGGCGGATACCAAAACCATCACATTATATAATAACAAGCAATAAAATAGTAAGAAAATTAGACAAGTATCTATCTAAAGCAAGAATTTTTTTTCTTTCAGAACGAAGATAAGAACAAGAGGCTCACCACGGTGGTGCCTGCGACGAGATCGGCATGGGAGATCGACGACGGTGAAGACAGGGACGGGGCATGACGGGTCGCTAATATAAACCTAGACAAATCTCAGGAAAAATAGAGTTCTCGTGCTTCGAGAGGAGAAAGCTTAACTGGTGTGGCTCGGGCATTTCATTGAACACCTCATGTGCATAGGAGGTGAGCTAGAGCACCACAAAGCCCTCCCCTCCCCGGCTAAACAAAAACAGAGCAGTGGAGTGCTCTGCTCGCGGGCGAGGGGCATATATAGGCACCTCAATGGTCCCGGTTCGTGGCACGAACCGGGACTAAAGGGCAGCCTGTTGTCCCGGTTCAAGCCACCAACCGGGACCAATGGTGGTGGGCCAGGAGCCAGGCCCATTGGTCCCGGTTCGTCCCACCAATCGGGACCAAAAGGTCTCGACGAACCGGGACCAATGGCCCACGTGGCCCGGCCTCCCCCTAGGCTAACGAATCGGTACCAATGCCCCCATGGGTCCCGGTTCTGGACTGAACCGGGACTAATGGGCTAACCCGGCCTGAACCAAAGCCCTCTTTTCTACTAGTGGCGCCCCCCTGTCTCGTGGGCCCCTCGGGCGTCCACCGACGTACTTCTTCCTCCTATATATACCTACGTACCCTGAAAACATCAGGGCGACCACGAAAAGCTATTTCCACCACCGTAACCTTCTATATCCGCGAGATCCCATCTTGGAGCCTTCGTCGGTGCTCCACTGTAGGGGGAATCGACCATGGAGGGCTTCTACATCAACACCATAGCCCTTCCGATGAGTTGTGAGTAGTTTACCACAGACCTTCGGGTCCATAGTTATTAGCTAGATGGCTTCTTCTCTCTCTTCGGATCTCAATACCATGTTCTCCTTGATCTTCTTGGAGATCTATTCAATGTAACTCTTTTTGCGGTGTGTTTGTCGAGATCCGATGAATTGTGGGTTTATGATCAAGTTTATCTATGAGAAATATTGGAATCTCCTCTGAATTCTTTTATGTATGATTGAGTTATCTTTGCAAGTCTCTTCGAATTATCAGTTTGGTTTGGCCTACTAGATTGATCTTTCTTGCAATGGGAGAAGTGCTTAGCTTTGGGTTCAATCTTGCGGTGTCCTTTCCTAGTGACAGCAGGGGCAGCAAGGCACGTATTGTATTGTTGCCATCGAGGATAAAAAGATGGGGTTTATATCATATTGCATGAGTTTATCCATCTACATCATGTCATCTTTCTTAAAGCATTACTCTGTTCTTATGAACTTAATACTCTAGATGCATGCTGGATAGCGGTCGATGTGTGGAGTAATAGTAGTAGATGCAGGCAGGAGTCGGTCTACTTGTCACGGATGTGATGCGTATATACATGATCATGCCTAGATAATCTCATAATTATTCGCTTTTATATCAATTGCTCGACAGTAATTTGTTCACCCACCGTAATACTTATGCTATCTTGAGAGAAGCCACTAGTGAAACCTATGGCCCTCGGGTCTATCTTTTATCATATAAGCTTTCAATCTACTTTTATTTGCATCTTTATTTTTCCAATATATATCATAGAAATACCAAAAATATTTATATTATCATATTATCTCTATCAGATCTCACTTTCGCAAGTGGTCGTGAAGGGATTGACAACCCCTTTATTGCGTTGGTTGCGAGTTCTTTGTTTGTTTGTGTAGGTGCGTGGGACTTGTGAGGAGCCTCCTACTGGATTAATACCTTGGTTCTCAAAAACTGAGGGAAATACTTACGCTACTATTGTTGCATCACCCTTTCCTCTTCAAGGAAAACCAACGCAAGCTCAAGACGTAGCAAGAAGGATTTATGGCGCCGTTGCCGGGGAGGTCTTCGCTCAAGTCAAGACATACCAAGTACCCATCACAAACTCATCTCCCTCGCATTTACATTTTTTGCCATTTGCCTCTCGTTTTCCTCTCCCCCACTTCACCCTTGCCGTTTTATTTTCCCTCTCTTTCCCAACCTCCTTTTCTCTCTCTTTCGTTTGCTTTTTTGTTTGCTTGTGCGTTAGATCGTTTACCTTGTCTTAACGGCTAGTCCTCCTATCCTTGTTGTTACTCCCGAACATGAAATTCTTAATTTTAAGCAAAGGGAGAGAGAAAATTTAAAAGATGCTTGGCATAGAATTTGCAATGCTCAAAATAAATCTACTAGGAAGCTTTCTACTTTCGTTCTTCTTTGCAATTTTTATGTAGGCATTACTCCTTGGAATAGATGCATTCTTGATACCATTACCGGAGGGGATTTCTTGAGTAGCCATACGTTTGATGCTTATAATGCTATGTTAGATTTGTTTGGCCCACCACCTCTTTTGGTTAATGGAACTATTTTAACTTTGGAACATGTGATGCAAAGGCTTGAAATTATTGAAAATAAAATTGTTACTGTCGAGTTAATTGAAAATTTGGATAAAAAGACCCACAACCAAATTACCCAATATGGATCTAAGGTTGGGACTACTCTGAAAAATCTTAAAGAAAAGGAACCTATAGTTAATGAAAGAATAGAACAAGATTCTACAAGAATTGGTAAACTTGAGGATATAATTACTAACTTAGGGTCTGCCTTTTCATCTATAAAAAATACTCCCACTCCTCCTATTAAATTTGGAAAATTAATGTATGTTCCTAAAAATAAGGGTGAATCTTCTAGTAAGGAAAATGCGGATCTCAAATCCATAAGTGTTCACCCTAGTTTTTCCACTATCATAAAGGAACCTTTTGCTTCAAATGAATGTCTTGATTTCTTGCCTAGGAGTTTAATCATTGCTAAAAAGAAAGAAACTCCTAAAAATTATAAGTTCTCTATTGAAGAATTGAGTGCCAAAGATGACACAACTTAGATCTATCCTCGCTTTTATGCCGAGCTAGGGGCGTTAAACGATAGCGCTAGTTGGGAGGCAACCAATTTTATTTGTGTTTTTTGTTTTTGTTCCTGTTTAGTAATAAATTTTGCATCTACCTTCTGTTTAGATATGTTTTCATGTTTTATTTAGTGTTTGTGCCAAGTAGAACCTATAGGATAACCTATGATGATAGTTAATTTGATTCTGCTGAAAAACAGAAACTTTGCGCTCAGGAGAAAAAATTCAATAAATCACAGAAACGTGCTTTTGCATTGATTCGTTTTGCTGTAGATCAATAGAAAATTTTTCCAGGACTTCCTATTTTTGTAGGATTTTTAGAGTTCCAGAAGTATACGAAAGTTACAGATTGCTACAGACTGTTCTGTTTTTGATAGATTCTGCCTTTCGTGTGTTGTTTGCTTATTTTGATGCATCTATGGCTAGTAAGTAAGGGTATGAACCATAGAGAACTTGGAATATAGTAGGTTTAACACCAATATAAATAAAGAATGAGTTCATTACAGTACCTTATGTGGTGGTTTTTCTTTCTTTCACTAACGGAGCTTATGAGATTTCCTGTTGAGTTTTTGTTGTGTAGTTTTCAAGTTTTGGGTAGAGCTTTGATGGACTATGGAATAAGGAGTGGCAAGAGCCTAAGCTTGGGGATTCCCATGGCACCCCAAGATATTCAAGAATAGCCAAAAGCCTAAGCTTGGGTATGCCCCGGGAAGGCATCCCCTCTTTCGTCTTCGTTCATTGGTAACTTTACTTGAAGCTATATTTTTATTTGCCACATGATATGTGTTTTGCTTGGAGCGTCTTGTATGATATTAGTCTTTGCTTTTTAGTTTACCACAATCATCCTTGTTGTACACACCTTTTGGGAGAAGCCTACTTGATAGAATTTATTAGAATACTCTATGTGCTTCACTTATATCTTTTGAACTAGATAGTTTTCGCTCTAGTGCTTCACTTATATTTTTTAGAGCATGGCGGTGGCTTAATTTTGAAGAAATTGTTGTTCTCTCATGCTTCACTTATATTATTTTGAGAGTCTTTTATAACAGCATGGTATTTTCTATGGTTATAAATTTGTTCCTAGAATGATGAGCATCCAACTTGGGTATAATAAAAACTATCATAGAAAGTGCATTGAACACTATGATCAATTTGATGCTTGATAATTGTTTTGAGATATAAAGGTAGTAATGTTAAGAGTCATGCTAGTGGGTAATTATGAAATTGAGAAATACTTGTGTTGAAGTTAGCAAGTCCCATAGCATGCACGTATGGTAAAAGTTGTGTGACAAATTTGTTGCATGAGGTACTCTTTTGATTGTCTTCCTTATGAGTGGCAGTCGGGGACGAGCGATGGTATTTTCCTACCAATCTATCCCTCTAGGAGCATGCATAGTAGTACTTTGCTTTGAGGTCTAAGTAGACTTTTGCAATAAGTATATGAGTTCTTTAAGACTAATGTGAGTCCATGGATATACGCACACTCACCCTTCCACTTTGCTAGCCTCTATTATGCCGCGCAAATTTCGCCGGTATCATGCACCCATTATTTACCTTCCTCAAAACAGCCACCATACCTACCTATTATGGAATTTCCATAGCCATTCCGAGATATATTGCCATGCAACGTTCCACCGTTCTGTTATTATGACATGCTCCATCTTGTCATATTGCTCTTTGCATGATCATGTAGTTGACATCGTATTTTTGGCAAGGCCACCCTCATAATTTTCATACATGTCACTCTTCATTCATTGCATATCCCGGTACACCGCAGGAGGCATTCATATAGAGTCATATCTTGTTCTAAGTATTGAGTTGTAATTTTCGAGTTGTAAATTAATAAAAGTGTGATGATCTTCATTATTAGAGCATTGTCCCAAGTGAGGAAAGGATGATGAAGACTATGATTCCCCCACAAGTCGGGATGAGACTTCGGACTTTATAAAAATAAAAGAGGCCAAAGAAGCCCAAAAAAAGAGAGGCCAAAGAAGCCCACCAAATAAAAAAAGAATAAATAAATAAATAAATAAATAAAAATTAAAATGAGAGAAAAAGAGAGAAGGGACAATTGCTAGTATCTCTTTTCCACACTTGTGCTTCAAAATAGCACCATGGTCTTCATGATAGAAAGTCTCTTATGTTGTCACTTTCATATACTAGTGGGAATTTTTCATTATAGAACTTGGCTTGTATATTCCAATGATGGGCTTCCTCAAAATGCCCTAGGTCTTCGTGAGAAAGCAAGTTGGATGCATACCCACTTAGTTTCTTTTGTTGAGCTTTCATATATTTATAGCTCTAGTGCATCCGTTGCATGGCAATCCCTACTCACTCACATTGATATCTATTAATGGGCATCTCCATAGCCCGTTGATACGCCTAGTTGATGTGAGACTATCTTCTCCCTCCTTTTTGTCCTCACAACCACCACCATATACCACCATAGTGCTATGTCCATGGCTTACGCTCATGTAACGCGTAAGAGTTGAAAAAAGCAGAAGCGCGTTAAAAACTATGAACCAATTGCTTGGCTCGTCATCGGGGTTGTGCATGATGGGAGTATTTTGTGTAATGAAAATGAAGCATGGCCTAACTATATGATTTTGTAGGGATAAGCTTTCTTTGGCTATGCTATTTTGATAGGACATGATTATTTGTTAGTATGCTTTCAGTATTATTATTTTTATGTTTTGTAAGCTTTTATATTGAATCATTTGGATCTGAACAATCATGCCACAATAAAGAACATTACATTGAGAATTATGCTAGGTAGCATTCCACATAAAAAATTCTGTTTTTATCATTTACCTACTCGAGGACGAGCAGGAATTAAGCTTGGGGATGCTTGATACATCTCCAACGTATCTATAATTTTTGATTGTTCCATGCTATTATATTACCTGTTTTGGATGTTTATGGGCTTTAATTTACACTTTCATATCATTTTTGGGACTAACCTACTAACCGGAGGCCCAGCCCGTATTGCTGTTTTTTTGCCTATTTCAGTATTTCGAAGAAAAGGAATATCAAATAGAGTCCAAACGGAATGAAACCTTCGGGGGTGATCTTTTTGGAACAAACGCAATCCAGAGGACTTGGAGTGCAAGTCAAGAAGCAATCGAGGATGCCACGAGGGTGGAGGGTGCCCCCCCTGCTGGGCGCGCCCCCTGTCTCGTGGGCCCCTCGGGCGTCCACTGTTCCTCCTATATATACCTATGTACCCCAAAAACATCAGGGGCGACCACGAAAAGCTATTTCCACCACCATAACCTTCTGTATCTGCGAGATCCCATCTTGGAGCCTTCGTCGGTGCTCCACCGGAGGGGGAATCGACCATGAAGGGCTTCTACATCAACACCATGGCCCTTCCGATGAGTTGTGAGTAGTTTACCACAGACCTTCGGGTCCATAGTTATTAGCTAGATGGCTTCTTCTCTCTCTTTGGATTTCAATACCATGTTCTCCTTGATCTTCTTGGAGACCTATTCGATCCAACTCTTTTTGCGGTGTGTTTATGGAGATCCAATGAATTGTGGGTTTATGATCAAGTTTATCTATGAGAAATATTGGAATCTCCTCTGAATTCTTTTATGCATGATTGAGTTATCTTTGCAAGTCTCTTCGAATTATCAGTTTGGTTTGGCCTACTAGATTGATCTTTCTTGCAATAGGATAAGTGCTTAGCTTTGGGTTCAATCTTGCGGTGTCCTTTCCTAGTGACAGCAGGGGCAGCAAGGCACGTATTGTATTGTTGCCATCGAGGATAAAAAGACGGGGTTTATATCATATTGCATGAGTTTATCCCTCTACATCATGTCATCTTTCTTAAAGCGTTACTCTGTTCTTATGAACTTAATACTCTAGATGCATGCTGGATAGCGGTCGATGTGTGGAGTAATAGTAGTAAATGCAGGCAGGAGTCGGTCTACTTGTCAAGGACATGATGCCTATATACATGATCATGCCTAGATAATCTCATAATTATTTGCTTTTCTATCAATTGCTCGACAGTAATTTGTTCACCCACCATAATACTTATGCTATCTTGAGAGAAGCCACTGGTGAAACCTATGCCCCCCGGGTCTATCTTTTATCATATAAGCTTTCAATCTACTTTTATTTGCATCATTATTTTTCGAATCTATATCATAAAAATACCAAAAATATTTATCTTATCATATTATCTCTATCAGGTCTCACTTTCGCAAGTGGCCGTGAAGGGATTGACAACCCCTTTATTGCGTTGGTTGCGAGTTCTTTGTTTGTTTGTGTAGGTGCATGGGACTTGTGAGGAGCCTCGTACTGGAATTATACCTTGGTTCTCAAAAACTGAGGGAAATACTTACGCTACTATTGCTGCATCACCCTTTCCTCTTCAAGGAAAACCAACACAATCTCAAGACGTAGCATCCACATGCAAGTCCCTCCGGCCGCCCGTGTGACCTTCTCCTCCGAGCCTCCCAAGGTTCTTGTTGACGGGCAAACCAACAATAGGGTTTTCGTCGCTTAGATAATTCTCGCAGAAGGAGATGCACTCTTGGGTTAGATGGCCCTGCATGATGCTTCCATCCGGATGGAACATGTTACAAACAAATCCTTTGATGACCCCATTCATCCTCTCGAACGACATCATGTTGTGAAGGAATGACGGCCCGAATCCACTACAAGAAATATGTCAACTAGTGACCTTCTGTCAGTGACCCTGGAAGAATTGGTCATAGATCTATGACCATTTGAGACCAATTGGTCAAAAGTTGTTCGGGGGGCTCCAAACCATAAACCATTGCGACCATTTTGGTCAGAAAGGTCATAATTTCCATACACAAAATGGTCATAAAGCAAACAGTGCTGGTCCGTTGCCTTATTTCTAGTTGTTAACGACCAATATAGATGGTCATAGCCTTGTAGATTGTGGTGGGTTGTGATGACTAGGCGCCATCTCATCAATTTTGCCTATGTGTCATGTCCATGTGTCAATTTTTTCCCTAGATTGTGAAGCAACCTATATTTCTGTTATTCCAAAAATTCTCATAAATTTTTTGGATCATATCTTCATCAAATATGTCAAAAACCTTCTTTGCCTAGTTCAAAAATAACTCAACAATATTCATTTTCCTATTCTGTTCAGAGAAGCACTTTGCGAAGGAAGTGTTATTTAGATATTCTTGATTGCCCTAAAAATTAGTGAGGGCATTCTTCTTAGTATATGATCATCCTTAGCCAAAACTCACGCCCATTGGCCATGTGCATTTCCCGTACCGCTAATCAAACACTTGGATGCTAATTCATGTTTGAGCATAGTTCGGTCTCCTCATGAGAATATTATGTTATAATTTTCTTCCTAGCACCTAACTGGGGAGTGCCCAACCCACTAGACATGCCTAGGCCGCCCAGAACGCATGCCAACGCCACAGTCACGCGGTGACCACGCGGCGGCATGCGAGTGTATGCGCTCTAGAGTTGGGGCCCTCGGCCACCGTCCAAACCTCGATGTCTCGCCATCAAACCATGTATTTCTGATTAAATGGATACTTATTTACCTAGAAATGATTTTTGGAAAAATAAAGAGCAAACTATGAGGCACCTGCAGTTCAAATTTGACCCGCTTCCAACTGAATCGACGGGAATTTGTCTTTTTCACCAGAGGTGGATCAAAAAATTTGACACCCAACCATTTTGTCAATTGTGCATTATATATGGCCTATTATTTTATAAAATTGATTAGGTCCAATTTTGCAACAAATATATGGTAGGTCCTTCACAAAAAAACTCATTTTGGGCACTCGAAAAAATGGAAAATGAATTTTTCATCCAAAGAAAATTAAAAGTTCCTTAGGCAACATTGTTTGTCATTCCAAGATGCACCCTTGTGCACGATATGAGGTCATTTGAACAAACTATGCCATGAATGTGGCCATAAGATTGATCATTTGGCTTGAAAGCCATGAATCTTCACACATGATAGCTCATTTCTGAGAACATTTTTTTAAAAATAATTACCGTATTAGAAGTTTATTATTTTTCCTGGAAATTTGGTCACATATAATCACATAATGCGAAGGTTTTCCAATTTTTTGATTTTTTTGAATTTTTTATGCCCGTTTCAAAATGCGGTCAAAACGGTGGGCTTGACCGTTCCTAGCTAGTGGTTGAATCTTGGAAAACTTTTGATGTTTTTCTGATTAAATAGATACTTATGTACCTAGAAATGATTTTTGGAAAAAAATAAAGAGCAAACTATGAGGCAACTGCAGTTCAAATTTGACCTGCTTCCACCTGAATCGGCAGAAATTTGTCTTTTTCACCAGAGGTGGATCAAAACTTTTGACACCCAACCATTTGGTCAATTATGCATTAAATATGGCCTAGTATTTTATAAAATTGATTAGGTCCAAATTTGCAACAATTATTTGGTAGGTCCTTCACAAAAAAACCTCATTTGGGGCACTCGAAAAATGGAAAATGGCTCTTTTGTGCAATGAAAGTGAAAACTCCCTTAGGCAACATTGTTTGGAATTCCAATATGCACCCTTGTGCATAATATGAGATCATTTGAACAAACTATGCCATGAATGTGGCCATAAGATTGATCATTTAGCTTGAAAGCCATGAATCTTCACGCGTGATAGCTCATTTCCGAGAACACTTTTTTAAAATAATACCCGTATTACAAGTTTATTATTTTCCTGGAAACTTGGTCACATATAATGACACAATGCGAAGGTTTTCCAATTTTTTGATTTTTTTAAATTTTTATGCCCATTTCAAAATGTGGTCAAAACGGCGGGCTTGACCGTTCCTAGCTAGTGGTTGAATCTTAGAAAACCTTTGATGTTTATCTGATTAAATAGATACTTTTGTACCTAAAAATGATTTTTGGAAAAAATATATAGCAAACTATGAGGCAGCTACAGTTCAAATTTGACCCGCTTCCAGCTGAATCGGTAGAAATTCGTCTTTTTCACTAGAGTTGGATCAAAGCTTGTGACACCCAACTATTTGGTCAATTGTGCATTAAATATGGCCTAGTATTTTATAAAATTGATTTGGTCCAAATTTGCAATAATTATTTGGTAGGTCCTTCACAAAAAAACTCATTTTGGGCACTCTAAAAATGGAAAATGATTTTTTTGTCAAAAAAATGAAAACTTCCCTAGGCAACATTGTTTGCCGTTCCAATACCCACCCTTGTGCACAATATGAAATCATTTGAACAAATTTTAGTTCAAATTTTCCCCGCTTCCTACTCAATGCGTGAAATTTGTTTTTTTGTAAGAGGTGGATCAAAAGCTTTTGACATGTAACTATTTGGTAAATTTTACATGAAATGTGGTCTAATATTTTTGAAAAATGGAGTTGCGCTATTTTGGAACAAATATTTGGTAGCTTCTTCAAAAAAAAACTTTTGATGCACTCAAAAAATGGAAAATCATCTTTTTGTGCAAAGAAAATGAAAGTCGTTGAACTATGGCATCATTTGCCATTCTAAGATGCACATTTATGAAAAAAAAACAAGATCATTTTGACAAACTATGCCATTGTTATGTTTAAAAAATTCAAAGTTTTGGGTCCAAAATTTTGAGATTCAAGTGCGTTTTAGCCCGCCAATGAGATGCGAGGAACCGCTTTCACGCGGATCACCAAATTGAACGCAATCTGAGCCATCCATCACACATCCATCCAACGGTGGAGTTTCTCCCGAGAATCAAAAACCCTAACCCACCCACCCACCCTCCCCTCGACCCCCCAGATCCCCACCCGCCGCCACCCCCACTCAGCCACTCCCCCCAGATCCATCCTCTCCTTTCCCGCAACCCCAAACCCGGCCCCGCCACCGATCTCCACTCCTCCAAACCAAGCCCCGCCCCGCCGGCGACCTCTGCCTTCCTCTCCCCTCGCCACCTCGCCTCCCCTCTCCGCCTCCCCTCTCCGCGCTGGCGCCCTCCTGGAGCGATGCGGTGCTGCTGGCCTCCTACCTCCGTCCCGCCCGTCGCGCTGCCATTGCTATTTATTTCCCCTAAATCGCCATTGCCACAGCAGCAAGGAATCAAGATCCAATCCCCTCCACTCCTCCCCCCGTCAAGAGAGATCCAGCCAGATCCGTCCAGTTCCATGGCGACCGCCGGCAACGCCCCCCGCTCCCGCAATCGCGTCGAGGCCACCGTCCCCAAGCGCACACGCGACGGAAGCGCCTTCACCCGCTGGTAACTTCCCTGCCCCGCTCCCTTCTCCTGCTCTGATGCGTCTCTGATGAGTGATTGAGTGAATGACTGGTTTGGTTGGTTGGTTTCAGCGAGGCGTGTAACAAGGATGTAGCCATCGTCCTTGTCGACCTCCACAGCTGCAGCCTCGACTCCAAGATACGCCTCAGCCTCGGTGTGTTTCAGCCCCTCCCGTCTTCAACACATCTAGGCCGCGTCCGCCTACTGCCCCGCTGACCCTGATACTTTCGTTTTTGTTTTCAGAGTCGTAGGTGGTGGAGAAGGCCGTTGAGATCCAGGAGAAGAAGAGGAAGGCGCCCTCAGCTGCCGCCGGAGGCAAGGGGAAGAAGAAGAGCAAGGCGGACGGAGATGGTGCCAAGAAGCCAAAGGCAAAATCGGTCTGAGGATCAAGTCCTAGCTCGGCAGAATACTTCGGGACAAAAAAAGCGGCGTGCTCAGTCCTCGAGACTCAGGTTGGGTGCGGCCGACCAACCTGAGGATCAAAATCTCCTCGGAAACTGTATTGCACTTAAAATTTTCTGCATAGAACAGGCAATGCAGTAGCCCCCGAGACACTGGTCGGGTGGCAATACCAGATCAGGGGATCGATGTGCCCCTTTAATATTTGTAAATAATAAGCCCGAAGCCCAGTAGCCCCCGAGCCTTAATGCGGGCACGGGAGGCCAAATTAAGGATCGATATCCCTAGTAAAATCACAAATTATGTGTAATGACTCTATGTATCCAAGTACTTTACGTCATTAATGCTCGGATCTGCATTGTACAAAACTTTGTTGACCAACCATCGGCTTCCACCTCCTCGGCCAATAGCCGAGGAGTGTTTGTCCTACTTTATAAAGCCTTTATGAGGGCAAATATTTACAACAAACAAGGCAATCTGGCCATACGGTTTTATAAACAAAGGTACGCGGAGAGACATGTTATATTACTGTTTAACAGAAGAAATGTCTTCCAAAGAAAATAGGCCCGCTATCGGTTCCTTTATTTGGGTTGTCATGCTAAGCATGATAATGAAACCTCAGCTCCAATGTAAGAGCAAAATATCGAGGATTTAGTTTGGGAGGCCAGTTAATAGCCCCCGGTAGTGTTCGGTGACAGTCGAGGTCAAACCGTAAACACTTCGGCCATTGTTATGAATGGCCCGCCGTCATCGGATCGCCGACCAGTTTACGCTTATTGTGACAGTCAGTTTTCGGCTTTCTCCACTAAGGTGCTTAACCATGTGAGCTGGAAGCACAATCGCAGTGGTTCTCCCTTTGCACACCTAGCCGAACAAAGCGAAACATGGGAGGCAAGCGCAGGAGCCGGGCAACCCAACTATTGATCGAAGACACAATTCGAAACCGATGCATATATAGCAATATCCGAGAATGTTTTTGCCGAATCTCTAAAGGTGTCCGGCGTTGCACTGTGAGACTTGTGCTGAAAACACGCAAATAGTTTAAAAGTGCCATGGGCTCGAAAAGCCAAAAAACTTATTCAAAAAGGTTAATGTCCGAACTAGATCAAGTGTTCGGTGCCAATCCGAAAATTGGACTTTAGAAAAAAAAGGTGCTTCTGCCGTGCTTTAACATGACACATCCTATCTCAAAACTTCAAGCGGGTCAGCCTACGGCTTCAACCTCCTATCCCGAAGGCGGAGTACTTCTTACTAGGCCAGTTTAGAAAACTAAACTCTAGCGGCTTTGAGAGAGAAATTAGGCTCCCCGGCTAGTGACCGCACACTTGTGTCGAAAAAAGGAGTGATAAATAATAAAAACTTTGCAACGACTAAGAAGAAAAACACTTATGATAAAACAGCTCATATAAATTTAAGAGCCCCCAAGTGACTTGGGTAAAAGAATGATTGCATGTACCGAAGTACTTATATCATATCTATGTTCAACCAAACTTTAAACGCATCTTAACCGACCGTCGGCTTCTCCCTCTTCGGTCAAGGACCGAAAAGTGTTATGTACTCCATTTGTCGAGAATATCGACGGTGTTTCCAATAACCAGGCAATCAGGCCATAAGGCTGTAACAGACAAAGCGCGCTCAGGGAACTTATGCTATATTACTGCAAAGAGTAAGAAGCATCTTCGAAGAAAATAGTACCCCCACCGATACCTTTCTTCGGTGCTCATTGTTATTATGAGACTTGTGCAATAGATTTCTTGTACTCATGAGTTTCGTTGTGTGCCGACCATGATTGAAAACAATAAGAGCGCTAGCTTTCGGCTTCACCCAGTCTGAGGTCTGGCTCGGGTGACCCGATCGTGACAATCGCAGAGGTGCTCCCTTTACTCCCTAGCCGAACAATCGAGAACGTAGGGGTAAGCACAGGAGCCAGGCAACCCAGCTTGCAAATCGCTTAAGTCAATATGGTGCATATTGTGGCGTAATACACGAACAAGGAACGAAGCCGTACAAGTATAACCATATGCAAGAGAAAAAAGCTTCATGAAGGAAGCCCCCAAGTAAACGGGGTTGAATTTGCGCGTCACAAACAAAGTTTGGACGAGGAAATTTTTACAAGAAACTTTTTTCCAAAAAAGTATAATGCTTTGTCGAGACGAACAGAAGTAAAAAATTTAAAAGTTTGAGCATGAAGGAAACTTAGCTGGTTAATGTGTTCGGTATTGATGACGCGGTCCCAGCTTGATGCGGGACAAGGTTCATCCC
This sequence comes from Triticum timopheevii, assembly GCA_963921465.1. Classification (NCBI taxonomy): domain Eukaryota; kingdom Viridiplantae; phylum Streptophyta; class Magnoliopsida; order Poales; family Poaceae; genus Triticum; species Triticum timopheevii. Next base: position 462,872,740 of record OY997262.1, on the reverse strand, counting down.
CCAAGCCGGTACCGAGGTGGCGGAGCGAAGAGCTCGGCACTTCGAAGTGGTGACATAGCACGGGCAATGCAGGACAGTAGGGTGATGCCAAAGTCCCCGGCATGGGGTAATGAAGTGTTGACGAAGCCCCCCGTCCAGCCGAGGTGACGCCAAAGGATATAGTTCGGCTGGATCATTTTCATGTGCACAAAAAATAGTGCAAACCGGAGATAATAGTAATAAAAAAATTCGTTTCATAACAAACAATTTATGCAGAGTGAGTAATAAAAGAAATATGGCCTGGCGCCGAAGTCAATGTCGATGCAGGGCGGCGGCGTGATGCGGTAAAGGCATGGCAAGGCCTGAATTCACAGGTCGGTTCGAGTTCCGGATGCGGCGTTCGCCGGACTATGTGCGGAAACTGACCGAACCACCATGCGACCGTCGTTAATGCGGCACCATTTGATAGACCTGCGTACATATGACGGACAAACCAGAGTAATAATTCATTGGAAAAAATGAACCCTAACAAGCAAAAAAAATACTAGGATTAATATTACCTGGCTTATTTGTTGTAGCAATCCGAAGAGAGGCGATTCCCAAAATTGGGACTCGATCCACACACCTATCGCCTGATGGGCGATAAAGCAACGGCATGGCGATGCTGGCAAAGGTTGGCTCGCCGAGGCAAAGCCCTTGGTCCAGCTAATGTGACGGAGCTAGTCGGCCAACGACGCCGAAGTCTCCTGAGTAGGTTGGTGAAGAGATGATGAAGCCCCCGGTCCAGCTAACGTGATGAAGCCTTGGTGTCAGCCGATGAGTCTAAGTAGGTCGGCGTGATGGACACCAGCTTGAAAAAGCAACAGTGCGGCCTTGCCGATGCAAGTCGTGATGTGGTCGATGCCGGCTTGATGAAGTAACCGTGCGGCGATGCAGGTGTGCCCTCTCCGTGTAATCCGTGGGGAGGCAATGTTGGTGATGATTTATCCTTCGCGATGCCGAACTATTGTTCGGCTGGCCGAGTTGATGATCCGAAGAAATTGAGCTCGGCTCAACAAAGCGATGACGTGTCTAACGCAGGTCGACCGCCGTGGAGTGATGTTGTCGGGCTGGTTTGACATCGGCGCGACGGTGAAGTTCGTATTGCAAGAATACTTTTAATATTACTGGGATGTGTTTGAGAATAAAACACAACACCCCATATGAAAACTTCCTTCAAAAAGGATGTTCGAGATCCCGTTCATAAAGAAGATGAATTCGGGTCGGATTCGTTCTCGCGCAGAAAACAGATCCAAAAAGTGATGCACTAATCGGAAGTTTCCCGGAGTTTGGACGGTCGGATCGAGATGGATTTTTGGCAGGTGGTAGATAAGGGAATTCCGCAGCAAATCAATGGTTGGAACCTCCAACGGACATCTGAGCTAGATGCTGGATACCACGCCCTAAACTCGTCCGGATTCTCGTCCAGATTCAACAGGGCTCCGGTATATCGGAGATTGCCGGAGATTCCTCCATCGGAACTCGACGAAATTTTTGCAGGGATCTTGTAGACTTAATTCCTTATAATTCCACCGAAGTAATCGTTTAAGCGACACTCGAGGAGGCGGTGGCGGCGGATACAAGTTCACTGTCCAGAAAACAGCACGGTCGCCTGAGGGCAATGTTGACGTTGAGCCCCCGAGCTCCATGGATGACTCCTCCATGATCTTGATAGAGATCAGAGTTGGTGTTGATGAAGGCCTTCATCCGAACATGACGATCGGAGGTAGGGCGCAGTCCTCGGTCAAGCCAAGGTGACCAGTCGAGCTGGTGACGAAGGCGCCGACGTCGTAGTTGACCTGCAGTCGAGCCATTGATCCTTTCGCCGATCACACAGCGGAACTCTCAATGAAAGCACCAATGTCGGTGTCAAAACCGGCCAATCTCGGGTAGGGGTCCCAAGCAGTGCGTCTTAGGATCAATGGTAACAGGAGGCAAGGGACACAATATTTACCCAGGTTCGGGCCCTCTCGGTGGAGGTAAAACCCTACGTCCTGCTTGATTAATATTGATGATGTGGGTATTACAAGAGTTGATCTACCACGAGATCAGAGAGACTAAACCCTAGAAGCTAGCCTATGGTATGATTGTTGTTGTATATATCTATCGACTAGCCTGGCCTCGGTTTATATAATGCACCAGAGGCCTAGGATAACAACAGTCCTAGCCGAATACGCCGGTGGGGGAGGAGTCCTTGTCTTGATCGCCAAGTCTTGTGGAATCTTCCTTGTATGCGGCAACTATCCGAACTGGCCCATGAGTATACGGCCATGGGATCCTCGGCCCAATCCACCTGATCAGGAGACGACGTGGTGAGTACCCCCTAGTCCAGGACACCGTCACCCACCGACTAGCTTCTTCCTCTTCATGTAATCCCCCCTTCATCTAATGATGTCTGAACCCAACTATTTGGTCATGTGCATGTCTAGTTTCTATTTTTATGATACACGCCTTCACTGTAATTTAGCACAACCAAAGTTCAGCAAAGGGATCAGTTACCCTGAATCTGTCTGAATATCTGCAAAGGGTGTCTGACTACAATCGTTTGGCTTGCCTGATGCTAGATTCTAGATACTGTCAATAGCTTGGTTCCTAAGTTCTATAAAAGTAAAAGGGATATGTTGGTCTTGCAAGAGGCAAACACACTTGGAATGTGCAGGAAATGTTGCATTATCTCATTTGGACATGCATATCATCATACTGGATTGCTTGCCCTTTACTCCAGCACTTGCACTATCACTGGATTCCTTGTTAAGTTACTCGGGTTGCTTAAGTTTATTAACCTGATAGGTACAAATAATACAAAAACTTCACTAGATTTCTTTTCATCCTCACATGATGCCTCCTGTATAATTTATTCCTCATCCACTGTTAAGAAAAAGAACATCAAGTGAAGCATCGGGACTTGTTTCTTGCATATACTTGTGAAGCCCAGTGGCTATCATAAAAAATTCTGGTAACAGGAGCACTTTGATTTGTAGCTGCTATTGTCATATCTACTACTTGTCACATTATGTACTAAATGTGGTCGCGTAAGCTCGTGCTTAGAAATCAAATCTTTTTGCTGCAAACATTTTACAATGGTACAAGCAGAAATCTCTGGTGGACCAAGCCATTGGTCGATTTTGTCCAACTAATTTTCCGAAGTTTCTACAAACATTTCTTCAGCTTGCTCGAATCTCGTTGCGTTTGTGCGGGTTTTTTTGCAGATCATCTGGTCAAGGAGGACGCCATGGAAAAGCCCGATGCCATTGAAATTTTAGTGCGATTTCTGCAATTCTGTTCGATCCCTGCCCCTTGTTCAGCCCTCCACACACACACACCCATACCGATTAAACAACCAGAGATGCCGACAATAATTTCATCAGTTTGCTTTTGAGATGTGAGCTAGTACTAGTGCTACTGGTCTACTAAATTATTTGTGTGGAAATGATTAGTGCTCAACTACTTGGATGAACATACCAAATGCCCACACAGCTACTGCAATCATCAACCAGATGCTGATACGGCTGTAAGTGGTGGATTTGCTGCCTATGCCCTACTAATACTGTATTGCTGTATTGCCAATCTGCGTGGGAGCCAATGCTCGATTTGTTCCCGTTTCTGTTTTAGTACTAGTATAGTGTAATGATTTTGTGCTTTCATGAAGTACTTTGCGTTGGTTTTATCTATTGAGAAATTTAGAAGACCCATAGAGCATTTAACTTGACAGTTGAATTTGCATGTGCAACTATGCTTGCTTAGAGAAGCCCTTGACTGGTTACATTATTGCGATAGCATGTGCTGTTCTAAGTTGTGCTACAGTATGTGTTTCGTGTTGTTTGCACTTGTTAGACAAATCATTGCACACGCAGTGTCAATGCGATATTGCGGGTTTGTGACCTAGGATTTCAGTAGGTGGTTATAGGTTGCTGTGATGAATATAAATATTAACAAGTGCTCATGCTAGGAGTGTTTATATACTTGATCACCACACCTCTACTGTTATGGTTACTTTTGCTTTCTTCTATGTAGTTGTCCAGGGCATAACAGTTTTATGTGTGGCTTGTTATTTTGTTACCAGCCTACTTTCTTGTGCTCCTGGTCGAGTCTTGTGGAGAAGCAGGGCGAATCGGGCATCATCTCACTTGTGCCTCTGTGGTAAGAATAGAACACCACTCTCGCTTGATGTGCATGTATTAGTACAGCAAAGCATTCTTACATGGTGATTGTTAGCGACACAACAATTATCTTGCAACATAGCTTGCCAAGTTGCTTGCTTGCTTACTATATAACCTGTACTGCGAAACATGTTATCCTACTCCATGATGTTGTATCATTTGCAAATACTCCTGGACATCAGCTCCCATTAGCTATAATCTGTACCTCTAAAGGAGGAGTATAAACTGGACTAATCTGTACTCTATTATGCTTGAGACTTGATCCAAGCCGTATTAATTATTGCCAGTGATGTTATTATCTACTCTAATGGCTGATGAATCTGTACCTGCCATACCATGTGGAATGACTAATGAATCTGTACCCGATTGGAATGACTAATGAATCTGTACCCGAATACCATGTGTAATGATTGTTATTTTTGCATCATTTAAACATTTTTTTCTGCTATATAGTTTCTCACTCATGATTGATCTACTGCAGGTTTTCAAATGTTGGAAGAAGGAGGACAATAGGAACTTATGTTATGTCTTAGCATCTAAATTTCTGTTTTAATTTTCTTTGTCGTAGAATAGTTTTGTTTGGCAGTTACTGTTCCTGGGATGTAAAGATATCTTAGATATGTATTGCTGGAATGAATGGTTGTAATATAATAACATTGCATGTTGCTTTGAAAATGTATCAGAACTGGGCTAGGCCCAATATAGCTTGTGGTGTGATGTGTTGTAATGTCAATGGCATAATAATTTTTTTGGATTGGATCAATTTTTTCGGAACTGGGCTAGGCCCAAGTTATATTGGACAATTATTTTTGAGGGAAAAACATGAGAGGCCCAACAAAGAAATGCCCCAGAAAAATACATGATCAAAAAGAAAACCTGCTGTTAAAAGGGCCATGCAAAGAAATCAAAGGCTGAATTGTTGGGCCAGACCCATGTAGCTAATAAAAGCACAGGAAAAAAATACATTAAAAAGGCCGAATTGTTGGGCTAGGCCCATGTAGAAAACCGAATTGGACCGGGCTGATTCTTGTGCCACATCAACTTGCCACGTTGGATGCCTACGTGGTCTGGGAGGTTGCTAGTGACCAAAACGCCACAGTAGACATATTTTGGTCATAAACGTCTACGACCATTCCAGAAGAAATGTCAAAAATGTTAGTTTACGACGGCCAGCTTTTGACCTTCTGTTTTTGGTCACAAAAAGGTCACAAATGGAAAATAGTGACCATTCAGTGACCAATAGTGGTGGTCACAAGTTGACATATTTCTTGTAGTGATCGGTGATGTCGTTCACAATGTGGACACAGAGATGCACCATGACGTTAAAGAACGCTGGCGGGAAGTAAATCTCAAGCACATTTAGTATGACAACGATCTCTTCTTGTAGCCTTCAAAGCCGCTTCACACTGATCGACTTTCGAGAGATAACGTCGAAAAAATTATGGAGACCAGTAAGCGTTTCTTCAGCTTGCTCGAATCTCGTTGCGTTTGTGCGGGTTTTTTTGCAGATCATCTGGTCAAGGAGGACGCCATGGAAAAGCCCGATGCCATTGAAATTTTAGTGCGATTTCTGCAATTCTGTTCGATCCCTGCCCCTTGTTCAGCCCTCCACACACACACACCCATACCGATTAAACAACCAGAGATGCCGACAATAATTTCATCAGTTTGCTTTTGAGATGTGAGCTAGTACTAGTGCTACTGGTCTACTAAATTATTTGTGTGGAAATGATTAGTGCTCAACTACTTGGATGAACATACCAAATGCCCACACAGCTACTGCAATCATCAACCAGATGCTGATACGGCTGTAAGTGGTGGATTTGCTGCCTATGCCCTACTAATACTGTATTGCTGTATTGCCAATCTGCGTGGGAGCCAATGCTCGATTTGTTCCCGTTTCTGTTTTAGTACTAGTATAGTGTAATGATTTTGTGCTTTCATGAAGTACTTTGCGTTGGTTTTATCTATTGAGAAATTTAGAAGACCCATAGAGCATTTAACTTGACAGTTGAATTTGCATGTGCAACTATGCTTGCTTAGAGAAGCCCTTGACTGGTTACATTATTGCGATAGCATGTGCTGTTCTAAGTTGTGCTACAGTATGTGTTTCGTGTTGTTTGCACTTGTTAGACAAATCATTGCACACGCAGTGTCAATGCGATATTGCGGGTTTGTGACCTAGGATTTCAGTAGGTGGTTATAGGTTGCTGTGATGAATATAAATATTAACAAGTGCTCATGCTAGGAGTGTTTATATACTTGATCACCACACCTCTACTGTTATGGTTACTTTTGCTTTCTTCTATGTAGTTGTCCAGGGCATAACAGTTTTATGTGTGGCTTGTTATTTTGTTACCAGCCTACTTTCTTGTGCTCCTGGTCGAGTCTTGTGGAGAAGCAGGGCGAATCGGGCATCATCTCACTTGTGCCTCTGTGGTAAGAATAGAACACCACTCTCGCTTGATGTGCATGTATTAGTACAGCAAAGCATTCTTACATGGTGATTGTTAGCGACACAACAATTATCTTGCAACATAGCTTGCCAAGTTGCTTGCTTGCTTACTATATAACCTGTACTGCGAAACATGTTATCCTACTCCATGATGTTGTATCATTTGCAAATACTCCTGGACATCAGCTCCCATTAGCTATAATCTGTACCTCTAAAGGAGGAGTATAAACTGGACTAATCTGTACTCTATTATGCTTGAGACTTGATCCAAGCCGTATTAATTATTGCCAGTGATGTTATTATCTACTCTAATGGCTGATGAATCTGTACCTGCCATACCATGTGGAATGACTAATGAATCTGTACCCGATTGGAATGACTAATGAATCTGTACCCGAATACCATGTGTAATGATTGTTATTTTTGCATCATTTAAACATTTTTTTCTGCTATATAGTTTCTCACTCATGATTGATCTACTGCAGGTTTTCAAATGTTGGAAGAAGGAGGACAATAGGAACTTATGTTATGTCTTAGCATCTAAATTTCTGTTTTAATTTTCTTTGTCGTAGAATAGTTTTGTTTGGCAGTTACTGTTCCTGGGATGTAAAGATATCTTAGATATGTATTGCTGGAATGAATGGTTGTAATATAATAACATTGCATGTTGCTTTGAAAATGTATCAGAACTGGGCTAGGCCCAATATAGCTTGTGGTGTGATGTGTTGTAATGTCAATGGCATAATAATTTTTTTGGATTGGATCAATTTTTTCGGAACTGGGCTAGGCCCAAGTTATATTGGACAATTATTTTTGAGGGAAAAACATGAGAGGCCCAACAAAGAAATGCCCCAGAAAAATACATGATCAAAAAGAAAACCTGCTGTTAAAAGGGCCATGCAAAGAAATCAAAGGCTGAATTGTTGGGCCAGACCCATGTAGCTAATAAAAGCACAGGAAAAAAATACATTAAAAAGGCCGAATTGTTGGGCTAGGCCCATGTAGAAAACCGAATTGGACCGGGCTGATTCTTGTGCCACATCAACTTGCCACGTTGGATGCCTACGTGGTCTGGGAGGTTGCTAGTGACCAAAACGCCACAGTAGACATATTTTGGTCATAAACGTCTACGACCATTCCAGAAGAAATGTCAAAAATGTTAGTTTACGACGGCCAGCTTTTGACCTTCTGTTTTTGGTCACAAAAAGGTCACAAATGGAAAATAGTGACCATTCAGTGACCAATAGTGGTGGTCACAAGTTGACATATTTCTTGTAGTGATCGGTGATGTCGTTCACAATGTGGACACAGAGATGCACCATGACGTTAAAGAACGCTGGCGGGAAGTAAATCTCAAGCACATTTAGTATGACAACGATCTCTTCTTGTAGCCTTCAAAGCCGCTTCACACTGATCGACTTTCGAGAGATAACGTCGAAAAAATTATGGAGACCAGTAAGCGTTTCACGGGCGTGCTCGTTCATTATACCTCTAAGGGCAACCAAAAGGATCTGCGTCATCATTACGTTACAGTCATGAGACTTCATCTCACTGAACCTTTTCTTCTTGGTGTCTAGAAATCTGCTTACCTTCCCACAGTAACCAAAATTAACTTTGATTCCAGTAAGGCACTTGAAAAATTGATCGATCTCCTTCGGACTTAAGGTGAAGCAAGAAGGGGTGCAATAATTCTCTTCCTTCTTGTTGACTTTTTTGCCCCTGTCCCCCGCCTCCGTCCCCGTCTCCGTCTCATGCGACTTTCTGCGAAGCGGCATGTGGAGATCTACCCTGATTTGCAAATCTTCCAAGTTCTTCTTGCCTTCGACCCATCCTTGGTCTTATCCAGCATGTTCATCACTGTTGCAATCAAGCTCTCAAGAACATTCTTCGTGATATGCATTTGATCAAGGCAATAAGGCGTGTCGAGTTTGGGCCAGTACTCCAAGTCCCAGAAAATAGACCTGGTCTTACATACCTTCAGAAGCGGCTCCGACGCCTTTTTCATCTTTCCCGGCGCAGGGCACTGTTCCCAGTTTTTCAACAGCTCATCGATTTCGGCTCCGCTCCTCTTACGTGGAGGTCCTCGATGCTCAGCCTCACCATTGAATAGATCTCCACGATTTCTCCATGGGTCATCCTTCTCGAGCCACCTTCAATGCCGCATGTACACGATTTTCCCAGACCCTCCATATTTCGATAGCTTATGAGACGTTGTATCATCCATGCACCGGGTGCATCCATAATATCTGTGGCACACTTGGGCTACGATATATCTATAACCAAGATAGTCATGCATCGTCGTTATCAACGCGTCTCTCATATAGAAATACTCGCCTTTGCTAGCGTCCCATGTATTGGCTGGTGTTTTCCATAACGTGTCTAACTCCTCTTTCAGTAGCCCAGGATACAGATTAATATTATTTCCTGGTTGTTTCAGCCCTTGAATCAGCATGCTCATGTGTATGTAGTTTGACTTCATGCACAACCAGGGGGGAGGTTTTACATCCATACAAACACGGGCCATGTGCTATGGTTGGTGTCCTGGTTGCCAAACGTATTCATGCCATCAGTACTCGTGCCAAGCATGATGTTCCTTGCATCATCAAATATCCATATTCTGCATTCAATGCTTGCCGCTGGCTAGCATTCGCGAGGTGTCTCAGCTTCGGATCATCTCCGTCGTCGGGCTTCACCCTCTCCGCGTGCCAGCGCATGAGCTTTGCTTCCTTAGGATCTACGAAATAATGTTGTAGACGGGGAGTGATCGGTAAGTACCATACAACTTTTTAGGAGATCTCTTCCCGACCTTCTTGTATCAAGAAGCATTGCACACCAGACAACTGGTTTTTTCCACATGCTCCTTCCGATAAATGATGCAATCGTTGTTGCATGCATGGTATCTAATGTGGGGCAGATCAAGAGGGCACACGATCTTCTTGGCCTCATCGACACTAGTAGGACACAGGTTACCCGAGGGAAGAACTTTATTATGTAGATACTTCAAATGCTCATCGAGGCTTCTGTCTGTCCATTTGTTTTTGGCCTTCGTCTTTAGAAGTTCGAGCGTGAAACTCAAGCAGGTCACCTTGGGATCACAACCATCATACAATGGAGTATTCGAGTCTACCTCCAGTTGCGCTAGCTTGGCCTCCTCTCTTGAAGCGGCTTTGTCGCTAGTCGTACTCTTGCGAAGCAGGTCTCAAACATAAGGGCCCTGCACGACTGAACTTAGTCGCATCGAAGACTGCGGCGTATCCGCCTCTTCTCCGCCATGTCCAGCCTCTTCTCCGCCATGTATGACCTCTTCTCCTTCGTCATGTCCTGCGCCCTCAAACTCTTCTTCGGGTCCATTATCGTCGGACATCTTTTCATCTACCCTCATGTCATTATTGTCTGCCATGTGGACATCCCCATCATCATCTTCATTTATCCATCGAGTATAGCCATCCATGAAACCATGCATGAGCAGGTGCGCCTTCAAACTACCACGGTCAAAGGGGTCCAAGATGACGATTAGTTTGCATCTTCTACACGGACATATAACCCAAGTCTGGTTATTTAAATACATGTCGTGCACCGCGGATTCCAACCATCTTTCCACCACCCTTCCACTCACCTTCATGATTTCCTGCGCGGTATAATAAGCAAAATAATTTTAACCATGCATGCATATATCAAAGTCATAAAAAAATTCGACATGACCTTCCCTAAAAATATGGCATATAGAGTTGTCTGAAATTTGCCGAAACAGAAATAAATCAGCATTTCGGCAAAACATAAGCAACTCATGTCACGCATGATCCGGTAAATACACATAGGCGGCAACTCATGCCACACACACATATTTCCACCATCATAGCGCAAACACACATATTTCCATTAATTCTTGCAAAGCACAACTTCTTGCTCACCTTTCGTCCTGAGAGAGGGATCGATCGAGCAAACATACGGTAGATGGCTGGTAGTGCCGCTATCTAGGGATCTAAAGTAGTAGGACAAAGATGCATGGTAGATCTAGTTGAAAGGAGATGCTCTACTTAACTAGTGGAGAGGAGGGAGAGCTAGCTAGTGAGACAAAGGTATTAGTGGGGAAAGTGAAGGAGGAAGAGACAAATAAAGTGAGAAGGAAGCTAGAGAGAGAAAGAAAGGTCATTAATGGAGGAGATGGTGGATGGGGGCATTAATGAGGAGAGAAGAGAGGTAGGAGAAGGAAGAACTAAGTGAGGGAGGTAGAGGAGGGAAAGGGGAGGGGGGAGAAAATGTGGCAGCTATGTGTACCGGTAGCACGGGACGCCAACGAGCACTACTGCTAGTATCCATAGCAGTAGCGCTTGTCGATGGTCCAGCGCTACTACTAATCGGGGCCCACCTGCTGACACTGTGCACCAATAGAAATAGCGATGGAAACGCTACTGCTATGGTATTGGTAGTAGCGCTTGTTTATGTCAACCGCTACTACTATGGGCAGCCTTGGTCGGTGGCGGTGGGGCCACTTAACATTAGCGGTGCATCGCCGTCCAGCGCTACTACTAGTTTTGCATCTGCAGCGCCCTCATCTGCCCCGCGCTACTGGTAATTAGTAGTAGTGTGGCTCCCTTTTCCACCGCTACTCCTAAAATTCTATCTATAAGCTTTCTCCTAGTAGTGACGCCCCACCGCCATGACCCACATCGGATGAAGTCTACGACAAGAGCGAGGACGAGGACGATGTTGTCAGCTCCGCAACGCCTGCACCCCGCTGCCACGACCACGAAGCCGACACGTCCAAGGGCGCCGGCGGCAGCGAGGAAGAGTAGAGCATGGGAGGTTGCTAGCGCTCAGGTCCAGGAAGGCCACCGCCCTCTCGGTCCCACTGAAGCAAAGCTTTGGCGTGCTCATCATCATCGGTCGGTTAGCCGCTGGCAAGCTGCAGAGGCGGAGCTTCAGTTCCCAGGGCACGTGGCCTGCCGAACATGGGGAACGGGCGTCGGCGGTCAATTAGGCAGGGGCGGAGCCAGAAAATTTGGTCATTGGGTTCGCTCATTAACACTTCATAAGAACTCGATGCTATTTTATGAAAATTATAGTCTAATTGCAATAAAAGTATAACACCCATAAATTAATATAATGAACGGAAATCTAGTATCAGTTATCAGATATTGTGTTGCATTAAAAACTGGAGAGTGCAAGACATTGGTTTGATAAAATTATAAAAAAAACACTTATTTATATATTACAAATAATATAGTAGTATCAAATAACTTTGTAGCTCCAGGTTTAGCTTCTCATCTTCCTGAAATATTGAAGCAATGACAAGTTATATTGACAAGTTTAAAATAAGTACCATCAAGCAAAAGAAACTTGTAAAGTCACCCACATTTTAGAGTCTCCCCTTTCGATCTTTCATCGCCTTAAAAAGATTAAACACTGTATCATTAGTAATGGTAGAAAATATCTTTCTCCACATAACAAATTAGACAATCACTCATGAACTGGTCACCCGTTTTATATCGCAAATTTTCTTGACAACATTCGTTGCTTGAAAAGCATCTCTCCGTTGATGCTGTGGCAACCGGCAATATCAATTGTAGCTTTAGAAGATGATAGACCAAAGGAAAGTAGCATGCTTATTTGTTTGCACCGTTAATCTAGCAAGATCAGCAATGCCGTCTAGATTGACGAACCTTTCATCTGCTCGCACATTGTCAATGTAAGTGCAAAGTTCATGACAAAAAGATCATCCTTTTTTTTATTCGAATTCATTTGGATAAAATTCAGTTAGCTTCACTAAGTTGTCCAAAGATCATCCTTTGGGTTGGAAGAAGCCATTTGCCCAAGCAATGCAGAATATACCTCATTGAAACCGTCATCAAACTGTTGAAGTTGCCAGTTAATAACAGAATTAAGACACTACTCGATAATGTTGAAGGTTTGTCTTATTAGTATTTTGACGTGGTTTGTGCCGATTCACATATTCCTCCTGCATGTCTGTGTAATCTAATTACCTTAAATTTGGCATAAACAGACGAGAGGACGGACACGAACTGCAAAACAAACAGACGACGAGTCACGAGACGTGCGGCTGTGTGCGTGTAAACACAACAGAACATGCGTGTAGAGGATCCTAAAAAAAAGCATGCGTGCAGAGTAGGTGACTAATCACGGTTTAGGCTTTGGGCTGGCCGCGTCGGCATCAACTCCCGGTGGGCTTTTGGGCCCTTTGCTTAGCTGTTTGCATTGACACCTCACGTCATTTGATGGGGTCAGCCTTGCCTCGAAAAAATTTGATGGGGTCAGCCGGGATTTTTTACTGGGTTCAGGACAGGCAAACATGTACCTACGCGCATGCATGTAGCAAAGTTCGTTGGGTTCAAGTGAACCCAACGCCTATAAGCTGGCTCCGCCGCTGCAATTAGGTCAGGTTTAGAGTCTGGTCTAGTTTAAATATATCAAAAACCATCCAGTCTTATGTATAAAAATATCCAAGTATGAATGAATATCGTTCAATTTGTTTAAAAATATGCATCAAATCTGTTCAATTTCATTAAATTTTGACCGAAAAGCAAATGGACATATGCGCCTAGTTTTACATGGTCGGTCCCGCATGAGTGTACAGACCGGTTTCCCCCGGTCCACGAATGGATGCTGTGTCCGGTGTACGGGTCGGCGTTGGAGATGCCCTGATCTCAAGAGCAAAAATACAAAGCATTGGGTTCGGGCGTTCGGCAATGCATGCCATAGCAAAGCCTAAAGAAACGTTTTATCTACACGAGGCTTGTAGGAGTACGAAACAAGGAACAGATAAGAGACAAAAAAAACAAGGATCAAAATCACAAGTTCGATCTTTGGGTGGATCCATTAAAATCGATGCACGCGTAATGCTTCCTTCTTAAAGTGCCCGTTTAAAATCTAAGCACAAGATATCCAAAGCAATGTATGAGGAGGGGATGAATCATTCTGTTCTCTCATAAAATATTGCGCGAAAAAATCACTAGATAAAAAAGTTGAACGTGGTTTATAGTCCTATATATAGGAATTAAACGGAGAAAAACTTGCTAAGAATCATGGGACACAGTATCCAACAGCTGAAGTCTCCCGAGCAGTCCCCTCCGAAGCCTGAGTCCCCACGACCAGGAGCTTTCCCTGCCCCAGACGCCCCCCGAAGATGGCGAGGACACATCCGACTCTGTCGCCGCAGACGCACGTGGTCCGGTGGAAGGAGGCCTGTCGTCGTCTAACATCATCATCATCCAAGAAGAATCACCAGCGTGGCTTCGACTTGGAGAGATGACATGTCTGAGAGAGGCGCGCGCAAGCTAGTGGATTAAATTAATCAATCAAAGATGCCGCAAGTTCAGTTTACTTGATTAGCGAGATTAGCCATATATATAGGAGGTTAATCGATGAGCTTTGCGTCGTCGCCGTGCTGCATCTGACTCGCCCTTCTTCTCGTCGCCCTGGCGCTTCTCGAACTGCATGTACACGACGTAGGCACTGGCAAATTAAATTTGATGCCGCAACCGGCAACCGGCAGACGCCTTCTGTTGTTTACATGGAGTAGGAAGGAAGGCCGCACGCACGAATGCTTGCTTGCTGATCAAGAAAGAAAAGCGAGCCCCACTGTCCAGAAACTTTTTTTTTTGTTTTGTTGAATGCTTGTTGATCAAGAAAGAAAAGCGAGTCACTTTTTTTTTGGTTTTGTTTTGCCGCCACACAGCCCAGGAACATTTGTTTTGTACGACCGCACGACCCTGACTCCAGCTCTACAGCTCTCGGTACGTGCGTTAATCGGCCCCTAATCAGATATACTCCCTCCTTCCATCTATATAGGGCCTAATGCGTTTTTCGAGGCTAACTTTGACCAAATGTTAGAGCAATAATATATGACATGCAACTTACACAAAGCACATCATCAAATTTGTATGTGAAAGGAGCTTTCAATGATATAATTTTCACATTATGCATGTCATGTAGTATTAATTTTATCAATAGTCAAAGGCGGTCTTGAAAAACGCATTAGGCCCTATATAGATGGAAGGAGGGAGTAAGCATAATCACCAGCTGACGAGCATCTAATATTGCTCATCTGCACTCTAGCTACATTAGATACTCTATATAGATGGTTTTATATCGGTTATAATGAAGCATCACACCATAATCTCGATAGTAAGTGAGTCGATTGTCACCCACATAACATAATCAGATTCGGTTACTTACACAACAAACATTCATGCTGGCTCTCATATATTCAGGCTCCGGGCAGATAGATGGCACTAGTATATCACCGCAAAAAAAGAAGATAGACAGACAGACATCGTCTATTATCACCATCTTCTTTCGAAATACATGGATGGTTACCAAAAAAGCAACATCCTCAGATAGGTCACATGCATCCTTAGTTCCATATGATACTACATAGAATATATACTACTTATATGCTAGATCAAACCAAGGCCAGAAATTAAGATCCACACAAGTTGGATGGATAGCTTGCATGGATTTCGAGTCGCTTGACTAGTCAACGACTAGTCTATGAGTCGCAAAAATATGGTTGACTCAGCTTAGTGTCAACTCACGACTCTGAGTCGCGACTAGTCACAACGCAGGCTCGACTTCTTCCGAGTCGCTGCCCCAGAGCGACTCGCATGAGTCGCGACTCAAAAACCATGATAGCTTGTGTGTGGCCTGAAGCAGCTTTAGTACCTGCCTACAAGACAAGAAAGCAGCCAGGAAGCAAAAACCAATTAATCCATCAGCGACCAACCCAGTATGGTTTATTTTTAAACAAGGGGATAATTCAGTTGCCCAAAAGAAACATTTTGTTATGTTGTTATTACCTCCTTTTTATTCTATGCCTGAACCCTGTTTTGGATGTCAAAGCAGGCCACCACCTTTGCTGCAGCCAATCTTTTTACCCAAGCGTGTCTTGAAATTAATAACGACTTCGTACTGAGCCCCCAATATACGAAGCCG